>JAJGRX010000848.1:0-1264823 GCA_025461125.1 Carex kokanica | reverse complement strand
CTTTTTCGCAAATCGTCCCCCGATAATTATGCGGTGATGCGGAATTAATACTGTCGTCCCCTACTTATTTGAAGTCGAGGGAAAAATAGAGAATGGATACCGGAGAATAGCTAGGCTCTCCCTAAATAAATTCCTCTTTGCTTTACTACATTTGATTCTTGTAGACTCCATGTCACAGTGACAAGGTACGCGTTTTATTCGCGTTTAATTCGCGAATAAAACGTTTTTGGGGTGTTTCCGAACCGAATGGCGTATTATTCGTTGACCGAATCTTTGACCGAATAAAACGCGAAAAAAATGCGAATAAAACGCGAATAAAACGAATTTTCCGAATAATACGCGTTTTTCTCAAATTTTATTCGGCAAATTTTTTTGAATTCTCGGTTTCCTCAAGCACAGTAAAGTTTTTCAAATTTCTGGGTGCACGTGGGTGAGTCTTGAGCACGCGATTTCCCAGGCACCATGTGAGGCTTGAGTACAATTTTTCATTTTATATTATTTTTTCTATGTTGATCTTCTATGGCAAATACAAGCAGTACATCGTATAGTAAATCATTGGTAATTAATTAAATTTGCACTGAGGTCTCATATTATAATTCCGAATCATTCCCGAATTATACCCGAATTATTCCCGAATCACAAATTTTTGATCCTGCCGAACCGAACCCGAATTATTCATTTGTTACTATGCTCCATGTGACATTTTATTATTCACCGCAACAAAAACTTAATTATTTATACACTACTCAATGTTTCCATTCCTGTTGGTGAACATATGCAAGTTTTTTTTTTAAAAGATTTTTTATTTCCCTTCCGAGAACAAATTAATTATTCCAATTTTATTCCGATTCAATTATTTTCTTATTTTCTAACATTGTATTAATCATTATGGTTCTATGGTAGATTTTGCTTACAGGAGAACAACTTCAATCAATAATTATGTAAGTTGATTCTGTAGTATACATGATGAAAAACCGAGCACGAGAAATAAAAGGTGCATTAGACAAAAAGATAGCCACATCAACTATATATTCCACTAACATATTCTCCTTCAATTATGCATAAAATTAAGGTAAGAAATGAATAACACTGAGAATATTTTTTTGTGCTAATTTGCAAAAGTTGACTTGGTCAGAGTATCCATCGCTTTAAAATATTGAGAGTTGTAACATGTGACCTTCTAGAAAGAGAATTAGTTTTAATTTATGAAAGCAAATGGTGCCTAGCTAGTGGAGAGATTTTTTTTTTACTTTTGGAACAACAAAAAGTGGTTCTCAGTTCACTTGGATTTCTTTCTCATGCTTTTTGGTAACTTTTCCAGCAACAAAGAGAAAAGTTGGGGATCATAAAAATAAGATTAAATAAATAAAATTAATTTTCATGTAGATAAATCACTCGCATATAAGTCACTTGAATTATAATTTTAATTAAGAAGTGGTATTTTCAAAATTCACCTTTTCTTCATCCTTTCTGATTTATATTTTTTTATTTCATATAAATAGCGGGAAATTTTCTTTTTTTGAAAATGTTGAAACAAGTTATCATTTTTCCCAAATTTTAAATAAAATAGCCTAGTGGGTCCTCTATATATACCCCATGTTATCTCATGTTCCTTAAAAATTATAATTCCTCCCCATTATAATTATTGGAAGATAAAACAATTAATCTCATGCGCCTCTTATTTATATAGGTCTATCTTTCTGATTTTTTTTTATTTAGGAAAATATGTGGTGATTTGGAAAAAGATATCTCACTAACAAGGCAAGGAAAGAGAGAGCTAGAAACAAAATTGTGCGTTGCAAAATATCCAAAAATGCTTAAACAATCAAGTATCGATCTACATGCATAAAAAAAATCACATGTCAATTTAGACGAAAAAAAATATAACGTGTTGTTGGTCTCCCTCTTCGGGACACCGCGAAGCGTAACGAATTAAAAAATGATCATGATTTTGATCTTATGATTAAAGTTGGTTGCTGAGATTAGTGTTTTGCAAACGGGTAAGGGCGGGCGGGCACGGGCAAAACCCGGGACGGTCACAGGCAACGCGGGTCACGGGTAACGCGGGTCACGGGCGACACGGGACGGGTTAACACGGGTATTTTTTTGAAAAATCCTACCCGGCCTCTCTCAAACCCCCCGGGTAACACGGGTCACGGGCAACACGGGTCACGGGTAAGCGGGTTTAGGTCCGAGTAGAACGGGTCTGGTCCGGGCGGGTAAATTTTTTTTTTTTTTTTTTCCTGCTGTTTTTTTTTTCTGTTTTTTTTTTTCTGTTTTTGTTTATTTTTTCTTTTTAAACCAATAAAATACAAATCAAAATTCATTTAACATGATTGCATATTTGAACTCAATAATTATTGTCACGTTAAGAAAATTTTATAATAAAATTTAAATCATTTGTTAATTTAGAATGGTTAAAACGGAATCGAAATCTGATCGACGAGCGAGAAATGGGAAATTAAAACACGTTAAATGGGTTTATATTGAATTTTAGAATTATTCGGACCATTGATCCATCCTAGCACGAATCGCGAAGCACCCTATTTAATAAACCCTAACCCTCCCTCTCTTCTCCCTTGTGTGTGGCCTGCCAACGTGAAAGAAAGAGAAAGAGAGAGAAAGAGAGAGAGAGAGAGAAGAAAAGAGAGAGAGAGCTCCGAAATCCCGTCGGATTGCGTCACCGTTCGAGAAATCGAGGTTGAAACTGAGAAGGCAGCTGTAGATCTCTCCTAGCCATTCTGTCGGTAATTTTTCTTTTCCCTTCTTCGTTTGAAAATCAGAGATTTCTCGAATCCGCGGTTTGTTCGTTTCAAACCCGAGATTAGAGTTAGAATTGATCGAACTCTAACTCCTTTGAATTTCTCATCTCTCGTTTACCGATTTTCTCTGTGATTTCGTCTCCCAATTTGGATTTCCCGATTCTAGGATTTTGATACCAAATCCTGAATTGAAACGCGGCATTAATTGATTAGGTTAGTCCGACCGACTAGACTTGTCCTCGGTGGGGTTACCGCTGGATCGGGAAAGGTTAGAACTTGTAATGGTTAAATTGAGGTTTCGAACAAAATATGGGTTACACCAACCGGCCAATCGAATTGATGCGTAAACCAGAATAGCGAACCAGTACCGGAATGAGACCTAATTGAGATGGTATACGTAATGTAGGTGTAGGCTCGGGTGAGCAAAGGTTTGCGAGGCATTCCGAGGCGCCGGATCGATAGTTACGCGGTACGCCTATTGCCAGCAGGTGCGGGATTCTTGGACTTGTTTGATAATTTAGATTCATGAATTAAACTGCTTCCAATTGTCATGTTGAACTGCTTGATTGATTGCATAATCGAATTGTTTGAATCATATGCATAACCGTATTAATTTAGAAATTATATGTACTGAAATCGCCTTATTGCGGGCCGCAACAACTTCCATTACGGGCCGCAACCAACTGCGTAGCTTAAAATGCAGGCTGACAGCTCTCTGACTACTTTGTTGCGGGCCGCAATGAACTCATTGCGGGCCGCAATGAATGTAGCAGAATAAAGGATAGTCTCTGAATACTTTGTTGCGGGCCGCAATGAATTCATTGCGGGCCGCAATGAATAGAGTAGAATTCAATAAACCCTCTGAATGCTTTGTTGCGGGCCGCAATGAGATCCATTGCGGGCCGCAATGAGAGCCTGGAAAATGTCAAATGGAGCTGGAAATTGTCTGGTAACTAAGTTGTGAGCCGCAATAACCCCATTTTAGTCCATAATGAATATTAGAGTTATATTTGCATGTTGAATGGTATATCGTTTGTTTGTGTGTTTTTGTTTTGGAACTACGGTCGAAAGTCCCCAACAATTTATGACTATCTAGGATGGTCGGTAATGTTTCGAAATCAACGCTGGGCGATGATTCGAAACCATGTGCGCATATGAGTACAATTAATCACTGCTGGGCAGAGATTGATTAAGATCAGTCAATGCTGGGCAATGACTGATCGTGACGGAGACTTTGGGTGACTGTGAGGAAACGAGGAAATGATGTCATATCCAGTCTGGGACAGGAATGACAGTTTGATTTGACGTGTTGTGAATTGACGATTCTGAGCTTATTGCATATGAATATCTATCTGATTATGAACCAGACCTTAGTTAATGGTTAAGCCAAAGCACTGCGGATGGGTGTCAGATAAAGGGTCCAGCTTGGTGGGCCATCTGTAGGGGTCAGTGACACTACAGATGTGGGTTGGAAAAGGGTCCAGCTCGGTGGGACATCCGTAGGTGCTACCAGCTGTAATAAACTGAGTTAAGCCAGAAATGTGCGTGTTTGAGATTCATCTTGGAAATTCCGTAACTTGTGTTCCATTTGATAAATTGTTGTCGATCATATGCACTTGTTTTATTTATGAATATGCATCTGTCTGAACTGCTTTTGCATGGTTTCATTTCTGAATATAGATTTTGATTGCAAGTCCAATAATCTAAACTGTGGCAAATTTCGCACTGGGAATTTATTCTCACCCCCACTCTTGGGTTATTTTACAGGATCTGAGGCGTCGGGATCCGGAGAGGCACGCGGGCTATAGACCCTTGGTAGTTGCCTATGTGTGGCCTAATCTACCATTTTATTGTATAGTTTAGGGTTAGGCCTGATGGTTAGTATCTGTACGAGATACTTTTGTTGTATGATATTTGACCAGACTGTATAACCTTATATATGGATTTATATATATATATACATAGGGATGTGTTTGATATTAATGAATTGTACATATTCTGATTGAACGGTTAATTGCCTTGTAAACATACACGGCGTTGTATGTTTACGGCAGGGAACTGTTGCGACCCGTGGCTACGGGGTGTGACAGTTCTCTTCGGTGGTATCAGAGCTCAAGGTTTTAAGCCCTAACCGGACCGATAGGATACGTGAGTGGGGTACGCTACAATTGGGTCATTCCGATGAGCGACTGGTATATTACATGAATTGTGTACATATAAATTGAATAAAGATTTTATTGCAATTTAGAATCATGGACGGGCGTCGAGGCAGGGGACGAGGTAGGGGACGACCGCCTCGCACGAGAGCTGGTGGACGAGTTCAGGACATAGTGGTCGAACCCGCTACTAGCAGAGCTGAGACCGGACCGGCAGGGCCGGAAGGTCAAGGAGTTGAGCTTGGGCCTGGAGGTGTACAGGACCGAGATCGAGCTCTCGACGAGAGGTTGATAGCGGCGTACGAGAGAGGTCGCCAAGCAGAGAGACGTGACGCAGCACCTGAGGTCCAGAGAAATGCTCCCGAAGAATTTAGGAGGTTGTATGACTCCTTCCTGCGCCTCCATCCACCGCGTTTCGATGGCACGGGTGAGTTTGCAGTGGCAGAGGAATGGCTCGCGAGTATGACCGCGAAGCTGGTGCTATGTCGAGCGCCAGAAGAAGACATGGTAGAGCTGGCAGAACAGCAGTTGGAGGGTGATGCCAGATTTTGGTGGGATGGAGCCCGACGTAGTTTTGTTGGGGAGGAGGCAAGGATTCCGTGGGAATGGTTTGAGCAGCAATTCACCCGACGATTTCTGAGTAACTTGCAGCGAGAGGCGCTGCGAAGGAAATTCTTGGACTTAAGGCAGGATGGGAGATCAGTGGCAGAATACAACAAGGAATTCCTCGCCTTGTCAAGGTACGCAGTAGACGTACATAATGATGTGGTGAGATACCACAGGCAGTATTTGGACGGGTTGGATGGGGGTATCTCGATGATTGTTGATACCCCGTTAGCTACTGAGCTTCAGGCGATGATGGACCACGCAGAGCAGGTAGAGCTGCACAGCAAAAGAAAGAGGACCCAGATGTCCGAGAGGAATGTCAAGCAGAAAGAGGATCAAAATAGACAAATCGCGAGGTCAAGTGGTGGACCGTCGACTGCTAGACCACCCCCTAGACAGATGGGGACACCGAGACCCCCTTTCAGGCAAATAGACCCACCGGGATTTAGGCCGGGGTTTGTTCCGACGTGGTGCCGTACCTGCAACCAGGAGCACTCTGAGATCCAATGTAGGCGTCGCAACAGTGCGTGTTTTACATGCGGCAGTATGGAACATTGGGCGAGAGAATGCCCGAATGCGGCACTGGAGTTTCAGGGGTACAGGGGACCTGGAGGGCCTGCAGGACGCGGGCAGGGTAGACCACCATTCCGCAGTCGAGGCGTTCCCCAGATCGGCGGGGGCAGGACCGGAGGTCGAGTAGCGGTTCATGCGATTGAGGCACCGGGGTTGACATCCGATGCAGTAGGGATTCTGGAGGAGAGGGATGACATGAAACCATCTGGTTCTCGAGCGGAGGTGATGACAGGTATACTTTCTATCTCAGGTTGTTGTGCGCACTGTTTGATTGATACCGGGTGTAGTCATTCCGTAGTGTCAAAGAAGTGGGTAGAGAAATGTAACTGGCCAACCGAAACCTGTAACCAAGTCCTTAGTGTCCAAACCCCTTTCGGTTCGAATGACCGAGAAATTACCACATGCCGAAACCGAAAGGTCAGAGTTGATGGGAGGGATCTCGAGATAGACCTGTTGGTCATGGAGATCACCGGATATGATGTTCTATTAGGGATGGATTGGTTGACAAGACATGCGGCGACAATCGACTGCCCGCACCGCAGGGTCTGTTTTACAACTTCAAGAGGTAGTACGTCGTGCATGCTGAACTGTAGGAAGGTCGGGGGATTAATACCGTGTATTTCAGCGGTGGAAGTTAGGCATCTGATCGATTCAGGATGCAATGCGTATTTGGCAGCGATAGTGTATACTGCTACGGAAGTTCCTGAGATGAGTGAGATACCGGTGGTGGCGGAGTTTGCAGATGTGTTCCCGGATGAAATAATTGAACTACCACCCGTACGAGAAGTGGAATTCGGCATCGAATTGGTGCCAGGTACGACGCCAATTTCCAAGACTCCGTATAGGATGGCTCCTGCGGAGTTGAAGGAGCTTAAGGAACAGTTGGAAGAGATGCTGGAGAGCGGGTTCATCAGGCCAAGCACGTCTCCATGGGGTGCTCCCGTGCTGTTTGTGAAGAAGAAAGATGGTACCTTGCGATTATGTATCGACTACCGCGAACTGAACAAGGTGACTGTGAAGAATAAATACCCGATACCCCGAATCGATGATTTGTTTGATCAGCTGCAAGGGTCTTCGATCTATTCCAAAATAGACCTGAGAACGGGGTACCACCAATTGAGGATACGGCCGACTGACGTGGAAAAGACAGCTTTCCGAACACGCTATGGGCACTACGAATATCTGGTGATGCCGTTTGGGCTGACGAACGCACCCGCCGCGTTTATGGATCTTATGCACCGGGTGTTTCATGATCTGCTAGACTCGACAGTAGTAGTTTTCATTGATGACATCCTGGTGTACTCGCGATCACGAGAAGAGCATGAGATACACCTGCGGATAGTGTTGCAGAGGCTGAGAGAGCACAGGCTGTTCGCAAAATTCTCGAAATGTGAATTCTGGCTTGAGAAAGTGACCTTTCTCGGCCATGTGATATCAAGAGAAGGATTGGCGGTAGATTCCGAGAAAATTCGGGCAGTGACCGAATGGAAAAGACCAGAAACAGTTACAGAGATTCGCAGTTTTCTGGGGCTAGCAGGATACTACCGACGATTTGTGCTTGGATTCTCGCAGTTAGCGGCTCCTCTTACGAAGCTGTTGCACAAGGGGGTGAAATTCGAGTGGGGTGCTGAACAAGACCAAAGTTTTCAGGAACTGAAGGATCGGCTGGTGTCTGCACCGATTCTTGCCATGCCAATTATGGACGAAGAATACACCGTTTACACCGATGCATCCCGAACAGGTTTAGGATGCGTGTTGATGCAGAAGGAACATGTGATTGCATATGCCTCTCGACAGATTCGACCGCACGAGCAGAATTATCCGACCCATGATCTGGAGCTAGCTGCAGTAATCTTTGCTTTGAAAATTTGGCGGCATTACCTGTATGGAGTGAGGTGTCGTATGTTTACGGATCATAAAAGCTTGAAGTACATCTTTACGCAACGAGAGCTGAACTTGAGACAGAGGAGATGGCTGGAGTTGATGAAGGATTATGACCTGGACATTCAGTATCATGCGGGAAAAGCGAATGTGGTAGCAGATGCTCTAAGCAGGAAGAGTCAGGTAAATTTGGCATCGATTATCACCAGTGAGACGCATCTCCTCGAGGAAATGCAAAGGATGAATTTGTACGTCGGTGCATCCCATGAGTTCGCATTGGAGACATCGTCCCGCTTGATGGGAAATAGTACTAAGGCAGGCACGTCTGCTGTCGTGTCGGTTATCTTGGCTGCAGTCGAAATTCGACCGGAATTACACGAACAGATTCGAACAGCACAACAGGAAGACTCAAAATGTCAGAAGTTCCGACAACATTATGAGTCGAATGCAGACTCGCCATTCCAACTTCGCGAAGACGGTATCCTATGGTTCCACAATCGCATATGTGTTCCGAATGACTCAGAACTGAAGAATTTGATTCTATCAGAAGCGCATGACTCGGGGTACACCATTCACCCTGGAGAAGTTAAGATGTATCAAGATTTGAAGCAACACTTCTGGTGGCCAAAGATGAAACGGAACGTGCAACATTACGTCGAGAAGTGCCAGGTGTGTCAACAAGTCAAGGCAGATAGACGGAGGAGGGCGGGATTACTAAGGCCCCTTGCGATACCCACCCGAAAATTTGAGTCGATTACCATGGATTTTGTGACTGGATTCCCAAGAACGGTCGGAAGATACGATGCCATCTGGGTGATTGTGGACAGGCTGACGAAGATTGCGCACTTCATTCCGCTTCGGATCGAGACCTCTGGAAGAGAGTTAGCGGATTTGTTCTTGAAGTATCAATTCAAATACCACGGCTGCTCGCGCAACATTATCTCCGACCGAGACCCCCGATTTACCTCCCACTTTTGGGAAAGCTTTCAAGAAGCAATGGGTACGAAGTTGAGATTCAGTACCGCGCATCATCCTCAAACCGACGGTCAATCCGAACGAACCATACAAACGTTAGAAGATATGCTGCGATCCTGTGCCCTGAGTTTCCGAGGATCTTGGATCGATCACTTGTACCTGGTGGAATTTGCATATAACAATAGTTACCATTCGAGTATCGGAATGTCACCACAGGAGGCTCTTACGGGACAGCAGTGTCGCACACCGCTGTGGTGGGGACCAACAGGTACATATTCACCTACTGGCCCTCAGATGCTTGAGGAGGTCACGGAAAAGACGAAAGTCGTCCTTAGTCGGCTTAAATCAGCACAAGAGAGACAAAAGAAGTACGCAGATGTTCATCGACGGCCGTTGGAATTTTCGGAAGGAGACCATGTTTGGCTCCGAGTTTCACCCGTCAGGGGCGTACACCGGTTTGGCGTCTCAGGTAAATTGAGTCCCCGCTATATTGGGCCGTTTCAGATTACGCAGCGAGTGGGACCGGTGGCATATGAGCTCGCATTGCCACCAGCATTAGACCGGGTTCATCCGGTGTTTCATGTGTCACAATTGCGCCGGTACGTGCGAGATCCATCTCACTGCATTGATCACTCCAATCTGCATGTCCAAGAGGACTTGACATATCGAGAAGAGCCGATGCAAATACTGGACAGAAAAGAGCAGCGACTTCGGAGCAAGGTGATCAAACTTGTTCTGGTCAAGTGGGGACGCCATTCAGATAAGGAAGCAACATGGGAAGGTGAAGAAAGTATCCGCGAGAAGTACCCCGAACTATTCGACGATTCAGGTATGGAATTAAGTTCAGAGGACTGAACTTTATCTTAAGGGGGGGAGAAATGTCACGTTAAGAAAATTTTATAATAAAATTTAAATCATTTGTTAATTTAGAATGGTTAAAACGGAATCGAAATCTGATCGACGAGCGAGAAATGGGAAATTAAAACACGTTAAATGGGTTTATATTGAATTTTAGAATTATTCGGACCATTGATCCATCCTAGCACGAATCGCGAAGCACCCTATTTAATAAACCCTAACCCCCCCTCTCTTCTCCCTTGTGTGTGGCCTGCCAACGTGAAACAAAGAGAAAGAGAGAGAAAGAGAGAGAGAGAGAGAGAGAGAGAAGAAAAGAGAGAGAGAGCTCCGAAATCCCGTCGGATTGCGTCACCGTTCGAGAAATCGAGGTTGAAACTGAGAAGGCAGCTGTAGATCTCTCCTAGCCATTCTGTCGGTAATTTTTCTTTTCCCTTCTTCGTTTGAAAATCAGAGATTTCTCGAATCCGCGGTTTGTTCGTTTCAAACCCGAGATTAGAGTTAGAATTGATCGAACTCTAACTCCTTTGAATTTCTCATCTCTCGTTTACCGATTTTCTCTGTGATTTCGTCTCCCAATTTGGATTTCCCGATTCTAGGGTTTTGATACCAAATCCTGAATTGAAACGCGGCATTAATTGATTAGGTTAGTCCGACCGACTAGACTTGTCCTCGGTGGGGTTACCGCTGGATCGGGAAAGGTTAGAACTTGTAATGGTTAAATTGAGGTTTCGAACAAAATATGGGTTACACCAACCGGCCAATCGAATTGATGCGTAAACCAGAATAGCGAACCAGTACCGGAATGAGACCTAATTGAGATGGTATACGTAATGTAGGTGTAGGCTCGGGTGAGCAAAGGTTTGCGAGGCATTCCGAGGCGCCGGATCGATAGTTACGCGGTACGCATATTGCCAGCAGGTGCGGGATTCTTGGACTTGTTTGATAATTTAGATTCATGAATTAAACTGCTTCCAATTGTCATGTTGAACTGCTTGATTGATTGCATAATCGAATTGTTTGAATCATATGCATAACCGTATTAATTTAGAAATTATATGTACTGAAATCGCCTTATTGCGGGCCGCAACAACTTCCATTACGGGCCGCAACCAACTGCGTAGCTTAAAATGCAGGCTGACAGCTCTCTGACTACTTTGTTGCGGGCCGCAATGAACTCATTGCGGGCCGCAATGAATGTAGCAGAATAAAGGATAGTCTCTGAATACTTTGTTGCGGGCCGCAATGAATTCATTGCGGGCCGCAATGAATAGAGTAGAATTCAATAAACCCTCTGAATGCTTTGTTGCGGGCCGCAATGAGATCCATTGCGGGCCGCAATGAGAGCCTGAAAAATGTCAAATGGAGCTGGAAATTGTCTGGTAACTAAGTTGTGAGCCGCAATAACCCCATTTTAGTCCATAATGAATATTAGAGTTATATTTGCATGTTGAATGGTATATCGTTTGTTTGTGTGTTTTTGTTTTGGAACTACGGTCGAAAGTCCCCAACAATTTATGACTATCTAGGATGGTCGGTAATGTTTCGAAATCAACGCTGGGCGATGATTCGAAACCATGTGCGCATATGAGTACAATTAATCACTGCTGGGCAGAGATTGATTAAGATCAGTCAATGCTGGGCAATGACTGATCGTGACGGAGACTTTGGGTGACTGTGAGGAAACGAGGAAATGATGTCATATCCAGTCTGGGACAGGAATGACAGTTTGATTTGACGTGTTGTGAATTGACGATTCTGAGCTTATTGCATATGAATATCTATCTGATTATGAACCAGACCTTAGTTAATGGTTAAGCCAAAGCACTGCGGATGGGTGTCAGATAAAGGGTCCAGCTTGGTGGGCCATCTGTAGGGGTCAGTGACACTACAGATGTGGGTTGGAAAAGGGTCCAGCTCGGTGGGACATCCGTAGGTGCTACCAGCTGTAATAAACTGAGTTAAGCCAGAAATGTGCGTGTTTGAGATTCATCTTGGAAATTCCGTAACTTGTGTTCCATTTGATAAATTGTTGTCGATCATATGCACTTGTTTTATTTATGAATATGCATCTGTCTGAACTGCTTTTGCATGGTTTCATTTCTGAATATAGATTTTGATTGCAAGTCCAATAATCTAAACTGTGGCAAATTTCGCACTGGGAATTTATTCTCACCCCCACTCTTGGGTTATTTTACAGGATCTGAGGCGTCGGGATCCGGAGAGGCACGCGGGCTATAGACCCTTGGTAGTTGCCTATGTGTGGCCTAATCTACCCTTTTGTTGTATAGTTTAGGGTTAGGCCTGATGGTTAGTATCTGTACGAGATACTTTTGTTGTATGAGATTTGACCAGACTGTATAACCTTATATATGGATTTATATATATATATGCATAGGGATGTGTTTGATATTAATGAATGGTACATATTCTGATTGAACGGTTAATTGCCTTGTAAACATACACGGCGTTGTATGTTTACGGCAGGGAACTGTTGCGACCCGTGGCTACGGGGTGTGACAATTATTGTGATACTAAAATCAAAATCAAAGTTACGAATTATTTTAAAACAATATTGCTTAAATCAATTACTTTAAATTTTGAACAATAAAATATAAATTAAAAATTTCTTAAATCAATTACTTTAAAATATTTTAAATCAATTACTTTAAAACAATAAAATATAAATCAAAAATTTCTTAAATCAGTTACTTTAAAAATAATAATGAATTATTTGAAAACAATAGATTAAAAAATAAATGCAAATTACTTGGCATATTCAAAAACTAAATATAACATACTTATTTAACCTATTAAAAATAAATCCGAATTTGAAAAATAAAATCTAACCTATTCACAAATAAATCTAATTACTTGGCATATTCAAAAAATAAATATAACATGCTTATTTAACCTATTAAAAATAAATCCGAATTTGAAAAATAAAATCTAACCTATTCACAAATAAATCTAATTACTTAACATATTCAAAAAACTAAATATAACATGCTTATTTAACCTATTAAAAATAAATCCGAATTTGAAAAATAAAATCTAACCTATTCACAAATAAATCTAATTACTTGGCATATTCAAAAACTAAATCTAACATGCTTATTTAACCTATTAAAAATAAATCCGAATTTGAAAAATAAAATCTAACCTATTCACAAATAAATCTAATTACTTAACATATTCAAAAACTAAATCTAACATACTTATTTAACCTATTAGAAATAAATCCGAATTTGAAAAATAAAATCTAACCTATTCACAAATAAATCTAATTACTTGCAATATTCAAAAAATAAATATAACATGCTTATTTAACCTATTAAAAATAAATCCGAATTTGAAAAATAAAATCTAACCTATTCTCAAATAAATCTAATTACTTAACATATTCAAAAACTAAATCTAACATACTTATTTAACCTATTAGAAATAAATCCGAATTTGAAAAATAAAATCTAACCTATTCACAAATAAATCTAATTACTTAACATATTCAAAAACTAAATCTAACATACTTATTTAACCTATTAGAAATAAATCCGAATTTGAAAAATAAAATCTAACCTATTCACAAATAAATCTAATTACTTAACATATTCAAAAACTAAATCTAACATACTTATTTAACCTATTAGAAATAAATCCGAATTTGAAAAATAAAATCTAACCTATTCACAAATAAATCTAATTACTTAACATATTCAAAAACTAAATCTAACATGCTTATTTAACCTATTAAAAATAAATCCGAATTTGAAAAATAAAATCTAACCTATTCACAAATAAATCTAATTACTTAACATATTCAAAAACTAAATCTAGCATACTTATTTAACCTATTAGAAATAAATCCGAATTTGAAAAATAAAATCTAACCTATACACAAATAAATCTAATTACTTGGCATATTCAAAAACTAAATCTAACATACTTATTTAACCTATTAGAAATAAATCCGAATTTGAAAAATAAAATCTAACCTATTCACAAATAAATCTAATTACTTGGCATATTCAAAAAATCTAATTACTTGGCATATTCACAAATAAATCTAATTACTTGGCATATTCACAAATAAATCTAATAAATCTAATTACTTGGCATAAATCTAATTACTAGCTAGGGCACAGAAGATCCGGGGGGGAGGGGGCTGGCTGGGGTTGGGGGGAAAAAAAATTCGAATTTCAAAAAAAAAAAAAAAAAAAAAAGGTACAGGGGACAGGGGTTCTGGTTCGGGTTCGGGTACGGGTAGGCGGGCACGGGTATTCGGGTACGGGTACGGGTACGGATAATACGGGTCCACGGGTCGGTACGGGTGGGTACGGGTTTGAAACGGGACGGGTATCACGGGTAAATTTTAAAAAAATCCGTACCCGTCCCTTCTCAACCCGTACCCGTTGAACCCGTGTACCCGTGCAAAACCCGTGCACGGGCAGGGCGGGCACGGGTCTGACCCGTGGAGGTATTTGCCAAACACTAGCTGAGATCACCACATATTATTCATTCTTCCTCCATTTTCATTTCTCCATTCATTCTGCTCAATGAATGGTCAGAAAATATGTGTCTCGGTTGTTGCACAAATTTTCTCTACATGTCTCTTTTAATACGTGAAATAGTAACTTCCACACAAAATTGTTTTGCATTCATTCTATTTTTGAAATAATCATATAATTTCCTAAATATTTAGTTTTTAATAAAAATTGTAATTTAAGTTTTATATATATAGAAATAGAAAAATAAAATAATGTAAAAAAAATATTTGATGGAAAATAAATCTTTTATAACAAATAAATTGATAACAATATATAAGTAGAGGAGCTATCTATCTTTTTTTTTTCTCTTTTCATGATTAAAAAGAAGATACTTGCAAGAGACTATAAAAAAGAACACATGGATATTTTATTTAAAATTTTAGTGAGAATGGCCGCTTTCATGTTTCAATATTAAAAAAAGAAAAGAATAAATAACATATAAAATTTCCCGTTATGTAGGAACAATAATTATAGTAAAATAAAAATATTTACTTTTTATTTTGTAATTCTTAAGCATCTGCATGGCGGTCGCATTTCCACGGCGACTGAAGTTTTCAATTCAATTCTAGGTCATTGACCTAGTCAAAAATATAAACTATTCTTGAATAGTGGATGTCTCCATAAATCCCTTTTTCACTTTATTAGAGACACAATAGTCTACTTAGTTTCTTTAAGACCATCACAGCAGCAGTTGATTTACTGTTCTGTTTTGAGGCATTCATATCACAATAATTAATTAGTAGATAAAATGCAAATATGTGGAAGTACTCTGTTTCATGTTTTGAGATCAGTTCTTTTTTGAAGTACTGCTAGATTTGAGTCTTTGAATGGGCTGTTAATTATTCAGGGAAATTATAAAGGTAAATTAATTAGTAAAATCATTTGATGTTATAAATGTTAGTGATGAACCATGCATGTATAGACTGAGGAGCTAGCACTTATATCTCCTCATCCAAAACATTTTACCAAATATGCTTTTAAAACTATATATTTAAGTATAAAAATTTGTAAACCTATATATATACATGCTTGAACCTATATATATTAGAAATTAATATGTTCCATTCTAAATTTTATCTCACAGGATACTACATCTCGTGTCTCCCCCTGGTTAATTAATTAATGTATATACATACTCATGGTGCTAGGTGTTCGGTAGAAATAAATATATGATGATAATTAAGAGATGGTTAATGATTGTAACTTAGAATTTTGTCTAAGCTTAGCGAAATAACAGTAGTAGACTGTAGACATGAACTCATACAAATGATACAAATAGAAACAGAATAGGGAAACAAAAAAACAAGCGACTAGTGCTTAGTGTTGGTGCTTATATAGATTGACATTAATTGGAGTAGCTAGAGACATATGGACCAGGCCATCCATGTGCAAATGAAGCTATATATTGTACCTATTACATTTTCTGGGAAGAGTCTTTTATTTAATGATTGAAGTTAGTTGAGATAAAAAAAAAAATGTCTATAATTGACCCCAAATGTGCATATTTTAAATGTAGTCATATTTTAAAGAGATTATTGTTGTACCTATTACTTGTTTATCATTCTTATCGCTCCTCATTTGAGAGT
The DNA here is from genome assembly GCA_025461125.1 of Carex kokanica. Classification (NCBI taxonomy): domain Eukaryota; kingdom Viridiplantae; phylum Streptophyta; class Magnoliopsida; order Poales; family Cyperaceae; genus Carex; species Carex kokanica. Next base: position 1,248,882 of record JAJGRX010000848.1, on the reverse strand, counting down.
AATATATATTTGATATCTAAGATGCAATATAAATGTAAAACAAAAACAAAAAATAAACTCTTTGGTGTTTTTAACATGAATTATTGCGCGGCTATTTGTATTGTTTTCTATTTTACATGTCTTCAATGCTTCAGAAAAGAAATTTGTTAGTGCCCAAAATTATTATATATAAATATTTTTTATTCTTTTGTTTTAAGTTTGTAATAGATATCTTTTTCCATAGTGAAGTCTGAAGAACAATAACAATAATAACAATAATAACAATAATAATAATAGAAGGAGTATACCCTATGGTATTATAATATTATTTCAAAGTCTATTTAAAATATAATAAGGTTTATTTTAAAATTCGTGCAAATTTATGTTAAACAGTCCGAATCTGAATTGAAAATGAACAAAAGCAAAGCGACCCATTGATGCCCCTTCCAAACATAACTTTGTGGGCCTTGGGCCTTGCCTCACTTGGACTGAATCTGATACATAAAAGGCTAATGTTTATTTGAAAATAAAACAAAGAAAGAAAGAAACAACAAGCATCAGATTGCTAAATTTTTTTTTTTTTTTTAAATCCTCGAGCAAAAAGTATTTTTGAGAACAAAATTTTGGACCATCTGATAGAATGAGAAGAACGAGAAGTATAGTAAAATAATTTTGCAATGATTTTCTCAAACTAAAACTTCTAGCCATCTAATAAAGATTCAACGTACGAAAGCTGTAAAAACAAATTGAAGCATCTGGCAGCACAAAAAGAAATACGAAAAAAAAATTGTTGAAAAACATACAGAACATGACAAGCAATTACAATTAATAATAGATCATGCATCGCAGACGGATCTATGAATTAAAAGTTAACAGTTTTGTCCTTTATATTTTATATTTTTTTATAAATTAAAAATAATTAACAATTTTGTTCTTTATATTTGATAATTTTTACAAGTATTTGTAACTTTAATCCTCTGTATAAAATAAAATTATATTACAATAACTTATTATACATATTTATTCTCAATTTTTTAGTTCTGTCTCTGTCGTGCATTATTAGGCTGGGAGCAAGTTGTTTTATTAGGCTGTTTGAGCTACAGAACAGATGTGTGGAGCGTGTGGTCGCATTACATGTTAAATGAGGTCAAGAAATTACTTTTATTCCCAAAAAAAAAAAAAAAATTGGCCAAATAAGGGTGAGAAGAAAAACTAAAATGTGATGGGAAAAGAAAAATTGATTAAGGCCATTACTGATTGAACTATCCCAAATCCCTCTTATCATCCAATTATCCTGATAGAAAGTTAGAAATGCATTTTACTATTTCTTCATGAGATAGGAGTAGGTCCGATGGGCATCGGACCTACAGTATATCTGCACGGATTTTGATGCATATCACACGAATTTTGATGTAGATCGGATGGTCACCACACCCATCGAACCAAGGTAGGTCCGATGGGCATCGGACCTACTCTCATTCCTTTCTTCATTTTCTAGCTTCGTGTGTAGAGCTTCGTCGGATTAAGTGAACTAATTTAGATGCTTGATCACAATTTATGCGTGAATAGTGATGAAAGTTGTGATAGCTTCTAATGTTTTCAGAATTTTGTTGGTAGGTCACAAGATTTTGCCCTAAATGTCACACTGTATTGCACAAGTTTTCTATAATAAATGAAGAGGATTTCATGCAAAAAAAAAAGAATTCATAACATAAATTATAGTTTTTGTATGCATGACAACAAAAAAGATAAAATTCTTAACATGTAAATGTAGGTTTATCGAATTCATTTTTGTCATACAGAATTACACTATAAGGTTTACAGAATTCTGAAGATTTTTAAACATAATCTAGATGCAAATCTAAATGATTTTTTTATTTAAAATTTTTTTGAAAAATAATAAATTTATTGGTTTACAAAATTCAACACAAATAATACCACACGGTAATGAAAAGTCGCTAGTTTTTTCGGAATTCATTGAAATAGTTTACAACATTGAGTATTGAAGTTTATAAAAAAAATTATGTTTGAATTATCTTATATTTTGGTTCTTTTTTATGTGTACTTTTATGATACTATTTATATATTTTTTTAGATCTTTTTTCGTACTAAATTACACAAAATTACGCTAAAATAAAATAAATTATCAGGATTATACTAAATTAAACTAATGAAAATTGTACTAAAATAAAATAAATTATCAGGATTATGCTAAATTAAACTAAATTTCGCTAAATTATACAAAAATAAAATAAATTATCATGATTATGCTAAATTATACTTAAATAAATTCGGCCAGTTTGAATAGACAAACAAGAAAACAAAAATCATTACATACATACTACAACATAAAATCTAAACAGAAAATACTACAATAACAAAAAATACAGACCAAAAATTTATTAATTATTTTTGGTGTAATAGATAAACCTTAAATTCTAAAACAGCTAAAAAAAATTGAATACCGGTCATTAAATGAATGGCTGATTTCGGACTAAAATAGGTACCGGCCTAAATGGCCTGTTTGGATATAAAATATCCAACCAAGCTTTGGATAGGTTCACAACTGATGTTCGGTCAAACAGATGTTTGTATTTTACCCTGTTTCAATACCTTTTGTCTTTTCCCTTTCTCAAAAGAGGTTATTATTTGTTGCTGCTGCGCTGCAATTTGTACAACTGGCCTTAACTATGAGCATTCCGAGACAAAAAGACTAGCTACCTAGTCAAGTGAGTCAAGTCCTCCATGTTGAATGTTAGCAAGTAACATTGTCAGGATCCTCTGTAGCCGTTTCTTTCTAGAAGAAGCTGTGTTGAGTCGGAAACATCCGTCAACCAACAGGGACGAAGCCACAGTCCAACAGGGCAAGTAGTTGTCTATTTTTTAATTTTAAATAATAAATGTTGATGTAAGTTTAATTATACTATGGTTCTCTAGGAAAGACACCATAATTCTGTCGCATGAATATTGGGTATATGGGATCACAGGGAGGATAATAAATTTGAGAATGACTTTGCATATGCTTACAAACTTCTACATTTCTCATTGTGAAATGTGTGTTTGTACTGCAACCATTTGCATGTCTCTTCTAGAAAATAGAGCGCCAATTGGTGACGCCAACACCAACACCAACAACAACAGACCGAGCCTATATGCGCGGCTTTATTACTAAAAAAATGGTAATTTATATATTCATCCGTTGAATTTAATTCATTTTTTGTTATTGATCTTAATCAGATGACACTTGTGTGTCGTTAGTTTTCTTTTTAATTTAAAAGAAACTTGTTTGATACACATAAGGTGTAGTTATAGTTAAAATAATATATTTTCTTTTTTGCTTTTTTTAACTGAGTTTTTTTTTTTTTTTTGATAAAAGGCAATATAATTGTCCATTTCATTCAATGAAACCAGGGGTCAATTTACAATCTCTGTCAAAGTATTTCCATAACAGCAAAAGGAAATATCGCAATAAAGCAAAAACAAAAAGCTCTCCGTTTAAGAGTCCACCAAAACAACGTAATTGTAAAGTAAGAACGAATTAATTCTCCTAGAGAGGGACTGGGAACTACTGATCCTAGATTTGGATCTGTACAAAAAGCTGGTGGTATTGTCATAAGATCAAGCAGCTGGATATCCAGCACCTGCCTCCATCTCTCTATCAACTGCGGCATCCTCTGCAGGGTCTTGGTACTCTACCATCTAACTGTCAGTGGGGTCTCACACCCGGAGTGGAATAGCATGTAATTCATTGGGCAGCCATTCTTCAGTGGCTTCTTTAAGCTTTTTATCCAAAGGTCCTGTCCAATATTCACAAACTGAAATAATGAGCATAAGAATAGAACGAGCAGTTTTAATTGGAAATTGAGAGAAAATAATGTCGTTTCTATGTTTCCATAAAGTCCAACTCATAGCTCCAAAGACAATTAAAAAACCGGTCTGCTGAATCTTGGTAAAGTGCCTGAAAATGAAAGACATCAGCAATAGAATTTCAAGTACTAAAAATGTCTTGACTCTTACCCAACCAAAACCAAATTTGCTTGGCCAAAGGGCACAATAAGAAAAGGTGATTAGTGGATTCGTCTAATGGGCAGAACTGACACATTAAAGAACTAATCCATCCTCTTTTTTGGAGATTCATTTTGGTAAGAATCATATTGTTAACCAATAACCACATGAAATTTTGATTATTGGTGGGATAGGGATGGTCCACCAGATATTGTAAGTTGGTTGGCTTATACCTCTAAAATTAATGAATTGATAAGTAGATTTCACTATATATTTCCCATTTGATGACCAGCGCCATGCCATTTTATCCAAATTGTGAGTAAAGCTACATTAACTAATTAAACTGAGGATCTCATGCCATTCAACTAGTAAGGTACCTCCTAAATGTCTTCTAAATCTAAGTGCAGACCCTTAAGAGTTGAGTACAGCAGCAAGGGTAATATGGGGATTAGCACATAATTGATATAACTGTGGGTAAGTGGTAGCTAAACTACAAGTGCTGAACCAAATAGAATTCCAGAATGAAATTTGAGAGTTGGAACCAGGTTCATAGCTCACACTTAATTTTCCTAAATTATATAATTTAAGGATAGATTTCCAAAAAGGAGAGTAAGGCATCCTAGGGTGGTTAGAATAATATTTAGCTAAAATAATTGTTTTCCATAAACCCCTATAGGAGGAATCATGAAATTTCCACCACCAAGTGAGCATGAGAGCAATATTCATAGACTGAAGGTCCAAGATACCTAGGCCACCATGTACTTTGGCAATACAAGCTCTAGACCAGTTAAGTAATGCATATTTCGCCTAGAACGAGAGGTACCTTGCCATAAGAATCTATTTATGATGACATCTAATTTTCTAATTACTAGTTTTGGAGCTCTAAATAGGGACAAAGTATAAAGCGGAATAGCCAGTAACACTGCATTGATTAGGGTAAGACGACCACCTAGAGATAATAATTGTCCTTGCCAATGTTGTAATCTACTAGCTACCTTGTCAATAAGGAATATCCAATCAGCCATAGCTAACTTATTATCTTTGAGGGTAATCCTAAATATTTAAATGGGAATTGCCCTACTTTACATTGGAAAGTATTAGCAAAACTATCAGCCGTACAATTAATTGGATATAGTTCAGTTTTTAATAGGTTCATTTTGATCCCAGAAAGAGCTTCAAATCCAATCATTCCCCACCATGCCGATTCGACATTAGAATGTGTAGCTTGCAAAAACAGAATTGTGTCATCCGCATAATGACAATTAGTTATAGCTTGTCCTTCATAGCATGGAAGACCTAAGCCAATTATAGCATTGTGCTGTCTCCCTTTAGAAAAGAGTTTACAGAGAGTGTCTGATGCTAAGATAAATAAGATTTAACTGAGTTATTCGGTGACTAATATACTTGACAGACACTGTCAAGGGTTTAAAAAAAAGTTATTACGTGACTAATCGTGTTATTTATTATGTACACAGTTTCAACATTTAAAAAAAAAATATTTATGTCTCTAAAATTTATGTATGAAAGATTTTCTCTAAAGAAATTGTCTCATTTTATAAATTAGTTTTTATCTTTAATTTAAAGAAATTAAAAAAAATGCTTGCAAGCCCTTATCTGCACCCCTTATTGAGTATACAAAATGTTCATCACTTTTCTCTTTTTGAATCATTATAGTTAGAAAACTTCAGGTTAAATATTTTTGATAAATAAGTAAATTAGAGCTTTTAAAAAAAATCTTAATAACACAAGTTATTGCTAAGGGCCTGTCTGCATATTGGGTTGGAGAATGGGCACAGAAAAGCAAAAATTTTGAATTAATTTTTACTATTCATGTAGAAAAAAAAAATTTACTCACGTGAAGGGCCTGTTCAGCTGCGCAGTGGGAACGGGAATAGAAAATTTTTTAACTGGATTTTACTGTTCACGTGGGAAAAAAAAAATTTCAGTCTGAGTGAATTTTTTTTTTCCCACGTTGAACAGTAATTTCGGGATTACTGCCGAACAGTAAACGCCGAACAGCCCAAATAATAGTTACAAATGCTATCTGCCATCATGACTCATAAGTGAATCTTAATCGCATGTGCATCTCCATGATTGCACGCAAACCAAAAAAATACAAACACACACACTAGTACTTGTTTTATAGTCAGGCTCACAAATATCTGAAGCCTCACCTCATAATTTTCCTCGGCATAAATGCCCTTTCATCATTTTGCTTCTTGACGAGAAAACAGCTGACATATTTTAGCAGATATGTCGTCCTTGCGCAGTAGTATATGTTAAGATTTTACAAGAAGTTTGCAAATTAGATATATTCCCTCAAAAGAGTCAAAACACAACAAGTTATTCCTCTTTATACCAAGCTCCTTGTACATGATTTTCTACTTTTTTTTATTTTGTCACTTGAGAGGTATAATTAAGGTGGTTTTCATGTTTTAATTAGTTTATAGGTGGCCCAATTGTGCACTTGTAGGTGGAATAGATGACATATAACAAAGAAATTAAAACTGAGATAAGATGTCGACATGTATGGAATGATATTTTGTTCGCTAATGAATAAATCAAGGACGACTGGAAGAGACCGGGGTTTGTGAGAAGAGATTGAGATTTTTTTACCAAAGTTTTGGGAGAAAGATTAATGCTCAACTCTTTAGGGTTCGTTTGTGAAATCAGCGGTTTTATTGGAGGTGTCGATGTAAAATATTTTATTCGTGTTAATGAACAATTTTTTTATTAACTTATTGAATAAGAATTATAAGGATACAAATAAAGAAAAAAAGATTTGTTAGTATATCGGATAATAATATGAGTAAAAATCATTTCATATTTATTATTCTATATAGTAATTGATAAAGACAATCATATAGAAAAATTTATACGATATTTTATGTAGTTTGATTCAATTAATAACTTATGACGAAATTAATTTTTTTTATTTTTTATTTTTTATTTATTAATTTATATTCTTCCTACAATAATGAGATCGTATAATGTATATTATATCTTTAGAGCAAAGTTAGAATGTGATATACTCACTAAAAGTAGTTGACGAGCACAACTTCGCAAGTATTGGTGAGCACAACTCTATAAATATATCGGATTATTTTGAAACAACTAATTCAAACTGTTGAAATCCATCTATTTCATGATTGATGCAAGTACATGAAATTTTTTTTTGAAGTTTCAAATTTATTAGTACAAATCGAGCTGTCAAAATTAATACTTAATTGTATAAGTATATATCTAGTAAAATTAAATTTAGCGTCTATCGATCCGTAATATTTATCACACTTCTTGAATTTTTTTTTTCAAAGATGCTAAAGATATGTATTAGTACAAATGTCAGAATAAACATAGAGACCAATTATATGCACGGTAACAGTCATGACTCCTTTAATTCTCTCCACTCTACTGAGGTGATGTGGGCATCTGCAAAACTTAAAGGGCTTATTTGCAAAGTTCGAATATTTGTACGATATTTTCAGAGATTGTTATTTTTACCCCAAAAAAAAATTATTTTTATATAATTAACCAAGTTTCTGAAAAAATTATATTTTTACCCAAACCGTAAACATTATTTACGGTTTGAATTTTTTTTTTTTTTTTTTTTAGAGAAAAATAGCTCAAATACTGAAATGAAATATAACACAAAAAAATCGAATTGTTTTTTAAAATATTTGTTAGAAAATACACTACGAATAGAGCCGATTTTGTGCTAAAATACGGTAAATGTACTAAAATGCTGAAATTACAATAATTATGTAGAATTATGCTAAAATAATGTAAATTACGCTAAATTACGTATGAATTGGGATGATATTTTCACTGAAAAGATGAAAAACGACGACGAAACTTTAAACGGCCATAAAACGGCGCTCGAGTGTCCGATTTCAGCAAATGACCACTTTTCAGAAAGCTTGTGAAAATGCGCATGCGTCCGTACTGGTTTTGCCAGTTTTCCAAATTCAGAATCGCCAAAAAACAAAGAGAATGGCCTCAAAACTTCTGTTGAAGTTTCCGATTAAGATTTTTATTTCTATTCTTCAATCTACGTAACTCAGTAAATTAGTTATCTAATGAACTTGTAGAATACCAATTTTTATTATTTTTTGGAATTTTTTTACTATTTTTTATGATTTATGAAAGATGCCACAAAATCGGCCCAATTCATACGTAATTTAGCGTAATTTACCGTATTTTAGCATAATTCTACATAATTATTGTAATTTCAGCATTTTAGTAAATTTACCGTATTTTAGCATAATTATTGTAATTTACCGTATTTTAGCACAAAATCGGCTCTATTCGTAGCGTATTTTCTAACAAATATTTTAAACAACAATTCGATTTTTTTGTGTTATATTTCATTTCAGCATTTGAGCTATTTTTCTCTAAAAAAAAAAAAAAATTTCAAACCGTAAATAATATTTACGGTTTGGGTAAAAATATAATTTTTTTTAAAACTTGATTATTTATATTAAAATATATTTTTTTTGGGATAAAAATAAAAATCTCGGCGATATTTTGCTGGCATTTTTATTAATATACAAAGTAATTAAAAATTAATATTAATGTTCACGATTTCTGGGTATTTTAAAAAATGTCTAAACCGACCATTTAATGATTGGTTGAGAATTGAAATGGAACCGGCTATTGCCAGTTGAGAAATTTATTTTATTTTTATTTTCTAAAAAAAGCTATGATTTATTTTTTTATTAAAATATTAAAAATATTTTTTATATTTTTTAAAAATAGATAGAATGTTATATAATATAATTTATTATAAAAATGCAACAAATAATCCGCACGACATTTTTCTGACCGGATTTTTCGGTTGCATGAAAAATTAAAATGATTTTGAGGCCGGATTAGGGCTGTAAACGAGCCGGCTCGGGCCGAGCTGGGCTCTAGCTCAGCTCGTTAATTCTGGACCGAGCTTTTACCGAGCGAGCTGGAACTTGTGACGAGCCAGACCGAGCCAGACCGAGCTAGCTCGCGAGCTGACGAGCTGGCTCGCTGGATCTGGTTGGATCTTGTTTTAACTGAGCTGGAGCGAGCCAAGCCGAGCTGGACCGAGCCAGACCGAGCTGGACCGAGCCAGGCTGAGCTGGATAGTATAAAATGTACACAAATTCATACAAATTTACAAATTAATGCCTAGCCGAGCTAGCTCGCGAGCTGGCAAGCTAGCTCGTTATGGACCGAGCTAGTGGCGAGCTGGCTCGTTAACAGCTCGGTCCAGTAACGAGCGAGCTATTAGCGAGCGAGTCAGGTGCGAGTCACGAGCGAGCCACGAGCTACGAGCTTTTTTGACACCCCTAGGCCGGATCAACCCTTTAAGTTATTTTATAATCTTTTGTCAGAGTTTGTCAGTGATTTTTTTGTTAAGTTATGTTTTTATGAAAATAGAAGGATCACAATATTTTCTATATTTATCTAGAAGTGACTTTTGAACTGGGATCAATAACTAATATTCAAAACATTTTTATTTTTTCCAATAACACACAAAAATATTTTTTAATTTTTCTTACAGCCGTGAAAAATTCGGCCTGAAAAATATTGATCCGGATTATTTGTTGTAGTCCTTCGAATAAATCAATTATTAGCATTCTATCTATTTTTAAAGAAATATAAAAAATATATCTAATATTAATACAAAAAATAAATAAATCATAACTTTTTCTAAAAATAAAAAAAATAAAAAAATTCTCAACCGGCTATTTTAATGACCAATTCCCACTTTAATTCTCAACTGGACTTTAAATGATCGGTTTAGATATTTTTAAAAATACTCAGAAATCGTGGATATATTTAATATTTTTTATTTAATGTTGGATATTAATAAAAATGTCGGGATATTTTGTATCTTTTCTCCACGATATATCCGTAAAAATCCAATCGCAAACACAGAAAAAGAAAAGGAAATAAAAAGAATGCTGTATTAGTACCATGTTCCCCGCAGCAAATCCCTCTTGTTAACGGCTCACAGCTGTCCTTCTCTGCTCGCCTCTTTTCTCTTTGCGATTCCAGATTCAATGAAGTAACTCAAATTTGGAGTTTGATCATGGACCGTCCGATCACAATCCGGATTAATTCGGTCCGAGATGGAATGCACGGGCTCCTTTAATAATCGTGTTAAGAAAGATCTGACGGTCCTGGTCTAAAGTCGAATTTGAGCTAGCTCAGGTGATATGAAATCTCTTTTTGGCCTTTTTAGCTCCTCTTTTTGAACTTTTGAAATTTGTAATCCCAGTCTTCCAACAAATTCCCGGATTACCTCTCTTTTTCTTCTCATAAATATCCTTAAACAAACCTCCTCTGATCGTCTCTCTCTCTTTCTCTCTCGCGCGCGCTTCCATGGTGATAGGTTGGTTCAAGAAGCTTAACTCAATGACAGTGTTCCAATGGCCATGGAGCTGGAGCATCAGCTCTTCTTCGCCTTCTCCTTCAGGCTCGTCATGGCGAGGTTTCCACCTCGGTTTCTCTCTCGTAGACGATCTTCTCTTTCAGATTCTCTACTGTGTTGAGTCAGTTGTACTTGTATTTGCTTTCTGCTTCTTTTTTCTTTGTTGCGGTTGCAATATCTGAGTTATGAGTGTTCTGGTCGGGGCAAATTTTGCATGCACTCAACCTGTTTGTGATTATGCTTGTATGAATTTTTTCTTCACTAACTTCCCCTTTGGATTTTGCGATTAACTATATGAATTAGTACAAGTGCTAGCGATGGGTACTAAAGGAAATGACTTTGTATGCCGTGAAGATATTTGTAATATTTTTGTGTGGATTTTATTTACATTTTTTAATTAATTTCTCAAAATAACAGGATGAATGATCAATTTGTTTTTTCAAAAGAAAACAAGAGATGGACTATTTGCATTTTGCATCTTTTTCCCAAGTAGTACTTAAAAGAATAAGAAAACATTTCATACTTGAATTTTAAAAAAAATGGGTAGCTGGTCAAGTCTCAAAAATCGATATTCCGAACAAAACAACAGTATCTAATTAAGTGCTGTTTTTGCCTTTCATACGGTACAATACGAGCATTAGCTTTTTCAATGCTCAGCTCAGAGCCTCAGACTGCTCAGTTGATCGATAATGACGAAGTATCCCTGCGGTACTGCGAATTCATATCACCTAAAGGTAACATAATATTTCTGTGGACCGTCCGATTAAAATCTGTAAGAATATTAAAGGGACCCGGTACATTTCCCCTTGAGCCGGATTGTCACGGATTCTAATCGTGTGGTCCGTTGAGCATTATAGAGTAGAACTAGGGTGTTGAAACTAATATACTTCACGAGTGATGCACGTACATGCAAAATTTTGAATTTTTTGAATTCATTTAGTTTAAAGTCAAGTGATCAAAATTAATGAAAAATGAATGATCTAAAATGAAGTTTTTTAAAAGTTACATTAATGTATTTATTTTTTTATCAATTTTGACTGTTTGACTTTGTACAAATAAATTTAAAAAATTTAAAATTTTGCATGTACGCATCACTTGTCAAGTACATCGGTTTCAACAGTTTGGATTCATTTTGTTTAAAGTGAATTTGATAGATTATAGAGTTAGGGTCTGTTCGGTCGTCGATGGGAATGGGAACGGAAATTGAACTGATAAAATATTGTGCTCGTGGGGTTTTTTCTGCGAAATCTGAGTAATTTTTTTTTTCCCACGCGCATAGTGATTGGCCGAACAAGCCCTTATACTTTGGTGAGCACATCACACCTTAGTTCTACTCATTTTGTTTTTGTTACCTAAGAGAAATGGACTCGGGATCTGCTTTGAGATCCGTGTCAGATTAAAACGGATGACTCGTATTTTATTCTACACGGTCAGGTATTACACTGGAGTTTCTCAAACTGTCTGATTGATGAATTCGATCGAACGGACAAGTAGGAAATGTCATCCGACTGTGTTAAATTTGAACCGTTCGATCTAAACTGTCTGATAGTAAGAACCATCCAAATGTGGAGCCGCGTAGCTTCGAGTTGATGGAAGAGCCGTAAATTCTTAAAGCATATAGAGTTCTAGACTGTGATGAGATGTCTGTCAGTACAAATCTCAAAACAAGTGGAATACAAATTCTCACAAAATAGACTCAATTAATTGATATAACTTATTATAAGAACATCGGCAACGGTTATTTCTTTTAAATTGCTAATATAATTACTGGAATATACTGTAGTTTTTAAATTAACAAGTTTGTTTTAAAAGTAATTCTTTAGAGCATTTACAACGGTGTTTTCTTTTTTTTTTAAATTGCTAATTTGATGTATTAATTGCTAGGATGTACCACAGTTTTTAAATTAGCAAGTTTGCTTTACAAGCAACTCTAATTAAATTTCTGATATAGAGTAATTTAGAAATTATGAATTCCTTTAATTGCTAAACTCAATAACGTGACCCAAATTAATTACTAAACGTTTGCTGGAATGAAGATGCTCTAAGGCGAGCTTTTTCGATGATTAATCCAATCCAGGTCCAAAGCCTAACATAGCCCGATGAGCCTAAATAAAAAGGCATAATATTATCGATTTGTATTTTGCAACACTTGTTATACCAAATTTATTATTTATTAAAACAATTATGAAAATGATAATTATGGATCATTATCTTCAAATGGGTCCTACTAAGAAATTGAAATTCTCTTCAAATGTTATGCTTATTTTTAAAGTTCGAATTTGTTGTTTAATTTATTTTGAACTAAATAAATTTGTTGTTTAATTTATTTTGAACTAAATAAATTAGGTGTCAACAAATTAATATACTGTCTAAAAAATAAAAAATACTTTATTTCTATTTCTTCAGAATCGGATCTATGTCAAGACAAGAAACGCTAGCATTGTTAGCGTGCCTTTTCTTCAGAAAACATCAGCATTGTTAGCGTTTTTTGACATATATCAAATTTCTCAATAAATCGTGGGATAGATTTAAATTTATTTATTTTAAATGTTACAGTTGAAAAATCTGCTTCAGCTTCCCCCTTTTCTCTAACAAAATTTTATAAAATATCTCACTTTTTAGAACATCATATAAAATACCTTTCTTTCAAATGTATTAACAAAATGGTTTTAGTAAATTTCAAATTTACGCTCTCATTTACTCTCTCTCTCTCTCCTCTCTCCTTGAATATGCACCGTGATTGTAAGAGAGGAGATTACATTTTATTTATATAGGATACATGTGCAAAATTAACAAGCAAAGAGTTCTATGATGAGAAAGATTTAAAAAATAATAATGTATGATGATAACAATAACAATAATACAACTTTAAAAAAAATATTATTTAGTTCTCATATTTCATAATTTGATTTCTTTCAATTTATTTTTATTCAAATTAACTTCTAAAATTGACACTAAATCGAATTTTAGTACATTATTATATGTTCATATTATAAAGTTTAAATTTTTATAATTTGACAATTTTATCATTTAATTTTATTGTTTCAGCTTTTAACTTATACATATCTACAATCGAAATATTAACTCATATTATTTTTATAAATTTATAAAAAGAAAACATAAGTGTTTTTGTTTTAATTTAATTTTAAAAACCATAAAAAAGGTTTACAAGTTTAATTGTCAACATTAACATTGTTAAAATTATTTTTTTAATTAAAGGTCCCCGTACACCTCCAACATCTTTTAGATGTTATTTTCGAGAAATAAACTTGCGTTTCTTTGCAGAGAGACGAGAGTTTGTGGTAGTGTACTAAGTCCGCATTTCTAGTATTAACAAAATATGCTAGATTCATCAGTATTTTTTTTAAATTTATTAACAAAATATTATTTAAAAAAAAAAAACTTAGTAGTGACTACAAAAAATATTAACAAAATATTCTTGAGAAATCTAAATTTACACTGTTCTTTATTTTATTCTCTCTCTTCCTTGTATATGCAACAAAACCGAATTTTTTATTTATATCCAAAAAATAATGGAAATTTCAAAAAATACCCATGTTGCCTTGAAAATTCGAAAAATACCCAAACCGGAAAAAAAATTTCCGGATTTAATCTTTATTTCCGGAAATTTTTTTTTCCGGATTTAGCCTCTAAATCCGGAAAAAAATTTCCGGTCTCTATTTCCGAATTTTTTTTTTCCGGTTTTAGAGGTTATTTCTGGAAAAACCTCAATCGAAGAGCCGAGTGATCAGACAGTCAGAGCTCCGAAAGGGATCCGAGAAAAAAAGAGGTTCCTAAAAAAATTCTAAATCATTTTAGATTATTCTGAACCATTCTGCTATTTTCTAAATTATTTTGGATCATTCTGCTATTTTCTAAATAATACTGGACCATTCTGGTATTTTTTAAATTACTCTGGACCATTATGGTATTTTCTAAATTACTCTGGACCATTCTGGTATTTTCTAAATTACCCTGGACCATCTGGTATTTTTTAAGAAATTCTGGACTATTATGGTATTTACTAAACTGTTCTGGACCATTTTACAAATTCTAAATTATTCTGGACCATTTTACAAATTATAAACTATTTAAAAATAAATAATTAAATAATTAAATATATTAAAAAAAAAAAAAAACATGCTGTCGCTGGGTAGAAGAGCTGGGAGAGATAGCGAGATGGGCTTATATAGCCCCCGGATCCGGAAATTTTTTTTCCGTAAACAGCCCCTCCAGTTAACAGGCCCCCCCCCAAACCGGAAATTTTTTTTCCGGATTTGGCCTCTAAATCCGGAAATTTTTTTTTTCGGATTTGGATTTCTGTTTCCGGAATTTTTTTTTCCGGATTTAGAGGCCAAATCCGGAAAAAAAAATTCCGGTTTGGGTATTTTTCGAATTTTCAAGATAACATGGGTATTTTTTGAAATTTCCATTATTTTTTGGATATAAATAAAAAATTCGGCAACAAAACCTATAAGGGAAAATTGGTTATTTGCCACTCCAAAACCTTCAAATTGTAAAAATGACATTCCGAAATGAAATTGTAAAAATGCCACTCTAAACTTCATTAATTCCTAATTTTGTCATTTATACTGTATTCTTATACTATTTTTTATTAAAAATTAACTGAAAAATACTGTTTTGGTATACGTCCACGGTTCATATGTTTGTCCACTTCATTAATGCACAGAAATACGTACACCAAAACAGTATTTTTCAGTTAATTTTTAATAAAAATAGTATAAGAATACATTATAAATGGCAAAATTAGGAATTAATGAAGTTTAGAGTGGCATTTTTACAATTTCAAATTTCGGGATGACATTTTTACAATTTGAAGATTTTGGAGTGACAAATAACCAATTTTCCCAAACTATAAAGGAGGTATTTTCAGTTGGACAATTTTATAAGATACCTCCCTTTTTAAAAAGTCGAGACAAAATACCGTCATTTCAAACTTGTTTTGACAAAATGGCCTTTTACGTTCAAAATTTTACTCCCCTTCATTTTCCTCTTCCATTTCTTCTATAATTTTAACTAAAATTGTCCAACTGAAAATATAACCTCCTTTATCGTGTTGTATATTCAAGGAGGAGAGAGAAAATAAAATAAAAAGACAAATTATTCAGTTCACGTGTTTCGTAATTTGACTTTTTTCAATTTAATTTTATGCAAATTAACTTTTAAATTGGATACTAATGGAAGGTAAATTATGATATGTTCAAATTATAAAATTTTAAGTTTTTATAATTTTACAATTTAATCTTTTAACTTCATTGTTTCATCTTTTAACTTATACATATTTCACGAAAATATTATATATTTAAATCAACTAAATCTGTAAAAAAAGGTTGAATTATAAGAATAATAAATACTATAGAATTTTAATTATCACCATTTACATAATTAAAATTGTAGAAGAAAAGAAGAGAAAAATAAAGAGGAGAAAATATTGACATCTAATATTAAAGGACGTTATTTTGTCTTGACTTTTTTAAAAGAGAGGTATCTTGTATAATTGTCCAACTGAAAATGTAACCTCTTTTATAGTTGTGCATATTCAAGGAGGAGAGAAAATATAATAAAAAAGATAGTAAATTTGGATCCACAAAAATATTTTGTTAATAAATTAAAAAAGGAATATTTTCGTTTGATGTTTTTATTGAAATATTTTATAATTTTTTCATTTTCTCTATCTCTCGTTTTGATAAGTTTAGTAGCAAACTTGAGAATCAGACCAAAGTTTTTTGGTCTAGTGAAAAAAAAAAGGGAAAATTGGTTATTTGCCACTCCAAAACCTTCAAATTGTAAAAATGCCATCCCGAAATTTGAAATTGTAAAAATGCCACTCTAAACTTCATTAATTCCTAATTTTGCCATTTATACTGTATTCTTGTACTATTTTTATTAAAAATTAACTGAAAAATTCATACCCTCCGGAAATACAGAGTACAAGAATACAGTATACGTATTTCTTTGGATCGATACCTTTGTTATTTTTAATAAAAATAGTACAATAATACAGTATAAATGGCAAAATTAGGAATTAATGAAGTTTAGAGTGGCATTTTTACAATTTCAAATTTCGGGATGACATTTTTACAATTTGAAGGTTTTGGAGTGGCAAATAACCAATTTTCCCAAAAAAATAATGTTATCTATGTGAAAAAATGTTGATTTTGACATTCTTATAGGAGTAGAACTGTAACACCGTGAACTTTTAAAATTCAGATTTAATTAAAATGATAAGTGGTAAATCGAATAATATATATATACGTATATACGAATTTAGTGACGTGGATGGTGAACAATAATTATACGATAATTTGTGTTAAGAGAGAAGAGTAAAATGTGTAAGAATTCAATTATATCGAATATGGGACAAGTGTGAGGTTTTATTTACAAAATTTTAAATTTACAAGTGGGGCCCTTTTGTCATTTCCTCCTTTCTTCTTCTCTTTTCTTTCTTTCTTTTCCTGCTTCCCCTCCTCCTTTTCTTTTCCTGGTTCCGCCAAAGAGAGAAAGAACGAGAGAGTGAGAGAGAGTGAGAGAGAGACCCCCCGGTGACCATTTCGCCCAAAAATCGAGATTCCGAGAGAGAAGCTTGAATCTCGCACCCTCACCCGATTGGTTGGTAAATTCCCTCTCTATTTCTCTCTCATTTCGAGTTTTCGTATTTCTAGGGTTTCGGTGAAAACCCGTAGAATTGCACCAAATTGATTGTACTATGCCTTTGTTGTTTCTAAAGTGTTTATTTGTCGATTTCGTGTTCCAATTTGTAACCAAATTTTCGATTTATGGATTTCCCCGAAATCGATTTGAGTTTTGGTACCGTCCTCTTGAATTGAATCAAACCTGACCCGAATCGTGTTTGTGAGTGAGTCGGTGCCCTAATGACTAAGTTAATCGATAACCAAACCGAATTGTGACTATTTATGCCTTAAACTCTAGAATTAGTGAATACGTAAAGTTAAGGGTTTAATCCGCAAAAGTGTCTGAATTTGAGTGAATTGACCTGTGAATAGATCCGCACGAGCACGCGTAGTGGAATAGACGAGCTTATTGAGTCGCAAGATCGCGGACCCTCTAAGTGCCCTACATAACCAGGTGCGGGGGTTCACGGGATCTGTTTTGGGATTTATTTCGTAGAACTAAATAACGGTGCATATAACTTATATATTGATGGCTTGATTGAATATACGTTGCATATCATCATGTTGAATCTCTGATTGAAAGCATTAGTTGTCGCATTTGCATGAATTGCATATTAATATAATCGAATTGTTATATCTGTGATGATTCTCATGTTGGTATGGTTTATCGATTTCTGTTCTATCGTGTTGGATAAGTGAATGGAACCACAGTACTGAATTGAATTGAATGATTGAAGTGAACAGTGAATTGTAAAGTCTAATTAGCTACTAGACTTTACTCCAGGACCCTTATGCGCATCTGGTGAATGGCCCTAGTGAACCCAGTACCGGTTGGGTAAGGGATAAGTGTATTGTGATTGCAGGTAGTGAAACTGTGGTTCAGTGGTTTAAGTGGTTCAGTGAAAAGTTTATTTGTTCTCGTTTGACAAAGTGATATTCTGTTGCATAGTCGCGAGATATGCTAGTGATTATTCGAATTGATTTTGTGATGTGAATGTATAACTTGAAACCAGGTAAGAGAATTGTTAAGCCAGATGGGATAGATTGTTGATATCTATCGTTGTTAACCGGACTGTGCAAAGTTACTAGTTAAGCCCCAAGAATTCTGAAAATCCTTTGATTACTTTTGAATGAAATAATAGTTGGAATTCGTTTGAATCGGTGTGTGAGCATATGCATGTTATCATGACTGATTGATTAACTGAATAATTAGATGCGGTAATTGTTTAGTTCTAGTAATGGGTTTCTTACAAATCCAGTAGCCCTATAAATTCCGCACTGAGAAAACGGATGACAAGTTTTCTCACCCCCATCCCCTCGGGGAATTTTTCTTCTTCTTAAATAAATGTGTGCAGGTAAACGCGAGTGAAAAAGGGCACTCGGGCGCGACAAGTGAGGCCTAAGCCGCATAGATAGGGTATGCCCTGTAGATTTAACCATCCCGGTATTTTGTGGTGTAACCAAATTAAACAGGCCTTGTTATTTATAAATTTGATAAGACATGTTGTTTCTGCGAAATATTTATGAATACGTTGCTTGATCGTTTCCGTTTATTTCGATTTTAGATTTGTATGGTTTAAATGTCTTAAATACATGTGAGGTGGTGTTTAAATTGCTAGTGAAATGGGGTTAGATTGTTTACATAATAAGGGGATTGATCGGGTTTGAAAACGGGGTTGAAATGGCATGAAATGGGCAAAGGAATGAATTCAGTAGGCTTATTGCGGGCCGCAATAAAGGAGACAGAGCCGGAAAATGGCTCTGGATGAATCTGTGTATACCATTACGGGCCGCAATTAATTGATTGCGGGCCGAAATGATAGGAGACAGAACTTAAAACCCAGCTGAGAAATTCGTATATAGATTGCGGGCCGCAACCATTTCCTTGCGGGCCGCAACGAAAGTGGGGTTTTGAGTCAGAGGAATTATTGCGGGCCGTAAGAGGGGTGGTTGCGGGCCGCAACAACTTGAGTCAGAAATTAGAAAGGAAAGCAGAAGGAAATTCGAGTAGAGGTTGCGGGCCGCAATGGGCCCTACTGCGGGCCGCAATGGGCCCTACTGCGGGCCGCAATGTGTGTTCTGAATTCACTGTTTTGAGTATAAATGGGCCGAATTGAATCGGATTTGAACCAAATTTGTTTTAAATCAAATCATATGATATGTGTATAAATTCTAAAGTGTCTAGTTGAGTAGATTATATCGTACATGCCTTGTGAATATACGGGCAACTGTATATTCACGGCGAGAACTGCGCGACCCCCTGTTCCGGGGTGTGACAAGAACTAGGGTGTGATGTGCTCACCAAACTTTTTGGTGAGCACAACTCTACATAAACTATCGGATTCACTTCAAACGAGATTAATCCAACCGTTGAAACCGATGTACTTTATGAGTGATGGGCGTACATGCAAAATTTTGAATTTTTTGAATTCATTTAGTCTCAAGTCAAGTGGTCAAAATTGATGAAAAATGAATGATCCAAAATGAAGTTGTTTTAATGCATTCAAAAAATTTTCAATTTTGACCACTTGACTGAGACTAAATGAATTCAAAAAATTCAAAATTTTGCATGTACACCCATCACTCGTAAAGTACATCGGTTTCAACGGTTGGATTAATCTCGTTTGAAGTGAATCAGATAGTTTATGTAGAGTTGTGCTCACCAAAGAGTTTGGTGAGCACATCACACCCTAGTTCTACTCTTCTTATAGAGAATTTATTGTGGATATTAATTAATGAGTGAGGCTATGGTGCTATGCATAGCACGGATGGCTAGTGTACTACGGCTCAATATGGTACTTTTTAAAATTCTAACGGTCGATCCGAACCGTTCAATGTGATATCCATATGAATATGTACTTGCAAACTTAATTTTATATTTTTTCGAATTTTTTTACTATTTTTTTAGATAGGTAGAAAAATCAGTGTTTTTTGAAAATTCTGGACCATCAAAATTCTACCTATCTAAAAAAATAGTAAAAAAATTCGAAAAAATATAAAATTAAGTTTGCAAGTACATATTCATATGGTTATCACATTGAACGGTTGGATCGACCGTTAGAATTTTAAAAAGTACCATATTGAGCCGTAGTACACTAGCCATCCGTGCTATGCATAGCACCATAGCCTCACTCTTAATTAATTGGGGTCCAGATCTCCTAAAGTAACCTAATTTTTTAGTTTAGATTCGAACCGTCTGAATCAAATTTGATCCGAGATGGAGCGCACGGGGTCCCTTTAATCTGACAGTCTGAATCTAAACTCAAAAATTCAGTTACTCTGAGAGATCCGAACTCAAATAGTTAGGGGTTCCTTTCCAGTTCAATCAGACCACTGTACTTATTCTATTGAAGTTTGAATTTTTTAATGGCACTTAGTAATATAGATTTTGATGACATTTTATATTATAAATCACGAGACTTGAAGAAAAGATACTCATAATTTAGTGTTTGTTGGAACTTGGAACTGGAAAGGGACACGAGGGAGAAGTTGTATTGAGGACAACAGCAGGGAAAGGGGGGGAAGGATCGAGAGAGGTAATAACCTAGGCCGTTTCTTTTAATTTAGAAATGAATTAATCATTGAGAATTTTTTTATTTAGAAATTTAAAAAATATATTATTAGGGAATGAACGAATATTTTTTTCTCAAAAATTAAGGATTGATTGATGGAAACGGGGAGCAGAACTAGAATATTGAGATAGGAGCTGGATGAACAAGTGTTATGTAATTTAATTTTATGAAGGAGACTAATAGTAATATTTTTTGTAAAATTGAAAATTTTAAAGATGAAAAGTGCAATATTTTGTATAGATACGGGGGTTTAGTCCCCTTTTCTTACATGTATAATGACGCTTCTGGATTGAACTGCACGTCCCTGTCGTTTTTAGACAACTCTGTGACCACGATGAAGATTTGAGATTTGAAAAATATTAGAACCACGTAATTGATGTTGTCTCATAAATAATTATATGGTTCTATCAATTTTTTAAGAGAAAACACAATCAATATCTTTTCAGAATATTTGATTTTTTAATTTCTAAATAAAAAAAAAATCGTTCTACTAGTTGATGTGCGATTGAGACATGAAGAGTTTAGTGTATAATATAATATCTTATTCATGATGTCTGTCTTCAGTGGCGGAACCAGAAATGATTGGTAGGGGGGACCTAACTAGTTTCATCAGAGTGCCGTGCCGCGTTTCATCGGTAGGGGGGGCCTAACTGGTTTCATCAAAGTTGGAAAAACGTGCCGTGCCGCAGAGCCCAGTCACCTCGTCGTGGAGACGCGGAGCCCAATCGCCACTCGCCAGAGTGCCATCGCCCATAAACGGAGGTGCCAGTTTTTTTTTTTTTTTTTTTTTATTAAAGGGGCTCTGTATATTTTCTGGGCCAAGGGGGACCAGGGCCCAGGCCTTGGTTCCGCCCCTGTTTGTCTTTATGAATCTACTTCGAAAATAACATGTGAATGAGTCCGACTAGTATGACATCGGTGTTATGGTGTTATATGACACCAATTACAAAATTAATTGGATAGACTTCAAACGACTAATTCAAACTGTTCAAACTAATTTATTTTATTAGTGATGCGTTTACATGCAAAAAATTTATATTTTCTAGCTATTTTAGTATCAAATCAAGCGGTAAAAAATGTTGAAAAATGAATGCATTAAAATTAACTTAAAAACTCACACATTTGACTGCTTGCCTTGATACTAAATAAATTAAAAAAAATTATAGATTTTGTATGTAAACGCACAACTATTGAAATAGATCGGTTTGAATGGTTTGGATTCACCGTTTGAAGTCAATTCAATAAATTTTGGAGTTAATGTTATATAGACTAAAATGACACTGATGTCATACTAGCCAGACTCGTTTCTAATTTTCCTCATGCAAGTGTCACGGGGACACATATTGTACTTTCCACATTCTACTCTTGTCATGATAATATGAATCCACATCCTCTAAGGTAACAAAATATTTCAGTTTAGATTTGGACCGTCCAATCGGAACTCGAACCAATCCGGTCAGAGATGAAACACGCATATTCCTTTAATATTTGTGCAAATTCTAATTAGACAGTCTGGATCCAAACAAAAATATTATGTTACTTAGGAGATACAAATTCATAATAGTGGACTATGCCTGTCACATTCACATCTAAGTGAAATATCAAGATTGTCATCTGCTGACTCATTTCCTTCTGAGTGCCGACTGCCGACTGCCTCCCAAATAAGAGCATTGATGTGTTACTTTTTCTTTTTTTTTCTTTTTAATTTACGGTATGAAGTTTTTAGTCCTTTTCGATTCAAATCTCGGACACTTCTAATATTTTCGTTGTTGTACATTTTTTTTTTTGCTGAGTATTTTTTTTTTTTTTTTTTGAAAAGTTGGGGACCGACGTTGAAAGTAAAAAAGATAATCACAGCTGCCAGTTTGATTGCAGGAGAAATTGATTTCGTAAGGCAATTTTCAATAAATTATACTAAAAATAAAATAGGGAATTTCACGTATATCACATCATCACTCAAAAACAATAAAATTACATATTTTTTCTTTCAAATTCTATAATTACGTATTTATCATCTTAAATTTTAATAATTCACATATTTACTTAACATAATTTAAAATAATATCAAATATTCAAATGAATTATGTTTAAGATTATGAAAACTACAATTAATCAAGAACTAATTCAAACTAAACCCATCTCCATGGACAATCTCTCTCTTCATCTTTATGTTACTCAAGAGTCTTTCCTTTTCGGATACCATCTCCATCAAGCGTGATTGAAATGACGTTGGAGATAGTTAAAAGTGATCAGAAGGAGAGATTTAGCGTAGGAGTAAGAGGAAGTGACACAATTTAGCCGCTAGAAAAGACAGGAGCGATAAAAAAGAGAAGGGCTATAAATAGGTGCTTAATTATATTCTATATAATGTTAAACATAATTAATTTCAATTTTTAGTTAATTGCATATATATTTGACTTATTAGAATTTATGATGATAAATAAGTTATTATATAATTTAGAAGAGAAAATACAATTTTTGATGCTAAAGAAGACGTAAGCAATCAAAAGGGGAAGGGGCATAATTGGATGCTTAATTATTTTTATATTATATTAAATATAATTAATCTCAATTTTTAGTTAATTGGATAAAATGTGAGTTATTATAATTTAGGATGATAAATAAGTAATTATAATTTAGAAGAGAAAATACAATTTTGATGCTAAAGAAGACTGGAGTGATCAAAAGGGAAGAGACATAATTAGGTGCTTAATTATATTTTATATTATACTAAACATAGTTAATTTTAATTTTTAGTTAATTGAATAAATATGTGAGTTGTCAGAATTTAGAATAATAAATAAGTGATTGTGAAAATTAGAATAGAAATACAAATTTTGACGCTAAAGAAGGCAGGATAATCAAAAGAGAAAGAGCTATAATTAAATGCTTAATTATATTCTATATAATATTAAAAATAATTAATCTCAAATTTTAATTAATTGAATAAATAAGTGGTTATTACAATTTAGAATGATAAATATGTAACTATTAAAATAAAAACACATAATTTTTAAATGATTTTAGTAAAATTCCAAAAAAAAAGGATAAAAAAGGAAATCACATCAGATTCAGAAAATTGTAATTTCTAAGATACAGAAATTAGCGGTGAGATCGGAGAGTGAGTATAATAACTGCGGATCCGACCTCGCATTTCCAATCCAAGGTCCGAATTCCACCAAAGCAAACAAAACCACACCCCTCTCTCGCCGACCTCTCTCCCCCACTCGTTGACTCCCCACTCCTCTCTACACACCTCGATTCAAAATCCATCATATATAACACCTTTAGATACATAAAACCTAGCGCCATCGCTGAGATAGATGTAGATGGTGAGGTGAGAGATGTCGTTTTTTTCTCCGTGCGAGCTGCCTCCCGGCTCCAATTTTCACGGCCGACACTGTGCTCGCCGTAATCGATGCTGTCATTGCCATCGCCGCCTTCGTTCAGGTCTCGATCTAATTTACTTTTGATTAAATCTCATGTCACTCTGCAATTACCGCCCCGCCCTGGAAGGAAGCATTGTCGTAGGGCACCATGGCGTAGAAATTTAGATTGTAATTTTTTATTTTTGTATGGTACTGCATTGCATTGTGAATTTGTGATTACGATTTT
Source organism: Carex kokanica (assembly GCA_025461125.1). Taxonomy (NCBI): domain Eukaryota; kingdom Viridiplantae; phylum Streptophyta; class Magnoliopsida; order Poales; family Cyperaceae; genus Carex; species Carex kokanica. Next base: position 1,224,652 of record JAJGRX010000848.1, on the reverse strand, counting down.
GGGTTTGTTGAATTTTCTGTTTTGTGCCAATTTACTGTTCTATGAGATATTGAGATGCTCCTTTCAATTTTTGATCTATACTAGCAATGCATGTTGCTGATTCTGTATTATTTATAGGGTGATGAAGTCATGAAACCCTATAAAACCTGAGAAGATATGCATCAGGATATATGATATTATTTTTATTTTATTTTGCGAGTAGGCCTAATGCTTTTGAATTTTATTATTTTAATTTCCTCAACACTGTTTGCAGTTATTGAGAATTCACTTGCGGAATCGAATGCTAGGATGGACGCGTCAGAAGGTATGTCACTAATCCATTCGCGGAAAGTTTGCCACTTAAACAATTATAAAATAAGGGTAAAAACATATAGAAAAGACTTGCAGCGAGAAATTTATGTGAGATGGAACTTAAAGATAGAATTATCACTGTTTTTAGTTTATGTTTAATCTAGCCAGTGAGCATGCTCCACAGTGTTTATGAATGCTATTTTGTTTTTGCAGATGTTTCATCTCATGATTGGTTCATGCAACATAGGTGAGCCATTTTAAACTTAAATAACTGCTATCAATTTGACCAATAATTAGACTGACATTTAATGTAAGTTTAGAAATCGTTACAATGTAAAATCCCGGACTGAGACTAGTGACCAAATCTTCTCCAAAACCCTACCTTTCTAGTTACCTTGTTACCCAATTCATGGCAATACAATGTTCATATCCCAATAGGGAGATATTAAACTGAACTAAGATATAAGAAGTACAATAATAGGAGCGAACCGTAGTTTGGGTCCTTTGAGACGTGGCCGTTACAATTATAAATTTATGAAATTCCAATATGAAATAGTTTACTTTAAGCCTTTTAACATTGTGCTTTGCATGTACTATAATTTAATACACACAATTTTGTTTGTCTTATATTTTTTAGGATTTCTGGCATTTCTTGCTTCTACGCTGGTTGCTACATGCGAAGGATGGCAGTGCTGGCCCCACCCATGCGGGTTCATTCTCATGGGTATTTAGTTTGTCCCTTTTTCTTTTTCATTATCTAAATCACAGTAATTTTGTCATTGGTTTTTCATATGCATTTCATAATGACAAAATTTGTATAATTTATATATTCTGCAGCCTGTCCTCAGATTTTGTTTTTGGCAGCATTTCTCCTCCTCCTTTCATTTTGGTAAGTTATTATATCTAGTAATGGTCTTTAATTATTATAAATTGACTTCATGTAAAGTCTGCCACGTCAGCAGTAAAAAATAAATGACAGCACAGTCTGGTGTACAATATGGGAAAGTGGAAAAAAACTTAAAAGATGAAAAACTGCATTTTGATTGATTTGTTCTGAACTTGGAATTTACATCTACTTGTATCACAACAAAACATACTAAATATATTTTGGCAACTATAAACTGTATTCAGTATTCAAGTATTCTGGACCGGGACTATCAAACATAATGCATTGCATCGGAAGATAAAACTATGCAAATTTAGCAAGCTCGCTTCGTGTGTAGCCCTGTAAAACAATAAAAATGTCATGTACATTCCTTTTAAAATGAAAAATGTCATGTATAAACTCAAATCGCATAGACAATTTTACCTTTTCCCATTTTCTTTTTTAAATAAAATCTTTAGAGTCTTGGATGATACTCTGCATTTAGAGGGACATGTGTAAGGCTGCTCATATATTTTGAGATTTTGTAGGGGCACAATTATAATATTTACTTGTACATTTCAGGGTTGATTTGTGTCATCAGCCGAACGATGAAGAGGAAGAAGACGAGGAATATGGTAGCTACCATGAAGCATTACTGGATAAGTCGAAAAACAAACCTGGTCTACGGCATGCAGATGCGCACCATTCCCATAGAAAGTGTTGTTGCTCTTTCCAAGGTGCTCGTCTTGGGAGCCGTCAGAAATTTGTTATCTTGGTAATTACAGACCATTACCATATTTTTTTGTTTTTTAAATTTTTAATTTTTACATTGTTTTCCCACAATCTTTAAATCAATATAGCTAAAACTTGGTATTACAACACAATATCATGTTTTTTTTTTATACAATATTCTACAGTTATTACATAATCTACTCACAATTTGCTAAATCAAACTAAACTTAAGTTTTCTTGGTCTTTGTAAGAGGGTTTTTACTTTTTCTTATAATTGATGCAAAATCTCTTGTTTTTTGTTTCTTTGCAGGTGATTGTTTTGACATTTGTTTTCATGTTAGCATTTGCTGCATTGATATGGTTTGGAAGAGGGGAAAATCCTATTGATTCATCGCTTCTAACTAGGGTAGGTTAATGAATTACCTGTTCTGAACTTGTATGTAAACAACCAGAAAAACCCACATAGGTTGTAAAAAATAAATAATATAAAAAACAAAACAAAGTGCATCAACAGAGGAAAAGCTTAACACTTGGCACTGACAATATTTGAGTTCCTTAGTGAAACCATAACATAAACTGGAATAACAATAAAATATGCTGTGATTTCGCAGGTATACTTGGATATATTTTCTGTGGCTAATCTTCTGCTAGGCGGTGCACTGGCTTGCTATGGTAAATATTTTAAAAATGCATGCTGTTACCATATGAAAATTTATAGCCATATGAAAATCTGTTCTAACATGACAAGGTTGGATAAAAACCTGATTGGGATTGATTTGGAAGTTTAGAATAATGAAAAACTAAAAAGGTAAGACAAGACCCTAGGAAAATGTTTAAATGCACTACCTTAAAACAATGTATCTTTTATTTAAATATTTTCAGTGTAGAGTTAATGGCATGTCATTTACCATTGTCTTTAAGATATGTATTCTAGTTACCCTTATATTTATGCTATTTGATTTCCTTGCTCTGTTTGTGTTTAGGGCTGATTCTATTTTTAAAAATGAGAAAAGTGCGCTCTGAAATTGTCTCGAGTGAGAAATGGAAGGTAGCTAGCTATTACAATGCCATCTTCTTTGTTAGTTCACTTAATACCTATTTTGTATATATGGTTGTTTTGAGATTCTTCTTTTAACGTATGATTTTCTCTGTAGGTGGGAAGCCTAGCTTGCGTGTCATTAATCTGTTTCACCTCATCTGCTATTCTAGCACTTGCCACCAATGTTCCGGTAATTCATCAGTTTTTGTAATGTATTGTGAGTGAGGCTATGGTACTTTGCAAAGCGCACGTCGATCTGTACTATGGATCCATATCTTCATTTTCAGAGTTCAAGCAGCTGATCCGAACTGTTCAATATTATCTTCATATGAAAATGTACTTGGAGATCAAATTTTATATTTTTTAGAATTTTTTTACTATTTTTTAAAATAGGTAGAAAATCACCTAATTTAAAAATTATGGACCATCCAAAATTATTGATTTTCAACCTATCTAAAAAAATAGTAAAAAAAATATAAAAAAATATTGGTCTCCAACTACATTTTCATTTGGAGATCATGTTGAGCGTTCAGATCGACGGTTTGAACTTTGAAAACAGAGATATGAATCCATAATACGGGCTGATCTGCGCTTTGCAAAGTACCATAGCCTCACTCATGTATTATTCTAAGTATATGGTTCAATCTTGGTAAGTGCTTCTTGGCACCAGACCCAGACAGTATAGTGCTCTACAGTATATCACTACTTAGGTTTTAGAATTTAGAAAGAAGTTTGGTTCAGAATGATATCTCAAGGTTAAACCAAAAGAAAAAAAATAGAAGTACCCAAATTTTATGTTTAGGAACAGAAAAAGGCGGTCAAATTGTAACAACCTTTTGCATATCTCTGCAGGTTCTTTCCTATAGGTATTCATCAGATTCAAATATCGTTTACGGCTCCATCTTCATGTTTTTGTATTTCTTTATAGGTAATGAATCTCCTTCCTTTTATACAGAAATATTTAGAATGCTAAATCTTTACCTTCAATTCAAGTTTTTGAATCTTCATGGGCAGATTAACAGCATAATATATGATGGCTTTTTGTATTGAACCTTGAAAAATAATTTTCACTTGCTAAAGTTCTATTTTTATTTTTTTGGGTTGAATCTGAGCAGGATCGTCAGTACCATGTGCTTTTGTGTTATGGGTAATGAGAGAGATGCCTCAGAGACAGTCTTCTGAGAGACCTGTGCAGCATAGTGTAGTTGCATATGTTCGCGAAAGTAGAGGTACAGGTACTGGTACCAGTACTGGTACTAATACTGAGACGACAACTAGCTTAAATCCCCAGTGGCGGGCTGCTGTCACTTCCTCTCAGAGTAAGGTAACCCAATTTTTAATTCGTTTTCAGCACCAAAGAATCATCTGTACCAAATCAGTTTTTGCCTGGACTGGTACATTATCAGTTTGCAACACAGCTGGTTTGTAAATTCATACATAGATCCCCAATTGATCTTTTGTGTTAATGCAAATTTTTGTATATAATTGAAAAAAAAAAACACTTTAGTAATTTCTTGATATAGTGATAATGTGAGATTAAGATATATATTTTTCTTTTCTTTTGTGGTGGATTAGGCTCTCAAGTCAAGTCCAATCTAACCGATTTGTGACCTAAATATCACACTTATCTCCTTCCTTGGGGCTTCACTATCTATAAGAAAAGGGAATTGGGCATCAGTTCAGCAGTCAGGTTTGCATTGGCACTGTTAGATGGAAACTGGGACATTTTTCTGGAGATGCACAACGATTTTTATCTGTTAAGGGGGAAGGTTGATTGGGAGTGAATTTCTAATTATAGAGATAATTATGCATGGGAAGTTAATAATTATAACTGTGCATTGTTTTGTTTATGTAAATAGCTTATTGTCGCATCAATTGTTCGCGATAATTCTCTTACCTCGTCTCGCTTGTTAGTTTTCTTAGATTGCTTGTTTATTTTTAAAAGTATACACTACAGGAAACTTTGCTTGTAGTTGTGCCTTCTGAAAAGGAGTTCTAATTTAGCCTTATAAGAAAAGAGTTGTTAAGCTCTTTCGAAAGCTCAATGGTGCTCAGGCTGAAAGATTTTGTTACTCTATATTTCTTATTAGATCGACTGTTTTAGTGTTGATATATGGCTCTACGCTATGCGCTCTAAATGTGAAATAATATTAGTGACTGTCTTTAAAATTTGAGGGTTCAAATGCTTTCCTTTTTGGTGCCTTTATTATGCTCCGCTTTTTAATTTTCTAATAACAAAAGTTTCTAAAATTCATATGTCAAAATAAAACTATTAAATAGGATTTACATGCGCATAAAAAATAATAACATTTCAATTTAGAATTTATATGAATCAATAAAAAAATTAATCTCCATAACCTATCCACATTAGTGTATTTTTACAACTTTTTGATAATAATTAAAATAAAATTGAAATGACGTGTGTGCATTGAGAAATAATATTAATCATATAAAATAATTTTATTTTGACATTTAAGTTATTGTAGTTTTGAAAATAAAAGCATGATGAAGGCACAAAAACTAAAATCTTTTGAACCCTCTTAAAATTTACCAGTTACATATGCGTGGTTGTGTCCTAGTCCTACAGTACTGAAGCTATCCTGTACCGTTTCACAATATTATAATATGATCTTTATGAAAAATATCAAGTGGGGAATTTATCCCTAAAGTTTTCATTTGATACTAAAATAACAGTAAAGGTGCGGGATCATCATTTTGTTATTCTTGTTCGTACAAAGTTTGTCTAGCTTAGCTTTTGTCTTAGGTTGGCATGATGCGTCATGTGATTTGCTTGGTTAAGTTTTGCTTAATTTTGTAACCTCTTGTCATCAAAGTTGTGTGTCAAGGCATTGCTTTCACCGCGTACGCATCTTTAAATTGATTTATGATAATTATTTGAGTACTCTCACTCTAGTACTTCAAAATTCTCACATTTTATTTAGAGAAATTATGTACTATAGTCCTCACTAATTATATGGTCCCAATAATTGTTATTATAAAAATATATTATATGGTATTCACAAATTATATGGTCCCTACTAATTATTATTCTGAAAAGATATATATGGTCCCCACTAATTATTATTCAAAAATTTCAGCACTCTTCTTCTATGGTCTCTATTTTTCCAGTCCCCGCAATTGTCCTAACGTCAACCTTCATAGATATAATTACTTGAAAGATAAGATATTAACACTTGAAAAAAAATAAGATATTAATACTTTGATGCGTAATTTGTTATGATCATCCCTTTTCCAGTCCCTCAATCGTCCCCGCGTCAACCTTCCTCTAATGAAATAGTGGGGACCCGTATCACCGCGTCAACCTTCCCCAATCGTTCCTGCGTCAACCTTTCTCTAATAAAAATAGTTGACCACGTAGGTATACTTCAGTGCATAGGCATAAATACTTGCAGTACTTCATATTAATATTTTCAGACGTCATCTAGTATCATATGTAAAAAATACTTGCAAGTATATGTATAGATATTTGCACAACGAGGTACAAATACTTGTGTGACGACGAGTCCAAAAGCACGTCATCATGGATCTCATTTGAAAGAGAAAATTGCATAGAAGACGTTCGTGGTTTTAGATTCGTAAAATTTCTTACAAATCGTCAGAAATATGGACGATATTGAATGAAGAAAAAAAACCACCTCTAAAAACATGTATGGTCCCCCATGTAGCTTGAGTGGTACCCCATTGATATTTATAGTGCGGATATGTTTGGGAGATTTGGTTGAAGAGACAATTATTTATGTAAAAATTGTTCACCTCATAGGTGTAAATACTTCCGTGTATATGTATAAATATTTCCTTGCATATGTATTAATACTTTAGAAAAAAAATTAGTGCTGTAGTTTTTGCGGTCTCTCCAGATAGTTATGGCAGTTATAGTGCGAGTACTGTTATAAGCTTTCATTTCTTATATCAATTTAAAAGACTTCTAGTCTATCACTGAAATAAGTCTTAATAAAGAGTTGGGCTATGGTGAGTTGCGAAGTAAGATTTTTGTTTTACTTCACGCTTATATTTTCATTTTCAAAGTCTAAACAACCGATCCAAACTGCTCAACATGATCTCCATATTGAAATGTGCTTGGAGATCAAATTTTATGTTTTTTGGGATTTTTTTACTATTTTTTTAGATGGGTAAAAAATTGTTGTTTTTGGATGGATTATAGACCATAAAAAAATAGTGATTTTAAAAAAATTTAAACAAATAGTAATAAATTTCCAAAATATGTAAAATTTGGTCTCCTAGCATATTTCAAATATGTTGATCATGTTGAGCGGCTTGGATCAACTTTTTGAACTTTCAAAAGTAGAAAATATGACGTGAAGTAAAATAAAGTTCTTACTTCGCAATCTGCCATAGTCCAACTCATAATAAAATGCATTTCTTTCATTTGTTTCTCAGTAAATTTTTGAAAATATTTCCTTGGGTACATCTTGTTATTTGCAAGTCAAGTTTGATTGTTGTTTACATTTATGAGATATTGGAGGAACCAAAAATTTGAAAAAGTTTCTAGATAAAAATAAATAATGTGATTTAATGTGATTTGATTTTCTTCAAAAAAGAAATTGAACATGTATTATATATATACAAGATTTAATAAACACTAGCAGTGGGCGTGAGGCTGCTTCGGCAATGGTTATCGAAATGGATGGAGAAACATATAAAAGTTTAAAATAATAAAATGTATAGGATTAATATAGTGAAGAATTATATAGGAAAAAAATAGAAGAAAAATTGTAAATAAAAAATATATAGTAAAATAGTTTGATAATAAAGTATTTGAAAACACAGTTTTTTTAAAAATGGCTTATTGTGTTTGTTAATTGGGTAACTCTCAATAAAATGCATCTTCTTTTTAGTTGTTTTTTAACAAATCTTGGAACATATTTCCTTGGGTACATGTTACTATTGCAAGTCAAGCTTGATTATCGTTTGCATTTATGAGATACTGGAGGAACCAAAAACTCAAAAAAAGTTTATGAATATAAATTATTAATGTAATACAATGTTATTTGATTTTGCGCATATTTGGCCTTTTCAATGGCATCACCACTTATTCTTATTAGAAGCCACAAATTTAAATGGATTTTGCTTCTCACACTTCCTTACGCTTTCCAAAAAAAAAAAAAAAAATTTGAAAGATCATGAAATGGATTCAAAATTTAATAAATATGTATACGAAAAAAACTGAGTGAATAATGTTATCTTGAAAAAAAAAAATTCGAACCCACAAATTGAAGTTGTTTTTATATATGTAATATGTATTTCTTTTCTTTATTTGTACGTACTTGCATTTAAACTACCTTAATAAACTTTTTTTATGAATTTTTTTTTTTAAAAGCATCATGCATATACAAAGTTATTATGATATTGCTTTAAGTTTTAAGATATTGAAGTTGGTTAAACCATTTTAATTACAAACTATATTTATTTTTGTTTTGTTTTTTTTGTATAAAATTGTATCCAATTATTTTCATTTCACTTTTATAAGCAATAACACAAACACGTGGAGAACTAAGTTTCTCCAATATCTTGAGTCTGTATAGACTATAGTTTATCATTACATGAAATATAAACTATGACGACTTTTAATTATTGATTGCACGCACTTCGTTATACATAAATCAACCTTTGTAATAACGTTTTCTATACATATATATCTATGAGCTCCTATCTATTAAGGTAGGCATTACATACATGATCTTCTGATATGGAGAAACTTCCTTGTATAAGTATGGATCTGTTATCATCTCAATAAACAAATGTATGTTTATACAAAAAATAAATAAATAAACAACATCGTATAATTTAATACACACACATTGAGTTGGGTTAAAATGTACGATTAGTTTTGTGTCACATTATGTCTTACATCATTATTTCTATTTTTAAAGTCAAAATAATTGATCCGAACTGTTCAACATGATATTCATACTAAAATGTATTTGGATAACAAATTTTATAATCTTTATAATCTTTTTACTAATTTTTTAGAGAGGTACAAAATTCTATTTTTGAATGGTTTAGAATTTTCTAAAAACAGTGATTTTGTACTTATCTTACAAAATAACAAAAAAGTTTCAAAAAATATAAAATATTGTATCCAATCACATTTTAATATGAAGATCATATTGAGCAGTTCGGATCGACTGTTTAAAATTTAAAAATAGAAATAACGATATTAGAGTATTATGAGGCACAAAACATTTTAACCCTACTCATATACATTTCCATATTTTTCTTTGACAACTTCAGTAAATTACCATAAGACAACAATTTTATTACTCTGGAACATGTCTATTTTTGCAGTTAGGGAAATACGCGGACAAGTTGCTAGAATTCGTCTTTAGTTGAGCACCGGACAAGGGAATTTTTTAGGATGATTTTCTGATTAGTGGTTTCGGACCGCACGAATTTCAAAGTCTAAATAATATTGTCCCATGCGTTAGTCTGAATCTAAAAAAGGCTGAGAGTAAATCTCAAACCGTAAAGTAATCAGGGGCGGATCTAGGATTTCCGTCAGGGTAGGGCAAGATAATATTTATGCGGGTCCAATATCTAATCGGGTTTAAACCTACTATCTAATCGGGTACTAAATAAAAAACAATTAACATGCCAAAATTTTTTTTTTCAAATCTAAACATGACATACAAAAATTTACAGAGGAGAAAGAGAAAAGGGCATTTGTTTCTAACAGGGTAGGGCATTTGTTTCTTCCAGGGTAGGGCATTTGTTTCTTCCAGGGTGGGGCAAGATCCAAAAACCTAGTACTTGGAAACTAATTTTGAAATTCCAGGGTAGGGCAGTTGCCCTACCCTGCTCTATGTTGGATCCGCCCCTGAAAGTAATGACTCCACCACGAAGTACTACATAGGATCCTAATCATGCTAGTTGTTAACATAGTAACAAATGAATAGTTCAGATTCGGAAATAATTCTAGTATAATTCGAGAATGATTCGGTACCACAAGAAAACATAAAAAAAAATCCAAAGAAAATCCAAAAAATAAAAACTAAAAAATAAAAAAAATTAAATTTTTTTTTATGTTTTTTTCGCAAATAATTCGTGATTCGCGTTTTATTCGTGAATAAAACCTATAATACATTTTTTTTTACGTTTTATTCGGTGTTAAGTTTGAAAACGTCAAATAAAACAAATTATTCACGAATTAAATGTGTATTATACACAAATTATTCACGAGCTATGTTAAACATGAGGAGAGTTCAAATGCACTATTGTTTTTGTGCTCTAATATGCTCCACATTTTTTATCTACATTTTCAAAATCCGAACAGTCGATCCGAACCGCTCAACATGATCATCATAATAAAATATGCTTGGAGACATATAGTTGCTAACCATTACTGTAAAAAACAAAGAGCTAAGATCCGACCCGATTTTCCTCAAATGGAAATACGGGGACAAGTTGCTAACCATTTTTTTTTCTTGAACTCTTATCCTAAACTAAAATAACCAAAGTTTAAGTGATGAAGCTTTCCTGCGAGTCGAGCAACGGAAACAGTGAGGAGAGTTGATGGCAAAGTTAGCAGTGATAGATCTAGCGGAGTTCTCAGACCCAAACCAGAAGAAGGACCTTCTAGAAGCTTCTCGCTACTGGGGTTGCTTTCGTGTGATCAACCACGGCATCCCTGGAGGTCTCCAGTCCGAAATGAAGGCCGCTGTCAAGGCCTTTTTCGACCTCCCCGATGACGTCAAGTGCCGCAATGCTGATGTCATCCAGGGAAGCGGTTACATTGGGCCCACTCCCAAGAACCCGTTTTACGAGGCGTTTGGTCTTTACGACGCCGCTTCTCTGTCTGACGTCGATGCCTTTTGCTCTCTCCTTGATGCCCCGAGCCATGTCAGGTTATAATCAATTTTTTTTTTTTTATTAAAATTAAAAAGCTGGTAACTTGTGCTCATGATTGTTATGAATATTCGGATACTGTCGTTATCTGATATAGGTTTTCCAGGAATAAATACCTGATCACTGGCAATTTAGAAGACAGTAAATTTTTTCTTATATAAACTACATATTTTTATTTTTTAATAATGGGTAAAATGGGTACTTACAAGGTTAAATGAATTTTAGTAAAAAAGTCAATAAATTGGGTAATTTTGTGAGTTTTTTGAAATTTAGAAGGGTAAATATGATATTGTGAATTTTAGAGGGGGGGATTACATAAGTTTGAGGTTTTTGAGAGGTGTGCATGAAATTCCCACTAGCAAATATCTGTAGTTAAAGTTTTCATTTTCAATTTTAGCCTAATTTTCTTAATTATCTTGAAAGGGAGACAATCAAGTCCTATGCCGAAAGATTGCACAAGGTGATTGTAGATGTAGCAACAAAATTGGCTGAGAGCATGGGCTTGAAAGATCAAAACTTTGGTGAATGGCAGTGTCAATTCAGATTTAACAAGTACAATTTCACGCAAGATTCGGTTGGTTCTGATGGAGTGCAGATCCATACCGATTCTGGTTTCCTCACTCTGTTACAACAAGATGAGTGTGTGGGTGGTCTGGAGATATTGGATCCGGGTTCGGGTTCTTATGTCGAAGTTGATCCGGTGCCTGGTACTCTCCTTGTCAATCTTGGTGATGGTGCTAAGGTACTTAGTTATCCATTACTGTCTTACTTTATTTGTACTATTAGGAATTGATAGGAAAGTGCTAAGGTACTTAGTTATCCATCTTGGTGATGGTGCTAAGGTACTTAATGAGGAGGAAAAAAAATATCCATTCCTTGTAGCAGTGTTATTATCCACTCCAGCTAAATTTGTTAATATGTAGGCATGGAGCAATGGTGAACTCCACAATGTGAAGCACAGGGTGCAATGCAAAGCCGCAACACCACGGTTCTCTATCGCTCTCTTTCTATTGGCACCAAAAGATGACAAGGTAGAGGCACCGACAGCTTTCATTGATTCTGATCACCTGCGTTTGTACCAAACTTTCAAGTACGGGGATTACCGAAAGTTGTGCCTGTCGACTGGATTGCATGCTGGTGAAGCCCTCTCCCAGCTACTTATATAACTGTAACAAAGTGTGATGATGATATGCAATGAAAAGGTTTATAATGGCAAACATTGGGACTTAGTTATAATGGGCTTTGAAGGAAATAAAAGATATCAAATAAATTCAAGACATAATAATTTGTGAGAAAATGCCAGTAGTTTTATTTATTCGGAGTACGAAAGACAAACTAAACCGACATTAATTCAATTTAGGGCCTACAGTTCTTGCTAGGGTTCACACGAGGTGAAAGGGAAGGAAGGTGAAGACCGGAGGGGAGGGAATAGAAAGAAAGGTTTAAGGTTACTATATATTACATTCGCTTGTTTAGTTAATTTTGTTTACCTCCAGTACACCTCAATTTGGAGATTAACAAAATAAAAGTTTTACGAGGTTAAAGGAGATTAAAAGTGTAACATCCACTAACTTAACTCTCGTATTAAACATCCAACCAAACAAGAATTAGTCACGGGATTTCTTTCCCTCCCCTTCCCTCCCATCCTCTACTCTCCATCCAAACAATATGTTATGTTCATATTCATTTTGTTATCTTACATGAGAATGGAGGCTGTTGAAAGTTAATCTGACGTCCAATAACACCACACAAAAAAATGCGTATCAGTATCTGCTGCATGCCATATAATCTAAAATTTAATTATAATTTATGTCATATTAATTATTATTTCAAGGGAGTGATATATATTGTGAGGAGGGACCTACTAATTATAACATTCTATAGTTACAATATTTATTTTACAATATGATTTTTTAAAGTTCAAATAGTCGATCCAAACCGTTCAACATGATATCTCTATTAAAATGTGCTTGGAGATCAAATTTTATATATTTTTTAAACTTTTTTACTATTTATTAAGACGGGTACAAAATTCAATTGTCTAAAAACAACAGTTTTGTAAAATACTTAATAAATAGTAAAAATAATTAAAAAATATAAAATTTGATCTGCAAGTACATTTTAATACATAAATCATGTTAAACGATTTGAATCGACTATTTGGACTTTGAAAAATCGTGTTGTAAGATGTTGTAAGTGGATCCCTCGTATATTCTAGGTTGTAGCATTCCGCATCAATATGTGGGTAGAGGTATCTACGGCCAAATGCGTAGTGACAAGTTCAGGATTTTAAGATAATAAGGCGAGGTCTACTATTTGTTACTCGGATAAAATACGAGTATAATTTTGAAATTTTTTTTTTACTTATATTGTATATAAACATATCAATATTCTGAATATTTAAGAAATAAATAAATTTGTGAATAATTTGATAAAAAAAACTCAGAAGTTTGTCTAATCATTTATTTCTTCTTCTGAAAACATATATATTAGTTATGAATAATTCGTGAATCGTACTATTTGTTGTAATTATAAAAGTTGTTATGAATAATACGTATACATGTAAATAATGAAAATAAACTTAGTAATAAGAGAAGTTATGAATAATTCCCGCCTAATCCTGATCTTTAATAAAATTTGCATCGCGGTACAGCAACAACTTTGCAATTTAAAGTTACATGCACAACAGCTGTCAGAGGACCTTAGATATAATTTCTTTTTTTACATAGAGGTAAGAATGTAAGATAAAGAGTCGAACCATTTAATGTCTCAATTCTTTAGGTTTGGGTTGGACCGAGTTTTAAATCATTAGACTTTTGATCTAATTTTGAGCCATTCTGGATTGAATTGATTTTACGTCAGTTTAATTTAATTTTAAGAGTATGACTAGTATGAGATCAGTGTTATTTCAACCTATATAACATCAATTGTAAAACCTATTAAATCGATTTCAAATGGTGAATCCAAATCATTCAAATTTATTTATCTCATTAGTTGTACATTACATGTAGAATTTATATAGAACTAGCCTTTGGTCTAGTGACAAAAACACATGTTCTCTATATGAGAGGTCATAGATTCAAAACCCGGACGGGGAAAATCTTTTGTTGTAATAACTAAGGTATTAAATAGTTGGGTGACTTGACCTCCAACCTTTACTAAAAAAAAAAAACATGTAGAATTTATATATTTTTGAATTTATTTAGTATTAAGTCAAGTGGCCAAATGTGGGGGTTTTAAGTTAATTTTTAATACATTCATTTTTCAACATTTGTTACTACTTGATTTGATACAAAAATAACTCGAAAAAATAATTTTTTTGCATGTAAACACATCACTCATAAGTAAATCGGTTTGAAAGGTTTGGATTAGTCTTTTGAAGTCTATTTAATATGTTTTGGAGTTTGTGTCATATGACACCTATGTTATACTAACTGAACTCTAATTTCAATTTATGAAAATTACTGGATGGATCCAGTTGTAAGTAGGGGCGTTCATTGGGTCTAGTTTAGTCAGTTTTGAACCAAACCGAATTAGTTTGGATCAAACGGTTCAGTTTTTTCGGTTTTATGGTTCGGTTCGTTTGCTTTTTAAAAACAAATGTTTTGGTTCGGTTTTTTTTTGGCAATTTTCAAAACCGAAATTACCGAACCGACCGAACTTTTATATATTATGAATTTGGTCTGGACCGCCCCGGTTATTTCTTAATACCCCTGTTTATTTCTTAATCAATTGCTTTAAATACTTCGGGTTATTTTTTAATCCCGGTTTATTTCTTAATACCTTGGTTTATTATAAATCAATTGCTTTAAATAACAAAATCAATATTTTGGTTTGCACCGAATAAACCAAACAAACTGAAATAAAACTTTAGTTCGGTTCGGTTCGGTTCTATTTTAGAAACCAAATTATTATTTTGGTTTGCCTAGTTCGGTTTGGTTTCAACCGAACCAAACCGATGAACACCCCTAGTTGTAAAGTCTCACTTGCAACAAAAATCAGATAAGAACTGTCATTATTTATTTTGGGTAGAGATTTTCTATATTTAGAATAAAAACAAAAAGATAAATTTATAAGAGTGTGTATTATGTTTTACAATAATACATGTAATATTTTGCAACTTTAAAAAATAATGCATGCACAAAATTTGTGTCATTTGTATTACATGAAAATTTGTACACTCGATGAGAGTGAGAGCATAATTAATTGGGTAATTATATGTTACCCCTTGATTTCTTCTCCCATTTTTTCTCCAACTAACTAACTTCATTTTCTAACTATAATAATCAATTCTAACTAACTAGTGGTCCCTACAAATCAATTAATAGATTTTCTCCTTTTATTTATTTCCTCTCTCCCTCCCTCTCCCTCTTTCACCTCCGCCTCCCCCTTCCACCTCCGCCTCTGCCCGCCTCTCCCACCTTCGCCTCTCCCTCTCCGCCTCCGCCTCCTCCTCCCACCTCCGCCTCTCCTTCCCCGCCTCCGCCTCACACGACGAGGATGAATACTTGTTCAATGATAGATGAATACTTGCACGACGAGGGTGAATACTTGTGCAACGGATAACTCGAAAGTATGTCATCATGGATCTCATTTTAAAGAGAAAATTATGTAGAAGACGTTCGTGGTTTTAGATTTGCAAAATTTCTCACAGATCGTCAGAAATATTAGTTAGATTGAACGGAGAAAAAAAAAACCACCTCTAAAAACGTGTAAAAGATGGGTGTGATATGTCCAGTTTTTTTTAAAAAATACTTGATATATCAGGGTGAATACTTGATGTATTACATGTAAATACTTCATGTATTATAGATGAATACTTGATGTTATTTCCACTTGCGGTGACGGTTATGCGGTCCCCACGGTAGTTAGTGATGGCGGTTGTGCGGTCCCCCCACTTAATTATGCATTTTCTTTTGTTTTTAGCGGACGGCAGTTGTGGTACCCTACTATCTCCGCGTAATTAATGCTCTTAATGTCGTAATATTTCCATATATAATTCTTTCTCAAAGATGAGTACTTTTATTTATATGGATGAATACAACTCGTGTTAAGTGTGAATATTTTTTCGCAAATCGTCCCCTACTAATTCCACCACTTATCTCCGCATATTACTGTGGTCCCCTACTTATCTGAAGTCGCGGTTGTGCGGTCCCACCATACCTTCATGTATTCTTTACACTTACACGACGAGGATGAATACTTGTTCAATGAGAGATGAATACTTGCGTACGAGATGTGAATACTTGCGTAACGGACACCTCGAAAGTATGTCATCATGGATCTCATTTGAAAGAGAAAATTGTGTAGAAGACTTTCGTGGTTTTAGATTTGAAAAATTCCGCACAGATCGACAGAAATATTAGTTAGAGTGAACGTAGGAAAAAAACCACTTCTAAAAACGTGTAAAAGATGGGTGGTAATGTTTCCTTATATAATTATTTCTCAAATATGTCCGCCGGTAATGCTGTGAAGGCAGTTGTGGTCCCTACTAATTCCAACAGTTATTAGCTGTAATATTGTGGTCCCCTACTTATTTTCAGTTGGGGGAAAAATGGGGGATGAATGATGGGGGAAAGCTAGGCCCTCCCTAATTAATTATAGGATTCATCGTTACTATCTACGAAACATTTACTCTATTGAGAACTGTAATACATTGATATATGAGGAGGGTTCCAATTACACCTTTTTTGGTGACACATGATGACACCGTTTTTTATATAGGTCAATTTTGCAATTTCAAAATTCAAACAACCGATTCGAACCGTTCAACATGATCACCATATTAAAATGTGCTTGGAGATCAAATTTTACATTTTTTTGAATTTTTTTACTATTTATTAAGATGGTTACAAAATCGCTGTTTTTCAATGGTCTGAAAACAACGATTTTTGTAACCATCTTAATAAATAGCAAAAAAATTCAAAAAAATGTAAAATTTGATCTCCAAGCACATTTTAATATATCCATCATGTTGAACGGTTTAAATCGACTATTTGGACTTTAAAAATGGTAGGTGTCAAAGTGTGTCACCAAAAAAGGTGTAATTGGATCCCTCCTCTTGATATATATCACTTGAAATGAAATGAAGACTTTTATATATTGAAACACTTTTAAAGATAAATTATAGTTTTCGAAATAATAACAAGTTTTTTCGAAAATGGAAAAGACTTAGAGTGACAAGTTCATAATGGCTTGGGGTGCTTTAAATGATTTTTCCAATACATTACAGTGACACCGATTCAAATGTTTCTAAAATTTATCTATAATTTGCAGAGGTGAGTTCACAATTGGAGTCTAGATATGTCAAAATTATGGAAAGCTTCACAATTGGAGTCTAGATATGTCAAAATTTGAGAGGTCTGCTCTTTAACTATTTTCCTCATTTTATGTTTTGGAAAAAAATTTCAAAGTAATAATTTACATGACATCAAAAGTTACTGTGTCTATTAAATTAATTTCAACCACTTCAATTCGTACTGATCAGCTGCGACCAGTAAACATTAAGGTATTTATGTACATAAAATGGAGCATCTTTATAAAAATGTAGTTTGATAACTTTTTAATTTTTCCAATATTTCAGTAAATTTAATTTCAATTTGACATAATTTCTCTATATATCTTATATCTCTAAACTCAAAATATGGACGGTAATAAAACTTATTTTTGTTTTATATATGATAATGCATGCATATAAGCACCATATTCATGAGTAAACTGTAGTTGCGTTGATGTACATATGACTAATGCAAAATGAATGCATTTGGCATATGTTTATGGTTTTGCACTTAATGGAAACAAACATGAAGTTTCTCTTGAAAATGTAATTTACATGTTACCTAGCAATTTGATTCACCACCATTTAATTAGTTTAATTATTTTATATCTATGTAAATTTATTGCCGCCAAGTTATCCACAACCACAAGACACTTACATTTAACTTTTTTTTCTCCACAATCAAGTTGGCGAAATGAATTTCAAATTTAAGATATGACACAATTTATCTGATCAATATGATATGACACGCACTAAACATCAAGAAACGTAACATGCATATTCTACCGTTTACTTTTTTTAATTAGAGTTCATATTTCTTTATTTTTTATACTTTAATTGATCATGCTTCCAATTCTAGAACTGCAATAACTTAAAATTTAGAATTGAAATACCAAAATAAAACCGTTAAATATGATCTATATCATTTTTTCTATGCATGCATAAAAAATCGTAACATTTCAATTTATTTTGATTAATATCAAAAGATTGCAAAAATACATCGATGTGGATGTAGATAAAATAATATAGATTACATCTAACAGTTTTATTTTGACATATAAATTTTCAAAAAAAATTATTAGAAAATTAAAAAGTGAAAGCACAACAGAGACAAAAAAATTGGAAGTATTTGAACTCTTTTATTTTCTTAAGTTTGCAATAGTTTTTTTTGGTTGGAAGCTCGTAGGCAATTGTATTGATCGAAAGAGTTACAAACTAGCTGTTACACAAGATTAGACAACGAGTGTCTGTGAAAACATACATCTATAAACAAACCAAAACGCACAGGGGTATGCGCATCCTGTGGACACACAATTGGATTATTCTTGCTTGATTGGAGTGATAGAAGTCTAGTGATTGTTGCCTTTGTACTCATATTGCAGCTGATAAGGTACTAAATCCAACTGGACTGGGAACTGAATCGACCGGATCAGAACAGTTACCAATCTGCCGGAAAGGCACTGGATCAAACTGGACCGAGAACTGAATCAATCAGTCTAGGACAGTTGCCTCTAAGTAGAGAGAGAAGAGGAGGCAGGAAACAACACAAAACATCACGCAAACATACAAACTAAAAACGAAAGATATACCTACCGTACATAGACGGAAGATCACTCGTCCTTCTGTCACTGAAGAGGAAAAAGCACCCGCAACTGATCCGTTACTTCAGTCCGACACCCAGTATGATAGGACAAGCTCTGGAAGAGTCGCCATGCTTTTTCTATGTTAGTTTCGCCTCTGTTCGGCTTGCAGGTCGCACCGCTTTTTTATTTCTTAGTCAGTTTGCAATACTTCTAGCTAGCATAAAAGATTAACATAAGTTTCGGAGTGAGGCTATGGTGCTATGCATAGCACCAATGGCTAGTGTACTACGGCTCAATATGGTACTTTTTAAAATCCTAACGGTCGATCCGACCGTTCAATGTGATATCCATATGAATATGTACTTGTAAACTAAATTTTATATTTTTTTGAATTTTTTTACTATTTTTTCAGATAGGTAGAAAAATCAGTGTTTTTTGAAAATTCTGGACCATCAAAATTCTACCTATCTGAAAAAATAGTAAAAAAATTCGAAAAAATATAAAATTTAGTTTGCAAGTACATATTCATATGGTTATCACATTGAACGGTCGGATCGACCGTTAGTATTTTAAAAAGTACCATATTGAGCCGTAGTACACTAGCCATCCGTGCTATGCATAGCACCATAGCCTCACTCTAAGTTTCGTAAGCAGTGTACTTTTGGGTTCTCAAAGAAAGAAAAGGAACTTGTCCAGCCCAAATAATTTGCATCCCTGAGATATCTCAAACTCTGAGTTGATATGTAGAAACCCGGACCGTTCAAATCTCTTCTGCACAATCGACTATAATGTCTGACCTAAGGCTTTTCTTTTATAAAACAAAATAAATGTATCTTATTGATTTGAGAGGCCGTAAGGCCCGAAAAGAAACCAGTGGAGCCCATCTCCATTTCTTTGTCCTCTCAGGTACCTGACTCAATCAAATTGAAACGGACGGGCCAGATTTACTCTCCACTGGAGCTTATTCGGGATAACGCAGGGGCAGTATTAATGGTGCTTTGAGATTCGTGATAAGTTAAAAGAACTAGAAGCGTCCGTTTCAATTGTGCTCAGTCAGTTAACCTGAGGGGATGTGAATTCATCGAATCCGTATCCTCTGCATTAACTCAAAAGAGAATCTTTTGAGTTAATGAATCTTGACTGTTCAATCTGTTTCAAAATTCGTGTGAACTAGATCTGCACTAATATTAAAGGACCCCTATGTTATAGACTTGAGCCGGATTTGCTCCGTTTAAAATCAGACGGTTGAAATTCATTAACTCAAGAGATTCCCTTTTGAGTTAATGCAGAGGATACGGATCCGAATTCATCTCAGCAGACCCCATGTGCTGGCGCAGAGAAACCCTAGAACAAAGGGGCTCTCCCCCGGCTCCTGTCTCAGGTACAATTCTCTTTCTTTCCTTGATGAAAATGAAATCATTATCTCCTGTGTACGATTTTGTTGCACGCCATCGCTTAATAGTTCTCTGTTTGATATATTGTTTATTTCATGCTTTTTTTTCTTTAACGAGCTTTTGATAAAGAGTTTGGCGTCTACGAACTTATTTCCTTGGAATATTTCAGTAAAAGCTGAAGCTTTTCTATTGTGATGTTGTGAATTCACTTATTTAATTTCCATGAAGTTTAAGGGATTTTGTTTTTAAGGTCGTGCAAGTGATGACAGAATGTCGACAGGGAATCTGTACTCCTTTTTGAATTTCCAAAAATGGATGAAGGCTTGGTCTAATTGGGAATCTCTCTGATGCTTTATCTGTTTTCTTTAATCAATTCCCACAGGCCGCATTTGAATTTGCTATTTGATCTTCCCATGATAAATTCTCCTTTTTTTTTTTCTTGTTGATACAGCATTATATAACCTGTTGTTTATTGCATGCTCTTTTTGGTCTTTGTTTTGGACCTTTTGGCATAAAAATGCATTGTATTTACTGTGATGAAGACCTAATGATGTTTTATAAGTATAAGAATGGAGATCTGATAATGATGTTCTCTGTTGAAGTCCAATAAGAATGCATATGAATTTTGGCTTTAGGGTTTCGGGTTAAGGTTTCCTGAACCAAAATTTTTATTCATATCCTCAAAAAATGAAATTCCAAATATGCCCTCAGATTTTAAAATATGGTAACAAAAAAAAATTCGGTTCCTGTTCTTGTTCCTCTGCCGCTTGTGTGTGCATGTGTGTGTGTGGAGAGAGAAACAACACAAGTTGGAGTGCACATCTGCTGCCATAGAAGTGTTGAAGCTGAGTCCATATCCTCTCAGGTAACAGAATATTTCGTGCTGCCTGTTGCATGGAATTTACATCCCCTCAGCTTACCTGACTGAGGACAATTGAAACGGACGGTCCCGGATCGTTTTTAACTTGGCACGAATCTCAAAGCACAAATAATACTGGCCCCCGCGCTATCCCGAATAGGCACCGGCTGAGAGTAAATCTGGGCCGTCCGTTTCAATTTTCTTGAGTCAGGTACCTGGGAGGATATGGATCCTGTTGCATGTGGGGGTGTCAACAGGTACGGAACGGGTTGGGTGGAAGCATTTTCATAACCTTACCCGTACCTGATAAGCTAAACAATAAAAACCTTACCCGTATCCGTCTTATCAAATACAGTACGGGTCGGGTAAACTGACAAAAGGGTGTCATTGACACCCTAGTTGCATGTGTAGTCCGAACAGTCTGGATTTAAACTCAAAATTTGAGATATCTTAGGTGATATGAATTTGTTGCAAGTGATGTGTACATTTTTATATGGGCCCCAGAGAACAGTGTGTTGAAAAATAAGTTATGATACTTACTGAGGGTCTCCACAATGCATTTTATACTTCATGTTTTATTGCCTGCTGTTTTTTGTAGCTACAAACTTTTCCCTTGAATTCATTGTATTTCTTTCTGTTTTTCTTTGACTCCGTTTCATTTCAATTTTTGCTAAATTTGATCTTTAGGATGCCAATAATGCATTAAAATTGCATGAATTATCAGATTGTACTGTGATGATTTCTCTATATTATTGCTGCCACTAAGGCACAGTAATAATTCTTCTTTGATCTTCAAATGCTGCTATTTCTTGACTGCTTATTTCTAACTTTTACTTTTGCCTTGCTGTTGCTTTGTTGTGTTGATGACTTGATGCTGCACTAGAACTGTTGCCTTTACTAAATATTTGTTATTGTTTTATTCTAAATTACTGGCCTGATGATGAAAAGATGTGGTAAAAGAATAATTCAAAATCCAAGTCACTGTTGTAGCCCAATATATAATGTTTTTCGTTGGATTGTTATAAGAGTGAGTATTCCCTGTAGTTCGGAGCCTATTTGGAATGTGGGGGTCTGCTTTGAGATTAATGCCATATTAAAATGGACGACTCATATCTCATTTTACACGGTCAGGTATTGCACTGGACTGAATTCTGGATAGGAGGAGAGAGAGAGATTTGTAATTGCTACCGAAATTTTTATTCATAACATAAAAAAAGATGAGGCATGAACGATATGAGGCATTTGAACCCTACTCTTTAAGTATTTGTAAATCAAATTTCGTGCCAAAGCAGATCGGACGGTTCGGAATCTAAACTCAAAATTTGTGTTACCTTAGGTGATATGTAATTTCCCCGAATTTATATCACGGGGCTCCATTAATATTTGTGCGGATTCTGATCGAATGGTCCGGATCTAAACATAAATATTCTGTTACCTCAGAGGATGCGAATTCGCCATGTGTGGGGTTACCACTCTTGATTTTTTTTTTTCCTGACATGGTCGATTTACACGTTATATATTTGGGCTCCAGTGATTTTGGCATGTTGAAACAGTAGTATAAACACATCTATGAACATTCTGAAGGCCTAAATTTCGGTTATTTTTCTGGTGTTTCCCCTCAGTAACATACATCTTAGAATTTTGATGTTTGTGTGTCTGCACTTTTTTTTTTTTTTTTACCTTTTACAGGGTATCTTTTCTCCTTGTCTTGTAAAGTTTATTGAACAGGTACTCTTAAAATATAGCTAATAATCCTTGGATCCCTTTTTAGTGAGATTCAAGTGAATAGGAAAATGCGGATAAAAATGTGCACTCCTATTTGAATTTTAAGAAAGAATGACGACTTGGTATATATGGGATTCTCTCTGATGCCATTTTTCATTATAATTTTTTTGAAGCTATTTTTGAAGTTTTACTTTACATTTTACGGCCTAACATAACTTGAATGAAGTCTGGCTTTTGCATGTATCAAGATTTGTGAAGTTTTTTATTTTACTTTTCTTATTAAAATGTGATGTAGGGTTTTCATTTATGTAATAAGTTTTTAAAGATTGATTTTTAGATCATTTGAGTGTAATTTAACACTTTCAATTAAAAAAATGTTGTTAAAGCTTGGTACAAAATATTTTTCTGAGGTTTTTCTTTTTTGTTTCTTAGTAAAAACACATTTTTACTTGTGGTTATGAAGGCCCAATGATGCTGTAATGAGGATAAGAACAGAGATCTGAAAAAGTAGTTCTCTGTTGGAGACCGATAAGAATGTCAGTGGTTCGCTGCATGAAGCCAAAACTACCCCGTTAAAAGCCTGGTGAGCTTAAGAACACCCTAGTTCTACTCTAAATTCTCATATGCCATCTCTCTCTCTGGGTAAAATGGGTACGTTATAAATTTAAAATGAGTTTTAACAATTGAAAAGGCAATAAATTGGGTAAATTTGTGAATTTTTGAAATTTAGAGGGTTAAATATGATATTACGAATTTTAGAGGGGAAAATATGTAAACTAGAGGTTTTTGAGGGGCTTGCATGACATTCACCTTTTCAATTAAGATACTGTAGAGGATATGAATTTCTTATTTACAACCCTCATTGCTGCCTCCCCCGTCAAAAAAGGAATATTAAACTAGCTGTTGACTATGTTGCGCTGGAAGCCATTGACATTTAAATTTGGGCTCCAGGGACCTTATGTTGAAAACTTGAAATACTATCAATTAACTGAGGGTCTTCATAATATATATTCTTTGTTTATTATCTTTTTGTGATTCTTTCAATCAATATCCTGCAAATCTGGTACTTTCTTTTATGGAGAATACTAGCATTTGATTCGGTTTTGTTCTTTTTTGATTAGAGATTTGGTTTTGTTCTTGAGTTTCCTTTTTGGAGTACATCTCTTATTTACTTCATCAAGTATATTGTTTACCCTGAAAATTTAACCAAAGGGTATACTATCTTTGTAAGCTGCTATAATATCTTAGGTGATGTGAATTTGCTATTTGATCTTCCCATCTTCCCATGATAAATTCTCCTTTTTTTCTTGTTGATACAGCATTATATAACCTGTTGTTTATTGCATGCTCTTTTCGGTGTTTATTTTGGTTTAAAAATTCATTGTATTTACTGTGATGAAGACCTAATGATGTTTTATAAGTATAAGAATGGAGATCTGATAATGATGTTCTCTGTTGAAGTCCGGTAAGAATGCATATGAATTTTGGCTTTAGGGTTTCGGGTTAAGGTTTCCTGAACCGAAATTTTTATTCACATCCTTATAAAAAATGAAATTCCAAATATGCCCTCAGATTTTAAATGATGGTAACAAAAAAAAATTTGGTTCCTGTTCTTCTTCCTCCTACGCCGCGCATGTGTGCATGTGTGTGTGTGTGTGGAGAGAGAAACAACACAAGTTGGAGCACATCTGCTGCCATAAAAGGTTGTAGAAGCTGAGTCCATTTCCTCTGAGGTAACAAAATATTTTTTGCTGCCTGTTGCATGTAGGGGTGTCAATGGGTACGAAACGGGTTGGGTGGAAGCATTTTCATACCCTTACCCGTTATGTTAATGAAACAAAACTTTACCCTTATCCGTACCCGATAAGCTAAACAAAAAAGAAACCTTACCCGTATCTGTCTTATGAAATACGGTATGGGTCGGGTAAACGGACAAAATTTACGAATTCGTTGCAAGTGAGACATGTACATTTTTATATGGACCCCAGAGAACAGTGTGTTGAAAAATAAGTTATGATACTCACTGAGGGTCTTCACAATGCATTTTATACTTCATGTTTTATTTATTGCCTGCTGATTTTTGAAGATGCAAACATTCCCTTGAATTTCTTTCTGTTTTGCTGGACTACATTTTATTTTCTGATTTTTCCCCGCAGTAGCATACATCTCCTCAATTGGGAATATATGTTTGGCTTTTGCATGTATCAAGATTTGTATAGTTTGAATTTAGATTTCTTATTAAAATGTGATGCAGGGTTCTCATTTCTCAATTAAGTTCTTAAAGATTTATTTTTAACTCACTTGAGTGTAAATTTAACACTTTCAATTCAAAAAATGTTGTTAAGTCCTGGTTTAAAATATTTTTTCTGGGGTTTTTAATATGTTTATTGATGAAAACACATTTTTACTTGTGCTTATGAAGGCTCAATGATGGTGTAACAAGGATAAGAATGGAGATCCGAAAAAATAGTTCTCTGTTGGAGACCGATAAAAATGCCAGTGGTTTGCTGCATGAAGCCAAAACTGCTCTGTTAAAATCTTTACCCCTGTGATATAGACCTTTGCTCCTCTCTAATTGGAGAATTTTTTGTTTATAGAAATTATTATTAAATAATTCCAGCCACTCACTCTCTGAGTATGTTTGGATGCATGAGAATAGCACTTACCTGGGAATAGTGCTCATTTCAATTACGCTACCTCAGAGGATATGAATTTCTTAGCCATTGACATTTAAATTTGGGCTTCAGAGACCTTGTGTTGAAAACTTGAAATACTATCAATTTGCTGAGAGCCTTCATAATATATATTCTCTATTTATTATCTTTTTTGTGATTCTTTCAATCAATATCCTGCAGATCTGCTACTTTCTTTTAAGGAGAATACTAGTATTTGATTTGGTTTTGTTCTTTTCTAAGTAGATGTCTGGTTTTATTCTGAGTTATCATTTTGAGAGTACATCTCTGATTTTCATCGAGTTGATTGTTTCACTTGAGAGTATATCTGAGCTAGTTGTATATCGGTATCAGTATGATTTTATGTTGTGTTTGGCGAGTTCTCATCTGCTTCTGTACTTGCAAATGTGCCAGAACTATGAATACAATCTGAATTGTGAATTTGACCTCTATTGTTTTCTTCATGATCATTACAGCTGCATTTATTATTTTACCAACAAGCTTGATGCTGAATCTGACAATACCACTGATGAAGAACCTTCTGGAGTCTTAGAGACCAAGATCTCGGCTTCCCGGTGCCTAGCGGATCTCTACTGTGATACTGGTTTTTGATGCAGTCCGACCTGACTTGGGTCAGGTCATAAGTCATAAAGATACTGGTTGATTTCATTAAGAGCCCATACCAGCAGGCTGCTATTGCTGGTGTGACCCAGTCGCAGAGCGTCTCACGGAAAATCTAGGTGGTGAACTCAATGGAAGTGAGTGATTTATTTGTATATTTATATTTATTATTTGTGTTATGGAGATGCTTTCAAATCTCTGAATGTATTGGATATGTACCAGACCCAGACAAATGTTTATTCTGGCCTTTTTTTTTTAAATGGTACAGTTGAGTATGCTTTCAATTAAAAATCCCCAGAGGAACAAATTATACAAAGACACCAAACAAACTTAAAAGATAATAATAGTTGCTGAAGTTCTCACTAGTGCAACAAGTACCAAGTAGTGGTGTGGCCTACTTATACATGAATTTATTTTGTCAAATTATGTACATTTATGGTGGTGATTTTTGGAATATTATGCTAGTTAGCTGGAGATGTGATTTTAACTTTATGTCGTTACTTTCTCTTTCTCTTCTCTGTTTTATGTTTTACTTTTTTGTCCTCTCAAACCACATAAATCCTTGTAACCCTCTTTTTATTGTTAATACAATTTAAGTAGGCGAATTAGTCTAATTTCATCGAAAATAAGAAACACAGCATGCATGCACACAAAAAAAAATAAAAGGGTAAGGAGAAAAAGACTAGTACGGTACTGGTTTGTGAACTCTTCTCATATATGAATGTATGCAAATTAACAGGAGAATGGGAGATGGTCAACTTTGAGGCTTTTGATGCAGGATGTGGAGATCCCTGGGGACAAGGTGGAGGGGTATGCATAGGAAGAGATATACTCAGAAAGAAACTAGATTTTTGAGAGGGACCTTTTTGAAAGAAATTTTGAGTTAGGTATCACAATCCAAACTACACTTCCTTTTCAGTTGGAAAATTTTTGAGTTCATTTTCTCCGTCATTGTCTATAGACTATAGGTATTAATATTTTACAGCCTCACGCCATTATTTATTGGTATGCTCATTGCGGGACTGATCAATGGTCTGCTCACACTGAGACTTAGTTATAAAATAAATGAAAGAGTTAAAAAGGATTTTCTCAACTTGCTCTGGGAAATAATTAACTCTGATGGTTGCTATTGCTGTATTGCATAATGCACGGCCTAAGTTTTTTCTTTTATAAAATAAATGCTTCTTTATTGATTTAAGGGGTCATGACGTGTTAGGCTTAGACAGGCCGTAAGGCCCAAAATCACTTGAGCATCTCTCCATTTCTTTGATTGGGATCTCCGCAGACCCCATGTGTGCCATGAAACCCTAAACAAAGGTGCTCTCGCCCCACCATTATCTCAGGTATTACATCTCTTCTTTAGAATATTTCTCTTTCTTTCCTTGATGAACATGAAATCTCCATCTCTTGTGTTTGAATTTATTGTAGCACTATCGCCTAATAGTGCGCTGTTTGATCTCTTGTATATTTCATGTTATTTCTTCTTTAACAAGATTTTGATAAAGAAATTTTCAGTAAAAACTGAAGCTTTTCTTTGTGATCTTGTGAAGTTATTAATTAATATTCATAAATTGCAAGTGATTTTGTTTGATGAGGTCACACAAGTGATTAAGAGAATGTAGACTGGGATTATGTACTCCTTTTTGAATTTCCAGAAAGGGATGAAGACATAGTCTAATTGGGAATCTCTCTGATGCTTTATCTGCTTTCTTCAATCAATTTCAGCAAGCTGCTTTTGAATTGGTAAATTTTTTCTTTTTTCAATCAATATAATCTGTTGTTTATTACATGCTTTTTTTTTTGTTTTTGTTTAGAATGCATTGTATTTATTGTGATGAAGACCTAATGATGTTTAATAAGTATAAGAATGGAGATCAATCCCCAATTCCCATCTCCAAAGGTAAACTCTTGCTGTCGAACTACAATGGCGATGACAGGTTCTGGTGTTGTCTCTCTATGCTTAAGTTCGACACTCTTTGCATCATTGCCTCTCTTTTTTTCTGTCAATTCTATCTTTACTTTTCCTCACTACTATGCTCTAGCATTGTTGTTTCAACCTTTCAGGATTTTTGAGTTTAATACTTGATATTTTGAAAATTGGAAGACGATCATAGCTTAGGTGTCCATGATTTAGTTTTCAAGGGAATTTTGTTAGTGGATTGAGAATTTGAGTTTGAGATTGATCATCTATAAATGAGAAATTCTTACAATCTAGAAAATCTTTTGAATTTTGTTTTATCAGAAAAAATTTAGCTGGAATAATTTTCTCTGTTGTGCAAGATCCATCCACATATAGTCAAACAATTTATCATTAAAACAGTTCTCAGTATGTATGAGCTTACTCCTTTTTGGCTGCTATATTTGCTAAAAAGAATGATTTTAGCTTTGAAGAATTATGTAAATAGGGTTTATGTTCCCTCCTCTCATCGAGTGTGTCCAATTGATGCTTCATTCTGAGTCGCTGCCATCTGATTCAAACACGGAATCTCCATTAGAGCGGGTGAGAGGAAACAGGAACAAAGAGTCTTTGCTGAAGGCCGAAGCCAAAAGGGTAGGCTGAATTTAGATTTAAAGAGATTGTCTAAAACTCGTATTGTACTTCAGTCAAAGGTACTAAAATAAAGTTAAAATCAATTTCTGCAAATATTTTTGTCTACTACCAAAACTCTATTTTTGTAATGCTGTCTCATGATTAATTGCATAATGTCTGAGGCGAAATTGCACCAGGATTAATTAATGCACAATTAGAATAGCTTTAGGCTTATTCGGATTATTAAAGCTTAATACTGGGTTTGCTTGGCTGTAATGGTTGTAGACCAAAAAAACTTGCATGCAGACGCAGCAAGATAGTTAAAAATAAAATTGATAATTGAATGCATGGGTTTCGTGCAATTTTTTAATCCGATTCCATAGCTTTCACTTTTAATTAATAAATGATATATTTTTGATAATTGCATGCATGGGTTTCGTGCAATGTTTGATCCTACATTGATTCCATAGCTTTCACTTTTAAATAATAAATGATATATTTTTGATAGGAAAAACTTAAAAAAATTACATGACTACAATTTGACAATTTTTAATGTTTATATTGAAGTATTGTTGGATCACTTTCCCATCGTGGGAAAATATTGGTTGGTATATTTTGAACAAACATTAATTATCTGAAAAACTTTGTGTCAGTTTGTTAAAAAAGTTGTGATCACAAGTTTTGCAAAATGTTGATAGTAGATTACAAGATTTGGCTAAATATTTCACACGGTATTGCATAATTTTTTTCATTGTAATGGAGCTAATTTCATGTAAAAAACGACAACAAAGCTATTATAGCGTTTCATGCAAAAAACAGTATTGCACAATTTTTTGTAAATGGGGTGATTTCATGCAAAAAAAAAACAGCCAACCACCACAAAGCTACTTTTATATGAGATCATTTCTCTTGTGTTTAATGTCTTAATTTTCTGGGTGAAACAAGTGCGTGTATATAATATTTTTCACGTTACAGATGGAATTTCAAACAATTTGATTGGCGTACATGCTTCATTTTACTGTATTATTTTGAGATATTGGAGGAAATAAAAAATAATGAACATGATACCTCACATTTTTCACTTAAGTAATATTTCAAAGTTTCTAAATAATCAAACAATGCTTCCATATTGAAAGTTTGGGGTCAAATTGAATGTAGTTACTAAATTGAAATTAGCAATGCTTAGGTAAACCTTTTCAGCAAAATGTCACTAGCAATTAGCAATGTTTAGGTAGACCTTTTCAGCAAAATATCACTAGCAATTAGCAATGTTTTTTTTTTCCTTATTTGTAACAGAGATTGTGCTGTTGGATCGTTTGGATTTATTCAGCGCTTGCTTCCAATTTGTCAAGTTTTTGCATATCAATGTGTATAGGTTGATACTGGTGTGCTTGTACCAATTGGTTGATACTAGGGTATTTGGATCAGCTGATACCGGTTAGTTTAAATTATGGACTATTTAATCATATTCGTTTACCGTCTTTTCTATTACCGTACCAGTTGGTCCAAGCTAAAAAAAATTCGAAATCTCATGGCTGCTGTTATATTGCCAAAAAGGTTTTGAAATGTACTTCAAACTAGATGGCTTTTTCATTTGAATTGATAACACATTTTTAAAAACTAAGCCCATCTAATATAGTTATTGTATGAGCTATTTATCATCATGTCCGTTTATTATTATTGTACTTTTTAGTTGTATAAACTATTTTATCGTCATCTTTATTTATTGTATTTATTATTTATTATCATCTCCACATGCATTAAGTATTAACTTTAGATAATTTTAATTATTTACACTATAATGTGTGGAGATGAGCTATCATACTTTGGGAAATAAAGATGGTGTTCTACTTTCCGCTCACATCTCTATTTTCAAAGTTTAAATAGTCGATCCGAACCTCTCCACATGATCCTCATATTGTAATGTGCTTGGAGACCAAAATTTATATTTTTTTTGGAAATTTTTTACTATTTTTAAATTTTTTGAAAATCATTGTTTATTTTTTATTTATTTTTATTTAATTAAAAGCTGTGATTTTCTATGAGATCCTTCTATTTTATTTAATACACAATATTGTTGTGAGATTTTGGCGGATATCAAAGTTAGAAAATATAATTCTCCATATATTTCAGTTAAGTATTTATTTGACATTTTTCCAAACAATCAAACAATGCCACCATTTGAAATTTCATATATTTAATTTGAGGGATCGGATTACACCCTTTTTTTTTGACACACTTTGACACCTACCATTTTCAAAGTCCAAATAGTCGATCCAAACCGTTCAACATGATGGATATATTAAAATGTGCTTGGAGATCAAATTTTACATTTTTTTGAATTTTTTTACTATTTATTAAGATGGTTACAAAATCATTGTTTTCAAACCATTGAAAAACAACAATTTTGTAACCATCTTAATAAATAGTAAAAAAATTCAAAAAAATGTAAAATTTAATCTCCAAGCACATTTTAATATGGTGATCATGTTGAACGGTTTGGATTGACTATTTGAATTTTGAAATCGCAAAATTGGCCTATAAAAAAAATAATGTCAAGATGTGTTAAAAAAAGGATGTAATTGGATCCCTCCTCATTTAATTTATCATATATCTTTATAGTGAAACCGTTTATTCAACTCTACAAGTATTGATTAGATTATCCTTTTCTTTTGACTCACCATGAACAAAAATTTAAAATAATGTTTATAATGAAACTATCAGTTTAAATATAGTCCCAAGCGGTGTGTAAAAATTATTTTGAACTGACTGCCTCTAGTGGATTAATGGAAATCAACAATTAATTCTAATATTTAAAAACGGACTTTTACGAGAATTTGGTGATCACATAAAATCTCCTAACAATTGTTGTATTAAATATTTGTTATAAAAACTCATAATGTTAATCCCATTAAATGTTTTTGTTAAACAGACTTTGAAAATAAAAGCCATTGTAAAATTCTATTTAGGCATTTTTTTGAATTCCAAACACGTTTTTTTTTTTTTTGGAAATTTTGGATTTTTGATCTGATTTAGCTGATTTTAACCGATTCATCGAATTTCGATTTCATGGTCAACTTATCAATATTGCTTCCTATTTCAATTTTCTGAATCATAGTTACAAATTTGTTTCTTTTTTACTAATTTTTTTGTCATTTTTTAAATAGCGAGAAATAGAAGATGTGTCGAGAATCTTTATGGAGCTCAAGAAGTAGATATGGTTGGAATGCTTAAAGAAAAGCCCAACACCGATAGAGTCGAGTGTCCTAGAGCAAATATTTTGTTTGTAATTTTTGTTCATATGATTGGTTGACGATAGTCAATTTGTTGCCATAAGTTGCATTACTTGTGGTTCATCTAATTGTTAGATTGTGTAGCAACCAAATAATAAAAATAATGAACTTTAAAGTATCCCTGGTCAAGGTAATTAGCAAGGAACACTAATTACACCTGAGACTAGTGTGATGATTAAACGTTTGATCCAGCTATCACAGATCAAAGCGGTACTGCACCGGTTTAATATCACAGATGCATATAATAGTTATATGTCATCAGATGTGACCATACATGAACATCATTAGATTTTGTGTTATGTCATTGATTATTCATGTGGTGGTGTTGTCTTATGTCTAAGACATTTGGTTTTCTTGCCTAAGGTATGCACATCAGTGGTTGGTGTTAATCGCTCACCGTAACAGGGAGCGATAAAGACATCTTCTCTATGTGTCGAACTTATATTGAGAAGTTCGCATATGTCAATAGGACGAATATCCCTTATTTGCATCCTGGTGAATGCTGAGTAAGATATGATGTCTTTGGGCCCCTTGATAGAGTTATATTATATGTGCACACCATGACCGAATAGTTCAATCATGAATTATAATATACTACTCACGGATCAAGAAACATAATCGATGATACAACGGGAATGACAATATCCTATCTCGCGCTCATCATTGGATATCATGAGATATTGGAAACAACACGGATAGTGTAAACAGACACTGTCTACATTGGATCAGCGATACTGCCAGGTTACATATCGTCTGTATAATTGGATAGTCAAGACATATTGCTAGACGCTAATCTTGATCAACTAAAAAAGAGTTTTCTAGTTGCCAACATAATACAAATCCAAGCAGGTCACACCTACAAGGTCTCTGGTCGAGATGTCACACGAGTTTAAGACACCATGCTTAGATGTTGAAAACAGCATGCATAGCGAATCAAATAATGTAGGACATTATATTGATCAACACTATAAGAGATATAAGGAATAGTCAAATCAATTTGGTACATGGTTGTACAAATGATGATATGATTATATGAGGGTATATGATTAATTGGATTAAACACATATTAAAGTTTATTAAACCTGCTAGTTTGGTTAATTGAATTAAACATATATCAAAGTTCACTGGTTGTTTTTAATCTTCTTCTAATTGTCTTTCATTTTCTTTTAGTTGTCTATCATCTTGTATTTGATATCTTTCATGTTCTACTGGTTGTCTTTTATCTTATTGTAGTTGTCTTCCATGTTCTACTAGTTGTCTTTGATGTTCTACTGGTTGTCTTTCATCTGCTAATTGTTACCAATCATGTTCTAATGGTTGTCTTTTAACTTCTTCAAATTATCTTTCATCTTCTTCTAGTTGTCTTTCATGTTCTACTAGTTGTTTCATCTTATTCTGGTTGTCTTTATTGTCTACAGGTTGTCTTTCATCTTATACTACTAGTTGTCTTTATTGTCTTTATTGTTCTGGTTATCCTTCTTGTTTTACTGATTGTCTTTCATGTTATACTCATCGTCTTTCATCTTGTACTGTTTGTCTTTCTTACTCAACTGGTTGTCTTTCATATTCAACAGGTTGTCTTTCATCTGGTTATCTTTCATGTTCTACAAGTTATCGTTTATCTTCTTCTAGTTGTCCATCATCTTTTTTTAGTTGTCTTTCATCTTGTAATGTTTGTCTTTTATGTTCTACTGAATGTCTTTTATCTTCTTCTATTTGTGTTTCATATTTTACTCGTTATATTTCATCTTGTAATGATTGTTTTTCATGTTCTACTAGTTGTTTTTTATTTTGAAATTTGAAATGTGTTAGATGACTTAATCCCAACCGATATTTAAAAAAAAAAAATTCCAACCACTTAGTTACAAGCACCAAATTCCAATATAGCTTTTTCCTCTTTTGACCTCTCTTTCTCGGATCCAAATTGGATTCATTTTGGAAATGACTGCCTAATCTTCCTTCTACAATCCGAACAACTAGTCAAAGTTGCTTGAATCGAGCTATCACGATTTCTATTTAATTGTTCAAACCTGTTATGGACCCGCTATGGAGCCAAACCTAACCATGCTTCGATCATCGATCTGGTCCCTCATGCTTCGGTCATCGATTTGGTCCAATGTTAATTGGAGTCAAGTTCATTTATCATTTTACTTTGTGATTCACTAGAATATCTCTGTCTAAGGCACCATTGTATGATTGCACAAGTCGTAAAATAATTTTGATTTATACAAATTAACTTTGCAAAAATCATTTCTATTTCAATGTGAAAAAAAAAAAATTCACGAGTCTGCGTACCCAAGGACGCTCATAAATGCGAATTTGGATCCATAAATTAACTCAAATTTAATTCAGGCCGTTCAATCTGTTATGGCATGAACAATAAAAAGCCCGTGCATTTCGCCTCGGGCTAAATGGGCTCGGATTTTAATCGGACCGTTCCAGATTCAAATCTCAAAATTTAAGTCCGAACCCCATAAATGTCAGATGTAACAAATTTCGATAAAATATAAATGTCGATACATTTCATCAGATTTTAACAACAAAATTTTGGCTCATGCAGCGTTGAGATGAGAGAAAGATTTTATTTGGACCGTAATGTCCTTCCTTCGTAAAGGAAACTAAGAAAGACGCTATTCAAATCTTTAAAATTATTGAAGTTATGAGTAATGAGACTCACTGTGCATTAATTACCTCTTTGAACCTTCGTACATAATTCATTTCAGTCTCACCGGTTCTGCTTTTGTAGACGTGTATGCAGGAAATAAGGTACCTTTTGATTGTCACTTAGTTGCTTAAGATATAAAGTAGGGGTGTCAATGATACTCTCTGCTGATCCGTGTCGTATTCGATGAGGCAGATACGTGTAAGTGTTTTTTCATTAGCTTATTAAGTATGTGTAAGAAAAATTTCCGTTAACATATTGGGTAAGAATATGGATAAGAGCTATTTTGTACCCATGGTATTTTATAAATATAAAATTATATATAATAATTTTTTATTTATACATATAACTATATAATTTTATTATTAGAATTAGTGTGAGGCTATGGTACTATGCATAGTGCATATTGGCTTGCTATGGACTAAAATCTTTAGTTTGAAAATTCTAACCGTCTATCCGAACCGTTCAACATGGTCTCCATATAAATGTGTACATCTAAACTAAACTTTACATTTTTTTAGATGGGTAGAATATCACTTAATCTTAAAATTCTGGACCATCCAAAAACAATGATTTTCTACCCATCTAAAAAATTAGTAATTTAATTTTTTTTGTAAAATTTGGTTTACAAGTACATATATTCATATGGAGATCATGTTGAACAGTTCGGATCGACCGGTAGAATTTTGAAAACAATTTTTATTTATTTAGTATTTAACGATATAGTTAATTAATCAAACATTTTATATAGTCTTTTAATTAGTAATTTATGAAAAAATTAATTTATATGGTAATTTTACCATTTTATTTAACTAATAATTTATATTTTAAAAATAATGGGATCAAAATTATAATGAGATAAAAATTTATAATTTTCAAAGTTCAAATGTGCTTGAACCCCAATTATGCCTTATATTTTTATCTTTATTTTAAAAGTTCAAATGGCCGATCTGAAATGCTCAACATGATTTCCATAATAAAATATTCTTTGAGATTTTAGAATTTGTTTACTAATTGTTTAGATAAGTACAATATCTTTGCTTTCGGATGATCCAAAATTTTCTGAAAATTAGTGATTTTGTACATATCTAAAAGTTAGTAATTTTTTTTTAAATATACAATTTGGTCTCAAAATATATTTTAGTATGAAGATCATGTTGAGCGGTTCGAACTAACTATTTAGACTTTAAAAATTAAGATAAAAATGGAGGGTATGATTGGGACACAAAAATAATAAAATATTTTAATCTTACTTTTAAAAAAAGACCTGAATAATTTGATGTTTCAAGTCGCTTTAGCCATCGAGTGTTTCATTAGATCACATGAGGAGAGAGAATACGACGAGCAAATATATTGGGGATAATGTGAAAAGATCCTGAGTTGTCCGGATATGCCAAAATTACATTTTTATTGTTTCGTTCTTTATGTATTGTATATAATTTGAACTGTTAATTAAAAAAGGGCAAAACAGTCATTTCTAAAAACTTTCTGTTACCTCAATGCTGCATGAGCCAAAATATTGCTGTTAAAATTCGCACCCTTCAATTTGCATTAGTTCAACATGCCATATGTGGTAATAAGTATATGTCATCTAGTAATGATATTTATTACCGATCCATGGAAAAAATTACTGTAAACTGTAAACAAAACGAGAAGAAAGTTTTATATGGATAAATCTACTCTTTTGAAATAAAAGTGACTTGACCAAATTTATATTTGGAATGTCAACTTCATATTTTTCTCATAGTTAAATCACATAACCATAACCTAATCAAGAAGAAAAGAACAATGTTGAGCAAGAAGAAAAGAAGAAAAGAAAAATGTGACGACAAATAATCTGTCAAAATAATAATTAAGATTATTGTGATAATGGTTTCAAATTAACTTTGTTAATTAGGGACTGTCATTTCATTTTTTTTAAAATAATATAATGAATTAAGTTTTATCAAATTTTGTACAAATTGAAACAGATATCTAGTCGTAAAATACTTCTGAAGGCAATGCAACTAGATGAAATATATTATACTTTTTCTCTTTCCTGCTTAATCCTGGATCTTCAATAAAATTAAATGAAATTGCATCGTGCTCCAGCAACAACTTTGCAATATAAAATTTGGCAAAAAAATAAATAAACATTGCAATATAAAGTTATATGCGACTGTCAGAGGACTTTTATTTATTTTGTTATTTAATCCGGAGAAGTGAAGTTCTATTTTTTCTGTTTGGATCGTACTAGAAGGAACATATTAGATTAAACGGATTGAACTGAAAACATAGAATTATTTTTTTTTGGGACAAAATAAAAACATATACAGGCAAGATAGTTAAAAAGAAAATTGATAATTACATTAATTTTGCATGGGTTTGGTGAAATGTTTTGATCCTACATTGATTCCTAATGTTTATTATGAAGTCTTGTTAGATCGATTTCCCATATTGAGAAATTATTGGTTGGTATTTTGAACAAAGAGTAATTATCTGAAAAACTTATGTCATTTTTTATACAAAAGTTGTGAGAATCAGTGATGTTTTGCAAAATTTTGTTGGTAGATCACAAGATTTGGTTAAATGTACGTCACCTTAAAATGGAGGTTATCTCTCATGCAAAAAATGGCCAACTCCATGCCACAAAGGTATTTCTTTTATGAGCGAAAAAGCGAAAAGACTGAGTGTATACAAGTTGCTCATATAGCGCAGATAGAATTTGATGAACTCACATGACTCCATTTTATTTACCCTGTGATCGGAACCAATTCTCCCTCTTCAAAATGAGAGAAGAATTTTTGTTTTTACAAATCACCGTGATCAGAAAACAAGTACAAAGAAAAAATAATTCGAATCGACGTGATTTGAAGAGCCCGAATTGACGCTGGGAAATCACACATAAATAAGTGAGATTTGCCGAGAATTGATTTACAAAAACGAAAATGACACAAATAACCTCGTTTTCTGCATTCTCCATGCTTCCATCGTGCTCTACTTCTCTGTGTTCTTCTCCGCTTTACTTCTCCCAAATTTACGTGCTTTACAAAAATAGACCGTCTTCTGCATTCTTTCTCCACTTCTTCGTTCTTCTACGTACTTTACTTTTGTTGCTCTTTTGTTTTTTTTACAGTCAAACCATTACTGTTTAGGTAAATAACATTCTATTCTAAAAAAAAATAAAAAAAATAAATGCCATATCTTGTAAATTAAGTAAATTTTAAGATTTTTTCTTCATTGTTTAATACTGAATTGAATTTTCTTCATTCATTGTTTCGATCAACAAAATTCAATCTACAATCATATCATTTCTTTTCTCTGTCTATTGAAATGAACTGAATTTTTTACTCCGATTTGTTCTGATCATACTGTTAATACACAATATTGTTATGAGGCCCCGTGCTGAATGAGTGAACAACAACAGAGAGGCCCCGCGCCGAGTGAGCGGGCTTTAATGAGATTTTGACGGAAATCAAAATTAACAAACATAATTCTCCATATATTTCAGTTACGCATTTATTTGACACTTTTCCAAACAATCAAACAATGCCAACATTTGAAATTTCATATATAACTTTAATTTATCATATGCTATGTCTTTATACTGAAATTGTTAATTCAACTACAAGTATTGATTAAGTTAGTTATCCTTTTTCTTTTGACTCACCATGAACAAACAACTTTAAAAATGTTTCTGAAACAATTAATTTAAACATAGTACCAAGCGGTGTGTAAAATAATTTTGAACTGACTGCCCTCTACCCTCTAGTGGATTAATGGCAATCAACAATTAAATTCGAATTTTTAGAAGCAGACTCTTACGAGAATTTGGTGATCATATAACATTTATTGTATAAACACCAACCTTCGAAAAAAAAAATATAATTGTAAAGGCTTTCGTTGAGTTAGATTGGTGTTTGTATGATTTGAAGTTTAATTGATTTATGATAACAATATGATTGCTTGTGTTGTAAAACTATTAATTAGTGATTATGAACTAATTTCTGGTTGTTATATCTATGGTTGAACTGTTTCAAGAGTAGATTTCTTAAATTATAAGCACAGTGAAGAACTAAAACATCATAATAAAAAAAGCAAAAGCAATCATACATAAAGTAAACATCATACACAATTCATTATACAAAATTATAAGCACAGTGATATAACTAAAACATCATAATGCAAAGACCAATCCATTATAGGAAGGGCAATGTTGTCATTAAAATAAAATGCCATACATCCTTCGTAAGCATATCAGAAAAAGTTCTTACAAACATACAACATACATCATTTTTAAGCATAAATCTCTAAGAGTACAAAGCATACAACAACATTCTTCATTGTTCCAACAAACTCATTTATGTTTTAACTCATCTTGCCAATGTGCTCATAGAAGACATGTAGCTGGAGGTGCACATTGTATATATGGTTGTTGTTTCACATCTTCATTTAATTGAACTGTAGTGAAACCGTCAATTGAGTCGCCATAACAAAATGCCACAAATAAAGCAAACCAAACAAATATGGTTGAGAGAAACCAAGGAGAAGGGTTGCAAGAAATTATTTCCTCATCGTAATTTGAGTTTGTAATATATTGTTTGGTTTAATTTTGGAATATTTAGATTATTTTGGGAGGCATTTTATAGGTAAAGTCTGGATCAGTTTTGCACAAAATCTTCAAATGGCAAATTGAAGACTTGCAAGGCTAGATGTATCCCTTGCATTGACCCGTTTATATTGTTTGGTTTGTAATATATTCATTGGTTTAATTTTAATATATCTAAACCAATACAAAGTCTAGATCCTTGCATTGACCCATTTTTTCTTGCAAATTAGTTGGAAATAATTAGGTGTAAAAGCAATATAAAATCCTTCACCCTTAATTACCAGAGATAAAAGAAAATATATTAAGTTCATTAATTTGGTTTTTACATATTACTTCAAGCTCTAGTACCGTTGTCAATGCTTAACTGAGAGATACACATGTAACAGTACACACAACTAACAGTTTTCGGTACAAATATTACATGGTTGTACCAAGTCCGAACAATGCCTAAAAGAATTTCACAAAGACACTAAGCAAATTTTATCTATTCAATTCAACAGAATAACCTGTACCTAACCTTGCTCAATTTCAATTTTTCAAAACTCTAAAATTAGGTGGAAAGGAAATCAACCAAGAAATAGAGGAATACCATGAATCACAAGTCTCAGTAGAAATCACGCTTCTTCTTCTCAACCCGAGTAACAACCACTAGCGTAAATGCTCAGGCAACCGAGATAAAATGGGCGAAACTCACACTACTACAAAAAACACATTCACTATCGCTCCTTCACCATCAGTGTCCTTCCGCACGGATGGTATATGTAACCAGTGACAGCGCTGTAATTACTTTGAATAACAGATAGCATAGGTGCGCAACGCCATCAAATCCAACGGATGCCAAAGGTGAACATTTTCGCTATCGGGGCGATAGCCATCGGTTCGGAAACAGATGGCGATTTTAGATTTCAACTGATAGAGAAGTTTTTTTTTGTAGTAGTGCCAAGATAGGGTTTGAGAGGAACTAGTTCAGTAATTCTGGAGCAGTCCTTGCGAGAGAGAGAGAGAGAGAGAGCAGGTTGGGTGGAGTTGCTCGAATGCGCGAGATAGACGGCGGAGTTGCGGGCGCTAGAGCGAGCAGGCGACGCGGCGAGAAGAGAGCGAGAGCCAAGAGGAGATGAAAAGTCCGAAGCTCTCTGTGGGTAGGGGTGTTCAAATGGATCGGTTTATTCGGTTTTAAACCGAACCGGCAAATTTCGGTTTAATTGGATCGGTTGTTCGGTTTAAATGGTTCGGTTCGGTTTTGGGATCTCCAAATCGGTTTGAACCGAACCAACCGGTTTAATAAAAAATAGTTCGGTTTACTTTGCGTGGTTTATAATGGATCGGTTTATCAAAAACTGGCTTGTGTGGTTATCAAAAATGTTATCCAAATCGGTTTGAACCGAACCAACTGGTTTTGAAATGTTTATTTGTAACTTGAAATATTTGTATTCGGTTCAATTGAACAAATTGAAGTTTAAATCAGTTTAATCGGTTCGGTTTTACATCTGTTTGGAATTTTAATTCGGTTGGTTCGGTTGGGTTTTCAAAATTCAGTTCAAACCGCGGTTTGGCAAAAACAGTTCGGTTTGACCTGAACCGACCGGTTGAACACCCCTATCTGTGGGTTTAATCGGTTACTGGGTTCAAACTCTGGAATTAATGAAATTCATTTTTTTTCAGCTCTGTTAAGTGTTAACTACTGCTATTAGTTTGATGAAATCAGACGGTATCGCTGTCTATCGGACTTAAACTAGGTTCGATGGGCATCGGACCCAAGCTGCTCCCGTTATATATATATATGCAATAACCCTGACTTTTTTAAAAATACTCACAGTCTGAACCGAATCGCTAAATCTGTCCACGAGTGCTCGGAAATTTTAAATATGCCCAAACTGGCCAATAAATGGGCGGTCCCGTGATTTTTTTTTTTTAGAGAAAAATAGCTAAAATGCTGAAATCTAACACTACAAAATCGAATTATTTTTTTAAATATTTGTTAGAAAATACGCTATGAATTGAGCCGATTTTGTCCTAAAATACGGTAAATTTACTAAAATGCTGAAATTACAATAATTATGTAGAATTATGCTAAAATACGGTAAATTACGCTAAATTACGTATGAATAGGGCCGATTTTGTGCCATCTTTCATAAATCATAAAAAATAGTAAAAAAATTCCAAAAATAATAAAAATTGGTATTCTACAAGTTCATTATATAACTAATTTACTGAGCTATGTAGATTGGAGAATAGAAATGAAAATCTTAATCGGAAACTTCAACTCAAGTTTTGAGGCTCTTCCCTTTGTTTTTTGGCGATTCTGAATTTTGAAATTTGGCATTGCTAATTTTGATGCATGCGCATTTCACAAGCTTTCCGAAAAGTGGTCATTTGCTGAAATCGGACACTCGAGCGCCGTTTTATGGCCGTTTGAAGTTTCGTCATCGTTTTTCGCTTTCTCAGTGAAGATATCATCCCTATTCATACGTAATTTAGCGTAATTTAGTGTATCTAGCATAATTCTACATAATTATTGTAATTTCAAGTAATTTAGTGTAATTCAGCATAAATCAAGTAATTTAGCGTGTTTTAGTATAAATATGCTAATTATATATAAAAAAAATGTAATATAGCAAATATTTAAAAATAAATTCGATTTTTTAGTGTTATATTTCAGCATTTTAGCTATTTGTCTCTTAAAAAAAAGTTAACATAATTTCAAGTAATTTAGCATATTTTAGTATAAATATGTTATCAAAAAAAGTAATCTAACAAATATTTTAAAAAATAATTCGATTTTTTAGTGTTAGATTTCAGCATTTTAGCTATTTTTCTCTTAAAAATAAATAAAAAAATAAAAAAATCACGGGACCGGCTATTTATTGGCCAGTTTAGGCATATTTAAAATTTCCGAGCACTCGTCGACAGATTTAGCGATTCGGTTCAGACCGTGGATATTTTAAAAAAAGCCGGCGATAACCTATCCCGAGATTTTTATTAATACCCTAAAAAAAAAATATTAAAAATGCCCTCATTTTGAATTTTTTTTTAAAAATGCCCTAACCGCCCGTTCACTGGACGGTTCACCCTACCAACCCAACCGCCTCTTCACTGGGCGGTCCACACGAAATTTTTTTTTACTGACTCGTACATATATTCAAAACCTTAATTTATACTGACTCGTACATATATAGGCTGGTCTGGATGACACTAATGGTACCAGTACCAGTTCACCTCGCCGGTCCTCCTTTACCTCTTGACCAAAGACATACACAACGTCTGTACTGAGTAGGTCCACTTAGAAATGGAGAAATTGCTAACCTGGACAAGATTTCTACCGAACCGATACCAGCTTTTTCCCAAGGAAAAAGCAACTTGGGCTTCCCAGCGCATTTATGACCTCAATGACCGTGTCACTGTGAAGAAGGCCCATTAAGCACTGTATAAGCCGACATGAGCTGAGCAATTCGGCACTAAAGAAAGTGCGTAAGACGAGGAGGCTAGGAGCGGCCCGGGAGCCTACCAAGTACCAACATTCCATCGTAAATTTTAAAGCCAGCAATGCTTTTAATCGAAAAGCAATATTTAATTCTTTCACCCCCAACTAACTTTTAATTCCCAAAACAATATTTCCCTTTCCAAAAAATCTCTCGTCCCCTGACCTTTCGCCTCCCCTCGTCTTCAGCTATAAATTCCCTCCCAACTCTGCACCACTTGACAGTAACAATACCAACAAGGAAACAACAACATATAACTAAAAACATGGCCGGAAATGCTCTTGTTTCATCCTACAATGACAACATCCGCCCCTTGCTCGATGCTGTAGATCGACTGCGTCACCTTAAAGTGACTCAAGAAGGTATCCAGCTCCCGACAATAGTCGTAGTTGGAGATCAGTCAAGTGGCAAGTCGAGTGTGCTGGAGTCTCTTGCCGGCATCAGCCTGCCACGTGGCCAGGGCATTTGCACACGAGTACCCCTGGTCATGCGTCTACAAGGTGATCCAGACGCCACCAAGCCGTTGCTCTATCTAGAGTACCAAAACAAAACCGTACCAACGACTGAGGCTGGGATCACAGCGGCTATAAACAAGGCAACAGTTGAGATTGCCGGTGGGGGAAAGGGAATCTCTGATGCACCTATTACCCTTGTTGTCAAGAAGAAAGGTGTTCCTGATTTGACCCTGGTGGATCTCCCGGGGATTACCCGTGTTCCGGTTCAAGGTCAGCCCGAAGACATCTACGAGAAGGTTTCTAGCATAATCATGGGGTATATTGCTCCAAAAGAAAGCATAATATTGAATGTGTTGTCAGCAACGGTGGACTTTCCGACATGTGAATCAATCAGAATGTCTCAAAAAGTTGACCAACTCGGAGAGCGAACTCTAGCGGTGGTCACCAAGTCTGAGGTGGCGCCCTGGGGGTTGCGGGAGAAGGTCACTGTGGATGATGTCCGCATTCGACGTGGCTATGTCTGCGTCAGAAATCGGGTGGGAGATGAGACATATGAGCAAGCTCGGGCTGAAGAAGAGCGTCTCTTTAAGTCGCATCCTTTGCTGTCCCAAATTGACAAGTCAATGACTGGGATACCAGTACTTGCCCAGAGGCTCACGCAAATTCAGGCATCAATAATTGCAAAATGCTTGCCAGATATTGTTAAGAAGGTCGATGAGAAGCTTAACAGAAGCATGTCTGAGCTAAATGGAATGCCTCAGAAGTTGTCAACGGTTGTCGATGGTCTTAAGGCAATCTTGCACATTATTAAAGTGCTGAGAGAATCTCTCGAAAAGTCACTTATAAAAGGCGAGTATGATGAGTTTCCTGATGAGAAAAGCCTCCATGGAGCAGCTCGTATTTATGAGATGCTTGCGAGCTACTCTAGCAAACTCCCTTCCAACTGCCCGACTACTAACAATCTGTTTCTAATGGAGGAAGTGAGTGTTTTGGAGGAGGCCAAGGGAATATGGCTTCCTAACTTCCTGCCTCGGTCAGCTTTCCATGTTCTTCTGAAAAGGAAGGTCGGTACCATCTCGCACAAACCGCATGAGTTGATCAATGCTGTTTGGGCTTACGTTGGGAATCTGACAATCCAGATAATGTTGCGCTCGCGACATTTTCAGAACTACCCGCAAATTCAGTCCTCAAGCCAAAGAGTGGTGCACAATCTAATTACTAAGTTGAATGCCAAATCATACGAGTTTGTGAAAAACATGATTGAGATGGAGTATTGCTCTGATTACACGTCAAACCCGGATTACATGAAAAGGTGGGCTGAGTTTA
The DNA here is from genome assembly GCA_025461125.1 of Carex kokanica. Taxonomy (NCBI): domain Eukaryota; kingdom Viridiplantae; phylum Streptophyta; class Magnoliopsida; order Poales; family Cyperaceae; genus Carex; species Carex kokanica. Next base: position 1,180,377 of record JAJGRX010000848.1, on the reverse strand, counting down.
TGACAGAAGAGAGAAGCTTCATGGAGGCAATTGAAAACCACTCGAAGCCAACAAAGGTATCTCTAAAGGCCTTTGGAGTGGTTGAGGTCGGACATCTTAGGTCACACACTGACATAGCTGAGCAGGCATTTGATATAAGGATGAGGCTTACTGCTTATTGGAAGTCGATTGTACTGAGGTTGGTTGATGGTGTGGCGCTGCATATCTTGCACAGCATCAAGAACATGGTGGAGTGTGAACTTGAGGCTGAGCTGATTAATGAGCTGGTGGGAACAAAAATGGCTGGGGTTGAGAAAATGCTGGAGGAGTCGCCCGCAACTGCCACAAAGCGGGACCGGCTCAAGAAGAGTGTAGAGCTACTGAGGCAGTCCAAGGACATTGTTGCCAACATCATGGATCGTATTGTTGTGGAAGGAGAAAAATGATGGGTGTTTCTTTTCTTTGAATTCAGTGGGTACTTATGGCTATAATATGAATATGTTATCATATTTTGTTTAGTGAGTTAATCTATGGTTATTTTAAGATGGGGGTTGGGTATGGTCCTTTTTTATGAGCTAGTAATTGCTGGGGTCTTAGTATATGAACTTGCCCTGATTTTACTCTAATTCCTCCTGCTTTTCTTTTCTGGTATTATGATCAATGCTCTCTGCTTAAAGTTATAATTCCATAATTTTATAAATGCACTTACAAAATTACATTACCATTTTAGGAATCACTTTCCTGGTTTCTGCTTTGCAGATTTCTCTTTGTTTAGAAAATAGTAATGTCTGATGAGCCAAGTGGAATTATGCTGTTCTCTTCTAACTTAACAAGTTCTTCATGATTATAGCGCTGGATGTGGATTTGGAGCTATGATAGACTGCATAATTTACAGCCTGATTTCAGTTTTTTTATGAAGAGATGATAATTTTAGTGCGAATTTGCAGTTCTGAGTATACATATTCTCTTTCATTAATTGTTTCTAAGATAGTTCTGTTTCATCTTGATCAGTTTTGGCATTATTTATTTTATTCAGAGAAAAATAATTTTATTTATGTGGCTTTTTTGTGAGTCGGTGCTTTCAAATAGGTATAGAGAATTTAATTTAGGATGCTAAACTAATTAATATGAAAACCATAATGATAGTTATTGCCTCATAAATAAGAAAAATAAGGATCCTAGTGGTATGGAAGCAGACCCAACTGGTACCAGAACTACAATTACCAGAACAAGAGGTTTTGGTGTCTCCTTCTTGAAGCCAAGCTGAAGAAGCAAAATAAAGAGGGATCAGAGTGGTATTGCAGCGGTACCAAACTGGTATTGAAACCATAATAACGAGAACGACACAAATTAATCTTTTCTTGTGATGGTACCAGATATTCTTTCTATTTCAGAAATAGAATCCAAGCCTGACTTTATAAAGTAGGAAGCTCCAGCAACAAATTAATTCCATCAGCAGAAAGTTCAATACAAAATAGTAAATAATTCCATCAGCAGAACATTGAATACAAAATAGCAGTGTTCTAAATAGCGCACTATAGTGACGCTATAGCGGCGCTATAGCCAGAGGCGGATTCAGGATTTCCGTCAAAGTAAGACACTAATCGGATTCAAATAGTTAAACGGATTTTAACTCATTAACTAATCGGGTACTAGATTAAAACCAATTAATATGATAAAACATGATAAAAGTCAAAGAAAGAAAAAGAAGATACAAGCATAATAGTAATTTGGTATATAATATACATACAACCAATTCATCAAATAGTGTATAAAAGGAACGAGATACTTTGAGGTCTACAAGAAAAAAAATCAAATAATGTGAGTCATCTCTAGAGTTTGTACTGGGCCAAAAATTCAGCGATGCGGAGGCAGCAAAAAAAAATTCAGCAGCTAATAGAATAGAGGAACGAATTCGCTTTTTCTTCTCTTGTCTAGCGCCGTAGCGAAGTGGAGCAGCGGAAAAAATTCAGCGCAGCAGCAGGCCAACAGCGAATAGAATAGAGCATGGGTCTTGTTATTATTTTGTTTTGGGTCGGACGTAGGCACAATTCAGAGCCAGGGTACGCACTGGATCAAATTTTTATTTCAAATTTAGGAGTAGAAGTAGCTAAGTGTTTAAATCTTAATAGATCCACTTCAGGTTATAGTGTTTTTAGACCTTAAACACTAAGTTATGAGATAAAAGTACACTATTTCAGCTACAATCGTTATAGCAGTAATAGCGGTTCACTATAGCGCGTAGCGTGTAGCGCAAATAGCTTACACTATGTTACATAAGCTTTTGTTTCAAGGTTCAAATTGAAAAAACTTTAAGGATGATTTTTTTAAGACCTAGATTGTTTTTACTTCTAAATAAAAAAATATAGATAGTTTATAACATGATATTTATGTTATTTGAATAGAAAAAAATAATTAGTTTATGTCATAATACTTAGGTTATTTTGAATAAAAAAAATTGTTTATGATATTACTAGAGATATTTTGAATAGGAATTTGAATTTTGCACTAATTCAATATTAATATTATAATTTCTTAATCAATTTAGTATTAATCATTACTGTATGAGACTTTAGATAATGTTGATAATTAGTAAAATTATATAATATAATCTTTGAAAAAAGAAAACGCTATATAGGATAGTTTTTGTTATAGTTATGTTATTCGCGATAGTTTTTTTTTCTAATTTTCGTGTAATAACGCGATAATCGCTATTTAGAACCTTGCAAAATATAAGAAATAGTAATGAAGAATATTGATCTGGTACGGTAAATTGGTTCTTTTTCTGAACCAATTTTCTGTCATTGTTGGTACAATACTACAACCTATGAATGTAATTCTTCCTCTATGCTATTTTTGTTGTTGTGCTTTGTCCTTTTTTCTTTTTTTTTTCTTCTTTCCTTTTCCTGAACTTCTACGATCATCGCTGAATTATTTTTCGTTATTTAATAACGGACAAAAAGTAACTCTCGAGTTTGTTTCGATTCGTATCACGAATAATCACAGAAGAATGACATGTTGATGCCACGTGCTGGCGCCTGGTGGCTGCACGGCCAGAGCGGGTCCCATCCGAGTTGGAGTGGCCATTCAGCGCGAGAGAGAGGAAAAGAAACTGTCGTGTCCTCTTTCATATATGTTGTAGTTTTATCTGTATTACTTTGATTATGATATCTGTAGAAATATAGAAATATGATTTGAGTTCTTGAGTTTTGTGTTTTGTGTTTTCTAGCAGAAAAATTTACCTATTGAGTAATTTGGGGATTTCATTTCATTTTTTTTAAATATAACGAATTAAATGTTATTAGTTTTTGTTCAAATTGAAACAGATATCTAGTTGTAAAATATATACTTCTGAACGAAATGTAATATCAAATAAAATCACACTTTTCTCTTTCCTGCTTAATCCTGGATCTTTAAATAAAATTAAATGAAATTTGCATCGTGGTCCTGTCGATGCATTCCGTACATTTTAAATCAAACGGACTAAATTGAAAACATAGGGCTATTTTTTATGATAAAATAGAAACAAATACAGACGCAGCAGGATAGTTAAACAGAAAATTGATGATTACATTTTTTGCATGGGTTTCGTGCAATTTTTTTATTTGACACTGATTCCATATATAGTTTTCACCTTTTTTTTTGAGGAAATAGTTTTCACTTTAAAAAAATAAATGACATATTTTTTATAGAAAAAAAAACTTGAAAAGGTCAAATGACCTAATATTTATATTGAAGTCTTCTTAGATAGCTTTTACATCTTGGGAAATTATTAGTTAGTATTTTGGTAATATGCATATTGCACAAATATTCGCGCTATGGACTTCTGTTTTAAAAATTCAGACAGTCGATCTAAAATGTTCAATATGATCTTCCTATAAAAATATACTTGCTAATCAAATTTTACCTTTTTATAATTTATTTACTATTTTTTTAATAAGAAGAAAATCACTTGATTTGAAAATTTTGGATCATTGAAAATTACTGATTTTCTACCTATATAAAAACATAGTAAAAAAATATAATAAAAATAAAATTTGATCTGCATTTTCATATTTTCATATGGAAAATATTTTTAACAGTTTGAATCGATTGTTTGAACTATAAAAATAGAGATATTAATACATAATATGAGTCGTTCTGTAATATACATATTACTATAGCCTCACTCCACATAAATTATTTGAAAAACTCTGAAATTTTTATTAATATCCAAAATTAATAAATAATTTCAAAATCTACACCCCTTGCAGAGGAATTTCGAAATATGTCCAAACCGGAGATTAAATTCCCGGTTTCAGGCCATAAAACTGAAAATTTATTTCCCGATTCTCGAATTTTAGAACCAAGAAATTAATTTCTAGCAAGGTTCTAAATAGCATTTATAGCGTCATAGCGGGAAGACTACAAAAAAAGCTATAGCGAATAGCGTCGCTAATAGCAAAAGCTATTCCAAATAGCGTTTTTTTTTACATATTCAATATGTGTACTAAATATCAACATTACCTAAAGTCTCATAGAACAATAAATAACACCAAAGTAATTAAGAAATTATAATATTCATATTGAACCCGTACAAAGTCCAAATTGCGGTTCAAAATATCCATAGTAATATCATAAACTATCAATTTCTCCTATTAAAAATATCTTAAGCATCATGATTTATGACATAATCTATTTTTTTTTCTATTCAAATTTCAATTTCTATTCTCAATTTCAAATTGATTTATCTGTAGCAAGTAGCAACAAATTCAATTTCGGTTTGAACTTTTTTTTATCCTTATTTAAAACCCATATAAATTGCTTAAAAAAAAACTCATATTGTATAGCGCAAATAGCGGACTGCTATAGCGTTATAGCGGCCGTAGTGCAAATAGCGCATTTTGATGTCATAGCGTAGCGTTTGGAGTCCAAAAACGCTATAGCGCAATATTTACAACACTGATTTCTAGTTTTAATTTTGGAATTCCAAAACTGGAAATTATATTTCTAGTTCTATGTTTTTTTAAAAACAGAAAATGTTATAAATTATTTATTTTTTGTATCAAAATATTAGAAATATTTTATATATTTCTTTGAAAATAGATGGAATACTATATAATTTGATTTATTAGAAAAACTGCGACAAATAACCTGGATCAACATTTTTCAGGTCGGATTTTTCGCTCCTGTAAGAAAAATTAAAATATTTTGAATCTGAGTTATTAATCACAGTTCAAAATTCACTTCTACGTAAATACAAAAAATATTGTGATCCTTCTATTTTGAAAAAAAAACTAAAACTTTAAGTTATTTAAATATTCTTTGTCAGAGAAATTTTTTTTGCATATAACTTTTGTCGAGATGTCATTATTTAAGTTTTTTTTTCAAAAATAGAAAAATTCAAATATTTTCTATATTTACCTAGAAGTGACTTTTGAACCGAGATCAATAATTCAGATTCAAAATATTTTTATTTTTTTTCCAATAACACACAAAGAAATTTTAATTTTTCTTACAGCCGCGAAAAATTCAGCCTGAAAAATGTTGATCCGGGTTATTTGTCGTAGTCTTTCTAATAAATCAAATTATATAGTATTTTATCTATTTTCAAAGAATATAAAAAATATTTATAATATTTTAATACAAAAATAAATAAATTATAACATTTTCTATTTTAAAAAATAAAAAAAATACATAGAACCGGGAATATAATTTCTGGTTTCGAAATTCCAAAACCGAAACTGAAAATTTATTTTCCGGTTCAGGAATTCATAAATCGGGAAATAAGTTTCTGGTTTTACAGCCAAGGTGTAGATTTTGAAATTTAATATTTTTTTTATACTGATAAAAATTTTCGGTGAAAAACTTGTGTCAGTTTTCATATAAAAGTTGTGATAATCAATAATATTTTGAAAACTTTGTTGGTAGGTCACGAGATTTGACCTAAATTTCACACGCTATTGCACAATTTTTTTCATTGTAAGATGGAGATGATTTCATGCATAAATTGCCAACGGCCATAAATTATTTTTTTATGACATCGCTTCTTTTATATTTAATTATGTTTCAATTTTCTGAATGAAAGGACGTGAGAATTCATAAGATTTTTCATATTAGAGAATTTCAAACATTTTGATGAACTTATACGTGACTCCATTTTATTTAACATACAATATTGTTATAAGATTTTGGGGGAAATCAAAGTTAGCATTTCAGTTAAGTATTATTTGACAATTTTCCAAACAATTAAACAATGCCTCTTTTGAAATTTCATATCTTTTGTCATATGATTTTTTATACCGAAACCATATAGTAATTCAACTCCGACAGTATTGATTAGTTTTTTCTTTTTTACTCATCATGAACAAATAATTTAAAACAATGTTTCTGGAACCATCAGCTTAAATATAGTCCTAATAAGGGTAAATGAATTTTGAACTAACTAAATCAGTACTTTGACATGACATTAAAAGCTATGTATTGTATAAACCTACTTGGGCATTTATTTCTCCTTAGACATATTTTTTAATTCAGAACAACATTTTTTCGGAAAAAATAATATGGATTTCCAATTTGATTCGACTGATTCCGATACACTAGATTTGAATTCCATAGTTAACTTACTGATTTAATTTCCTATTTCAATTTTCATAACCATGATTAAAATTTTGTTGATCTTTTGTACTAATTAGTTCCTTTACTCTTCTTAAATAACGGGAAATAGAAGATGTGTCAAGAATCTCTATGGAGATCGATGCCTAAAAATGGTGGGGATGCTTCAAGAAAGGCCCAACGCAGCACTTCCGATTGTTCTAGCAAGACTTGGACAAAAAGCTGTGGAGGTCAACAACTTGAAAGGACGACAATGAATTTATGCATATTATAGCTTCAAGGGTTTTTTTTATTAAGATTAATAAAAAAATGTATTTTCATGAATAAGATTTTTTAATATATGTTTCACAATGATATATTTGTTAATATAATTATCAATTTTATTTAAACTAAAGTAAAATTATAAATGTGTTATTTATCATTAAGATTATTTGTTTTTAAAAATTGATATCAAGTACCACTAATTCTATTAAACCATTCAATATTGCATTAAATTTTAGTTATAAAAAGTCCAATTAGAATTAAAAACACCACATATATAACCCCCAAAAATAACTTGAATGAGAAGCACTACACCCCAATGGCCCTAGAACAAAATAAAAATACAAGTACTAAATAGTTTCTAGTGCAAAGAAAATCGCGCCAAGCACAAAAGATTCATCAATCTTGCAAACATAACATACAAAAATTAACAGAGGTGTTGTTGGAAATTATTTCGATATTTCTTATAGCCTGCCTGGACATTAAAATTATCAAACTTTCGTAAATAAAAATCTGATAAAAGAATCAAATCAAGTAATCACAAAATAAATAAATTAGTTCAAGACAAATCTGAATTTTATTTGTGCCGTGCGAGCAAGTTGTCGACTATTTTTTTTAAAAAGGATAGTGTTCTCACTTGTATCAATAACAACCCGTATCTTCATTCCATTATTAAGCACGTTGGGTGTCCGATCCGCCAACGGCTAAGATTAAAAAATTAATTTTTGGATTTAATCTCAGCTCTCCAATCACATAATCTATCTTCTTTTGATTAAATGCATTTATTTTATATGTAGAAGTTTAAATTTAGCTACAAACATACTCGCCATACATACCGTCACACGATGCGTTACAATTAAAATTAAAAAGACTCTAAAATTTAGCGATATAATTCTCCGTTTTCTTTTTTTTTTTTCCTTATTTCTCCCTCTCCAATTGAAATTTTCTATACGGCGAATCACAATGCAAATCAATTTTTTGTTCACTTCCTTATTTATCTACTTTCTTATTTCTATACATATTACTGTGATAAATGTATAATATATTTCTAATTTTATTTTTTTATGAAAATTTGTCATGAGAATTTATTTTTGTTATTTTATCATATATTCCGTTGCAACGCACGCGTACGATACTAGTATTTTTAAAATTTGTGTTGCGAATAATGCCTCTTATTTTTTTTTCTTGTACAGTCGCGGATCGGAAGACATTATTTTGGAAAAACGGAGCTGTGCACCAAATTCTTACGTCAAGTGCAACGAAATATTATAGATTGTTAACCGAAGAACATTGTTTTTTCTTTTTTTTCTCTTAAATTCCTGGAATCTTAAGAGAGCATTTGAAGTGTACCAGTACGTACCGGCCATGCACCACTTTAGCATGTATGTTCCCTTCTATATATGTTTTAATCCGTGCTGTCGTCAGATTAATACAAATTTCCAGGCTGTCCTCATTCGAAAATAATAACTAGCCGTTGATCTAATTTCTATAGTTGTATCCCTTCATCTCTAAAATATAAATCTCAACCATTGATTTAAAAATCAACAGAAATATTCACTACTACAGAAATAGAGATTGCACACGGACATAAACAGGGGAGCTACACGGATTTTCTACCGTGTGGAGTGCAAGGGTGTATAATCTCTGAATAAATTATACACGGATATTTACCCGTGTGCAATTCCTGAGAGCTACACGGATTATTACATAAACAACCGTGTTCAATTCCTTGCCAGTGGCGCTCTCCAAAGCTGAGCTACACGGATTGTAACATAAACAGCCGTGTAGCTCTCCTCTTTCTACACGGACATTTAACTAAATATCCGTGTAGCTCTCATCTTTCTACACGGACTTTTAACTAAACATCCGTGTAGCTCTCATCTTTGTACACGGACTTTTAACTAAATATCCGTGTAGCTCTCTGAACTATCATACACGGACTTTAGTTAAATATCCGTGTAGAATTAACTAAATTTTTTTTTTTTGTATTCGTGCATGGATTATTTTATAAATTACTATTCTTACACGGAATTTTGTTAAATATCCGTGTAGGGTTGTCTTATAATTTCTTTTTTAATTTTTTTTTTTTTGCTGGCCTCTTGTTTTGCTAGCCAGTATTAAATTTTTTTCAAATAACAATTTAAAATTTATGTACATGAAATTATACAAAATTATACAAATCCATATTTAACATTACAAAATTATACAAATCCATATTTATCATTACAAAATTCTAACCGAAACCATAAAAACATAAATTCTAATATCAACATATATAACAAAAAAAAAGACATAAAGGCATCAACACATATATACATATTGCCTTTTGTACATATACAATCCCATGTGATCCACATATAACATATACTCCTCAAGATCCAATACAATATTTGTAGATCAAGTTATGTCCTTACCACTTAGTAAACATGTGATGAAGCTTTGGCCCACTTAGTAAGCATGTGATCAAGTTATGTCCTTACCACTTAGTAAGCAAGTTATGTTGCCAAAAAGTTGGGCTATGATCTAGTTTGGATCAAAATTTCATACAAACTAGTTGTATTAGATCCAATATATGAAAAAGGAGAGTGCCCATGTGATCCATGACATGATCCCTCTTTGTTAAAGGTCTCCAACATATTGCATCTCCAATAAAAAATACATTCTATCAACATATATGTGCATGCATGCATAATAGAGAATAAAAATTATCCTTTAAATTCAAATTTTTTCAAATTTCAAATTTCAAATTTTTTTCAAACGTGGCCACCCCCACACTTGGGCTCCCCACTCAGCCGACTTCCCCCTACTTTTGCGTGGCTGCCCCTACGCTTCGTCTCCCGCTCAGCCGAACTTTCCGCCGTTTTTGCATTATCTTAAGAAATCAAGCATGCATGAATTACACATGACCTAAATAAGCAATAATAAGTAACAGAAAATTAGAGAAAGAAAAGGAATATATAGATACACTAACCTTAGAAAGATAGAGAGGGGAAAATAAAAACTTCAAAAATCTCTGATCCCAGCTGCTAGCCTTTGCAGAAATCAGATCAACATTCAATACAGAGAGAGCGAGAGAGACAGTATAAAAGACTTGATCAAAACGGTGCTGGAAGGAGAAGGCCTTTTATACTAATTAAAACCCTACACAGCCTTTTATACACGGATTTATACTTATTAATCCGTGTAGCTCTCCAAATAATCATACACGGCTATTTATAATAAAATTCGTGTACATTTCTACCATTTCTACACGGATATATTATCAAAAATCCGTGTATATATTCCTACACGGATATTTAACAAAAATCCGTGTAGCTCTCTCAATTTTTTCCACACGGTCTTCTTTCCACACGGATTTTTGATCCCTAATAAACCGTGTAGCTCTCTCAAACAATTCTACACTGATTCTTAACTAAATGTCCGTGTATAATTCCTGCAGATTTTTTGGGCTTTCAAAAAATCATATTTGGTACACGGTTTTTATATAAAATTGGAAAAACCGTGTACAATGTGCAGTGTAGAATTACCATTTCTGTAGTAGTGATTGTTTGATTCCAGAAATTTTTTTTTTGAGGAAAAATGTGAGTCTAGCCCACATTTATATTAGATAAAACATAGTCCGTTACATAAGATAGGTAACCAGCAAAAATTGAGAAAAATAAAACATGGAAAAATGCTCAAAACAGTTGAGCTAAATATTGAAAAATTACGAAAACAAGTAATGAAACCGTTGAACACAGAGAATAGAAAAGAAAATCGGTAGGTTGGTATAAGAACCAGGTGATCCCCCCTTTACTGGTAAAGTGTGTCTCCTTGTCGGGTGCTGCCTGCTGTAGCCGATATACACTTATCAGTAACCTCACCCTCCTTGCATGGACATCATGAGGTGAGTGCTGGTACCATTGTTTCATAGGCTCGGTATTTTCCCCCCACCCAAAAGCTATAGCATTCCTGTAGTTATTCCTCCCGAGTTGAGATACGGGCTGCGCTTGGCGGTTGTGTATTCGATGCTTCATAATATTTGAGTTGGTAATTGATTTCGTCTAACAACTCGTCCATGTGCTTTAGTTTGTCAGTGAAGCACCGTGCACAACGCTCTCTCCATATGACAAACAACATTATTAGCATCGCCGATTTTTGGCCGGGTTGCAGTTTTCCTACTTCGGCCTTGTCAAAAACCCAGATTGTTGGTTGTATTGGCCAGTTTTGTGCTGGTTTAAGCGTTTTCACTTTGGCGTATAGCTGCAGTATGTAAGGGCACTCCTCAAACAGGTGCCGTACTGTTTCTGCCTGCACTTGACAAAAAACGCATCTGCTGGCCAGGTTCCACCCCCTTTTCTGTAAGTTGTCGTGCGTTAGGATCCGATTCTTTGATGCAAGCCATGCAAAAATCTTGATTCTTGGTGGTGCCTTGATTTTCCAAACCTTACAGGAGGTCATGCGTATCCTAGGCTCGATTTTAAGGTATCTATAGGCCGATTTGACCGTAAAAGTCTTCACCGCTGCCCATTTCCAACTTATTTCGTCCCTCACCCCCTGCCTTAAGTGTATCCTTCCTAGCCAATTGTGAAGTATGGTAAGCTCATCTTGCGCTTCCAGCGAGAGATTCTGTCGGAACAAGTGTTCGAAATGGTGCTCCCTTACTGCATGGTTCAAGGTGATCTCAGGTTGCAGAGCAAAAGAGAATAAATTTGGCAGTGCATGTCGCAAGCTGCCTTGGCCCCAATCATGGTCCCATAACAGTATTGTTTCACCATCTCCATATTTCCATGTTGTTGCACAGTTGAAGAATTGCCGGATTTGAGTTGACAATTGCGAGAGAACCGGCGTCAGTGGCAGCCCTTGGGAGAGTACCGCGGTTTGGAGTAGCAATGGTCTCCACAGCCGTTGCTTTTTGGCGAACCAATCCCATTGACACTTCAACAGGAGTGCCGAATTGAAAGTTTTCAGTTCCAGTATTCCGAGCCCCCCTACCTGTCTAGGCTGACATACCACTTCCCAATCCACCAAGTTATAACCTTTTCGGTGGTTGTCAGCCCCGTGCCATAGGAAGTGCCGTCTAATCTTGTCAATTTCCGTAATTACCCATTGTGGTAATTTAAGAACTGACATCGTGTATATCGGTAGCGATGACAGAATTGAATTTAGTAACACCAGGCGTCCCGCTATAGAGAGGAATTTTGCCGCCCAACCTTCTAGTCTTGAATGGAGCTTGTGTATTAACGGCAAGAACGCGGTTTTAGGCAAGCGCTTGTCCGAAAGGGGGATGCCCAAATAGGTGAAAGGTAGATTGGCCACCTTGCATCCCAAGATTTGGACCAATTCGTCTTGCTGCTGTTGCTGGACATTAGTAGGTATGATTTCTGATTTTTGCAAATTAATTGCAAGGCCCGAAACCTGCTGGAACACCATCAGTCCAATTTTTACCGCTCTAGCCTGATTGGAGTCGGGCTTGAGGAAGAGAAGTGCATCATCCGCATATAGAAGGCATGGCCGCATCCCTTCATATGGTAGTCTAATTGCCCCCGTAGCCGTCAATTTTTGTAGATACCTTGCTAGAAAGTCCATGGCGATTATGAAAAGTAACGGTGAAAGCGGGTCTCCCTGTCGCACTCCCCGCTTGAGTGTGATGCGTTTTCCCAATAGCCCATTTATCAGTACCTGAGACGTGCCCTGTAGTATCGAATTACTCACCCATTCTGTCCATGTTTCCGGGAACCCGATGTGTATCATTACCCGTTTCATGAAACCCCAACTAACTGTGTCGAAGGCCTTCCGAATGTCCAATTTCAACAAGGCCAGAGGCGTGCGGTTGTTCTTGGCCATATGTAAGATATGTTGGGCATATATGAAACTCTCAGTGATCTGTCGGTCCTTTTGGAATCCCGTCTGTACATCAGTGAGAATGCGGTGCATGTGCGGTTGCAGTCGGTTTGCCATTACCTTAGAGTAGATCTTTTGAACCCCATGCAGAAGGCTTATGGGCCTGAAGTCTTCCGTGGCTTGAGCATCTTCTTTCTTGGGGATCAGCACTATGAACGATGTGTCTAGGGGTGAAAGGGATGTCTTTTGGCGCGTTACTTGTGTGAATACAGACACCAGATCCAAAGATAAAATATCTGCAAAGTGTTTGTAGAATTCTCCCGGGAAGCCGTCAGGCCCCGGGCTCTTGTTGTTCGGCCACTGAGCGATTGCCTCTTTAATTTCACTGACATTTATCGGGTCTATCAGTTCTGTAAGGTCTACCCGGTTTGGGTAAAGATTATCCCAGTGGATCTGAGGCGTTGGTGGTGCTTCGGTTCCCATGAGCCCTATGAAAAAATCTCGGAAAATCCTTGCCTTTGCTCCCTGATCTGTGAAGCTGCCGGCAGGGGTTTGTATCTGTGTTATTGTGTTTCTTCGTTTTGCATGCGATGCCATCGCATGAAAAAATCTAGTGCCTCGATCTCCTTGAATCTCCCATTTGACCCTTGCTCGTTGTCTCCAAATTGTCTCTTCGAGGTTCGCTAATTTGGTATGTCTGTGTTTGATAAGTGCTGTTATGTATTTCTCTAAACGTGTTGTTGTTCGTATCTCTTTTGCCTTATCCATCCAAGCGAGGAAATCCCTGCATGTTAAAATCTGAGTTTTGATATTACCTACCTTCGTTGCTGCCCATTCTTTGATTACTGTTTGTAACCGGTTAAGCTTCACATGCAGCTGTTGTGTTGTTTGCGCCAAGGCCATTGAGTGCCATGTGTCACGCACCAGACCTTCAAAGTCCGGACAGCTCAGCCACACATTTTCAAGTCGGAAAAATCTGGATCGTCTGAAGTTTGTCTCTGCAGTGATGGTAATTGGGCAGTGGTCAGAGCTTGTATTCGTTACGGCCTCCTGTACCGAATTCGGGTAAGCAGTGTTCCATTGCGATGAAATCACAAACCGATCCAGTCTCGCCATATGTGGCCGGGATCGGTCATTGCTCCATGTGAAATGTCGGCCCGACATTGGTAAGTTAAGAAGTTCCAATTCTGAAATCAAGTTGGCAAAAGCCAACGTGGACCGCCACGTGTTGCCGTTGTTGGTTCGTTCGTCCGGTGCCGCCGTTACGTTAAAATCGCCTCCTATTAGCCAAGGCGTGCAGTGGTCTGGCCTGGATGTTCTTAGTTCTTCAAAAAATTCATCTCTCAGTTGCTGGGTTGTGGGACCATATACCGCCGTGAATGCAAAAATGTGGCCGTCAAAATTGCGTTTCAGGTGTATCGTGATGGAGAAGATATTTACCAGAAGTAATTCCCTAGAGTACAGGCGGTTGTTCCAGGCTACTAAAATCCCACCTCTTGTCCCCTGTGCCGGCAGCATCTCAAATGTGTCAAGTCGTCTGCCGCAAATTTCTCGGATCATCTGTAAATCTATGGTATCAAGCTTTGTTTCCTGTAGTGTCACTAAGTCTGGTTTCTCAATTAAAATGGTTTGTCGGACTGCCAATCTCTTGGGCCTCTCATGAAGACCACGAACATTCCAGGACAGCATTTTTATCTTAGTTTTGTAACACATTTAGAACAAGATGATCTTCCACATTCATTGACGGTACTGTCGAATACACCCCGACATTTGCATAAAGTAAAATTACATACTCCTCCTGACAGCTAACCGTGCTACATCCATCCACATCCCAATTGAAATCCTGGAGCCTACTGACCTTGACTATCCTAATCCATCCCCTGCCTAATTTGTAGAAACTAAAAATCCTTAACTTACACATAAGAGAACTGGTAATAGGTGGTACTAAACTCAACATAAAGAGAGGTGTATTCTTCTAATGACAGCCCGTCCCCCCTGACTGATTATGCGATTTCTGATGCCTGTACAGCTAGTTCCGGCGTTATAGGTGCCATGGCTGCCTCCTTAATCTGCTGGAGCACATCCTCTGAGAGTTCCACCCCTGCTGCTGAGATGATTGCCTCCGCGTGGCCTTGAGTGAGCGGGGCGCATGACTTCATGTAATCCAGTGTCGGCTTGGGTGCCGCCTTTGTCTTGTTCTTTGCCCTCTGCATCAGGTGGCTGACATTAATGAACCCCCTCGTTGCTCTGGCCCGATCGACGGCCGAGATATATTTACCCATGTTTTTCTTCTGCAGTCGGGTGCTGCGCCTAGTGATACTCTTGTATCTCGGTGGTCCTTCGAAGCCTGGGGGAGATCCCTCTTGGCCAGATTCTTGCTGTTCTTCGCCCGATTCCTTGTCTGAATTTTTTTGTAAGTTTGGCGAGTCGCGAGTGATCCTTATATCGCTAAAGTCCCCTTCCAAGAGGGTCGCTTCATCATTTTCTTTTTGCAGGCCTACTACTACTGTCGGGCCCACACTTGCTGGGACAGAAGGGAAACCAGCGACTTCCAACGGCAGGCTTGTGTCTAGCGCAACCGACCCTTTCACTCGGCCCGGTTCGATGGAGGCCTGCTGGGTCACTTGCAGGTTCAGCCCAATGTTTGATTTGGTGTAATCGGTGCTGCGGCCCATTTGGTTAGTGGGCTGGTAGGTCTGGCCTTGGTTGAATGAGTTGGGTTGCATTTCAGGGCCCACTTGAATCTCTCCTTGTAAGCCTGCTTGGAGTTGATTTCCTTCGGCCCCTACAAAGCACTCGTTTGTCCCTAACACGTTGTTTTTTGTAGGGGTGAAATTTAATGTACCTTTTTGCTGGCCAGTGGGTAACAGTTCCCACATTGGTGTAACTTCTGGCTCTTCCAGTAGGCTTACATTGACCTTTGCATTGAGCACTTTTCCATTGTCGCATATGGCGTGAAACTGCACAAAATTCTCAGTCTGTTCAAAGCTTACCCACTTGACCGTTGGACCCTCCGGTTTTGTCAGACCTTGGACTTCGTGTAGTGTGTTCAGTTGGACTGGACGGTCTGGTTTAGTTAAAATTTTTACCGGCATCCCTCCAGTTGTGTTTTGGAAAGCACTACTGGAGGCTCCAGTCATCGCCCCTGAATGCGTAGTGTTGGCCCGGCCTCTTGCGTAGGTCCCGGTCAGATTGCCCGCAGCCCTGCGATTTCGCTGTCTTCTCTGTGGGCCGAAGTTGGAGTCGTGGTGATCCCCCTCGTCGTCAAAGCGCGGGTGCAACGGTGGGGAGGAGGTATGTAACCACCCTTCGATGTCGATGAAGACTACGGTTGCATACGGATTTTTGTGCAACTGTACCGAAGGGGGGACACTTGCCGGATCAAAGCATGACACTAGAACACGCAGAGTAACGAAGTTGCCATTGACCACCACCGGTGCCATGTGGTCAACGTATCCAAAGCCGGATATGAGGTGGTTGACGTCGGGTAGGTTCCAATATTGTAGCGGGACGTTTCTCAACTGTAGTCGCACTTTGTGGGTTGTGGGGTCCCGCTCCATGTTCATGTTGGGCGTCCACTCTCGTAGCTGAATCTCGACGCCACGTGTCACCATGAAAACCCCCACATGCACAGCCAGGTTTCTGAGGACGTTCGATGGGAACTCCACCAGGAGATCTCCCACTTCCGGTGCTACCGGGGAAACCTTGAAATCCCCGGGCTGACATCCAAACGTAGTAGCGATGGTGCTTGCTATCCGTTGAGGCAGTTGGTTGACTAGCCTAGCTCTCGGTCCTAACAGCACCACGGCCGATCGGTGAAGTAGGGTATTTGGGGAACGGATGTTGTCGTTTGGAGGAAAGAAAACAGTAAGCGGTGGTGCTCGAACTTGGATGAGATCTGGACTAAGCATTGGGATGCGTGTTCGCACAAAAGCGCAACGCAAGTTTCGGTACGCTTGAGGGCGTACCTTTTAAAACCGTGCTTACACTTCACGAGTAAGGGTTGCAAGTGCACAACCCCTATCGAGTAATATAATCGGGTATCGATCCACAGGACATGATTTTTCTGGATCGAGGAACTCGTATCTGAGATTGGTTGGAAGAGGTTTGAGTTCGGGAGTCGGACGCTCAGGCTGATCATTGACACGAGTCGCATCTGGGTGATCTGACTCGTGTGTTGTCGAGATGTCGGCCTTGGCAAGCTCCGCTCCGCTCCTCGTCTCAGAGTGTGATGTACGGTCCTCGTGTGATCCATCCGACTCGCATCGGAGATCCTCCAGATCCTCAGGAATCGCATCTGCTGCACAGATTGACTCGCTCGCCTCGCTTGGCAATTGGGAGAGGAATTCAGCGTCTTGGCGCAGCGAGTTGTTGACTTGTTCAAGAAAGTAGTCCTCGGCCAGATCAGCCAAGCACTCCTCTATCCCGTCAACCCGGAAGCATGTCTCAGAACGTGACGGATATTTCATGGCGCGATCGATTTGGAACTTCACCTTCTCCCCTCCAAAGTTCAAAGTCAGGGTGCCTTGCTTCACGTCAATTAGCGCGCCAGCTGTGCTCAGGAAAGGTCGCCCCAGGATGATTGGGACTTCCTTATCTTCCTCCATCTCCATGACGACGAAATCAACGGGCACGAAGAACTTCCCGACTTGAACTGGCAAATCCTTCACCACACCAAGTGGAAGTCGGACTGAAGAATCCGCCAACTGCAGCGTCATCCTTGTGGGCTTGAGCTCCCCCACTCCTATGCGATCATAGATGGTGCGTGGCATAAGACTCACGCTCGCTCCTATATCACACAGGGCTTTCTTGATTGTGGCATTCCCTATGGTGCATGGAATGGAAAACTTTCCAGGGTCGTCCAATTTGGGGGGTAGCTCGCTCTTCAAGATTGCGCTGCACTGCTCCGTCAGCTTGACTGTCGCGTGCCCCTCTAAGCTTCTCTTGTTGGAAAGGATGTCCTTCAGAAACTTGGCATAGGTGGGCATTTGGGTCAGAGCATCGGTGAAAGGGATGGTGATGTGCAGCTGCTTGATGACGTTTGCGAAATTAGCGAATTGCTCGTTCAGTCTCGTCTCAGCTAATCTCTGGAGGAATGGAACAGGTGGCCGGTATGGAGGTGGTTTCTCAGCACCTTTCTTTTTCTGGCTTCCTGACGCTTCGGATGGAGGTTTTACAGGTCTTGCCGAGCTGGTGCAGTCTGCACTCGCTTGAGGTTGGATGACCTCAGCTCGTTCTGGATTAACCTCTTTCAATGGAATTGACACAGGGGTCTGGGTCGCGTCAGGTGTCGCTTCAAGGATCGGATCAACTGTGGTCTCACTTGGCATTGGTGGCTCGTCGTACTGGGTCCCACTTCTCAGAGTGATCGCCTTAGCTTCTCCTCTTGGATTGGGTTCTGGTTGAGATGGAAGCTTCCCAAGTTGAGAGTGGCTTGAGGTGACCATCTGGCTCAGCTGCTCCAGCAACTTGCTTTGGGCAGCCATTTGAGTGGTCATGCTCTGCATCTGCTCCCACATCATCTGATTCATCTTGCCCTGCTCGTGAGTGAAGTTGTTCACTTCGGTAGGCGCATTTGGCTTTGAGGGGTTAGATGGAGCTGCTTGGTTGCCTTGATTGGGAAAGGAAGCGTTCTGATAGAAGTTCCTGTTGCCATTGTTGTTGCTGTTGCTGCTGCTCGAAGTCTGGTTTCGCCAATCGTTGTTGTTTGGAGGGGGGTAGTTCCCAGTGTTGTTCGCCCGATTGTTCCAGTTGTTGTTGTACTGCGGCCTCTGGAAGCTGTTATTGTTGAAGGGCGGTCTGAACGAAGAGTTGTTGAAAGGCGCAGGGTTGTTTTGGTTCGACCTCTAGTGCTGCTGCTCAACCGGATCCTTGGAGTAGGACCGGCTGAAGGGAGGTCTTGGGAAGAAGGAAGGCTCGTTGTTGAGAGAGTTGACCTGCTCACTCTCCTCGTCTTGTTGCACCAGCGGGCACTGCTCGTATGCGTGCCTCTCGTCTCCGCACATGACGCAGACTTGAGGTTGCTGTTCGACTGCCTTGACACTGAGCTTGTTCATCGCCCGCTGCATGGCGTCCATCTTGGCGGTGAGAGCCGTGACGTGATCGAGCTCGTACTTGCCACCTCCTTGGCTACCTCCTTGGCCTCCTCGCTGGCATGACGTGTCGCGGCCGGACCACTGCTGGTTCTGCGCCATGCTGTCGATCAAGTTCATAGCCTCTAAAGGCTCCGTTGACATCAGCGCACCTCCCGCAACAGCGTCCACGTAAGCACGTGTGCTCTCGTTCAAGCCGTCGTAAAACGTTTGAATTAAAAGCCAGTCGGGTATACCATGGTGTGGACAGGAGTACTGCAATTCTCTAAACCTTTCCCAAGCCTCGTTCAGGGGTTCATCAAAAATCTGCCTAAAGCTGGTCAGGTCATGTCTTACCTTGGCTGTCCTCTTGTGAGGGAAAAATCTGGTTAGAAACAATTTGGACAAGTCCCTCCAAATTCTAACAGAGTCCCTAGGCAAAGATCCTAACCATTTCTTGGCCTTATCCCTGAGAGTGAAAGGAAATAGAGCAAGCTTGGTGTAATCAGCATTCTCACCGTTGGTTTTGATGGTCGTGATGCACTCGAGGAAGGTCTGGAGGTGAGCGTGCGGGTCCTCGTGGTTGAGTCCGTGGAAGGTGTTCTGCTGCACCATGTTGACAACCCCCGGATTGAAGTTCGGTTGCTGTCCTGAAATGTGTGGCAGCCGGATCGCTCCTCGCACGTCTCCAGCTCTCGGCACGTTGAACTCCCGCAGGGTCCGAGGCATGAAAACATCCGCATCATCGTCCGTCAGATGGCCTTCTTCTTCTCGCCTTTCTCTTTCTCTTTCCCTGGCCTCTGCCTCCAGTCTGATTCGGGCTTCGTCCTCTGCCTCTGCCATCTCTTCAGGTTCAGGTGGTTTGGTACTGGTCGGACCAGATTGGTGCGGCCTGGCCGTGCCTGAATTGGTACGGGCCGTACCAGAGGGGGCCGTACCAGGTGGTGGCTGAGCAGTCTCGGCCGAGTCTGGAGGAGTGTGGTCGAACAGTGGGCCCTTGCTTCTCAGATGATATTTCAACCTGAATTGGCCTGCAGGGGGGGTTCAAAAGTCAGTTTTTAGTGATTTTGAATAAGAGCAAGCAAGAAAGGTACAAGATAAAATCTAGATTAACTAAGTAAGGTAAAATCTAACTAGGCAATTGTTTGCCGTCCCCGGCAACGGCGCCAAAAACTTGTTCGCACAAAAGCGCAACGCAAGTTTCGGTACGCTTGAGGGCGTACCTTTTAAAACCGCGCTTACACTTCACGAGTAAGGGTTGCAAGTGCACAACCCCTATCGAGTAGTATAATCGGGTATCGATCCACAGGGACGGGCAATTACTAGGTTAGACACCACTAAACTCAATTAAAAACTAGAAGTGAGAAAGATTGGGTTTGGTATTTAAATTCCTAAAGGATCAATTCAAACAAATCGAACAATGCAAACAAATGTAACAAAGTGCTAGAAGAAATGTAAACTGTGTTTTGATTATGGATAAAAGGCGTTTCCAGGGTTTCAGACTTCATCTATGATCTGCCTCTAGTGGTACGGCCTAGTGGTACGGTCCGTACCAGAGTTGGTAAGGCAAGGCCGCACCACTCTGGTAAGACCCGTACTGGCTTGCCAGAACAGAGCTTACCAGTTCGAGTTGATGCATTTCTTGCTGGTACCTTGTGCTAAACTCTTTAGAAAGGTTCAATTGACCACACCTAAGGTTCCTAAGCCTCAACTCTCGTGTGTTGGATCAAGATCTAGGTTGGAATGCAATTGATTGCCTTTTAGGATTTCTACACCTCAATTTTCATATATTGGTACAGATCTACCCTAGCTGGTTGATTGGAGACCTAAGGTACCCTCTAATCTGTCAATTAGAGGGGAATTCAACCTCTCGGCTTCAATTCGAACAAGTCTACCCTAAGCAATTGATTTGATTGAGAGATTGAGATGATCACATGACCTTGATAGGTTTGATCTAGACCTAAAGGTTCACCATACACAATCACAGCAAGCAAAGCAAGAGATAGCAAAGAAATCACAATCAATCAATCAAAAGAGTTTATACAAAGTACAAGTCAAAGAAAGTCAAAGTAAATCAAGAATCCATCTCAAAATCCTAGAAACTAAAACAACTACTCACAGCACATGATCTGATCTAAAAATACAATAAAGGAGGTAAAGAAAGCCATGGATCGAAGGGATCGAGTGGAAGAGGCTTGATCCGTCGAGCTTCGCCTCTTTTCTCTTCCTTCCTTCTTGCTTCTAGCTCCTCAGCTCACTTTCTCTCTCTTACTGTGCTCTCAAATGTTTCTGGAATCAAAAGTTTGTCGAAATTGGAGAGCTCCCCGCCTTAAATAGCCTCTGCCAAGATTTGAATCTGTCAGGCCGCCTTTAGGTACGGCCTGGCCGTACCAGGCGTGATGAGCTGAAAATCGACTAAGTCTGGTAAGACCCGTACCAAGCCTGGTAATCGCCGTACTAGATCATCTCAAATCGCCGTTTCTTCGTGTGTTTTGCTCCAAACCTGCAGAAAACAAACAAACACTCAGCAGTACCAAATTCTAAAGATATATCGATGAAATGCACATGATTCTGGTGAATTAGGGCACGAATCTGGTACTAAAACAGGCCTAAAATAGACTAAATATGCGAGGTATCAATGCGGTCCCAGTTCTCATAGTCCATAGTTGTTTGAGGTTTGGGTGGCTCTGTTTGAAATTTGGAGGGCTCTGTTTGTGGGCGCTTTCCCTTAGGATTTTGTTGTTGCTGGGCATACTGCAGGGAGGCTGTATATATAGCCTCATGCCCCTTCTTCCTAATGCTGCACCTCCTTGAGATATGGCCGATGCCATGGCACTTAAGACATTTTACACCATTTCGACACTGGTGCTGGGTGTGTCCGCGGTCGAGGCACTTAAAGCATCTCCCTTGGGTCTTGAGCAGCTCCAGTCGCTTATTTGGCTTACGCTGAGAATTTCTTTCCGGCTTGGTTCTGCGCGCTTTGCGTCTTACAACTTGCGTCCAACCATCATTGATGGCCTCTACTTCTCTGGTTTGCCTAGGCTGTGCAGGTTGATGGAGGGTATTAAGTTTGGGTAGTTGGTGGTTGGAGGGTTGCAATGAATGCTGGGTAGGTTTGACTGTGGATAGTGAATCGTAGTGTGCATGGTGTGTCTTCTGTCTGGGGCTGAGTATGGCGTCTGCGTAGGATATCTTGCCTCCGGTCAGGTTGTTTTCGGTTCTCCGGGCTAGAGCTTGCTGAATCGCCTTCTGAGTCGCCAAGCGGGTTTGGAGAGTTGCCATTTTTCTTTTTATCAAGTTAAAGTTCGATTCCAGAAATTTAAAAATGATAAAATTGCATCCATTTGTAATTTGTAGTATTATTAGACAAAAATTACGACAGGTATATATATAGGTATATATATATATGTCTCCAGCGAATTCAGATCAGGTAAGGATCAGGTAAGGGCCAGATAGATCCAGACCATTTAAGTTAAGTTTACACGAATCTTAAAGCGAACCCTCTTATATTTCAAATAGGCTTCGAAATTTTTAGGCTCGACTAGGAGTGATCCACATTCACTACAGCGGATACTTCTCCCGCACCACGGGCTTCCCAAACCTACGAATTTGGATCCGCTGAAATATTTCAAATTTTGAGTTGATCTATGAAAAGTCTGAACCGTTCAAATATTTTCTACACGAATCCTATAGCGACAAGAATATTGTCCTGCGTATTCCGAATAGACACCGAATTAAATATGATCCGAATTTGAATAAACTGAAATTTTCAATAATCTCGTATAGGATACAAACTCCAAATCTACTTCCTTAGATTCAAGATTTGTGTTCTTTGAATAGAACTTGGGTGTTTTTAAGCTCACAAAGTCCCTTTGTGAGCTTAACTCAAAAACTCATCGAATTGGTTTCAAACGATGCATCTAAACCGTTGAAACCGATCAACTTCACGAGTGATGCATTTACATGTCAAATTTATAAATCTTCGAACTAATTTAGTATAAAGTCAAGCGGTAAAAAAAAAAGATTTATAAGTTAATTTTAATGTGTTCATTTTTTATCATTTTTTGACCGCTTGACTTTATATTAAATTAGTTCGAAAATTTTAAAAATTTACATGTAAACTCCTCACTCGTGAAGTAGATCGGTTTCAACGGTTTGAATGCGTTGCTTAAAACCAATTCGATAGATTTTTGAGTTAAGCTCACAAATAGGCTTGGTGAACTTAAGAACACCCTAATTCAAAAGGAAATTAAAAAAAAGAAGATCGGGATTCAAAAGGAAATTAAAAAAAAGGAAATACGGCGGTATCGTTAATTAGTGGGGACCGTCGGTAGTTAAATACAGTTAATGACAGTTTAAACCTCTTTGGATAAGTGTGGATAAAAAGTGGGTACAGAAGGTTGGGTACCAAAACCTTTTCTCATTATTTAGACAACAACCATACTTCACAATATTTAAATCAAACTATCTCATGTAATTATTTAATCTTATTTCATATTAGTACTAAATACTCAATGATTTATAATTGGAGTAGGTTAATTTCTATTTAAATTTACTTCACTTATCAAATAAGGAGCAGATTTAAGTTTTTTTTTTTTTTTAAAGCATGCGCTATGTATATATGGATTATTTTTCAAGATATGAAGAATTAAAGTTTCATAAATTATTTCCGTATTATGTCGGTCAAAATTTTAATCCATAATATTTTTAAAACATTATAATAATTTATTAATAGAACTATTTTTAAAACATTATCGTATTGCTTATTTTCATATGCTACATATACACTCAAGCAACTCATATGTTATTAAATTGAATACTACTAATTGTTGTACGTAGATCTGGATCACCATTTAATGGCCACTCGATGGTAAAACGAGACCGAATCTGCTGCCCACATGAGGGCAGGAATTTCGTACCCCATGTGTCACTGACACGTGGGTCTGGAGCAAAACTATATCACAATATTTAAATGTCTAAATCCGTCGGTCCCACCTGTCAGCTACATCTGGAACAGAAAATTCCTGCCCCCGTGTGGGCAGAGATCCGATTTCAAGTAAAACTACTTTTCAATTGGATCTTTAGTTTTGTGTTCCCATCGTTAATTCTATAGTAGTGTAGCAATTTTTATTTTTAGATATTTTAGATATTATAATATTAAATTATTATATATAAGATTAATTTTTTTCGATAAATAGAAGAAAAATAGTTCAGTTTCCATGATTTTCAAAAATACCACACCAATAGTCACAAATTGTAAAAAAATCAATCGGATCGAAATATTCAATCACATTAGACTGCCATCTATGGGAGAGATAAAATAGTAGTCCCAGTAGCTCTTGAATTTTCTATAGTCATCCTGTCATCGCATGCTGCAAATCCTCATAATTATTGAAATCCAACTATTAATTCGATTCCCGAGTATGCCTACATTAGGGCTGCAAACGAACCGAACCGAATCGAACTTACTCTCAGTTTGAGTTTGGTTTGAATTAATTTCGAACGAACTCAATTTCGAACGAACCCAATTTCGAACCGAATTTTTTACGAACTCAATTTCGAACCTTTACGAACTTTGTTACGACTTACGATTTATGACTTCTGACTAGGCCATAGTGCGAAATTACAGCACTTTAATAAAAACTCAAGTATTCAAAGTACAATTTAAATAAAACCCAAATATCAATAGAAGTACAATTTAAATAAAAACTCAAGCACTCCAAAATATTCAAAATACAATTTAAATAAAACCCAAATATCAATAGAAGTACAATTTAAATAAAAACTCAAGCACTCCAAAATTAATTACAACCAAATACCACACTCAGTTTGAATGTACGCAACAGGAGATTTGGGCGAGAGAGGAGTCTTTATTGTGAGAGGCCACCAGAGAGAGAGAGAAGACGTGAGGGAGATTATTTTGGTACTTAGCGGGAGAGAAATTTGGGCGAGCGGTTTTGGCGTAAATTAGCGGGAAGAGGGAAAAAAATTGGAGGCAGTGGCGGAAAAAATAGCAGGTTAATTGGTTGAATGGAAAGGGAGTGAATTGATGACATGGAAGAGATCTAGATGTTGGTAAGAGGATAGATCTAAGGGTGTGAAATTATTGAGGTGATCGGATTGCAGGATTTGTGGGGTCACTCGCTTAGTTAATATTTTATTGAGTGAGTTTAAAAGTGCATTGCAGTGATACAAAATAAAATTAGGCAGCAAATAATTTGGAAAAAAATAAAAATATATATTTTCAAACTTTTTACATTTTTTTTACTTTTTGCATGTTTTTTTTTTATTTTTTTTATTTTTATCAAATAAATAAGTATTTTTTGTATTTTTTGAATTTTTTTTCTAAATGAATAGCTGATCAATAACAACATTTTTTGCATTTTTTAGACATATAAAAGAAATATTGTACCTTGATCATTTTTTTGACAGCAATACATTTTTTTGTATTTTTTGGCATTTTTTGCATTTATTTTCGGACCGTTCGTTTTACCGTGGGAATTCAATGGTCAATCTACAACAAAATCATTCCAAATCTGATCTAGAATGATCAAGGTGCAATATTGAACATAACCAACATAAAAGTTCAGAAGTTTTATTATGTATGAGCTTTGATCCAACACGAAATGTTTATGGCCATACGATGCTTCAATTTTCGATCAACTAGATGGATGGGTAAATAAAAACAAAATTTTATCAAACTTTCATGGAAGATGATAAATGCAGTGCTCTTTGATTTCAACGGTCCCGATCGAACCACAGACGATATATTTTCGTGCACCTTCATTAACTCACAAGGCAAGAGTTTATGTCTCATGAAACATATACTCTTGCTTTCTAAGTTAATGAAGGCGCACGTAAACATGTCGTCTGTTGACCAATCGGGGCCGTTGAAATCAAAGAGCATTGTATTTATCGTCTTCCATGAAAGTTTGATAAAATTTTGTTTTTATTTACCCATCCATCTAGTTGATCGAAAATTGAAGCATCGTATGACCAAAAACATTTTGTGTTGGACCAAAGCTCATACATAATAAAACTTCCGAACTTTTATGTTGGTTACATTCAATATTGTACCTTGATCATTCTAGATCAGATTTGGAATGATTTTGTTGTAGATCGGCCGTTGAATTCCCGCGATAAAATGAACGGTCCGAAAATAAATGCAAAAAATGCCAAAAAATGTATTGCTGTCAAAAAAATGATAAAGGTACAATATTTATTTTATTTATTTATTATTTATTATTTATTATTTAATAGTTTCTTAAAGTTGAAATTAATTGAACAAATTTATCAAATTAATAATAATTTTATCAAAACAAAGAAAAAAACGAGAGAGTTGAGACTGGATTACCCGAAAAACTCAGAATCCTACCATAAAAGGCAAAATTTCTGGTATAAACATGTGATTTTTTTTATTTGAGCTTGTAATTGAACCGGAATTTCTGTTTCAGAAGTCAGAATTCAAAGCAATTATGGACTGGACGGCTTATATTTTCATCAGTGAACATAAGTTATCAGCAGAAATTAACGGTTCATGTTTGAGTTAATTTCGAACTAAATTTGGTTTGCGAACCTATTTCGAACGAACTAGGTCCAGTTTGAGTTTGATTTGAATTAATTTCGAACTAAGTTTGGTTTGAAATAATTTCGAACGAACTCAATTTCGAATCGAATTTTTTCCGAACTTTTTCGAATCAAACTCGAATCGAATTACGAACTACGAATTTTTTGTGCAGCCCTGGCCTACATAGACTGAACACATCAATGGATAAAGAAAAAAATTCATTTTATTTCTGATAATCTAACTTTTTCTAAAAAAAAATGGTAGTGTAGTCAGTAAGCACTACTGCACTAGGCAGGTGCGATAACTAGTGACGAACATCTCCATTTAAACAGACTGGAGAGTCATTTTCTTTTTATAATATAAGTTCAGACACTAATTTTATCCATAATTTGGACGGACATATGTCATCCCCATCCGATCTCAAGTTTCCAATCATTTGAGGAATCCGAGGTGATTGAGATCAGCTGTACAACTTAAAATACCAGCTAGTTGCTTGTTATTATATGATTTAAGATAATTGCACAATAGTACCTAAAATCTTTCTTTTGAGACTATTAACCTATTATCATCGGTGAGGCAACGTTACCATGCATATCACAGTTTGATCAGTACTACAGATAAATACTTTCGTTTCAAAGTTCAAATAATTGTTCTTAATTGTTTAACATAATTTTCATATTAATATACTTACCGACTAAACTTTGTATTTTTTAATATATTTTTTAAATAGATACAAAATCACTATTTTTAAATAGTCTATAATCTTTAAATAAAGTGATTTCCTGCCCATATAAAAAAATAAAAAATTTCTAACAAATAAAAAATTTGATTTACAATTATATTTTTAATATAGTAATCATGTTGTTCAGTTAAAATTGACTATATAATCCAAATTACGAGCTTGATGTGAGCTATGCATAGTACCATGCGCAGCCTCACTCCTATTATCATACTATATGAACTTTTGCCTCTTTATGTAAATTTTTTCAAGTAGTTAATAATTTGTTTTCCCTATCACGTAGTTTTTTTATTTATTTATTTTTGAGAAATTAAATGAGATCTAGCTCTCATTTTCATTAACTATAGTCGGTTACAGTGGTTTTTTTATTTATTTTCCTGCGAATAAAAGTTCAACTAAACAAATCACCATTGCAGGTGGTGGTGCGTCGCTAACAATTTTTTCCAGCCACACCAAACTAAATAACAAATTACAGGTACTATTAAATACCTGTTACTACAATTAGATATAGATAGCACTGGGAGGTTATGTTTATAAATCTTGAATTTATTGCATTGAGATAAAATAAACTGTACACAAGTTGTAAAATAAAGAATTTTGTGGGGTCCCTCCCGGCTTTCCAGTGAGGCAAACTTTTATTAATTAATAATAGTTACATGATACTATGTGGCAATTGGCAAATGATATCAAGGAAGCGTTTGGTTCCATATATAGATTATTTTATAAAATATTAGAATTCAAAAATATAATATCAGGAATATCATTTATGGTAACGTATCATATTTGGTTTTAAATGACTATCGTTTTTATCACTTTAGAAAATATATAATTACAATGTTTGATTTAGTATATATTACAAATTTGCAATTGCTATCTGAATTAAAAAAAAAACCAATGATAGCTTTTATTTCCTAAGTAAAATTATTTCAAAAGAAAATAGAAAAAATTTACATAATATGAACAGTGCAAACTATAAATTATGGAATTGTAATGCAAGACAATCACAAATTACCATATCTATTCTCTTACTATTTTTGTCAAGGCATTTGCTTCGGTGGACATAAGGACCTATTTGTAAAATGAGTCATATTTTTATTTTCAAAGTTCAAACAGTCGATCCGACCGTTCAACATTATCTCCATATTAAAATGTACTTGGAAGTCAAATTTTACATTTTTTTTGAATTTTTTTACTATTTATTAAGTATTTTACAAAAACTAGTCAAATTCAGACCATTGAATTTGTAAAATACTTAATAAATAGTAAAAAAAATTCACAAAATTGTAAAATTTGACCTCCAAGTACATTTTAATATGGAGATAATGTTGAACGGTTGGATCGACGGTTTGAACTTTGAAAATGAAAATAGTACTCATTTTACAAATAAGTCCTTATGTCCACCGAAGCATCTCTCTTTTGTCAAACATGATAATGGAATAAAATGACACTGAAATGTCAAAAATTTGCATTCCAAAAGAACAAACCAAAAACTCCCCAATAATGTTTGTTGATACTTGATAGCACATGATATCAATTGCAACTTCTAGATTGATTCTTATTATTATAATTTGACATTCTTGTTATTATATTTATGTATTTATATAAATTAAGAAATAAGTTATTTACCTGCTCGAAAATAAAATATATATACCGATATTATACCATCAATATATTTGACTTGGTATTTGAATAGCAAGTACACATTTCCTAAAATGACCTATTTCTTCAACCATTTTTGTTCGTGTGCTCTTATATCGATGGTCAAATAATACATGAATATATTTATCTTATATGTAAGGTGTAACATATTACTTGATTTTTAGTGTTCATAATATGAATAACAATTTAAAATTTCAGTTATATTACTTTTAGCCATATCCATGAAACCTATATTAGATTTATGGCGTTTCTACAAATTACAAAATGATAAGATCTTGTTTGAATATATAACCGATAGATAAAGAACATAACTTAAAAAAAAAACAAATAAACTATTTTGTTCCTATTACTAATAAAATGATAAGTTCAATAGTAGTTTTTGCAACCTCCTAAATCTTTTAAAATCTTTTAAAATGTATACTCTGTCATTCTCCAAAATTAGTATAACAAAAAAAACAAGCCATGACCAACCAAACATGAATAGTAAAAATAGGATGCTATTTCTAATATCCATTTTATTTTCTTATATTTTTTTCGCCTTTCTTTCATATCCATTGAATCAAACATAGTGGAACATGTATATATTTATTACCAATTAGCAACAACCATACATAAAAATAATATACACTTGTCAAATACCTAACACATAAATAACTACCATAAAAGGCACCACAGAATAATAAATTCCCTTCCAAACATTGGTCACACCAAATCCATCAACAATAATAACTTTATAAACCTCCTATTAAAATTTCCCCAATTTTTCAATCCTTCTCCAACCATCTCCACTCCATGATTCACTCTTCTTCTCGCCATTACATTTCTCTCCAGCATCCCCACCTAGACAACCCAAAAAAAACAGGGCAATTTTTATTCCTTCATGGAAACAAATACTGCATCTACCTTCGAATCCCGCTTCACCGGTTGTTTAAACTCCCCGGTGTGGCTACCGGCATGCCGAAGTAGCTCGGGTTTTCAAATGCTTAATCGAGAAGGATCTCAAAGGAACTCCAAACTTAGGGGCCTAATAAGGAAATTGATACAAGGAAGGAAGAGGATGTATATAACACCAAAACCTCTCGATTGCCGCTACGACGCCGCGAGTTACGCGAAGAATTTCGATGAAGGTC
This sequence comes from Carex kokanica, assembly GCA_025461125.1. Lineage (NCBI taxonomy): Eukaryota > Viridiplantae > Streptophyta > Magnoliopsida > Poales > Cyperaceae > Carex > Carex kokanica. The sequence goes on along the minus strand of JAJGRX010000848.1, from coordinate 1,150,554 downwards.
GAAATGTTGTCGAGAACCCTAGTAAATTTGTAGAGGATGTAGTAGTGTGGAAGGCCAGGTCTTGTTGAATTTTAATTTTCAAGTTTTATTTTGGTTCATGGTTAGCTCTTAAATTTTGATATTGTTTTATGTTCTATTTTTGGAGGGGATCGATTTCATAATTTCAGGTACGGGTCATTTGGCCATAACGTGTGGTTGTTGTACATATTGATTGTTGGTAATGCTTTTAAATTCTCTAGTGCCAGTTAGCAAACTTGCATTTTAATTTAATTCACCTAATATATATAGAGTAGAACTAGGGTGTGATGTGCTCACTAAACTCTTTGGTGAGCACAACTCTACATAAACTATCGGATTCACTTCAAACGAGATGAATCCAACCGTTGAAACCGATGTATTTTACGAGTGATGCATGTACATGCAAAATTTTGAATTTTTTTAATTCATTTAGTCTTAAGTCAAGTGGTCAAAATTGATGAAAAATGAATGATCCAAAATGAAGTTGTTTTAATGCATTCAAAAAATTCTCAATTTTGACCACTTGACTTGAGACTAAATGAATTCAAAAAATTCAAAATTTTGCATGTACGCCCATCACTCGTAAAGTACATCAGTTTCAATAGTTGGATTAATCTCGTTTGAAGTGAATCCGATAGTTTATGTAGAGTTGTGCTCACCAAAGAGTTTGGTGAGTACATCACACCCTAGTTCTACTCATATATATATACTTGTATTAGATATGATTGCTTACCTTGGATTATAGTTGTTAAATTGACAAGTTAACAACTCGATGATAACATGGAAGCATATTGTATTCAACTATTCATTATATATATATATATATAGAGAGAGAGAGAGAGAGATGGGCTATGGTGCATTGCAATGCATAGACACCCTTGTGCATTGGACCATAAATCACCGATTCAAAGTCCAAATGGCCGATCCAAACCGTTCATCTTGTTCTCCATATTAATATGTACTTGGAGACCAAATTTTACATTTTTTGGATTTTTTTTACTATTTATTAAGCCACTTTGAAAATCGCTGATCCAATGGTCACAGCTCCGAAACAGTGAAAAATTCTGGACCAATGGATCAGCGATTTTCAAAGTGGCTTAATAAATAGTAAAAAAAATCCAAAAAATGTAAAATTTGGTCTCCAAGCACATATTAATATGGAGAACAAGATGAACGGTTTGGATCGGTCATTTGGACTTTGAATGGGTGATTTATGGTCCAATGCACAAGGGTGCCTATGCATTGCAATGCACCATAGCCCATCTCTCTCTATATATATATATAGTGAGTGGCTAAGCTACAAACATTTGCACCAAGCCCTTGGTGCAAACGAATGCTTTTCGGATTTCCAAAGTTCAAACGGTCGATCAGAACCGTTCAAGTTGTTCACCCGAATCAGCAACTTTCAAAGTGGCTTAATAAATAGCAAAAAAATTCCAAAAAATGTGAAATTTGGTCTCCAAGCACATTTTAATATGGATTAAATATCTAACGGTTTGGATCGACCGTTTGGACTTTGCAAATAGGAGAACCAAAACGTTTGCACCAAGGGCTTGGTGCAAACGTTTTGAGCTTAGCCAATCTATATATATATATATATATATATAGTGGCTAAGACGCAAACGTTTGCATCAAGTCCATGGTGCAAACGAATGGTTTTTGAATTTTGAAAGTCCAAACGGTCGATCTAAACTGTTAGATGTGATCTCTATATTAAAATTTGCTTGGAGACCAAATTTTACATTTTTTGGAATTTTTTTACTATTTATTAAGCCACTTTGAAAATTGCTGATCACATGGTCCAGAATTTGTTTGCACTGTTTTTATGTTCATTCGGATCAGCAATTTTCAAAGTTAATAAATAGTAAAAAAATTCTAAAAAATGTAAAATTTGGTCTCCAAGCAAATTTTAATATAGAGATCAAATATCTAACGGTTTGGATCGACCGTTTGAACTTTAAAAGTCTGAGAACCGAATCGTTTGCACCAAGGGCTTGGTGCCAAACGTTTGCGTCTTAGCCACTCTCTCTCTCTCTCTATATATATATATAGTATGGCTAATTTGCTTCCGGAAGCACTTCGACCGAAGTGAATACGAGGTCATATTTTAGTATATGATGTTCAAACAACAAATCCAAACCGTTAGATGTTCAATCTATATTAAAATGCATTTGGAGACCAAATTTTACATTTTTTGAATTTTTTTTATTATTTATTAAGCTGGATTGAAAATTATTGTTTTTATTAAATTTCTATAGCATTGAAAAACAGCGATTTTCAAACCAGCTTAATAAATAGCAAAAAAATTCCAAAAAATGTAAAATGTGGTCTCCAAGCACATTTTAATATATATTGAACACCTAACGGTTTGGATTTGTTGTTTGAACATCAAATACAAAAATATGACCCCGTAGGCACTTCGGTCGAAGTGCTTCCGGAATCAAATTAGCCATACTATATATATATATATAGAGGTTGGCTAATGTTATAACGAGTCGTTTTCGGATTTTCAAAGTTCAAACAGTCAATCCAAACCTTTCAAGTTGTTCTCCATATTGAAATGTGCTTGGAGACCAAATTTTACATTTTTTGGAATTTTTTTACTATTTATTAAGCCACTTTGAAAATTGCTGATCCGGATGAACAGTAAAAACAGTGCAACAAAATTCTGGACCATGCGATCAGAAATTTCAAAGTGGCTTAATAAATAGTAAAAAAATTCCAAAAATTGTAAAATTTGGTCTCCAAGCACATTTCAATATGGAGAACAACTTGAACGGTTTGGATCGACTATTTGGACTTTGAAAATCTAAAAATGACTCGTTATAACTTCGGCCGAAGTTATAACGTTATGACATTAGCCAACCTCTATATATATATAGGAAAATGCTAATATGTTACTGTTGAGTATTTAGTGTATAGGGTATTATGCTAATTTTTATACTCTTTTAACTTTTAAATTTATAAACTTAATACTCAAAGATTGATCGATTGCAAACGCACAACCTATCGATTGTATTATGTAGGTATCGATCCAAGGGATATCGGAAAATACTAATTTTAAACTCTATTAATTAATTTCAGAATATAAAAGAAAGTAAAAGTTGATTTGGGGCTTTTTGTTCTAATTTCCTAATTGTTGGGTTCAATATCCGAAAAGGAGAGATTGTAACAATTAACTAAAAACTGAAAATTAAAAGAGATTTTTGGTTGCTTTCAAGGTTTGGAAGTCTAGGGGCATTCGGTCTACAATCCCTTAATAATTCTATCTACTCGGTTCGTTTAAATCCATGTTTGATATGACAAGGTTTCTAACCTATAGTGTTAAAAAGGGTCACTTTCGTGAATTAATAACGTGTCTAAATCGTTCGGACTTCACGATTAAGTCATTCACTCTAGCTATCTAGACCATGAAGTTCTTGTTAGCCTATCATATCCTTAAATATTGGTACTTCACGATTAAGTCCTTCGTACCACTATTCAATTCAATTCAAGGTGTCCTAATTAGAGATTTGACTTCACGATTAAGTCCTTCATCAAACCCTCATCCTAATTTCTTTAGTTCCGGTTTGGACTTCAAATTGGTCAATTCTAATCCATATCCTAAGGCATCTGTGTTCACAATTTGGTACTATCATATATGCTCCTAAGCTTCTTAGGTTCTATTAGATCTAAGCAGGATACTTTTGTGATCCTAAGCTTCTTAGAGTCTATTAGGCCTAAGCGGGATACTACAATTCAAGTACTAAATCATGCATCAACACAAAGAATCAATCACAGAAATTAACATCAAATCAAACAATCATAATAAAAACTAAGATCCGAGTAAGATAAAATTAAACAAGTTCATGCATAAGACATAAATCCCTAGAGAGGAAGACTAGCATTTTATGGAGATGCAAGAATTCATCAAAAGATTAAAACAAAACATGGCTAAAACAAAGAGAAATTAAATAGAGAAATAGTTTACACCCTTCTCTAGATGAAGAACCTTGATCTTGTCTACGATTGCTGAGAGCTTTCCCTTCTTCTTTCTTGATTTGCTTCCAAGAGATGAGAAATTTATGCTAAGTATGGATGGTAAGTGGATTGTAAGTGGATGATCTTGAAAGGGAAAGTTCTAGCCCTTTTATAGGAGAAATACTGCTTAATCTGGAGCCAATGGACGTGGAGAGTCATTAGATACTTGCCCCTACAAGTTTTCTCACATCCCCACTTTATTTCACTCCTGGGTCGTTTTTAGAAGCGCCGAAAATAGAAAACCCAATTTTTAGGCTGAATGCGACCGCAGTGCATCCGCACAGGGCTTGGTCAGTTCAATTTCTGCTTCTGCGGCATGAGTACATCCGCACTCTTGGTCCGTGCGGCCACATTTGGAGTTGGGTTGTTGTTGAATTTTGTCCTGAATTTTCACTAAGTACCGGGTGCGTCTGCACTATGACTCAGTGCGTCCGCATTGCGCTTGCTTTAGAGTGTGCTGAATTCGTCTAAGTATGGAGTGCGGCTGCATCATGGGTCCGTGCGTCTGCACTAGGCTCGGACTTTTCTTCTTTGGCATTTCTGAGGTCTTCAGATTTGGCTAAGTATTGAGTGCGGCCGTATCAGTGGCCAGTGCGTCCGCACTAAGGTCATTTTTCCTCTTTTTGCTTTATTTTCTGCAATTTAAAGCAAACAAACGCAGTAACTTGATTCCAGGTGTATTTTATCCTTTTGTATGAAAATACAAGATATTTGGTATTATTTTGCGATAAAAATCGGATCAAATATGTATATATTTTAGACCTATCAAATTCCCCCAAGCTTGAACCTTGCTTGTCCCCAAGCAAAATCTAGACTTAGTCATTATTCGATCTCTAAATTAACCCTATATCAAGTATATTTCTCACAATGAAAATTTTGTATGATCTTGCCAAAATTTAGAAATTCCTATGCAAAAATTTACAAATTTCAAGTTCAACCCTCGGTTAACTATGATTCACCCCACAATTCGATTACTCTAACTTTTATTTTCTTAAAGGTTTAGAATTTGCGAACTTCATTCATCCAAATTTATTAAAAGACATGCATTTTTATTTGTGAAGAAAAAATTCCCCCAAGCTTGAAACAAGCTTAGGTTAGAAAGTCGCGGACTTCGTGTGTTGGTACATTGCAAAATTCATTTTTTTTTTCTTTTTGTTGCTAATTTTTTTGTGACACTATGATCTTTATCCTTAATACAAAACCGGCTTGTTATAAGTAGTTAACCCTTCCATGATACGAATTTACCCAACCGTTTTAATTCAAAAGTGCAATTGCATGTTCTTGGTTCAACCCTTCCATGATAAGAATTTACACTTGTGGTGTAAACTTTGCCACTTTATCGGGCAAACTAGCGGAACAAAGTGTCAAGGACTCATAACCATAAGTACGTCATGTCACCGTATCATATGTAAGAGGAGTAAAAAAAAATTCAATTAAAATGCTTTCAACAATTTTTGCAAAAAATACCATGAATATACACATCCAAAGGCATTAACTCACACCCTTGAATATTCCAATCTTTCTAAAAAAAAATTTCCACATCAAAGTTGCTTCCTTAATAAATTTAAATTACTAATGTTTCAAATTCTTAAACCTTTATTTCCACAAAGTTTTTCGCCAAATTACGTGGTTATTTCAAATTACTCCAAGGGTTCTACCGAAAATTCGTTTAAAATTTGCATAAAAATTTCTAATTTTTGCCAACCACTCAAATTTTTCAAAAGTTTTAGCCATATTAACACAAAAATGAAATATGATTTTATACTTTATGCGTTCTCAAACAATTAAGTCAAATTATGCAAGACTCTATTTTTCATAACATCGGTAAACATCTTGACAAGTTTGCAATCTCAATCAATTAAGTTTAAAATTACGAACCCTATTCATGGTCAAGTAAAAATCCTGGTTATAACCATCTAAAATGCATGAGAAAATTTTAAATTCTTAAAGTTTAAAAACTAAAAATCGAAAAAAAGTTTATAGTTTAAAGTTCCTAGGTACAATTCTTCCCACCCCCAAGCTTAAATTAAGCATTGTCCCTAATGCTTTAAAATAAACTAAAATAAATAAGAAGAAAAATAAAACATCCTGTGCTCTCTCACGGGGTGTCGTCGGCTAACTCATCCTCCTCTATTTGTTGCGCTCTCTCTTCCTCGTCCATATGTGCTTGTGCCTGCGCTTGTGCTTGCGCTGCCTCTGCTGCGCGGCCTCTGCGCCTGATATGTGGTGGTGTAGGTGGTACTTCGTCGAAGTTTAAATTTTGAAGTCTTACCCCACTTTCGGCATAGAACCTAGCATACGATACCTCAGCCTCAATCTCGTCCAAGCGCGAATCGACATGGATGCGCAAGTCACCCATCGCGGTATGGAAGCTTTGTTGCATGCTCACTATGTAATCCATTAGTTGTTGATTTGTGGGCCCGACTTGCGATTGTGCATCGGCAGGTTGTGGCTCAGCTTGTTGCGGCGGTGGTTGTGGCACTTACAGCTCAATGGGTTCATCGACAATACGCCAAGTTGCCACGTCATGTGGGTTAATGTCGATTTGAAAGAGACAACCAGTGTTTGATTGTGCCCAGGCCGACATTGATCCAAGAGTGTTCGATATTGGACCAATCGATCAACCTTGCCCTTTGTAGACCGTCAAAGTCGACATGGGTTTCGCCATTCACCACATCATTCCCTGTTGGTATATGCAGTCCATTTGCAATATTTGTTATGATCCCACCGATCGTGATGGTTCCACCCCGCTGCTAGTTGGTTGCAACAGTGTAGAGATGACTGGCTAAGTTGTAACCGAGGTGAGGCATAAAGCACATCTCATTATCATTCCTTCGCAACATGAAGCAAAGGTAACAGAGCTCCTTCTAGTTGATAACGGAGGCGGTCTCGCCTCGAGCCCATATGGTATAGGCTATCACCCGCTGTATGTATCGCAAGGTCGGGTGGAGGATATTCTTTGTCCTTTGCTGGTTGAGGTGGCCGTCTTTGCAAATAAGGTTTCGGAACTGTACCTAGGTCATGTCATGGTGGAAGTTGGTGGTCATATACATGCCATTCGAATCTGTAGCATCAAGGTTCAGAAGGTTCATTAATTCGGTAGCGCTCATGGTGTGGTGGTACCATCCGAGGTTGAAATCAAAAATCCATGAGGCCTTGTCGAATTCGATCGAGGAGAGGAACTCGATTGTGATTGCCTTGTAGGTTAGCACGTGGTCGATGAGGAAATCCCACAAACCTAAGCGCCCAGTTAGGAGTTGAACGGAGGCTTCGATGCCCAATGTGTTGAGAGTTGAGGTGTCTATTCATCGAGATGGCTTAAGGGATCGGTGTGTTTCGATAATTTGGAGCTGATTTTCTTGTTCGGGTGTCAATGGAGTGGCCAGCGGATAATTTGGCAAAACCCTGCTACTCTGCCCTTTGTCCTTCCTCTACCTCTTTCCTGCTTGCCTTCTCAGCATGGACATTTTCCTGCAATTCAGCACTCAAAAAGATATGTTTTTGTTAATTTCCAAAAAAATAGTGTTGAATGCGGACGCAGAGACCACCAGTGCGGTCGCACTTAGGTCAAAATAGTTGAAACAGACTTGAAAAATTAAGTTGTATGCGACCGCACTCTATACTAATGCGGACGCACTAAGGACTTAGCTAAAAATTTAGTTTGGAAAAACCTGTGTGCGGACGCACTGCGGCCTAAAGTTTAGTTTTGGTTAGACCGAGACGAGTGCAGACGCACTCTGGCCATAGGCTAGTCGCACGCAATGGTGAAAACTGGATTTTGGTACTGGTTTTTAGATCTACAAAAGCAATAATGAAATTAAGAGTTAGAAATAGCAAACCAAATTAAGGAGATGCGGGATTGGGCCTTGATTGCGCGAACTCGACTTGGTGAGGCGAAGAGATTCCTTGGTGAGGGGAGAAGGAGGAGAGTTGCTTGGAGAAGAAGAAGAAAGGGAGAGGGCACCGGCGGTAGTGAAGGAGAAAAAGAGAGAAAGAAGAGAAGAAGAAAAGAGACGATAAGAGAAGATGGAGAGATTGAGAGATTGCTTGAGAGAAAGAGAAAGGAAGAGAAAGAGAAGAAGAAGAAAGGAGAGAGAGAAAGAGAAATAAAGAGAGAGAGAGAGAGAAACAGGGTAATAAAGAGGAGAGAGAGAGAGAAACGACAGCTTTTTTTGAAAAAACTGAAAGGGTGCGACTGAAAACCGCTGCGGCTAGGGCAAGGGGTTTTTCAAATCACGCGTGCGGACGCACAAAGGACAATTATTTCAATTTTTCAATTTATTTTCAAAACTAATAAAACATACCTCACGTGCGGACGCACTGCGCTCGGTCTGAGTCTTCAGACTTTGAATTTTTTCTATCTCTGGCTGTGCGGACGCACTCTAGTCATTTTGCCCTGTTTCTTGTCCTAAAAATCTTGCAAAGTTAGTGAATCAAAAAAATTGTAAAATTAAAACTAAAACTAAGAAAATAAAGTGCAGAATTTAAAGAAAAACAATAAAAACTTGGGTTGCCTCCCAAGAAGCGCTCAATTTTACGTCATGAGCTCGACTTGTTGAGGCTCAGTTTGAAGGTGATGGATTATCGAGGGCAATTGCCTCCTTTTCGATAATCAGCTCATCTTGGATGAAATGTTTGAGTCACTGTCCATTGACTTTGAAGGCGCCTGTCCATTCGCTCCAAATCTCAATCACTCCATGGTTGAACACTTTCCTTATTTGATATGAACCATTCCATCGTGATCTCAACTTTCCGGGAAAAAGTCAGAGTCGTGAGTTGAACAATAAAACTGTATCTCCTTCTTGGAAATCTCGCCTTACTATGTGTTTGTCATGCCACCTCTTTGTCTTCTCTTTATACAGCTTGGCATTTTCGTATGCATTGAGGCGTAATTCATCCAATTCATGTAAGTCGAGGATTCTTTTCTTATCGGCAGTTCTCATGTCAAAATTTAGTGCTCTTATCGCCCAATAGGCTTTGTGCTCAAGTTCAACCGGCAAATGACACGGTTTTCCATACACTAATTTCAAAGGACTCATACCTATTGTTGTTTTATAAGCAGTGCGGTATGCCCAAAGCGCTTCGTCAAGTTTTAGGGACCAATCCTTTCGAGATGTATTGACCACCTTTTGTAGGATGCTTTTAATTTCCCGGTTCGAAACTTCCACTTGCCCGCTTGTTTGAGGATGGTAGGGTGTGGCTACCTTGTGCTTGACTCCGTATTTGAGTAGAAGTTTGTCGAAATGGCGGTTGATGAAATGAGAGCCACCATCGCTAATCACCATTCGGGATACTTCAAACCTAGGAAAGATAATTTTCTGAAAAAGTTTTCTTACCACAGCGGAGTCGGCGGTTGGGCTTGCCACGGCTTCAACCCATTTTGAGACATAATTTATTACCACAAGGAAGTACTTGTTGCTGCATGAACTCGGGAAGGGACCCATGAAATCAATCCCCCAAACATCAAATAGCTCCACTTCTAAAATTTCGTTGAGGGGCATCTCATGTTTTCGTGATATGTTTCCGGTCCTTTGACACTTTTCGCACCTAAGCACATACTCCCTTGCATCTTTGAAAAGTATGGGCCAATAAAACCCGGCTTGGAGAACCTTTGCCACAGTTTTGTTTGTTGAAGCGTGTCCTCCATAGGCGGATAAGTAGCAACAATTGAGAATTTGCTCGGTTTCTTCTCGACGTACACAACGCCTATGAATTCCATCTACCCCCAATTTGAATAACAATGGTTCATCCCAAAAATAATGCTTAACATATAAAAAGAATTTCTTCCGTTATTGATGAGTTAGATCCGGGGGTACCAAGCCACATACAAGAAAATTAACGAAATCTGCATACCATGGTGCTTCATTGTTGTGTACCGCAAAGTACTGCATAGAGTTGTTCGTCGATGAAGGAATCATCAATGGGCAAGTCATTCTCTTTCGGTTCGTTGGTAATGCGCGATAGGTGGTCGGCCACAGAATTTTCGGTTCCCTTCTTATCCTTGATCTCTAAATCGAATTCTTGAATAAAGAGAATCCACCGAATTAGGCGAGGCTTCGCATCCTTTTTGTTGAGAAGGTATCAGATTGTGGCATGATCGGTGTACACAACCACCTTGGATCCCACCAAATATAATCGAAATTTATTAATGGCAAAAACCACTGCTAGGAACTCCTTTTCGGTTGTAGTGTAGTTCAATTGCGCTTCGTCCAACACCTTACTTGCATAATAGATCACGTGCAGTTTGTTCTCGACCTGTGGCCTCAATATGGCTCCTACGGCATAGTCGCTTGCATTGCACATAATTTTAAAAGAGGCATCCCAATCCGGAGGTCGGAGGATCGGAGCTGAAATTAGTGCTTTCTTAATCATGCAAAAAGCATTAATGCAAGGTTCATCAAATTTAAAATATGCATCTTTCATTGTCAAGTTAGTAAGTGATTTGCAGATTTTTGAAAAATCTTTGATGAAGCGTCGGTAGAACCACGCATGGCCCAGAAAACTTCGCACATCTTTTACGCATGTTGGATATGGCAACTTCTCTATCACCTCCACCTTAGCTTTATCGACTTCCAACCCTTTCGAGGACACCACATGGTCTAGAACGACTCCTTGTTGCACCATGAAATGACACTTCTTCCAATTAAGAACTAAATTGACCTGCTCACAACGTTCTAAAATTTTGATCAAATTAGATAAGCAATTGTCAAATGAAGTACCAAAAACTAAAAAATCATCCATGAAAACTTCCACAAAATTTTCTAACAAGTCAGAAAAAATAACCATCATGGCTCTTTGAAATGTGCTTGGAGCATTAAACAAACTAAACGGCATCCTACAGTACGCAAACGTACCATAGGGACAAGTGAATGTTGTTTTTTCTTGGTCATCCGGGTGAATTGGAATTTAAAAGAAACCACTGTACCTATCTAAGTAGCAAAAATGTGAGTGACTTGCAAGTCTTTCGAGCATTTGGTCAACAAAAGGTAGGGGAAGTGATCCTTCCTTGTTGCGTTGTTTAGCTTGCGGTAGTCAATGCACATTTGCCAACATGTGACTACTCTTATTGATATCATCTTGTCGCCTTCACCCTTCACCACCGTGGTACCGCCTTTCTTGGGCACAACATGAACCGGACTTACCCATTTTGAATCAGAGATCGGGTAAATGATGCCAGCATCTAGGAGTTTGATGGTTTCCTTCTTCACAACTTCTTTAAGGTTTGGATTGAGTCTTCTTTGAGATTTGATAGAGGATTTATGATCATCATCCATTATAATCTTGTGCATGCAAAAAGATGGACTAATTCCGGTTAGATCATAAATTGTATAACCGATGGCTTTTCTATGTAACCTTAGTTCATGTAGAAGCTTTTCAGTTTGATCTTTGTCGAGCTCAAAATTGACTATCACCGGATATGTTTCCTCTGATCACAGGTACTCATAGCGGAGAGCGGGTGGTAATGGTTTGAGTTTGACCTTTGGTGGGGTGGAATCGGCCAAAGAATCGCCAAGTTGGGCTGAAAAGGCCTGCGTGTGGACGCACTTTGGGGCTGTACGGGCGCAGTCAGCTTGGAATTCTGGAAATTAGTCATCTTCAGGCTGAGTGCGGACGCACTGCGCTCGGATTTCTGGATCTGCTTTCTCGTCAGGCTGAATGCGGGCGCACTGGGGATCAGTGCGGATGCACTCAGGGTCAATTTTGCCGATTTGATCATTTTTTAGCCTGGTTTCTTCCAGGATTTGATCAAGTTGTTCATTGGCCATGTCTTTCTCTAGATGAGCAGCTATAATGGAGTCTAAAACATCAACTCTGCATATAGAATCATTATCATTAGAGAAAAATTTAATGGCATCAAACATATAAAAATCTACCTTTTCACCACCTATGTCAAATATCATTTTCTCTTTAACATTGATGTTTGCCCCTGCTATTATAAGGAAATCACGCCCCAACAAGAGAGGGGTATGAGTGTCCTCTTCCATTTCAACAACCACGAAATCCACAAGAACAAAGAACTCACCTATTTAGACTATGACATCTTCCACAATTCCCTCGAGAAACCTTACCGATTTATCGGCCAATTGTAAGGACATTCTTGTTGTTGTCAATTCTACAAGATTTAACCTTTGGTACATAGATTTTGGCATAAGACTAACAGTTGCTCCTAAATCACATAGACACCTACTGAATTTAGTATCACCTATCTTACATGGGATAACAAAGCTTCCAGGGTCCTTAAGTTTTAGAGGTAGCTTGTTTAAGAACAGAGCGCTACACTCCTCATTTAGAGACACCGTCCCCACTTCCTCAAGTGTTCTTTTGTTGGATAAAATTTATTTTAAAAACTTGGCGTAGGTGGGCATTTGAGTAATAACTTCAGTAAAAGGGATGGTGATGTTCAGTTTCTTAAGGTGATCTACAAATTTAGCAAATTGTTGGTCTAGTTTATTCTTCACTAACCTTTGAGGAAATGTTACGAACCTGTGTGGAGGAATATACTTAGGAGTTTCAGCATGTTTTACCTTTTCCGGGGCAGAATTACCTATTTTTGTTGCTTGTCCGATGTCGGTGCGTCCGCATTTGTGGGTGGTGCGTCCACATTTGGAGCTGGCTCGTTTCGTGTCTCTTTTTGAGGTTGTTGCTGCTCTTCTTCGTCCGGCATCATGGGACCTTTATATTCCTTACCATTCCTCAAGGTTACGGCATTCGCATCCGATATATATATGTATATATATATATATATATATATATATATAGAGTGGCTAATATCAAAACGTTGTTCCTAAGCCCTCATGCAACCAAGTCGTTTTCGAATTTTCAAAGTCCAAACTGTCGATCCAAACCGTTAGATGTTCAATCCATATTAAAATATGCTTGGAGACCAAATTTTATATTTTTTGGAATTCTTTTACTATTTTTAATCCACTTTGAAAATTTTTGATCCGGGTGAACAGTAAAAACAGTGCAACCAAATTATGTACCATGTGATCAGAAATTTTCAAAGTGGCTTAATAAATAGTAAAAAAATTCCAAAAAATGTAAAATTTGGTCTCCAAGCACATATCAATATGGAGAACAACTTGAGCGGTTCGGATCGGTCGTTTGGATTTTCAAAATGAAAATAATGAGGCGTGGAGCACCAAGTCGTTTTACTCCATGAAGTAGCTAAGCCCAGCACTATTTATATATATATATACTATATGAGGAGGGATCCAATTATACCTTTTTTGGTGACATATCATGACACCGTTTTTTATATAGGTCAATTTTGCGATTTCAAAATCCAAACAGTCGATCCGAACCGTTCAACATGATCACCATAATAAAATGTACTTGGAGATCAAATTTTACATTTTTTTTGAATTTTTTTACTATTTATTAAGATGGTTACAAAATCACTGTTTTTCAATGGTCTGAAAACAACGATTTTTGTAACCATCTTAATAAATAGCAAAAAAATTCAAAAAAATGTAAAATTTGATCTCCAAGCACATTTTAATATATCCATCACGTTGAACGGTTTGGATCAACTATTTGAACTTTAAAAATGGTAGGTGTCAAAGTGTGTCACCAAAAAAGGTGTAATCGGATCCCTCCTCATACTATATATATATATGTATTTATATAGAGAGAGAGGGGGTTGGCTAAGATACAAATGTTTGTTCCTAGCCACCGGAACAAACGTTTTGGTTTTCTGATTTTCAAAGTCCAAAGAGTCAATCTAAACCATTAGATATTCAATCTATATTAAAATGTGCTTGGAGACCAAATTTTACTTTTTTTGGAATTTTTTTACTATTTATTAAGATTGTTTGAAAATCACTGATTTTATTAAACTTCTATACCATTGAAAAACATCGACCTTCAAACCATCTTAATAAATAGTAAAAAATTTCCAAAAAATATAAAATTTGGTCTCCAAGCACATTTTAATATAGATTGAATATCTAATGGTTTAGATTGACTCTTTGGACTTTGAAAATCAGAAAACCAAAACGTTTGTTCCGGTGGCTAGGAACAAACATTTGTATCTTAGCCAACCCCCTCTCTCTCTATATAAATACATATATATATATAGTATGAGGAGGGATCCGATTACACCTTTTTTGGTGACACACTTTGACACCTACCATTTTTAAAGTTCAAATAGTTGATCCAAACCGTTCAACGTGATGGATATATTAAAATGTGCTTGGAGATCAAATTTTACATTTTTTTGAATTTTTTTGCTATTTATTAAGATGGTTACAAAAATCGTTGTTTTCAGACCATTGAAAAACAGTGATTTTGTAACCATCTTAATAAATAGTAAAAAAATTCAAAAAAAATGTAAAATTTGATCTCCAAGTACATTTTATTATGGTGATCATGTTGAACGGTTCGGATCGACTGTTTGGATTTTGAAATCGCAAAATTGACCTATATAAAAAACGGTGTCATGATATGTCACCAAAAAAGGTATAATTGGATCCCTCCTCATATAGTATATATATATATAAATAGTGCTGGGCTTAGCTACTTCATGGAGTAAAACGACTTGGTGCTCCACGCCTCATTATTTTCATTTTGAAAATCCAAACGACCGATCCGAACCGCTCAAGTTGTTCTCCATATTGATATGTGCTTGGAGACCAAATTTTACATTTTTTGGAATTTTTTTACTATTTATTAAGCCACTTTGAAAATCACTGATCCGGCGGTCCAGAAATTTTTACTGTTTTTTACTGTTCATAAGAATTTTCAGATTTTCAAAGTGGCTTAATAAATAGTAAACAAATTCCAAAAAATGTAAAATTTGGTCTCCAAGTACATTTCAATATGAAGAACATGTTGGAAGGTTCGAATCGACTATTTGAACTTTGAAAATGAAGATATGGCGTGAAGTACAAAGTCGTTTTACTCCATGAAGTAGCTAAGTCCATCTCTATATAAATATATGAGTAATGCTACGGTGCTTTGGGAAGTAAAGAGGGTGTTTTACTTCCCGCTCATATCTCCATTTTCAAAGTTCAAATAGTCAATCCGAACTTCTCAACACAATCTTCATATTGAAATGTGCTTGGAGACCAAATTTTACATTTTTTGGAAATTTTCTACTATTTTTTTTGAATTTTTGAAAATCAGTGTTTTTCTGAATTTTTTATTATTTTTTTATTTCATGAAAAGCTGTGATTTTCAAAAATTCCAAAAAAATAGTAAAAAATTTCCAAAAAATGTAAAATTTGGTCTCCAAGCATATATCAATATGAAGATCATGTTGAGATGTTCGGACCGACAATTTGAACTTTGAAAATGAAGATATGAGCGGGAAGTAAAACACCCTCTTTACTTCCCAAAGCACCGTAGCATTACTCATATATTTATATAGAGATGGACTTAGCTACTTCATGGAGTAAAACGACTTTGTACTTCACGCCATATCTTCATTTTCAAAGTTCAAATAGTCGATTCGAACCTTCCAACATGTTCTTCATATTGAAATGTACTTGGAGACCAAATTTTACATTTTTTGGAATTTGTTTACTATTTATTAAGCCACTTTGAAAATCTGAAAATTCTTATGAACAGTAAAAAACAGTAAAAATTTCTGGACCGCCGGATCAGTGATTTTCAAAGTGGCTTAATAAATAGTAAAAAAATTCCAAAAAATGTAAAATTTGGTCTCCAAGCACATATCAATATGGAGAACAACTTGAGCGGTTCGGATCGGTCGTTTGGATTTTCAAAATGAAAATAATGAGGCGTGGAGCACCAAGTCGTTTTACTCCATGAAGTAGCTAAGCCCAGCACTATTTATATATATATATACTATATGAGGAGGGATCCAATTATACCTTTTTTGGTGACATATCATGACACCGTTTTTTATATAGGTCAATTTTGCGATTTCAAAATCCAAACAGTCGATCCGAACCGTTCAACATGATCACCATAATAAAATGTACTTGGAGATCAAATTTTACATTTTTTTTGAATTTTTTTACTATTTATTAAGATGGTTACAAAATCACTGTTTTTCAATGGTCTGAAAACAACGATTTTTGTAACCATCTTAATAAATAGCAAAAAAATTCAAAAAAATGTAAAATTTGATCTCCAAGCACATTTTAATATATCCATCACGTTGAACGGTTTGGATCAACTATTTGAACTTTAAAAATGGTAGGTGTCAAAGTGTGTCACCAAAAAAGGTGTAATCGGATCCCTCCTCATACTATATATATATATGTATTTATATAGAGAGAGAGGGGGTTGGCTAAGATACAAATGTTTGTTCCTAGCCACCGGAACAAACGTTTTGGTTTTCTGATTTTCAAAGTCCAAAGAGTCAATCTAAACCATTAGATATTCAATCTATATTAAAATGTGCTTGGAGACCAAATTTTATATTTTTTGGAAATTTTTTACTATTTATTAAGATGGTTTGAAGGTCGATGTTTTTCAATGGTATAGAAGTTTAATAAAATCAGTGATTTTCAAACAATCTTAATAAATAGTAAAAAAATTCCAAAAAAAGTAAAATTTGGTCTCCAAGCACATTTTAATATAGATTGAATATCTAATGGTTTGGATCGACTGTTTGGACTTTGAAAATTAAAAAACCAAAACGTTTGTTATGGAGGCTAAGAACAAACGTTTGTATCTTAGCCAACCCCTATATATATATATATATATAAATTGGCCACGATGCTACGCGTAGCATAGAGGACCTCCGTACTACGGCTCAATATTTGAGTTTTTTAAATCCTATCGGTCGATCCAAACTTTTCAACATGATCTCCATATGAATAATTAACTTTGGATATAAATAAAAATGTCAGTCGTTCACATGTCCTCTTCAACAAATGCAAATGATGCATGCTTCTGTAAATATTTTCACAAAACTATCAAGCCCTTGTAATAAAGAAACAAGGCGCATGACCGACTCTAATCAAGCACTCATAGAACTATTACATAGCAAAAATTATAAACCATTAACAATTAATATTGTTAATTGTTGGACGCCAAATTGACGACCAAGATTAATTCTTATATACTAACCTTTTCCAGCACTTGTACAGCCCTGGTTCGTCCTTTTCTTGCATGAATTCAGGCTCTACGGTAGTCCCTCAAATTTTAATAAAAAAAATTCTACATCTTATTACTGAAGTCGTATGCGTCACATTTTTTATTGGATCACATGAATGGAGCATAAAATTCAATTTCAAAAAGAAGCTCTTTGTGTATACTATATAAAATCAACGGTCTCTGGCATGAATGTAGACTCATATTAGGCCGAAAAGCTGCTCAAGACCATATATCGATAGTTTTCAGGATCTATAAAATATTCGATTATAATTTTAATTACAGAAATATGAGACTAATTGCTATTTAATAATTTTTCTGAAGTGTATCGCACCAGCATTTGTGATAATTTTAATGTGCTAATTTCAGAGACGCAAAAGAATAGATTACAAAGATGTAAAAAAACGATATACTGTAATATTCAACATCTTATAAACTTAAATTATAATCAAGGTAGTTGATACGAGTGTCCACACTCCAGTATCTGCATCGTATCTGCACCTTAATTGTTATGCATCGTATCTGCACTTTAATTGCTATAACTGTTTGGGGACCACAAAAACTGCAACGCAGAATTTTTTTTCTAAAATATTTATACCTACACACGGAAGTATGTATACATATGTACGAAAGTATTTATACCTATGAGGTGAATGGCTTTTACGTAAATAATTGTCTCCCAACTAAATCTCCCAAAACGTACATGCACTATAAAAACCTGTAGAGGACCACTCAAACTACATGGGGGGACCATACACGTTTTAGAGGTGGTTTTTTTCTCCGTTCAATCTCGTTCATATTTCGGACGATATGTGAGAAATTTTGCGAATCTAAAACCACGAACGTCTTCAACGCAATTTTCTCTTTCAAATGAAATTCATGATGACGTACTTTCGGGTTTGTTGTCACACAAGTATTTATAACTCGTCGTGCAAGTATTTATACCTATACTTGTAAGTATTTTTACATATGACACTGGATTACACCTAAAAGTATTAATATAAAGTATTTCAAATATTTATACGTATGCACTGAAGTATTTATACATATGACGTTAACTATTTTTGTTAGAGGAAGGTTGACGCGGAGACGATTGAGAAGGTTGATGCGGAATCCCTACTACTTCATTAGAGAAAGATTAACACGGGGACGATTGGAGAACAGCAAAAGGGGATGATTATATTAAGTTACGCATGCAAGTAATAATTTCTTATCTTGCAAGTATTAATATCTTATGTTCCAAATACTTATACCTATGAAGATTGACGCGGAGACAAATGCGGAGACTAGGAAATGGGGACCATATAATTAGTGGGAATCATAGTACAACCTTCCTCTATTGTTGTTGCAGGTACGATGTGGATACTGGAGTGGGGAATTGAAATAATTATTCTATAGTAAATCAATATTAACCTTCAAAACCATATTAAAGGGCTTTTTTTTTTTGTTATTTTGTGGTTTTAAACATATTAAAGGGTTTTTAATTTGTGGCCTGATTTTGTATGTGTGTACTTAAGTTTAAAATTAAGACACCTTTTCAAATTATTGTTAGAAATTTATTTTACAAGAAGTTTTGAGAGAGAGAGAGTTTTTGGTTCCTTTCTTACAATACAATAAGTTTAACTGATTAAATAAACCAAAATATTAGTAAATATTATTCTTGTGTTGTAAACAACACGGATAATATTTAAACTAGTAAGCATTTATTTTATCGTTTGCAAATTAAAGTTTTCGTAACAATTTTTATTAAATCAAATTTTAGTATTTTTAATAATAAAGTTTTTGGTTCAATTGCTACCTTATTTGATACATTATTACTGATTGACAAAAGCTTGACTTAATTTTTATTTGATTTGAAATGAAGTTACTGAACCAACCAATGAACACTCTCAAGTCTCAATATTTACAAAAAGCTACGTTTAAACTACTTTGCTCTCCATCAGGATAAGTTTAAAAAGTTAGGTTCCAAATGCCCGTTCGCCTATTAATGCCCTTAATTTCTCAGACCTGGCTCAGCTAGGGGTGTAAACGGTCGGTTACGGATCGGATAATGATCAAACCGTATCTTTATCCGTTATAATTTTTCAGATACGAATACGAATATAGCTCGAATACGATTACGGATCGGATATACTAAACGGATACAGATAGGATCGGATATCGAACGAATAAGAATATAATTCAGATAATTAAAAATAAATTATTAATGTACATTCCATAAAAAATAACATCTAAATATAATTATTTTCATTCATAAAACAGATCTAGTATTTTTCATAATAAATTTGTTGGTTACAAAACATATATCATATTACCAGTTTAATAAATCAATAGTATGTATATGTAGTTTAATAAATCAATTTACGAATATAGAGTACCTCTATTGTGGTTTAGGGATGTAAGCAGTCGGATACGGATAGTTACAGATAGTTAAAAATCTTACCATATCCTTATCTGTTACAATTTTTCGGATACAAATACGGGTACAGATAGTCTCGAATACGGATCGGATAATTTAAGTAATTTCCTGGATTCGGATCCAGACGAAATTGATAATATCCGATCCGTTTACACCCCTACTCAACTCAATGAGAAAGTCATAACAGCTTAGATCAAGGTTCGGCTCGGTTTTGGAAGAAAAAGCCCGGCTCGGCTCATGATTCGGCCCGGCTCGGAAAAAAACTCATTTCTTAGCTGTGAATTCCACTCGACACACATCAGTGAAATGAATTATACACGGAACGTGCTATACCCCAAGACTTAGCTGTGCAGTGCACTGTTCTTTCAAAAAATATTACGATATAAAATATAAAAGTTATACGAAATTATGATAACAAATTTTGAATTTCAAAATATATTTAGCTAATTTCCAATTTTTCAAGTTTGATATTGTTGGATCCCGACTTCATATAGGACTTATTCATAAATTTATATTAGTTTTTTAATATGTGTCTTTTGTTTGAACCTCTTTATAATTTGTGTAGGCCGAATACATTTTATGTAATTTAAATGACATAATCACAAAATTTGAATTTCTAACAAATTTGTTTTTGAATTTGATCATAAATTTTTTTATATTACCTTAGAACATCTATGATCACACAACACATTCTCTTGAAAAATAATGCTAGTAAATATAAATACGATCAAACAAAAATAATATCCATGTTACCTAACAATTAAGGAATATATTAAACAATCAATAATATAAAAGTAATTCTATAAAGTTGAGAAGCTAATTAAGTGACACATTTCCAAAAAAACCAACAATCTCTTCTCAAATTGCATCATCAAAGAAGCAAGATATAAAACTGATAGGATGTCATTAATCCATTTGGTTTCATGAAAAGTTAAAAAGACCAGCAGATAAAACTAGTCTCTGCTCAAATCATGACACATTTTATATATTAAAAAAGATTCTAAACAATGAAATCAGAGAGGGCCAAGAAATGTGCCATTATCCCTTTGTTCATTCCACCTTTCAATCTGAAAATAATTCAATCACAAAAGAAAACAAAAGAAATAAAACATCAATAGTGGCATTAAATAAAGCATATGTTTATACCAGACTGCATCTTTTTACAGGATTTAAACTTTAAAGTGGTTTATTTCTTCAAGTTTCAGGGTACAGAGGGCAGTTTTGTCTTTTCTCAGGCATGCAAAGTAAAGCTCCAAATCAGGAGTTCTTGGTACTATTTAAGAGGTTTGTTAGCAAAGTAACTCAAGTAACAATTACAAAGTTGCTCTCAACTTTACCATAACAAGTTAACAACAGTAACAATTACAATTACAAAATCACTGCATAAAGTAAATAACTACAATGCATTTCTTATTTAAAAATAGTACATAAATAGTAACTTTTGCATTTTCAGGAGCATTTATGCTCGGTTTGTGAACTTCAGGGACAGAACTCTTTGCCGTTCCAGAAATTTTCTTTGCAATTTCCTGTGATGTAAACCAAAAACGAATCATACTTTTTCTTTCTTCTTTTTTTTTTTTTAAACTTTGGTAGCAGATACCAAATTACAGTAAATAGATGTGCTTAAAACTTCTAAATATTCTCCTAAAAAACCTCACTACACTATACTACATTGCCCATTCCAACCTGTCTCCGTTCAGCACCATCAACACGACCTCGTCTACAGCAAGATAACCACAACTCAGTCTCTTCTCGAATTCTGGCTGCAAGTACCACCGGGTGCATTCTCTTCCCTCTGAATTGGTCTCATTTCTCTGAAAAGGGAATCATACTTTTTCTTTAAGAAAAAAAATGAAAGAGACTACAGTTGGCCTTCACATACTGCTACTGTCTGACCAGTACAATAAAACTTCAATATGGTAAAAATGCCTGAATAGTTAATTTAAGCTCCCAATTGTAATTAGCCTAAACTAATCCTGTACCATGTAACCAAAAACATGATTTCCAAATAAACTCTAATTTAATAATTTTAACTTCATTTATCCTCAATAAAAAAATAAAGCTTCTAGTAGTCTAATTTACTGAATTAGACACTATTAATTAATTTGAAATCACCTTCATGTGCAATGCTTTGATATCATCGTATTGTTTTCTTAGCTCCTGAGTGTTTGGCTCAATGCTCACTGCAAACTCAGCATCTGGCACAAAAAGAAAAAAGAAAAAAAATCAAGTTTTTTTGAGATCCTGAAATTCTTAGATTCTAATTACAAAATATAAAATCATTGTCGCGTTACAAATATCAACACAAATTGTTCGATTCATGCTTTCTACAACAGAGCTTTATTCTTTACAAGGGGTCAATGATAAAATGCTAAATGTGTGTTCAATTCATGCTATGGTGTCAAGAATCCTCTCCTATTGAGACCCTGTCAAATTGAGTGTATACCCATCTCAAAAACAACATAAGAATATCGCCTATGAGTCCAATTGAACCAAGCATGCAGTGGAGTTGAAGAAAATCATATCTTGGTCACTGTCAGTAGTGAAACCGGTGACTTAAAACACCCAAACCTACAATCAACTTTATCTGTCAAATTTGATGCCCAAATCATGCCAAAACCTTGCTAAAACCCTTGCGATCCTATCTGTGAAGTTAGATTTGAAAATGGTGCCGAGGATAACCCAAACCATGCCAAAACCTTGCTAAAACTCTAAAGTCAAGCTCTGACGGAAAAATGCAGTCTTGAGAGAGAGCGTACCTGAGCTAGAGTGAAGGAACGAGCCAGAGGAGCTGAGAGACCGAGCGAGAGAGCAAGAGGTGAGAAAGTGACCGAGAGCGCGAGGTGAGAGAGCGACAGACAGAGGCGAGAGAGCTTGAGAGCGAGAGAACTAAAGAGAAGATGGGATTCGATGGGCCACTCGTCTCGGCTTGGGCTCAGCCCTGTTTAGAGCGATAGAATACGAGCTTTAGGATTTAGTTCGATATAATTTATTGATTTGTCCAACTTATTAGCTCATGATCCGACTCAGTTCATTAGCAGGTCTAAATAAACACAATTAAATTAGCTAGTTATTATACAAATTGGTATTATGGACTTAGTTACTTTTATTTTTATAGGTTGGATTTAAATTTTGGTTCCACATATGTGCCTCGACATTATAGAATTTCGTTAATGAAGTTGACATTTTTGTTAAAAAAAAAAATATTTTTACGGTTGATCATAAATATGATTTGCTAATTAAAATAAACAGCAATCTCATGTGCAATTAAAAAATATCTAAGAATCAGCTTATGTTGACAAAAGCCACCCAATTACCTTGAGCTGCTTTAATTATAGTGGGTGCAAGTACAAATTATTTTTGTGGTTTTAGTGTGGAATGCACACTCCATCCTCGCTAACTAATGTTTTCTTCTCAGATCACTTATCAGAAAAATTATTGGTGGTCTATTCATAATTAAATTCAATTGGCTCCTTTTCCTCAACTGTGCCTTGTTTGGTATCAATAAATCATTCTATTTCTCTTCCTTTTAAGATAAAAATAAATGATTTGGCGCCATATCTTTGGTGTGTGATTTGGTTCCGAATTTTTTATTTATATCCAAAAAATAATGAAAATTTAAAAAAATACCCATGTTATCTTGAAAATTCGAAAACTACTCAAACCGGAAAAAAATTTTCCGGATTTGGCCTCTAAATCCGGAAAAAAAATTTCCGGAAATTGAACTCCAAAACCGGAAAAAAAAATTCCGGATTTAACATTTTTTTTTTTTTTTTTTTTTTAGAGATTCCGGATAAAAAAATTTAACTTAACAAATTATTATTTTTTTTTTTTTTTTTAGAGATTCCGGAAATTTTTTTCCGAACTAAATAATTTTTTTTATTTTTAAGAGAAAAATAGCTAAAATACTGAAATCTAACGCTAAAAAATCGAATTGTTTTTTTAAATATTTGTTTCATTAATTTAAAAAATTTCAAAATGGTGTAGAATAATTTAGAAATTATCAAAATAGCTAAAATACTGAAATCTAACACTAAAAAATCGAATTGTTTTTTTAAATATTTGCTAGATTACATTTTTTTATATATAATTAGCATATTTATACTAAAACAAGCCAAATTACTTGATTTATGCTGAATTACACTAAATTACAATAATTATGTAGAATTATGCTAGAATACGGTAAAGTACGCTAAATTACGTACGAATAGGGATAATATCTTCACTGAGAAGGCGAAAAACGACGACGAAACTTCAAACGGCCATAAAACGGCGCTCGAGTGTCCGATTTCAGCAAATGACCACTTTTCGGAAAGCTTGCGAAAATGCGCATGCGTCCGGACTTGCTTTGCTAGTTTTTCAAATTCAGAATCGCCAAAAAACAAACGGAAGAGCCTCAAAACTTCAGTTGAAGTTTCCGATTAAGATTTTCATTTCTATTATTCAATCTACGTAGCTCAGTAAATTAGTTATGTAATAAACTTTTAGAACACCAAATTTTATTATTTTTGGAATTTTTTTTACTATTTTTTATGATTTATGAAATATGCCACAAAATAAGCCCCATTTATACGTAATTTATCGTATTTTAGTAAATTTACCGTATTTTAGCACAAAATCGGCCCTATTCGTAGTAAAAAAACAATTCGATTTTTTAGTGTTAGATTTCAGTATTTTAGCTATTTTGATAATTTCTAAATTATTCTACACCATTTTGAAATTTTTTAAATTAATGAAACAAATATTTAAAAAAACAATTCGATTTTTTAGCGTTAGATTTCAGTATTTTAGCTATTTTTCTCTTAAAAAAAAAATTATTTAGTTCGGAAAAAAATTTCCGGAATCTCTAAAAAAAAATAATAATAATAATTTGTTAAGTTAAATTTTTTTATCCGGAATCTCTAAAAAAAAATGTTAAATCCGGAAAAAAAATTTCCGGAAACTCTAAAAAAAAAAAAAAAAAAATGTTAAATCCGGAAAAAAAATTTCCGGATACTCTAAAAAAAAAAAAAAAAAAATGTTAAATCCGGAAAAAAAATTTCCGGTTTTGGAGTTCAATTTCCGGTTTGGGTAGTTTTCGAATTTTCAAGATAACATGGGTATTTTTTTAAATTTCCATTATTTTTTGGATATAAATAAAAAATTCGGGATTTGGTTACTTTTAAACTTTAATCTCTGCTATACAGCCATCATATGAGAAAGTAGTAGATTAGTTGAATTTAGCACTACATAATATTAACCAACTCTGGCAACGTGTCTGTTTATTTTTTTTTAATTTTAATTTTTTATTGTGTAATTGTAAAATAAGCGGGCACAAGCTTGTATTGCTTGGATTAAAACGCATAACATCAACCGGAAATTAAACCAATTACTTTTTGGATCTATTGACAAATAAGTTAATTTGATATTTTGATAATATGTTTCAATTCCAAAAAAATATATATAGAGACATAATTTTTACCTTCTGTATTAATTACTTCTCAAAGTTCGTGCAATTTGATGGTCAGAAAAAAAATATAAATATTTCTTTAACTATCACTAAATATATCGTTATTAATGTTAAGTCATTTGAACGACGGTAAGATTATACCAAATTCTTTCATGTTTCACTTACATGGTATCAACATGTACCGAAATTTTATTAATCGAAAAAAAAATAAAAAAAATATCGAAAAAGAGCTGAATTTTTGACAGAATTTGAAATATAGGTAGGCCGGGACGAGTCTAACCGTCCCATAGGACGGGATGGACCTCCCCGTCCTGCTTAAGAATTTGCTAAACACCCCATCGGTAATCCTAATTATTGGACCGTCCGAACTAAAAAAAAAAATGACAAAAAATCTAGAGACGGGATGGACCTCCCCGTCCGAGGATTGAAAAAAAAAAAAAAACCAGGGTCGGGTAGAACCTCCTCGTCCCAGGCCCTGGATTTCTAAAGTTGAAATTTCTACAATTTACTCGGATTTATCAAATGTGAGTCCCACAACTAAAATTTGAAATTTCTTAGATTTGTGGAGGTCCCGGTTTTTTTTTCTTAGATTTGTGGTTTGAAATTATATGATATTGTGTTATGTTATATTATACTATGTTATGATCAGGTTCGCAGAATTTGAACATAACAAAACACAAGTAGAACATTAGATTGCTATTATTTGTTGTAACAATATAATTAACTAGATAGTTTAATCCTACAAGAAGAATAAATAAAATGATAAATATGAGCTACAGATACGTAATTCTAAAAACTTATACAAACTAAAATTAATTGTTGTCTCGTTGATTTCAACATAACATAGCATCACATAAAATATACCATCACATAATAAGTGATCTGAATTAGTTGCAAACATAACATAAAAAACCTGAATTACATGAAAATAACATAACAAGTTCAAAGCACATGACCAAAGCTTAGCTTAACATAACATAGCGTAATATAAATAATACAACATCACATAAGTCCAAACAATAAATCTAAAAAAAAAATAGCAATCTAATGTTACGTAAAGTTCAGTGCTATCAAGGTGTTTGATAAATGAGAAGGGTTCAAATACATCATAATTTTTGTGCTCCAATATGCTCCATATCCGTTGTTTTCATTTTCAAAGTCCGAACAGTCTATCCAAACCGCTCGACATGATCTTCATAATAAAAATATACTTGCAGACCAAATTTTATATTTTTTTTAACATTTTTTTACTATTTTTTTAGATAGGTACAATGTCACTTTATCGGATGGTCCAAAATCTCCTTAAAAAAGTGATTTTGTACCTATCTAAAAAAATAGTAAAAAAATATTAAAAAATATAAAATTTGGCCTCCAAGCATATTTTATTATGAAGATCATGTTGAGCAATTCAGATCGATTGTTCGGACTTTGAAAATGGAGATAAATGATGTGGGGCATATTGAAACACAAAAATTATGGTGCATTTGAACCCTCCTCTTGATAAATTGCCTAAACCAGAATTTCAGTGCTTTTTTTTTGCGAATAATGAGTCTGCTATAGTACATATGGTGTCTAGCTAGTGGCTATACATGTATACATGCTAGCATTGTCCACTTGAGTATTAAGCAGGGGTGGATCCAATAAGGTCCAGAGGAGAGGCAATTGTCCTCCTGAATTTTTAAATTTAGTGAAAAAAAAGACCTAGTTCTTATTTGTCCTCCAGAAAAATATTTTGCTCTTCTGAATCCAATAAGCCCAAAACTATTTTAAACATTTAGCTTTATTTGAAAGAAAAGCCCAGTTTGAATACATCAAAATTAAATTGAAGTCACAATTAACGAATTTGAACACGCTAAGCTATTTTAACCACATTCCTGCCCCTGACAAAAATCCTGCATCCACTCCTGGTATTAAGCCATGTTACCATCAACAAGCTCGAGGTCAATTTGCTCTGAGTAGTTTGATATCAGTACGTCTGAGTGCTCCACCAAATGCTCTAGATCTACCTCAACCAAATGCACTAGATCTATCTCCAGGTATTTGGTAAATTTGTGTTTGGAATTGATAATTGGAAGGTAAATATTTGATTTATTCTTATTTAATTGTGAATGCTCTCAAGATGTTTGATAAAATGCTCAAACTAAATTCATCATTTTCTGATTTATGAGTGCAAAGGATGAGAGGCCAAAGATACAAACACTGTCCACCTAAACACTTATTCTTATTTTGATTTTTTTTTGAATCAAACTCAATCGAATCACGAGCTACAAGCTTTTTTGCCAGCCCTAAGTGAAACATTTATATGCGAACCTTGAAACTTTTCAAACTAATTTAGTATATAATCACGTGTCAGAAATAAAAGATTTATAAGTTAGTTTTAATGCATTAATTTTTTAATATTTTTTTTACAACTTGACTTTATACTGTATGAATTTAAAAATTTATAATTTTTACAGGTAAATGTATAACTTGTGAAGTAAATCAGTTTTAACGGTTTGAATTCGTCATTTAAAATTCACACCATAAGTTTTAAGATAATATGATAGCTCCCTTGCCGTTTGCTTCTCCTACATCATAAATTTGTATATATATCATTATTTTTTATCGACTTGTTATTACAATTTAGTAGTTTACGAATAATAAAGAAAATACGATATATTTATTTTAGATCGGACGATATGGGCAATTGGAAGGCACTTGTCCAATAAGAAAGGATACGTATGTACAAGCTTTTTTGCAGTGGATATGTATCCTCCGTTAATAACACGTGCGGTACTCGAATTATACCTTGAATTAATTTGAGGCATATATCTTGCTGGTGATATAAATGTTTCCGGGCACCATTGTTGGAAAAAAAAAATTTCGTAGGAGAAAGTGTAATAGAAAATCTGAGATGGAAAATTTGCATTTATCAATAATTTACTTTCATCCAAAGATTCCTATGAATTAGATAGATTTTTCCTTGATTTTCTTAAATAATCAACCAAATCGGACAACTTAAATCTAAAGTTAGAAAGACCTTATAATTCAGTAAATGAACGATGATCATAATGACGAAACAGATATTCTTAAAATAAATTTAGTTCAATATAATTAATACTTATAATTTAATTCAAAATTTGAGACATATATCTTGCTGGTGATATAAATGTTTCCGGACATCATTTATGGAAAAAAAAATTAATTCCACACGAGAAGAAAATCTCAGATGAAAGATTTGCAATTATCAATTTAGTTCAGTATAATTAATACTTACAATTGAAAATATATAGATGAATAATGAGTGAGGCTACGAAATATATTTTGTAATTCGCAGATCTATTGTTTTCAAACTCGAAAGGAATGAACGATTCATCTGAAATTAAGAAATATCACAGCAACAGGGAGTTCAGTTGTGCATTGTATCGTGAGGCAGTTATTTGTAATGTATTGTTGGTACTTCAATAGATAGGCTGCATGAGACAAGTCACATTATATCCCAGAACCCACTACCTCCTCTCCTCCAACACAAGTCACATAAATTTATTTCGTGCATTGGAGACTAAACCCTAAACCCTCTTTTCTCATTTACCGTACACTAATTAATTAATGGAAGATTTTATTCCAGATACGACATGAATGGAAGATTTTAGTCCGATCGGGGAAGATTTTGCACAACGGCTCTTCTAAAGGAACCGACCGCCTTATTTCTTCCCGTTCCCCTCATCATTCGTTCCTTATATAGAGCCTGAGCGAGGGTTTCTACTTTCTAGAGACGCCGACAATTTCAAGAGAGCGAGAGAGAGCCTGAGCGAGAAAATTTCGAGAGAGAGAGAGAGAGAGAGAGAGAGAGGCTGAGCGAGAGAAAGCGAGAGAGCCGGGTTTTAAGAGGTCAGACGCTGAGCGAGAGAGCTAGAGAGGCTGAGCCAAAGAAAGCGAGAGGGACGGGTTTTAAGAGATCAGAGGCTGAGCGCGAGAGCGAGAGAGGCTGAGTGAGAGAAAGCGAGAGAGACGGGTTTTAAGAGATCAGAGGATGAGCGAGAAACTCCGACAATTTCAAGAGAGAAAGAGAGAGAGCGAGACAATCCGAGCTAGCGAAAGAGGCTGAGTGAGA
The DNA here is from genome assembly GCA_025461125.1 of Carex kokanica. NCBI lineage: Eukaryota > Viridiplantae > Streptophyta > Magnoliopsida > Poales > Cyperaceae > Carex > Carex kokanica. Next base: position 1,121,487 of record JAJGRX010000848.1, on the reverse strand, counting down.
AAAAGCGAGGGAGACGGGTTTTAAGAGATCAGAGGCTGAGCGAGAGCGCAAGAGAGGCTGAGCGAGAAACCCCGACAATTTCAAGAGAGATAGAGAGAGAGGTTGAGCGAGAGAAAGCGAGACAACCCGATCTAGGGTTTCAAGAGAGAGAGGCTGAGCGAGCGGAAGCGAGAGAGCCCGACCGAGCGAGGGTTTCAAGAGAGAGGTTTCGCTCTTCTCTTTCACTTAATTCTAGGGTTCTGGTTCTGAAGTCAAAAGATAATTAGAAGGTAGCACACAGATTATCTTTATTTATGATCTTTTTTTTTTTTTTTGCATTTTTTTGTTTCTTATCTGTTTGGTTTTCTTGGTCTCACTTTGAACTGCATCAAGTCCTTGACACCAGCATTAAAATTTCTTACTTATGTTGAACAGATTAATGTGCTAGTAATCATTGTTTTCTATTATTATTTTCTATGATTGTTTACTGTTATTTAATTGTTTTTTAGATTTCTTCCAAGGAGAGCTTTATAACACACTAAAAGTTGACGATTACTTTAGGAGCATATATATGTGAATGTAATTGAGCAATTTCTCTCCTTGGTTTCTAACATTATAAATTGATTTTAATATATTGTTATTTTTTTTTTTTTCCTATTTGTGCAGATGATGGTGAGTCAGTTTGATGAAACATAATCAGATGGAGTGGTGCAGAGCTATGGTAAAAGGTGAACCAGAAGTAGATACCCGAAAGGTCGAACCTGAGAACATCAAGATGGCTGATTTGGATCACGAGACCCGTCAAATTGTGGAGAAAATGATGGTAAGACCCTATATATTATCATCAGATTGCAAGGTTATTAGTATTTTATTACAAATGAGATACTATGTCTAACATATCTATGGTAAATAGTTTCTGTTTTATTTGCTTCTTTGATAAGTTGGATCAGTGTCACAAGCAAATAGGGGCTCCCTACAAGTGACAAGATGCAAAAGCAATAACTCCTCAACAAATTTATGGCCCAGGTAAGGGAATTGTACTATTATTTTCAGCTAGGAATATTTATGCCCTTTGACAGCTATACTGATAAGTTATACTGATCAAATGGCGCATGTGATTGACCAACAACGGAAGCAATCTTTGCAGATTTCTGTGTCTGATCAAACCTGGTTTTACTCTTTTTACCCACCCAGGTACTCTAGATTTTGATTTCCGTACTATTTGTGTATAAGATAATAGTGGCTTATTTTTCATCTGTTTTTTCTGTAAATTGCTTTGGCAGTAGTAAATTTAGGGTTTTACCTTTCTTGTACAACCAACCTAGAACTGTGCCACAGATGACAACATTGGGCTCGCATCGTTTAAAAAACATATAATGCATAATATTCACCATCTCCTCAATTTTACCTTTCTTGCAAAACCAATGTTAATAGTGTCATAAGTGACAACATCAAAGTCCAAGTCCACTGCCTTCTCAGTCTCACATTTCTTCAACAATCAATGTGTATCACAATCCTATACAACACTATATTCAGCACACATCCCAGCTTAGGCATTTTGTCGAACACCATAATTGAAAAACCATTCTATTATTCTCTACTCCTACAACCCCTTATATAAATGTATTCCCAATTATCTAATTCTACAAGCTTATCTACATGTCTTGATAGTATAGAGACGATTATCCAACAATTGTTAAAATGTAAGAACAATAGTTTACATACAATGTTACACTAGAACCTATAGAAAATTGTTTACCTACTCTATATGCTTCATTCAAATAAGTTCCTTGTGACAAACTTGTAGACAATTGTTAGAATGTAATAACATTTGTAAAGCAAGAGAAACATTTTGCAGATAGACAAATGTCTAACATTTATTAGACTACAATAACAATTGTTTAAAACTAATTCACTGGTGCATCTTTTAGGTTCTAGTCATTTCTATTTATATTCAAGACATGTTTAAAACAATAACAATTGTTTAAAACTAACAATTGATGGAACTAATAACTAATTCTCTTAAGACATGTCATTTAGAAATAATATTATGTTGTGATTAAATTTAAAGGATGTTGTTTTAGGGTGCATTTCGAAGTACACAGAAGCTTGTTCTGATGAGGGCTGAGGAAGCCAACCTACAGATTGACCATTCGAGTATTCTGAATAGTTCAAGAAAGGAGTCTCAGACTGCAAAGCCGACTAGCACAATTTCAGTGCATTATTTTCGAAGGTAACTTCAAACCTGTTGGTCGATTAAATGTGCCTTACAAGCTGGGACTTGACATTTCTGACATGTTTTTTATCAGTGTTAAAAGTAGGTAGCAGGTGAAACCTTTTAAGTTCTGGGCTTTTCTATTTATCTTTCGATGGAACTAATAACTAATACTATTAAGACATGTCATTTAGAAATAAGATTCTGTTGTGCTTAACTTTAACGGATGTTGTTTTAGGGTGCATTTTGAAGTAAGCCGAAGCTTGTTCTGATGAGGGCGGAGGAAGCCAAGATCATTCTTGTATTCTGAATATTTCAAGAAACAAAGAGTCTCAGACTGCAAAGCCGACAACCACAATTTCATTGCATTATTTTCGAAGGTAACTTCAAATATGTTGGTCGATTCAGGTAATCTTCTTACCAGATTTTATGTGAGGTTGGTATATTTTGTTTTTGCTTGTCCCCTTCTCTCTATTGGATTAGATAGCAGCTGAACTCAGAAAATACTTGGCTTATTTACTTCCCCTTGCTTGTGGCTGTTTCGTTTTCCTGACTGGTAGAAGTCAACCGAACCTGACTTGCCCGTTACTTGTTGGAGCAGATAGGCTTTTATTATAATTTTTTTGAAGTGGTCAGATTTCAATTCACTGGATGCATTACTGAAAAGGCGCGCATCCAACAACCTGAATTGCCCGTTACTTGTTAGAAGACATAGGCTTTTATTATAATTTTTTTTTAAGTGGTCAGATGTCAACTCACTGGATGCCATCAATTGATGCTCCTTTGTACTGAAGCAATTCCTTATTAATCAAAGATTACGGCTTTTATTTTTGGTTACTACCGACTTCTGTGTTTAATTTTCGTTTATGTAGAAGAAGCTTTCTTTGAAGTGGTTTGCATTCCTGAAAAGGCGCACATCCAACAACCTTACCTTCAATGTGCTTTTCCATGGTCCTTTGACTAGGCTGATGGATGTTCTTCTCAAAATCGGTCGTACATTGTGAGATAAGTTTCCACCAAAATATTTCTTTATTTGTGGCAACAGTCATTCTTAAATATCCCCTATGTTTGAATTGAGCCGGATTTTGACTAGCATGGTGTTCCGTTTACATTCAACCTCTGGAAGTAATGATTCTGGTTTAATTCAAAAGTTGAGGCTTGTGTTTACGACCACACCCATTTTATGTAATACATGCGACAACTAGTGTGGTCCATCTTTTTGCTAGATTCTAGTCATATCTGTTTTATATTCCTATGGAACTAAATTATCTTAAGATGTATAAATAATGTAGAAATAATATTTTTTTTTGTTGCTTTTAATTTTAAGGGATGTTGTTGTGTCATTTCGAAGAAAGCTGAGGGATGACAAATCCAACCTACAGACTCTTTGAAAGATTCCAGATAGTTCAAGACAGGGGTAAGAAGTCCGTGACAAGCTGAGAAGCACAATTTGAAGACACTATTTTTGAAGGTAACTAAACTGCAGATCTGTTTGGTTGGCTCAGGTATGCCCTTTACCAGATTTGATGTGAGGTATGATTCATTTTTTTTAAACTTTTCTGTATTGGAGTTGATAGCTAAGGAAATGCTGGCTTGTTTGCTTGCTTCCCGTTGGATGTGGCAGTTTTGTTGACCTCTTTCTCTGTTTTGGTTGGTGTTGTGGTTTGGCCTAAACATTTGTCAAGTCAGGTTATGGTCGAAGTTGCTTAATGTGATTGATATTTGTTTGTTACCTCGGTCCTCATAATGTCAGCTTCTTCTATGTCCTTTTTATCAATACACTGGTAGTAATGATCGGATGAAAGTAATCCAGTCCAGTCCAAACAGGGCTGTAATTAATAGTGTTTTTAGCAGAGCCATTCTCGTGTCTCTAACATAGATCATGAAGGAATTTCAAGGTATACTAAATTTTTGGCGTTTACCCTCAATATGTATAGTTGTCAGCTGCTTAATTTAGTTTACATTTAGTGATTCTGGTGATCAGTATGGTAACCTAATTTGTAATTCACCTGAATTGCTTGAACTGCACCCAGGGTGACATTTAATATATTCCCAAAATGTATAGTCTTACTGGATAAAATGTTGAAGGTCAACTAAATGTGCCTTACAAGCTGGGACTTGACATTTCTGACTTGCTTATTATCTGTGTGAAATGTAGGTTAGTGGTGCAACCTTTTAGCCTTTTCTATTTATCTTCTGGTGGGACTAATAACTAAGTCTTTTAAGACATGTCATTTATAAATAATATTCTGTTGTGCTTAACCTTAAAGGATATTGTTTTAGGTTGCATTTCGAAGTAAACCGAAGCTTGTTCTGATGAGGGCTGAGGAAGCCAAGACCATTCTAGTATTCTGAATAGTACAAGAAACAAGGAGTCTCAGACTGCAAAGCCGACAAGAACAATTTCAGTGCATTATTTTCGAAGGTAACTTCAAATCTGTTGGTCGATTCAGGTAATCTGCTGACCAGATTTTATGTGACGTTGGTATATTTCGTTTTCGGATGTCCCCTTTTTTTTATGGTATTAGATAGCAGCTGAAGCTCAAAAAATGCGTGGGTTATTTACTTCCTCTTACTTGTGGCAGTTTCGTTTTCCTGATTGGTAGCAGTCAACCAAACGTGACTTGGCCGTTACTTGTTAGAGCAGATAGGCTTCTATTATAAGTATTTTTTTAAGTGGTCAGATGTCAACTCACTTGATGCCTTCAATTCATGCTCCTTTGTACTGAAGCAATTCCTTGTTAATCAAAGATTACAGTTTTTATTTTTGGTTAGTACCGACTTCTGAGTTCAATTTTTGTTTATGTAGAAGAAGCTTTCTTTGAAGTGGTTTGCATTCCAGAAAAGGCGCGCATCCAACAACCTCACCTTCTCTGTTCTTTCGCTTGGTCCTGTGACTAGGCTCATGGATGTTCTTCTCAAAATCGGTCATACATTGTGAGATAAGTTTCCATCAAAATATTTCTGTGTTTGCGGCAACAGTAATTCTTAAATCTCTTTATGTTAGAATTGAGCTGTATTTTGACTAGCATGGTGTTCTGTTTAGATTGAACCTCTAGAAGTCATGACTCTGGTTTAATTCAAAAGTTGAGGCTTGTGTTTACTGCCACACCCATTTTATGTAATACATGCGACATCTAGTCTGGTGCATCTTTTAGCTAGATTCTAGTCATTTCTGTTTTATATTCCTTTGGAACTAAATTATCTTCAGATGTATAAATAATGTTGAAACAATATTTTGTTGTTGCTTTCAGTTTTGAGGGATGTTGTTGCGTCACTTCGAAGAAAGCTGAGGGATGACAAATCCAACCTACAAACTCTTTCAAAGATTCCAGATAGTTCACGACTGGGATAAGAAGTCCGTGACAAGCTCAGAAGCACAATTTGAAGACACTATTTTTGAAGGTAACTAACTGCAGATCAGTTTGGTTGGTTCAGGTATGGTCGTTAACAGATTTTATGTGAGGTATGATTCATATTTTCTTTTAACTTTTCTGTATTGGAGTAGATAGCTAAGGAATTGCTGGCTTGTTTGATTGCCTCCCGTTAGATGTGGCAGTTTTGTTGACCTTTTTCTCTGTTTACGTTGGTGTTGTTGTTTGGCCTAAACATTTGTCAAGTGAGGTTATGGTCGAAGTTGCTGAATGAGATTGATATTTGTTTGGTACCTTGGTCCTCATAAAGTCAGCTTCTTCTATGTCCTTTTTATCAATATGCTGGTAGTAATGATGGGGTTGAAGTAATCCAGTCCAATCCAAACAAGGCTCGAATTAATAGTTTATAGCAGAGCCATTCTTGTGTATCTAAAACAGATCATTGTGGAATTTCAAGGTATACTAAATATTTGGCCTTTACCTCGACATATATAGTTGTCAGCTGCTTAATTTAGTTTAAATTGAGTGATTCTGTTGATCAGTATGGTAACCTACATGGTAATTCACCTTAATTTCTTGTACTGCGCCCTGGGTGACGTGAAATATATCCTCAAAATGTACAGTCCTAATGGTTGAAATGTTGAGGTCAATTAAATGTGCCTTACAAGCTGGGACTTGAAATTTCTGACGTGTTTTTTATCAGTGTTAAAATTTGGACGCAGGTGAAACCTTTAGGTTCTAGTCTTTTCTATTTATCTTTCGATGGAACTAATAACTAATACTCTGAAGACCTGTCATTCAGAAATAATATTCTCTTGTGCTTAACTTTAACGGATGTTGTTCTAGGGTGCATTTTGATGTAAGCCGAAGCTTGTTCTGATGAGGGCTGACGAAGCGAAGATCATTCTAGTAATCTGAATAGTTCAAGAAACAAAGTGTCTCAGACTGCAAAGCCGAGAAGCACAATTTCAGTGCATTATTTTCGAAGGTAACTTCAAATCTGTTGGTCGATTCAGGCAATCTTCTAACCAGATTTTATGTGAGGTTGGTGTATTTCGTTTTTCTTGTCCCCGTCTCTCTTGGATTAGATAGCAGCTGAACTCAAAAAATACTTGGCTTATTTACTACCCCTTACTTGTGGCAGTTTCGTTTTCCTGATTGGTAGGAGTCGACGAAACCTGACTTGTCATTTATATTTATCAGTGTTAAAAGCAGGTCGCTGGTGAAACCTTTAGGTTCTAGCCTTTTCTATTTATCTTCTGGTGGGACTAATAACTAAGTCTGTTAAGACATGTCATTTATAAATAATATTCTGTTGTGCTTAACTCTAAAGGATGTTGTTTTAGGTTGCATTTCGAAGTAAGCCGAAGCTTGCTCTGATGAGCGCTGAGGTAGCCAAGACCATTCTAGTATTCTGAATAGTTCAAGAAACAAGGAGTCTCAGACTGCAAGGCCGACAAGCACAATTACAATGCATAATTTTCGAAGGTAACTTCAAATCTGTTGGTCGATTCAGGTAATCTTGTTACCAGATTTTATGTGAGGTTGGTGTGTTTCGTTTTTTCTTGTCCCCTTCTCTCTATTGGATTAGCTAGCAGCTGAACTCAAAAAATACTTGGCTTATTTACTACCCCTTACTTGTTGCAGTTTCGTTTTCCTGACTGGTAGATGTCAACCAAACCTGACTTGCCTGTTACTTGTTAGAAGAGATAGGCTTTTATTATAATTTTTTTTTAAGTGGTCAGATGTCAACTCACTGAATGCCATCAATCGATGCTCCTTTGTACTGTAGCAATTCGTTATTAATCAAATATTACGGCTTTTTATTTTTGGTTAGTACCGACTTCTGAGTTCAATTTTTGTTTATGTAGAAGAAGCTTTCTTTGAAGTGGTTTGCATTCCTGAAAAGGCGCGCATCCAACAACCTTACCTTCTCTGTCCTTTGGCTTGGTCCTTTAACTAGGCTGATGGACGTTCTTGTCAAAATCGGTCGTACATTGTGGGATAAGTTGCCATCAAAATATTTCTTTGTTTGTCGGAACAGTAATTCTTAAATCTCTCTTATGTTTGAATTGAGCTGCATTTTGACTAGCATGGTGTTCCGTTTACATTGAAACTCTAGAAGTAATGACTCTGGTTTAATTCAAAAGTTGAGGCTTGTGTTTACTGCCACACCCATTTTGTGTAATACATGCGACAACTAGTCTGGTGTATCTTTTAGCTAGATTCTAGTCTTTTCTGTTTTATATACCTATGAAACTAAATTATCTTCAGATGTATAAATAATGTTGAAACAATATTTTGTTGTTGCTTTCAGTTTTGAGGGATGTTGTTGCGTCACTTCGAAGAAAGCTGAGGGAAGACAAATCCAACCTACAAACTCTTTCAAAGATTCCAGATAGTTCACGACTGGGATAAGAAGTCCGTGACAAGCTAAGAAGCACAATTTGAAGACACTATTTTTGAAGGTAACTAACTGTAGATCAGTTTGGTTGGTTCAGGTATGGTCGTTAACAGATTTTATGTGAGGTATGATTCATATTTTCTTTTAACTTTTCTGTATTGGAGTTGATAGCTAAGGAATTGCTGGCTTGTTTGATTGCCTCCCGTTAGATGTGGCAGTTTTGTTGACCTTTTTCTCTGTTTACGTTGGTGTTGTTGTTTGGCCTAAACATTAGTCAAGTGAGGTTATGGTCGAAGCTGCTTAATGAGATTGATATTTGTTTGGTACCTTGGTCCTCATAAAGCCAGCTTCTTCTATGTCCTTCTTATCAATACACTGGTAGTAATGATGGGATGAAAGTAATCCAGTCCAATCCAAACAAGGGTGTAATTAATAGTTTATAGCAGAGCCATTCCCTGTTAATCAAAGATGATGGTTTTTATGTTTGGTTAGTACCGACTTCTGAGTTTAATTTTTGTTTATGTAGAGGAAGCTTTCTTTGAAGTGGTTTGCATTACTGAAAAGGCGCGCATCCAACAACCTTACCTTCTCTGTGCTTTCGCTTGGTCCTGTGACTCGGCTGATGGATGTTCTCCTCAAAATCGGTCATATATTGTGAGATAAGTTTCCTTCAAAATACTTCTTTATATGTAGCAACAGTAAATCTTAATGTTTGAATTGAGCTGGCTTTTGACTAGCATGGTGTGCCGTTTAGATTGAATCTCTAGAAGTAATGACTCTGGTTTAATTAAATCGTTGTGGCTTGTGTTTGCTACCACATCCATTTTATGTAATACATGCGACAACTAGTCTGGTGCATCTTTGAGCTAGGTTCTAGTCATTTCTGTTTTATATTCGTAAGGCACTAAATTATCTTAAGATGTATAGATAATGTAGAAATAATATTTTTTTGTCGTCTTTAATTTCAAGGGATGTTGCGGCATTTCGAAGAAAGCTGAAGGATGACGAATCCTACCTACAGACTCTTTCAAAGAGTCCAGATATTTCAAGACTGGGGTAAGGAGTCTGTGACAAGCTGAGAAGCACAGTTTGAAGGCACTATTTTTTAAGGTAACTAAACTGCATATCAGTTCGGTTGGTTCTGGTATGCCCTTTACCAGATATTATGTGAGGTATGATTCATTTTTTTTTTCACCTTTTCTTTATTGGAGTAGATAGCTAAGGAAATGATGGCTTGTTCGCTTGCTTACCGTTAGATTTGGCTGTTTTGTTGACCTTTTTCTCTGTTTTGGTTAGTGTTGTGGTTTGGCCTAAACATTTGTCAAGTCAGGTTATGGTCGAAGTTGCTTAATGAGATTGATATTTGTTTGTTATCTTGGTCCTTATAAAGTCAGTTTCTTCTATGTCCTTTTTATCAATACACTGGTAGTAATGATGGGATGAAAGTTATCCCGCCCAATGCAAACAAGGCTGTAATCAATAGTTTATAGCAGAGCCATTTTTGTGTCTCTAAAACAGATCATCGCGGACTTTCAAGGTATGCTAAATTTGTGGCGTTTACCGCTCAACATATATAGTTGTCAGCGGCTTAATTTTATTTTAAATTTAGTGATTCTGGTTATCAGTATGGTAACCTACTTGGTAATTCACCTTAATTTCTTGAACTGTGCCCAGGGTGCCGGGGAATATATCCTCAAAATGTACAGTATTAATGGTTGAAATGTTGAGGTCAACTAAATGTGCCTTACAAGCTGGGACTTGACATTTCTGACATGTTTTTTGTGAGTGTTAAAAGTAGGTCGCCGGTGAAACCTTTAGGTTCTAGCCTTTTCTATTTATCTTTCTATGGAACTAATAACTAATGCTCTTAAGACATGTCATTTATAAATAATATTCTGTTGTGCTTAACTTTAAAGGATGTTGTTTTAGGTTGCATTTCGAAGTAAGCCGAAGCTTGCTCTGATGAGCGCTGAGGTAGCCAAGACCATTCTAGTATTCTGAATAGTTCAAGAAACAAGGAGTCTCAGACTGCAAAGCCGACAAGCACAATTACAATGCATAATTTTCGAAGGTAACCTCAAATCTGTTGGTCGATTCAGGTAATCTTGTTACCAGATTTTATGTGAGGTTGGTGTGTTTCGTTTTTTCTTGTCCCCTTCTCTCTATTGGATTAGCTAGCAGCTGAACTCAAAAAATACTTGGCTTATTTACTTCCCCTTACTTGTAGCAGTTTCGTTTTCCTGATTGGTAGGAGTCGACGAAACCTGACTTGTCATTTATATTTATCAGTGTTAAAAGTAGGTTGCCGGTGAAACCTTGAGGTTCTAGCCTTTTCTATTTATCTTTCGATGGAAATAATAACTAATACTCTTAAGACATGTCATTTATAAATAATATTCTGTTGTGCTTACCTTTAAAGGATGTTGTTTTAGGTTGCATTTCGAAGTAAGCCGAAGCTTGCTCTGATGAGCGCTGAGGTAGCCAAGACCATTCTAGTATTCTGAATAGTTCAAGAAACAAGGAGTCTCAGACTGCAAGGCCGACAAGCACAATTACAATGCATAATTTTCGAAGGTAACTTCAAATCTGTTGGTCGATTCAGGTAATCTTGTTACCAGATTTTATGTGAGGTTGGTGTGTTTCGTTTTTTCTTGTCCCCTTCTCTCTATTGGATTAGCTAGCAGCTGAACTCAAAAAATACTTGGCTTATTTACTACCCCTTACTTGTTGCAGTTTTGTTTTCCTGACTGGTAGATGTCAACCAAACCTGACTTGCCCGTTACTTGTTAGAAGAGATAGGCTTTTATTATAATTTTTTTTTAAGTGGTCAGATGTCAACTCACTGAATGCCATCAATCGATGCTCCTTTGTACTGTAGCAATTCGTTATTAATCAAATATTAGGGCTTTTTTTTTTGGTTACTACCGACTTCTGTGTTTAATTTTCGTTTATGTAGAAGAAGCTTTCTTTGAAGTGGTTTGCTTTCCTGAAAAGGCGCACATCCAACAACCTTACCTTCAATGTGCTTTTCCTTGGTCCTTTGACTAGGCTGATGGATGTTCTTCTCCAAATCGGTCGTACATTGTGAGATAAGTTTCCACCAAAATATTTCTTTATTTGTGGCAACAGTCATTCTTAAATTTCCCCTATGTTTGAATTGAGCCGGATTTTGACTAGCATGGTGTTCCGTTTACATTGAACCTCTGGAAGTAATGACTCTGGTTTAATTCTAAAGTTGAGGCTTGTGTTTACGACCACGCCCATTTTCTGTAATACATGCGACAACTAGTCTTGTGCATCTTTTAGCTGGATTCTAGTCATTTCTGTTTTATGTTCCTATGAAACTAAATTATCTTAAGATGTATAAATAATGTAGAAATAATATTTTTTTTTTGCTATTACTTTTAAGGGATGTTGTTGCGTAACTTCGAAGAAAGCTGAGGGATGACAAATACAACCTACAGACTCTTTCAAAGATTCAAGATACAAATACAACCTACAGACACTATTTTTGCGGGTTACTAAACAGCAGATCAGTTTGGTTGGCTCAGGTATGCACTTTACCAGATTTTATGTGAGGTATGATTCATATTTTTTTTTTTAACTTTTCTGTATTGGAGTTGATAGCTAAGGAATTGCTGGCTTGTTTGATTGCTTCCCGTTAGATGTGGCAGTTTTGTTGACCTTTTTCTCTGTTTAGGTTGGTGTTGTGGGTCGCCTAAACATTTGTCAAGTCAGGTTATGGTCGAAGTGGCTTAATGAGATTGATATTTGTTTGTTACCTTGGTCCTCATAAAGCCACCTTCTTCTCTGTCCTTTTAATTAATACACTGGTAGTAATGATGGGATGAAAGTAATCCAGTCCAATCCAAACAAGGCTGTAAGTAATAGTTCATAGCAGAGCCATTCTTGTGTCTCTAAAACAGATCATTATGGAATTTCAAGGTATACTAAATTTTTGGCGTTTACCCTCAATATTTATGGTTGTCAGCCGCTTAATTTAGTTTAAATTTAGGGATTCTGGTGATCAGTATGGTAACCTACTTGGTAATTCACCTTAATTTCTTGAACTGCGCCCAGGGTGACGTGAAATATATCCTCAAAATGTACAGTACTAATGGTTGAAATGTTGAGGTCAATTAAATGTGCCTTAGAAGCTGGGACTTGACATTTCTGACATGTTTTTTGTGAGTGTTAAAAGTAGGTCGCAGGTGAAACCTTTAGGTTCTAGTCTTTTGTATTTATCTTTCGATGGAACTAATAACTAATACTCTTCAGACATGTCGTTTAATTATAATATTCTGTTGTGCTTAACTTTGACTGATGTTGTTTTAGGGTGCATTTTGAAGTAAGCCGAAGCTTGTTGTGATGAGGGCTGAGAAAGCCAAGATCATTGTAGTATTCTGAATAGTTCAAGAAACAACGATTCTCAGACTGCAAAGCCGACAAGCACAATTACAATGCATAATTTTCGAAGGGAACTTCAAATCTGTTGGTCGATTCAGGTAATCTTGTTACCAGATTTTATGTTAGGTTGGTGTGTTTCGTTTTTTCTTGTCCCCTTCTCTCTATTGGATTAGCTAGCAGCTGAACTCAAAAAATACTTGGCTTATTTACTTCCCCTTACTTGTAGCAGTTTCGTTTTCCTGACTGGTAGATGTCAACCAATCCTGACTTGCCCGTTACTTGATAGAAGAGATAGGCTTTTATTATAATTTTTTTTTAAGTGGTCAGATGTCAACTCGCTGGATGCCATCAATTGATGCTCCTTTGTACTGAAGCAATTCCTTATTAATCAAAGATTACGGCTTTTATTTTTGGTTACTACCGACTTCTGTGTTTAATTTTCGTTTATGTAGAAGAAGCTTTCTTTGAAGTGGTTTGCATTCCTGAAAAGGCGCACATCCAACAACCTTACCTTCAATGTGCTTTTCCATGGTCCTTTGACTAGGCTGATGGATGTTCTTCTCAAAATCGGTCGTACAATGTGAGATAAGTTTCCACCAAAATATTTCTTTATTTGTGGCTACAGTCATTCTTAAATATCCCCTATGTTTGAATTGAGCCGGATTTTTACTAGCATGGTGTTCCGTTTACATTGAACCTCTGGAAGTAATGATTCTGGTTTAATTCAAAAGTTCAGGCTTGTGTTTACGACCACACCCATTTTATGTAATACATGCGACAACTAGTGTGGTCCATCTTTTTGCTAGATTCTAGTCATATCTGTTTTATATTCCTATGGTACTAAATTATCTTAAGATGTATACATAATGTAGAAATAATATTTTTTTTTGTTGCTTTTACTTTTAAGGGATGTTGTTGCATCACTTCGAAGAAAGCTGAGGGATGATGAATCAAACCTAAAGACTCTTTCAAAGATTCCAGATAGTTCAAGGCTGGGGTAAGAAGTCCGTGACAAGCTGAGAAGCACAATTTGAAGACACTATTTTTGAAGGTAACTAAAATGCAGATCTGTTTGGTTGGCTCAGGTATGCCCTTTACCAGATTTGATGTGAGGTATGATTTATTTTTTTTAAACTTTTCTGTATTGGAGTTGATAGCTAAGGAAATGCTGGCTTGTTTGCTTGCTTCCTGTTGGATGTGGCAGTTTTGTTGACCTCTTTCTCTGTTTTGGTTGGTGTTGTGGTTTCGCCTAAACATTTGTCATGTCAGGTTATGGTCGAAGTTGCTTAATGTGATTGATATTTGTTTGTTACCTCGGTCCTCATAATGTCAGCTTCTTCTATGTCCTTTTTAGCAATACACTGGTAGTAATGATCGGATGAAAGTAATCCAGTCCTGTCCAAACAGGGCTGTAATTAATAGTGTTTTTAGCAGAGCCATTCTTGTGTCTCTAAAACAGATCATTATGGAATTTCAAGGTATACTAAATTTTTGGCGTTTACCCTCAATATGTATAGTTGTCAGCTGCTTAATTTAGTTTAAATTTAGTGATTCTGGTGATCAGTATGGTAACCTAATTTGTAATTGACCTGAATTGCTTGAACTGCACCCAGGGTGACATTTAATATATTCTCAAAATGTATAGTCTTACTGGATAAAATGTTGAAGGTCAACTAAATGTGCCTTACAAGCTGGGACTTGACATTTCTGACTTGCTTATTATCTGTGTGAAATGTAGGTTAGTGGTGCAACCTTTTAAGCCTTTTAGCCTTTTCTAATAACTAAGTCTTTTAAGAAATGTCATTTATAAATAATATTCTGTTGTGCTTAACCTTAAAGGATGTTGTTTTAGGTTGCCTTTCGAAGTAAACCGAAGCTTGTTCTGATGAGGGCTGAGGAAGCCAAGACCATTCTAGTATTCTGAATAGTTCAAGAAACAAGGAGTCTCAGACTGCAAAGCCGACAAGAACAATTTCAGTGCATTATTTTCGAAGGTAACTTCAAATCTGTTGGTCGATTCAGGTAATCTGCTGACCAGATTTTTCGTGAGGTTGGTATATTTCGTTTTTGGATGTCCCCTTTTTTTTATGGTATTAGATAGCAGCTGAAGCTCAAAAAATGCGTGGGTTATTTACTTCCTCTTACTTGTGGCAGTTTCGTTTTCCTCATTGGTAGCAGTCAACCAAACGTGAGTTGGCCATTGCTTGTTAGAGCAGATAGGCTTCTATTATAATTTTTTTTTAAGTGGTCAGATGTCAACTCACTTGATGCCTTCAATTCATGCTCCTTTGTACTGAAGCAATTCCTTGTTAATCAAAGATTACGGTTTTTATTTTTGGTTAGTACCGACTTCTGAGTTTAATTTTTGTTTATGTAGAAGAAGCTTTCTTTGAAGTGGTTTGCATTCCTGAAAAGGCGCGCATCCAACAACCTTACCTTCTCTGTGCTTTCGCTTGGTCCTGTGACTAGGCTGATGGATGTTCTTCTCAAAATCGGTCATACATTGTGAGATAAGTTTCCATCAAAATATTTCTTTGTTTGTGGCAACAGTAATTCTTAAATCTCTTTATATTAGCATTGAGCTGGATTTTGACTAGCATGGTGTTCTGTTTAGATTGAACCTCTAGAAGTAATGACTCTGGTTTAATTCAAAAGTTGAGGCTTGTGTTTCCTGGCACACCCATTTTATGTAATACATGCGACATCTAGGCTGGTGCATCTTTTAGCTAGCTTCTAGTCATTTCTGTTTTATATTCCTATGGAACTAAATTATGTTAAGATGTATAAATAATGTTGAAACAATATTTTTTGTTGCTTTTGCTTTTAAGGGTTGTTGTTGCGTCACTTCGAAGAAAGCTGAGGGATGACAAATCCAACCTACCGACTCTTTCAAAGATTCCAGATAGTTCGAGACTGGGGTAAGAAGTTCGTGACAAGCTCAGAAGCACAATGTGAAGACACTATTTTTGAAGGTAACTAACCTGCAGATCAGTTTGGTTGGTTCAGGTATGGTCTTTAACAGATTTTATGTGAGGTATGATTCCTATTTTCTTTAACTTTTTTGTATTGGAGTAGATAGCTAACTAATTGCTTGCTTGTTTGATTGCCTCCCGTTAGGTGTGGCAGTTTTGTTGACCTTTTTCTCTGTTTTGGTTGGTGCTGTGGTTTGGCCTAAACATTTGTCAAGTGAGGTTGTGGTGCAAGTTGCTTAATGTGATTGATATTTTTTTGTTGCCCTGGTCCTCATGAAGTCAGCTTCTTCTATGTCCTGTTTATCAATACGCTTGTAGTAATGATGGGGTTGAAGTAATCCAGTCCAATCCAAACAAGGCTGTAATTAATAGTTTATAGCAGAGCCATTCTTGTGTCTCTAAAACAGATCATTATGGAATTTCAAGGTATACTAAATTTTTGGCGTTTACCCTCGACATATATAGTTGTCAGCTGCTTAATTTAGTTTAAATTGAGTGATTGTGTTGATCAGTATGGTAACCTACTTGGTAATTCACCTTAATTTCTTGAACTGCGCCCAGGGTGACGTGAAATATATCCTCAAAATGTACAGTCTTAATGGTTGAAATGTTGAGGTCAATTAAATGTGCCTTACAAGCTGGGACTTGACATTTCTGACGTATTTTTTCTCAGTGTTTAAAGTAGGTCGCAGGTGAAACCTTTAGGTTCTAGTCTTTTCTATTTATCTTTCGATGGAACTAATAACTAATACTCTTAAGACCTGTCATTCAGAAATAATATGCTCTTGTGCTTAACTTTAACGGATGTTGTTCTAGGGTGCATTTTGATGTAAGCCGAAGCTTGTTCTGATGAGGGCTGACGAAGCGAAGATCATTCTAGTAATCTGAATAGTTCAAGAAACAAAGAGTCTCTCAGACTGCAAAACCGAGAAGCACAATTTCAGTGTATTATTTTCGAAGGTAACATCAAATCTGTTGGTCGATTCAGGTAATCTTCTAACCAGATTTTATGTGAGGTTGGTGTATTTCGTTTTTGCTTGTCCCCGTCTCTCTCTTCGATTAGATAGCAGCTGAACTCAAAAAATACTTGGCTTATTTACTTCCCCTTACTTGTGGCAGTTTCGTTTTCCTGATTGGTAGGAGTCGACGAAACCTGACTTGTCATTTATTTTTATCAGTGTTAAAAGTAGGTCGCCGGTGAAACCTTTAGGTTCTAGCCTTTTCTATTTATCTTCTGGTGGGACTAATAACTAAGTCTCTTAAGACATGTCATTTATAAATAATATTCTGTTGTGCTTAACTTTAAAGGATGTTGTTTTAGGTTGCATTTCGAAGTAAGCCGAAGCTTGCTCTGATGAGCGCTGAGGTAGCCAAGACCATTCTAGTATTCTGAATAGTTCAAGAAACAAGGAGTCTCAGACTGCAAAGCCGACAAGCACAATTTCAGTGCATTATTTTCGAAGGTAGCTTCAAATCTGTTGGTCGATTCAGGTAATCTTCTTACCAAATTTTATGTGAGGTTGGTATATTTCGTTTTTGCGTGTCCCCTTCTCTCTATTGTATTAGTTAGCAGCTGAACTCAAAAAATGCTTGGCTTATTTACTTCCTCTTACTTGTGGCAGTTTCGTTTTCCTGATTGGTAGCAGTCAACCAAACGTGACTTGCCCGTTACTTGTTAGAGCAGATAGGCTTCTATTATAAGTTTTTTTTAAGTGGTCAGATGTCTACTCACTTAATGCCTTCTATTCATGCTCCTTTGTACTGAAGCAATTCCTTGTTAATCAAAGATTACGGTTTTTATTTTTGGTTAGTACCGACTTCTGAGTTCAATTTTTGTTTATGTAGAAGAAGCTTTCTTTGAAGTGGTTTGCATTCCTGAAAAGGCGCGCATCCAACCACCTTACCTTCTCTGTGCTTTTGCTTGGTGCTTTGACTAGGCTGATGGATGTTCTTCTCAAAATCGGTCATACATTGTGAGATCATTCCATCAAAATATTTCTTTATTTGTGGCAACAGTCATTCTTAAATTTCCCCTATGTTTGAATTGAGCCGGATTTTGACTAGCATGGTGTTCCGTTTACATTGAACCTCTGGAAGTAATGACTCTGGTTTAATTATAAAGTTGAGGCTTGTGTTTACGACCACACCCATTTTCTGTAATACATGCGACAACTAGTCTTGGGCATCTTTTAGCTGGATTCTAGTCATTTCTGTTTTATATTCCTCTCGAACAAAATTATGTTAAGATGTAATAATAATGTAGAAATAATATTTTTTTGTTGCTTTCATTTTTAAGGGATGTTGTTGCGTCACTTCGAAGAAAGCTGAGGGATGACAAATCCAACCTACAAACTCTTTCAAAGATTCCAGATAGTTCACGACTGGGATAAGAAGTCCGTGACAAACTCATAAGCACAATTTGAAGACACTATTTTTGAAGGTAACTAACTGCAGATCAGTTTGGTTGGTTCAGGTATGCTCTTTACCAGATTTTATGTGAGGTATGATTCATATTTTTTTTAACTTTTCTGTATTGGAGTAGATAGCTAAGGAATTGCTGGCTTGTTTGATTGCTTCCCGTTAGATGTGGCAGTTTTGTTGACCTTTTTCTCTGTTTTGGTTGATATTTGTTTGTTACCTCGGTCCTCATAATGTCAGCTTCTTCTATGTGCTTTTTAACAATACACTGGTAGTAATGATCGGATGAAAGTAATCCAGTCCAGTCCAAACAAGGCTCTAATTAATAGATAATAGCTGAGCCATTCTTGTGTCTCTAACACAGATCATTATGGAATTTCAAGGTATACTAAATTTTTGGCGTTTACCCTCAATATATATAGTTGTCAGCTGCTTAATTTAGTTTACATTTAGTGATTCTGGTGATCAGTATGGTAACCTAATTTGTGATTCACCTGAATTGCTTGAACTGCACCCAGGGTGACATTTAATATATTCTCAAAATGTATAGTCTTACTGGATAAAATGTTGAAGGTCAACTAAATGTGGCTTATAATCTGGGACTTGACATTTCTTACATGCTTATTATCTGTGTGAAATGTTGGTTGGTGGTGCAACCTTTTAGTCTTTTCTATTTATCTTCCGATGTGACTAATAACTAAGTCTTTTAAGACATGTCATTTATAAATAATATTCTGTTGTGCTTAACTTTAAAGGATGTTGTTTTAGGTTGCATTTCGAAGTAAACCGAAGCTTGTTCTGATGAGGGCTGAGGAAGCCAAGACCATTCTAGTATTCTGAATAGTTCAAGAAACAAGGAGTCTCAGACTGCAAAGCCGACAAGAACAATTTCAGTGCATTATTTTCGAAGGTAACTTCAAATCTGTTGGTCGATTCAGGTAATCTGCTGACCAGATTTTATGTGAGGTTGGTATATTTCGTTTTTGGATGTCCCCTTTTTTTTATGGTATTAGATAGCAGCTGAAGGTCAAAAAATGCTTGGCTTATTTACTTCCCCTTGTGCCTGTTTCGCTTACCTGAGTGGTACAAGTCAACCAAACCTGACTTGGCCGTTACTTGGTAGAGCAGATATGCTTTTATAATAATTTTTTTAAGTGGTCAGATGTCACCTCACGGGATGCCTTCGATTGATGCTCCTTTGTACTGAAGCAATTCCTTGTTTATCAAAGATTACTTTTTTTATTCTTGGTTAGTACTGACTTTTGAGTTTAATTTTCGTTTATGTAGAAGAAGCTTTCTTTGAAGTGGTTTGCATTCCAGAAAAGGGCACGCATCCAACAACCTCACCTTCTCTGTGCTTTCGCTTGGTCCTGTGACTAGGCTGATGGATGTTCTTCTCAAAATCGGTCATACATTGTGAGATATGTTTCCATCAAAATATTTCTTTGTTTGCGGCAACAGTAATTCTTAAATCTCTTTATGTTAGAATTGAGCTGGATTTTGACTAGCATGGTGTTCTGTTTAGATTGAACCTCTAGAAGTAATGACTCTGGTTTAATTCAAAAGTTGAGGCGTGTGTTTCCTGGCACACCCATTTTATGTAATACATGCGACAACTAGTCTGGTGCATCTTTTAGCTAGCTTCTAGTCATTTCTGTTTTATATTCCTATGGAACTAAATTATGTTAAGATGTATAAATAATGTTGAAATAATATTTTTTGTTGCTTTTGCTTTTAAGGGTTGTTGTTGCGTCACCTCGAAGAAAGCTGAGGGATGACAAATCCAACCTACAGACTCTTTCAACGATTCCAGATAGTTCGAGACTGGGGTAAGAAGTTCGTGACAAGCTCAGAAGCACAATGTGAAGACACTATTTTTGAAGGTAACTAAACTGCAGATCAGTTTGGTTGGTTCAGGTTTGGTCTTTAACAGATTTTATGTGATGTATGATTCATATTTTCTTTAACAGATTTTTTGTATTGGAGTAGATAGCTAAGGAATTGCTGGCTTGTTTGATTGCCTCCCGTTAGGTGTGGCAGTTTTGTTGACCTTTTTCTCTGTTTTGGTTGGTGTTGTGGTTTGGCCTAAACATTTGTCAAGTGAGGTTGTGGTGGAAGTTGCTTAATGTGATTGATATTTGTTTGTTGCCCTGGTCCTCATGAAGTCAGCTTCTTCTATGTCCTTTTTATCAATACGCTGGTAGTAATGATGGGGTTGAAGTAATCCAGTCCAATCCAAACAAGGCTGTAATTAATAGTTTATAGCAGAGCCATTCTTGTGTATCTAAAACAGATCATTATGGAATTTCAAGGTATACTAAATTTTTGGCCTTTACCCTCGACATATATAGTTGTCAGCTGCTTAATTTAGTTTAAATTGAGTGATTCTGTTGATCAGTATGGTAACCTACTTGGTAATTCACCTTAATTTCTTGAACTGCGCCCAGGGTGACGTGAAATATATCCTCAAAATGTACAGTCCTAATGGTTGTAATGTTGAGGTCAATTAAATGTGCCTTACAAGCTGGGACTTGACATTTCTGACGTGTTTTTTATCAGTGTTAAAAGTTGGTCGCAGGTGAAACCTTTTGGTTCTAGTCTTTTCTATTTATCTTTCGATGGAACTAATAACTAATACTCTTAAGACCTGTCATTCAGAAATAATATTCTCTTGTGCTTAACTTTAACGGATGTTGTTCTAGGGTGCATTTTGATGTAAGCCGAAGCTTGTTCTGATGAGGGCTGAGGAAGCGAAGATCATTCTAGTAATCTGAATAGTTCAAGAAACAAAGAGTCTCAGACTGCAAAGCCGACAAGCACAATTTCAGTGCATTATTTTCAAAGGTAACTTCAAATCTGTTGGTCGATTCAGGTAATCTTCTAACCAGATTTTATGTGAGGTTGGTGTATTTCGTTTTTGCTTGTCCCCGTCTCTCTATTGGATTAGATAGCAGCTGAACTCAAAAAATACTTGGCTTATTTACTTCCCCTTACTTGTGGCAGTTTCGTTTTCCTGATTGGTAGGAGTCGACGAAACCTGACTTGTCATTTATATTTATCTGTGTTAAAATTAGGTCGCCGGTGAAACCTTTAGGTTCTAGCCTTTTCTATTTATCTTTCGATGGAACTAATAACTATTACTCTTAAGACATGTCATTTATAAATAATATTCTGTTGTGCTTAACGTTAAAGGATGTTGTTTTAGGTTGCATTTCGAAGTAAGCCGAAGCTTGCTCTGATGAGCACTGAGGTAGCCAAGACCTTTCTAATATTCTGAATAGTTCAAGAAACAAGGAGTCTCAGACTGCAATGCCGACAAGCACAATTTCAGTGCATTATTTTCGAAGGTAGCTTCAAATCTGTTGGTCGATTCAGGTAATCTTCTTACCAAATTTTATGTGAGGTTGGTATATTTCGTTTTTGCTTGTCCCCTTCTCTCTTTTGGATTAGCTAGCAACCGAACCTGACTTGCCCGTTACTTGTTAGAGCAGATTTGTAGTAATCTTCTTACCTTGGTGCTCATCCAGTCAGCATCTTCTATGTTCTTTTTTTCAATACACTGGTAGTAATTATTGGATGAAATTAATCCAGTCCAGTCTAAATATGGCAGTAAATAATATTTTATAGCAGAGCCATTCTTGGGTCTCTCAAACAGATCATTGTGGTATTTCAAGGTATACTAGATTTGGGCGTTTACCCTCAATGTATATAGATATCTGCTATTTAATTGAGCTTAAATTTAGTGATTCTGGTGATCAGTATTGTGACCTACTTTGTGGTAGCCAAGATCATTCTAGTATTCTGAATAGTTCAAGAAACAAATAGTCTCAGACTACAAAGCACAATTTCAATGCATTATCTTCGAAGGTAACGTCAAATCTGTTGGATGATTCAGGTAATCTTCTTACCAGATTTTATGTGAGGTTGGTATATTTCGTTTTTGCTTGTCCCCTTCTCTCTATTGGATTAGATAGCAGCTGAACTCAAAAAATACTTGGCTGATTTACTTCCTCTTACTTGTGGCAGTTTCGTTTTCCTGACTGGTACAAGTCAGCGAAACCTGACTTGCCCGTTACTTGTTAGAGCAGATAGGCTTCTATTATAAGTTTTTTTTTAAGTGGTCAGATGTCAACTCACTTGATGCCTTCAAATCATGCTCCTTTGTACTGAAGCAATTCCTTGTTAATCAAAGATTACGGTTTTTATTTTTGGTTAGTACCAACTTCTGAGTTCAATTTTTGTTTATGTAGAAGAAGCTTTCTTTGAAGTGGTTTGCATTCCTGAAAAGGCGCGCATCCAACAACCTTACCTTCTCTGTGCTTTTGCTTGGTCCTTTAACTAGGCTGATGGATGTTGTTGTCAAAATCGGTCGTACATTGTGGGATAAGTTGCCATCAAAATATTTCTTTGTTTGTCGGAACAGTAATTCTTAAATCTCTCTTATGTTTAAATTGAGCTGGATTTTGACTAGCATGGTGTTCCGTTTACATTGAAACTCTAGAAGTAATGACTCTGGTTTAATTCAAAAGTTGAGGCTTGTGTTTACTGCCACACCCATTTTGTGTAATACATGCGACAACTAGTCGGGTGGAACTTTTAGCTAGATTCTAGTCATTTCTGTTTTATATTCCTATGGAACTAAATTATCTTAAGATGTATAAATAATGTTGAAATAATATTTTTTTGTTGCTTTCATTTTTAAGGGATGTTGTTGCGTCACTTCGAAGAAAGCTGAGGGATGACAAATCCAACCTACAAACTCTTTCAAAGATTCCAGATAGTTCACGACTGGGATAAGAAGTCCGTGACAAACTCATAAGCACAATTTGAAGACACTATTTTTGAAGGTAACTAACTGCAGATCAGTTTGGTTGGTTCAGGTATGGTCTTTAACAGATTTTATGTGAGGTTTGATTCATATTTTCTTTAACTTTTCTGTATTGGAGTAGATAGCTAAGGAATTGCTGGCTTGTTTGATTGCCTCCCGTTAGATGTGGCAGTTTTGTTGACCTTTTTCTCTGTTTACGTTGGTGTTGTTGTTTGGCCTAAACATTTGTCAAGTGAGGTTATGGTCGAAGCTGCTTAATGAGATTGATATTTGTTTGGTACCTTGGTCCTCATAAAGCCAGCTTCTTCTATGTCCTTCTTATCAATACACTGGTAGTAATGATGGGATGAAAGTAATCCAGTCCAATCCAAACAAGGGTGTAATTAATAGTTTATAGCAGAGCCATTCCCTGTTAATCAAAAATGATGGTTTTTATCTTTGGTTAGTACCGACTTCTGAGTTTAATTTTTGTTTATGTAGAAGAATCTTTCTTTGAAGTGATTTGCATTCCTGAAAAGGCGCGCATCCATCAACCTTACCTTCTCAGTGCTTGGTCCTTTGACTAGGCTGATGGATGATTTTCTCCAAATCGGTCGTACTTTGGTAGATAAGTTTCCGTCAAAATATTTCTTTATTTGAGGCAACAGTAATTCTCAAATCTCTCTTATGTTCGAATTGAGCTGGCTTTTGACTTGCATGCTGTTCCGTTTGCATTGAACCTCTAGAAGTAATGACTCTGGTTTAATTCAAAAGTGGAGGCTTGTGCCTACTACCACACCCATTTTATGTACTACATGCGACAACTTGTCTGGTGCATCTTTTAGCTAGATTCTAGTCAGAAACCTAGATTCTAGTCATTTCTGTTTTATATTCCTATGGATCTAAATTTTCTCAAGATGTTTAAATAATATAGAAATAATATTTTTTTGTCGTTTTTATTTTTAAGGGATGTTGTTGCAGCGTTTTGAAGAAAGCTGAGGGATGACGAATCCAACCTACAGACTCTTTCAAAGATTCCAGATAGTTCAAGACTGGGGTAAGAAGTCTGTGACGAGCCGAGAAGCACAATTTGAAGGCACTTTATTTGAAGGTAACTAAACCGCAGATCAGTTTGGTTGGTTGAGGTATGCTCTTTACCAGATTTTATGTGAGGTATGATTCAATTTTTTTTTACCTTTTTTATATTGGATTTGATAGCCGAGGAAATGCTGGCTTGACCTTCTTCTCTGTTTTGGTTTGTGTTTTTGTTTTGGCCTAAACATTTGTCAAGTCAGGTTATGATCGAAGTCGGTTAATGGAATTGATATTTGTTTGTTACCTTGGTCGTCATCAAGTCTTCTTCTTCTAAGTCCTTTTTGTCATTACACTGGTAGTAATGATGGGATGAAAGTAATTCGGTCCAGTCCAAATAAGGCTGTAATTAATATTTCTTAGCAGAGCCATTCTTGGGCCTCTAAAACAGATCATTATGGTATTTCAAAGTATACTAGATGTGGGCGTTTACCCTTACCGTATATAGTTGTAAGCTGCTTAATTCAGCTTAAATTTAGTGATTCTGGTGATCAATATGGTAACCTACTTTGTAATTCACCTAAATTGCTTGAACTGCACCCAGGGTGACGTTTAATATATTCTCAAAATGTACAGTCTTATTGGTTAAAATGTTGAAGGTCAATTAAATGTGCCTTACAAGCTGGGACGTGACATTTCTGACATGCTTTTTATCAGTGTTAAAAGTAGGTCACTGGTGCAACCTTTAGGTTCTAGTCTTTCTATTTATCTTCTGATGGAACTAATAACTAAGTATTTTAAGACATGTCATTTTGAAATAATATTCTGTTGTGCTTAACTTTGAAGGATGTTGTTTTAGGTTGCATTTCGAAATAAGCCGAAGCTTGTTCTGATTAGAGCTGTGGAAGCCAAGACCATTCTAGTATGCTGAATAGTTCAAGAAACAAAGAGTCTCGGACTGCAAAGCCGACCAGCACAATTTCAGTGCATTATTTTCGAAGGTAACTTCAAATCTGTTGGTCGATTCAGGTAATCTTCTTACCAGATTTTATGTGAGGTCGGTATATTTCGTTTTTGCTTGTCCCCTTCTCTCTATTGGATTAGATAGCAGCTTAAGCTCAAAAAATACTTGGCTTATTTACTTCCCCTTACTTGTGGCAGTTTTATTTATCTTCCCCTTACAAGTCAGCCAAACCTGACTTGCCCGTTACTTGTTAGAGCAGGTAGGCTTTTATTATAATTTTCTTTTAAGTGGTCAGCTGTCAACTCACTGGATGCCTTCAATTGATGCTCCTTTGTACTGAAGCAATTCCTTATTAATCAAAGATTACGGTTTTTTTTGTTCTTGGTTAGTACCGACTTTTGAATTTAATTTTTTTTTTTTTATGTAGAAGAAGCTTTCTTTGAAGTGGTTTTGCATTCCTGAAAAGGCGAACATCCAACAACCTTACCATCTATGTGCTTTTGCTTGGTTCCGTGACTAGGCTGCTGGATGTTCTTCTCAGAATACGTTCTTCTCAAAATCAGTCATATATTGTGAGACAAGTTCCCATCAAAATATTTCTTTGTTTGTTGCAACAGTAAATCATAAATCTCTCTTTTTGTTTGAATTAAGCTGGATTTTGACTAGCATGGTATTCCGTTTAGATTGAACCTCTAGAAGTAATGACTCTCGTTTAATTCAAAAGTTGAGGCTTGTGTTTACTACCACACCCATTTTTTGTAATACATGCGATAACTAGTCTGGTGCTTCTTTTAGCTAGATTCTAGTCATTTCTGTTTTATAATCCTATGGAACTAAATTATCTTAAGATGTATAAATAATGTAGAAAATAATATTTTTTTGTTGTTTTTAATTTAAGGGATGTTATTGCGGCATTTTGAAGAATGCTGAGGGATTATGAATCCAACCTACAGACTCTTTTAAAGATTCCAGATAGTTCAAGACTGGGGTAAGATGTCTGTGACAATCTGAGAAGCACAATTTGAAGACACTATTTTTGATGGTAACTAAACTGCAGATCAGTTTGGTTGGTTCAGGTATGCTCTTTACCAGATTTTATGTGAGGTATGATGCATTTTTTTTTTTACCTTTTCTGTATTGGATTTGTTAGCTGAGGAAATGCTGGCTTGTTTGCCTGGTTCCTGTTAGATTTGGCAGTTTTGTTGACCTTTTTCTCTGTTTTGGTTTGTGTTTTTGGTTTGGCCTAAACATTTGTCAAGTCAGCTTATGATCAGAGTTGCTTAATGAAATTGATATTTGTTTGTTACCTTGGTCCTCATCAAGTCTTCTTCTTCTCTGTCCTTTTTGTCAGTACACTGGTAGTAATGATGGGATGAAAGTAATTCAGTCCAGTCCAAATAAGGCTGTAATTAATATTTTTTAGCAGAGCTATTCTTGGGTCTCTGAAACAGATCATTATGGTATTTCAAGGTATACTAGATTTGGGCGTTTACCGTCAATATATATGGTTGTCGGCTGCTTAATTTAGCTTGAATTTAGTGATTCTGGTGATCAATATGGTAACCTACTTTGTAATTCACCTTAATTGCTTGAACTGCGCCCAGGGTGACGTTTAATATATTCTCAAAATGTACAGTTTTATTGGTTAAAATGTTGAAGGTCAATTAAATGTGCCTTACAAACTGGGACTTGACATTTCTGGCATATTTTTTATCAGTGTTAAAAGTAGGTCACTAGTGCAACCTTTAGCTTCTAGTCTTTTCTATTTATCATCTGGTGGAACTAATAACTAAGTCTTTTAAGACATGTCATTTAGAAATAATATTCTGTTGTGCTTAACTTTAAAGGACGTTGTTTTTGGTTGCATTTCAAAGTAAGCCGAAGCTTGTTCTGATGAGGGCTGAGGAAGCCGAGACCATTCTATTATTCTGAATAGTTCAAGACACAAGGAGTCTTAGACTGGAAAGCGGACAAAGAACAATTTCAGTGCATTATTTTCGAAGGTAACTTCAAATCTGTCGGTCGATTCAGGTAATGTTCTTACCTGATTTTATGTGAGGTTGGTATATTTCGTTTTTGCTTGTCCCCTTCTCTCTATTGTATTAGATAGCAGCTGAAGCTCAAAAAATACTTGGCTTCGTTTGCCCTTCGATTACAATACTTTCAATATAATTGTATCCTGGCTGCTCAACAGCTCTCCGCATTTGATGGAGATTTAATCGGCATAGTTTGGCATAAATAGTTGAGATTTAGCTTAAAGTTGAAATAAATATGTAAATAAAGAGGAAGAAGTTAATATCTCCTTCATTTTTCTTGATATTGGCAACTCCTTGCAAAGAAATTTTAGTTGTTTCTTCTTCCATTCTGATTCTAGGTTGACATGGATTTACTTGATTACAAATAGTCCTAATAATCTGGAGTTGAATTTTTGGGAGAAACAATTGCCAGCAGAATGTGTTAAACATCACCTGACAACTGCCACAGTTTATTTGGATGACTATTTGGAGGATTGTTTTGGCTTCCCAAAGTTTGTTTTACTAAATGCTGGAAATCTCAAGAATATGAACGTTTTCTTTGCTGGAAGTCTCAAGAATATGCCAAATTGAGCAGAGAAAATAAGAATGAACTCTTTGCTATTCAAATGGCCTCTCCAGATGTTGAGATAATTGATCAAATCCATCATTTCGAGGTATAGGCATATACCATATATGGTTTTAAATCTTCGAATCCAGCACTTTTAATTTAGGTAATATTTTGTTTCGTAACCTGCCTATGGTGCTTGAGATATGTAGCATATTTATGTGCTGTTTCATTTTGATATTTCAATGTCTGACCTCTATGTATTACATGATATGTTAAATCATTTTCGTTCAAATGGTTTTTGTTTGATTAGGAATAGAAGTTTGTTCTGCTATTTCTGTTTTTCCCTTCTTTTTCTTTTTCCTTCTTTTTGCATTACAATCGGATATTTCATATATTTCGATGGTTACTGATGTTTCTGTGCCAATAATATCCAATAAGTCGTCACAAGCACCTATTTTCATCTGACAAATTCTTTGTTTAGATGAAAAGTTAAATTATGAAGAATTGTTAGGGTTTTGCAAAGAGTAAACGGGGACAAAATAAGAAAATATATTTAATTTTGTTAATCTCTCTCTCATCAAGAGTCAAAATTACATACTATATATAAGCAAAATTAGTGTTCTAAATAGCGTACTATGGTGGTGCTATAGCGGCGCTATAGCGTTTTTGGACCCCAAAGGCTACGGTATGACATCGAAATGCACTATTTGTGCCACGGTCGCTATAGCGGTGGTTCCAGCGCTATAGGGGTCTGCTATTTGCGCTATACAATATGGGTTTTTTTTTAAGCAATTTATATGGGTTTTAGATAAAGTTAAAAAAAATCTCAAACCGAAATTGAATTTGTTGCTACTTGCTACAGATAAATCAATTTGAAATTGGGAATAGAAATTGAAATTTGAATAGAAAAAAAGTCCAGACCGAAATTAAAATTTGAATAGAAAAAAAAATAGATTATATCATGATTAAGATATTTTTAATAGAAAAAATGGATAGTTTATGACATTACTATGGATTTTTTGAACCGCAATTTGGAATTTGTACGGGTTCAATATGAATATTATAATTTCTTAATTACTTTGGTGTTATTTATTGTTTTATGAGACTTTAGATAATGTTGATATTTAGTATAAATATTGAATATACAAAATGTAAAAAAAAAAAACGCTATTTGGAATAGCTTCCGCTATAGCGACGCTATTCGCTATAGTTTTTTTTTTAGCCTTTCCGCTACGACGCTATAAACGCTATTTAGAACCTTGAGCAAAATACATAGTCCAATGGGTCCAAAAATAAGTTGGATCATTACTTAACAAGAAAAAGTTGGCAGTAAAAACAAATGTCTATGTAACTTCTAATTAACATCACAATTACCTCTTTAAAATCTCACGGGCCGCTGGTAAATTTTAATTTGAGAACTCGTTTTATTGGCAAATCTTTTTTTGAAGGTTGTTTTATTGGCAAATCTGCTGATGCGATGGAGAAGAAAATGTGAGGAGCTTATTAATGAATCCCTGAGACTAGAGGTTCGAGGCTTCAGATTTTAACATTAGTCGTGTATTACTTAAAAAATACATATATATTTCCTTGTGACATCTTAAAGAAATCAGGCTCAGAAAACATAAGAAATGGAAAAAAAAAATATAATTAAAATGCCATTTTTTATTAATAGTAAATACTAAATAGAAAAAAAAGTGGGAAAAGATATGGACAAATTTTAAAAATGGAAAGCCATACCATACAGAGGCTCTCGCCCCAGGAATGCTATACGATGGGGACTGGGGAGGTCCCGATTTTTTTTCTTAGATTTGTGGTTTGAAATTATATGATATTGTGTTTTGTTATATTATGCTATGTTCTGATCAGGTTCGCAGAATTTGAACATCATATTGTTATTATTTTCGGTCAGCTATATAATATAACAAAACACAGGTAGAACATTAGTTTGATATTATTTGTTGCAACAGTATAATTAATTAGATAGTTTAATCATTCAAGAAGAATAAATGAAATGATAAATATGAGCTACAGATATATAATTCTAAAAACTTATACAAACTAAAATTAATTGTTGTCTCGTTGATTTGAACATAGCATAACATCACATAAAATATCCCATCACATAATAAGTGATTTGAATTAGTTGCAAACATAACATAAAAATTATGAATTACATAAAAATAATATAACAAGTTCGAAGTACATGACCATAGCATAACCTAACATAACATAGCGTAATATAACATAATACAACATCCCATAAGTCCAAACCATAAATCTGAAAAAAAAAAATCAGGGCCTCCACTACGTATGACGTTCCTGAGGTGATTCTTTTTTCAAGCAAGAGCCTCGGTATGGCATGGCATCCCGTTGGGACCCCATACCGGATACATATATGACTTCTCTCTTTTTAAAATTTGTCCATATTTTTTTTCCATTTTTAATATTTTTTTCCATTTACTATTAATAAAAATTTAATTATGATTAAAATGAGTTGTTATAGTTGTTAAAAAATTACACCAATTAACATTAGAAATGTACTAATATATACGAATCTGACCTAGTGAGTTTGTTTTTGAGGTTGGGTTTTAGTAAAGCTGGGACCTGCGAAAATTTAACTATTTTTCATTTCTCTAATTTAAAGCATGCTTAAAATTTCAGCATTTGTACTGATGCACTCAAGCATCGCAATAAAAGGTACCCAACTGAATGCACACAAATTTCAAAATCGTTGATATAATTTACTATAAACATTATATACGAATAAGCGTATGATTGGAAACGGGCCGAAATTTTATGTTTTGCTCTCCAAAGTGTTTCTTTACAAGCATGGTGACTAGCTCAACACCTCAAGATTTAAACTTAAAGAAAACCATGAGAAGCTAATGAAGTTGAAACTTAACTGGTCCAAATTCTCAAATAAAGGCTCTGGATGAAAGCATCTCATCTAATTTGGGAATTTTATGGTAAATTACACACTTGAAATAGTACTGACATTTGTTTCCTATTTTACGTAAAGTTCAGTGCTATCAAGGTGTTTGATAAATGAGAAGGGTTCAAATGCATCATAATTTCTGTGCTCCAATATGCTCCATATCCGTTGTTTTCATTTTCAAAGTCCGAACAGTCTATCCAAACCGCTCGACATGATCTTCATAATAAAATATACTTGAAGACCAAATTTTATATTTTTTTTTAACATTTTTTTACTATTTTTTTAGGTAGGTACAATGTCACTTTATCGGATGGTCCAAAATCTCCTTAAAAAGTGATTTTGTACCTATCTAAAAAAAATAGTAAAAAAATATTAAAAAATATAAAATTTGGCCTCCAAGCATATTTTATTATGAAGATCATGTTGAGCAGTTCAGATCGATTGTTCGGACTTTGAAAATGGAGATAAATGATGTGGGGCATATTGGAACACAAAAATTATGGTGCATTTGAACCCTCCTCTTGATAAATTGCCTAAACCAGAATGTCGGTGCTTTTTTTTGCGAATAATGAGTCTGCTATAGTACATATGGTGTCTAGCTAATGGCTATACATGTATACATGCTAGCATTGTCCACTTTAGTATTAAGCAGGGGTGGATCCAATAAGGTCCAGAGGAGAGGCAATTGTCCTCCTGAATTTTTAAATTTAGTGAAAAAAAAGACCTAGTTCTTCTTTGTCCTCCAGAAAAATATTTTGCTCTTCTGAATCCAATAAGCCCAAAACTATTTTAAACATTTAGCTTTATTTGAAAGAAAAGCCCAGTTTGAATACATCAAAATTAAATTGAAGTCACAATTAACGAATTTGAACACGCTAAGCTATTTTAACCACATTCCTGCCCCCTCACAAAAATCCTGCATCCACTCCTGGTATTAAGCCATGTTACCATCAACAAGGTCGAGGTAAATTTGCTCTGAGTAGTTTGATATCAGTACGTCTGAGTCCTCCACCAAATGCTCTAGATCTACCTCAACCAAATGCACTAGATCTATCTCCAGGTATTTGGTAAATTTGTGTTTGGAATTGATAATTGGAAGGAAAATATTTGATTTATTCTTATTTAATTGTGAATGCTCTCAAGATGTTTGATAAAATGCTCAAACTAAATTCATCATTTTCTGATTTATGAGTGCAAAGGATGAGAGGCCAAAGATACAAACACTGTCCACCTAAACACTGTCCACTTGATCATGTATATATATAATTAATTTTGATATATGGCCTTAATATAATATCATAGTAAACGTTTAAAAAACAACGGTTGAACTGGTTAGACCTATGAACCGTTGAAATTTATTCAAAATGTTGCGTTATTCAGTCATTGAGCATTTAAAAAATGACGAAATTAGTCCAAAACTACAGTTTGCATGAATTAGTTCTTTAAGTTATAAAAAAAACTAAACTATATGAGTTTGGCTAAGGTACTATGGATAGCATAAGACGTCATGTGCTATTTCTTGAAAACCTATAGGATTGATTTCAAACGACGAATTTAATCCGATAAAACCGAGCAATTTCGTCATTGATAAGTACATGCAAAATTTATAACTTTTCAAAGTCATTTAGTATAAAGTCAAGTAGTAAAAAAAATAATGATTTTTAAGTTAATTTTACATGTAAACAAATCAATAACGAAGGAGCTCGGTTTTAATATATAGTATTCGTCGTTTGAAGTAAATCAGATAGATTTCAAGACAATAGTACAAAATGTCTTATTCTATCCATAGTACCTTAGCCAAATTCAAACAATATTCTTTTCTAATAAAAAATTTGCTTCTGGAGAATTTTTTACTCTTCTGTAAAGATTGATTTTGTTAATCTGAGAGAAGTTGAAAGATCAAATTCTTTCTTGAAAGTTCAAGGGCTGATTCGGTGTAACTAAAATGTTTAGGATCCAATTGAAAAAAAAATATTCTGAAAAAAAAATTCAACGACCAGTTTGATGTAAATAAAAATTTAAAGGCCAATTTCTTTAAAGAAAGTTTAGGGATCAATTTTTTTCCTTTTCTTTTCTTCTACTTCCGCAGTCGAAACTTATACCTAACCATTTCAAAATATTTTATTTCATAACACATAGTTTTAGTTTTTCCATGATGCATAGTTCATAGCTCTAATTTTAATTGGGAACTTAACCCAGTTCGAGTTCGGTTTGAACCAATTTCGAACTGAGCTGGTTCAAAATTGAAGCAAGGTTTCAAACTGAAAAGAACAGTTGAGTTTGATTCGGTGCTATTCGAACGAGTTCGATTTGGTTCGTTAGTAGTTCGAATTGAGGTGAATCAGAGGAGAATTAGAAGAGTTGTATGTTTCAGATAGAGCAAGACCAATTTCGAACTGAGTCAGAACCATTCCGACCTGAACCAGACCAATTTCGAACCGACCCAGAACTATTTCGAATAAAGCTAGACCCAGTTCGAGTTCGAACCAATTTCAAACCAAGATGGTTTGATTCGTTTCAGAACTAACTTTAATCGAGCGAGTTAATTGTGATTTTTTTTTGAATCAAACTCAATCGAATCACGAGCTACGAGCTTTTTTGCCAGCCCTAAGTGAAACATTTATATGCGAACCTTGAAACTTTTCAAACTAATTTAGTATATAATCACGTGTCAGAAATAGAAGATTTATAAGTTAGTTTTAATGCATTAATTTTTTAATATTTTTTTTACAACTTGACTTTATACTGTATGAATTTAAAAATTTATAATTTTTACAGGTAAATGTTTAACTTGTGAAGTAAATCAGTTTTAACGGTTTGAATTCGTCATTTAAAATTCATACCATAAGTTTTAAGATAATATGATAGCTCCCTTGCCGTTTGCTTCTCCTACATCATAAATTTGTATATATATCATTATTTTTTATCGACTTGTTATTACAATTTAGTAGTTTACGAATAATAAAGAAAATACGATATATTTATTTTAGATCGAACGATATGGGCAATTGGAAGGCACTTGTCCAATAAGAAAGGATACGTATGTACAAGCTTTTTTGCAGTGGATATGTATCCTCCGTTAATAACACGTGCGGTACTCAAATTATACCTTGAATTAATTTGAGGCATATATCTTGCTGGTGATATAAATGTTTCCGGGCACCATTGTTGGAAAAAAAAAAATTTCGTAGGAGAAAGTGTAATAGAAAATCTGAGATGGAAAATTTGCATTTATCAATAATTTACTTTCATCCAAAGATTCCTATGAATTAGATAGATTTTTCCTTGATTTTCTTAAATAATCAACCAAATCGGACAACTTAAATCTAAAGTTAGAAAGACCTTATAATTCAGTAAATGAACGATGATCATAATGACGAAACAGATATTCTTAAAATAAATTTAGTTCAATATAATTAATACTTATAATTTAATTCAAAATTTGAGACATATATCTTGCTGGTGATATAAATGTTTCCGGACATCATTTATGAAAAAAAATTTAATTCCACACGAGAAGAAAATCTCAGATGAAAGATTTGCAATTATCAATTTAGTTCAGTATAATTAATACTTACAATTGAAAATATATAGATGAATAATGAGTGAGGCTACGAAATATATTTTGTAATTCGCAGATCTATTGTTTTCAAACTCGGAAGGAATGAACGATTCATCTGAAATTAAGAAATATCACAGCAACAGGGAGTTCAGCTGTGCATTGTATCGTGAGGCAGTTATTTGTAATGTATTGTTGGTACTTCAATAGATAGGCTGCATGAGACAAGTCACATTATATCCCAGAACCCACTACCTCCTCTCCTCCAACACAAGTCACATAAATTTATTTCGTGCATTGGAGACTAAACCCTAAACCCTCTTTTCTCATTTACCGTACACTAATTAATTAATGGAAGATTTTATTCCAGATACGACATGAATGGAAGATTTTAGTCCGATCGGGGAAGATTTTGCACAACGGCTCTTCTAAAGGAACCGACCGCCTTATTTCTTCCCGTTCCCCTCATCATTCGTTCCTTATATAGAGCCTGAGCGAGGGTTCTACTTTCTAGAGACGCCGACAATTTGAAGAGAGCGAGAGAGAGCCTGAGCGAGAAAATTTCGAGAGAGAGAGAGAGAGAGAGAGAGGCTGAGCGAGAGAAAGCGAGAGAGCCGGGTTTTAAGAGGTCAGACGCTGAGCGAGAGAGCTAGAGAGGCTGAGCCAAAGAAAGCGAGAGGGACGGGTTTTAAGAGATCAGAGGCTGAGCGGGAGAGCGAGAGAGGCTGAGTGAGAGAAAGCGAGAGAGACGGGTTTTAAGAGATCAGAGGAGGAGCGAGAAACCCCGACAATTTCAAGAGAGAAAGAGAGAGAGCGAGACAATCCGAGCTAGCGAAAGAGGCTGGGTGAGAAAAAGCGAGGGAGACGGGTTTTAAGAGATCAGAGGCTGAGCGAGAGCGCAAGAGAGGCTGAGCGAGAAACCCCGACAATTTCAAGAGAGATAGAGAGAGAGGTTGAGCGAGAGAAAGCGAGACAACCCGATCTAGGGTTTCAAGAGAGAGAGGCTGAGCGAGCGGAAGCGAGAGAGCCCGACCGAGCGAGGGTTTCAAGAGAGAGGTTTCGCTCTTCTCTTTCACTTAATTTTAGGGTTCTGGTTCTGAAGTCAAAGATAATTACAAGGTAGCACACAGATTATCTTTATTTATGATCTTTTTTTTTTTTTTGCATTTTTTTGTTTCTTATCTGTTTGGTTTTCTTGGTCTCACTTTGAACTGCATCAAGTCCTTGACACCAGCATTAAAATTTCTTACTTATGTTGAACAGATTAATGTGCTAGTAATCATTGTTTTCTATTATTATTTTCTATGATTGTTTACTGTTATTTAATTGTTTTTTAGATTTCTTCCAAGGAGAGCTTTATAACACACTAAAAGTTGACGATTACTTTAGGAGCATATGTATGTGAATGTAATTGAGCAATTTCTCTCCTTGGTTTCTAACATTATAAATTGATTTTAATATATTGTTATTTTTTTTTTTTCCTATTTGTGCAGATGATGGTGAGTCAGTTTGATGAAACATAATCAGATGGAGTGGTGCAGAGCTATGGTAAAAGGTGAACCAGAAGTAGATACCCGAAAGGTCGAACCTGAGAACATCAAGATGGCTGATTTGGATCACGAGACCC
The DNA here is from genome assembly GCA_025461125.1 of Carex kokanica. Classification (NCBI taxonomy): domain Eukaryota; kingdom Viridiplantae; phylum Streptophyta; class Magnoliopsida; order Poales; family Cyperaceae; genus Carex; species Carex kokanica. The sequence continues at coordinate 1,086,211 of JAJGRX010000848.1, read as the reverse complement.
GTCAAATTGTGGAGAAAATGATGGTAAGACCCTATATATTATCATCAGATTGCAAGGTTATTAGTATTTTATTACAAATGAGATACTATGTCTAACATATATATGGTAAATAGTTTCTGTTTTATTTGCTTCTTTGATAAGTTGGATCAGTGTCACAAGCAAATAGGGGCTCCCTACAAGTGACAAGATGCAAAAGCAATAACTCCTCAACAAATTTATGGCCCAGGTAAGGGAATTGTACTATTATTTTCAGCTAGGAATATTTATGCCCTTTGACAGCTATACTGATAAGTTATACTGATCAAATGGCGCATGTGATTGACCAACAACGGAAGCAATCTTTGCAGATTTCTGTGTCTGATCAAACCTGGTTTTACTCTTTTTACCCACCCTGGTACTCTAGATTTTGATTTCCGTACTATATGTGTATAAGATAATAGTGGCTTATTTTTCATCTGTTTTTTCTGTAAATTGCTTTGGCAGTAGTAAATTTAGGGTTTTACCTTTCTTGTACAACCAACCTAGAACTGTGCCACAGATGACAACATTGGGCTCGCATCGTTTAAAAAACATATAATGCATAATATTCACCATCTCCTCAATTTTACCTTTCTTGCAAAACCAATGTTAATAGTGTCATAAGTGACAACATCAAAGTCCAAGTCCACTGCCTTCTCAGTCTCACATTTCTTCAACAATCAATGTGTGTCACAATCCTATACAACACTATATTCAGCACACATCCCAGCTTAGGCATTTTGTCGAACGCCATAATTGAAAAACCATTCTATTATTCTCTACTCCTACAACCCCTTATATAAATGTATTCCCAATTATCTAATTCTACAAGCTTATCTACATGCCTTGATAGTATAGAGACGATTATCCAACAATTGTTAAAATGTAAGAACAATAGTTTACATACAATGTTACACTAGAACCTATAGAAAATTGTTTACCTACTCTATATGCTTCGTTCAAATAAGTTCCTTGTGACAAACTTGTAGACAATTGTTAGAATGTAATAACATTTGTAAAGCAAGAGACATTTTGCAGATAGACAATTGTCTAACATTTATTAGACTACAATAACAATTGTTTAAAACTAATTCACTGGTGCATCTTTTAGGTTGTAGTCATTTCTATTTATCTTCAAGACATGTTTAAAACAATAACAATTGTTTAAAGCTAACAATTGATGGAAATAATAACTAATTCTCTTAAGACATGTTATTTAGAAATAATATTATGTTGTGATTAAATTTAAAGGATGTTGTTTTAGGGTGCATTTCGAAGTACACCGAAGCTTGTTCTGATGAGGGCTGAGGAAGCCAACCTACAGATTGACCATTCGAGTATTCTGAATAGTTCAAGAAAGAAGGAGTCTCAGACTGCAAAGCCGACTAGCACAATTTCAGTGCAATATTTTCGAAGGTAACTTCAAACCTGTTGGTCGATTAAATGTGCCTTACAAGCTGGGACTTGACATTTCTGACATGTTTTTTATCAGTGTTAAAAGTAGGTAGCAGGTGAAACCTTTTAAGTTCTGGGCTTTTCTATTTATCTTTCGATGGAACTAATAACTAATACTATTAAGACATGTCATTTAGAAATAAGATTCTGTTGTGCTTAACTTTAACGGATGTTGTTTTAGGGTGCATTTTGAAGTAAGCCGAAGCTTGTTCTGATGAGGGCGGAGGAAGCCAAGATCATTCTTGTATTCTGAATATTTCAAGAAACAAAGAGTCTCAGACTGCAAAGCCGACAACCACAATTTCATTGCATTATTTTCGAAGGCAACTTCAAATATGTTGGTCGATTCAGGTAATCTTCTTACCAGATTTTATGTGAGGTTGGTATATTTTGTTTTTGCAGCTGAACTCAGAAAATACTTGGCTTATTTACTTCCCCTTGCTTGTGGCTGTTTCGTTTTCCTGACTGGTAGAAGTCAACCGAACCTGACTTGCCCGTTACTTGTTGGAGCAGATAGGCTTTTATTATAATTTTTTTGAAGTGGTCAGATTTCAATTCACTGGATGCATTACTGAAAAGGCGCGCATCCAACAACCTGAATTGCCCGTTACTTGTTAGAAGACATAGGCTTTTATTATAATTTTTTTTTAAGTGGTCAGATGTCAACTCGCTGGATGCCATCAATTGATGCTCCTTTGTACTGAAGCAATTCCTTATTAATCAAAGATTACGGCTTTTATTTTTGGTTACTACCGATTTCTGTGTTTAATTTTCGTTTATGTAGAAGAAGCTTTCTTTGAAGTGGTTTGCATTCCTGAAAAGGCGCACATCCAACAACCTTACCTTCAATGTGCTTTTCCATGGCCCTTTGACTAGGCTGATGGCTGTTCTTCTCAAAATCGGTCGTACATTGTGAGATAAGTTTCCACCAAAATATTTCTTTATTTGTGGCAACAGTCATTCTTAAATATCCCCTATGTTTGAATTGAGCCGGATTTTGACTAGCATGGTGTTCCGTTTACATTGAACCACTGGAAGTAATGATTCTGGTTTAATTCAAAAGTTGAGGCTTGTGTTTACGACCACACCCATTTTATGTAATACATGCGACAACTAGTGTGGTCCATCTTTTTGCTAGATTCTAGTCATATCTGTTTTATATTCCTATGGAACTAAATTATCTTAAGATGTATAAATAATGTAGAAATAATATTTTTTTTTGTTGCTTTTACTTTTAAGGGATGTTGTTGCATCACTTCGAAGAAAGCTGAGGGATGATGAATCAAACCTACAGACTCTTTCAAAGATTCCAGATAGTTCAAGGCTGGGGTAAGAAGTCCGTGACAAGCTGAGAAGCACAATTTGAAGACACTATTTTTGAAGGTAACTAAACTGCAGGTCTGTTTGGTTGGCTCAGGTATGCCCTTTACCAGATTTGATGTGAGGTATGAGTCATTTTTTTTAAACTTTTCTGTATTGGAGTTGATAGCTAAGGAAATGCTGGCTTGTTTGCTTGCTTCCCGTTGGATGTGGCAGTTTTGTTGACCTCTTTCTCTGTTTTGGTTGGTGTTGTGGTTTGGCCTAAACATTTGTCAAGTCAGGTTATGGTCGAAGTTGCTTAATGTGATTGATATTTGTTTGTTACCTTTGTCCTCATAATGTCAGCTTCTTCTATGTCCTTTTTATCAATACACTGGTAGTAATGATCGGATGAAAGTAATCCAGTCCAGTCCAAACAGGGCTGTAATTAATAGTGTTTTTAGCAGAGCCATTCCTGTGTCTCTAAAACAGATCATTATGGAATTTCAAGGTATACTAAATTTTTGGCGTTTACCCTCAATATGTATAGTTGTCAGCTGCTTAATTTAGTTTACATTTAGTGATTCTGGTGATCAGTATGGTAACCTAATTTGTAATTCACCTGAATTGCTTGAACTGCACCCAGGGTGACATTTAATATATTCTCAAAATGTATAGTCTTACTGGATAAAATGTTGAAGGTCAACTCAATGTGCCTTACAAGCTGGGACTTGACATTTCTGACTTGCTTATTATCTGTGTGAAATGTAGGTTGGTGGTGCAACCTTTTAGCCTTTTCTTTTTATCTTCTGGTGGGACTAATAACTAAGTCTTTTAAGACATGTCATTTATAAATAATATTCTGTTGTGCTTAACCTTAAAGGATGTTGTTTTAGGTTGCATTTTGAAGTAAACCGAAGCTTGTTCTGATGAGGGCTGAGGAAGCCAAGACCATTCTAGTATTCTGAATAGTTCAAGAAACAAGGAGTCTCAGACTGCAAAGCCGACAAGAACAATTTCAGTGCATTATTTTCGAAGCTAACTTCATATCTGTTGGTCGATTCAGGTAATCTGCTGACCAGATTTTATGTGAGGTTGGTATATTTCGTTTTTGGATGTCCCCTTTTTTTTATGGTATTAGATAGCAGCTGAAGCTAAAAAAATGCGTGGGTTATTTACTTCCTCTTACTTGTGGCAGTTTCGTTTTCCTGATTGGTAGCAGTCAACCAAACGTGACTTGGCCGTTACTTGTTAGAGCAGATAGGCTTCTATTATAATTTTTTTTTAAGTGGTCAGATGTCAACTCACTTGATGCCTTCAATTCATGCTCCTTTGTACTGAAGCAATTCCTTGTTAATCAAAGATTACGGTTTTTATTTTTGGTTAGTACCGACTTCTGAGTTTAATTTTTGTTTATGTAGAAGAAGCTTTCTTTGAAGTGGTTTGCATTCCTGAAAAGGCGCGCATCCAACAACCTTACCTTCTCTGTGCTTTCGCTTGGTCCTGTGACTAGGCTGATGGATGTTCTTCTCAAAATCGGTCATACATTGTGAGATAAGTTTCCATCAAAATATTTCTTTGTTTGTGGCAACAGTAATTCTTAAATCTCTTTATGTTAGAATTGAGCTCGATTTTGACTAGCTTGGTGTTATGTTTAGATTGAACCTCTAGAAGTAATGACTCGGGTTTAATTCTAAAGTTGAGGCTTGTGTTTACTGCCACACCCATTTTATGTAATACATGCGACAAGTAGTCTGGTGCATCTTTTAGCTAGATTCTAGTCATTTCTGTTTTATATTCCTATGGAACTAAATTATGTTAAGATGTATAAATAATGATGAAATAATATTTTTTGTTGCTTTTGCTTTTAAGGGTTGTTGTTGCGTCACTTCGAAGAATGCTGAGGGATGACAAATCCAACCTACAGACTCTTTCAAAGATTCCAGATAGTTCGAGAGTGGGGTAAGAAGTTCGTGACAAGCTCAGCAGCACAATTTGAAGATACTATTTTTGAAGGTAAGTAAACTGCAGATCAGTTTGGTTGGTTCAGGTATGGTCTTTAACAGATTTTATGTGAGGTATGATTCATATTTTCTTTAACTTTTTTGTATTGGAGTAGATAGCTAAGGTATTGCTGGCTTGTTTGATTGCCTCCCGTTAGGTGTGGCAGTTTTGTTGACCTTTTTCTCTGTTTTGATTGGTGTTGTGGTTTGGCCTAAATATTTGTCAAGTCAGGTTGTGGTGGAAGTTGCTTAATGTGATTGATATTTGTTTGTTGCCCTGGTCCTCATGAAGTGAGCTTCTTCTATGTCCTTTTTATCAATACGCTGGTAGTAATGATGGGGTTGAAGTAATCCAGTCCAATCCAAACTAGGCTGTAATTAATAGTTTATAGCAGAGCCATTCTTGTGTATCTAAAACAGATCATTATGGAATTTCAAGGTATACTAAATTTTTGGCCTTAACCCTCGACATATATAATTGTCAGCTGCTTAATTTAGTTTAAATTGAGTGATTCTGTAGATCAGTATGGTAACCTACTTGGTAATTCACCTTAATTTGTTGAACTGCGCCCAGGGTGACATGAAATATATCCTCAAAATGTACAGTCGTAATAGTTGAAATGTTGAGGTCAATTAAATGTGCCTTACAAGCTGGGACTTGACATTTCTGACATGTTTTTTATCAGTGTTAAAATTAGGTCGCAGGTGAAACCTTTAGGCTCAAGTCTTTTCTATTTATCTTTCAATGGAACTAATAACTAATACTCTGAAGACCTGTCATTCAGAAATAATATTCTCTTGTGCTTAACTTTAACGGATGTTGTTCTAGGGTGCATTTTGATGTAAGCCGAAGCTTGTTCTGATGAGGGCTGACGAAGCGAAGATCATTCTAGTAATATGAATAGTTCAAGAAACAAAGAGTCTCAGACTGCAAAGCCGAGAAGCACAATTTCAGTGCATTATTTCCGAAGGTAACTTCAAATCTGTTGGTCGATTCAGGTAATCTTCTAACCAGATTTTATGTGAGGTTGGTGTATTTCGTTTTTCTTGTCCCCGTCTCTCTTGGATTAGATAGCAGCTGAACTCAAAAAATACTTGGCTTATTTACTTCCCCTTACTTGTGGCAGTTTCGTTTTCCTGATTGGTAGGAGTCGACGAAACCTGACTTGTCATTTATATTTATCAGTGTTAAAAGTAGGTCGCCGGTGAAACCTTTAGGTTCTAGCCTTTTCTATTTATCTTCTGGTGGGACTAATAACTAAGTCTTTTAAGACATGTCATTTATAAATAATATTCTGTTGTGCTTAACTTTAAAGGATGTTGTTTTAGGTTGCATTTCGAAGTAAGCCGAAGCTTGCTCTGATGAGCGTTGAGGTAGCCAAGACCATTCTAGTATTCTGAATAGCTCAAGAAACAAGGAGTCTCAGACTGCAAAGCTGACAAGCCCAATTTCAGTGCATTATTTTCGAAGGTAGCTTAAAAGCTGTTGGTCGATTCAGGTAATCTTCTTACCAAATTTTATGTGAGGTTGGTATATTTCGTTTTTGCTTGTCCCGTTCTCTCTATTGTATTAGTTAGCAGCTGAACTCAAGAAATGCCTGGCTGATTTACTTCCTCTTACTTGTGGCAGTTTCGTTTTCCTGATTGGAAGCAGTCAACCAAACGTGACTTGCCCGTTACTTGGTAGAGCAGATAGGCTTTTATTATAATTTTTTTTAAGTGGTCATATGTCAATTCACTGGATGCCTTCAATTCATGCTCCTTTGTACTGAAGCAATTCCTTGTAAATCAAAATATTACGGTTTTTATTTTTGGTTACTACCGACTTCTGAGTTTAATTTTTGTTTATGTAGAAGAAGCTTTCTTTGAAGTGGTTTGCATTCCTGAAAAGGCACGCATCCAACAACCTTACCTTCTCTGTGCTTTTGCTTGGTCCTTTAACTAGGCTGATGGACGTTCTTGTCAAAATCGGTCGTACATTGTGGGATAAGTTGCCATCAAAATATTTCTTTGTTTGTCGGAACAGTAATTCTTAAATCTCTCTTATGTTTGAATTGAGCTGGATTTTGACTAGCATGGTGTTCCGTTTACATTGAAACTCTAGAAGTAATGACTCTGGTTTAATTCAAAAGTTGAGGCTTGTGTTTACTGCCACACCCATTTTGTGTAATACATGCGACAACTAGTCTGGTGCATCTTTTAGCTAGATTCTAGTCTTTTCTGTTTTATATTCCTATGAAACTAAATTATCTTCAGATGTATAAATAATGTTGAAACAATATTTTGTTGTTGCTTTCAGTTTTGAGGGATGTTGTTGCGTCACTTCGAAGAAAGCTGAGGGATGACAAATCCAACCTACAAACTCTTTCAAAGATTCCAGATAGTTCACGACTGGGATAAGAAGTCCGTGACAAGCTCAGAAGCACAATTTGAAGACACTATTTTTGAAGGTAACTAACTGCAGATCAGTTTGGTTGGTTCAGGTATGGTCGTTAACAGATTTTATGTGAGGTATGATTCATATTTTCTTTTAACTTTTCTGTATTGGAGTAGATAGCTAAGGAATTGCTGGCTTGTTTGATTGCCTCCCGTTAGATGTGGCAGTTTTGTTGACCTTTTTCTCTGTTTACGTTGGTGTTGTTGTTTGGCCTAAACATTTGTCAAGTGAGGTTATGGTCGAAGCTGCTTAATGAGATTGATATTTGTTTGGTACCTTGGTCCTCATAAAGCCAGCTTCTTCTATGTCCTTCTTATCAATACACTGGTAGTAATGATGGGTTGAAAGTAATCCAGTCCAATCCAAACAAGGGTGTAATTAATAGTTTATAGCAGAGCCATTCCCTGTTAATCAAAGATGATGGTTTTTATTTTTGGTTAGTACCGACTTCTGAGTTTAATTTTTGTTTATGTAGAGGAAGCTTTCTTTGAAGTGGTTTGCATTACTGAAAAGGCGCGCATCCAACAACCTTACCTTCTCTGTGCTTTCGCTTGGTCCTGTGACTCGGCTGATGGATGTTCTCCTCAAAATCGGTCATATATTGTGAGATAAGTTTCCTTCAAAATACTTCTTTATATGTAGGAACAGTAAATCTTAATGTTTGAATTGAGCTGGCTTTTGACTAGCATGGTGTGCCGTTTAGATTGAATCTCTAGAAGTAATGACTCTGGTTTAATTAAATCGTTGAGGCTTGTGTTTGCTACCACATCCATTTTATGTAATACATGCGACAACTAGTCTGGTGCATCTTTTAGCTAGGTTCTAGTCATTTCTGTTTTATATTCCTATGGAAATAAATTATCTTAAGATGTATAAATAATGTACAAATAATTTTTTTTTGTTGTTTTTAATTTTAAGGGATGTTGTTGTGGCATTTCGAAGAAAGCTGAGGGATGACAAATCCAACCTACAGACTCTTTGAAAGATTCCAGATATTTCAAGACAGGGGTAAGGAGTCTGTGACAAGCTGAGAAGCACAATTTGAAGGCACTATTTTTGAAGGTAACTAAACTGCATATCAGTTCGGTTGGTTCAGGTATGCCCTTTACCAGATTTTATGTGAGGTATGATTCATTTTTTTTTTCACCTTTTCTGTATTGGAGTAGATAGCTAAGGAAATGATGGCTTGTTCGCTTGCTTCCCGTTAGATTTGGCAGTTTTGTTGACCTTTTGCTCTGTTTTGGTTGGTGTTGTGGTTTGGCCTAAACATTTGTCAAGTCAGGTTATGGTCGAAGTTGCTTAATGAGATTGATATTTGTTTGTTATCTTGGTCCTTATAAAGTCAGTTTCTTCTATGTCCTTTTTATCAATACACTGGTAGTAATGATGGGATGAAAGTAATCCCGTCCAATGCAAACAAGGCTGTAATCAATAGTTTATAGCCGATCCATTTTTGTGTCTCTAAAACAGATCATCGCGGACTTTCAAGGTATGCTAAATTTGTGGCGTTTACCCCTCAACTTATATAGTTGTCAGCGGCTTAATTTTATTTGAAATTTAGTGATTCTGGTTATCAGTATGGTAACCTACTTGGTAATTCACCTTAATTTCTTGAACTGTGCCCAGGGTGCCGGGGAATATATCCTCAAAATGTACAGTACTAATGGTTGAAATGTTGAGGTCAATTAAATGTGCCTTAGAAGCTGGGACTTGACATTTCTGACATGTTTTTTGTGAGTGTTAAAAGTAGGTCGCCGGTGAAACCTTTAGGTTCTAGCCTTTTCTATTTATCTTTCGATGGAACTAATAACTAATGCTCTTAAGACATGTCATTTATAAATAATATTCTGTTGTGCTTAACTTTAAAGGATGTTGTTTTAGGTTGCATTTCGAAGTAAGCCGAAGCTTGCTCTGATGAGCGCTGAGGTAGCCAAGACCATTCTAGTATTCTGAATAGTTCAAGAAACAAGGAGTCTCAAACTGCAAAGCCGACAAGCACAATTACAATGCATAATTTTCGAAGGTAACCTCAAATCTGTTGGTCGATCCAGGTAATCTTGTTACCAGATTTTATGTGAGGTTGGTGTGTTTCGTTTTTTCTTGTCCCCTTCTCTCTATTGGATTAGCTAGCAGCTGAACTCAAAAAATACTTGGCTTATTTTCTTCCCCTTACTTGTAGCAGTTACGTTTTCCTGACTGGTTGATGTCAACCAAACCTGCCTTGCCCGTTACTTGTTAGAAGAGATAGGCTTTTATTATATTTTTTTTTTAAGTGGTCAGATGTCAACTCACTGGATGCCATCCATTGATGCTCCTTTGTACTGAAGCAATTCCTTATTAATCCAAGATTACGGCTTTTATTTTTGGTTACTACCGACTTCTGTGTTTAATTTTCGTTTATGTAGAAGAAGCTTTCTTTGAAGTGGTTTGCATTCCTGAAAAGGCGCACATGCAACAACCTTACCTTCAATGTGCTTTTCCTTGGTCCTTTGACTAGGCTGATGGATGTTCTTCTCAAAATCGGTCGTACATTGTGAGATAAGTTTCCACCAAAATATTTCTTTATTTGTGGCAACAGTTATTCTTAAATTTCCCCTATGTTTGAATTGAGCCGGATTTTGACTAGCATGGTGTTCCGTTTACATTGAACCTCTGGAAGTAATGATTCTGGTTTAATTCAAAAGTTGAGGCTTGTGTTTACGACCACACCCATTTTATGTAATACATGCGACAACTAGTGTGGTCCATCTTTTTGCTAGATTCTAGTCATTTCTGTTATATATTCCTATGGAACTAAATTATCTTAAGATGTATAAATAATGTAGAAATAATATTTTTTTTTGTTGCTTTTACTTTTAAGGGATGTTGTTGCATCACTTCGAAGAAAGCTGAGGGATGATGAATCAAACCTACAGACTCTTTCAAAGATTCCAGATTGTTCAAGGCTGGGGTAAGAAGTCCGTGACAAGCTGAGAAGCACAATTTGAAGACACTATTTTTGAAGGTAACTAAACTGCAGATCTGTTTGGTTGGCTCAGGTATGCCCTTTACCAGATTTGATGTGAGGTATGATTCATTTTTTTTAAACTTTTCTGTATTGGAGTTGATAGCTAAGGAAATGCTGGCTTGTTTGCTTGCTTCCCGTTGGATGTGGCAGTTTTGTTGACCTCCTTCTCTGTTTTGGTTGGTGTTGTGGTTTGGCCTAAACAGTTGTCAAGTCAGGTTATGGTCGAAGTTGCTTAATGTGATTGATATTTGTTTGTTACCTCGGTCCTCATAATTTCAGCTTCTTCTATGTCCTTTTTATCAATACACTGGTAGTAATGATCGGATGAAAGTAATCCAGTCCAGTCCAAACAGGGCTGTAATTAATAGTTTTTAGCAGAGCCATTCTTGTGTCTCTAAAACAGATCATTTTCGAATTTCAAGGTATACTAAATTTTTGGCGTTTACCCTCAATATGTATAGTTGTCAGCTGCTTAATTTAGTTTACATTTAGTGATTCTGGTGATCAGTATGGTAACCTAATTTGTAATTCACCTTAATTGCTTGACCTGCACCCAGGGTGACATTTAATATATTCTCAAAATGTATAGTCTTACTGGATAAAATGGTTGAAGGTGAACTAAATGTGCCATACAAGCTGGGACTTGACATTTCTGACTTGCTTATTATCTGTGTGAAATGTAGGTTAGTGGTGCAACCTTTTAAGCCTTTTAGCCTTTTCTAATAACTAAGTCTTTTAAGACATGTCATTTATAAATAATATTCTGTTGTGCTTAACCTTAAAGGATGTTGTTTTAGGTTGCATTTTGAAGTAAACCGAAGCTTGTTCTGATGAGGGCTGAGGAAGCCAAGACCATTCTAGTATTCTGAATAGTTCAAGAAACAAGGAGTCTCAGACTGCAAAGCCGACAAGAACAATTTCAGTGCATTATTTTCGAAGGTAACTTCAAATCTGTTGGTCGATTCAGGTAATCTGCTGACCAGATTTTATGTGAGGTTGGTATATTTCGTTTTTGGATGTCCCCTTTTTTTTATGGTATTAGATAGCACCTGAAGTACAAAAAATGCTTGGCTTATTTACTTCCCCTTGTGGCTGTTTCGCTTACCTGAGTGGTACAAGTCAACCAAACCTGACTTGGCCGTTAATTGGTAGAGCAGATATGATTTTATAATAATTTTTTTAAGTGGTCAGATGTCACCTCACGGGATGCCTTCGATTGATGCTCCTTTGTACTGAAGCAATTCCTAGTTTATCAAAGATTACTTTTTTTATTCTTGGTTAGTACTGACTTTTGAGTTTAATTTTCGTTTATGTAGAAGAAGCTTTCTTTGAAGTGGTTTGCATTCCAGAAAAAGGCACGAATCCAACAACCTCACCTTCTCTGTGCTTTCGCTTGGTCCTGTGACTAGGCTGATGGACGTTCTTGTCAAAATCGGTCGTACATTGTGGGATAAGTTGCCATCAAAATATTTCTTTGTTTGTCGGAACAGTAATTCTTAAATCTCTCTTATGTTTGAATTGAGCTGGATTTTGACTAGCATGGTGTTCGGTTTACATTGAATCTCTAGAAGTAATGACTCTGGTTTAATGAAATCGTTGAGGCCTGTGTTTACTGCCACACCCATTTTGTGTAATACATGCGACAACTAGTCTGGTGCATCTTTTAGCTAGCTTCTAGTCATTTCTGTTTTATATTCCTATGGAACTAAATTATGTTAAGATGTATAAATAATGTTGAAATAATATTTTTTGTTGCTTTTGCTTTTAAGGGTTGTTGTTGCGTCACCTCGAAGAAAGCTGAGGGATGACAAATCCAACCTACAGACTCTTTCAAAGATTCCAGATAGTTCGAGACTGGGGTAAGAAGTTCGTGACAAGCTCAGAAGCACAATTTGAAGACACTATTTTTGAAGGTAACTAAACTGCAGATCAGTTTGGTTGGTTCAGGTATGGTCTTTAACAGATTTTATGTGAGGTATGATTAATATTTTCTTTAACTTTTTTGTATTGGAGTAGATAGCTAAGGAATTGCTGGCTTGTTTGATTGCCTCCCGCTGGTAGTAATGATGGGGTTGAAGTAATCCAGTCCAATCCAAACAAGGCTGTAATTAATAGTTTATAGCAGAGCCATTCTTGTGTATTTAAAACAGATCATTATTGAATTTCAAGGTATACTAAATTTTTGGCCTTTACCCTCGACATATATAGTTGTCAGCTGCTTAATTTAGTTTAAATTGAGTGATTCTGTTGATCAGTATGGTAACCTACTTGGTAATTCACCTTAATTTCTTGAACTGCGCCCAGGGTGACGTGAAATATATCCTCAAAATGTACAGTCCTAATGGTTGAAATGTTGAGGTCAATTAAATGTGCCTTACAAGCTGGGACTTGACATTTCTGACGTGTTTTTTATCAGTGTTAAAAGTTGGTCGCAGGTGACACCTTTAGGTTCTAGTCTTTTCTATTTATCTTTCGATGGAACTAATAACTAATACTCTTAAGACCTGTCATTCAGAAATAATATTCTCTTGTGCTTAACTTTAACGGATGTTGTTCTAGGGTGCATTTTTATGTAAGCCGAAGCTTGTTCTGATGAGGGCTGACGAAGCGAAGATCATTCTAGTAATCTGAATAGTTCAAGAAACAAAGAGTCTCAGACTGCAAAGCCGAGAAGCACAATTTCAGTGCATTATTTTCGAAGGTAACTTCAAATCTGTTGGTCGATTCAGGTAATCTTCTAACCAGATTTTAGGTGAGGTTGGTGTATTTCGTTTTTGCTTGTCCCCGTCTCTCTCTTGGATTAGATAGCAGCTGAACTCAAAAAATACTTGGCTTATTTACTTCCCCTTACTTGTGGCAGTTTCGTTTTCCTGATTGGTAGGAGTCGACGAAACCTGACTTGTCATTTATATTTATCAGTGTTCAAAGTAGGTTGCCGGTGAAACCTTTAGGTTCTAGCCTTTTCTATTTCTCTTTCGATGGAACTAATAACTAGTACTCTTAAGACATGTCATTTACAAATAATATTCTGTTGTGCTTAACTTTAAAGGATGTTGTTTTAGGTTGAATTTCGAAGTAAGCCGAAGCTTGCTCTGATGAGCGCTGAGGTAGCCAAGACCATTCTACTATTCTGAATAGTTCAAGAAACAAGGAGTCTCAGACTGCAAAGCCGACAAGCACAATTTCAGTGCATTATTTTCGAAGGTAGCTTAAAAGCTGTTGGTCGATTCAGGTAATCTTCTTACCAAATTTTATGTGAGGTTGGTATATTTCGTTTTTGCTTGTCCCCTTCTCTGTATTGTATTAGTTAGCAGCTGAACTCAAAAAATGCCTGGCTGATTTACTTCCTCTTACTTGTGGCAGTTTCGTTTTCCTGATTGGTAGCAGTCAACCAAACGTGACTTGCCCGTTACTTGTTAGAGCAGATAGGCTTCTATTATAAGTTTTTTTTAAGTGGTCAGATGTCTACTCACTTGATGCCTTCAATTCATGCTCCTTTGTACTGAAGCAATTCCTTGTTAATCAAAGATTACGGTTTTTATTTTTGGTTAGTACCGACTTCTGAGTTCAATTTTTGTTTATGTAGAAGAAGCTTTCTTTGAAGTGGTTTGCATTCCTGAAAAGGCGCGCATCCAACAACCTTACCTTCTCTGTGCTTTTGCTTGGTCCTTTAACTAGGCTGATGGACGTTCTTGTCAAAATCGGTCGTACATTGTGGGATAAGTTGCCATCAAAATATTTCTTTGTTTGTCGGAACAGTAATTCTTAAATCTCTCTTATGTTTGAATTGAGCTGGATTTTGACTAGCATGGTGTTCGGTTTACATTGAATCTCTAGAAGTAATGACTCTGGTTTAATGAAATCGTTGAGGCCTGTGTTTACTGCCACACCCATTTTTTGTAATACATGCGACAACTAGTCTGGTGCATCTTTTAGCTAGATTCTAGTCTTTTCTGTTTTATATTCCTGCGGAACTAAATTATCTTCAGATGTATAAATAATGTTGAAACAATATTTTGTTGTTGGTTTCAGTTTTGAGGGATGTTATTGCGTTACTTCGAAGAAAGCTGAGGGATGACAAATCCAACCTACAAACTCTTTCAAAGATTCCAGATAGTTCACGACTGGGATAAGAAGTCCGTGACAAGCTCAGAAGCACAATTTGAAGACACTATTTTTGAAGGTAACTAACTGCAGATCTGTTTGGTTGGTTCAGGTATGGTCGTTAACAGATTTTATGTGAGGTATGATTCATATTTTCTTTAACTTTTCTTTATTGGAGTAGATAGCTAAGGAATTGCTGGCTTGTTTGATTGCCTCCCGTTAGATGTGGCAGTTTTGTTGACCTTTTTCTCTGTTTACGTTGGTGTTGTTGTTTGGCCTAAACATTTGTCAAGTGAGGTTATGGTCGAAGCTGCTTAATGAGATTGATATTTGTTTGGTACCTTGGTCCTCCTAAAGCCAGCTTCTTCTATGTCCTTCTTATCAATACACTGGTAGTAATGATGGGATGAAAGTAATCCAGTCCAATCCAAACAAGGGTGTAATTAATAGTTTATAGCAGAGCCATTCCCTGTTAATCAAAGATGATGGTTTTTATTTTTGGTTAGTACCGACTTCTGAGTTTAATTTTTGTTTATGTAGAGGAAGCTTTCTTTGAAGTGGTTTGCATTACTGAAAAGGCGCGCATCCAACAACCTTACCTTCTCTGTGCTTTCGCTTGGTCCTGTGACTCGGCTGATGGATGTTCTCCTCAAAATCGGTCATATATTGTGAGATAAGTTTCCTTCAAAATACTTCTTTATATGTAGGAACAGTAAATCTTAATGTTTGAATTGAGCTGGCTTTTGACTAGCATGGTGTGCCGTTTAGATTGAATCTCTAGAAGTAATGACTCTGGTTTAATTAAATCGTTGAGGCTTGTGTTTGCTACCACATCCATTTTATGTAATACATGCGACAACTAGTCTGGTGCATCTTTTAGCTAGGTTCTAGTCATTTCTGTTTTATATTCCTAAGGCACTAAATTATCTTAAGATGTATAGATAATGTACAAATAATATTTTTTTGTCGTCTTTAATTTCAAGGGATGTTGCGGCATTTCGAAGAAAGATGAGGGATGACGAATCCTACCAACAGACTCTTTCAAAGAGTCCAGATATTTCAAGACTGGGGTAAGGAGTCTGTGACAAGCTGAGAAGCACAGTTTGAAGGCACTATTTTTGAAGGTAACTAAACTGCAGGGCCATTTTTGTGTCTCTAAAACAGATCATCTTGGAATTTCAAGGTATACTAAATTTTTGGCGTTTACCCCTCTATATATATAGTTGTCAGCTGCTTAATTTTATTTTAAATTTAGTGATTCTGGTTATCAGAATGGTAACGTACTCGGTAATTCACGTTAATTTCTTGAACTGCGCACAGGGTGACGGGAAATATATCCTCAAAATGTACAGTACTAATGGTTGAAATGTTGAGGTCAATTAAATGTGCCTTAGAAGCTGGGACTTGACATTTCTGACATATTTTTTGTGAGTGTTAAAAGTAGGTCGCAGGTGAAACCTTCAGGTTCTTGTCTTTTTTATTTATCTTTCGATGGAACTAATAAGTAATACTCTTCAGACATGTCATTTAATAATAATATTCTGTTGTGCTTAACTTTCACGGATGTTGTTTTAGGGTGCATTTTGAAGTAAGCCGATGCTTGTTGTGATGAGGGCTGAGAAAGCCAAGATCATTGTAGTATTCTGAATAGTTCAAGAAACAACGATTCTCAGACTGCAAAGCCGACAAGCACAATTACAATGCATAATTTTCGAAAGTAACTTCAAATCTGTTGGTCGATTCAGGTAATCTTGTTACCAGATTTTATGTGAGGTTGGTGTGTTTCGTTTTTTCTTGTCCCCTTCTCTCTATTGGATTAGCTAGCAGCTGAACTCAAAAAATACTTGGCTTATTTACTTCCCCTTACTTGTAGCAGTTTCGTTTTCCTGACTGGTAGATGTCAACCAAACCTGACTTGCCCGTTACTTGTTAGAAGAGATAGGCTTTTATTATAATTTTTTTTTAAGTGGTTAGATGTCAACTCCCTGGATGCCATCAATTGATGCTCCTTTGTACTGTAGCATTTCCTTATTAATCAAAGATTACGGCTTTTATTTTTGGTTACTACCGACTTCTGTGTTTAATTTTCGTTTATGTAGAAGAAGCTTTCTTTGAAGTGGTTTGCATTCCTGAAAAGGCGCACATCCAACAACCTTACCTTCCATGTGCTTTTCCTTGGTCCTTTGACTAGGCTGATGGATGTTCTTCTCAAAATCGGTCGTACATTGTGAGATAAGTTTCGACCAAAATATTTCTTTATTTGTGGCAACAGTCATTCTTAAATTTCCCCTATGTTTGAATTGAGCCGGATTTTGACTAGCATGGTGTTCCGTTTACATTGAACCTCTGGAAGTAATGACTCTGGTTTAATTCTAAAGTTGAGGCTTGTGTTTACGACCACACCCATTTTCTGTAATACATGCGACAACTAGTCTTGTGCATCTTTTAGCTGGATTCTAGTCATTTCTGTTTTATATTCCTATGAAACTAAATTATCTTAAGATGTATAAATAATGTAGAAATAATATATTTTTTTTTGCTATTACTTTTAAGGGATGTTGTTGCGTCACTTCGAAGAAAGCTGAGGGATGACAAATACAACCTACAGACTCTTTCAAAGATTCAAGATACAAATACAACCTACAGACACTATTTTTGCGGGTTACTAAACAGCAGATCAGTTTGGTTGGCTCAGGTATGCTCTTTACCAGATTTTATGTGAGGTATGATTCATATTTTTTTTTTAACTTTTCTGTATTGGAGTTGATAGCTAAGGAATTGCTGGCTTGTTTGATTGCTTCCCGTTAGATGTGGCAGTTTTGTTGACCTTTTTCTCTATTTAGGTTGGTGTTGTGGGTCGCCTAAACATTTGTCAAGTCAGGTTATGGTCGAAGTGGCTTAATGAGATTGATATTTGTTTGTTACCTTGGTCCTCATAGAGCCACCTTCTTCTCTGTCCTTTTAATCAATACACTGGTAGTAAAGATGGGATGAAAGTAATCCAGTCCAATCCAAACATGGCTGTAAGTAATAGTTCATAGCAGAGCCATTCTTGTGTCTCTAAAACAGATTATTATGGAATTTCAAGGTATACTAAATTTTTGGCGTTTATGCTCAATATATATAGTTGTCAGCCGCTTAATTTAGTTTAAATTTAGGGATTCTGGTGATCAGTATGGTAACCTACTTGGTAATTCACCTTAATTTCTTGAACTGCGCCCTGGGTGACGTGAAATATATTCTCAAAATGTACAGTCTTAATGGTTGAAATGTTGAGGTCAATTAAATGTGCCTTACAAGCTGGGACTTGACATTTGTGACATATTTTTTATCAGTTTTAAAAGTAGGTCGCAGGTGAAACCTTTAGGTTCTAGTCTTTTCTATTTATCTTTCAATGGAACTAATAACTAATACTCTTAAGACATGTCATTTAGAAATAATATTATGTTGTGCTTAACTTTAAAGGATGTTGTTTTAGGGTGCGTTTGGAAGTAAGCCGAAGCTTGTTGTGATGAGGGCTGAGGAAGCCAAGATCATTCTAGTATTGTGGATAGTTCAAGAAATAAAGGGTCTCGGACTGCAAGGCCGACAAGCACTATTACAATGCATTATTTCGAAGGTAACTACAAATCTGTTGGTCGATTCGGGTAATCTTCTTACCAGATTTTATGTGAGGTTGGTATGTTTCGTTTTTGGTTGTCTCCTTCTCTCTTTTGGATTAGCTAGCAACCGAACCTGACTTGCCCGTTACTTGT
This sequence comes from Carex kokanica, assembly GCA_025461125.1. NCBI lineage: Eukaryota > Viridiplantae > Streptophyta > Magnoliopsida > Poales > Cyperaceae > Carex > Carex kokanica. Next base: position 1,068,133 of record JAJGRX010000848.1, on the reverse strand, counting down.
TAGAGCAGATAGGCTTTTATTATAATTTTTTTGAAGTGGTCAGATGTCAACTCACTGGATGCCTTCAATTGATGCTCCTTTGTACTGAAGCAATTCCTTGTAAATGAAAGATTACGGCTTTTGTTTTTGTTTATGTAGAAGAAGCTTTCTTTGAAGTGGTTTGCATTCCTGAAATGCGCGCATCCAGCAACCCTACGTTCTCTGTGCTTTTGCTTGGTCCTTTCGCTAGGCTGATGGATGTTTTTCTCAAAATCGGTCATAAATTATGGGATAATTCCATCAAAATATTTCTTTGTTTGTGGTTCTTAAATCTCTTTATGTTAGAATTGAGCTGGATTTTGGCTAGCATGGTGTTCCTTTTAGATTGAACCTCTAGAAGTAATGACTCTGGTTTAATTCAAAAGTACTTACCATTGTGGCAGTTTCGTTTTCCTGACTGGTAGAAGTCAACCGAACCTGACATGCCCGTTACTTGTTAGAGCAGATAGTCTTTTATTATAGTTTTCTTTTAAGTGGACAGATGTCAACTCACTGGATGCCTTCAATTGATGCTCCTTTGTAATGAAGTAATTCCTTGTTAATCAAAGATTACGGTTTTTATTTTTGGTTAGTACCGACTTCTGAGTTTAATTTTTTTTTTATGTAGAAGAAGCTTTCTTTGAAGTGGTTTGCATTCCTAAAAAGGCGTGCATCCAACAACCTTACTATCTATGTGTTTTCTTGGTTCCGTGACTAGGCTGATGGATGTTCTTCTCAAAATCGGTCATATATTGTGAGATAAGTTCCCATCAAAATATTTCTTTGTTTGTGGCAACAGTAAATCTTAAATCTCTCTTTTTGTTTGAATTAAGCTGGATTCCGTTTAGATTGAACCTCTAGAAGTAATGACTCTAGTTTAATTCAAAAGTTGAGGCTTGTGTTTACTACCACACCCATTTTTTGTAATACATTCGATAACTAGTCTGGTCCATCTTTTAGCTAGATTCTAGTCATTTCTGTTTTATATTCCTTTGGAACTAAATTATCTTATGATGTATAAATAATGTTGAAATAATCTTTTTTGTTGTTTTTAATTTTGAGGAATTTTGTTGTGGCATTTCGAAGAAAGCTGAGGGATGACGAATCCAACCTACAGACTCTTTCAAAGATTCCAGATAGTTCAAGACTGCGGTAAGAAGTCCGTGACAAGCTGACGAGCACCATTTGAAGGCACTATTTTTGAAGGTAACTAAACTGCAGATCAGTTTGGTTGGTTCAGGTATGCCCTTGACCAGATTTTATGGGAGGTATGATTCATTTTTTTTTAACTTTTCTGTATTGGAGTAGATTGCTGAGGAAATGCTGGCTTGTTTGTTTGCTTCCCGTTAGATGTGGTAGTTTTGTTGACCTTTTCCTCTGTTTTGGTTTGGCCTAAAAATTTTCAAGTAAGGTTATGGTCGAAGTTGCTTAATGTGATTGATATTTGTTTGTTACCTTGGTCCTCATGAAGTCAGCTTCTTCTATGTCCTTTTTATCAATACGCTGGTAGTAATGATGGGATGAAAGTAATCCCGCCCAATGCAAACAAGGCTGTAATCAATAGTTTATGGCAGAGCCTTTCTTGTGTCTCTAAAACAGATCATCGCGGAATTTCAAGGTATGCTAAATTTGTGGCGTTTACCCCTCTATATATATAGCTGTCAGCGGCTTAATTTTGTTCAAATTCAGTGATTCTGGTGATCAGTATGGTAACCTACTTGGTAATTCACCTTAATTTCTTGAACTGCGCCCAGGGTGCCGGGAAATATATCCTCAAAATGTACAGTACTAATGGTTGAAATGTTGAGGTCAATTAAATGTGCCTTAGAAGCTGGGACTTGACATTTCTGACATGTTTTTTGTGAGTGTTAAAAGTAGGTCGCAGGTGAAACCTTTAGGTTCTAGTCTTTTTTATTTATCTTTCGATGGAACTAATAACTAATACTCTTCAGACATGTCATTTAATTATAATATTCTGTTGTGCTTAACTTTGACGGATGTTGTTTTAGGGTGCATTTTGAAGTAAGCCGAATCTTGTTGTGATGAGGGCTGAGAAAGCCAAGATCATTGTAGTATTCTGAATAGTTCAAGAAACAACGATTCTCAGACTGCAAAGCCGACAAGCACAATTGCAATGCATAATTTTCGAAGGTAACTTCAAATCTGTTGGTCGATTCAGGTAATCTTGTTACCAGATTTTATGTTAGGTTGGTGTGTTTCGTTTTTTCTTGTCCCCTTCTCTCTATTGGATTAGCTAGCAGCTGAACTCAAAAAATACTTGGCTTATTTACTTCCCCTTACTTGTAGCAGTTTCGTTTTCCTGACTGGTAGATGTCAACCAAACCTGACTTGCCCGTTACTTGTTAGAAGAGATAGGCTTTTATTATAATTTTTTTTTAAGTGGTCAGATGTCAACTCGCTGGATGCCATCAATTGATGCTCCTTTGTACTGAAGCAATTCCTTATTAATCAAAGATTACGGCTTTTATTTTTGGTTACTACCGACTTCTGTGTTTAATTTTCGTTTATGTAGAAGAAGCTTTCTTTGAAGTGGTTTGCATTCCTGAAAAGGCGCACATGCAACAACCTTACCTTCAATGTGCTTTTCCTTGGTCCTTTGACTAGGCTGATGGATGTTCTTCTCAAAATCGGTCGTACATTGTGAGATAAGTTTCCACCAAAATATTTCTTTATTTGTGGCAACAGTCATTCTTAAATTTCCCCTATGTTTGAATTGAGCCGGATTTTGACTAGCATGGTGTTCCGTTTACATTGAACCTCTGGAAGTAATGACTCTGGTTTAATTCTAAAGTTGAGGCTTGTGTTTACGACCACACCCATTTTCTGTAATACATGCGACAACTAGTCTTGTGCATCTTTTAGCTGGATTCTAGTCATTTCTGTTTTATATTCCTATGAAACTAAATTATCTTAAGATGTATAAATAATGTAGAAATAATTTTTTTTTTTTTTGCTATTACTTTTTAGGGATGTTGTTGCGTCACTTCGAAGAAAGCTGAGGGGTGATGAATCAAACCTACAGACTCTTTCAAAGATTCCAGATAGTTCAAGGCTGGGGTAAGAAGTCCGTGACAAGCTGAGAAGGAAATTCTGGCTTGTTTGCTATTACTATTACTATTACTATTACTTTTCTCTATCGGTCGTACATTGCTATTACTTTTCTCTATTGGAGTTGATAGCTAAGGAAATGCTGGCTTGTTTGCTTGCTTCCCGTTAGATGTGGCAGTTTTGTTGACCTTATTCTATGTTTTGGTTGATATTTGTTTGTTACCTCGGTCCTCATAATGTCAGCTTCTTCTATGTCCTTTTTATCAATACACTGGTAGTAATGATCGGATGAAAGTAATCCAGTCCAGTCCAAACAAGGCTCTAATTAATAGTTAATAGCAGAGGCATTCTTGTGTCTCTAAAACAGATCATTATGGAATTTCAAGGTATACTAAATTTTTGGCGTTTACCCTCAATATGTATAGTTGTCAGCTGCTTAATTTAGTTTAAATTTAGTGATTCTGGTGATCAGTATGGTAACCTAATTTGTGATTCACCTGAATTGCTTGAACTGCACCCAGGGTGACATTTAATATATTCTCAAAATGTATAGTCTTACTGGATAAAATGTTGAAGGTCAACTAAATGTGCCTTATAAGCTGGAACTTGACATTTCTGACTTGCTTATTATCTGTGTGAAATGTTGGTTCGTGGTGCAACCTTTTAGCCTTTTCTATTTATCTTCTGGTGGGACTAATAACTAAGTCTTTTAAGACATGTCATTTATAAATAATATTCTGTTGTGCTTAACCTTAAAGGATGTTGTTTTAGGTTGCGTTTCGAAGTAAACCGAAGCTTGTTCTGATGAGGGCTGAGGAAGCCAAGACCATTCTAGTATTCTGAATATTTCAAGAAACAAGGAGTCTCAGACTGCAAAGCCGACAAGAACAATTTCAGTGCATTATTTTCGAAGGTAACTTCAAATCTGTTGGTCGATTCAGGTAATCTGCTGACCAGATTTTATGTGAGGTTGGTATATTTCGTTTTTGGATGTCCCCTTTTTTTTATGGTATTAGATAGCAGCTGAAGCTCAAAAAATGCTTGGCTTATTTACTTCCCCTTGTGGCTGTTTCGCTTACCTGAGTGGTACAAGTCAACCAAACCTGACTTGGCCGTTACTTGGTAGAGCAGATATGATTTTATAATAATTTTTTTAAGTGGTCAGATGTGACCTCACGGGATGCCTTCGATTGATGCTCCTTTGTACTGAAGCAATTCCTAGTTTATCAAAGATTACATTTTTTATTCTTGGTTAGTACTGACTTTTGAGTTTAATTTTCGTTTATGTAGAAGAAGCTTTCTTTGAAGTGGTTTGCATTCCAGAAAAAGGCACACATCCAACAACCTCACCTTCTCTGTGCTTTCGCTTGGTCCTGTGACTAGGCTGATGGATGTTCTTCTCAAAATCGGTCATACATTGTGAGATAAGTTTCCATCAAAATATTTCTTTGTTTGTGGCAACAGTAATTCTTAAATCTCTTTATGTTAGAATTGAGCTGGATTTTGACTAGCATGGTGTTCTGTTTAGATTGAACCTCTAGAAGTAACGACTCTGGTTTAATTCAAAAGTTGAGGCTTGTGTTTCCTGGCACACCCATTTTATGTAATACATGCGACAACTAGTCTGGTGCATCTTTTAGCTAGCTTCTAGTCATTTCTGTTTTATATTCCTATGGAACTAAATTATGTTAAGATGTATAAATAATGTTGAAATAATATTTTTTGTTGCTTTTGCTTTTAAGGGTTGTTGTTGCGTCACCTCGAAGAAAGCTGAGGGATGACAAATCCAACCTACAGACTCTTTCAACGATTCCAGATAGTTCGAGACTGGGGTAAGAAGTTCGTGACAAGCTCAGGAATTGCTGGCTTGTTTGATTGCCTCTCGTTAGGTGTGGCAGTTTTGTTGACCTTTTTCTCTGTTTCGGTTGGTGTTGTGGTTTGGCCTAAACATTTGTCAAGTGAGGTTGTGGTGGAAGTTGCTTAATGTGATTGATATTTGTTTGTTGCCCTGGTCCTCATGAAGTCAGCTTCTTCTATGTCCTTTTTATCAATACGCTGGTAGTAATGATGGGGTTGAAGTAATCCAGTCCAATCCAAACAAGGCTGCAATTAATAGTTTATAGCAGAGCCATTCTTGTGTATCTAAAACAGATCATTATGGAATTTCAAGGTATACTAAATTTTTGGCCTTTACCCTCGACATATATAGTTGTCAGCTGCTTAATTTAGTTTAAATTGAGTGATTCTGTTGATCCGTATGGTAACCTACTTGGTAATTCACCTTAATTTCTTGAACTGCGCCCAGGGTGACGTGAAATATATCCTCAAAATGTACAGTCCTAATGGTTGTAATGTTGAGGTCAATTAAATGTGCCTTACAAGCTGGGACTTGACATTTCTGACGTGTTTTTTATCAGTGTTAAAAGTTGGTCGCAGGTGAAACCTTTTGGTTCTAGTCTTTTCTATTTATCTTTCGATGGAACTAATAACTAATACTCTTAAGACCTGTCATTCAGAAATAATATTCTCTTGTGCTTAACTTTAACGGATGTTGTTCTAGGGTGCATTTTGATGTAAGCCGAAGCTTGTTCTGATGAGGGCTGAGGAAGCGAAGATCATTCTAGTAATCTGAATAGTTCAAGAAACAAAGAGTCTCAGACTGCAAAGCCGACAAGCACAATTTCAGTGCATTATTTTCAAAGGTAACTTCAAATCTGTTGGTCGATTCAGGTAATCTTCTAACCAGATTTTATGTGAGGTTGGTGTATTTCGTTTTTGCTTGTCCCCGTCTCTCTATTGGATTAGATAGCAGCTGAACTCAAAAAATACTTGGCTTATTTACTTCCCCTTACTTGTGGCAGTTTCGTTTTCCTGATTGGTAGGAGTCGACGAAACCTGACTTGTCATTTATATTTATCAGTGTTCAAAGTAGGTCGCCGGTGAAACCTTTAGGTTCTTGCCTTTTCTATTTATCTGTCGATGGAACTAATAACTAATACTCTTAAGACATGTCATTTATGAATAATATTCTGTTGTGCTTAACGTTAAAGGATGTTGTTTTAGGTTGCATTTCGAAGTAAGCCGAAGCTTGCTCTGATGAGCACTGAGGTAGCCAAGACCTTTCTAATATTCTGAATAGTTCAAGAAACAAGGAGTCTCAGACTGCAAAGCTTACAAGCACAATTTCAGTGCATTATTTTCGAAGGTAGCTTCAAATCTGTTGGTCGATTCAGGTAATCTTCTTATCAAATTTTATGTGAGGTTGGTATATTTCGTTTTTGCTTGTCCCCTTCTCTCTTTTGGATTAGCTAGCAACCGAACCTGACTTGCCCGTTACTTGTTAGAGCAGATTTGTAGTAATCTTCTTACCTTGGTGCTCATCCAGTCAGCATCTTCTATGTTCTTTTACATTGAAACTCTAGAAGTAATGACTCTGGTTTAATTCAAAAGTTGAGGCTTGTGTTTACTGCCACACCAATTTTGTGTAATACATGCGACAACTAGTCTGGTGCATCTTTTAGCTAGATTCTAGTCTTTTCTGTTTTATATTCCTATGGAACTAAATTATCTTAAGATGTATAAATAATGTTGAAATAATATTTTTTTGTTGCTTTCATTTTTAAGGGATGTTGTTGCGTCACTTCGAAGAAAGCTGAGGGATGACAAATCCAACCTACAAACTCTTTCAAAGATTCCAGATAGTTCACGACTGGGATAAGAAGTCCGTGACAAACTCATAAGCACAATTTGAAGACACTATTTTTGAAGGTAACTAACTGCAGATCAGTTTGGTTGGTTCAGGTATGGTCTTTAACAGATTTTATGTGAGGTTTGATTCATATTTTCTTTAACTTTTCTGTTTTGGAGTAGATAGCTAAGGAATTGCTGGCTTGTTTGATTGCCTCCCGTTAGATGTGGCAGTTTTGTTGACCTTTTTCTCTGTTTACGTTGGTGTTGTTGTTTGGCCTAAACATTTGTCAAGTGAGGTTATGGTCGATGCTGCTTAATGAGATTGATATTTGTTTGGTACCTTGGTCCTCACAAAGCCAGCTTCTTCTATGTCCTTCTTATCAATACACTGGTAGTAATGATGGGATGAAAGTAATCCAGTCCAATCCAAACAAGGGTGTAATTAATAGTTTATAGCAGAGCCATTCCCTGTTAATAAAAAATGATGGTTTTTATCTTTGGTTAGTACCGACTTCTGAGTTTAATTTTTGTTTATGTAGAAGAATCTTTCTTTGAAGTTATTTGCATTCCTGAAAAGGCGCGCATCCATCAACCTTACCTTCTCAGTGCTTGGTCCTTTGACTAGACTGATGGATGATTTTCTCCAAATCGGTCGTACTTTGGTAGATAAGTTTCCGTCAAAATATTTCTTTATTTGAGGCAACAGTAATTCTCAAATCTCTCTTATGTTCGAATTGAGCTGGCTTTTGACTTGCATGCTGTTCCGTTTGCATTGAACCTCTAGAAGTAATGACTCTGGTTTAATTCAAAAGTGGAGGCTTGTGCCTACTACCACACCCATTTTATGTACTACATGCGACAACTTGTCTGGTGCATCTTTTAGCTAGATTCTAGTCAGAAACCTAGATTCTAGTCATTTCTGTTTTATATTCCTATGGATCTAAATTTTCTCAAGATGTTTAAATAATGTAGAAATAATATTTTTTTGTCGTTTTTAATTTTAAGGGATGTTGTTGCAGCGTTTTGAAGAAAGCTGAGGGATGACGAATCCAACCTACAGACTCTTTCAAAGATTCCAGATAGTTCAAGACTGGGGTAAGAAGTCTGTGACGAGCCGAGAAGCACAATTTGAAGGCACTATATTTGAAGGTAACTAAACCGCAGATCAGTTTGGTTGGTTGAGGTATGCTCTTTACCAGATTTTATGTGAGGTATGATTCAATTTTTTTTTACCTTTTTTATATTGGATTTGATAGCCGAGGAAATGCTGGCTTGACCTTCTTCTCTGTTTTGGTTTGTGTTTTTGTTTTGGCCTAAACATTTGTCAAGTCAGGTTATGATCGAAGTCGGTTAATGGAATTGATATTTGTTTGTTACCTTGGTCGTCATCAAGTCTTCTTCTTCTAAGTCCTTTTTGTCATTACACTGGTAGTAATGATGGGATGAAAGTAATTCGGTCCAGTCCAAATAAGGCTGTAATTAATATTTCTTAGCAGAGCCATTCTTGGGCCTCTAAAACAGATCATTATGGTATTTCAAAGTATACTAGATGTGGGCGTTTACCCTTAACGTATATAGTTGTAAGCTGCTTAATTTAGCTTAAATTTAGTGATTCTGGTGATCAATATGGTAACCTACTTTGTAATTCACCTCAATTGCTTGAACTGCACCCAGGGTGACGTTTAATATATTCTCAAAATGTACAGTCTTATTGGTTAAAATGTTGAAGGTCAATTAAATGTGCCTTACAAGCTGGGACGTGACATTTCTGACATGCTTTTTATCAGTGTTAAAAGTAGGTCACTGGTGCAACCTTTAGGTTCTAGTCTTTCTATTTATCTTCTGATGGAACTAATAACTAAGTATTTTAAGACATGTCATTTTGAAATAATATTCTGTTGTGCTTAACTTTGAAGGATGTTGTTTTAGGTTGCATTTTGAAATAAGCCGAAGCTTGTTCTGATTAGAGCTGAGGAAGCCAAGACCATTCTAGTATGCTGAATAGTTCAAGAAACAAAGAGTCTCGGACTGCAAAGCCGACCAGCACAATTTCAGTGCATTATTTTCGAAGGTAACTTCAAATCTGTTGGTCGATTCAGGTAATCTTCTTACCAGATTTTATGTGAGGTCGGTATATTTCGTTTTTGCTTGTCCCCTTCTCTCTATTGGATTAGATAGCAGCTGAAGCTCAAAAAATGCTTGGCTTATTTACTTCCCCTTGTGGCAGTTTTATTTATCTTCCCCTTACAAGTCAGCCAAACCTGACTTGCCGTTACTTGTTAGAGCAGGTAGGCTTTTATTATAATTTTCTTTTAAGTGGTCAGCTGTCAACTCACTGGATGCCTTCAATTGATGCTCCTTTGTACTGAAGCAATTCCTTATTAATCAAAGATTACGGTTTTTTTTCCTTGGTTAGTACCGACTTCTGAATTTAATTTTTTTTTTTTTATGTAGAAGAAGCTTTCTTTGAAGTGGTTTTGCATTCCTGAAAAGGCGAACATCCAACAACCTTACCATCTATGTGCTTTTGCTTGGTTCCGTGACTAGGCTGCTGGATGTTCTTCTCAGAATATGTTCTTCTCAAAATCGGTCATATATTGTGAGACAAGTTCCCATCAAAATATTTCTTTGTTTGTGGCAACAGTAAATCATAAATCTCTCTTTTTGTTTGAATTAAGCTGGATTTTGACTAGCATGGTATTCCGTTTAGATTGAACCTCTAGAAGTAATGACTCTCGTTTAATTCAAAAGTTGAGGCTTGTGTTTACTACCTCACCCATTTTTTGTAATACATGCGATAACTAGTCTGGTGCTTCTTTTAGCTAGATTCTAGCCATTTCTGTTTTATAATCCTATGGAACTAAATTATCTTAAGATGTATAAATAATGTAGAAAATAATATTTTTTTGTTGTTTTTAATTTAAGGGATGTTATTGCGGCATTTTGAAGAATGCTGAGGGATTATGAATCCAACCTACAGACTCTTTTAAAGATTCCAGATAGTTCAAGACTGGGGTAAGATGTCTGTGACAATCTGAGAAGCACAATTTGAAGGCACTATTTTTGAAGGTAACTAAACTTCAGATCAGTTTGGTTGGTTCAGGTGTGCTCTTTACCAGATTTTATGTGAGGTATGATGCATTTTTTTTTTTACCTTTTCTGTATTGGATTGGTTAGCTGAGGAAATGCTGGCTTGTTTGCTTGGTTCCTGTTAGATTTGGCAGTTTTGTTGACCTTTTTCTCTGTTTTGGTTTGTGTTTTTGGTTTGGCCTAAACATTTGTCAAGTCAGCTTATGATCAGAGTTGCTTAATGAAATTGATATTTGTTTGTTACCTTGGTCCTCATCAAGTCTTCTTCTTCTATGTCCTTTTTGTCAGTACACTGGTAGTAATGATGGGATGAAAGTAATTCAGTCCAGTCCAAATAAGGCTGTAATTAATATTTTTTAGCAGAGCTTTTCTTGGGTCTCTGAAACAGATCGTTATGGTATTTCAAGGTATGCTAGATTTGGGCGTTTACCGTCAATATATATGGTTGTCGGCTGCTTAATTTAGCTTGAATTTAGTGATTCTGGTGATCAATCTGGTAACCTACTTTGTAATTCACCTTAATTGCTTGAACTGCGCCCAGGGTGACGTTTAATATATTCTCGAAATGTACAGTTTTATTGGTTAAAATGTTGAAGGTCAATTAAATGTGCCTTACAAAGTGGGACTTGACATTTCTGGCATATTTTTTATCAGTGTTAAAAGTAGGTCACTAGTGCAACCTTTAGCTTCTAGTCTTTTCTATTTATCTTCTGATGGAACTAATAACTAAGTCTTTTAAGACATGTCATTTAGAAATAATATTCTGTTGTGCTTAACTTTAAAGGACGTTGTTTTAGGTTGCATTTCAAAGTAAGCCGAAGCTTGTTCTGATGAGGGCTGAGGAAGCTGAGACCATTCTATTATTCTGAATAGTTCAAGACAGAAGGAGTCTTAGACTGGAAAGCGGACAAAGAACAATTTCAGTGCATTATTTTCGAAGGTAACTTCAAATCTGTCGGTCGATTCAGGTAATGTTCTTACCTGATTTTATGTGAGGTTGGTATATTTCGTTTTTGCTTGTCCCCTTCTCTCTATTGTATTAGATAGCAGCTGAAGCTCAAAAAATACTAGGCTTTGTTTGCCCTTCGATTACAATACTTTCAATATAATTGTATCCTGGCTGCTCAACAGCTCTCCGCATTTGATGGAGATTTAATCGGCATAGTTTGGCATAAATAGTTGAGATTTAGCTTAAAGTTGAAATAAATTTGTAAATAAAGAGGAAGAAGTTAATATCTCCTTCATTTTTCTTGATATTGGCAACTCCTTGCAAAGAAATTTTAGTTGTTTCTTCTTCCATTCTGATTCTAGGTTGACATGGATTTACTTGATTACAAATATTGTCCTAATAATCTGGAGTTGAATTTTTGGGAGAAACAATTGCCAGCAGAATGTGTTAAACATCACCTGACAACTGCCACAGTTTATTTGGATGACTATTTGGAGGATTGTTTTGGCTTCCCAAAGTTTGTTTTACTAAATGCTGGAAATCTCAAGAATATGAACGTTTTCTTTGCTGGAAGTCTCAAGAATATGCCAAATTGAGCAGAGAAAATAAGAATGAACTCTTTGCTATTCAAATGGCCTCTCCAGATGTTGAGATAATTGATCAAATCCATCATTTCGAGGTATAGGCATATACCATATATGGTTTTAAATCTTCGAATCCAGCACTTTTAATTTAGGTAATATTTTGTTTCGTAACCTGCCTATGGTGCTTGAGATATGTAGCATATTTATGTGCTGTTTCATTTTGATATTTCAATGTCTGACCTCTATGTATTACATGATATGTTAAATCATTTTCGTTCAAATGGTTTTTGTTTGATTAGGAATAGAAGTTTGTTCTGCTATTTCTGTTTTTCCCTTCTTTTTCTTTTTCCTTCTTTTTGCATTACAATCGGATATTTCATATATTTCGATGGTTACTGATGTTTCTGTGCCAATAATATCCAATAAGTCGTCACAAGCACCTATTTTCATCTGACAAATTCTTTGTTTAGATGAAAAGTTAAATTATGAAGAATTGTTAGGGTTTTGCAAAGAGTAAAAGGGGACAAAATAAGAAAATAAATTTAATTTTCTTAATGTCTCTCTCATCAAGAGTCAAAATTACATACTATATATAAGCAAAATTAGTGTTCTAAATAGCGTACTATGGCAGTGCTATAGCGGCGCTAAAGTGTTTTTGGACCTCAAACGCTACGGTATGACATCGAAATGCGCTATTTGCGCCACGGTCGCTATAGCGGCGGTTACAGCGCTATAGCGGTCCGTTATTTGCGCTATACAATATGAGTTTTTTTTTTTAAGCAATTTATATGGGTTTTAAATAAATTTGTTGCTACTTGCTACAGATAAATCAATTTGAAATTGAAAATAGAAATAGAAATTTGAATAGAAAAAAAGTCCAAACCGAAATTAAAATTTGAATAGAAAAAAAAAATAGATTATATCATGAATCATGATCCTTAAGATATTTTTAATAGAAAAAATCGATAGTTTATGACATTACTATGAATATTTTGAACCGCAATTTGGACTTTGTACGGGTTCAATATGAATATTATAATTTCTTAATTACTTTGGTGTTATTTATTGTTCTATGAGACTTTAGATAATGTTGATATTTAGTATAAATATTGAATATACAAAATGTAAAAAAAAAAAACGCTATTTGGAATAGCTTCCGTTATAGCGACGCTATTCGCTATAGTTTTTTTTTTAGCCTTTCCGCTACGACGCTATAAACGCTATTTAGAACCTTGAGCAAAATACATAGTCCAATGGGCCCAAAAATAAGTTGGATCATTACTTAACAAGAAAAAGTCGGCAGTAAAAACAAATGTCTCTGTAACTTCTAATTAACATCACAATTACCTCTTTAAAATCTCACGGGCCGCTGGTAAATTTTAATTTGAGAACTCGTTTTATTGGCAAATCTTTTTTTGAAGGTTGTTTTATTGGCAAATCTGCTGATGCGATGGAGAAGAAAATGTGAGGAGCTTATTAATGAATCCCTGAGACTAGAGGTTCGAGGCTTCATATTTTAACATTAGTCGTGTATTACTTAAAAAATACATATATATTTCCTTGTGACATCTTAAAGAAATCACGCTCAGAAAACATAAGAAATGGAAAAAAAAAATATATAATTAAAATGCCAATTTTTATTAATAGTTAATACTAAATAGAAAAAAAAGTGGAAAAAGATATGGACAAATTTTAAAAATGGAAAGCCATACCATACAGAGGCTCTCGCCCGAAGAAAAAAAAATCGCCCCAGGAACGCTATACAGGGGGGACTGGGGAGGTCCCGATTTTTTTTCTTAGATTTGTGGTTTGAAATTATATGATATTGTGTTATGTTATATTATGCTATGTTCTGATCAGGTTCGCAGAATTTGAACATTATTTTGTTATTATTTTCGGTCAGCTATATAATATAACAAAACACAGGTAGAACATTAGTTTGCTATTATTTGTTGCAACAGTATAATTAATTAGATAGTTTAATCATTCAAGAAGAATAAATGAAATGATAAATATGAGCTACAGATATATAATTCTAAAAACTTATACAAACTAAAATTAATTGTTGTCTCGTTGATTTGAACATAACATAACATCACATAAAATATCCCATCACATAATAAGTGATTTGAATTAGTTGCAAACATAACATAAAAATTATGAATTACATAAAAATAATATAACAAGTTCGAAGTACATGACCATAGCATAACCTAACATAACATAGCGTAATATAACATAATACAACATCACATAAGTTCAAACCATAAATCTGAAAAAAAAAATCAGGGCCTCCACTACGTATGACGTTCCTGAGGTGATTCTTTTTTCAAGCAAGAGCCTCGGTATGGCATGGCATCCCGTTGGGACCCCATACCGGATACATATATGCCTTCTCTCTTTTTAAAATTTGTCCATATTTTTTTTCCATTTACTATTAATAAAAATTTAATTATGATTAAAATGAGTTGTTATAGTTGTTAAAAAATTACACCAATTAACATTAGAAATGTACTAATATATACGAATCTGACCTAGTGAGTTTGTTTTTGAGGTTCGGGAAGGAGACGGTAAACAATTACCGGTCTATTTTGTCTCACATGTGTTAAGAGATGCCGAAACCAGATATCCTCCCTTGGAAAAAGCTGCATTTGCTCTCATCACGGCGGCACACAAACTAAGACCATACTTCCAAGCCCATACTATCAAAGTGACGACAGAGGTCCCACTTAAAAAAGCCCTGACCAATTTCAACTGCTCAGGACGACTGCTGGCATGGGCGTTGGAGTTGTCCGAATTCAACATCACCTATCACCCCCGCACGGCTCTCAAATCACAAATCTTCGCAGATTTCATCGCAGAATATACGACCCCCAGCGCACCTCCTTTGCACAGATGGACAGTGCATGTTGACGGAGCATCCTCTCGAAACGGTGCCGGGGCAGGAGTATCCTTGACCGGACCAAACGGGAAAATCCTAAACTATGCATTGCATTTTGCTTTTCAAAGCACCAACAACGTGGCGGAGTACGAAGCTATAATAGCAGGGCTGCGAATAGCCCGTGAAATAGGCGCCCGGGAGATATGCTTGCGTAGCGATTCTCAGTTGGCTGTGCGCCAGATAAACAGCGAAATAAAAGTAATTGATGAAAAGCTGGCCCGATATTGTCAGCTACTCAACGAGATTAAGCGCTCTTTCGACAGAGTAGACATCACCCACATCACCCGCAACCATAATTGCCAGGCCGACGCCTTGTCTAAACTCGGCGCAGCCGGGAACCTCGATAAGGAACAGCCAGTTATCGTCCTAGACATACCGAAACCTAGTATCGCGCACCAAATTTTGGAAGTACTCCCTGTCGAGAATGGAGGGAATACCTGGTATACCCCAATGTGGAAATTTCTTACAACCGGCATCCTACCCGAGGATAAACTCGAGGCCAGACGACTCAGACGGATCGAACCCATGTATGCAATTTGCGATAATCGTCTCTACTAAAAAGGGTGTTCCAGGCCCTGGCAAAAATGCATCCGAGAAGAGGAGGCCTTCACATTGCTCAATGAAACACACGCAGGGCTTTGTGGCAGCCATCAGGGTGCCAAAACCCTCGCCAAACGGATCCTCAGAGCTGGGTTTTACTGGCCCACCATGAAAGTAGATGCGACCAATCTCGTGAGGAAATGCAGCAATTGCCAATACCACAGTAAATTGTCAAAGATCCCCTCTTATGACAGAATTTCGATCGCGGGAGCATGGCCGTTTGATTTATGGGGGATAGATATCGTGGGACCTTTCCAACCTACGTGGCTGCAGTACAAATGGATCATAGTGGCCGTGGAATATTTTACGAAGTGGGTAGAAGCTGAGCCACTATCGACAATTAACTCTCGAGCAACCGAGAAATTCATTTGAAAAAACATCATTTGCCGGTTCGGGATCCCGCACGCCCTCGTTTCGGATAACGGAACAAACTTCAGCTCGGACCATACTACTACGTTTCTGAAGAAGTTAGGGATACAGAACAACTTTACACCGGTCAGCCACCCGGCAAGCAACGGCCTGGCCGAAGTTACGAATAGGACCATTCTGGAAGGACTCAAACGAAAGATGGAAAACAAGAACAATTGGTCCGTGGTGTTAGACGAAGTGTTATGGGCATATCGGACGACGCCGAGAGAAGCCACCCAACAGTCCCCGTACTCGTTAGTATACGGAATGGAGGCCATGACCCCACTTGAATTCATCGACCCTTCGCTCCGAAGATCCTTATATAACCAAGAGTCAAACACAGACGCAAGAAATTTAGAGCTCGAGTTAGTAGATGAAGTTAGGGAGGAGGCACGAAAAAACATGGCACGGTACCAAAACCGAGTTAAGAAGGCTTTTGATAAAAAGGTACGACCGCGCGAATTCCTTGAGGGGGATTTAGTCCTTCGACGGGTAGCGGAAGGAACCGGTCGGCACGTACCGAAGTTAGGCCGAGCTTGGGACGGACCATTCCGAGTCAAGAAGGTGCACGGCAACGGAGCTCACAAGTTGGAATATTTGGGAGGCGACGAAGTGAAAAGAACGTGGAACACGTGCCACCTACGCAAGTTCTATATCTAGGAGGGCAGCTCAAAAATCATCTTGAGAGTTGCCTCCGTCGTGTTTTTTGAGAATTTTTTAGAGTTATTTTGGTTTATTTTGGTTCATTTCAGGCATAAACAAATTATTTTGTAATTTGCACTGGTGCTCATGGCCTTTTATATGAAAACACTCGGATTCCTCCTCATCCATTTTGCATAAAACATATATATATATATAGAGATGGGCTATTGTGCTTTGCAAAGTAAAGCCATCGTTTTACTTCGGCTTACTTCTTGGATTTTCAAAGTCCAAAACGTCGATCCGACCGTTCAAGTTGATCTACATATTGAAATGTGCTTGCAGACCAAATTTTACATTTTTTGGAATTTTTTTACTATTTATTAAGCAACTTTGAAAATTGCTGATCACATGGTCCAGAAAAAACAGTGCAACAAAATTCTGGACCATGTGATCAGCAATTTTCAAAGTGGCTTAATAAATAGTAAAAAAATTCAAAAAAATGTAAAATTTGGTCTGCAAGCAAATTTCAATATGTAAATCAACTTGAACGGTCGGATCGAAGTTTTGGACTTTGAAAATCCAAAAAGTAAGCCGAAGTAAAACGATGGCTTTACTTTGCAAAGCACAATAGCTCAACTATATATATATATATAGAGAGAGAGATTGACTATGGTGAGTTGTGAAGTAAAACGTCGTTTTACTTCACGCTCATACTCCATTTTGAAAATCTAAACGCCCGATCCGAACCGCTCAACATGTTCTCCATATTGAAATGTGCTTGGAGACCAAATTTTATATTTTTTGGAATTTTTTTACTATTTATTAAGCCACTTTGAAAATCCCAGATCCGAGTGAACAGTAAAAAACAGTAAAAAATTCTGGACCATGCGATCAGCGATTTTCAAAGTGACTTAATAAATAGTAAAAAAATTCCAAAAATTATAAAATTTGGTCTCCAAGCACATTTCAATATGGAGAACATGTTGAGCGGTTCGGATCGGGCGTTTAGATTTTCAAAATAAAAATATGAGCGTGAAGTAAAAATGACATCTTACTTCGCAACTCACAATAGCCCAGCTCTATATATATATATATATTTATGTATATATATATATATATATATATATTTATGTATATATATATATATATTTATGTATGAGGAGGGATCCAATTACATCTTTTTTGGTGACACATCATGACACCGTTTTTTATATAGGTCAATTTTGCGATTTCAAAATTCAAACAGTCGATCCGAACCGTTCAACATGATCACTATATTAAAATGTACTTGGAGATCAAATTTTACAATTTTTGAATTTTTTTACTATTTATTAAGATGGTTACAAAATCGTTGTTTTTCAATGGTCTGAAAACAACGATTTCTGTAACCATCTTAATAAATAGCAAAAAAATTCAAAAAAATGTTAAATTTGATCTCCAAGCACATTTTAATATATCCATCATGTTGAATGGTTTGAATCGATTATTTGGATTTTGAAAATGGTAGGTGTCAAAGTGTGTCACCAAAAAAGGTGTAATCGGATCCCTCCTCATTTATGTATATATATATATATATATATATATATATATATATATATATATATATATATATATATATATATATTTATGTATATATATAAAAGTACAGAGCGATGCATCAACGTCACTAAAGAATCAGTAGACAAAGGCCATAAAATAAAGGTAGGGGGACCACACCATCAAAAAGAAAAGCACACATGTCCACACCTAGAAATACCACCTACCACGCATCAAACTATAAATACCTACGCACAGAGGGGGAGGTTGCCCTATCTTCCTCCCTAACAAACCACACTCAACAATCGTAAAGACATTACCGATTAGCTATTTCCAATGAAAAGCATCAGTTCCCCAAATAGCATACCAAAGCTTGACAAAAAAAAAACAAAAAAGCAAGAGAAAGAAGAAAAAGAGGGGGCTTTCAACATCTATAAAAGGCCAAGAAGGATACAACTTTGCGAGCGACCACTGGGATATCCGGGAATCCGGCGGTGGCTTTAACTGTCCAAACCCGACGATATCACAACACGGCATATTAACCAATTGCAAACAAGGAAATCGGAAATATGCGGCCCTGACGTTGACGTCGGGATACGGGTGCCGTGTCACGTGCGCAATTGATGTTTTCCGGCAAAAACGCGCCGACTCGGAACATTAGAGAGTACCTCCTACCTCTTTTTTATAGGATTGACCAACAAAAAAAAAGAAGACAAAAGGATCCCCTCAAAAAGAAAAATAAGAGAAGAGGAACGATTGCCCCGAAGTGAAGGAGACTCGATCTTTTCTCCCGTTCCAAGTATACACCATTCCTGCTTTCTTTTTTATCATTTTTTCATCAATTCCGTGTTATGAAACCCAAGGTAAATCTAATATGTCACGCAAACAACAAAAAAAACACTAGCAAGAGAACAAACCCAATAGTTATATATACTTACAAATTTACTTGTTACCTCCCACATTCCGGGAGCCAAAAATCCCTACAACTATAACATTTGTCTCCCACATTCCGGGAGCCAAACACCAAAAAGACAACCCCTACAAATTTAGCTATAACCTCCTACACCACCGATATAAGGATACCCGGCCATCTCTACGATTCACCGACACACCCAAAGGTAAGCACTACGACGATGTTCCTGTCGAAAATATGTACGTTAGGGGGTTTACAGTATATATACAACAAATATGACGATAACAATCGAAAAAAATACCTTGATGGTCTATCGATAAAATTAAGAAGAAGGGGGAGTATACTTTAGCTATCATCTTCGGAGGAGTCATCCTCGGGGAAAGGTATGTCAGCCGGCCAGTTATTCCTATCCCAGACATAAGGGAGAGGTTCGGCCGGTAAAGTCTGCAGTTTTTCCGGCTCACTGACCTCCAAACCATCGGCATCGAATAACCGATCGATATCCGCATCCCAAACAAATCCCGGGAGCGCTTGCTGTTGGTGTTCGCCTCGTTCCTTGTCAACACGCCCGAAACCCAAACCCTCGGGACGAAAGGGAAAGCCTTGCTCAGGTCACGTAGCACATCATAAATTACGGATCTCAGCATTCCGACGCAACTGGTCACAGCGGCCGTCTTAAAAGCACGACTTTCTAAAAATTTCGAAACCGCGTGTGACGGGGCACCCTTTAGCTCCCCTTCCAACCTTTTCGATTTGTCCTCAAAAAAGGTGCCTCGGGCGTTTGCGGTATCCAGCTTTGATTCCAAGGCGCTCACCTGTTGCAACAAGGCCGCGTTACGTGCCGCGGAATCCGAGAAAGCCCGAGTGGCAATAGCCTCTAGGGCCACAAGATTTTCCTTCTCCTCCTCCAATTTCACCAGGTTAGCACGAGAAGTGCTTAACTCGGTCTGCAGCTGTCTCGCTTCATCCCTCGCTTCGTCCCTTACGGTTCTTAACTTCCCCAGGAGACTATTTCTCTGACCCTCCACCTCCTTCAATTCGTCCTTCAGCGTTTTGATTTCTTCCTCGGCAGCACTCTTCTCTAGTTCAAGACGCGCCAATTCGGAAGAATCTTCCATAGGCGGAATTTCTTTCCCTTTGTGCTTCTTCATATAATCCCCGCATTGAACTACGGTCGCACACGCTTGAAGGAGATAGGCCGCTAGTTCTTCCCCGCCCTTCTCGGCACGTTTTCTTACCTTCTTCTTCAAAAAATGGGGGGTTATGGCTCGCAGAGCTTCAAATGCAAAACGCCCGAAACCAGGGGGTTTCTCCTCAGCATTCAAGATCTCCGAACTCCCGGGCAATAACAACACACAGCTGTCCGGATGACCTGCAGGGTAACCCTGTTTCCAAAGCCTCCCGCGAGCGTTAGATCTCGATGATGTCCCCCCTTCATCCCTCTCCCGGGCCGGGCCTTTCATCTTACGGTCGACCCGGTCAGGCGAAATGTCCACTGACTCACCCGTCCCGGGCGGTTTCGCATTAACAGCCGCGCCATGAGCTGGACCCGGCACGCCTGGTTCAGAAGAGGGGTGAGGAATATTCCCGACAAGGACATCCACAACCGTAAGTTCAGCTTCAAAAGAAGCCTCGGGCTCGGTGGTACCCGAGGGAAGCATGGACGGTTCCATAGGCATAGTGGGGGCAGTGACCTTTTCTGATAAAGCCGTCATCATGGCGGCATGGGTCGAGGCAAGCGCGGTCACACCCCCATCGTCACATACCGCTTGCGAACCCGAAATAATCCCATCATTCCCGGCGGCAGAGACTGAAGCAGTTTTGTGGCCCAGTTTCTTTTTCTTTTTCGGACCTTCGGCCAAGGGGGCTTTACCACCCGCTGTAGCACCGGCTTTTCTTTTCGGCTGAGAAGCATCCCCGGTCTCAGCAACCTTCCGGATAGCACGTCGCTCCCTTATAGTCAGATCAGAGCCACCGCCATCAACGGACTTACCTTTTCTCGAGGGGAGGACCTCCGGGGGATCGGCAGTGGAATCAGCCACGGCCTCATCTAAGGGATCGAGTTCCCCCGTCCTCAACAATCAGGCCTGGACCTTGGTGGAATTATATGCGAGATGCATGCTTCCGATACCTGCAAAAATAAATAAACACACAATGAGAAAAGAGGAGGTCACTTAGCAATTGGAAATCTCAAACCCGAAAGGAAAGGCAGCAAGCCAAAAGATAAAAACACTAACGCGAGATAAGACTCTCGATCTTCTCAATAACTTCGAGATCCGCAGCAGTCTTCATCTCGGAAAAAATGGGGATCCCATCATTTACCAAGGATCTCCAGGTAGGAGGAATTAAACCCAATGAGGGAATACTTGTAGAGTTTGGCAAGTATACCCAACCCTCATTCCAGTACTCCACCTTGCTAAGAGGTTGATTTTTCCCACTCTCCGGGATGAAAATCTCCAAATTCTTCGCCATCTTTTTCTTGAGCGAATAAAAGTCAGATGTCACGGCAAGGGAGAAGTAGTAAAATAGAAGAGGCACGCTCGGCTCATGACCCCTCAGTTCGTCAAACTCGCTAAATAGACGTTCGAAGCTTGTAATATAGCACCATGATGCGGGGGATAGCTGTGCTGGGGGAGCCTTGAGATATGTGAGTAGTTTCATTTGAAAAGGGGTAAGGGGCAGTCGAAAACCGCATGAAGGCATCCGGTGGTAAATACACATACCCTTTCCAGAGTCATGCGCCCGGCAGTCAGGGGTCGGAGCAACCAGACCAAAAACATCCGGAGTAAAAAAGGGTAGAGACGATTTTCGGATAAGCTCTTTAGGAAAATTTACCCTAAGCCACGTTGGATCGGTACACAAATTTAGTCTTGGGACAATACCGGCTACCTTGGGAAAGGAGCTTCTAGAGATGTCATTCGGACGATACTGCGCCTTTTTGTTCGGCCGGTTACCCTTTCTAGGACCTTGAGAAATAGGGTTCGAGGCCCCTTTGGAAGAAACCGGGTCCTCACCATTAGAAATCTCGTGACTACTCGAGGAACCTGCGCCCCCGCTACCATGATCACCCAAGAGAATCACATCAGTAACATCCCTGTCCGCAGCCATGGTCGGATTCGGAACTTGAATGGTCGCGGTTTCCTGAAGATTCCCCAAAATTAGGGTACCCCCGGGGTCACCATGACAAGAGGATCGGGGAGATCATCTCCGAGAACATCTCGTCGGCCAGCCATGATTACGGTCAATGGAATACCTAACGATTGATTTAGATAAATCCATAAGAACGACGGATCGAACGCGCTCATAGTTAAGAGTACCATACCGGAAGGTCATCAAGGCCTGAGAAACTAGACTAACCCGACAAGATTGGTCGGACCAAATAACAAAAACAACACCGGACCTTATGAAATACTATAACCGGGATAAAACTTACCTTCCGGAGGAGTAAAGACACCGGACAGGGGTTAAAGCGCTAAGACAACACAACAAATTGCACCAGAGCCAAGCGATCACCGACAACAGTGCGCGAAAATGACGGGTTTTACAGTACGCGGTGAAAAAACAAAGACTATATATAGGCACCCGTAAAAAGAGGTAGAATCACGGTGCGAGGAACCGACTTATACATAAGGCACATGTGGCACAGCCGGAGGACACGAAGACCGTAATTCGTAAAAAGTGGTATAAAACCGAATTGCTGAAACGTAAGAAGGATTTCGAAGCGACGCCCCAAATCAATTCATAACAAATAAAATATATATATATATATACGCGCTCCGCCCTGCCCGCGCTTTTGGAGGAAACCCGGTCAGCGTATATCTATAAAGGGCATGGTGTAAGCGCCTTATAGGAGACACCCTTTCCAACACAAAAAGAAATAAACCCCATGGCAACTTCATCCAATAACAATCAAGGTGCTGGAGCTTCCGAACCACGGACTAAGACCGCCATAGAAACATTGAAACACCAAGCACAGCACCTTTTGGCATACTATCCACCCGAAGAATTTGATGACTTCTTGAAAGGCCACAACCCGGAACTCCATACACTCCTCGATCATATGGTGAATGGTTTCCCGAAAGAGGAATACGAGGAAGAAGACAACAAGATCCAACAAGGTACACGGGGACCTCAGGGGTCACAAGCGGCACGCGTGTTCTGCTCCCAATGCAGACAGCCGGGTAATCAAGCAGCGATGTTCCTCTGTAACGACTGCAAAGATGCGTTTCATCCAGTGTGCATTCGCGATTGTTCACCGGTAGCACACAAAGACCCGCGATACAAGTGTTACATATGTCCTACCTGCGCGAAAGACAGGGCACGAAACCAAAGGGCATGCTCGACCTGCGCAAGGGATCGCACAAGAAACAGGGAAATATGCCCAACCTGCGCAAGAGGCAGAGCCAGGTACACCACAAAGTAACAAGTATAGGAAGCATCGCCATTCAGCTTCCGGGAGACATACTAACAACAATCCTTCCGCTTGTTTTCAAAAATTGTACCAGAAGAACTTTTTAATTATTTCTATGTTCTATGAATCAATGTTTAAAAAAATGTTGTGAGTATATGTATTTATTTCCGCTCACAAAAATTCGAGAAGTACAACTCGTTAAAACAACACCAAAATCCGAGAAGTACAACTCGTTAAAACAACACCAAAACCCGAGAGGTATAAATAGCCCTATGTTCTGGACAGAACTCATAAGACCCGTAAACTGATGGTTTGCCCAAACCATATACCCTGACCAGACATCCATATTCCCATAATGGTTCAGTAGCAAAATCCAAGACATCATAGCCCGGATGTTCGGACTATCCCAGCACCTATGAAAAAGGAGCGTTGTACTTCAAAAAATATACAGTATGGTCAAGTCAAACTGAAAAAGCTGAAAAATCTGCAGCACGCACTGATGCGTCCTTTCTTTATATGTATCAGGGGCCCACCAAGTTTAAATACGACACCATAAATACACCTTCTATAAATACCCGAAAATGGCTTCCTTCTAGGGCACACGTTTCGTTTCTCTACCAAAACCTTAAAAGTTCATACCATGTCTTTTCCGCAAATCAAACGGCTAGCTAACAAAAGCAAACAACCAGCGGGTAACTCAGGGGCTTCCACTACACCACCACAAGACCAGCATTCATATGCCCCCCCCCGGAGTACCGCGCCGCCTATCCCCAGAGGATAGGATGGCATTAGAGAAATTTTTTCCTAACTCATTGGATTTCATGCTTCAAAATGAAAACACTCGCCTCGGAGAGCTCATCGATAATGCCTTACGAATTAATCGATGGGCGGGCAAGGATGACGAAAACGTTCGCGACGACGTCAACTGGGAGGAGCTCGAGCATAGCAGCTCCGATGAGACCGAAGTTGCAAGAGCGATCCCGAAACCCAGACTATCAGACTGTTATGGGGTCCCACTTGCTGTCTGCTTCGTCTGCCGTAAAACAGACGCGAGTACTCGCTTAACCATTTGCGAGACTTGTGGCAAAAAGGCACACACTGCATGCTTACCATGGACCGCCCTACAGGATCCTTGTGGATCAGGACATGCCCACTGGCAATGTCCGGACCATGCCCTACTCCCCCGGATCGAGGGATGAGGCGACGTTCCCCGTACCGCCCACTTCAGCTAAGGCCTCTCAGTATCATTCAGAAATGACATCACACCCGGTGTTGTTTTTCTGAACATAAGAGCCGCAATACGAGAACACTACTTTTTAGCCATCAGCCGAGATAAAGACCAATATTTCCTCCAAATTATCTGTATTAGAGGCTAATATTCCCCCTAAGTACTTATATATATATAAAAAAAAAGAGAGTCTCTTTTAGCTCCTTTCGGTTGTATGTTCCTATAAGTATTTAAGGTGTCTTCTGATAAACGTTACCATCGGACTTATGTATTTCTTTGTTACCTTCCTCGGACGACAAATTCCTATCCTACGCTGGAAGTATTCACACGCCGAAACCTCCCAACACAGTACCATCCGAAACAAAAATCCAAACTCAAATTTAATAAACACAACTCCCAATACCACCAGAATGACTTTCTAACGACGCTTTGAAAACGCAAATCATAAAGACATGCATAAAAATATTAGCCAGCTATAAATGCGATAAAACTAACAACATTCAAAACCCGCTCCAAGAAATCTACTATAAAAATAACTCAGCCCCACAAAAACCAGTCAAATCGTACCTTCTTCCCCACCAATCATTTCCGAAAAAAAGAGCCCTTCATTTCACCATGCACCCCAGACACATTTCTGGTAAAAACAAGAAACCTGTTCTTCATGAAGGACATACCAGCCACCCGAAACCCGCAAATAGCCCCGGTAGAATTTTAACCCCTTCCGAGAAATTAACACTACAAAAACACTTCTCCGACGAAAAGATAGAGTGGATGCTTTCCAACGAAAATTTCTCTGTTCGGCAAATGATCGATCAAACTTTGGCAAACTCGACCATCACATACCGCACATGCAGCGAATGTTATGAAGTAGACCCCAAAGAAGGAATGACTAAGTGCCGAGTGTGCTATGAGTGGTTTCACCCTCAATGTCAACGAAAACAGCCGCGCCGAGGCAGAAACGACCCCAACTTCCTTTTCTGGACATGCCTCAGCCACCAGAGCGAATATCGCCCCCCGAGAAGAACGAGAGCGGCACTAATAGCAGATGCACATTTTGAAGATAGCGATCGCGAAGTCATCGCCTAAAAAAAAAAAAAAAGGGAGTAGAAAGAGAAAGGCAGAAATGACAAGGGAAGAAGAACGACAACGGATAACTACAAATACAAAAGCTACCATTAATTTGATAAATTTTATTTATGAAAACTGTTGCTTAAATCATTACGGAAGAGATATAAATGTATGAATGCTTATTTATTAACGTTTTCTTGGTCTTTTCATTCGGAGAAATCAATAAACAACGAGTTACCAATGGAACTCGGGGGCTAACTTAACGAAATTCACCCAGATCCGTCTAAACTTTAACAAAATCAATCTAGAATCCGACGGATAACTTATTAGAGTCAGTCCCGAGTCAAATAAGTAAAAGGCTCGGGGGCTCATCCATCAAAACCAGACCCGGGTACTCAAGATCGAGAACTAAATCTCCCAAAGATGAGGTCCTACGGATTGAATTAACAAAAGGCAGGCAAGTCTTGTAAAAAGAATCACAATAGCGAGATAAAAATACTCAAAAATGAAGTATTAAAACAAAAGACTGCCAGTTTTCAGAAAATAAACAAATATCGAAACTGAAAAAAATCAAATCTGATATATTTCGGCTTCGGGGGCTAATGATAAGGCCATAAATAAAGGCCTCGTAAAGCCCTTCCTAGAAGCCCACTTAAGTAAAAAGCCCAATAAACGGTACATTTAGCCTGCCAACTCGATCCGCAAAAAGGCTGGGACTAAAAAACCCAGTCGGTTGTCCGGGACTAAAGAAAAATCCCGAAATCGGCCAACCGACAGGAGAGCCCTATAAATACAGAGGGAAGTCTCTGGAAAAAGGGGCCGCGAAAAAAGAGAACACACATACGAAAGAATAGACAGGAGGATCTAGAAAAAATCCTAGTCTTCCTTCAGGCAAAAAGGGTGAATCAAAAGAACTAATAAGTTAAAATCAGGAGTTTGGGACTTAAGCAATAATAACTCACCACCGCGTTCTGATTAGGCTTATATAGGACGTATCAGGTACAGTATCACTATTCATCCTAATAATGAAACACTCGCTAACAATTAAATTCTAATGCAATCTATATCTTGTTGATATCTCCAAAAGTAGCAATGCCAACTGATAGGACTGATTTTTAAATATAGAGGCAAATTTGATATATTTTAGTAGTGGAAGAGAGAACACTCTATGGCAGAAATTTTAATTTCTATTCTTAATATTATCTTGCTCTCTTACATTCAAAAGACTCCTTACACATTATATAGATCCATAAGAACTTTCTACACACTCTACCATCACTAAATAACATTTAATCCTCTCATAAACCCTCTTTATTTTCTATACACGTTTTTCTTCTTTCAAGACAACTTAGAAGACCACAATATGACTTCTAGATAACTCCAATACATTTATGACAATTCTAGAGGGTTCCAATAATTAACTAATACATTTGACCAATAATTAAGTTTATTAATCTAACATCCCTCCTTAAACTTAATTATCTTCCTTCTCGCATTCCGAACAATTTCTTGAATTTTTTGAAAAGTTCACCCGGTAGTGGTTTCGTGAAAATATCCGCCACTTGATCTCGACTCGCCACATGAGTCATCTCCACATCACCATTCTTCACATGTTCTCGTATGAAATGAAAACGCACATCAATGTGCTTGCTTCTTTCATGATGCACAGGGTTCTTTGCCAATTCTATTGCCGACTTGTTATCCACTCGAATTTCGGTTGGCTTCTCTTGATTAAAATTCATCTCCTTCAATAATTTACGTAGCCATATTGCATGGCATACGCATGATAATGCAGCAACATATTCCGCTTCACATGTTGATAAAGTAACAATCAGTTGTTTCTTCGAGAGCCATGTAAATGTCGTGCTTCCATTGAAAAATACAAAACCCGAAGTGCTCTTTCTATCATCCACATCTCCATACCAATCACTATCGGAATATCCAACAAGATCAAACTCATTAGTACAATGATAAAATAAGCCATGAGATAGTGTACCTTTAATGTAACGAAGAATTCGTTTTATGGCTTTCCAATGCGTCATTTTTGGCTTCTCCATATATCGGCTCACCAAGCCGACTCCATATGCTATATCCGGCATTGTGCATGTGAGGTAACGCAAACTTCCAATCAAACTTCTATATAAAGTTGCGTCAACCATCTTGCCTTCATCATATCAGGACAATTTTGTACCACTCTCAACCGGAGTGCAAACGGGATTACAATCCTCCATTTTAAACCTCTTCAAAATCTCCTTAGAATATGCCTTTTGAGACACAAAAATTCTAGATTCATCTTGATTCACTTATAACCTGAGAAAATATGACATATGACCCAAATCGGTCATCTCAAACTCCTTTGTCATTTCCAACTTGAACTTCTCAATCATGTCCAAATTATTTTCTGAAAAAATCAAATCATCAACATACAAGGCCACAAATAAAATATCATTTTTTTGTACCTTCACATATAACGCATGCTCGTATGGACATTGCACAAATCCATGCTCCTTGAAATATGTATCAATTCGGGCATTCCAAGCTTTTGGTGCTTGCTTCAACCCGTACAACGCCTTCTTCAATTTTAACACCTTATTTTCTTTACCTTCTTTTATGTATCCAAGAGGTTGTTCGATGTAGACCTCTTCTTCGAGTACTCCATTTAAGAATGCTGATTTGACATCCATTTGGAAAATACTCCATTTGTTTTGAGCCGCCAATGAAACTAGTAATCAAATTGTCTCTATTTTTGCAACTGGGGCAAACACCTCTTCATAATCAATCCCGGCTTTTTGCTTATATCCCTTTGCTACTAATCTCGCCTTGTATCTTTCTATCTCACCTTGTGCATTCATCTTCTTCTTGTAAACCCACTTCACACTAATGGGCTTATGACTCTCGGGTAACGTTGCAAGTTCCCAAGTATCATTCTTCACAATAGCATTCATCGGCTCTTGCATTGCGGCTTGCCATCTTTCATCTTTAGCGGCTTGCTCGAATGTAATGTCCTCCACATCCGCCAAAAGACACACCAAATGCAATTCTTCTGTCACCTCATAAAGATCTCTCAAGCTTCTTGTTTTTGTTATTCTTGGCTCATCTTCATTGTCCGATAATGGCGAAGAAGTTTCAGCTTGTGTTGATGTTGTTATTGTGATTGTTGATGTCGCATTTTTCATCTCTTCATGTGACATCTCCTCCATAGAACTCCAATTCCACATGCCTTCTTCATTAACCTGCACATCACAACTCACATGTACCTTTTTAGTAATAGGATCATAGAGATTATACGCCTTGGACTTCTCATTATAGCTGATAAAAATCAGCTTCTTCCTTTTATCATCGAGTTTTATGCGCTTTTGATCCGAAATATGAGCATAAGCCACACTTCCGAACACCTTCAAATGAGCCACTGATGGCTTGACACCACACCATGCTTCTTGTGGGGTTATATTCTTCAAACTTGCTGTTGGGCATCAATTTTGTAAGTAAACAGCGCATCTTATCGCTTCAGCCCAAAATTTCTTCGGCATATTTTTGCTCTTTAGCATGCTTCGAACCATGTGTCCGATTCTTTCTCTCTGCTACTCCATTTTGTTGTGGTGAATAAGGGGCTGTTAAAAACCTTCTAATACCTTTCTCTTCACAAAAATTCATGAACTCTTTTGATGTAAACTCACCACCCCTATCAGACCTCAACGCCTTTATGCACACACCGCTTAAATTTTCAACAAGTGCTTTAAACTTCTTAAAAACTGAAAAGGCCTCTGATTTTTCCGTCAAAAAATAAATCCAAGTTCTTTGGGAATAGTCATCAATAAAAGTAATAAAATATCGGTGATTACCAAGAGAGTTAGGAGTGATTGGTCCACATATATCGGTATGAATCAAATCAAGCACCTTCTTTGCACGATAACTTGCTTCCTTCGGAAAAGAGTTTCTTGGGTGCTTTCCTAACACACAACCCTCACAAAATTTGTCACGGTGGTCTATTTGTGGTATTTCCTTCACCATTCCTTTGTTTGCTAATTCTTTTAAACCACCAAAATTTAGATGACCAAACCGCAAGTACTATAACCAAGTTTCATCCTCTACACATGTCTTTAAACACTTTGCTTCAACATTAACCAAATTTAATTTAAACATGCGATTTTTGATCATTTCTACTTGGGCTAGCAACCGATTATTTTGATCCCTCAAATAAAGTGTTCGGTCTTTCATAAAAATCGTGTAACCACATTCCAACAATTGACCCAAACTCAAAATATTACTCCTCATTTCTGGAACATAGTAAACATTAGAGATAAACCCCTCATTTCCATCTTTACATTGAAAAAGAATTTTACCTTGACCTTTAACTTTCACATTTGAGGCATCTCCAAATGATACATGACCATCAACAATATTTTCAATTTCGGTGAACATGTGCTTGTAGCCACACATATGATTGTTTGCACCGGTGTCCAAATGCCACACCGAATCATTATTCGCATCGGTTTCCTTGCTTGCTAGTAATACTACTCCGTCACCGCCTTTCTCTTCATTTTTCTCATTCACATCCTTCTTTTCATTGTAATAACATTCTGCTGCATAGTGCCCATATTTTTTACAATTATAACATTGAATATTGTACTTACTTGATCTTCCTCTTCCTCGACCTCGGCCTCCGCGTACGAGTTTTGTTGGTTCTTCTCTTCGTTGTTTTCATGACACTGGTCTTGTCCTCTACCACGGCCTCTGCCGCGACCTCTACCTCGGCCTCTATAGCCACCACGGCCTCTGCCGCGATTACCTTCACCGCTGCCCGGTTTTTCTTCTTTTAGTGTTACCTTGGCTTGAAGTGCGTGCTCCAGCGGCTCTTGTTGAGTTCTCTTCATTCTTTCTTCATGGGCTAGCAATGACCCACTCAACTCATCAATCGTCATGGACTCGGTGTCCTTCGACTCTTCAATAGCCACCACCACATGGTTGAACTTTGCATTAAGAGAGCGCAATATCTTCTCTACAACTCTCACATCTTGCACTTTTTAACCAAGCCTCTTCATTTGATTCACCATTGCCAATACTCGAATAAAATAGTCTCCAACCAACTCACTCTCCTTCATCACAAGCGATTCAAACTCAACTCTTAAAGTTTGGAGCCGCACCTTCTTCACTTTGTCTACTCCAACCGCCGAATTTCTAAGAATCTCCCATGCATCTTTTGAACTCGTCTCATTGGCAATTTTTTCGAACATGTCGTTATCCAACCCTTGATGGATGATACTTAGCGCAATTTGATCTCCATTTTTTTTCTTTTGCAAAGTATTCAACTCAGCTACCGTTAGTGCGCTATCATCTTCGGGCTCTTCAATCCCGTTTTCGACAATGCTCCACAAACAATGAGCGCCAATAATGGCCTTCATTCGCAACGACCATTGATCATAGTTGGTTTTGGTTAGAATTGGATATTGGAATAAGACATTTGGATTTCTAGTGGCCATTTTCAACAAGGCTCTGATACCAATTTGATAGGATCGATTTTTAAATATAGAGGCAAATTTGATATATTTTAGTAGTGGAAGAGAGAACACTCTATGGTAGAAATTTTAACTTCTATTCTTAATATTTTCTTGCTCTCTTATATTCAAAAGACTCCTTACACATTATATAGACCCATAGGAACTTTCTACATACTCTACCATCACTAAATAGCATTTAATCCTCTCATAAACCCTCTCTATTTTCTATACACGTTTTTTTTTCTTTCAAGACAACTTAGAAGACCACAATATGACTTCTAGATAACTCCAATACATTCATGACAATTCTAGAGGGTTCCAATAATTAACTAATACATTTGACCAATAATTAAGTTTATTAATCTAACACCAACTTATTTCTAATAAGTAAACTTGTGGTTTTATGACTCTATTCTAAGAGAATATCTGTAATACTTTTTATGCTAGATTTTCTCAAAAGACAGGATGGCCTTACCAACAAGTCTATCTCCAAAGTGCTACTTGGTCGAGCTGAAGAAATTATGCCTTTGTTTTCCCTTCAATTACAATAATTTTAAGGGAGGGCCTAGCTTTCCCCCATCATTCATCCCCCATTTTTCCTCTAACTGAAAATAAGTAGGGGACCACAATATTAATAACTGCTGGAATTAGTAGGGGACCACAACTGCCTTCACAGCATTACCGACGGACATATTGCGCAAAAATATTCACACTTGACCCAGGTAGTATTCATCCATGTAAATAAAAGTACTCATCTTTGAGAAATAATTATATAAGGAAACATTACCACCCATCTTTTACACATTTTTAGAAGTGGTTTTTTTTCCTACGTTCACTCTAACTAATATTTCTGTCGATCTGTGCGAAATTTTTCAAATCTAAAACCACGAAAGTCTTCTACACAATTTTCTCTTTCAAATGAGATCCATGATGACATACTTTCGAGGTGTCCGTTACGCAAGTATTCACACCTCGTACACAAGTATTCATCTCTCATCCTGCCCTGTCCCAAGGTTATGACCAATTTACCCTCCTGTACGTTGGTGATAATCCTATTCATCAATGGCTTGAATTGACCACCAACATCATAAAAAGAAGGAATTCATCTGAGAAAGAGAGAGAGAGTGTTGGCTTCCCTCTACAATTTCAGGGCTGCAAGGTAAGTCAAATCTACTCTCTTCAGACGGGACCACATGCTTTGTGCCCAGGCACTCAAAAGCCAAGCAAAACGATTTGGTTCTGAACCACATCAAAATCAACCAGCGAAGAAACAAACTGTGGCAACCGATCAAGAAGAAGAGCAACAAGACCTAGACTTTATCAGCCGTCTTCCTGACGAAATCCTCCACACCATCCTCTCCGAGCTCGAAATCCGTGATGCGGCTGTCAGCACCGCTGTCTCCAAGCGGTGGGCCCCACTCTTCCCCACACTCCCCTCCCTTAAAATCTATGACGACTCCTTCGTCCCCTTCAACGATCCTGACTACTTCCCAAGATACGACCATTTTGTGATAAACAGAACCAGATGGGTCGATGGATTATTCTCTGTCCTCAATTCGCGCAAAACTGCCGTTAAGAAGTTTGACATAGAGGTTGATA
Organism: Carex kokanica; assembly: GCA_025461125.1. NCBI lineage: Eukaryota > Viridiplantae > Streptophyta > Magnoliopsida > Poales > Cyperaceae > Carex > Carex kokanica. The sequence continues at coordinate 1,035,889 of JAJGRX010000848.1, read as the reverse complement.
TACGCAAAACTGCCTTTGAGAAGTTTGACATAGAAGTTGATATGCACAGACTAAATGCTGATGATCTTGATCTGCTTCTTGATGTTGTCTGTGTTTCTGGTGTGGAGGAGCTGTCAATCTACAACACCAATGAAATAGCTGCTACGAGACACCCTTGTCAATCTTGAATTGCAACACGATTGTAGAGCTGGACATCTACGGCTGTTGTCTTGAAGTGCCATCGCAATTGACCGGCCTTCGGGCGGTCAAATCATTGGTGCTCTCGAGTGTTACAGTGGCTGATGACGACCTCCAAAGGATGATTTCATGGTGCAAGGCAATGGAAAAGTTGTCCATTATTTATTGTCACAAGGTCAAGAACATTGTTATTTGTGCACCGAATTTGACAAAGTTGGTGATCCATATCGGCCATCCAGTTGGAGTAGTGTTTAAAAGTGTGCCACTGCTGGTCTTTAATTGTGTCTCTTTCATTTGGTTATAGTTCTGATGTGTCGATGAAATGCTCTATTTGTTATAGTTCTGATGATGAGGAGAGCGACTCTGAGAAAACATTTGTTGGGACCAATGAGGCTACAAATCTTGTGGATTTTCTAACCAAGTTTCGCTTTGTTAAGAATCTTCATTTGAACTTCTATGACGGGTACCGGATGGTATCTTTCTAATTAAGTTCAGTCAATTATATATGCTGATATCTCCAAAAGTGACAATATATATATCTCCATTCCATTATTAAGCATGTTGGGTGTCCGATCCGCCAACGGCTACGATTGAAAGATCAATTTTTAGATTTAATCTCAGCTTTCCAATCACATAATCTATCTTCTTTTGATTAAATCCTTATGTTTTATGTGTAGAAGTTTAAATTTAGCTACAAACATACTCGTCACACATACCGCCACACGATGCGTTACAATTAAAATTAAACAGACTCTAAAATTTAGCAATATGATTCTCCGTTTCCTTATTTATTTGTTTCCTTATTTCTCCCTCTCCAATTGAAATTTTCTATACGGCCGATCACAATGCAAATCAATTTTTTGTTCACTTCCTTATTTATCTGCTTCCTTATTTCTATACATATTACTGTGATAAATCTAGAATATATTTCTAATTTTGTTTTTTTATGAAAATTTGTCATTTTGTATGAGAATTTATTTTTGTTATCTTATTATATATTCCGTTGCAACGCACGGACACGATACTAGTATATATAGAGATAGGCTAATATGCTTTTAGTAGCATATGGCCCGATATGCTTCCAACTCAAAATCGGATTTTCAAAGTCCAAACGGTCGATCCGAACCGTTCAAGTTGATCTACATATTGAAATCTGCTTGGAGACCAAATTTTATATTTTTTGGAATTTTTTTACTATTTATTAAGCCACTTTGAAAATTGCTGATCCAGGTGAACAGTAAAAACAGTGCTTTCAAATTCTAGACCACCGGATCAGCAATTTTCAAAGTGGCTTAATAAATAGTAAAAAAAATTTCAAAAAATGTAAAATTTGGTCTCCAAGCAGATTTCAATATGTAGATCAACTTGAACGGTTCGGATCGACCGTTTGAACTTTGAAAATCTGATTTTGAGTTGGAAGCATATCGGGCCATATGCTACTAAAAGCATATTAGCCTATCTCTCTCTCTCTCTCTATATATATATATATATGGACTTAGCTAAGCCATGGTGTAAAACAACTTGGTACTCCACGCCATATTTTCATTTTGAAAATCCAAACTACTGATCCGAACAACTCAAGTTGTTCTCCATATTGAAATGTACTTGGATACCAAATTTTACATTTTTTGGAATTTTTTTACTATTTATTAAGCCACTTTGAAAATCGCTGATTCGGATGAACAGTAGCAAAACAGTAAAAAATTCTGGACCAATGGATCAGCGATTTTCAAAGTGGCTTAATAAATAGTAAAAAAATTCCAAAAAATGTAAAATTTGGTCTCCAAGCACATTTCAATATGGAGAACAACTTGAGCGGTTCGGATCGGTAGTTTGAATTTTCAAAATGAAAATAATGAGGCGTGGAGCACCAAGTCGTTTTACACCATGGCTTAGCTAAGCCCAGCACTATATATATATATATATATATATATATATATATGACAACTAGTTCCAATAAGTAAACTTTTGGTTTTATGACTCTATTCTAAGAGAATATCTGTAACGCGTTTATGCTAGATTTTGTCAAAAGATGGGATGGCCTTACCAATAAATCTATCTCCAAACTGCTACTTGGTCGAGCTAAAGAAATTATCCCTTTCTTTGCCTTGAATTACAATACTTTCAATATGTTCATATCCTGTCTACTCAACAGCTCTCCTTATTTGATGGACATTGCACTACTACAGAAATGGTCATTGTACACGGACATAAACAGGGGAGCTACACGGATTTCCTGCCGTGTGGAGTGCGAGGGTGTATAATCCCCTGAATAAATTATACACGGATATTTAACCGTGTGCAATTCCTGAGAGCTACACGGATCATTACATAAACAACCGTGGTCAATTCCTTACCAAGTGGCGTTCTCCAAACCCGAGCTACACGGATCAGTACATAATTAACCGTGTCCAATTCCTTGCCTAGTGACGCTCTCCAAAGCCGAGCTACACGGATCACTACATAATTAACCGTGTCCAATTCCTTGCCAAGTGGCGCTCTCCAAAGCCGAGCTACACGGATCACTACATAAACAACCGTGTCCAATTCCTTGCCAAGTGGCGCTCTCCAAAGCCGAGCTACACGGATCACTACATAAACAACCGTGTCCAATTCCTTGCCAAGTGGCGCTCTCCAAAGCAGAGGTACACGGATTGGAACATAAACAGCCGTGTACGATTTCTCTGTCTACACGGACTTTTAGGTTAATATCCGTGTAGACATAGTTATTCTGCACGGCTCATTACATAAACAACCGTGTACATTAGTGGAGATCTATACACGGATATTGAACTAAAAGGCCGTGTACGATCATTTTCCTACACGGATGTCTATCAAAATATCCGTGTAGAATAACTATTTCTACACGGATCATTACATAAGCAGCCGTGTACCTATCTTATATTTTTATTGCTCTTTATTTGGCTTTCCACACGGACTTATGTGAAACATCCGTGTAGAATGGTTATTTTTTTTTTCAATTTTTATTTTATGTTTTGGCTAGCCTCCAGTTTGCTAGCCATTAAAAATCAATTCCAAACAAAGAATTTCCAATATATCAGAATACAACCCCTAAACAAAATTCATGTACACTAAATATATCAAAAATTCATGCACACTAAATTATACAAATCCATATTCTGGTTTACAAAATTCATTTTGAAACCACTTTGCCCACATACATCTAAAATAATCTATATCTTCGTTGCTGTAATTCCCTGCCCTTTTGTTCGATTTATACTGCAAAAAATTCAAAATATGTAGGTTATTAGAAAAATACAATATAACAACTGCATCTCTGTTTTGCTTTATAAAAATAAATATTGTAATTATAACAATGCAACTAATAAAACAAATTTAGTAGAATAAAATATTAGAGGAAATCAACATTAATTATATGGACAAGTCAAGGCAAACATATGAATTACATACCGGATATTTTGGCCAATCAAATTGTAAGCGTTCAACAAAGTGATACATAAAAATCATCGTGTAATAACCGCATTCCCAACCCTGAAACTGTTGCGGGCACTGAAATTTTCATTTAGCGGCCTATGTTAGAATGACAATTAATTTTTGAACAAAAAATATGAAATTATAAAAATTATAGTGCATGTGCTCACCGGCTGCCACCTGAAACACAACTTATTTTTATGCTTCGGAATCGTGCTTTGCATTCCTCCATCTTTAAGATATTGCAGAAAAGCCCTTACAAAATTGAGTGAATGTAATTAGCAATTCCACAATTTGTTATATGTAATTGGGAAAAAATCAAACCAAGTGAACTACTATTGCTTACTTTCTTATTGGAATGCAGATCATTTTGGAGTCCTGAGGAGTGACGCCCGGTCCGGGATGTGAAGAATCCATGAGGAAAACCAAATTCTCAAGTGGCACAATCACAATCAAACACCAGTGGCCCCTCTGGTGGTATGGCACGAGAAGAAATTTCTTATTCTCCGAAAGAGCCTTATGCATCGCTGAACACATGTACCGGACAGTATCTTCCTCCTGATATTGCACCATCGTACCACTAGTAAAAGCGGGGTCCAAGAATGCATAGGAGTTCACCTTATCTTTCCCACAATTCAGAGACTGTTTTCGTTGTATCATCCTGAAAAATCATCATTTCACATTAGAATATATATTTGAGTGCTATACACATGATATATATGATTTTTTGGTCACTAACAATAGGAAAACGGTGACGACTCCCACATCGAGCCATTTATCGCTTGATGAGGCATGTAGAAAGTCCTTGAATTCTTTGAAAGGCAGCACGACCGTCCTGCCTTTGTGTAGGAGAACCTCGGGAGGGATATCGAACATTATGTGCTCCATATAATCTGGTGCCTTAACCAGGCAGGCGTGGAGATTCCGCAAATCCTCGGGCAAACGGCTAACCTCTTCTTCAGAGAGCCCCGTACGGTCAACTGGGGCATCCGCTGGCGCAGCCGCTGGCGCTTCCGCTGGTGCCGCCGCTGGCGCAGCAGGAGATTCTTGCGCATCAGCCCCGACTACTACTTTCAAGCCTCGCCGTACCGGTGACAAAGCTTCGTCCGCAGCGTTTCCAACGCCTCTTCGGGTCTGTATCAGATTTTGAACCTTTTTTCAAGTATTTCAAAATAATCATTTGAACGTAACATAAGATATCTGTGTTTTATTTAGAGATTACCTGATCTAAAATAATCTGACACTTGGGCCATTGGATGATCTGTCTACGGGCATCATCAAGCACCACCATGCCGTCGGTAGGGACAGGAAGAGGTATGCGGGCAGCCCAATCGGCCACAATCATGTCAATCGTTACGGGGAGGTGGTTGGGCCTTAGCTGAGAACCGGCTGGAGGATGTACAATACCCTTAGCAAGGGTCAGAGGAGTTTTGTCGTGCCACATGACGAGGTCGCATGATGTGGCCTCCTGCAATTAATAATTATCAGAAATTAGTTAATGAACAAGTCACAATTACGAGTAGATTATGAACAAGTAGTGATTACCTGTAGATTGTCCAACACGCCCAGAACTTCGGTCCCGGATTGCTGCGTCAGAGATGTAATTTGGTTGATCCACCTTGATTCGAATTCAGCAATCCTTCCATCGTACTCCGTTCTGAACTCCTCGCATACCTCCTGGCGTACCTGCGCCAACCTTGATTCCATCTCTTCCGTGCTAACTTTGGCACGCGGTCTTCTTTTTGGTTTTGGTCCGTCGTATACATCCTTCCAGCCACAGTAGACCGAGACACCCCTAACTCGACCCGTGTGTTCTTTAGTCCCGAGCGCTGCGGACAAGGAATCATCCACTCTTTCGACAGTCATGGAGCCCGAATTTACCTCCTCCTCCACATCCAACTGTTAAAAAAAAATTAGTTATAGCAAAAGACAAAGTAATGTACACAAAGTTACCACAAAGACTCTTACCATTTTCTGAGCCACGGGTTGCACGTCACTTGGGAGTACTATCGTCCCGTCAGCGGTTACCTCAGATCTTCCCATGAGCCAGCATTGGGCCTTAGGATTTTGGATCCTAACCACAGGTGAGTCAGAAACTTTGTTTTGGTCCAGTACCTTAGCCCATTCGGCCGACTTACCCTCGTAACCACCTGACCCTAATTTGTGCGGGTACTTGTTCAATTTCGCGATCCTCCTGCCCTCGTCACTTTTTACCTTCACACATCAAGGCACATCAATTAGCTAGTTTAAGGAAGATAAGTACATATCGAGAAAGAACAGAGACAAAGTTAATTGGCTGAATTTATATACCTTGAACTCTTCTGTGGACTTCAAAGCTTGAAACGCCTCCCAGTCCTCTTGTTTCAGCCATTTATAATAGCCTACCGGATTTCTCCCTTCCTCCATGAAAACCGTCTTCAACGTGCTCTTGAATTGCTTCCAAGCTTCATTCATTTTCCTCAGAGTCTTTTTCTTTTTCGCGGACTTTGGGTCGTCATCCTGGATGTTCCAATGAGCCTGCATGATTGACAACAAAATTACTGCATGTAAGTTCATTCAAGTTTTCAGGTCAGGTATAGACATATATAACTTGCACTTAACCAAAGTACGGGGAATAAGTAGCTTGAAAATAATTTGTGTTTCACTTGCTCTACCAAATTGTTTTCTGTATATTAGGAAACTTTGGGGCACAACCTATGTCACTACCTACATGCAATCTAACCTTTATGACCAAATCAAAGTGAAATAATGTGTTGTATTTAGCTGAGTTTGTTAGTGATATTTCTTTGCTGATTTTGATATCTGTCATGATAATAGTGTAGGGCACCAGAATTGGGTCAAGGTGTCTGGCGATTACCTTACCTTTCCTGGTGGCGGTACCCAGTTCAAGCATGGTGCACTACACTAGCTACATTGATTAATTTCATTCAGCAGGTAATATATATTTGGTTTTGAATTTTTCTCTGTATATATAACTGCTAAATGATAGAATTTGGGATATAGTCCTACAAAGCAAGAATTATCACCTACACCCCTAGAAATATACCAAAGGTTAAGACATGCTAGAAAACTTGTATCCAACAAAAAAAGAAATAACAAACAGAATACGAAAACTGAATATATAATGCATGTACAGTTTTTTTTTTTTACCTTCACAATGTTCCACCATTCGTTCTTATCTTCGTCATCGAATTTGTCCCACCTCTCAACCAAGATAGATGCCTTCTGCTTCACCAAATTGTTACACCAATTTGTGTACTCTGCCCTACGTGGACCCTTCGGACATCCAGTTTTGTCGAACTCGATTTGCAAATCCTTCGCCTCTGAGGTCTTCGTGCACATTGTCGGACCTCTTTTCCTCTTTTCTGTCTGAGACTGCTGGTCCTCTTCTTCCACTATCATATCTACCTGCGGTTCCACTGTTTCCAAAATCATATCTGCATTCTCACCTGGCTGTGACATGGTTCTTTCTACAAAAAAGAAACATTATTACAAATGCTATGAAATGTAAAATTTAGGTCTAACTTATGTGTTGTTGGGTCCTTTGTTCAATCATAGTGTTGGTTTTGCAATTTAGTCCCTGTAACATTAATTAGGTGTCCATGTCACCAGAATAGGTCAGTTGAGGAAACTTTTCACTTAACCAAAATACAATCAGAGATAAGGGTTTTGATTTAACCAAGATACAGGGAGCATTGCAACTTAGAGAAAGAGAGAGAGAGAGAGAGCCTTTCAAGGACAGAACAGCAACCGCGCGAGAGGAGCTTAGAGATTCAATTGGCGAGTTCAGAGGAGAGCGACAGAGGAGACCGAGCTAGCACCGAGAGAGAGAACGATGGCAGCACCACAGAAAGAGATAGGAGACTAAGGGGTTTAGGTTTTAGGGGAGACGAGGAGATTTTGAAAAGATATCGAGCAACAGAGACGAGGCGCGCACTTTATTTCGCGTAAACTAAATATACACGGACATTTAAATAAACACCCGTGTAGAAACGTAAGAGAGCTACACGCTTAATTAAATACCCGTGTATAATTAGGTTACGCGAAATTATGAAATGCACGCCTACATATGGTTTTCTAGATTAATTTTTTCAAATTCCAAAGTTTCATATTTTTCAAATTCCATAATTTTCAAAATGGAAAACTTCAAAAATAAAAAGGAACCTGATTTCAGTTTTATTTAGCTTGAAAATTATTTTATATCTTCGAGTAGCTAGCAGAACTTAATAATAAAATCAAATAAATATTTCAATTTCTACACGGGCGTTTAATTAAATATCCGTGTAGAAAATATTTTGTACACGGATTTTTTATTAAACGCCCGTATACGTTGCTTATAAGGCGAAACAACTCTTCAAAATTAAACGGCCGTGTTAAAATCTTTTGTACACGTATTTTTAATTAAACGACCGTGTATGATTCTTATAAGACGAAATTCAAAATTAAACGACCTTCAAAAGCCTTTTGTACACGGAATTCGAGAAGTTGCCTTATCTTTTTTATCGAGAAGACGAAAAGAATTCAAAATTCAATATAATCTGAGAAACTCCCCTTTTCGATTACTTTTCTCTGAGAATTTGGAAGAAGAAATGGCCGCTTCGGTGCCACCGGAAGAAGACGCAAATGTGCCATGGCCATTGCCCCCCGGCTATGTCATTCCCGAGGATGCTCCCGAAGTCCCTCCCGGCTATGAAATGCCTCCTCCCAACTACAGGAGGACATGGCCATGGCCGCCCTCAAATGTGCCACGACGAAGCCCAAGGGAGCACCCACCACCAAAGCCCTACAAAAGGAGGGGCAATCCCTGGATCAGGCCAAAGAGACCCTGGATTAAAAGGAGGGGGTCAGGCCAAGGAGCAATCCAGCCAGGCCAGTGAAGGAGTGTTTAATTAAGTTAGCTTTTTTTTCGTTTTGTTTTGATGTAATATATTTTTGTTCTTAATTTAATCAGCATTTTGTTTTCTTTCCGTTTAACTATTTTGTTAAATACTTCATGCTATCTAAATAAATACTGTTATAGATATGAATTAGCAGTACAAAACAACCAACAAATAATTAATTCATGGATAATCACTAAAAAGTAAATTATTTAAAATTAACTTAAATAATCTGTCTAAATAATATCATAGAATGCCTAATGCTCTCTAAATAATCCGATTTGAAAACATAAATGAACACTTTACTTGATATGACCTTATCTGGGTTTACAAATTTATAAAACAACCATAGAATAATTTTTCGGAAAAAAAATACCTTCTGTTCAAGTAATTATTTCAAAATATTTTTTACAAAAAAATATTTCAAAATAACATGCAATTTAGTCCCTGTTGCTCAAGTAAAGTTTTTTCAAAAATAATGTAATTTTAATATTTCAATTTCTACACGGGCGTTTAATTAAATATCCGTGTAGAAAACCTTTTGTACACGGATTATTCATTAAACGCCCGTGTACGTTTCTTAGAAGGCGAAAAAACTCTTGAAAATTAAACGACCCTGGAGAAAACTTTTCTTACACGGATTTTTAGTTAAACGTCCGTGTCCAATTTTAAGTTAAAACGTTTAATTCGAACATGTTATTTACGGAATTCGAGAAGTTCCCTTATCTTTTTAATTCTGAAAAGACGAAAACAAATTCAAATAATCACTCCCCCGTTTCGATTACTTTTTCTCTGAGAATAATTTTAGGGGAAAAAATACCTTCCTACACGGATGTGTAATGAAATATCCGTGTAGCTCCCTTTGAATTTCTACACAGAATGCCTAATGCTCTCTAAATAATATCATAGAATGCCTAATGCTCTCTAAATAATCCGATTTGAAAACATAAATGAACACTTTACTTGATATGACCTTATCTGGGTTTACAAATTTATAAAACAACCATAGAATAATTTTTCGAAAAAAAAATACCTTCTGTTCAAGTAATTATTTCAAAATATTTTTTACAAAAAAATATTTCAAAATAACATGCAATTTAGTCCCTGTTGCTCAAGTAAAGTTTTTTCAAAAATAATGTAATTTTAATATTTCAATTTCTACACGGGCGTTTAATTAAATATCCGTGTAGAAAACCTTTTGTACACGGATTATTCATTAAACGCCCGTGTACGTTTCTTAGAAGGCGAAAAAACTCTTGAAAATTAAACGACCCTGGAGAAAACTTTTCTTACACGGATTTTTAGTTAAACGTCCGTGTCCAATTTTAAGTTAAAACGTTTAATTCGAACATGTTATTTACGGAATTCGAGAAGTTTCCTTATCTTTTTAATTCTGAAAAGACGAAAACGAATTCAAATAATCACTCCCCCGTTTCGATTACTTTTTCTCTGAGAATAATTTTAGGGGAAAAAATACCTTCCTACACGGATGTGTAATGAAATATCCGTGTAGCTCCCTTTGAATTTCTACACAGACATTTTATGAAACGTATAAATGTATTTGTACACGGATGTTTAATTAAATGTCCGTGTTCCTCCCTTTGTATTTGTACACGGTGTTTTTTATTTAAACAAATAAAATATAAATTTCACGTCCAAATTAAATTATATCAGAAATTATACAAAAATTCATGTCTAGATTATATCAAAAATTAATACAAAAAAACCTACACTAAATTATACAAATCCATATTTCTAGTTTACAAAAATTACTGTTGAAACCACTCTGCCCACATATCTAAAATAATCTATCTGGTTCTTGCTCCTGATGCAACAAAGAAATATTAGAAACGAAATAAAAACATTACCATGAGACAGAAATATCCAGAGATAAACCGGCCTTGAGTCTTTAGCTTCATTGGGCTCTCTGAAATATTATAAAAGAAATATATATTATGCATTGAATTTTTTTTTCCAAATAAGAAATATTAAAATTTTCAAGTTTAAAAGGAGTAAATATTATACATTGGATTTTTTTTTTCCTTTTTCTCTTTTTTTCCACTGTTTGAACATCTTCCCATAATCCTTCATTGTGGTCAGATCTCATGTAATTTGCTTCGTCTTGTTCTGCAATTGTTGCTATCTCAGCTTGCACATCGGTACAAAATTGAGGTATCTCTTCGAACTGGTCGTACTCTTCTTCGTCGGTGACGTTTTCTACCCCAACAATCCTTCTTTTTCCGGATAGGACGACACTCCACCTATCATCACTCGGGTCAGTGACATAAAAGACTTGGGTGGCTTGCTTGGCAAGTATGAACGGATCATCCACATACCCGACTTTGTCAAAATCAACGAGGGTGAACCCGTCGTTATCAACTTTAACACCCCGGTCTTCGACCCATTGGCACCGAAACAAGGGAATGCTAAGGTGAGGATTGTAAACGAGCTCCCAAATTTCTTCAATAACACCGTAATAAGACTTTGAAGCTATTACAGGCCGGGCATCTCCCGATCTACTGAATTCTTGGGACGCTGCCACCAACGTCACCCCACTATTTTGCATCGTGCTCTTATCACACTGTAATTTAGTGTAAAATGTATATCCGTTAATCTCGTATCTTTCGAATGTTCTAACAACCATTTGGGGTCCTTCGCCCAGCAATCTAACAGTTTCATTTACGGGGGACATTTCAGAGTGTGATTTCACTCTGTCTTTCATCCATCCTATAAAAGAACGGTTATGCTCGTCAGTAAGCCACTTCTGATTTCTCGTGTAGTTCTGTTGTCGAAGGATCGTCATGTGCTCATCTATATATGGAGCAACATCAGCCATGTGCTGCAGTACAATAAAATGTGCCTTTCGCAGGTCATCGTTATCAGCAACTATGGCTTTCAACCCTATTGTCCCTACTCCTTGTAGCCTTCCCTCGTATCGAGATTTTGGAACGCCAATAGGACCCACACCGGTCATGTAGTTGGTGCAAAACTCAATTACCTCTTCTGTGGAATATCCCTCCACAATGCTTCCTTCGGTACGACTTCGGTTCCTTACGTAACTTTTCAAAATACCCATGAATCTCTCGAATGGATACATATACCGCAGGAACGCGGGACCACAGATCTGAATTTCCCTCACGAGATGAACAACAAGGTGAACCATAACATCGAAAAAAGATGGCGGAAAATACATCTCAAGATGGCAAAGGGTAACGACGACCTCCTTCTGCAAAGCGTCCAATTTGAGCGGGTCTATCACTTTGGAATTAATTGCATTGAAGAAAAAACAAAGCTTCGTAATGGTTTGCCGCACGGGCTTCGGTAAAATTCCCCGAATTGCAACAGGAATCATATGTGTCATTAAAACATGACAGTCGTGGGATTTCAGACCAATCAATTTCAGGTCCTTCATCGACACAAGCTTCTTAATATTCGAAGAATACCCTGATGGAACTTTAATACTGTGAAGGCACTTACAAAAGCTCGTTTTCTCGATCTTCGACATTGTGCACATTGCGGGGGGGAGGTATGCCTTTTGCTTCCCTTTATCCTGCGGTGCAAGCTCGGGTCGTATTCCCATTAATTTCATGTCTTCTCGAACTTTAAGACCGTCTTTCGTCTTCCCCGAAATGTTCAATAATGTGCCAATCAAACTGTCACAGACATTTTTTTCAACATGCATGACATCTAGGCAATGTCTCACTTCTAAATATTCCCAGTATGGTAGCTCCCAAAATATGGACTTCTTTTTCCAAATATCTTTCGGTGGTGGTTTGGCACGTTTTCCAAAAACAACAACAAGGTTTTTAACCCGCATGAAGACATTCTTCCCATCTAACGGACGACGTGCCACTCCAAGCTCAATTTTTCCGTTGAATACCTTCTTCTTCTTACGGTATGGGTGATTAACAGGAAGAAACCTACGGTGCCCCATAAAAACATTCTTTTTACAATTTTTCAACCTCAGCACCTGCGTGTCATCTTCACAGATGGGGCACGCCTTTGCTCCTTTACAAGTGTAACCCGATAAATTCCCGTACGCGGGGAAATCATTTATGGTGCAGAATACCATGGCCCGCAAATTAAATTGCTCTTTGCCGTACGCATCCCACACCCGGACGCCATCCCTCCACAATTTCTGGAGGTCCTCAATTAATGGTGCGAGATACACATCTATGTCATTTCCGGGTTGTCTGGGTCCTTGGATTAGTAATGACATCATTATGTACCTGCGTTTCATGCACAACCAAGGAGGAAGATTGTAGATGCATATAAGAACTGGCCAAGTGCTGTGCTGACTGCTCATGCTTCCAAACGGACTCATTCCGTCTGTGCTCACCCCTAACTTAAGGTTTCGTGATTCGCCACCAAATCCTTCGAAATGTTTATTAATGTTTCTCCATTGAATTGAATCAGCAGGGTGTCTTAGTTTACCATCTGTTTTGCGCTCTTCTTCATGCCAACGCAACAATTTCGCATCTTTGGGATTTGCAAATAACCGTCTGAATCTCGGTATTATCGGGAAATACCACACCGCCTTAGCCGGAGGCCTTGCCTTTTTTCCTCCATCACAATCGTCAGTGTCCTGGTCCTTGCGTTTATACCGTGAAACACCGCATTTAGGACAAACATGCATGGCCTCGTACTCGCCACGGTACAATACACAATCATTCGGACATGCATGTATTTTTTCAATCTTCAAACCCATTGGACAGATCAACTTCTTCGCCTGATATATTGTACAGGGTAACTCGTTGTTATCTGGGAGCATCTCTCGTAAAAGCTTTAATAAGGACGTGAAACTCTTATCGGTCCAACCGTTGTCTACTTTTAAGTTCAATAATTTCAACACAGCTAATAGTTTTGTAAATTTGGTACACCCGGGGTATAACGGCTTTTTAGATTCATTAGACAGATACTGAAATTTTTTAAAAATTTTATCACTAATTTCATCTTCCACATCACGTAACATGTCCTCTAGATTCTCAGTAAAATTGTATTCTGCATTTTCATCAATCTCCACCTCATCATCCTCGTTGCAATCAAGCCCAGCATTATCGAAATTTTCGACATTCTCAAAATCATCGTTGCATTCAAATTCAAAATTATCAACAGTTTCTACATTATCATCATTCTCGTCCAAAACAAAATTTCTATTGGTTCAACTACATTCCCCAATTTTCTCACCATGCATAAACCAACATGTATAGTTTTTCTTAAATCCCCGACAAATCAAATGAGCTCTAATTTCTTCCGAATCCCCAAATCTTATATAATTTTTACAATCTCTACAAGGACACAAGATGTCGTTCTCTTTTCTGTCCACTCTATAACTCTCAGCAAATTTTAGGAACTCATCAACGCGAGCCAAGTATTCTGCACTATCACGTCGCAATTCGTACATCCAACTTCGATCCATCTGTAAATTAAAGTAAAAAAAAAAATTTCCAATTAAACATATATGGTGGTCAGCATATATATTGTTCCAAATTCTTGGCTTATAAAGGGCCGGTTTACAATCCTAACCCACTCTTTGAATATTATGCCTCATATGTGAACACATATTAGCGGGATTTAATTAGTATTTGAGAAAAATTCGGCAGCATTTCTCCTTAACTCCCCAAGTATGCGTAAAAACCACATACTCGTAGGAGCAATAAGGAGAAATACTGTCGAACTTTCCTCAAATACTAATTAAATCCCGCTAATACGTGTTCACATCCTAAATGAGACACAATATTCAAAGAGCAGTCCCAAACGGGGGACTATCCAAAATTAATCCCTATTGGATTACTTTTGAACGGGCATGGACCTAAAAGCATCAGTAGGTCGGTTATTGGACCACAATACACTAATTATTTACATTATCTTAACAAATCAAGCATTAAATAATAATTGACAGAAATAATTAAGCAATATTAATCAGTAACAGAAAATTAGATAAAGAAGAGGGAAATATATATATGTATGACTAACCTTGGCAATAGAGAGGAGAATGCGAATTAACTTTCAAGCTATATCTCAGATCCGGCCTCGTTCCTTGTGCGCAGAAATCAGACCAATTCAATACAGAGAGAGAGAGAGAAGTATTAATTGATCAAAACGGCGCCGGAAGAAGGCCTTTTATATAGTTCCAAACCCTAAAATAACCTTTCTACACGGATGATAATCTATAAATCTGTGTAAAAAAAGCATTACGAGAGCTACACGGACTTTTACATATGTAGCCGTTTATAAAAGATAACCTTTATACATGGACAATTATATAAACAACCGTGTGTAATATAAAAGATAAATTTTCTTCACGGACATTTAGAATTCTTTTTTTTTTCCTAATTTTTGTTTTATTTTTTTTGGTTTAGCCTTCCATTATTTCGAGCAAGTATCTTTGTTTTCACGGATATTTAGCTATAAATCCGTGTAGAAAGACACACAGACTTTTATATAAACAGCCGTGTAAATTATTTTTCTACACTGTTAATTAAACAAAAATCCGTGTACTATTTCTCGTTTCTACACGGCTCTTTATTAAACGTCCGTGTATCATTTTTTTTTTTTTTTTTTTTGTCTGTCAGCTAGTTTTTTTCCCTATGTTTTTCAGAACAAACAATTTCCAAAACAGAGGAAGACATTTAAACTAAAAATTCATGTACCCTAAATTATACAAAATTAAAGCATTACAAAAGTTGGAATAAAAAGTCATATTGTAAACTAAAAATTTCCATTAAGGACTAGAATAGGGTGGTTCTTTCCTTTTGGTGCCAGTAGGGTTTACAGATGGTAATATGAAGATACATGTTTTACTAAAGAAAGAGTTGAGTAAAAAGTTGGATGAAGGACCATAAAAAAAAAGGAAAGATGTGGATGAAGGACCGTCAGAGCCGGATGAAGAGTCGAATGAAGAGTCGGATGATCTCCGACTCTTCATTCGACTCTTCATCCGGCTCTGAAGGTCACATTCACCTCTTCATCCGGCTCTGAAGGTCCTTCACCCAACTCTTCGTCCAGTAAAATTGATCAGAATAGAGAGATAATTTTTTTTTTCAATATTTCGATCGCATGGGAATTCGAGATGTAGGTTATCAATTGTACCAGATCGCTCATCTGTGAGCTCCCAAAACAGTAGCTCATATCGATCTAATTTTGCGATCTGAAACAATTGATAAACCTACATCTCAACCCAATTGTTAACTGTGAGAGGGGAGAGTATAAATTTATCAAAACGGCGCTGGGGAGAAGGCCTTTTATATAACAAAAAACCTAAAATATCATTTCTACACAGCTCTTTATTAAACGTCCGTGTAGCTCGCTCAAGGCTTTCTACTCTGTCATTTAAACAAAAAACCGTGTACAAATTTGACATTTCTACACGGATCTTTATTAAACATCCGTGTAGCTCCTACGGGTTATATACACGGTCATTTAAACAAACATCCGTGTACAATTCTTACCTTTCTTCACGGTTCTTTAATTAAATATCCGTGTAGCTCTCTCAAGGCTTTCTCCACTGTTATTTAAACAATAAGCCGTGTACATTTTCTAGTAAACGTCCGTGTAGCTCTCTCACGTCTTTCTACACTGATTCTTTTATAAATATCCGTGTAGAGATCCTACAGATATTTCAGGCATCCAAAAAATTACAACTTCTACACGGTTTTTCTATAAAATTGCCAAGTCCGTGTACAATGTGCCGTGTACAATGACCATTTCTGTAGTAGTGTTGTAATTGGTGTAAGTACAGTTTCACAAGTATTACTATCTACGTACCAGTAATTAATTAGGTCATCTCTGAGATAGTACATTTACTGAGGGTTAATTTGGCATAGATAGTCAAGATTTAGCCAAAAGTTTAATAAATAAGTAAATAAAGAGAAAAAAGATCAAATAGTCCTGTTTGGATAATGCCGGTATTGAGTGTAGACCATTGAAATCTGGTTTATAAAGGGCTCACACATAGAAAAGACTGCAAGATCATTCTAATATAAGAATCAGAACAAAAAACCATCAACGGCATGTTTGTTAATTTATTATACTAAATATCCCATGATTTTTTTTTTTGTATATATTGGCAGCTCCTTAAAATTAAGAAATTTTAATTGTTTTTCTTCTTTTCTTGTTGACAAGTACTCCAGCGATAGTCCTAATGCTCTGGAGTTGAATTTTTGAAAGAAACAATTGCCAGCAGAATGTGTTAAACATCACCTGACAACTGCCACATTTTATTTGACGGAGGATTGTTTTGGCTTCCCAAAGTTTCTTTTACGGAATGCTGGAAATCTCAAGAATATGAACGTATTCTATTATGGAAAGCTCAAGCTCAAGCATATAACAAATACAGCAGAGAAATTTAAAAAGAAACTCTTTGCTATTCAAATGGCATCTCCAGATGTTAAGATAATGGTTGAATCCACCGATTCAAGGTATATACATATACCAAGTATTTAAATCTCCGAATCCAGAACTTTTCTATTTTTGGTAATACAAGTTTTAAATTTGAGAATTCGTTTTATTGGCAAATCTGCTGATCCGATGCAGAAGAGAATGTGAGGAACTTATTAATGAATGCCTTTCAGAATTTCTTTTGTTAGTGCACTTAATGTTAGTCATTACTGAGACTCTTAATCTTTTGCGGTTTAATAGCTTTAATGAGACACTTAATCAGGCTGTAGCAGCATAATTGCTTGGAAATTTTGATTACTGTAGCCACATGCTTGAATCTTTATTCTCAACGACTTACAATCGCTTTACCCCAATAATATAAATTTGATAATATGAACCTTTATTTCTATTCTTCGTCCTTATAATGTTGCTCGTATTGTCCAAATGGTAACTGATCATATTGTCTGAAATTTATCAAATAGAGGGAATAGCAGCCCAGAAAATTATATTAACTATATCTGACCCTAACTGTATCCGATAGAGGTACTGATCTGCTGGGATAAACTCCATGAAACCATCATCTAATGTTTGTTTATCATAAATAAAACAATACAATACTTTATTCGTGAATGCTGAATTCTTCAATACACTAAAGCATACATGATACAAATTACCAGCAATACCACAGAGTTCGCCCCTTGTAAAGAAGAAAAAAAAAAATTAACTTTAGTTCTTGTTATATGCTGTGTTCTCGTACTTGCCATTCCACCTGAAATAGATCATATATGCATCATATAAAAAATAAAATTCACACTAAATATTAACAACAAATATATTCTCATAGCCCTTGCACATTCGTAAAGGGTGTAGTAGAACTTTTACAATTTTACCTATTCCAGGATTATATTAAGATATCTTCATTTATTGTTATCATCTCTTTTCTGAAACGCAATTAGATAGCAATGTAGTGAATCAAACCTAGAAGACTCGTCAGATGGGATCTGGAGTTCCAGCTCGGCACTAAATGGCTTGAAAACCTGATCAATCTTTTCACTGCTCACCTGCTCAAGACTTGGTGGATCCCACTGCATCATCAATTAATAAAATTAAGATATGCAAAAGGGAGAGGGAAAAAAAAGTCAATAAATTGTAACAATTTAGAGAAAGGTTTTGATACCCAATTAATAGAACAGTCTATTTGTCGATTCATACCAGTAGTGAGTTTAGATGTTTTGGGAAGAACTAAAAAATCAAAGATATGAATTACAATTTCCTTGGAACAATTAAAAGCAAAATTGGAGGGGTTACCTTCGGAGAGTTGTCCTTTTCAATGTGAGCTCGCATGCCCTTCAACAGAACAGATATAGAGATTTAGCAAGACGTATAAAAACAGCCATTATATAATGGGGGAATTTCATGTATACCCCTAAAAAACTTCGAAATTACGTACTCTCCCCCTGTAAACTTCATAATATACAATGATTAAATTTGTGAGTTTTTGGAAATTAGAAGGGTAAATATATATTATGAACTTTAGAGGGGCAAATACGTAGTTTTGAAGTTTTGAGGGGTATACATGAAATTTCCCCTTGTATAATTGTAAAGACAAAAAATGTAACAAACATTTTCATACCTCATAGCAATCACCTGAAATAACTGATCTTAGAATATTCATGGTGAGTCTAAATTCCTTCTTCATACATTCAGCAAGATTTTGCTTCCTACCCTCTCGAATCTAAATGTAACAATATCAATATATAAATTCAATTATATACTGATAAGATAATATAGGAGGACAAAATATATTTACCGATCTCAAGGTAATTTTTAGTGAAGTTGGAGATGACCGCTTCAGTGTATTAATAATTGACACCATCCATTCATTTCCTTCTTTGCTTGTTTCTTCTTCCTGTAATTAAAAGAAATCATAGAGTTACCAACCACAAAATGTAACTATAAATTAATACTGCCTTAGGTTCAAGCAATATTGCAGATGATGGCTTTGCATAAATGACCAAAATAACCTTGTAAGCTCTCATGGTAAGTGCAGGAAAAGGAAAACTTTTGCATATATAATAATATTTAAATTTTTGAAAGAGGATGCACCAATGACTTGATAATCTCCTCTATGGACTCCGCACAGAAGCATCTATCAATTGTTGGAAGCCTATGACAGGAGAGACCGAGAGAGAAAGAAAACACCATTAGTACTTGGAAGTTGGTGTTACTTTTCAGATTTTTTTTTTATTATTTTGAAAATTAAAATTCTTTTCTGCTGGAAAGGGAGGAGCAGGGTAGGTTTTCGAAATATAGGTAACACTAGAAAATAACTTTGAAGTTTAGGTTTTTGAATTTCATGTATACCCCTCAAAAACATCAAAATTACGTATTTCCCCCTCTAAAGTTCACAATATCATATTAAGATATTACGTACTTTCCAGTGTTCCCTATTTTTCGAAAACTTACCTGATTCCGTCCCTTTCCAGCATAAAATAATATTTTATTTCTAAATAAAAAAAATCTACTATTCAAGCTAAAAATAAACATCAGCCAGGAAGAGTTGTGCAATTAAGATACAGAAACCAGTACGTTCCGTAAGTACAGGCTTCTTTAAAGACACTGTTTACATAATGGTACTAGAAGTGACAAAATTTAGAAAAATAATTACTTGTTTAAGATGCTTTTTTCATCTGGTGTAGCATCCAAAGAGAACTCCTCAATTGTAGCTCGCACAGTTGAATCCTCACCGGAACTTAAACTCAATAGCTTTTTCTCTAGTTCAGATAATTTCTGAAATTGAATCACTCTTTTGATTAACTTGTGTACACCATAATTACTAGTGTAATAATAAGGGCCTTTTTCAATGTTATATAAACCTAATTTAATCATAATTAAAAAAGAAAAAGAAAAGTAGATTTGATATTATAATGGGACCTCAATGGTACAGAGATCTTACATCTGAAGGCACAAAGTGAGTTGCAAGACCAGCTGCCACTATTTCCTTTCCTTTAAGCCTTGAACCAGTTAATGCCAGAAATTCCCCTGTTAAATGCACCAAACTATGTTAATAAGCATATATAATATTAGAGTTGACTCGGAGGTTGTTCATTGAATCATTAATTAGCAAATAATCTTGAATCATTTAGATTCGTGATAAAGGGGTAAAGAGTTCACTACTGCGTAAGCATTTCCTTTTTGTTTGTCTAATTTCCATAATTCTAAAAATGTCCTGACTTTTTATTTTTTTTCCGATTAGAACTAAACGGTATGAGCGAGGCTATGGTACTATGCATAGTGCATATTGGTCCATACTATGGATCAATATCTTCATTTTCGAAGTTGAAACAATCAATCTGAACCATTCAACATGATCTCCATATGAAAATGTACTTGTAGATCAACTTTTATTATAATTTCTTTACTATTTTTTTAGATAGGTAGAAAAATACTTGGTCTAGAATTTCTAGACCCCTCAAAAGTAGTGATTTTCTACCTATCCTAAAGAACAGTAAAAAAATTCTAAAAAATGTAAAATTTAGTGTGCAAGTACATTTTCATATGGAGATAGTGTTGAACAGTTCAGATAGATTGTTTGGACTCTAAAAGTGAAAATGTTGATCCATAGTACGGGCCAATCTGTGCTATGCATAGTATCATAGCCTCACTCAAACAATATACTCTTATCAATGACTTTTTTCTTTTACCTCATCAGATACAACAGATCTATTACCAGTTAAGACCTGTAATTCTAGGTCTCAATCTTATTTCAAGAAATATTTAAAAGAAATTGCTAATAAGATGCTAACCTAGATATCCACGAAGCCTAGGAAGAATAAATGAGAAGCTACAATCCGTATGGAGCCCAACAGCTACTTCTGGCATTGCAAAAACCTACAAAAAACAGTCACAGCCAAAAAGTTACTTTGTTAGAAAAAATACAAACCTAAAGAGTATCAATTTCATCAGTTTGCAAAATCCAAGAAATTCACATGTCATAACAAATCTAAGCATAATCCATGCATGAAACCCAAATGCAATAAAAAAGAACACCAGTGCAGCTTTGAAACTTCTTATGCTTTGTACCAAAATTATTTTCTGCAATGCTGGATAGAACTAACTATCCTTAATAATTTTTTTACATATTTTTGGCCTTCTATTTTTTTTGCAGCAAACCACTAAATTGTCCCTATTCCAAATGAATTAAATTAAGTTGTCTCATAGTTAACTTATTTAAGCTTGAAACCCAACATTAAATCCTGCTTTACTCATCGTAGTTCAATTCAGGGATCAAACATAAAAAGACTCATCAGAGTTGGTATTGAAAATCTCAACAGTTAAGAGAATATATAGAGTGAGGCTATGGTACTATGCATAGCCATTCAAAAATAGTGATTTTCTACCTATCTAAAATAATAATAAAAAAATCCTAAATGTAAAATTTGATCTACAAGTACATTTTCATATGGAGATCATGTTGAACGCTTCATATTGACTATTTGGAATTTGAACACAAAAATATTGATCCGTTGTACGGACCAATCTACGCTATGCATAGTACCATAGCCTCACTGCAATATATATAGTTCCATTATAAGGACCTAACAGCTGGGTGTTAATTTCCAGTGTCTCAAAATTGACCTGTTGTGTGTTATTCATTAGGTATGCTAATCCACAGTTCAAACCAGCACTAAAACTAATTTAATGCATTTCGGATTGAACCAGTTTTTTTTTTTTGGGCTTTTTCTTTGATCCGCCACATTCTAGGTTAGCTCAAGTAAATCAACTAAATCGTACCAAATTTACATTGATTTAAACTGAGCCGCCTCATAATTATCTTAATTAACCATGAAACCAAACATTAAATGGCTGTACTTAGTTCACTTAAGGTTTCTGAAAAAGAAAAGAGTTCATCAAAGCCAGGGGCAAAATTGTCAAGATTTAACAGAATACAGCTTTTCTATCCCGACAACCTATCAGTCAGGTGTTCCTTGCAGGTACCTCAAAAATAAAAATACTGTGCTTTATTTGGTGGAAAACATATGCAGCTGCTATTGAGAACTCTTTTTTTTTATCAATTGAACAGTTGCAAATTACATATGATGTATTAGTTCGACAAATTACATTACTGTACCTTGTGCGCTTATCTGAAATTAGTTAAGGGTTAACAATTTAATTATATTTGCTCAGAACTTTTTTGTTTATTTACAAATTCAATGTTTAGTGTATCATTTTTCACCAAAATCATGTACAAATATATTATTTAAAAAAAATATAACTGTTTAAAAATGTGTGCAACGGATAATGGTATTGATATCTGATAAATATAAAATTGTTCACGGCAAGAAATAAGAAAAACAGAAGAAAAGGCAATAAAAAAATAATAATCGAGAAATCATAAATAGTAATAACTGAAGTAGAGGTATAGAGGTAAGTAAACTTAAAAAAGGTCCGGAAATTGCTAAAATAAAATTGTATAGTCTGTGAAAAAACATACCGCATTTTCAGTGACCACAGAAAACTTGGAAGGAACAACCATTGCCCCGCCTCCACCCATTACAATCCCATGAACAAGAGCAACCTGCACCATATTTCAAACAGTTAAAAAAATTATTTCTTAGAAAAACCCGTTTGAGTTAAAAAATTTAGCTTTTACTTTGTAATGGGTATGGGTGATATGGATCTGTGTAGACCACTAAGTAGCAACACAATTTGTTCTATAATTGCACAGCTGTGTGTAACTTGAAGCAAACTTTTGTAACACTGAGGCTTATGTTGAATCGGAGGTCTGGTAGTTTATGCAACAATAATAGATGAGCACAAACTAACATTTGAGGGAACCAGTAAATCAGCATGCCAAAAAAATTTAGTACCTTGTATGAATTTAGAATACATAATTCACATACCGTAGTTTTCTTATATGTGTGGATATGATTGCAAAGCCAGTACATTCTATAGACGACTTCAAGACAAGTATCATCTACAAAAAAAATAAAGAAACTGATTAATATCATTATTATAACTAGGATATGATTGCAAAGCCAGTACATTCTATAAACAACTTCAAGACAAGTATCATCTACAAAAAAAATAAAGAAAATGATTAATATCATTATTATAAAATGATATATCAAAACGATTCATTTCCATTGTTATTCTTGCTCTCCTTTTCATGTTCTTACCTGCTTTGTGCTCATAAAACATTTTTAGGTCCCCACCGGCAGAGAAAGCCCGACCATTTCCCTGTATAATGACATGTATTTAACCAAGTAATGATATTTGGGCAACTTTGAATTTTATGATGCAAAATGATTACAAATTAATGTATACCTTGAATATGACCAACTTGGCCTCATCCTCTTTCTCCCATTTCTCTAAATACTGAGCCAAAAGAGCAACCTGACAAACAAGAAAAAGAAAAAAAAAGATTCATTTGCTTGATTTAAACAAAAAATGCTTCTCTGTCCTGCAAATTAAAACTAACAAAAAGAATAGTACCACTCGAGAAGAGATGACATTCAATTGACGAGGCCTATTCAAGGTAATCAACCTCACGTTACCAATTTCTTCACCTAATACAACCTATGAATAGCAATTAGTGCAAATTAGAAACTAATTGCATTGAATCAACAAAAATAAGAAACTTATTTAATAAAAACTGTAATAAGAATTCAATTAAGCTCAGCAACGCCAAAGCACAGTTGGGTTTGAGCTCGGTAATTTCCTAAATCGGAAATAAAATAAGAAAAGAAACAAGGGTTGCCAATACCTGTTCTGGATTCAATGATTCTTGCGCCATTTTTATAAATAAGTTGAGAGAATAGACTACTGAAGTAGCACAAATCTCCCCTGAGGAGAGGAGGAATGGTTCTTTAAAAGGAAGAATGAGTAGTTGGGTTAGGTACACGGGGGAAGGTAGTGAAGGTTTTAGTTGTTAGGCAGACTTTTTTCTAAACCGTTCCGAAATTTTACAAAATAGTAAAATATATTTCTTACTATGAATGTAATATTAAATCTGAATTTCGAATGCTTAAGTTCAAAAATATTGTCCAGGTGTATATTTTTCGAGTGGCTATATTTATTTTTTTGTAATTTTTTTATAAATTACTGACCGTATGCATTTAAACAGTATTTAAAATATGCGTTAATTTTTTTGTAATAATAGTTTTATGAAGGATTAAAATACTTTCTAAAGCACGGATCATTTCATATTTTGGCTCCGAATTTCTCAAAATTTAAATGATTGATTAGTAACGCTTAAACTACATTTCAAAATTGCAGCCACATCTACATTTAAGGTTTTCTTAATTATTTTTTAGGAAGACGGAAAATTCATTGCTTTCAAAACCGTGCTTTATAAGCATTTTAGTCCACCTCTAATTTTATTAGTTTGTAAGACTAGAAATATTGTATATAGTTTTTATAAAATTCATAATAAATAGGAAAATAAAATCTTTTAGTCAAAAGGAAATCAATGCTCTTCTTGGAACTTTGGCACGTGTAAGTATCAGTATCCAATTCAAACACCACTACTCCACTAGCAAGTTTGTATTCTCTAGATCACCATTTAACGATTTAGAATGGTTTTGGACCATCCGATCGAATTCATGTGTAGATTGTCACAAGGCAGATGGCTACTCAACGATGGAAGCTTACCGCATCACTCTATGCAAATTTAACCGAGCGATGCTTTTATGGGCCAGCACTAGATGCACGGAGAAGTCTTTGAGATTCGTATCAGGTTAAATCAGATGGCTTAAATTCCTCATTCTACACAATTCGGACGATGTTCACACCAAGTTGGTACCTCCAGCATGAAATATAAAAAATCTCTCATTTGGATTTCAAATCTGAGAACTCTCTCTCATTCAGATTTTCAGTTTAGTCATTTCTAATTCAAATTTTAATAGTTATGAGTCGAATTAACATTTAGGAAGTTAATTATCATATATTACAAAATTTGAAAAGATAATTGTGAAATTAAAAAAGTTAAAAAAATTATTTGTCACAAATCAATCGTATAAGAGGTCCATCCTCCGGAATTTATCCCATATTATATAATGAGGAGGGATCTAGTTACCACAATTTTAAGTTACAACAAAGTTACCACAACTAAATTATACATTTTCAAAGTCCAAATTGCCGATCCAAACCGTTCAACATGATCTCCACAATAAAATGTGCTTCCAGATCAAATTTTACATTTTTTTAAATTTGTTTAATATTTTTTGAATTTTGTACTCATCTTAATAAATAGTAAAAAAATTTAAAAAAAATGTAAAATTTGATTTGGAAACACATTTTATTGTGGAGATCATGTTGAACGGTTTGGATCGGTGATTTGGATTTTGAAAATATAAAAAATGATTGTGGTAAATTTGTTGTCACTCAAAATTGTAGTAACTAGATCCCTCCTCTTGTATAATAAACACACACACACACATTCTGGTTTTTTTTTTTTTTTTTGTGAAAAGACCATAGGCATATCTAGACTAGTATTTAACCCTATATATTAAAAAAGTAACCAAAATTTATTTGGAGTTCTACGGTGTTTAACAGGATTTACACATAAGAATACATAAATTTCTAAGTAATTCCTAGACTTGGTATTTAACCCTAAATAGCACGGAAGCATATACTCTGAGATACCGCACAGTACGGTCGAAAGTGTTCCCAGTCGAGCAAATATAATTTCGGTGTCTATTTAGATCACAAGAGATCTGCTTTAAGATTCGTACAAGATTAAAAAGGATGATGCAGATCTCATTCTACGGTACCCCACTAGATCTGAATTCACATAACACTGCATTCCAATCCAACCGTACAATATACCCTCAACAAAATTCTCTCCTTATTTTGATTGTAAAAGGTCAATAGTACAAACTGTGGATACCAATGATATAGCACGCATATGTCCAGCACAGTACTACCAGAATATACACGCATTCCTCCAATTCTCCCAATCAAATCAGTATTACGACTTGTTAAGTTCCTCAAAAAGGAATAAAAATAAGTTTCTTTGTAAAATTTACAAACAAAACAAATCTGATTGTCATGAAACACATGAATTCAGAGGAATATTTTTTTAGTAAAACAAAGGCAACAAAGTCACTAATTGATGGGTTATAGTTTACGAAAAATAAAAACTATAAACAACTTTATGCTGATTATATGCTTCATTAAACCGCGCAAAAGCCCAGACAGTTATCAGCATATTTACATTATATAAATAAGAAGCTTGTTTCCGAGCTCAGCTGAGATCCGATAGAGTTCACCAATCGTCAACCCCTTTAGTTACCCCAAAGAGAATAGCAATTGCCGCAAGAATAGCCTGCCAATAATAATAAATATTAGTTGCTTCATACAATCACAGAACCACATATAACTACAAGCTTCAATATTAGTCCCTTTGACCGAATAAAAGAGGGAAACTGATACATGTAACATAGAGTGAGGCTATGGAACTTTGCAAAGCGCAGATTGATCCGTGCTATGGATTAATGCCTCTATTTTTAAAATCCAAACACTCGATCTGAACCGCTCAACATGATCCCCATATGGAAATTTACTAGAAGACCAAATTTGATGTTTTTTTAGAACTTTTTTACTATATTTTTAAAAAGTAGAATATCACTGCTCAGGTGGTTTTCTACTTATCTAAAAAAATAGTAAACATATTCTAAAAAATATAAAATTTGGTCTCTAAGTACATTTTAATATGGATCATGTTGAGCGGCTTAAATCAACTGTTTGGACGGACTTCACTCATGTAACATATGACAAGGGATGAAAATAATATATTTCTCACCTTGGTTTAAAGACCCCAGCAAGACTAAACTGATAAAAGCAATGACTCGGCTCATGGAAGCACCAAAATTACATGATACATAAATAACTTTAGCAATACAACAAGGACATATACGGCATAATATGCTAACCAACATTATTTTCATAATGCCTCATTTTAGTAGAATATATGAAAATGCTGACATGTAACACTAATTTTCATTCCATGGGAAAGTGAGGATTGGCAATGCAGTTTTTGTAAATAAATGGAAAGAGGGTACAAAAGATATCACTTATTTGGGTATCTGAGAATTTTCTTATAACATGAAATATTTGATATTTTCATCTCGGTTGGTTTAAGAAACTTTTCCCTACTGTAAAAATAGTTCTATAAATATATTTACTTACAGCTATAGTACAAACGATGAGCCCCGGCTTCTCTCGGTAGTCAACCTTTGAACAAAGCAGTATAAATGCACCAATATACCAAGGGATGGCAGCAAAAAAGAAGCCAAATATGAACCTTCATGTAAAAAAAAGTCTCAATTAGCATTTAATTTCTCTTAAACAAAATAAAACAAATGAACTTTTGAGAAATTGAACTTACAAAAACCAGCCTATCCCCAAGCCACAACAAGGTAGACGGCGAAGTCTTACTGGTTGGCCTTCAGCAATTGTACCATAACCTTTAAAAAACAAAGTAAAAAATAGTTATAATTAAATTAATTTAATGATCTGCTGGAATTACTTTAAACAATTATGTGATTTTTTCAAGGGTAGTAACTAGGAAATAAAACAGGGGTTCAAGGAGTGCAATTTGTACTGATAAACCAATAATTCATCCAGTAATTTACATACTGCTGGTATCAGTTCAATAACTAACACCCAGTTCTGTAATCTAACCTCAATTTTCCTCAATCAACCCAGTACTCATCTCAGTCCAATTAAGTCTTTCTTTTTGTTAAGAAACGAAAAATCCCAAATGAGGCTTGTTCATCAGATTTAGCCTCAATTGCAAATATTAAAAATATAGGTAACACAAAGACATAAAAGGGGCTTAAATTAGTCAACTCATATGATACCTTTGTCAGCAAATTCAGGGTACGGATCCAAATATCTACTGACAGACCTAGTTGATCCCTAATCATCACTGATTCCTAATTTTTCTAGATCCAAATTGGAAATAGTTCACTAACTAAAGCCCCAGGTAATAAAAACTAAGGTGATACCTGTCACAGCTTGGTAGCCATGGGGGTAATACGTAGGCACTGAGGAATACGGAGTACAGTACGGCAGAGAAGGCCCCACGCCAGGCGGCGGAGCCGGCTGGGGGAATCCGATCACTGGCTGCGGGTACCCCGCCGCACCTCCGTCGAAAGTCCCGTACTGTGGCGGGGGAGGGTACAAGCCATGGTGTTGCGAATCAGGCCCCGTCACACCTCTGCTCTTCGCCTCCTCTTCGCTCATCGTGGATCTCGTTTGACTTTTCTCCGATTTCTTCTCTCGTTGATTTAGTTGCTAATTTCGTTAATTTTTTTTAATTGTTTTGCGTGCTTTTTCTTGGAAAGAATGGCGGTGGAAATCGTGTGACGGTGCTGCTGACGATCAGCTCCTCAGCTGGACCGTAGGATCAGGGAATTCATATCAGATGAGGTAACAGAAATTTTAAGTTTAGATCAGGACCGTTCGATCTGATTTGGCACGAATATTAAAGAGGCCGTGCATTTCACCTCCGGTCGTATAATTGGCCCTGATTCTGATCGGACGGACCGTATCTAAACTCAAATATTTTGTCACCTCAGTGCACGAGGACTCTCAGGATCAGGTCATCGGGAGCCGAGACCCAAGAGACCGATCTGATTCCCTGTGGCGATAAGGTTGTATGGTTTGATGTAACGGACACAGTAGCATGACTCTGTTTATTCAAGTCCGGAATTTGTTCTTCCGGCAATTACCATATTGTTCTTTATTTTATGTTTCCATATATACTTAAATCAAGAATTTTATTGCTAATCTCCATATTAATTCAGTTGTACTATCCAAATATTTATTAAGAACGCTATTCTATTTAATTAACTTGTAAAGTTCATGTCAAATCAACATCTTTAATCCAGATCATACTAACAAGTTCAACAATATAACTTAATCTAGTTGTCTGTTCACTTGTCCCCATGTGTGATCGTAAATCATAATCCAACATATGGTAACTCTAAATTTGCTTAGAAACTCAAAAGTAAGATCTACATGTATATGTTGGAAAATTCAAAGAACAAAATGACTATTGTAAGAGCCCAAATAAGTAGCTTTAAAATATTGAAAAAATCAATGCAACTAAACTATAACATATGAACAACTCTAGACAGTAATTCTCCAATCATAGGTAAATCTATACATAAATAGCCACATATCATAGATGATTCAATTTTGACAAGATCAAAATAGCAGCACAATAGATTATAGTTGATTAAAAATGAAAGCCTAGTCTACATATATATACAAATCTCCTAATACTTCAAGGTAAAGCGTCTTCTTCTAGTTCTAGTTCGCCGATAACATACGCAGAAGGTCACAACACACACAACAAAAACCAGCTCCATTAGTGCAACGGCCTTTAAACCTAAAAAAATCATATATGGCACTTACAATCAGCTGGGAACACTATAAGTTAAACCATTACCAGTATAGGATATTAGAGACAACATTCTTACCCATTAATTTATGGAATAAATCGTCCATATCAAGAGTATGGTTATTTTCAAAAGCACCACTTGTATCTAAATTTGCTCCTTCCTGATCATGATCATTTTTCATATCCTCAGTAAGAAAAATTTTCCGGCATGTGTTTGGACAAGTGATGCCGCTCTCGTACTCATCACTTCCATCACAACAATCTATTCAGAGGACATTCTTGTCAGAAAAAAAAATTAAGTACTTCTTTTAACTGCAGGTTTTACTTTGAGCGAAGAAATTGCATAGTCAGCACCGTTCGAGCAACTTAAGGTGTAAGATGTATGATACAAAGGACATGTTACTAAACATCAAATCCATCCTCCACATTCATCAATGTATTTTTCTTAATTTTTCTGTTGCTTTGTTGTAGGTTTATCTTCTTTTCTTATATTTTGCTAATTTGGATTTCTCCACAGGATCAAATTGGAGATGTAAGGCTTTCCTTATATAAAGTATCGTTAAAATAAAGAGCAAAGCAACCACATAAATGAACATTATGAGATACGTTCTCCTCACTAATTAGGATTTGGGTTTGTATCTCAGCTCTTCATTCAATAAAATAAAAACAGGAATCTGGTAGACTGACCCGTTTTATTTGAGAAAACGTTTGCCGTGGTTTTGTACCCGATAAGAGAAGATAATAATTACTTTTTGAGCTCTCATGCAAAGTAAAAGAAAAAGATCTTCGTAAAATAGAGATATACCACAAATGCGATCATTCACAAGAGATGAAAATAAGAAGCGAGGCGAGTCCCCGTTATTCCTACAGTAAAATTTGCCTTCAGGACATGCAGAGGTTCCTGCAATTCAGTACAAAAAAATGTAAAGTGAGCCACATAATATGAAACCAGTTAGGACAAGTATCTAATAACAACATCAGTGCCAACTCACCCTAAAAAAAAAAACCATCAGTGCTTAACACAATAAAGTTAAATTTACAAGTTCGGTGATCTTTTTTTACACAAAAAAAGGAGTTTGTGCTCATGTAAAACCCAGTAATTTGTCTTTTTTTTCTCCCTTTTTATAAATTTTAATGTTTTAGACAGCAATAGTGGGCTAATTTTGGGACAAGTATCCTCTCCAATACTGTAAAAGATTCCCTTCACTTTACGGTTTGAGATTAACCGTCAGCCACTTTGAGATTCGGGCTAGCACAGGGGCAGTATTATTGGGCTTTGAGATTCGTGCTAAATTAAAAAGAACAGTCCAGATCCAGTAATTGTAAAAGATTCCCTATTACAGTACCGGGGAGGATCTGAATTCCTAATTTTGGGCTAGAGAATAGTGTTCAACTGGCATATATCTGGTCTTGGTCCCATTCAGAGGCAGATTCACATTTGCTAAATCAGGGTCAATTGATCCCCATATTTCTAGAAAACCCTTTCAAAGTACTATAGTTTATAATGTATAAGATAAAAAAATGCTAGATGTATGCTAAATTTGACCCATTCTGTTTTAAGCTAACCCCTTATTTTTTTTAAGAAAAAAATCAGGATATCATAAATCTTTGTGTGTATAAGACCCCAATAAACTAAAATCCTGCCTCTGCGTTGTTCCAAAGTTAATTTAAAGGGAAAGAAGACTAAACTGACCAATTAAGCTAGCTCAACAAAAAAGTTCCACATCGGTTGTCTGAGTTAAATTTGAGTTTAGAAAAAAAATGTCAATAAATACATCATCATATTTTCCATCAGATTGACCATTTCAGATTGAACTGTTTGGTCGATATGCAAGTCATATAAAGATACAAACCCTAGCTTTATTTAGCTGAGAATTAAAAAAAAAAAAATCTGGAAAGCAAGCAAGTTCTGACAATATCTACAGATGCTAATCTGGATTTGAACTTAAGCAGTTCAGAACAGATAATTTTCATTTAGAAGAAAAAAAACAGTTGACATACTAACTGAAAAAAGGGTAATGCACAGTACATATTAGTTCAAGGATAAAAATTAGTGTCAAATAAAACTAAGGATTAAAAAAGAAAACAAAACTGTTAATAAAGATTAAGAGGCAAACCAGGTTCATCCGTGCCATCACCACAATCACAGAATCCATCATTCAATCGATCCCTGGAGAAGGATCCAGATCCGTCTCTACATCTGATCACCGCCCCATCAAAGTAGTATTTCTCATCTAAAAAAATAACAAATTAGATCATAAACAAGCAGCTCGAATTCGAGATTAAGTAAGACAATTGGTCATAGTTAGCAGAGATACCTTGTGGCGCGACGCCCCGGAGAGCAGAGGCGGGAAAGAGCACAGTGTGGAAGGAGAAGAGGAAGCAAAGGCGAGCTATGGAGAGGAGACTTGGCGTCGACATTAGTGGCCTCCTCAGTTCGCTTAAAAAATCTAAAAGATTTACAATTAGAAGTTTGAAGTCAACGGATCAATGCAGGCCCAATTTGAACAGTCCAGGTACGGCCCAA
Organism: Carex kokanica; assembly: GCA_025461125.1. NCBI lineage: Eukaryota > Viridiplantae > Streptophyta > Magnoliopsida > Poales > Cyperaceae > Carex > Carex kokanica. Next base: position 1,004,064 of record JAJGRX010000848.1, on the reverse strand, counting down.
AAGGATTGGATGAACTAACTGGACCAGGCCTTGAAATCCTTTAACGAGTGTTTAACCCAATTGGACTTGAAAAACATAATGAAGAATATATTACTAACTTGTCATAACTATTTTAGTAAATAGTAATATAATTGACCATGGAGATTATCTTACCAACATCTCCAATTTTTATTTTCTTACAATATGTTTTCGATTCCTGATTCAACAACAAATATTTACTTAATTATTTTCCTCTGTACGAAGCTCAAAGCTCGTGGCAAAGTGGATCAATTTACCTGATCATAATATATAGCTTCAAAGCTTGGTTCGTTACTGTTTAATGATACATTTTGTTAAAATTTAAGAGGACAGAAAAAGGCATATAGTATTGACAATGAGAATTGCCAGAGCAAGATTTGTCTTTCCACGGAATCAAATTAAGAAGTAAATTGTGTGAGAAACGTGAATTATGCGGCCTACATGGATGAAAGACATGAATTTTGATTCTTTATATTTGTACGAATTTGTTGGAGTCCTCCAAATTGGATCTGAGTTATTTATTTAAAATTCGGATGGTCGTGATCAAAGTTGATGTATCACTGATAGATTGGACATGCATATATGGAGTGTATATATAATAACAGATTTACTTGTGATTTGAAATCGATACTTCGAATTTGTCTCGGATGTGTGATTTGAACGTGTGATTTGAAATCGACAGTTCGAACGTACATATATAACAAAATATCAACATTTTTTGAAACAAATACGATTTTTTTTAATGTTTTTAATAAATAATAAAACATGTATTACATAAATTTAAAATGAGTTTTAATATAAAAGACAATAAAATGGGTAAATTTATGAGTTTTGAATGTTTAGAGAGAAAATACATAATTTTGAAAGTTTAGAAGGAAAAATATAAAATTTTGAAGTTTTTGAGGGGTATGATTGAAATTTCCCCTTGTTAAAAATGCTACTAAAACCACGCATAGCATACTAATGAATATGGAAATAACATGGGTGTATGTGCATGATGTTTTGATTTGTCATGTTCAAAATGTAGACAACATTACATGGATGGCTTTAAAGGGGTTTTTTATTTTTTATTTTGAATGGTTATGTTTACAAACTTATCTATATTGATGGTGGTATACAACCGAACTTACTTACAATAATAATTTGGTCAGTGTGCAAAATGTTGTTGCTTCTTGAAAAATTAAAATAATTTATTTTTCCATTTTAGCGACCTTTTTTTTTTGGATAAATTTGTTGGGAGGTCACTAAATTTTACTTTTTATTACAAATTGGTTACTCAACTTTAATTTGTCTCTCGAAAGCCACTGAACTTTGTATTTGTTTCGATTAAGTCACTCCATCTGTTTTTCCATCCAAAAAATTAATGGAATTGACGTGGACTCCAACTCACCGTTTATTATCAATTTGGGTGAGTTTTTTGGGGACGTGAAGTATTTTCAATCCTCTCTATTTCTTTCGTTTTGCTCTCATCTTTTTCCATGGCTATGGTTGGAGTTCGCGCTCTTCTTCTAAGAGAAGCTCTCCTTACACTTCTCAAACCCAAAACCCTCTCTCTATCCCCTCAAATCTCTCTCGCACGGACTAAATCTCTATTTCTTCTCTCCTCCTCTCCCCCCTCTGTCAACTTTCCTTCTCCGACCAGCACGAGTGAGACGAACTATCTGACACTAGAGGTATAATATTGCGAAACAAGCTCATATAGGGGTTCACACAGGTCTCTCATGGCTGAGAGAGGTTGCTGATCCCATGGTATGTTACAAAACCAACTGAGCAAAACCCTAACCATCAACACCCCACTGTAATTTCTAGCCTCTTCGCCATGCTCAAAGCGATAACAGTCAACGGCGTGCTAGAACCTCGCCTCCCGCTCTCACGAAGAAGAGAGAGGACGTTGGGGCGAAGAGAGGGACGGTGGAGGAGGAGGCCGAGTGGAGACAAGTGGCTAGAGAGCGAGAGAACGAGGAGACTGAGGGCTCAAAGAGAGATGGAGAAGGAGAGCCAGGTGTGAAGGGAGAAATACTTCACGTCTCCAAAAAACTCACCCAAATTGATAATAAACGGTGAGTTGGAGTCCACGTCAATTCCGTTAATTTTTTGGATGAAGAAATAAATGGAGTGACTTAATAGAAATAAATACAAAGTTCAGTGGCTTCTGAGAGATAAATCAAAATTGAGTTACTAATTCGTAACAAAGACTAAAATTCAGTGACCTCCCAAGAAATTTACTCTTTCTTTTTCAAACATGATAAGCTTAGTTTCCTTGTAATACTCGACACAACTGGTGTCATTTTAATCAATGGAATCTAGAGGCATCGACCTCAACATTTCTTCTTAAAAAAACATCGTAAGCTTAGGAATCTTTTATAGAAGTGTTAAATTACCATCTACAATTATTTTGAAGCATTACTTACAATTATTATATCAACTATTATATATACAAAAGAATAAATTGCAAAAATATTTTAAATATTTTAAAATTTTAATCTTATAAATTGAAATTGAAATGTATTGCAACGATGCACATTATTTAAAAGTGATTGACAAATAATTTCAGAGCGATCGACCGGAAAAAAAATTTAGTTACTACCCCATAAAATCAAAATTAATTAAACACCACCTCAATCAAGTATTTTTAATAGTTACCACCCACGCAAACTGGAGGAGCGCACCAAATTGGAATGGTGCGCACCCTGGGTAAGGGTACCACTTGGTGCGCTTACTAAGAGCGCGCACCAAGTGGTACCCTAACCCAGGGTGCGCACCAATCTTTTATTTTTTATTTTTGGTTCTGAATTATTTTTGTTTTGCAATTTTGAAATTATGAATTCCACGTGCATGACAATCAAAGTGATTGGCCGGCGCACGAATGAGCGATCTTAGTTCCAGAGCATCAGTTAGTGAAGTTGAGTAGGAGACGATACAATTGGATCCAAATATGGATGGACATACCGGAAGAAAGACAAAAGGGTCATCAGACCAACAAAGCAACCCTCGAAAAGAATACGAGAAAGAGAAGGAATGCTAGAAACCGTACTCAATAAGATAATTTTTTTTAAATTACATATCACAAAATTATCAATTATTGTAACAATAGATATTTTTTTCCTGTAGTTTCATCATTCAAGAGGTGGTTATGTTGTGCTTCATATTTTTTTTCGCAATAATATTTCAATTTGTTTTTTTCAAGGTTCTAAATAGCGTTTATAGTGTCGTAGCGGGAAGGCTAAAAAAAAAGCTATAGCGAATAGCGTCGCTATAGCGGAAGCTATTCCAAATAGCGTTTTTTTTTTTACATTTCGTATATTCAATATTTGTACTAAATATCAACATTATCTAAGGTCTCATAGAACAATAAATAACACCAAAGTAATTAAGAAATTATAATATTCATATTGAACCTGTACAAAGTCCAAATTGCGGTTCAAAATATCCATAGTAATATCATAAACTATCGATTTTTCTTATTAAAAATATCTTAAGTATCATGATTCATGACATAATCTATTTTTTTTTCTATTCAAATTTTAATTCCGGTTTGGACCTTTTTTCTATTCAAATTTCAATTTCTATTCTCAATTTCAAATTGATTTATTTGTAGCAAGTAGCAACAAATTCAATTTCGGTTTGAGATTTTTTTTACCTTTATTTAAAACCCATATAAATTGCTTAAAAATAAAAAATAAAAAAAACCCATATTGTATAGCGCTGTAGCGGCCGCTATAGCGGCCGTAGCGCAAATAGCGCATTTTGATGTCGTAGCGTAGCGTTTGGGGTCCAAAAACGCTATAGCGCGCTATTTAGAACACTGGTTTTTTTAGATGAAATATGTGTTATGTTGTAGTAGACTTTGTGTTGTGTTGTAGTAGGATTCATTAGTTATGTTGTAGTAGACTTTATATTGTGTTGTAGTATAATTTATTTATTGTGATTTTATTTGTGCTATTCTTTAGTTAAAACTAGCTAATTTTTACAATTCAGCATCCAAAACAAAATTCAGAATTCCAAGCAAAATTTATAATTCTAAAATTGCAAAACAAAAACAAAATAGAACCAAAAAAATAAAATAAAGGGTTGGTGCGCACCCTGGGTTAGGATACCACTTGGTGCGCGCCTCCAGTAAGCGCACCAAGTGGTACGCTAATCCAGGGTGCGCGCCCCCAGTAAGCGCACCAAGTGGTACCCTAATCCAGAGTGCACACTATTCCAATTTGGTGTGCTCCCCCAGTCTGCGTGGGTGGTAACTATTGCAAAAACTTGATTAGGGTGGTGTTTAATTAATTTGGATTTTATGGGGTGGTAACTAAAAAATTTCTAGTGATCGACCTGTATAATAAAAAGAGTAAAATATTTTCATAAGAGTAGAAAAATTATATATATAATGAATAAACCAAATTATTTGTTTTGCTTATAGCCTTCGAATAGGTTAAAAAATTGGGCTATGTACTATTTTATCATGGACAATATTAACAAATTGATTTTGTAGGTTGACCATGTTAGAGGGAAAAATATTATAGATCAACTTCTCTGCTAAAAATAATAAATAAAAACATAGTTTAGATGAAGTTCTTTTACATACTCAAACAGCACCACTACATATTGATTCAAAATATATTTGCTGAAACAATAGTTGATTATTATTATTATTTTTTTTTTGTAAAATGTTGTTGAAATTTATTTTATGTTCGATTTTTTAATCTACTGGCAAAAAATATCTAACAATTTCTAACTCCTTAATTATAAAAATATGATTATATACTAACTAGTGAAATGGATATCGACAAACAAATACAAAATTTTAACCTATAATATATACTTCAAACTGTTATTGGAACCAACAGCTAGCTTCAAATAAAAGTTTTTTTTACTAGTTACTTTGTAAACATCCGTAGCTCACAACCCATAGATAAAGGTTTTCCTTGTTAAACATATCAATGCAAATTGCACATAATTTTTTCTCATTATTTTTTCTGATGATTAAAAAACTTGCTCATATTAATAATTTATGGCAGACTTTAGTTACAATAATGTGAAATATAAATTTCTATGTTTATCCGAAAAGAGAAAAAAATGTGACTATGACACACCTCCTCTACACCATATCATCGATACAGGATTAATTGCTTAAAGATCCCAATTTTTTCCAAGACCGTCTGCAAACTCTTGCTCATCATATCCTAAATTTTGAGTCAATTCTCTCTTTTAGGTACATTTGTATTTTTTTATTTTTATGGCAATCTAAAAAATTAAAGATGTAAGCAAGTTTATAAGAAAAAAATAACTTTCTGTTAAATTGTTTGGATCTAAATTTTTCATCTTTTTGAGAAATTCTCTATAGATCTTTAATTTGATTTTCTCATGAAAAACAAAATGCAAAAAATGTGACTAACTTATCATAACTATTAATTAAGTAGAGAGTTTATAATTAGTGATGAGGATTATCTTACCAACGTCTCCAATTCTAGATTTCCTCATTAATTTACGTTTTAATTCATTATTTAGCTCCAAATTTTTACTAACTTTAATTCTTTGCAACAAGACTAAGGGCAAGGAGGATTTGCTTGATCATAACAGTTTCAAATTAAGCTAGGTTCTTCACTGTTTTAATGATATTTTTGGTTAAAATTTAAGTGGCCATGAAAAGACAGTATTAATGAGAATTGCCCGGGCAAGTTTTGTGTGTTTCTACGGAATCAAAGAAACAAATTGTGTGAGAAACGTGTATCAAGATGAAAATAACATGGCAGTATGTAGATTATGTCTAATTTGTGACGTTCAAGGTGTAGACAACAATACATTAATTCATGACTTTAAAGTGTTGATTTTATGAGATCTGAGGAGAAATTGTATTTTGGAGAAAAGTATGGAAAATATTATTTTGGTTGTATTTTTTGTATTTTATTGAATCTCTATATATTATTTGTTACAATGATCCTATGTGGTATATATAGCTTACAAGACTCAACTAGCCGTTATTGTACTTATTATTGTACCAACGGTACTATTCATCTACTTCATACCTATTTAATAAAAAGAACAAACATTTTATTCTTGATTGATCCTAGACCGCTTGATCGATGATGAACGACTGAGATCAATCTTCCAATTCTTTATTATTTTCAACACTCCCCCTCAAGCTAGGAATGCAAATATCGTACAATCCTAGCTTGCTTTGTAATGTCTTCGAATGGACTCGAGTCCGATCCTTTGATGAGGATATTGGCAATAGGGCTGATTAATGAGCGAGCATGAGCGAGTTAGGGTATGCTCATGCTTGGCTCATTAGCTTAATGAGCGAGTTAGAGCGAGTTGTTAATGAGCATGCTGTTAATGAGCGAGTTATGAGCGAGTTGTCGAGTTATGAGATTTTGTAGCCGCGCCGAAAACTTTCCAAAATTTTCAACTAAAAGTTCAAAACCAAATAATATTCATTATTATTCACTCCCGTTCAAGGCTTCAAGCTATAGTAGCTGGGTCTGGGCTTGTAGTTAATATGTTAATGGATATTACGGATGGTTCTGGAGCCTTCTTTCTTTAATCCAACGATCCTATGGCATGCATGCTTCAAACTTGCTTCTTGGGCCATTACAAAAAAAAGAATCAAGAAATTATATGTGGCAGGATTTATGCAACTCAGTTCTTAATGAGCTAATGAGCGAGTTATGAGCGAGTTGGGGTATGCTCATGCTCGGCTCATTAAGTAAATGAGCGAGTTGTTAATGAGCGAGTTATAGCGAGTTGTTAATGAGCATTTAGCGAGCGAGTTATGAGCGAGTTACGAGTTACGAGCGATTTACTCACCCCTAATTAGCAAGTTGTTCCTCACTTTGTATGAGTTGAGTTTTGATTTTGGCTTGCACTTTTTTCATGCCCGGAGAGATCACATCGTCTTTAGGCCTTGAAGATGGTTGCGTCATCCTTGATGTTCTTCGTACCTATTAATTCTTCCTCCCCCTCATTGTTAGTATTATTGTTTTTCTTATATATATAGAGAGAGAATAATCCATATATGTATATATTAGTTTCAACCTTTATCAATTGATGTCATCACTATCGTTTGCATCCAATGGATCTTTTAATTTTTTAGGTAATTGTACAATTACCAACATATCAATTTTTATTTTTCATGACCTTTTGTATTTGTATTGGTATTTCTTTTATTTGGTCATTTGGTATTGATATTGGTATTGGTTTTCTAATTGTACGTGCTCTTGTACAATTTTTTGAGGTATTACCAACAAAACTTGATTATTGGTATCGAGCCTTACTTTTGGAGGGGGTTATTACTGACCTTCTTTTTTTTTGGGGGGGGGGGGGGGTTATTACTGGTATGTGTTTGTTATTGATCAACTACCCCCTCAAGAAGGTTATTACTGACATATCTTGGTTATTGACCAGCCACCCCTTTTGGGGTTATTACTGATTATTTTGGTTATTGGGTCAGCGACTCCACTTTTAGAGTTGTTACTGATATATTTTGGTTTTTTTATCAGCGACTCCACTTTTGGAGTTGTTACTGACATATTTTGGTTATTTATCAGCGACTCCATTTTTGGAGTTGTTACTGATATATTTTGATTTTTTATCAGCGACTCCACTTTTAGAGTTGTTACTGATATATTTTGGTTTTTTATCAGCGACTCCACTTTTGGAGTTGTTACTGATATATTTTGGTTATTTATCAGCGACCTCATTTTTGGAGTTGTTATTGATATATTTTGGTTTTTTTTTTTTGATTTTTTTTTTTGACACTTTCCCCTTTTTTTCTTGGTATTGTTATAGTGACCTTTTTGGCACTGGGTATTGTTATGGTAGCCTTTAGATTTTAAGATAATTTGAGACATATATTTGTTTTCAAAAATCATGCATTAAAATTTACAAATCCATGTATATCGAATCTAAATATTTAATTTGTGCACTAAATTGGGTTTCTAGTAAATTGACAAACTCTTGAAGGTATAGTTTTTTATTTGTTTTGCAATTTTACAAACCATTATAATTAAGGGTCCGACTAATTGTACCCAAGGAGTTGCACCCAGTTTTTACCCAAAAAAACTGTCATTTGACTTCGCGAATACTGTAAAACTCTATAATCAATACTGTAACTTTAACAACAAATCATGCATAATACCTAGTTCAAAATTCTAACTACCCAAGTGATCCCAAGTTAGTTGAAAACTGTTATTAACTTGAAAACTAACTGTACTTCTGGCTGTACTTCCAACTTCTAGAAGATTTGAAAAATAAACCACTTTAGGGGTCATTTGACTTGCGCGAATACTGTAAAATTCTATACTCAATACTGTATCTTCAATGATTAAATCATATATAATACGTAATTCAAAATTCAAAATCATATCTTCAATGACAAACCATTTGCAACTTCCACAACTGCCAAACTACATGTACTTCAACTGACTGTACTTTCAGAGTGATAGTTTCTAGAAGATTTCAAAACCGAACCACTTCTCAAACTTGCAGTTATTTCCAAATAACACCTAAAATTATGCAAAATTAATTTTTTTTGCATCAAAATTAATTTTTTTTAAATTTTTTTTTCATCATTTTTTTATTCAATTATTAATATTTATATATGCATCTATATTATGTAAAATAAGACTTCAATACTGTAAAACTCGCAAATGTAAACTATAAACTAACAGATGCAAAATATAAAACTTCAATACTCTAAAATTCACAACCAAATACATCTGTTCAACAACTAAATACATCTGTTCCACAACCAAATACATCTGTTAGAATATTACTGAAGTATTTGAAAATTAGAAGTCTGAAAATTTAATTCATAATATATAGAAGTACATAATAACTTACGAATAAATATGGCGAAATGAAAAACCATGGATGCTTCACGGGAGTCTCATATTGCATCAAATATAGGACCACGTCAACGAGCTGCAAAATCAATCCATAATATGTAAAATAAATTTAACTGTTGTATCCTATAAAAATGTTAAGTAAATCATGTAAAATATTTTACATTTAATAACATCTCAAAAAGCTGCATATCCTACAAAACTAATATATCATATAAAACTATTAAATGAAACTTGTGAAATAACTGAGATATCCTATAAAACTATTAAGCATTTCAACAAGCTGCAAATTCAATCCATGATATGCCAAATAAATAGAATCAAAACTACTGCATGAAACCTATAAAATAACTGATATATACTATAAAACTATTAAATGAAACATGTGAAATAACTGAGATATCCTATAAAACTGTTAAGCATTTCAACAAGCTGCAAATTCAATCCATGATATGTTAAAATAAATGAATGAAAACTATTTCATGAAACCTGTAAAATAATTGATACATACTATAAAACTATTTAGTACATATTGTAAAATATTGTACAAAACATACCTCACTGCATGAATCAATCCATAGATGCTTAATAGGTGTCTCATATTGTATCAGCTGTAGTACTTCAACAATCTGCATGAATCAATCCAGATATGTAAAATAAAAAAGAAAATTAATGCATAGATCTTGTAAACTATTGCATATATCATGTAAACCTGTTAGATAGATCTTGTAAAATACTGTATAGATCATGTAAACCTATTTGATAAATTCTGTAAAATATTGTATATATCATGTAAACATATTAAATAGATCATGTAAATCTATTAGATAAATCTTATAAATTTCTTTCTGTTCAGAATTCTCAGATTAGGATTGGGGATTAGACAATTGCATATATCCTGTAAACTAAAAACAATTACATATATCCTGTAAACTAAAAACAATTGCATATATCATGTAAACTAAAAACAATTGCATATATCCTGTAAACTATTGCATATATCCTATAAAACAGTTAAACAAATCTTGTAAAATAAAGAAAAGAAAAGCAATGCATAGATCATGTAAACTATTGCATATATCTTGTAAAACTGTTAAATAGATCATGTAAAATACTCTACATAATCTTTAAACCTAATTGATAGATCATGTAAAATATTGTATAAATCATGTAAACCTATTAGATAAATCCTGGAAATTTAAATTAGAACAATAAATTTTTTACAAAACCAGACGAGATCAGATCAGACTCAAAGTATTACCAGATCGGATCAGCATCTGCCATCAGAGTTGATGTCTCTCATAATTACAAATAAACATTGGAACACCAACCTATTTTATGGCCCCAACAAACTAATAAATAGAATGAAAACTATTACATGAAACCTGTAAAATAACTTATACATACTATAAAACTATTAAGTACATAATGTAAAATATTATACAAATCATACCTCACTGCTAACTAGAAGCTCAGGAACCATCAAATCTTTGATTACTGCCAATCTGCAAAAAAAATCCTTAAGCGGTTCCTTTTAGCGCCTCATGATCCAATAACATGGCATTATTTGCATGCCATATACTGTTAATAAAAGAGAACTTTGTGATTAATTAACACTATCAAGCTATTGATTTTAATTATCTGATCGCAATTTTCTGAACCAGTTCATCCCTTTTTGTTATTTACAGTGTCTTGGGCTTTTGTGATGTACTCTGGTCGATCCACTACTAAATTCACTGGATTTGCTTCTAAGTAAAAGAAACTACTACTAAATAAAATTGGATCAGAGACAATCACCAATTTCTTTATCTACCAGCTATAGCAAGCACAACATGCTAGACACATGATATCCAAAAAGGATGTATGATATGGCAATACATAAGCGATTCCATTCATATTTGGCTCCTCCTCAGCAGTATAGAAATCAATGGATGGACTGACGAATATAATAATCCTTAAATTGCACAGTACATCAGACAATTTGTTTTAATTAATGTAATCAATACATTTGTTTAAAAGGACAAGTAAGAATAAAATAATTATTACACTAAAGATGGATCTTGCATCGCTGATTTCAAAGTAAAAATTAGTAATGGATTCACATGAACTTCAATTATATATAGATTTCTCACACAAAACCAAACCTTCCCCGTATAACGCATTAAATAAAGCTCACTTCCGACATTTAAAACACAAGATCAACAAATACAATGAACACCAGATACTTACCGACTTATCAACAGGAATTGGAAGCCCGTCAAAGATCTCTCTGTTCCTTCTCGAGCTTATTGTCTGAGAGCTTAATGGATGGTTCTAAAGTTACTAGATCTGAGAAACGGAGAGATTGTGCACAAAATTATCACTTAAACAATTCATCGAACACCTTGTGCACACTACATAGAATACATTGAAACCTGCATAAGAGAACACCTCATGAGCAACTTATTTGAGGTATGAATTTTAATCACAAGGCTACATCTAGTTGATCGGAAGAGACTTGGCGAAGCAAGAAAAGAACACTGATTCTTCCTTATAATTTGTTTGCGATTGATCGACTCTTGTTTAGATCTGTTTCGAAATATGATAGAATCAAGGTTGTGAGAAGAAATTCTTTAGATCTCGCTCTTGCATGCTCAAGGAGTATACCTTTGCGGTATCCAGTTCACCAAGGTAATTGTACTTGCAACTCCCGATCGGGTCTAGTACTCCAATAGTATGGTCGATGCACAGTGTTGTTGAAGGAGATCGAATATGGAGTGAGGTCGACAAACGAGGCGACCAGCTACTCCGCCCAGGTCTGAGACCGTGGAGTTGATAGTAAGGAGGAGGGTGCAGTGGCTGGAGGAAGGGACAAGAGGGAGGTGGAGGCTTGATGAAGGGAGAGGAGCGAGAAGAGGTGAAAGTGGCGAGAGAGGACCTCCGGCCGGAGATGGTGAGAGTCGATTTTCAGATCCGCTATGAGCTCGGGTTGGAAGGGAGAGAGTAGATATAGAAAATTTCTTTTTTTATTGAAGATTTAAATGGGAGAGAGAGAGAGAGCAGATTGATTTAGAAAGTTACGGTTAGATACCGTTAAAATATGGTTAAAAAGTTGTTTTAGAGCTGATTGGATCAACTTGGGTACAAACTGGATAAAGAAGGTTGGGTATCAAAACCTTTTCTCTATAATTAATACAATTGTTATAGGAAAATTAGAAGATTTTAAATATTTTATTGAAAGGATGTCCAAAAAATCTTACGCCATATTTCTCTCATAATTATTTGTTATTGAAAAATAATTCATTTCATTTTTTTTCAATAAAACATAAAGTCCATTGTAAGAAAATTTCATGTTAATATTTATGAATTAAATTTGAAAGAGTATTAATTTTTAATTTTTATTTTACAAAAAATAAATAATTAGAACTTGGATATAATAACTTGGGAATATTTCAAATTTTATAAATATCATGTAATGTGATTGACTTGTGAAACATAATTATTTTATATTGTTCAATATGTCAACATACAATATATTCATAACAGATAATACAAAGAGTTAAGCTTTTTTTTTTTGAAAAATGCCGTAAGTTTTGAACTTTTATAATTAAAATGTTGAAATTGATCAAAACATGTGTTTTTTTTTTTTTGTGAAAAATTTGTATTGCAATCAAATTCAAATTTTGCTAATTTTTTTAATAGAAAGTAAATTTGTTGTAAATGGTTCTATATAAAATTTTTTTTTTTGAACATTTTTAGAAATATATTCGGAAATTTTCTAGATTTTTTTTTATACTAATGATTGGTGCAACCACTATCTATAATTATTTGGTTATTAAAATTTGGTGTACTAAAATTTTCTTCCATAAAATTAAAGGCTATACCATATGAATTTAAATTTTGGTTTAGAGTACCACATGAAGAGTTGCATGAACAATCGTTGCATGAGATCTTCTTTTGATTCGCTAGACCCTCTCGAGGCAGCGCCAATGGAGGTGTCCTTTTTTCTTTCTTTCTCAAATCCGTCGCCGCCTCATGCGCCAGTGAATCAACACTCGGCTCCTCACGCGCACGCGGCTCAGAAGCATTTGCACGCAAGTCAGCATGGAAACGCTTCAGTGCGCGCTTCACCGGCATGCGTTTCAGCCTCACCCGCATGTGATTGAGCAGATACCCCTTTTCCACACCCGACCCCTCCATTTTTCTATTGAATGGAGAGATAATTTTTTTTCTTTTTCTGGAAAGCACGCTGGCCCCTTTCCTTTTCTGTCTCCCCCTCTTTCACTCTGTTCCTCTTTTCTTCGATCCGATTCCACCCTCCTCCCTTCTCCGCTGCCTTCCCTCTCTTTGGCTGGAGATAGGAATAGAGGAACCAACGCCGGTCAACCATATGTCCTTCTTTTTTGCAATTTTTGCACTTTTGGGTTTCAATTTTAGAGCTAGGGTTTTGACGGGAGCAAAGTTGCTCGTGTCCTTGCCTCCACGAACTTGTGGAGTCATAGAGGATCGGCTGAGAGAGAATTTGTGACCTCACCGCATCAAGGTTCGAGTCGAGGCCGGCTAGAAATCTCGACTCTTCTCAAGAGTTCGACACTATCGGTTGTGTGAGGTTGGTGCATCTTTAATTCTTCCCACTTCTTTTTGAGAGATCAGAAATACTCGGTTGTGGTTTTGTTTCCTTGTTGATCTCGATGGATTTCTCTTTTTGAGTTGATAGATGTGGTTTTATGGTATGAATTTTGTTGGTGTGGTATTTTTATGGCTTCGGCTTTTATCGGTGCTGCCTTTTCTCCCTTTTGCTGATAATTTTTCGGTCACTGGTTTTTTCTGGATTTTTCCTGGTATTTGCTGGTATGAACAGATACTCAGTCTTTACTGGTTTCTGACAGTTTTTTTTTTTTGAAGACCAGTTCTTACTGGTACTATGATGGTTTATCGGGTTATTAAGTTATTGGGTTATTGGTTTATTGCTTGTTTGTGAGAACTATGAGGCTGCTTCTCCAGACTTTTTCTCCTGTGATGAACTCTGGCTGACCTTACCCTCGACAAGTAATTTTCGTCATGAAGCACAGTATTGGCAGCTTTGAGGTAGCCTCGGATGAGTGCTGCCCGACTTGAGCCATTCTTGCTTTGTGTGCTTGACTTTAGGGTTTACAAACCCGCTCTGATACCATGTTGATTTTATGAGATCTGAGGAGAAATTGTATTTTGAAGAAAAGTATGGAAAATATTATTTTGATTGTATTTTTTGTATTTTATTGAATCTCTATATATTATTTGTTACAATGATCCTATGTGGTATATATAGCTTACAAGACTCAACTAGCCGTTATTGTACTTATTACTGTACCAACAGTACTATTCATCTACTTCATACCTATTTAATAAAAAGAACAAACATTTTATTCTTGATTGATCCTAGACCGCTTGATCGATGATGAACGACTGAGATCAATCTTCCAATTCTTTATTATTTTCAACATAAAGGAGACATTTTTTGAATATTGAATTTATAAATTTATCTATATTTATGGCTTACGGGAACAGCCGAACTCACATAATTCAGAACTGGTTTCCTAAGTGCAAAATGGGGCGGCCTCCATATAAAACGGAATTTTTTTTTTCATTTTAGTGACTTTTAATTCCAAATGGCATCACTTGTTAAATTAATAATATTTTAGAAAAGTGTCACATATTAATTTATAATTAATTAATTCAAGTGCCAAAGATGTGAAAGAATAAAGTACAAAAATATTTGAAAATATATGAATGCCTTACAAATTCAGTAGAAAAAAAACTATACAATATGAATAGGTGAAATAATATTTTTTGGAGCGACCATAATAAAAAAAAAAAGTAAAATATTTCCATAGAGTAGAAAAAAAAACTATACAATGAATAAACAAAATTATTTGTTTTCTTGATATCATTCAAATACTTTCAAAAATTGTGGTGGACTATCTTATCATGGACAGTAACAAATTATTGTTCTAGGTTGATCACACATTACAGGAAAAAATATTATGGATCGACTTGTCTGCTAAAAAGCTAAATAAAAGCATATTTTATCTGAAGTTCTTTTAAATATTCAAATAGCACCACCACATATTTTTTGGTTATGGTAGCATTACTCATCTTTTTATATAAAGAAAGAACATCCCTCATCTATTAGACAAATAAAGCCAATTGGATAAATTGTAGATTATTTTAAATAGAAATAAACAAATATATTTAAATGAAACAAACACCTAATGTGCTGGAGTTCTGAAAAACAACTCAGGGTGGAAGGTATTTTCTTCACCAAATGACTCAGGCTATGTTTTATAAGTTAATACTTACCCTCCACTATAGCATTGCTACGGTAAAGGTGTTTTTCGGAAATCCAATACATTAATTGCTTGTTTCGTTTAAATGAATTTGTTTATTTCTATTTAAAAAAATATCCTCAATTGCACATAAGAAAAACAAGAGAAATATTTGAGAAACAATCATCCTTTCCTTACTCATATTTATTATATTTGAATATCTCATCTTTTCTAATTAAAATAAATTTTAGGTGTACATGATGTCAAAGTTGAGAAAAATGTTGAAAGTAAATCAGATAGCTAAAGTACTGGTCAAAAACTTGTGATTATGAATCAACTTTCTTATGCAGATGAAATACCATAACACGGGTGTTGAAAATAACTGTAAGCCGAAACATAATGCATGGAACATGAAATAAAGTTACATGTTTTGCTATCTCTTTCTGGATTGCTAATCCTTAATTAGTACTACAGTAACTTAATCGATCAAAACTTGTAAGGAAATAATATCCAGACTATATTCTTATCAATTACAAAGAGTTATATAATTAGTCTCAATTATCAAGACTAAGATATTCTATGTTCAAAGTTACGTATTTTCTTATTATCTTCCTTAGTTGTAATAACTAATGTGTCCCATTAAGGTTGTGCTCCAGAATCAGAGAGTAAAACATCATTAATAGCAGGAGAAGGGAAGAAAACGGGGGTAAATCTCTCCTCCGCACAATGATCTTACACTCCGATATGGAGGTGAAAGATTTCGCGAAAAATCTATACGGTACTCATCTCGTCTCCCCTTAACTGCTCCCCTCTGTTTCCTCTCTGATTTCCTCTTTTTGGAGCAGGTGAAGTCGCACCTGACCGAGCAGGCTAGCGACGTCTCTCCTCCGCACAGTGAATTCTTCTTCCCCTCTCTCCACGTACCCTCTTCTGGAGCTGAGCCTAATAGTAGCTAGAACACAACATTTGTCAGTAGATCTACACACCACTAGATATCCTAATGAGATATGACAAAGAGTTACACCATTTCGGTTTATTAACCTTGGTCATGTTTAGTTGTGGAGTAAAGAGTTTATTCCACCTTTAAGGAATGAAAGGTGAAATAAATTTGAAAGATTGAGATAGAATAATATTTGAGTTAATTCGGAATAAGTTATTCCACTTGTGGATCCCGCAGTTAAAGTAACATCCACTTATAATTTTCTCTCTTCATCAACTTACTCCAGTAACCACCAACCAAACATGATTAATTCAATATATCTTAACTTGAAATAAAAAATTTAATCCATAATAACTTTACTCCATAACTAAACATAACCAAAGTATAGTTTCATGTATCCCAACCTTAATTGGTTAACCCTTAATATCATTCAGTTCGATCGTTTGTTTCGAGATATGTATAAACTTAATTTAAAAAAATCAGTAAATCCGACCCATTAGCACTCTTAGATGTAAATCAGTAAATCTACTGAATTTCTACGAATTTGTGATGTTTTGCAATTGGGCGTAAGTTTCTGCATGTCCGTTCTTGTGTACAACTGTTAATTTTCTAAAACATCAACTTTTTACTCGGTTTTGACATAATAGCATCGTTTAATTAGAATAACCCATTTATTTTAACACGTCTAATCAAAATAAATTTTCTAGCACATGCTCGGGTTTTTCTTATTTTAAACTAATACAGTCTACACTGTTTGCTGTAGCTTTTCTAATCAAATAATCATATTTGTCAGTTTTCTCCGGTTGACCTCAAGTCAATGGTCTCACAATTACGATGGTCCACTTCCGTAAAAGCAAAAGGATGAAAAGTGGGCCTACGGGCTTTTGATTCTTTCGACTTTTGGACTAACATTGGAAATATGTGAGAAACATTCATTTATTAATGTTTTGTCCCAATGACCTTGACTCTCGGACGAATATACTTTTGGCTAATTTCAGATCAGACTTGTTAACTATTTACGTTTTCATTGTAGGTATGTTTATTAATAATATGTCGTCACATTATTAATTATAAATTCGTAACTAATTATTAGGATTGTTAGAAGTTTATTTTTTTAGGATAGGATTGTTAGAAGTTGACCCACCTGGCGAATCATAGACGAAATCTCTAACTAGACCAACATGCATTAATTAGTACACGGAAATTTTGTCTTATAAGAGCTTTCGAAATTAATCATAGTTGAAAATTTTCTTTTATTTTCTTGTGAATATTCACTGGAATTTAATTTTTTTATTGTATAGTATGGTATGTGAGAGATCACATGTTCGAAATCCAAATGAAGAAATTTTTTATGGATCTTAAATTGTTAGGTGGTTTGTCCTCCAATATTTACTAAAAACAATAATTGAAAAAAAGACATTATATATATTTTTTTCAATTATTTAAATAGTTTGCATGTCAAATATGACATTTTTTATAAATCGATTAGTCATTTGCCAATTGATTAGTTAAAATTAACATATCACTATAATCAGTGACACTTAATTGACTAAAGAAATTTTAAATTGCACTAAATTTAATATATACAATATATCTAAACTATGAAAAACTTCTTTATAATATTATTATTTTTTATTTTGATAGCCGTTTTATTTTAACGGTTGTCTATTAAGTATGATTTGTTATTCTTTGATATATAAATGTGGTTGTTAATAGATATACCTTTGAAAAAAGTTGCTGAGATTTTTTTATTGGAAACTATTTTATAGGATTTTCAATTTCACAAGAACAGAATTAATTGCCTGCCCCCATTAAGTTAAGTTCAGCATTTCTTAATAGAGATATTTGCCGAACAAAAATAATCTGAACCTCTCAGATTGGGGTGAATTGGATAGGACCGAATTTGCTTTGTTAGTTTTCATTTTGTTCTTATACTTTTCTAAATCTTGACAAAATCATTGGTGAATTGAAATAAAATAATGTCCACTAAAAAAACATGTGGGTAAGAAATGAGATGAGATCCTCGACGACAAAATATATGATATATAATATTACAAAACTTTTAAATTCAATTGAAAGAAACCTCGGAAAATAAGTTTTATAACTGTTTAATTAATTTGATAGTGTACAAAAACATTAAATTCATAATTAAAAAAATGAAATTATTTGACAAATAGACTTGAGGATTTCTTCATGCCGAAACTAATTAAGAGATGCGAATTATTGTCAGGATAATTTCATCCTAAAGGAAGTTTCAGATCTATAAAGTGACCAGATCCGACCTGACGACTTAGTGGATAGGTTAAAAGTAATAACTCTGAATATTATTATGAGATGGGCTAATATGTGTTATTTCAAATCCATATTTTATTAAATCCAAATGATAAATCATTTGTATGAGGACAAAAAAATAAAATATAACAATTACAAATACCACACGTACTAATATATAACCAACCGTCTTGTTGTCAATACGATCTGTTAACAATTGATTTATTACAGGACAGAGGGAAGAAGAGAGAATAAGATCAATTGATGCTTTTTTTTAATATATATATATATGAGATTGACTATGGTGAGTTATGAAGTAAAACGTCGTTTTACTTCACGCTCATACTCCATTTTGAAAATCTAAACAACCGATCCGAACCGCTCAACATGTTCTCCATATTAAAATGTGCTTGGAGACCAAATTTTACATTTTTTGGAATTTTTTTACTATTTATTAAGCCACTTTGAAAATCGCAGATCCGGGTGAACAGTAAAAAACAGTAAAAAATTCTGGACCATTCGATCAGCGATTTTCAAAGTGGCTTAATAAATAGTAAAAAAATTCAAAAAAAATATAAAATTTGGTCTCCAAGCACATTTCAATATGGAGAACATGTTGAGCGGTTCGGATCGGTTGTTTAGATTTTCAAAATAAAAATATGAGCGTGAAGTAAAAATGACATCTTACTTCGCAACTCACCATAGCCCAGCTATATATATATATATATATATATATAGAGAGAGAGAGAGAGAGAGAGAGAGAGAGAGAGAGATTGACTAATATGCTTTCGGTAGCACTTCAGCCGAAATGCTTCCAATTCAAAATCAGATTTTCAAAGTCCAAACAGTCGATCCAAACCGTTAGATGTTCAATCTATATTAAAATATGCTTGGAGACCAAATTTTACATTTTTTGGAATTTTTTTTACTATTTATTATGCCACTTTGAAAATTGCTGATCACATGGTCCAGAATTTGGTTGCACTATTTTTACTGTTCACCTGAATCAACAATTTTATAGAGTTGGGCTAACTTGCTTTGAGAATTAAAGATGGTGTTTTACTTTACGCTAATATCTTCATTTTCAAAGTTCAAATAGTCAATTCGAACTTTCCAACATTATCTTCATATTAAAATGTGCTTGGAGATCAAATTTAACATTTTTTGGAGATTTTTTACTATTTTTTTCGAATTTTTTAAAATCACAGCTTTTCATTAAATAAAAAATAATAAAAATTCAGAAATATGGATTTAATAAAAAAATTCAAAAATTCAGAAATACGGATCGTATTGACAACAAGACGGTTGGTTATATATTAGTACGTCTGGTATTTGTAATTGTTATGTTTTATTTTTTTTCCTCATACAAATGATTTATCATTTGGATTTAATAAAATATGGATTAGAAGTAAAACATATTAGCCCATCTCATAATAATATTCAGAGTTATTATTTTTAACCAGTCCACTAAGTTGTCAGGTCGGATCTCATCACTTTATAAAGCATATACGCTGAAACTTCCTTTAGAATGAAATTATCCTGACAATAATTCGCATCTCTTAATTAGTTTCGGCATGAAGAAATCCTCAAGTCTATTTCAAATAATTTCATTTTTTTTAATTATGACTTTAATGTTTTTGTACACTATCAAATTTATTAAACAGTTATAAAACTTATTTTCCGAGGTTTCTTTCAATTGAATTTAAAAGTTTTGTAATATTATATATCATATATTTTGTTTGGCAATATCCAGTCCGTCTGACGACCGCATATCATTATTTACAATACTAGTGTAAACTAAGTGCATGACTATGGTTTTTTTGTGGCGCTCACAACAATATCATAAGATGTTGCAGGTGTTTTTTTTTTTATACATTTTCCTTTTAAAGACCACATGCGAGTAAAATCTGTGATACTCTGCCACACATTTATCTGTGCAGCCCGAGCCATTAACTAATGCAAGATATATAAAATAAAGGAAATTGATTCTCATTAAGAGTTTAATCGGACGGATCAAAATTCCTCCTGCATCTAGCGAAATACATGAACGGTACAGATAGATACTATTCAAAGGAAAAATAAATAAATAACAGAGGGCTAGATATATAGCTAGCTAGGATGCAGAAACTTCAAATGCAATGGAACAAAATAGGGACCAACTACTTGTGGAAATTTTAGCTAAGAACTCAGTACAATTAATAATAATTAATAAAATAAACAAAAAATAGGCAACTCCTAAATCCCACACATCTCTATATATATTGGAACCATTTGGCCTGTGGTTATGTACCACTACCACCAAGAAAACCACTACAAGCGGGATTCCATGGCAATGAAAGCTCTTCCAATGCTTTGTATTGTCCTCCTACTTGTTAGCGCCTCTATCGTTTTCCCTTCTGTAGAGGGCATTCGAACCCTTGAAGAAAGCAAGGCTGGTGATAATCTTTCTCTTTCTCTTTCTTTTGTCTGATGTGTTCAAATCTTTCTTTTTGTCTTAGCGTGTGTTCAAGTTTTCTTTCTTTTGCATGCATGCAAAAGGATATATATGAGCTACTTACCTAGTGTTTATGGTTGGTTTGCCACTTGACTTGAGACAAAATGAATTCAAAAAATTCAAAATTTTGCATGTACGCGCATCACTCGTAAAGTACATCGGTTTCAACGGTTAGATTAATCTCGTTTGAACTGAATCCGATAGTTTATGTAGAGTTGTGCTCACCAAAGAGTTTGGTGAGCACATCACACCCTAGTTCTACTCATTAATCTTCATATATAATATATAGATCCTAGATATCTCTAACAATGAAAAAATCACGACATCGAACATCATAAATTAAGTTGCTCTTTCTCCCACGCGACTCCAAAAGTGAAAAAAAAAATCCACGAAACTCTAGATCTACCTCTGGGATAACGATGGAATAGATTCGGAAGGTTCGTGGAGAGAAATGGAAAATAAGAAAATATAGTGATATGATGAATAGAGAGAATAAATAGTGTAGATATGTAGGAATTAAAGAATTATGGTGGTTTAGAGGAATTGAATAGAATAAATAAAAATAGATTTAGAATATAAATGAAGGTCGTCAATTGACATGTTATTTATAACTTTTTTATTATTATTAGTAAAATCGTTAGTAGACATTTAAAACCACAAAATAAAAAAAATCTCCATATAATATATGTTCTTAGATGGACCGAATAAAAAAAACTGAAAATGAATAAGATGGTATACACCATCTCATATCTTACCCACTCGAATCGTGTCTATTTAAGGCATGCATGGTTCAAAATACCATAAAATTGTAGGAAATAAACAACAACACAGTGCATATATTTATTTTTATCGACGGATAGTAAATCAAATTTTCAAATAAGACACACATATAACATTGTTTTTTTTTTTTTTAGAGAGAACATATAACATTGTTAATTAAGTGTAATGTCAGGTTTCCCTTTTATAGGCGGAGGATTTTCGGAATAACACTTTAATTATATTCTTGTACATTATTTTTGATGTCTTGTAAATATTTCTTTTTCTTGGTTAATAAAATTTAGATAGACAGTTTGGTTTACTTTTATTACTTATATTTGTTTTTGAAAAAAATAACGGTATCATACAACGAGGAAATTCTTTTAAGTGAAGCATAACTAAATATATGACACACTCATTTTGTTTTTCGAATTCTTTTTCATTTTGTACAAATTGATATAATGACATCGTTTTAGAATATATAACAAGCATTTATTTTGGCAAGTGAAATCAAAATCGTTTTAATTTCTAACCAATGCTGGAGTTTCTCTAATTTGAACTAATTAATAGTCTACAGTATTTACTGTTAAGTCTGTAACTTTTCTAATTAATATGATTTCTTCGGTTGACCTCCAGTCAATGGTCCCTCGTTTATGATTTCCACTATTTTTCAACACACTTGTCATTAACAAAGCCCCCTGCCGCTGTATGCGTTAATTTTCTTTGGCCCTTTCTAAATACATTTTGACTAAATCAAAATAATTCGAAAAAGATGCGAGATATCGACAAAGAATGGCGTTAGAATTGTATTACTTTGATTCTTCCACTTTTTGACTAACATTGGAAATATGTGAGAAACAGACAAGGCTTGCGTATTAATAGTAACTAATTATTATCCAGTAGACTAGTACTGTTAGAAGTTGATCCATATTACATTAACTATTATTTATTGTTTTTTATATAATTCGTATTTAATATAAAGCATAATTTACAATTGTTAACAGTTAACACTGACGATTTCTAGCTAGATGAAATATCTGAAAATGTTTTACCGTTTAATCGTCCGTTTATTCCCATTTATTCCAATAAATATTTATTTTCACATTGCTTTTTTTATGTGATAGTGTGTAATAATAAGATTTATAAATCTATATTGTAGTTTTATTTGTGCATGGATATACATCCAATATTTTTTATATATGTTTTTATTCTTACTTACTTTGAAATTGATTAATGATAACATGATTTAAAAAAATATTCAATGGAAAAACATATATAAAAAATATTGGATGTATATCCAAGCACAAATAAAACTACAATACATGATTTATAAACTTTATTATTACACACTATCACAGAAAAAAAAACAATGTGAAAATAAATATTCACTTCAATAAACGGGAATAAACGAAATTAAACGGACGATTAAACGATAAACAACCAATTAATTTTTTTCATTCGCAAACAAGCATCCATTAAGTGTATTCGTAACGGTTTGGCCGCTGTTAATGATTAAATGACTGTTTAATCGGCCGTTAAGATCGTTTTTTACAACACATCTTCTATTATTTATATATCATATCTTTTTCTTACTTACTAATGTAATTTTTTCAATCAGTACGACGTGTTCATTTGTGAAATTAAGTTGTTATCATAAACTAAATTTAGTGATTTTATGTTGGAACGTTTCATTTCTTTCAAATAATATGTTATTAGTATTTGAAAAAGCTTAATTCTCAAATTTATTTTTTCATTAAATAAATGTGTTACTTACACATGTAAAATGCTTATGTATTAAGAAGAAATAAGCGTAGTGTCATGTTATAATAATAAAACTAAGTTAAATTAAGTTTATTTGATAAGTTTAATGAGTTATATATATATATGAATTGTGCTATTGTACTTCGCGAAGTAAAGCGAATGTTATCCTTCACGCTCATATTCCCATTTTGATAACCCAAAACGTCGATCCGAACCGTTCAAGTTGATCTCCATATTGAAATGTGCTTGGAGACCAAATTTTACATTTTTTGGAATTCTTTTACTATTTATTAAGCCACTTTGAAAATCGCTGATCCATTGGTCCAGAATTTTTTACTGTTTTTTACTGTTCACAATAGATCGGCAATTTTCAAAGTGGCTTAATAAATAGTAAAAAAATTCCAAAAAATGTAAAATTTGGTCTCCAAGCACATTTCAATATGGAGAACAACTTGAACGGTTCGGATCAACGTTTTGAACATTGAAAATGGGAATATGAGCGTGAAGTAAAACTTCGTTTTACTTCGCGAAGTACAATAGCCCTACTATATATATATATATATATATATATATATAGAGTAGAACTAGGGTGTGATGTGCTCACCAAACTCTTTGATGAGCACAACTCTACATAAACTATCGGATTCACTTTAAACGAGATGAATCCAACCGTTGAAACCGATGTATTTTACGAGTGATGCGCGTACATTTAAAATTTTGAATTTTTTGAATTCATTTAGTCTCAAGTCAAGTGGTCAAAATTGAGAATTAATGAATGATCCAAAATGAAGTTGTTTTAATGCATTAAAAAAATTCTCAATTTTGACCACTTGACTTGAGACTAAATGAATTCAAAAAATTCAAAATTTTGCATGTACGCGCATCACTCGTAAAGTACATCGATTTCAACAGTTGGATTCATCTCGTTTGAAGTGAATCCGATAGTTTATGTAGAGTTGTACTCACCAAAGAGTTTGGTGAGCACATCACACCCTAGTTCTAATCATATATATATATATATATATATATAGAGGAGGGATCCAATTACACCTTTTTTGGTGACACACTTTGACACCTACCATTTTTAAAGTCCAAATAGTCGATTTAAACCGTTCAAGATGATGGATGTTATAACCCGAAAATTTTAGATTTATTATTTAGACTAACAACTAAAATTTACAACTAATTACAAACTTTTTAGTTATTAAAGGAAAATAAAAGTTAATTAATTAGTAAGGATAAATTAAATTAATAAGTTTGGTTATTAAACCAATTCAAATTTTACCGATTTTAAGTTTATGTTAACAAACAAGCCTTTCCCTAATTGAGAATATAAATATTAATAACAATTGTAAATTTAACAACTAATGAGATGGCAAATAAATTTGTAAAATAAATCAGGAACATTGAGATCTAGTACTAAATTTTAAACGCAAATTCGTTAAACTAATTTAGCTATAGCATTCTTTAGTTAACTTAGCACACTTAACTCTGTGATATCCCAACCGTTCACTAGCTTTTTATTATTATTCTGCACTAATCTCAAAGCAGACCCCCTCCCTTTATGTTCTCTCTTTCTCTTCTCTCTCGCTGCCCCTGGCCCCCTCCCCCCGCCTCTTTGAAATTTCGCTCTCTCTCTGTTGCGCTGTAGCTGCGAGAACCTAGGGTTCTCCCGCCCGTTGGCCTCTGGGTCGCGATTTTCTTCGCTTACCTGCTCCCGTCACTTCGTCTCGTGCGAGCGACGACTATGGTCGCACGGCTGTCAGAGAGCCTTGACCCTTGCGCG
Organism: Carex kokanica; assembly: GCA_025461125.1. Classification (NCBI taxonomy): domain Eukaryota; kingdom Viridiplantae; phylum Streptophyta; class Magnoliopsida; order Poales; family Cyperaceae; genus Carex; species Carex kokanica. Next base: position 978,920 of record JAJGRX010000848.1, on the reverse strand, counting down.
ATTTTTACTGTCCCGGGTTATATATACACCCCTCTCTCTCTCTCGTTTTGGCTTTGCTCTCTATTACTTTCGCTCATGTGCTGAGAAAATTACTCTTTCTCTCTCTCGCTTCCTGTTTCCCCTCTGTGCTTGTGATTTCACAAACCCTAGGGTTTTGTGTGTTGGATTTTTGTGGTTGCGGACTTAATCTGGTGCCTTCCTTGTGCTTTCCTGGTGCTCGGAGGTGGCCTTTCCTTGCGTTTGCTGGATTTCTGAGAGGTCGTGAAGCGGGGCAGAGGGACCTCGGTACTGGCCGATCATCACCACTGTTGCCTTCGAAATTGGAGCCTATTTCGGGTAATTACTTGAACCTTGTTTTGAGTAGATCGATTTCGTGATTTGATGAGGCATTAGCGTATATTTTGACTTATGGGTTGTTTCGCGCGAGTTGTTGAATTTCTCAGCGTAACACTGAATTTTAGCAATGAAACGGGTATATTGATTTGATTTCGTGCGGGTTGTTGATTTTCCCGACTTAATCACGGGATGAAATTGGGGATTTTTGGGTTACGATCGTTGATGCGGTGCTAGGCCCTCTTGCTGTTCTGATCCCTTTTCTCGATGCTTGTTAATTTGCACGGCCATTTCTGTTTTGCTAGTTTCTGTGCTGGGTTGCTGCTGCCTAACACTTTGCTTTCTGCCCCTGTTTTGAATAACTGGTACGCTGTCGGTACCAGCCCCCATTGATCCTTGTGCGGTGCTGATTCCTCTTTTTCTTGCTTGCTGCCTTGTTTGCTTGCTGCCTTGTTGACTTCGGACCTGGCCTTACCAGTACCAATGCTGGTACTGGATTTCTCCGTGACCTTGGTGTTGACTGAGCTGAGGCATGTTTTCAGTAACAAATTCTGGTTTTGTGCGCCGTTGCATGGTGTTGGATTTACTATCTTGCGGCCATAATGTTGTGATGTTTATAACGGTAGATAAGGCCTAGTGAGGCTACTGGTATCACTGGTACTGAATTTGAAACTGACAGGGGCGTAAACCACGAATAAATTATAATGAGGGGTGATTTTGTAAAATATAGGCCCCTAAGTAAAATTGTATGATTTAGGGGCTAAACTGAAAATGTTGGAATTATGGGTTTGAATTTATTTTCGGATTTGGCTTGGCTGAATTTATATAATAGGCTTGTGGCCTTTTTCTTTTCTGTTGGGCTCGGTTTTGAAAACAGAAACTTAAAAAGTTTCAAAATTAAAAAAAAAAAATCTCAACAATAGTTAATTAGAATAAACACATTTAAATTAGATTTAATTTAGTTAAGTAATTTAATTATCTATTTTAATTAGTAATAAAATTTGTCATAATATTATAAGTATTTTTAAGAATTTACAAGGATATAAAATAAGTTGTATTAATGATTTTCGTATCATATCGATTATTTAACAATTGGTTAGTGACGTACTTTATTTAAATACATACTTAGGAATAAATTAAACTGACTACTAGAGAATTAAATAAAATACGTATTTTCGTTACGAACATTTAGACACAATTAATTAACGCAATATTTAACTTAGTAAATTATCTACGTGTTTTAATCTCGTAAGTAAATAGGATTTCTTTTAAAATACTTAGGGAAATTTAATTAAAACAATTTATCTTCAAACTAAAATTTATAAATAATAAAACAAGGGTAGCAAGGGTTACGATAATTAGTTTTGATCCTAATTAGATTACGTTACGAATTTCAGGACATCCGACCTATTCTGATCCCGCTGACGGCGGTACCGGAGCATACGCGGAGTACGCGGATTTCAGAGGCGACTAGCGCACGCCTTCAGCTTGCCCTACAGGTGTGGGATATCTGAATTACTTTTTCGTGGCGTACTCTAACCAGTCGACCACTTGACCTGTCATACGCACTTTAAATTTGTAGTTGCATTAGAGCATGTTTATCCTTTCAGAACTGTAATTAGAAATCGCATAAGCCCTTTTCAAATTGAGAATTTACTCCTTTTAAATAGGAGTAGAGTAATTTAATTATAGGGTTTAGACTTTATAGATATTAGGTTATTATTTGTCCTCTTCTCGTAGAGGACAATAGTATTATCATTTAATCGAGCATATGCATTGGTGAGAGCTGAGAAGAAGACCGAGTGACTGCGCTCCGGCTTGTTGGTATGGAACGAGTCGGGTCCGCAGCCATTGAGCTGAGGGATCACTTGAGCCCTTAGATGGTCTTTCTAGGATATATTATATGTATTAGAGTTGGAAATATATATATACTCGTTCATTTTACTTTTACGTACATCGGAGGCTGCGGTCGCCGGGTACGAAACGATTCGAGCTTGGTCTCCCTTACATTAGGAGCTACTCGCCATATACGGATTTGAGGCTGCGTGTCTCAGTGTGTGATATGAGGCTGCGTGTCTCGAGCCTGCGTGTCTCAGGTGTGTGTTATGGGGCTGCGTGTCCCAGGTTTTTATACGAGGCTGCGTGTCTCTTGGATTGTCCCATTGGTCTGGCCAGGCGGTGGAGTTCCGTCGTCTGCTCATGAGGAGACGGATTAACTAGACTTACGACTTGCTTGTAGATTTCTCCTATTTGTATATGTAAGTTGAAGGATCGTTTTAGAGTAAGGAAAAATACACGGATTGAGATATATTCATCGGCGAGTGGGCATATACTCTTGCGAGTTAATGCTCGATGTCCCTGATATCGTGTATCGTTTGTTGTCACAATGTCTCTGGGCATCGTGTATCATTGGCTCCCTGCCCACCGTCCTTGGACTAATATCTAGTGGGACCTTGGGTCCGATTAGCACAGCACGGGGTGTAAACATATTTTATCCGTACTATTATATTAAATTCTGTACACACAATACCTCGGTATTGGACTCCGAATTGGATATTATATTCTATTCTCCTCGTATTTTATTTTGGGAAATTTAGCATGCTGTCATGATAGGATAATCGCATCATGTCATCTATTATATGTATTTTTCTTTAATAGGTAAATATAATAGGTTGATTATATTCAAGCATGTGCATTTAAAAGTACGAATTACCGAATTGTGCGTAGATTACCATTAAATGTGCTTTGACCAAAGAGGATCCCTGAAAGGGTAGTTCTGGGTCACATACTGGGCGATTGGTCGCTCACCCACCTTTTGATGTGGGATTTCAGGTACTGAGACAGGTGTTCCGCAGTAGGAGATGCTAGGAGATGCCAGGAGCTGTCCCTGATGGTCACGCCACTTCAGGATAGAGTATAGGACCTTTTGATTAGGATTAGGAGTCCGATGATTTTTGTCTATACATCGGTCTCGGTAGATTATGTATTCCTTTCATTAGCTTAGTGTTTTATTTTGTGATGTGGGCTGTATGGACCCGTATATGTTTATATTTATTTAGTGATGTATGACTGTTGCTTATTTCTATTATTTCGCTTCCGCTATTTTTGTCGTTTATTGTATTTGATTAGCCTTGCGTGTTTAGAGATAATTAAACACGAGGCGGGGACTGATCACATCTTAAATCGAGAATTCTGGTTTGGGGTGTGACAATGGATATATTAAAATGTGCTTGGAGATCAAATTTTACATTTTTTTGAATTTTTTTGCTATTTATTAAGATGGTTACAAAAATCGTTGTTTTCAGACCATTGAAAAACAGCGATTTTGTAACCATCTTAATAAATAGTAAAAAAATTCAAAAAAATGTAAAATTTGATCTCCAAACACATTTTAATATGGTGATCATGTTGAACGGTTCGAATCGGCTGTTTGGATTTTGAAATCGCAAAATTGACCTATATAAAAAACGGTGTCATGATGTGTCACCAAAAAAGGTGTAATTGGATCCCTCCTCTATATATATATATATATATAAATTTAATAAAAATGTTAAATTTTCGCAAAATTTCAATTAATTGGCCGCATACCAATTAATCGTTTGGCGGTACCCCGTCCGCCCGTCTACCGCATACCGTTATTTACAAAACTGGTGTAAACTAAGTGCATGACTATGGATTTTTTGTGGCGCTCACAACAATATGATAAGATGTTGCAGGTGTTTTTTTTATACATTTTCCTTTTAAAGACCACATGCGAGTAAAATCTGTGATACTCTGCCACACATTTATCTGTGCAGCCCGAGCCATAAACTAATGCAAGATATATAAAATAAAGGAAATTGATTCTCATTAAGAGTTTAATCGGACGGATCAAAATTCCTCCTGCATCTAGTGAAATACATGAACGGTACGTCCAGATAGATAGTATTCAAAGGAAAAATAAATAAATAACAGAGGTAAAGATATATAGCTAGCTAGGATGCAGAAACTTCAAATGCAATGGGACAAAATAGGGACCAACTACTTGTGGAAATTTTAGCTAAGAACTCAGTACAGTTAACAATAATTAATAAAATAAACAAAAAATAGGCAACTCCTAAATCCCACACATCTCTCTTATATATATTGGAACCATTTGGCCTGTGGTTATGTACCACTACCACCAAGGAAACCACTACAAGCGGGAATCCATGGCAATGAAAGCTCTTCCAATGCTTTGTATTGTCTTCCTACTTGTTAGCGCTTCTCTCGTTTTCCCTTCTGTAGAGGGCATTCGAACCCTTGAAGAAAGCAAAGCTGGTGATAATCTTTTTCTTTCTCTTTCTTTTGTCTGATGTGTTCAGATCTTTCTTTTTGTCTTAGTGTGTTCAAGTTTTCTTTCTTTTGCATGCATGCAAAAGGATATATATGAGCTACTTACCTAGTGTTTATGGTTGGTTTGCATTTGTATATAAGAGATTGACACCACTCAATTAATATTTCTCATTTATTTTATATTTTGCATGATACAGGTATCACGTACAATCCACGAAACCCAAGAAGCGTGCCTGCTGTACCACGTGGCGAACCATACACTCCGGGCTGCCATAAAAAATATTGCCCACCATAGAAGATTAATTCATATTTAGACAAAAGAGTTGAAGAATAATGTAAGAACATATGTATGCGTATAAGCTTTTAAGTGAAATTTATGCATGTAACATCGAAAGATAAAGAGGGGACCTTATAATGTGTACGTACACGTTATATATGTATCTATGTGCCAGCTGAATAAATTACTGTGATTTGATATAAATTGAGTTGTGAAATTAATATGATTCTTAATTAATCCTTATACCTTGAAAATAATCGTCTGTAATAACAAGAGATTTTTTTTTCTTATGGAAACATGACTACTTATCATTGAATGGGATTTATTAACTTCCCTCCAATTTATGATTCATCAATATATCCATTAATCTTAATATATTATATAGATCCTAGATATCTCTAACAATGAAAAAATCACGATATCGAACATCATAAAGTTGCTCTTTCTCCCACGCAACTCCAAAAGTGAAAACAAAAATCCACAAAACTCTAGATCTACCTCTTGAATAACGATGGAGTAGATTCGGAAGGTTCGTGGGGATAAATGGAAAATAAGAAAATATAGTGATATGATGAATAGAGAGATAAAGAGTGTAGATATGTAGGAATTAAAGAATTATGTTGGTTTAGAGGAATTGAAGAGAATACAAAAAAATAGATTTAGAATATAAATGAAGGTTGTCAATTGACATGTTATTTATAAATTTTTTATTATTAGTAAAATCGTTAGTAGACATTTAAAACCACTAAATAAAAAAAAATCTCCATATAATATATGTTCTTAGATGGACCGAATAAAAAAACTGAAAATGAATAAGATGGTATACACCATCTCATATCTTACCCACTCGAATCGTGTCTATTTAAGGCATGCATGCGTGGTTCAAAATACCATAAAATTGTAGGAAATAAACAACAACACAATGCATATATTTATTTTTATCGACGGATAGTAAATCAAATTTTGAAATAAGACACACATATAACATTGTTTTTTTTTTTTTTTTTAGAGAGAGAACATATAACATTGTTAATTAAGTGTAATGTCAGGTTTCCCTTTATAGGCGGAGGATTTTCGGAATAACACTTTAATTGTATTCTTGTACATTATTTTTTATGTCTTGTAAATATTTCTTTTTCTTGGTTAATAAAATTTAGATAGACAGTTTGGTTTACTTTTATTACTTATATTTGTTTTTGAAAAAAATAACGGTATCATACAACGAGGAAATTCTTTTAAGTGAAGCATAACTAAATATATGGCACACTCATTTTGTTTTTCGAATTCTTTTTCATTTTGTACAAATTGATATAATGACATCGTTTTAGAATATATAACAAGCATTTATTTTGGCAAGTGAAATCAAAATCGTTTTAATTTCTAACCAATGCTGGAGTTTCTCTAATTTTGAACTAATTAATAGTCTACAGTATTTACTGTTAAGTCTGTAACTTTTCTAATTAATATGATTTCTTCGGTTGACCTCCAGTCAATGGTCCCTCGTTTATGATTTCCACTATTTTTCAACACACTTGTCATTAACAAAGCCCCCTGCCGCTGTATGCGTTAATTTTCTTTGGCCCTTTCTAAATACATTTTGACTAAATCAAAATAATTCGAAAAAGATGCGAGATATCGACAAAGAATGGCGTTAGAATTGTATTACTTTGATTCTTCCACTTTTTGACTAACATTGGAAATATGTGAGAAACAGACAAGGCTTGCGTATTAATAGTAACTAATTATTATCCAGTAGACTAGTACTGTTAGAAGTTGATCCATATTACATTAACTATTATTTATTGTTTTTTATATAATTCGTATTTAATATAAAGCATAATTTACAATTGTTAACAGTTAACACTGACGATTTCTAGCTAGATGAAATATCTGAAAATGTTTTACCGTTTAATCGTCCGTTTATTTCCATTTATTCCAATAAATATTTATTTTCACATTGCTTTTTTTATGTGATAGTGTGTAATAATAAGATTTATAAATCTATATTGTAGTTTTATTTGTGCATGGATATACATCCAATATTTTTTATATATGTTTTTATTCTTACTTACTTTGAAATTGATTAATGATAACATGATTTAAAAAAATATTCAATGGAAAAACATATATAAAAAATATTGGATGTATATCCAAGCACAAATAAAACTACAATACATGATTTATAAACTTTATTATTACACACTATCACAGAAAAAAAAAACAATGTGAAAATAAATATTCACTTCAATAAACGGGAATAAACGAAATTAAACGGACGATTAAACGGTAAACAGCCAATTAATTGTTTTCATTCGCAAACAAGCATCCGTTAAGTGTATTCGTAACGGTTTGGCCGCTGTTAATGATTAAATGACTGTTTAATCGGCCGTTAAGATCGTTTTTTACAACACATCTTCTATTATTTATATATCATATCTTTTTCTTACTTACTAATGTAATTTTTTCAATCAGTACGACGTGTTCATTTGTGAAATTAAGTTGTTATCATAAACTAAATTTAGTGATTTTATGTTGGAACGTTTCATTTCTTTCAAATAATATGTTATTAGTATTTGAAAAAGCTTAATTCTCAAATTTATTTTTTCATTAAATAAATGTGTTACTTACACATGTAAAATGCTTATGTATTAAGAAGAAATAAGCGTAGTGTCATGTTATAATAATAAAGCTAAGTTAAATTAAGTTTATTTGATAAGTTTAATGAGTTATATATATATATGAATTGTGCTATTGTACTTCGCGAAGTAAAGCGAATGTTATCCTTCACGCTCATATTCCCATTTTGATAACCCAAAACGTCGATCCGAACCGTTCAAGTTGATCTCCATATTGAAATGTGCTTGGAGACCAAATTTTACATTTTTTGGAATTCTTTTACTATTTATTAAGCCACTTTGAAAATCGCTGATCCATTGGTCCAGAATTTTTTACTGTTTTTTACTGTTCACAATAGATCGGCAATTTTCAAAGTGGCTTAATAAATAGTAAAAAAATTCCAAAAAATGTAAAATTTGGTCTCCAAGCACATTTCAATATGGAGAACAACTTGAACGGTTCGGATCAACGTTTTGAACATTGAAAATGGGAATATGAGCGTGAAGTAAAACTTCGTTTTACTTCGCGAAGTACAATAGCCCTACTATATATATATATATAGAGTAGAACTAGGGTGTGATGTGCTCACCAAACTCTTTGATGAGCACAACTCTACATAAACTATTGGATTCACTTTAAACGAGATGAATCCAACCGTTGAAACCGATGTATTTTACGAGTGATGCGCGTACATTTAAAATTTTGAATTTTTTTGAATTCATTTAGTCTCAAGTCAAGTGGTCAAAATTGAGAATTAATGAATGATCCAAATGAAGTTGTTTTAATGCATTAAAAAAATTCTCAATTTTGACCACTTGACTTGAGACTAAATGAATTCAAAAAATTCAAAATTTTGCATGTACGCGCATCACTCGTAAAGTACATCGGTTTCAACGGTTGGATTCATCTCGTTTGAAGTGAATCCGATAGTTTATGTAGAGTTGTGCTCACCAAAGAGTTTGGTGAGCACATCACACCCTAGTTCTAATCATATATATATATATATAAATTTAATAAAAATGTTAAATTTTCGCAAAATTTCAATTAATTGGCCGCATACCAATTAATCGTTTGGCGGTACCCCGTCCGCCCGTCTACCGCATACCGTTATTTACAAAAATAGTGTAAACTAAGTGCATGACTATGGATTTTTTGTGGCGCTCACAACAATATCATAAGATGTTGCAGGTGTTTTTTTTATACATTTTCCTTTTAAAGACCACATGCGAGTAAAATCTGTGATACTCTGCCACACATTTATCTGTGCAGCCCGAGCCATAAACTAATGCAAGATATATAAAATAAAGGAAATTGATTCTCATTAAGAGTTTAATCGGACGGATCAAAATTCCTCCTGCATCTAGTGAAATACATGAACGGTACGTCCAGATAGATAGTATTCAAAGGAAAAATAAATAAATAACAGAGGTAAAGATATATAGCTAGCTAGGATGCAGAAACTTCAAATGCAATGGGACAAAATAGGGACCAACTACTTGTGGAAATTTTAGCTAAGAACTCAGTACAGTTAACAATAATTAATAAAATAAACAAAAAATACGCAACTCCTAAATCCCACACATCTCTCTATATATATTGGAACCATTTGACCTGTAGTTATGTTCCACTACCACCAAGGAAACCACTACAAGCGGGAATCCATGGCAATGAAAGCTCTTCCAATGCTTTGTATTGTCTTCCTACTTGTTAGCGCTTCTCTCGTTTTCCCTTCTGTAGAGGGCATTCGAACCCTTGAAGAAAGCAAAGCTGGTGATAATCTTTTTCTTTCTCTTTCTTTTGTCTGATGTGTTCAGATCTTTCTTTTTGTCTTAGTGTGTTCAAGTTTTCTTTCTTTTGCATGCATGCAAAAGGATATATATGAGCTACTTACCTAGTGTTTATGGTTGGTTTGCATTTGTATATAAGAGATTGACACCACTCAATTAATATTTCTTCTTTATTTTATATTTTGCATGATACAGGTATCACGTACAATCCACGAAACCCAAGAAGCGTGCCTGCTGTACCACGTGGCGAACCATACACTCCGGGCTGCCATAAAAAATATTGCCCACCATAGAAGATTAATTCATATTTAGACAAAAGAGTTGAAGAATAATGTAAGAACATATGTATGCGTATAAGCTTTTAAGTGAAACTTATGCATGTAACATCGAAAGATAAAGAGGGGACCTTGTAATGTGTACGTACACGTTATATATGTACGTATCTATGTGCCAGCTGAATAAATTACTGTGATTTGATATAAATTGAGTTGTGAAATTAATATGATTCTTAATTAATCCTTATACCTTGAAAATAATCGTCTGTAATAACAAGAGATTTTTTTTTTCTTAGGGAAACATGACTACTTATCATTGAACGGGATTTATTAACTTCCCTCCAATTTATGATTCATCAATATATCCATTAATCTTCATATATTATATAGATCCTAGATATCTCTAACAATGAAAAAATCACCATATCGAACATCATAAAGTTGCTCTTTCTCCCACGCAACTCCAAAAGTGAAAAAAAAATCCACAAAACTCTAGATCTACCTCTTGAATAACGATCGATGGAGTAGATTCGGAAGGTTCGTGGGGGAGAAATGGAAAATAAGAAAATATAGTGATATGATGAATAGAGAGAATAAAGAGTGTAGATATGTAGGAATTAAAGAATTATGGTGGTTTAGAGGAATTGAAGAGAATAAAAAAAAATAGATTTAGAATATAGATGAAGGTCGTCAATTGACATGTTATTTATAACTTTTTTATTATTAGTAAAATCGTTAGTAGATATTTAAAACCACTAAATAAAAAAAAATCTCCATATAATATATGTTCTTAGATGGACCGAATAAAAAAACTGAAAATGAATAAGATGGTATACACCATCTCATATCTTACCCACTCGAATCGTGTCTATTTAAGGCATGCATGCATGGTTCAAAATACCATAAAATTGTAGGAAATAAACAACAACACAATGCATATATTTATTTTTATCGACGGATAGTAAATCAAATTTTGAAATAAGACACACATATAACATTGTTTTTTTTTTTTTTTTTTTTTTTTTTTTTAGAGAGAACATATAACATTGTTAATTAAGTGTAATGTCAGGTTTTCCTTTATAGGCGGAGGATTTTCGGAATAACACTTTAATTATATTCTTGTACATTATTTTTGATGTCTTGTAAATATTTATTTTTCTTGGTTAATAAAATTTAGATAGACAGTTTGGTTTACTTTTATTACTTCTATTTGTTTTTGAAAAAAATAACGGTATCATACAACGAGGAAATTCTTTTAAGTGAATTAGCATAACTAAATATATGACACACTCATTTTGTTTTTCGAATTCTTTTTCATTTTGTACAAATTGATATAATGACATCGTTTTAGAATATATAACAAGAATTTATTTTGGCAAGTGAAATCAAAATCGATTTAATTTCTAACCAATGCTGGAGTTTCTCTAATTTTGAACTAATTAATAGTCTACAGTATTTACTGTTAAGTCTGTAACTTTTCTAATTGATATGATTTCTTCAGTTGACCTCCAGTCAATGGTCCCTCGTTTATGATTTCCACTATTTTTCAACACACTTGCCATTAACAAAGCCCCCTGCCGCTGTATGCGTTAATTTTCTTTGGCCCTTTCTAAATACATTTTTTTTTGAAGGAGAAATGAGGGAGTCAAGCTCCCATATTCCATTAAAGATTACACCAATGGTGTAATATAAAAGTATGTACATGATAATATGTACAAAAATATAGTGAAGGAAAAAAGACAGAAAAAGGAAAACAAAAAGAAAATCCTAAACGACAGTAAGTCTTATTTCTCAGGAAACCAAAGTCGAACTTCATGTTTTATCTCATGGCATACTTGCAACGCTGCTTTGTTCTTCTCTTGAAAAATTCTTCTACATCTTTCTTTCCATATTAGGAAAACTGTTGCAAGTTGTACCCTTTGAACCACCTTTAGTTTAGATTTTAGGATTGCATTTCGGTAGTGCCCCTGATTGAAAAACACACATTGGCCCAGCACAGGTTGGTCCACCTGCAGTACTCTCCCCACCGATTTTGTAAATTTGCAATGACTAAATAGATGCTGGACAGATTCTGACTGTTCTTTGCACAAGCAACATTCTAAATACATTTTGACTAAATCAAAATAATTCGAAAAAGATGCGAGATATCGACAAAGAATGGCGTCAGAATTAATTGTATTACTTTGATTCTTCCACTTTTTGACTAACATTGGAAATATGTGAGAAACAGACAAGGCTTGCGTATTAATAGTTACTAATTATTATCCAGTAGACTAGTACTGTTAGAAGTTGATCCACATTACATTAACTACTATTTATTGTTTTTTATATAATTCGTATTTAATATAAAACATAATTCACAATTGTTAACAGTTAACACTGACGATTTCTAGCTATATAGATGAAATATCTGAAAATGTTTTACCGTTTAATCGTCCGTTTATTCCTGTTTATTCTCATTTATTCCAGTAAATATTTATTTTCACATTGCATTTTTTTATGTGATAGTGTGTAATAATAAGATTTATAAATCTATATTGTAGTTTTATTTGTGCATAGATATACATCCAATTATTTTTATATATGTTTTTATTCTTACTTCCTTTGAAATTGATTAATGATAACATGATTTAAAAAAATATTCAATGGAAAAACATATATAAAAAATATTGGATGTATATGCAAGCACAAATAAAACTACAATACAGGATTTATAAACTTTATTATTACACACTATCACAGAAAAAAAAAACAATGTGAAAATAAATATTCACTTGAATAAACAAGAATAAACGAAAATAAACAGACGATTAAACGGTAAAACAGCCAATTAATTGTTTTCATTCGCAAACAAGCATCCGTTAAGTGTATTCGTAACGGTTTGGCCGCTGTTAATGATTAAATGGCTGTTTAATCGGCCGTTAAGACCGTTTTTTACAACACATCTTCTATTATTTATATACCATATATTTTTCTTACTTACTGATGTAATTTTTTCAATCAGTACGACGTGTTCATTTGTAAAATTAAGTTGTTATCATAAACTAAATTTAGTGATTTTATGTTGGAACGTTTCATTTCTTTCAAATAATATGTTATTAGTATTTGAAAAAGCTTAATTCTCAAATTTATTTTTTCATTAAATAAATGTGTTACTTACACATGTAAAATGCTTATGTATTAAGAAGAAATAAGCGTAGTGTCATGTTATAATAATAAAGCTAAGTTAAATTAAGTTTATTTGATAAGTTTAATGAGTTTTTTTTTTATATATATATATATATATATAGAGAGAGAGAGAATGGCTAATATCAAAACGTTTGTTCCTGGGCTCAGGAACAAACGGTTCCGTTCTCCAATTTCCGAAGTTCAAACAACAAATCCAAACCGTTAGATGTTCAATCTATATTAAAATGTGCTTGGAGACCAAATTTTACATTTTTTGGAATTTTTTTACTATTTATTAAGCTAGTTTGAAAACCGCTGTTTTTCAATGCTGCAGAAATTTCATAAAAACAGCGGTTTTCAAACTAGCTTAATAAATAGTAAAAAAATTCCAAAAAATGTAAAATTTGGTCTCCAAGCACATTTTAATATAGATTGAACATCTAATGGTTTGGATTTGTTGTTTGAACTTCAGAAATTGGAGAACGGAACCGTTTGTTCCTGAGCCCAGGAACAAACGTTTTGATATTAGCCATTCTATATATATATATATAGAGAGAGAGAGAGATGGACTAGGCTAAGCCATGGTGTAAAACGACTTGGTACTCCACGCTATATCTTCATTTTCAAAGTCCAAATAGTCGATTCGAACCTTCCAACATGTTCTTCATATTGAAATGTACTTGGAGACCAAATTTTACATTTTTTGGAATTTGTTTACTATTTATTAAGCCACTTTGAAAATCTGAAAATCCGGATGAACAGTAAAAAACAGTAAAAATTTCTGGACCGCCGGATCAGTGATTTTCAAAGTGGCTTAATAAATAGTAAAAAAATTCCAAAAAATGTAAAATTTGGTCTCCAAGCACATTTCAATATGGAGAACAACTTGAGTGGTTCGGATAGGTAGTTTAGATTTTCAAAATGAAAATAATGAGACGTGGAGCACCAAGTCGTTTTACACCATGGCTTAGCAAGCCCAGCACTATATATATATGTGTGTGTGTGTGTGTGTGTATGAATTGTGCTATTATACTTCGCGAAGTAAAGCGAATGTTGTACTTCACGCTCATATTTCCATTTTGAAAACCCAAAACGTCGATCCGAACCGTTCAAGTTGATCTCCATATTGAAATGTGCTTGGAGACCAAATTTTACATTTTTTGGAATTTTTTTACTATTTATTAAGCCACTTTGAAAATCACTGATTCATTGGTCCTTAATTTTTTACTGTTTTTTACTGTTCACAATGGATCAGCGATTTTCAAAGTGGCTTAATAAATAGTAAAAAAATTCCAAAAAATAGCAAAATTTGATCTCCAAGCACATTTCAATATGGAGAACAACTTGAACGGTTCGGATCGACGTTTTGGATTTTGAAAATGAGAATATGAGTGTGAAGTAAAACTTCGTTTTACTTCGAGAAGTACAATAGCCCTACTATATATATATATATATATATATATATATATATATAGAGCCGGGCTATGGTGAGTTGCGAAGTAAGATGTCATTTTTACTTCACGCTCATATTTTTATTTTGAAAATCTAAACGACCAATCCGAACCGCTCAACATGTTCTCCGTATTGAAATGTGCTTGGAGACCAAATTTTATAATTTTTGGAATTTTTTTACTATTTATTAAGCCACTTTGAAAATCGCTGATCGAATGGCTCATAATTTTTTACTGTTTTTTACTGTTCACCCGGATCTGCGATTTTCAAAGTGGCTTAATAAATAGTAAAACAATTCCAAAATTATAAAATTTGGTCTCCAAGCACATTTCAATATGGAGAACATGTTGAGCGGTTCGGATCGGTTGTTTAGATTTTTAAAATGGAGTATGAGCATGAAGTAAAACGACGTTTTACTTCACAACTCACCATAGTCGATCTCTATATATATATAGAGGAGGGATCCAATTACACCTTTTTTGGTGACACATCATGACACCGTTTTTTATATAGGTCAATTTTGCGATTTCAAAATCCAAACAGTCGATGCGAACCGTTCAACATGATCACCATATTAAAATGTACTTGGAGATCAAATTTTACATTTTTTTGAATTTTTTTACTATTTATTAAGATGGTTACAAAATCGCTGTTTTTCAATGGTCTGAAAACAACGATTTTTGTAACTATCTTAATAAATAGCAAAAAAATTCAAAAAAATGTAAAATTTGATCTCCAAGCACATTTTAATATATCCATCATGTTGAACGGTTTGAATCGATTATTTGGACTTTGAAAATGGTAGGTGTCAAAGTGTGTCACCAAAAAAGGTGTAATCGGATCCCTCCTCATATATATATAGAGAGATAGGCTACCATGCTTTGCAAATTAAAGGGCCTCTTGTGCTTTGGGCTCCTTTTCGGATTTTCAAAATTCAAAATGTCGATCTGACTGTTCAAGTTGTTCTCCATATTAAAATGTTCATGGAGACCAAATTTTACATTTTTTGGAATTTTTTTACTATTTATTAAGCCACTTTGAAAATCGCTGATCCAATGGTCACAGTAGCAAAATAGTAAAAAATTCTGGACCAATGGATCAGCAATTTTCAAAGTGGCTTAATAAATAGTAAAAAAATTCCAAAAAATGTAAAATTTGGTCTCCAAGCACATTTCAATAAGGAGAACAACTTGAACGGTCGGATCGACATTTTGAATTTTGAAAATCCGAAAAGGAGCCCAAAGCACAAGAGGCCCTTTAATTTGCAAAGCATGGTAGCCTATCTCTATATATATTAATTTAATAAAAATATTAAATTTTCTCAAAATTTCAATTAATTGGCCACATACCAATTAATCATTTGGCGGTACCCCGTCCGCCCGTATACCGCATACCGTTATTTACAAAACTGGTGTAAACTAAGTGCATGACTATGGATTTTTTGTGGCGCTCCCAACAATATGATAAGATGTTGCAGGTGTTTTTTTTATACATTTTCCTTTTAAAGACCACATGCGAGTAAAATCTGTGATATATACTCTGCCACACATTTATCTGTGCAGCCCGAGCCATAAACTAATGCAAGATATCTCCATTCCATTATTAAGCACATTGAGTGTCCGATCCGCCAACGGCTATGATTGAAAGATGAAATGTCAGATTTAATCTCAATCCTCTAATCAAATAATATGTCTTGTTTTGATTAAATACATCTTTTTTAAGTGTAGAAGTTTATATTTATTTAAAACATATTCGCTACACGTACAGTCACACAATATATTACAATTAAAATTGAATATACTGCCTTGTAGAGACATTTTTTTTCCTTAATTCTTCTACGTTTAGCAACTTCTTCGTTTCCTTATTTTTGGTTTCCTATATCTCCTTTGTTTCAATACAAATTATCACGATAGAAAATGAAAATTAATTTTTTCTTTGTTTCCATATTTTTCTTTGTTTGTTTCTATATAGATCTCAACAGCATAATAAAAAAAATCTAGAATATATTTGATTGGAGTTGTTTCTATACAAATCACCTCACACCTAGAATCGAGAAAATCAAGAATAGAAATATTATTTTTCTAATTTTATTATATTTTTTTTAATTGGAGCAATTATAATCTATTTTTCATATTTTTTTTGTTCATTTTCAGAAATGTTAGACTACATCGAAAAGAATCACACTAGCAATGATACTTCAAGATTTTTTTCATGTTATATTTGATCCATTTTTTTCATTTGTTGTTGTTTCTTTTAATGTTATTTATTATTTATCTCTCCGTTTTTTTTTTGTCATTTGTGTTTTTTATTTTCATTTATATATTTTTTCTTAATTATGGGTGAAATGTCAATAAAAAAAAGTCTCTTCATATTCAATTCAATTTTATAATATTTCCGTTTCAACGCACGGGCACTATACTAGTATAGAATCAAGGAAATTGATTCTCATTATGAGTTTAATCGGACGGATTAAAATTCCTCCTGCATCTAGTGAAATACATGGACGGTCCAGATAGATACTATTCAAAGGAAAAATAAATAAGGGGGAATTTCATGTATATCCCTCAAAAGTTTCAATATTACGCATTTATCCCTCTAAAATCAATAATTACATATTTATCCTTGAAAATTGTACAAACTCACATGCATATTTGTCCAATCTAACTCTATAACATATCAAATATCTCCAAAAATAATTAAATAATATTTTTTAAAACTTTAAAATTTATTTTACAATATTAATTAAGAATATATTGACCATTATGCGATTCGTTTTTGTTTCTTTAGTCTGCCTAAGTTTTTTTCTCTTTAAGGCGCCAAACCTCCCGTCTTTCTCTCCAAACGTGCCAAATCACAGGTTTCTCCCCATCTTCTCTCGTCGCCTCCCCTCTCATAAATTTATGTCGCCCCTCGCTGCTTTAGTTTTTCCATCTTCCTTTGGAGAGAGGCGAGATGTTTGACGTCTTAGAGAGAAGATAACTCAAACGGATTAAAAAAAAGGAAACAAATGGACATAATGGTCAATATATTATTAATTAATATTATAAAATTAATTTTAAAGTTTTAAAAATATTATTTAATTACTTTTAGAGGTATTTGATATGTTATAGATTTAAATTGGACAAATATGTGAGTTTCTACAATTTTCAAGGACAAATATGTAATTATTGATTTTGGAGGGATAAATATGTAATATTGAAACTTTTGAGGGATATACATGAAATTCCCCCAATAAATAAATAACAGAGGGCTAAATATATAGCTAGCTAGGATGCATAAACTTCAAATGCAATGGGACAAAATAGGGACCAACTACTTGTGGAAATTTTAGCTAAGAACTCAGTACAGTTAACAATAATTAATAAAATAAACAAAAAATAGGCAACTCCTAAATCCCACACATCTCTCTATATATATTGGAACCATTTGGCCTGTAGTTATGTTCCACTACCACCAAGGAAACCACTACAAGCGGGAATCCATGGCAATGAAAGCTCTTCCAATGCTTTGTATTGTCTTCCTACTTGTTAGCGCTTCTCTCGTTTTCCCTTCTGTAGAGGGCATTCGAACCCTTGAAGAAAGCAAAGCTGGTGATAATCTTTTTCTTTCTCTTTCTTTTGTCTGATGTGTTCAGATCTTTCTTTTTGTCTTAGTGTGTTCAAGTTTTCTTTCTTTTGCATGCATGCAAAAGGATATATATGAGCTACTTACCTAGTGTTTATGGTTGGTTTGCATTTGTATATAAGAGATTGACACCACTCAATTAATATTTCTTCTTTATTTTATATTTTGCATGATACAGGTATCACGTACAATCCACGAAACCCAAGAAGCGTGCCTGCTGTACCACGTGGCGAACCATACACTCCGGGCTGCCATAAAAAATATTGCCCACCATAGAAGATTAATTCATATTTAGACAAAAGAGTTGAAGAATAATGTAAGAACATATGTATGCGTATAAGCTTTTAAGTGAAATTTATGCATGTAACATCGAAAGATAAAGAGGGGACCTTGTAATGTGTACGTACACGTTATATATGTACGTATCTATGTGCCAGCTGAATAAATTACTGTGATTTGATATAAATTGAGTTGTGAAATTAATATGATTCTTAATTAATCCTTATACCTTGAAAATAATCGTCTGTAATAACAAGAGATTTTTTTTTTCTTAGGGAAACATGACTACTTATCATTGAACGGGATTTATTAACTTCCCTCCAATTTATGATTCATCAATATATCCATTAATCTTCATATATTATATAGATCCTAGATATCTCTAACAATGAAAAAATCACGATATCGAACATCATAAAGTTGCTCTTTCTCCCACGCAACTCCAAAAGTGAAAAAAAAATCCACAAAACTCTAGATCTACCTCTTGAATAACGATCGATGGAGTAGATTCGGAAGGTTCGTGGGGAGAAATGGAAAATAAGAAAATATAGTGATATGATGAATAGAGAGAATAAAGAGTGTACATATGTAGAAATTAAAGAATTATGGTGGTTTAGAGGAATTGAAGAGAATAAAAACAAAATAGATTTAGAATATAAATGAAGGTCGTTAATTGACATGTTATTTATAACTTTTTTATTATTAGTAAAATCGTTAGTAGACATTTAAAACCACTAAATAAAAAAAAATCTCCATATAATATATGTTCTTAGATGGACCGAATAAAAAAACTGAAAATGAATAAGATGGTATACACCATCTCATATCTTACCCACTCGAATCGTGTCTATTTAAGGCATGCATGCATGGTTCAAAATACCATAAAATTGTAGGAAATAAACAACAACACAATGCATATATTTATTTTTATCGACGGATAATAAATCAAATTTTGAAATAAGACACACATATAACATTGTTTTTTTTTTTTTTTTTAGAGAGAGAACATATAACATTGTTAATTAAGTGTAATGTCTGGTTTCCCTTTATAGGGGAGGATTTTCGGAATAACACTTTAATTATATTCTTGTACATTATTTTTGATGTCTTGTAAATATTTATTTTTCTTGGTTAATAAAATTTAGATAGACAGTTTGGTTTACTTTTATTACTTCTATTTGTTTTTGAAAAAAATAACGGTATCATACAACGAGGAAATTCTTTTAAGTGAATTAGCATAACTAAATATATGACACACTCATTTTGTTTTTCGAATTCTTTTTCATTTTGTACAAATTGATATAATGACATCGTTTTAGAATATATAACAAGAATTTATTTTGGCAAGTGAAATCAAAATCGATTTAATTTCTAACCAATGCTGGAGTTTCTCTAATTTTGAACTAATTAATAGTCTACAGTATTTACTGTTAAGTCTGTAACTTTTCTAATTGATATGATTTCTTCAGTTGACCTCCAGTCAATGGTCCCTCGTTTATGATTTCCACTATTTTTCAACACACTTGTCATTAACAAAGCCCCCTGCCGCTGTATGCGTGAATTTTCTTTGGCCCTTTCTAAATACATTTTGACTAAATCAAAATAATTCGAAAAAGATGCGAGATATCGACAAAGAATGGCGTTAGAATTGTATTACTTTGATTCTTCCACTTTTTGACTAACATTGGAAAAATGTGAGAAACAGACAAGGCTTGCGCGCGTATTAATAGTAACTAATTATTATCTAGTAGACTAGTACTGTTAGAAGTTGATCCACATTACATTAACTATTATTTATTGTTTTTTATATAATTCGTGTTTAATATAAAACAGAATTTACAATAGTTAACAGTTAACACTGACGATTTCTAGCTAGATGAAATATCTCTTCGGTGCGATATCGTTTTAAAAAACAGACATGCATTAACTCAGACACGGAAATGTTGTATTATAAGCATAAATGGGTATTATGCATGAACCCTTCTAAAAGACTAAAAGACTGACATTTTTTATAAATTTGCTACATATTTTATATTTTTCTTATTAAAGCATAAAATGTGTATTTATAAATTTAAAATGAGTTTTAATAAAAAAGACAATTAAATGGGTATTATGTGAGTTTTAAACTTTTAGAAGGGTCAATATGGTATTATGAATTTTAACAGGGAAAATATATAATTTCGATGTTTTTGAGGGATGCACATGAAATTTCCCCGAAACTCTAAATTGTAGAATCGGTGAATGTTTTAAGACATTTATGATTTACACACAAGCATATGCAAATTTAATAGAGATAGCAAACCTACTTTGGCATTCGGTGAATCTTTTAAGATTTTTATGATGTACGCAGACACATACATGCATGCTCTTTATGACATTTAACTCAGCATGATTTTCCGTAAACTTAAATCTCGAAATTCATCGAATTTGCTCTCAATGACAAACTCAAACCAGTCAAACTGATTTATTTGAAGAGAGAGATTTGTTTCATAGCAAATTTATTAAATTTTGAGTTTTTTAGTATACTTTAAAGCTTATTGTTTTTCGAGTGAGGCTATGGTGCTATGCATAGCACGGATGACTAGTGTACTACGGCTCAATATGGTACTTTTTAAAATTCTAACGGTCGATCCGAACCGTTCAATGTGATAATCATATGAATATGTACTTGCAAACTAAATTTTATATTTTTTCGAATTTTTTTACTATTTTTTTAGATAGGTAGAATTTTGATGGTCCAGAATTTTCAAAAAACACTGATTTTTCTACCTATCTAAAAAAATAGTAAAAAAATTCGAAAAAAATATAAAATTTAGTTTGCAAGTACATATTCATATGGATATCACATTGAACGATTCGGATCGACCGTTACAATTTTAAAAAGTACCATATTGAGCCGTAGTACACTAGCCATTGGTGCTATGCATAGCACCATAGCCTCACTCTTGTTTTTCATTTCCGTTTGTACTAAAAGATTGGCTGATCATACCGTACAAGTTGTATGAATGTACATCTGTACTTGTTTAAAATTAGACTTATCTATATATTATTCTTACATGTGAAGAACGTGGTCCTTTTGATATCCAACATTTATTTGTTAACTTATAAAATCTAATCCAAATTAAGATACAGCAAATAAATAAGTATTACATCAAACATAATATCATACAATATAAAAACTATAATTATTGGTTCTATTATTTTAAAATAACATAAGTTACTAAATCACTTAAAAAACTACATAAAGCATTGTATTAATAATTCTTGTCAAAGTTACTAATTAAATAAGACTATATAAATTATTGTATATATATCAATATTGTATTTTACGTTATATATAGGATAATGGGTTCGAAATAATTTTTATTGATATATTTGTCTTATAATTATAAGCTAATAAAAAAAATTCTTTATCAGTCTGAGTATAATACAGATAGAATAACGGGCCCCTTATAATTTTTTAATGACACTAATAGCTAGGGTATTTATTGTTTGATTGATAACATTAATCAATCATATCAGAATGCGCTGAAAAAAAGTAAAATATTTCCATATAGTAGGAAAAAAACTATACAATGAATAAACAAAATTAAACCAAATTATTCATATATGAGGAGGATTCAAATGCCTCTATTTTTTTGTGCCTCCACCATGCCTCTATTTTTAAAACGTTAATAAATCAAAATTTAAATCATAAATGTCAAAATAAAACCATTAGATGTGGTCTATGCTATTTTTTTTATGTGCTCATAAAAAATATCACATTTCAATTTTATTTTTATGTAAATCAATCATTTGCAAAATCAACATTTAAAAATTATCCACATTAGTACGGTTTTATAAGCTCTTGATGACAACCAAAACAAATTTGAAATGTTACAATTTTTTACACGTGCATAGATAAAATGATGTAGATCATATTCAATGGTTTTATTTTGACTTTTAAGTTTTAAATTTTGTGTTATTAAATTTTTAAAAAATAGAAGCATGATGGAGATACAAAAAATGAAGACATTTAAACCCTCCTTTTATATATATCTAGACAGCATGAGTTGACATGCACGAGACATGACTCAAATTTCTCTTACTTGTCGGAATCAAATCTCCACAATCAAACCAAATTAAATCTCTTGTCCTTGGCCTAATAAATTGATAGTAGAACCGGTCCCTGAACTACATCAACAGGAGTAGGTAGCTGTTTATCCGTGGAAAAAAAAAAGAAAAAAATGGACCATTTTTTTTAAATGGGATTTGCAGAGTTTGCCTACCCCTAGATTTAATTACATCTACCCCTGACCTAGATGTGTAATTCACGAATTTGTGAGGAGCAGTTCATATGCCAGCTCACAGTGTTTGACCCAGTTTTTGTTTTTGTCAGCTGATATTCAAAAATCAATTAAAAATCACTAAAATTCCTATAAATGAAAAATTTGGTCAATTAAAAATCACCAAAATTCCTATAAATGGAAAATTTGGTATAGTGATGCTTAGCATGTCATGTTTTATCTATGTGCACAATATTGGGACATTTCAATACCTGTAGCTAGGTTTAGCACTTTATTTTCTTTTTGACAGTTTTTAGGGGGTTTGTTGTACCAGTTTTTGACTGTTTTTAGGGGGTATGTTGTACCAGTAAGGGTACCATTGGCTCTCCCTTTGTCATATGTAAGGTGAGCCTGGTATGGTGTTGTGAGGCCAGTTCAAGGGTTCTACAAAGTGCCTAGGTTTCACCTATACACTTATATGCATTTTTAAAGACTCTAATTATCTTGACTTCTTGTTTATTTTGATTGATATTGTAATTTTTTGTTATATTGAAATTTTTTTTTGCAATTATATATGTTCGCCTACCCCTAGCAAAATTCCTGACTTTGCCACTGCGCCTAATCATGCCCGACCACCATTGTTGGTCGTTGCCGCCTCCTTGTTATACCCATCCGGCTAACCATGAACTGGCAACCAGCCATGTCACTCTCCACCTCTCCTCTACATACCTGTCATTATATAGTACACATATCTGTCAACATTAATGGTCAAAAAACACATCTAAAAAACTATTAAATATAAGAGGAGGGTTCAAATTTCAAATGCCTTTATTTTTTGTGCCTCCATCATCATGTCTCCAAATCATAGGACAATTCTAAAACTATTGCATTAAAAAAAAATTAACGATCTCATACTTGGCTTTTTCCGATTAGTTGGATGATCAGAAGGGTAATATAATGCAAGAGATGTGTAGATTAAGTAATAATCTCATTCAAAGATTTCAAAAATTAATATATAATTTATCCAAATATATTTTTATTAGATTATGGCAGAATATAAAATCAAAATAATTTTACATTTGTATTGAAAATTCTTTATTTTACCATACTGATAGAAATAAATTTGAGTTGTGTAAAATCAGAATGTGATAGTTTAAAAACATAAAAAAGCAACAATGTGGCAGAGCCATATCCGTTCCTCTAGTGGTTGATTTATCTTAGAAAATTTGTTTGAACAATGCAAAATAGAGGGTAAATTTTTTTTTTGCTGTTATCATCTCAAATACCAGTATCGTATACTATTTTGTGTAACCATTTTACAGGTCAAGGAAACAATAGCCAACTATTCTCTCAACTACTCCATTGGGTACATTCTTCTTAAAAATTAGAGTACCAATTAATGAAATTAATCAAGGATACATTTGGATTTGATATACCTCATCCACTTGGCAAATTACAAATTTTGTTTGCTTTAAGATAAGCTTAACAGTATATTATCATTCAAAGGATACAAAACGCAGTTTCTAGTTTCTATTTTCTAAATATGTATTTAACTTCTCTGTTTAACTATGCCTAAATTACTCGTGTAGGTATTGTTTACACGGTTGCTCAATGATTTGGTGGTACTCTCTTCATTTGAATGTGATAGTTTGTAAGGCAAAATTTAGAAGATAAAGGCTTTGCTGCTTATTTGATGTCCTGATTTGCAGATTGTCTGATAATCTTTGTGGGTTGAACATGTACTCGTTCATTTTGTTGAACAACAATTTAGGTTCTTAGGTTTTAAATCAGTATATTGTGCATACCGTGTGGTTACTTTGGTAACAGTAAGCTTAAAAGTTGTGTCAAGTTTGTAGAACTTAATTTTGTTTCTCTGTCACTAATTATCCTATTAAACAAAGCAATAGTCCTAATGTGAATGATACATCAAGAAATCAACAAAAGAAATAGGGATGGATACACGGCGACCAAAATGCTTCTCCACTAGGGGGGCGATCTCGACCGGAGATGGGTGGTTTCGAGTTATACCTCGACGTCGCCCCAGTCAACCAAAACAGCAGAGCTACCACTACAGGAGAGCCAACTCTCACACCTTCAGGAACTCCAAACCCAAGCGCCACTTTTACAAAAGGTCTAAGGCAAACATCTCCATTAATGGCCACGCCTCCCAAGGTAAGTTCATCCCCCCCAAACACTATGCTAATCGTAAGCCTACTCACCAAGAGGCCGCCATATGTCAAAATCGAATGGGTTCTGTACAAGCTTTATTCCCATGCCTATACCCGGCCATTAATGCCATTAATGGCTCCCCACCCATTAATCCCTATACAAATCCCCTTCCCCTCAACAACCTTCCATACGCCATTAAACCCAAACTGAAACCTTCAACCACCTCTTTAATGCTCAAGAAAATGCCAAATAACCCAATCAACCAAAATTCAATGCCCCCCAAACCAAATCAACCCCTCCTGGATTACAGTTCTCCAATAGTCGCCCCTCCCACCTTGACCTCCAATAAAACTCAGCAGCAACCATCACCCCCAACCCCCCTTTCATTCTCTCAAGCTTCTCGAACCAACCACCAGCCACCACCCCTTTTTTCGGTTCCCTCCTCCAGATATCAGTCACCACCTTGGCCCCACTACATCGATAACAACCCATGGCACCAATCTTCGAACCCAGTACAACTTCTGACCCCGGCAGATGCTATTCCCCCACCACTTCCTTTACCGCCATGCCCCTCTAAACTGGCCTGGAGAGGTCGCTGTTATAATTGCTTGGAAATAGGCCATGACCAATCTAAGTGCGCAAGCAAGGAAAGGGTATGTGCTGGATGTTGGCAAAGTGGCCATGAGGCTAAGAATTGCACTCGAACAACATCGGCACCGTTTGACCCCCTGGTGCCTAGAGGAAATCTGGGAGACGCGGAGCTTCCAAAGAACCGACCAAGGGTGGCATGGGTCTTCATTCCGGAGACCCATACCATGAAACAAAACGCCATGGAACTCAACCGAGCGGTGGTAATCGACGCGAGGCTCCAAACTTCGCACTCGAACGAAGCAATCCAGTCGACCTTAATGGCCACGTGCAATTCCAACTTACCGTTTCCTGTCACCCACATGTCGGGTACTCAGTACCTCCTTCTGCTACCATATGGAGATGATCGGCACCGATTTATCCAGGCCTTTGGCAAGCAACTTCAGGACCTAGGCTATATCACATATCCATGGTCACCTTCGATTAATGGCTACCCGACTCGCCTTAAATACAAAGTCTGGATAGAACTTCACAAGGTCTCCCCACAAGCCTGGTGCATCGAACACCTAATCGCCGCTATCTCCTCCTTTGGGATAGTCCTCGACCATACCCCAATGCTACGAATTCACACTCTTGAAATCATGAAAGCGGTCGTTGCTGTACCGGACCTTGCCTTAATCCCCCACTCCATCCGCATGTGGATTAGAGGTATTTCCAAGGACATTAATGTCCACGTCCAGAGCTGGATTGAGGAACCTATTCCTTTTTTAGCGCCTATTGACCCAACACCAAGAGATGAATTCTTCGAGAGAGTTCGCCTAGCAAACATCCAAGCGGCCAAGGCAAGAGCTATGGTCGCAACCGACAAGGTATCTATCGATTTTGATACATTGATCACGGTATGGGAACATCTCGAAGCAGGAGCTAAAAAGGACAAGATTGAACAAATCCTTAAGGCGCACCCCCAGTACGAGCAATATATTAAATTGGAGAAACAATCGAGTTCAGCCGGTATGGATGCTCCGGCGGGTGCTCAGGCTGCCGGCCTCAGCCAATCTCAAGTACTAAGGAAGCTCAAAGGAAAAGATCAGGTTCAACTGGAGGGGTCTGGTTCCGGGCAGACTGGATGGCAGGATTTAGCGTCAATTAATGTTGGCAGGGTGCCGCAGAGAATGTCTCTGAATATTCCTCCCCACACGGATGGGACAGAACCCAGAACGGATCTTAGTACGGCAGGTTTTCAAAATTCAAACCTTCTCCAAACAGGCCACAAGCCGGCCCAGCCAAACAAACCACCGAATTTTAGATCCCCATACCCAAGGCGTTACACTCCCACCCATACCAGCGGCCCAGACCTGGCCCAAAACAAAACCATGCAGCCCCCAACCCATAAACCTACGACCTTTCTAACCCAAGGCCGAACAAACCCAGCGGGAATCGATTTTCATATTCCAAGCCCAGTCACCAACCAACTGAAAACACACAGCCCAGTTCTTCTCCACTTGGGTAATGAGTCCGACCCAATACCCATTTCACCAGGTGAAACCCAGTCCCTAATGAACCCAAACCCATTTTTGGAGGGCCTTGTTGAACCAGGTATTTGTGACCTACCTGCGAAGGAAGAGGGCCAATCTAACTCTCCACCCTCTCCACTACTCGAACAAAAGGAAGGGCACGGCGAGTCAGCCTGGGTAGAGCCTATGCTAACTCAACCTTTTCAAGTGGAGTCGCTTATGGAAACGACTTTTGAGGAGAAACCATCGGAGGGAGAGCCTTCTGAGGAGATGGGGGAAACTGAGCCGATGGAGGAGGAGGAACCATCGGAGGAGGAAGGCGACCCACCGGCCGGCTATGAGGAGGCAGTGGCGGAATTTGATCTCCAGATGCAAACCGAAGCACTGCCGGCCTTCTCAACAAGTAGTCCGGCCACGAAGGAAGCGGAGCCATACCCGATTGGCTTGGCAGATCAGGACCAGCCTCTTCTCCCCCAGGTATCAGGTCCCGCACCAGTGCCTATTGAACCACCAAGCAACAGCCAACCAACTGAGGAGCCGGCAGGCCACTCTCAACTACGCAGATCGGCGAGGCTTGCTGAAAATCCTGGGAAAAAGCATTACAGCCCCAAAAAGACAAGGGGAAAAAACCTTTAAAAGATTCACATAAGGAACTGGACCCCGCTCGCCAAGCACAGCTACTTGCGGCTCTCACTGCCGAGTCACTTGCCACTAACCCAATTAATCAAGCCACTGATGACAACATTGACATTTACTGTGGTTTTAGAGCTGCCCAGGTAATGGGGGGATGTCAGTCAGCAACACCAAAAGGAATTGAAGAGGGTCCTTCAGCAAGGGCCGATCTCGGCGAGGATGATGAAAATCCCTCGGTCTTGGGAGCCTTTCTGACGGACAGCGATGATGACCTATCAGATACAGATGATCAGATTGGGGGGGCCTCCTGGGGCTTAGGCTAGGTTGCAAAATAGTGCCTTCTCATATAGATAGAGCCTTGTGCTGAGGGTTACTTTTGTTTATTACAAGTTCTACCTCTGGCCTTGTGCGTTTTGTGTAACTACCTAATTTTAATGATGATGAATGAAATAGAATTTAAATTTCCTATGAGTTTTATTAATTGGAATGTAAGAGGATTGGGTGACCCAAAAAAGTGTACAGTTATTAAAGAACTAATATCGGATATCAAACCAGACTTAATTTGTTTTCAAGAAACAAAATGGAGCAACTGTTCCATTTTTGGAGTAAGGCAGGTGTGCCCCTCTAAATTTAAAAAATTTGAAGTTTTAGATGCGGAAGGTTCGAGAGGGGGAATATTACTCGCGTGGAGTCAAATATTCTCCTTTCACGAATCCTTCACTTTAAATTATTCAGTAACTGTGGTGTTGAGACGACGTGAATTAACATTTATGTGTACAGGTGTGTATGGGCCCCAACAAGATTGCAGTAAGAGATTATTCCTCGACGAACTCAGAACAATCAGGGCAAGGAATGATTTACCTTGGATTATTCTGGGGGACTTCAACCTCCTTCGATCGATAAATGACACCACGGCGGATGTCACTAACTTGGGCACCATGTTAGATTTCAACCATTTCATCGACGGCTCAAGCCTTATTGATGTTCCACTTCAAGGAAGAGCTTACACTTGGTCGAACAAGAGGCCCATCCCAACCTTCTCAAAACTCGACCGGGCCCTCATATCATACCATTGGAATAATTTGGGCGCTTCCTTCAGCTTACGGGATCTCCCAGCCACTACCTCAGATCATACCCCTCTATTACTCTCGGTAGCGCCACATGTGAATCCACCTAAACGCCCATTCCGCTTCGAAACCTTTTGGTTGAAATACCAGGACATTCATGCCACGGTCGCTCGAGCATGGGACTCGGTCACAATACATAACCCGGTTAAAAGAATTCAAAGGAAGATCTATACGGTTCAGAGAGAACTGCAAATCTGGGCACAAGAGAAATTCAAAAAAAGAGACACGTATTTGGCACGCTCAAAATGGATCTTACAACTATTGGATAGGGCAGAGGAAGGTGGGAATCTCAACTCGATTGAGGCTACAAGACGAATCAAACTCAGGGAGCACATCTACCAGCTGGCGGCTGACAAAGAGGCAAGATGGAAACAGCGCTCCGGTTGTACTTGGTTAAAACTGGGGGATAAGAATACCAAATATTTTCATGCACTTGCAAATGGCAGGAAAAACACCAATACAATTACTTCCCTCAGACGGGATGACGATTCACCAATACCTACCAACCAGTTGCCCCTCTTTCTGCGGAATCACTTCGAACATCTCTTGGGTCTAAGTGCAATAAATAGAAGACCGTTCTGTTTAGACGGTAGAGTGGGCCCCGACCTCACGAATGAACTCAGAAGCCTGGATAACCCAATCACGGAAGAAGAAGTTCTCACTGCCATTAACAGCATGCCCCCGGGTAAAGCAAGCGGCCCGGATGGCCTGCCAATTGAATTCTACAAAACCTTCTGGGATCTGATTAAAACTGATATTATGGACCTCTTCGGTAATTTTGGGTCTACTCCAGGTATCTTCCAGGCCTTGAATAGGGCTACAGTCACATTAATCCCCAAAAAGTCGGTTCTGGAAAAAGTCGCCGACCTAAGACCAATCAGCGTCATCAATACAGTATCAAAAATCGTGACCAAGCTACTGGCTAATAGATTACAACCACACCTGCAAAGTCTGGTCGCTCCAAATCAAACGGCTTTTATCAAAGGAAGATCGCTAATGGAATCATTCCTTTCCGCAAGGGAATTCCTTAGCTTCTGCGCAAAGCGCAAACTGCCGTCACTATTATACAAGGTGGATTTCGAAAAGGCCTTCGATACGGTGGATTGGACCTTCCTGACAAATCTTTTAATAGAGAGGGGCTTTCCTCCAAGATGGCTGTCTATGGTGCTCGAAATCTTGCGAACCTCCTCATCAGCAATCAGAATTAACGGCTCACTCACCTCCTACTTCACACACAAGCGAGGATTGCGACAGGGAGACCCACTATCTCCAATGCTTTTCATTCTGGTGGCAGATTCTCTTCAGAGATTTTTGCACAGTGCCGAATCAGTCATGCCCACCCCGGTCTTCCTCCAACCGCAAACGATTCAGTTCGCGGATGACACACTAATAGTTACCGAGGCCCACCCGCAGACCTTACGAGCAATATCCAAAGTCCTAAGTTCCTTCTCTGAGCTAACGGGACTGAGAATCAACCGGGCCAAAAGCACATTCGTACCGATTGCGATACCACATAACCTGCTGGGCCTTATCCAGAACATCATCAGCTCTCCGCCATCGCAGCTACCGATCAAATATTTGGGTCTGCCGCTTACAATCAAACAACCGCGCAAACTCCATTACCAAAGCTTACTTGATTCAGTCCAGAGCAGGATGGAAGGCTGGACATCCAATTTCCTATCTTATGGTGGCAGAATCACTCTTGTCAAGGCGGTACTATCGGCAATGCCCCTACATTTCATGCAGGCATTACGGATCCCAATTGGGGTCATCAGACATATTGACAAAATGAGAAGGAATTTCCTTTGGAAGGGGAGCGACATTTGTAAGAGCATTAACTGTTTGGTTAACTGGGAAAGAGTATGTACTCTCAAGGTAAACGGAGGTTTAGGAATTATTAGCCTTCGATCTCAAAACGAGGCACTTCTCACAAAATGGCTATGGAATATCACAAATAACCCTAACGGACTATGGGCAACCACGGTTTGTAAATTGCATGGCATTACCCAATACTCTCACCTGGCCAGTAACCCGGATCAATCCTTCTTTTTAAATGACCTTGTTCACTTACTTCCATTCCTTCGGTGCTCAACCGAATGGAATAATGGCTGGCGGTGGAAATGGACCGAGTCCGGCTTCTTCACTACCTCTTCCGCATACAGATTACTGCATCACAGGGGACTGATCTGCCCGTTCCAAAAAATCCTCTGGAAGATCAAGATTCCAATGAAGGTGAGGATTTTTATTTGGCTGATCTTAGATAACAAGGTACTGACACAAGAGGTGCTCACCACACGGGGATGCAATGTACAGCTGGGGTGCCATTTCTGCAGTAACAACACGGAGGAGACAAGGGATCATATGCTCTGGGAGTGTCGCTTTGCATCTCGGTTTTGGCAGGGCCTGGGTGGTCGCTTTCATTTCACTATCGTTTGGGGAGCCAGCACGGTGGTCGAGCTGTGGGACCTCACAAGGTCCAACGTATCATCTGAGCACAGGAACCGTTGGGACGTCATTTGGGCGGCAGGGGCCTGGGCTCTGTGGAAAGAGCGCAACAGAAGGCTCTTCTCAAACAAACAGCGCTTGATGTCCGAATTAGTGGAGGACACCTCTCGGGAGATTATGCTCTGGCTACATAACGGATGACCTTTTAACTACATACAACCTAGGGATGTTGTATTTCGGTCTAGCCACTTAGACTAAAAATTACAATAACCTTATAGAGGTGGGGTTGCTTCAGTATGTTATTTGACTGAGTAGTGTGTAATAATAAACTTTTTTTCTTATAAAATTTGTTTGGCAGTTACCTGCCAACCTTCAAAAAAAATTTGTTTCTGTGTCTACTATATTGGAAATGGAAACCGATGGCCTTGCCACTTTGTTAGTACCTTATGTATGTAATTTCTGGTTTCTTTTAACAGAACCGAAAAGAAGGAAAAGTAAAGAGAGATTAAGAGTTCCAGGCAAGTATGTATGACATGAATATCTATATAATTCTGCAATAGAGAGATAGGAGTTCAAGGCAGCAGTGAATTATAGTAGACCTCACATACATTTACGCAGTAAATTAAAAAATCTTTAATTAAAATAATTAAATGTGTTTATTTGTATAATTAGGCGATACATGATTTTGTATAATTAGGTGTGAAAACTAATTAATTAGTTCTAATTGTCAGCCGAACTAGATATTTATGATTTCTGAATAAAATAAATGGTGGAAAGCGAATGATCCAGGTCGCGTTTGGAATTTTAAGTCTAAAAAGCCTAAGAGAGAGTTCAAGCAGCAATGAAGTATTGTCCAAAATTGTCCATAAGTTGTTCAAACTAATAGCTACTAATGGCCCGGTTGGTTGTCCAGAGATCAGCCCTGTTCGCTGAAACAGGCTTGTTCCAAGCAGGGCTCAATTACGAACAGGACTCAGTTTTGAACAACACTGAACGGGCTGAACATGAACATGAAGAGCTTCATTTCGGGTTGATCATAAACATGGTCAATTCATTTGAATTTCGAATCGGGCCAGGTATGAACTGGGGGCCGCCCATTAGCACCCCTACAGTACAACATATTTGAACTCGTAGAGAAGAGATCGATGTACAATATATTAGCTTGAATTTAATCAGGTAAGGTACCTGAACCCTCAAGTTAGATCCGAAACGTGAAATGTGAGTTTGCACGAATCTTAAAGAAATCTTTTTGGTTAGGCTTTGACTAACCTCATACGGTCAAGTACCGCAGAGGATATTCACTCTATTAGCCGGTCTTCTAAAAAACGTCTATTTAAGCCGATTAATCGGCCGATTAGTTGTTGGGGTCACCAAACCATCACGTATTTTTCCGACTAATTGGCCGATTATTCTCAATTATGACTGATTATTCTCGATTAATCGTTTGGCGATACCCTATCCATCCGACGAGCGCATCCCATTATTTACAACACTGCTATTAGCACATCATAAGCATGTAAAATTGAGTGAGAAATATTATTACTTAAAGCCCTGGTGTTAAGTGACTACAAACCAGTAGATTTCTTTGGAATTGATAGTGACAAATCCAGCCCTGGTGCTAGCACTTAAATACTGTTTCACTCCATGGTTCAATCCATGGCCTTCAGGAAAAAACGCCAGCCCTCGAGCGGCCGACCGGCCTGAACTCAATGGCTGAGATAGGCCCAACCATTGTGCCACTGCTGAGTGGACCCCATCACACCCTATTACCACCTGTACCATGAATTTGGGAAACTTGATTAAAATTTGAAAAAAAAAAAAAAATCAAATTATTTCATCTGGAAATCAAACATAATCTAATTAAATGTATTAAATGCAGCGCGCAATAATTGATACTTTTCAAGTACCTTAGCTTTGATATCAGTACCATTTTCCAAATGCAAGAGAGTAGCCTTGGAGGAATCTTTTAGTGTTTCACTATCAATGGAGATGAGCTTAGATGAAAACCTAATTGTATTAGGTGGCAGTTCCTCTGCTAGCGTCTCGAGCAACGCCTTCCTGTGCACCGTCATCACCCCCGTGTCTTCCCATTGCATCAATAAACAGAACAATGTATTTAACTCTAAATTACTTAACAAATGAATTGATAAAAGTAGAGTTTCAATTGTACATGCACTCCATTTTGAAAAAAATAAATAGCATCTTTTATGAATTTCATACCTATTTTCTTTTGTCCCAGAGAAGCCAATTAAGCTCATGAATAGCCCCTGTGTCCAAGTTTGTAACCAACGA
Source organism: Carex kokanica (assembly GCA_025461125.1). Lineage (NCBI taxonomy): Eukaryota > Viridiplantae > Streptophyta > Magnoliopsida > Poales > Cyperaceae > Carex > Carex kokanica. The sequence goes on along the minus strand of JAJGRX010000848.1, from coordinate 945,762 downwards.
CCTGATATAAATATATAAACAGAAATAACAGTAAGAAAGAATATGAGAATCAGTCTTTCATCTAATTAGTAAATCAGTGTCCTCCGTGTAGGGCTGCTAACGAGCCAAGCTCGGCTCAAAACTCAGCTCGGCTCGTCATATAACTAATTCGGCTCAACTCAGGCTCGGCTCATTCTTGAAGAACAAAGCTCGGCTCAATTTAATGAGTTTGAGCCTTCGGCTCGGCTCAAACTCGGCTCATGACTCGCGAGCCCAACTCATGTCATAACTCGCGAGCTCAACTCATGCTAAGCATTAGAAAAACAAACATTTACTTGATTACAAGTCATAACCTTACCTAAACTATTCAAATCAAGTTTTAAAATAATGTGATTGAACCGAATTCAAATCAAGCTTTTTATAATAATGCGATTGAACCGAATTCAACTCAAACTTTAAAATAATGTGATTGAACAGATAAAAACGATTTTAAATTCTCTGCGTTAAAATTCTCTAACACCTCACCCTTAAATAGTAATTAAACAACTATTAGACAATACTTTGTTGTCAAATGTCACTAAATTTTTTTTATAGCTAGATCCAAATAATAATACGACTGTTGTTTTTAATACATCTAAATCTCGCTCATGCATAATGCCAAGCGTAAAACGTGCCGCAAGGAAATTATATTTTTTTTTTCAACCCTTAGTCTATTACATCATCAAGCACAAAAAGAAGAGACTCATTGGCTCATGAGCCGGCTCGGCTCGGCTCGGGCTCGACTCGGTTTGAGTGATAAAATATGAGCCGAGTCGAGTTCGGGCTTTATTTAGTTTAGGGTCTGGCTCAATACAATTTATTGAGCCGCTCAACTCATTGATTCGTGAGCCGGCTCGGCTCATTAGCAGCCCTACCTCCGTGTCAGAAATCACATGTTTGAAATCTGACTAAAGAACTTATTTAGAATACTTAAGTTGAATAGTTTGATCTCATTTTTATCTAAAAAAATAGTACAAAAGAACATAATTGAACTTAACAATCTACAATGAAACGGAAAAAAAGGACATTGAATAAGAAAGCATAGGCTAAAATAAAAATATAACTAATAAGATGAGTGAAAATTCTAATTGTGAAATGTGGAACAAAATGATAATTTACTTGTTGATAGGTTGATATCTACTCCAAGTGCTCTCAGTGCAAACCAGGCATTTGTTAAAAGAGTGAGTGTCGTACCACCTGCTTGAAGCTCCGGGTTGCGCTCCAAAACCCGTGCCTGGAATCCAACCCGTTTAAGTGCCAAAGCTGTTGCCAAACCGGCGATTCCTTCTCCTTTAACTACTATTTCTTCTTCTATCATCATGATTTTTTGTGTCTCTCTGTTGGTTCTTTAGGTAGAATCTATTTAGTGCTTAGATATATATATATATATAGACTATTTGGAAGAAATAATGTTTATACATTGTAGGAAGATTCGAAGCCATTTCTTTTCTTATTGCAAAAGGAGTGCTGAACAAGAAAAAGAGCTCAATTCCAACTTGGCTTGCAGATATTATTGTTATTGTTATTGTTATTGTTATTGTTATTATTATAATTATTACAATTATTATTAAATAAATATGAATCAAATTAAACTCATGATCAATAAGGAGATGCTATCTCTACTAACTTCTTATATATAAAAAAAAATTAATGGTCAAAATTTAGTACCTGAGCACATGGAGCAGTATATTTGACAGTTCCAGAGACATGTGCTAAGTTCAGCAAATAATAAAAAAATTATTAGTTGTTAGTTATACCTTTAATTTCTTCGATCGCTTATGCTTCCACAGACAATGGTAAATTATAAATTGTTTTACCTTAGCTTCTTCACATTTCTCTATTTCCTTCCATTTAATTACCACTTATATTTTCCAGGTTGATACCTAGTATTTTAACATTTTATGTACTTGAATTAGGTTAATACTTAACATATTCAAGCTTGTTGCCTACGGGCTTAATTTGCAAAATATATATATATATATATATTCAAGCTTGAAACACACTCGGGTCGGACCAGATAAATTTCAATTACGTTGTTGCCATTTTTTACTTTTCAATTTTGTACTTGATTTTCTAAATCCAAACATAAATATTCTATTACCTTAGGTGATACGAATTCCTTGAGCACATGGAGAGCTGATCGCCTGAGAAAGCGAGGTTTAATGCGTGAACCGGGTCTATATGCTGACGTTCCTTTTCTTGAAACTATATTTTGAGGTAAATGCACTAGACAGCCCCCGTCCAAATTTTCCAAAAAAAATAATAATATATTTATATGATACATATTAAAAAATAACAAAATATTATAATAGTTTTATGGTTATAATTGACTTGTATCGTAACCGTATATATTTAACAAATTTTGATGAAAATATAAAATGATATAAAATTACATAAATATAATCCCAATCAATCTAGAATATGTGTATATATATATTTTTTGCTTTTTTCCATTATTAATTTTAATTGATTTGATACATACAGACAGTTTAAACCGGGTTAAATCAATTTCTGTTACTTATAGATGTTTTTCTTGATTGTTTTATTTTAAATCGACAAAACAAAGCAAAAATAAATTAACCCAGGCAGCCATGATTTCACATAAAAAAGTCCAACTGATAGCACTTGCACAGCATTTGATTATTTGATTTTCTATGATTATGTTCCACTGACAAAGAGTTTCTATCAATTACAAAAGAAAAAAAATAACCGGAATTAATTTCCTAACTATTAGAGTATCTACATCCCTGAAACTATTAGAGTTTCTAAATAACTGTTAACTGTTTTTTAGAAATTAAACCTCTCTTAATTTTTAAGCCTCCACATCCCTGAAACTAAAATTAGAGTTTCCTAATTGTCACGTCACAGCTTATAAAATTTCTTATTAAGATATATCTGCAAGAGAAAGGAATTTCAGCGAATTATTTCGCCACGTCACAGTTTATAAACGATTTCTTATTAAGAAATTATTGAGCAAAGTTGTTAAATAAGAAATTCATCTACATCTCTGAAACTGGTTTAGCAACTGCCACATCAGATTAGAAACTCTAAGAGTTTCAGAGATGTAGATGCTCTACATGCTAGAAACCCTTACAGAATTAATTCCCCACAATTAATTATCTATCTCATTAACACAAAAATCCATGAGAAATTTCAAAAATTGATTCATGCAACATAAGCACAAAGATCCCTAATAAATCCCAATTTCAACTGCTACCTTTTTGTAACAATTTGTGTTCCCTGTCCCAAAACAGAACCCTCAATTAACCTCTGCAAGTACTCCTTCCCGTCACCCGCAATCCCCGGCGGGAAATTCAAAAGCGCCTTCGCACCGCGCATCCGAAAAGCTGCCTCATCATACGCAACCGCCGCCTCCTCTGCCGTGTCAAAAGTCCCAAGCCAAATCCTCGCACCTTGCCTTGTCGAGTCACGTATCTCTGCGGCGTACTTGCCCCATGGCCGGCGCCTCACTCCTCTGTAGTGTTGCTGCCTCTTCTTTATCACAGGTGTTGCATGCAGTGTCATGCCTTGTGACATTATTTGAGAAGGCGGTGAGATTAGTTGCTCGGCGCTTGAACTAGGCATGGCCGAGGCTTCGCGAAGGACTTCGAATATAACCATGTCTTGTGAATCGTTCTCGTTTAACGGGAGGTGGTGGTTCTGTGGCTGTGTTACCTCCATTGCTGTGTTTTTTTTTTAATTGTGTAGCAAGAAAGGGAATGGATACAAATAGGGGTTTTGTTTTTAAAGTGACAAGATGAGGTATACATTTTGTGTTCTTAGAGGTTTCTTTGGTTGGACATTTTGTTCTGAAATTACTGGGAATTCTATGATGGTAGAATTTCGAGTTCTATACCAGCTTATTCTTCTCCAAGAAAATTTAAGTTACTTATTGCATTATTAATAATCAAATTAAGGATTGTATTTCAAAAAATTGTAGTTCATAGTGACATTTTTATGAATGATGCACATTGCAAATTTATGGTTGTTGGACGGCGTGCAAGCGGTGCAATGGAATAGGTGGATCCATAAGGCACTCAAAAGGGATGGTTGGGATCCTCTCCAACTTATTGCGAATTATTAATGGTCCAACACAGTTTTGAATTGTAAAATTTAGATCAGACAGTTTATACCAGATTCTACTTTTTACCATAAAAATTAAGGAGTGAGGGGCTGTCCAATGGACGTCGTACCAAAATCGATCCAATACCCGATCGGAACAGTCTCTATACTAAGATTCGCGGACAACTTTAAGAATCGTGCGGATCAAATTCACACGAATCTTAATGCAGACCGGACGACAATGGTCTAGACTGTCTGATACCAATAGAACCGCCCCCAATTCCAAAATTAATAGATTGGTTGTAATGCGGACAAGTTAAAATCCAACCGTCTGATTTCAAATAAATGGTTTATAAATGGCTGATACCATGAAATGAAGATCGTCAATTGGAGAGAAATAAAATTTTGAGGGAATGTGAAGAAGAGCCGTGTTGAAATTGGACTCCTAAATAATATTCTCATTTATTGACCTCTAAAGTTTTAAAATTGAAGTAACGGGGAGAAATGCCAATTGCAGAGTCCAAGTGGTATTATTATTCTTGCCATGTTGGCTTCAAAATTCTTCCAATTGGATTAAAAAAAACCGTGACTTTATCAAGTGGGCAGCAAAAATAATTGATATACAAAACGGACAAAGCACGAGGCAGCAAAAATATTGACGAAAAGTGTAATTTTTCAAACTTAATTTGGTGAATAAGTTTTTCAAGTCTCGTACATTCGTTGAACATAATGGTCAACAAGAATTTTAATGTCGTACCTGAAATAAAAAAAGACGAATTTGTACGTCACTTCATACGTTCTCAATGATGTAATAATATTCGGATAGAGATACTAGGATATGCTATTTTAGAGAAAGACAGATAAAAGAGAGAGATAATATGAGAAAGGGAAGGTACTATAGATGGTTAGAAAAAGGTTTTAGGATGTTGGTTACTTAAAGATCAATAGTTTGATTCTCTTTCATAACTTCGTAATCTCTGCAAAAAGTTAAAAAAAAAAAAAAAGATAAAGCGAGAGAAATTGTATCATATTTGAACTCTAATATTTCATCTCGGTTAAGAATATGCATTCCATTCGTAAGTACTCTAATTAATTAATTACACGTGATTTTCAAAATAATTACATATTCAATATATGAGGCAAACTACTCTTATTTATTTTCAAAATAATGTATTTATACGTAACTTTCTATCTAGAGTAAAATGTCATGAGTATTATAAAATTAATAGCTACAACATGAAAATTTAATATTATTATTGGCTCTATTGTTAGTTGATTAAGATTAATAAAGACCAGCACAAATGAGAAAAAGGGTGGATTTAGTAATGTAAACATGATTATACGAACTCAATATCTTGGGCAGATTCAATGTATATCTGAATTTTGAAAAGTAATTTCGGTTTAATAGGTCCGGATTAATTTTTTCTCTTTAGAAATCAATTTGTCCTCTGCCGTTTTTATTGTTTTTAATATGTAAATTAATATTATTTTGTTGTTTTTTTATTATCTAAAAGATAATTTTGTTATTTTTTATTATGTAAGAGATTATTTTGAACACAATTCATGTCCCTCTCTCTATCCCTCCTTGACAAAAATCTTGAATCCATCCCTATCAGTACCGAAATCTTGAATCCATCCCTATCTCGTAGGGTTAACTGTCATTGCAGAGATTTATTTTTCAAAATTTTACTTCTTCAAACAATTAATTTAAATCATGGCTTTTATTGTCAAACAAGTAAAATATGAAAAATAAGATGAAACAATCAAACATAACCACAGACAGGGGCAAATCTATGTATAGTTCAGAAAGCGCTCGTGCACTCTCATGATTTCAAAAATTTTAATCATATGTATTGAATTTTAATTGAACTTCTTTTCTTTAAGTTTTCATATAGTTCAACCCCCTTATATATTATCACATTTTTGCTTGTAGTCTAGTAGTCACATATCTAATTTATTGTGAAAACTAAAGTTAAGCCCCAACCATATATTATACATTTTAAACTTTAACTTCTCCTATCTAAATTTTCTAGTTTCATCTCTAGCTATAGAGATTCGCCTCATAAGTCCACAAAGAAAGTTGGTAATATATCATTTTTTAATGCTAATCGTACGGTGATAGAGTTAATTGAACCTAAAAGTACGGTGATAGAGCCCATCGGACCTACTCCTATCTCAATTGACAAAGCCAGTATGTATTGCACACGCGCGGGTACGACCATGTACATGGAGTATTTTTGTATTTATGTAATATAGATATCCTGACTCTTGTTCTTATTTTTTATTGTGGGAATAATTTTATCATTTTTTTAAAACAAATTTGCTATTTTTAGATAGATACAAAATTATTGTTTTTGAATGGTCCAGAATTCTTTGAATATAGTGAAAAAATTCAAAAAAGTATAAAATTTTATATTCAGAGAAAAATAGTAAAAAATTAAAAAAATATATAAACTTTGGTCTTGAAGCACATTTAAATATAAAGATCATGTTGAGCGGTTCAGATTAACTATTTAGATTTTGAAAACGAAAATAAGAATGTGAGATATGATTGAGCCACAAACAATAGTAAATTTCAATCCTACCATTTTTTTATATATATTTCTGAACTATATAAAGAAGATGACAAACTTGAAAAACTTATAAATTATCAAAATAATAACCAAAGCCGGGATTATGAACATCACACATTCCATCAAACTTTCTAGACCATGAAATCCCTATCCGTTTGATAGAGATATCATATATATGCTCCGTCCGGCTCCTGTAGCTTATGCCACTATGTGCTGCTATCTGAATTTTGAGTTTTAGTGGAGATTTATCGGTTCCGACTAACTTTGCTTTCTTGAAAAAAAAATGACCTTTCTCTAAACGTTTGATTTGTAATTCGGGTTAAATTTAGAGTTAAAATTGAAATAAATTTGTTAAATTTTGATTGGTAATTAGAATTATAAGTCAGAGCATCAGAAATTACAAGTTAAAGCATTGGAAAGTATAAGTTAAAACATTATTTTTTATCGAGTACCCAATTAGTTAATGTATTTAAATCCGATTCGATATTTTTTTGTCTCCTCCTTGACGAAAATCCTAGATCCGCCCCTGGTGCGGCCACATACTATTTTCTAGGAAAATACCAAAAAAGGGACTCCTGTTCAATAATCAAGAGATGCTTTAGGCCAGTGCTAAAACTATTCAGAGGAACCAAAGTGAATTCACAATTCAGAGTTGATCTAAAAGATGCATCAACATTCCTCCATAATAATTTATATGTTTAATTAAGCAATTTAATTTATTTTCAGAAATTAAAAAAAATTGAATTATCGGAAACATTACGGATTACTCTTTTTTTATCTTACACATGGAACTATCAATGATTATTGCTATTGAGGTATCTACAATGATCAAATCAATGGGTTGTCTCAGAAACTACAATGTGTTTTCATCACCAAATGTTCTATAACTACTGGGCAAAATATTGATTCAGTTCTATTAGAGATTGTGAAATTCGTGAGTTCTTTCCTCTCCTTTCTTTTTAATCTTTCACCCGAGTTCCTATTGAGAATTGAGAAAGATATCAATGGACCGAATTAATAAATCAATTTTATTGATTTCTACATTGTGTGACTGTTGGTTTGATAAATTTTGATTTTCAGCGAGACCGAAGAAAATCAGTGGTCATTCTATTGGTTTCTCCCAACAATAACAAATTATTTTTTGGATCTTATTTCTTTAACGATGAGAAAAAAAAAACAATTTATTTTATGTCCGGCAAATTAATTTTTTAGTTTTCTAAAAATAACAAATTGTTAATTAAGACCTACCCCACCGTGAACAGTTTCTCACTGTTTCGCCAATTGATGTACTTCAGTACTTAATAGCGATCCGGGAGACTTAAGTCAGGTGCGTGCATTTTTGTTCTAACAAACGGCCAAATTGAGCACGTGAAGCTTGACATGGGAAGAATGAGAATTTAAGTATATATATCTCCAATTCTACACTCTTGTAAAGCATTTAAAAGAGAAAATAATATTGTAGTAATCCAATTCCTCAAATTCAAATACGTATAATATTGAAAATGCTCACCATTGAAATTGTTTCGGTTTTTTATATAAAGTAAACTAAGGATGTTCATAAGCTCCCAACGTTTTTTTAGCAATTTTAACTTCAAATTTTATTAGATTGATTTAAAATAACGAAACCAAACCGTTGAATCGATCTATTGTACGAGCAATATTGTATTTACATGTCAAATTTATAAATTTTCGAATTAATTTAATAAAGACAAGCGGTAAAAGAAAAGACATAAGATAATTTTAATGCGTTCATCATTAGTTTACTGCTTTTTGAAAATTTATAAATTTTGCATTTAAACTCATTACTTGTGAAGTAGATTGGTTTCAATAGTATGAATTTGTTATTTGAAACTAATTCGGTAGATTTTTCAATAAATGCATTATAAATAGATGAACTTTTATAATGATTAAAAACGTCGCAAAAGCTTTTGATTACGTACAAAAATTGATATGAATACTGTTATTTGAATACTTTGATCACATCTCGCACTACAAGGAAAAAAATCTTGATGTGCTCCAGTAACATAGTACTATGAGAAATAGATATTTTATTTTTGTTTATTTGTTGAAAAATTATTCTTGCATCTCATTCTCACCATCTTTTATATGCACTTTAAAAATGTCTATACTTAACATACACGTTATTCGTATTTGAATTTGCAAATGGTTGTATTTAGTATGCAAAATGCTCAATACTTCTATATTTGTGAATAATTATATAAAATGTCAAGTTAAACATTTTGTTGAATAACTAAAACTAAAACTTTTATTTTTGTGAATAATTATATAAAATGTAACGTTGTGTAAATATTTATTGCAGAAGATACTTTGTTAGAATTGCTAGAATTAGTGGAACAAAGATTTCGACACGATATCCTCAACCTTTAATTAATAAAATTTAAGAAGAGTTATAATTATTCTCAAATGGCGCAAAAATATGATAACACTTGCACATGTAGAAGCTGCAACTAGAATTTTGTGAGCGTGAGAATCTGAATTATCTATCTTTCAATTGTTTAAATGCAAAAGTCTTTGTTCTCTATATATATAGTTTTCTATTTCTTTACATTAAAGCTTGTAAAAGATTCGCAACACTTTTTAGAACTACTTGTTGACCAAAATAAGATTATTTTTATAATTTATCTGATTAAATTAAGCTGAAAGGTGTGCTTCATTATTTTATCTTCAACACGGATGGTGAGATTTGTGAAATTCTTTTCTCTGAATAAAAAATTTGTTTTGTTTCACTTCTTTTCGGTAAAAATATAAATGGAAATATCCAATATATTGAAACTTTAAAACATTAAGATGGATTAAGAATAACTAATCATTCATGGGCTAAATGACATCTATTCGACAATGGAACCAAAAGTACCCAATTTTTTTTTACACAACACCACCCCCCACACCCACCCACAAAATAAATAAACAAAAAAAAAACTCTGCACACCCCCGCCCTGTGCCCTTCTATTTTAGTAAAGTACATGTACAACTTTATTTTAATGACAACCATTTTCACATAAAACTACATGACACAACCCAAAAGAAAAAAACTAGCTATTTACAAAGGTTAACATTGCATCTTGAGTTTAAATAGCCAGCACTGTTGTTTGGTTAGCGGGCGGCGCAATCCTGGCCCGCTTTCTTGGAACAGCCAGGAAGGTAACTGACCTGAGAATTGCCTTTATCTTCCTGTTACTACGCGGTGTCAGTGGCCCCCCATACACACTGTTTGACATGCTTCCAGTGAAACATACTCCATACCCGGCTTCGAAACCGTCAGTTCTCGATAGAAATTGCATAAAGGAATCGGAAGTTGATTCAGCATCTTTTGCATACCTCGGAAGTTCAAGCTGAGGGGATCCTGCAAGAGACACTCACAAAATTTTATTTTTTAATCGGCATATGGCCAATCAGCATATTACAAATTTGAGATAATGCTGGAGAAAAATCAGTTCATATAATTTTATATGAAGGGATGAAAGTGAAGTTTTTACCACCACCATTAGTATGTTGCACAGAGTCCCAATTCATTATGTTTCTGCTCTCAACATTCGCATGCTGAAAGAATAAACAAACATATTAGTATATTACATTATGGGTGCTGGGGTTGGCACTTCCTCAGGTTTTACTATGGGTAAACAACGTTAAACATCATGACCTAATGGGTAAAAAAATTTAAATATTTTTATATTATTTTCTACTTGGACATCATGACCTAATGGAGCTTAATCAATGCTCTAAACAAAGTTTGGTCCAAACATTAGTAAATTATATAAACAAACAAAACAACAGATTGCAAGTTGTTTGGCACCTATCAAGTACCAGAAATAGTAAATAAAAACCAATCATTTCCTTACGTTTCTGTCATAAAAAACAGTGCATTGTGTTTCCATTGGAGAAAGTGGAAGTAAATCCCCAATTGGAGAAAGTTGTGTGTAGACTGCTGGCATATCACCTATAATTTATAATAACAAAAAGAACCTAGCCCTGTCAGATAAACATATAAACAGTTCAAGAAAAGTCAAGTAACAGTATATCTATAGGATACCTTGATCATCTGAATTGTTCTCATAGGGACTACTGGCACTTTGAAGGAGAGATATATTGGCCTGAATTTCAGAAGACAACATTAATTTAGATACATAAAGTGTTGAATTGGTAGTGATATAAGGCAAAATCATACAATTCAGAGTTGAGTAAAACAACTTTTTCTCTTTTCTTTTTGTGGGTGAAATTGAGGGTAAATTGAAGAAAAATTTACATACATTGAGGTACAATATATTAGCCTCAAGCTGTCAGTTGGATTTTACACACTCTACTGATAAATGATTGATATTGATGTGAAGCTCGCAAGGGCAGAAATTCTATCAGGGGTGCCAACAAATTGATGTTGTCATAAACTGAATAGTCAGAATTAATTTGGTTCATTTGCCAACAAATTAATATTTTGGTCCAAATTGTTGATTTGTTTCACGCATGAATGAGTGAAGTCATTCAGTAAAGAATAAAACGGTATTGACAACATAAAACCGCACTGTACTAGAAACCATGGTACCAACTAACAACTGGTAATGGAATAAGGATATAACTAATGCACCTGTTCCAAGGGTTGGTATATGGCAGGAGGCACACTTCTGGCCCGGCTTCTGGGACTAGCCAGGAATGTGATTAACTTGAGAAGAATCTTCATCTTCCCCTTCCTACGTGGTGAAAGTGGCCCCACGTACTCACTGTTCGAGATGCTTGCCCTGAACCGTTGAACCAGTTCTTCGCACGAGCCAGCATCAAAACTGTTACTTCTCAATGGAGATTCAAAATTGTTAATGGGAGTTAATTCGCCATTTGCTAACAAATTGTCCAATAGCTCCAAGTCACTAGAAACTTCCACTTGCAATGCTGTAAAAGGCATTCATACAATTAGATGCATTAATTTGGGTATCAGATTGTTAATATGAAAACATGACTAATCAGCATAACATAAATTTGGCATACTGTTGTAGAAGAAATGAAACTTTAATCTGTCTCCGTTCATTAAATAAGACATAATGTAGGTGAAGTACTTGGTACTTACCACCAGCAATCGTATGCTGCATGGGGCCCACATTCAGGATGGAAGTATCTATACCCAAAAAAGAAAGAAAAGGAAGTTCAGTCATTGTCCAAGTATATGAGATAACTAAAAACAAATCCCAAAATGATTGCGGAACTGTGGTTTCCTTCTAATAACAGAAGCCCTGGTTGTCTGCCACTTTTTTCAAACAAAGAAAAAAGGAAAAGGTCAACAAAACATAAATATATAGTACCTGATATTAATAAATTATTTTCGTGAGGATTTCGTACAGACGATCCTGAGCCAACAAGATGAGGAACACCATTTGTTTGGAGGGGGTTTATCCTTCCCGGCATATGAACTAAATCCTGAATTTTCAAAGACAATTGCTCAACAAATAGCAAGCATGAGTTGTTAAATAGGTGGTGTGCTGTGATAAAGCATTTACAAGCTAATGAAAGCAATTCAACTTTTTTTTTTTTGGCACAGCTGCATAGTAAGAGGTAACGGAGCAAAAAGTTTTGTTATAACTAGGCTAAATTGCACAGTTCAGAACTCAAGCAACCTAGATTAAATTGACGCTCAATTACACCAGTGGATATAACAAAGAAGTGGGTAAAATTGAAAGTCAATTGAATCAAGTTTTGATTAAATTGAGGATTAATACACAATTAACATCAGGTCATTTATCAAATTGAATCTTGATGTGAAGTTTTCCTGTGCAGAACCTCTTCTAGGGGTGACAACAAATTTATGTTGTTATTAATTGGATATACAAAATAAAATTGGTTTGTATTTGGGTTCAAAATGTTGACTTCATTATCCAAATATCCATTGAAACCTGAAACCAAGTAAGTGAAGTCAATTCGTAAAGAATATAATGAAATTATAAACCGAACAAGACATTTTGTAAAGAATAAAATGTTACCAAAATGAAGATATAATCAGACAGAAACTTAGGTAAAATCTGATAAACTGAAATAAGGATATGATGAATGCACCTGCCGAGGCTGACTACTGTTGTTCAAGGTATTGTATTTGGCACACATTGCATGCTCAACCATAGACTTCCAGCGTTTGTCAGATTCTGACTTGATACAGAGTATCTAAAATATTATGAAAGAGAGAAGAGAGGAAAATGAGTATTACCATCAATAACAAATACGAAAAATGAATGATCACAATCTTCAATCCCGATTTCAGTACCAGTACGGTAGACACCAGATTTGCACCAGCATGTACCTTTCAGTACCACTACCAATATGAACTAGTATAATTCTTTCACCTTATTGTACCTATCCATTATAAGTACTTATAAGTGGGTACGGGAATCATACCATTACGTACTGGTACTGGTTCTGTTCGGTTCCCAAACTATAACCACTTTGAGATATTGCAAGTCTAAAATAAAAACTACAGGCATGCTAACCTTGCGAAGTTCAGGTTGCTTATTGTCGTACCAGAAGAGGAAGTCCTTCACTGTTTTGATGTTATTCTTTTGGAGGTTAGAAGCACGATCTTTTCCAACTTTCTTGAGACACTGTACTCCATGTTTCAGCTCCAGCAGGTCCGGTTTTTGAGATGCTACAATAAAAAGCATCAAATCAGTAACTGTCAAACAGACAAGGATTTAATTTACCCTTCAGTATGAACATATACCAACTTAACAGTTAACACCAATGTTGTGGCACTAAAATCTTTATTTTTCGTGATTTTTGCTTGTCAAATGCAAATTGGACTTTAGTGTCTGGCTTTACATGCTGTTACTGGTCAAACATGCTAGAAGCATAGACTAAGATATTCAGAACATCTCTTACTAGTACCATGCCGGTTACCAGCAACACTATAATGAATAATGACCGATACACAATGAAAATCATAATTTACCTTCCCCTCGCCGGTCTCTTACTTGAAAATGATCACTCACACCCTCTTGAACTCTCTCCCCATTTAAGTAATAACCTTCTCCTTCAACCTCAACCATAACCCCTAGCCGAAATCCGCTCTTTGTCCATTTTGAATTATCATTAAAAGCAATATTTCTAAAAGTACCAACCCCATTTTCAAGCCGAATAGTAAGACTACGACCGCTCAAAATAGGCCCCTTTCCATCCCTTTCCCTTAACACACTCTGAATAAACTCACTTCTGCTCCAATTTACTCCTTTGTTTTTCCAAAATTCGGCATTGAGCACAGTGATTCTGACTTTAGCGGAAGAGAGAGAGCAGTCGGGAGATACTTTTGATCGAGTGTTCAAGTCGTATATTTCTACTCTTATCGGGTCTTCATTATTGTCTCTCACTAGTTTGGTTGTGAAGGTGGGGTCTTTGACCTTGTTGATGAACTGTAGCCAGTATCGAGCTTGGATGTTTTGATCTGGCAGCAGCCTTTAAAAGAATTTTGAAATCCATAATTACTTACAGGATACAAAAGAAAAAAGGATAATAACTTTGAAAACTAATAACCTACTTCCTCAAAAATTGGAATAAAAAAAGGTGAATAAATGACTTTTATAAAATTAAAGTTGAACAATTGGGTGTGAGATAGAGTAATAATAGCTCACCGGGGAGGTAAATTGATGTAGGGAGAAATTTGCTGAAGCCCTTCTCTAACCTGTTAAATTAAAATAAAATTCGCATTACATAAACCTCAATAGACTCATATCAATTTCAGAAACTAAAGCAGAGATGGGCATGATAGTAACGGTCTAGGGATGGTACTGGTACAAACAGATAAGCAATTAAGTGAAATAAAGTTGCTCCCAACATACCCAAAATGTGCAATAAATTTAAGCTTAACCAAATATAGACTAAAATGAAATTGTCCAATTATGAGAAAGGTGCCCATTTCTAACCTGTTAAATTAAAATAATATTGGCATTACATAAAAATAGACTCATATCAATTTCAGAAACTAAAGCAGAGATGGGCATGAGAATAACGGTCTAGGGATGGTACTGGTACAAACAGATAAGCAATTAAGCGAAATAAAGTTGCTCCCAACATACCCAAAATGCGCAATAAATTTAAGCTTAACAAAATGTAGACTAAAATGAAGTTGTCCAATTATAATAAAGGTGAATCCTTACAGTTCTCCGAATCATGTCTTCAAAATGCCTACGAAACATGGGATCCCTAGAAAATACAATAATAGTAACCAACAGAAAAGGTTAATGCTATTACAAGGAAAAGGACTGAGCAAGTACTTGAACTAAGAAATCTGAAGATTAGAATGAGAAGGTTTAAGGATGGTTGACTTTTGACTTTGAGCAAGGAAATTAAATTAAATATAGAGAGAGAGGAACTGACAGAAATATGCTCTGGCCTCCGGCGAAAGGAAGTGAGAGACGAGCGGCACGGCTGGTGGCACCAGGGGTAAGCTGACGGTTCCGATTGTTTTCGCCGCCGCTGCTGTTTCTGTTGGGATCCATCGCCATGTCTACGTCTCTGTGTCTTCTTTGGGTTGGGGTTTATGACAAGTGGAGAAGATGAAGAAGAAGAAGATTGAGGTGACATCTGTTTATAAGGGCGGGGTACAGAGAGAGAGACTTCGACGTCGGAGTAGACATCGATTTGGGAAGTTCCCGGTAACTTCCCTTCACTTGTTATTTCGATTATTATTTTAAACAAAAATGGGAAATTGACCGGGAAGTTTTCTCTCCGCCTCGAGCAGTCCATATCCTCTGAGTTAACAGAATATTTCAGTTCATATTTGGACCGTCCGATCAGAATCCAGGCCAATCCGGCCCGAGGTCGAATGCACTGGATCCTTTAATACTCGTGCGGATTCTTATCGGACGGTCCAGATCTAAAAATAAATATTCTGTTACCTTAGTGGTGATATGAAATTCCCGCCTCGAGGTCGAGGAGTCAAGGCCTCGAGACAAATGGAAACAACCAATCCCACTATCCTGCGCAGGCACAATGGCACGATTGATTGCGTATCCTCTGAGATATCTCATATTTTGCGTGACCAACGTGTCCGGTGCCTACTCGGGGATAGCGCTAGAGTTTGCTTCTCCTAAAGTAACCCAATTTTTTAGTTTAGATTCGGACGGATTCGAATCGTACGGTCCGGATCTAAACTCAAAAATTGAATTACTTAGGGAATCCGGACCAGCGCGGGGGGCCAGTAGTATTTTAACTTTGAGATCGTGCAGAACGTATTTGAACGGTTGTGATTTTCCAAAAAGTCACGCAAACTATGAGATATCTCAGAGGATGCGAATTCCAATGGCCCATGGGGTGAGGCTTAGGATGTGAAATGGACCGGGTCCAGGGAAAAGTTTTAAGATGTCGGCACGACTTATTAAAAGTTGAGTTTGGATGATCTGAGGTAACTCAAATTTTGAGTATAGATTTGGTCCGTCCGATCAGAATCCAGAATGCACAGATCTTCTTTCATATTAGGGGTGGTAGAAAAGCCCGTAGCTCGTGGCTAGATTGTGACTCGCTCGTTACTGGACCGAGCTGTTAACGAGTCATCTCGCCACTAGCTCGGTCCAAAATTAACGAGTTCAAGCTGGGGCCTACCTTGCGAGCTAGCTCAGCTAGGCATCAATTTGTGTGCATTTTATATTGTCTAGCTCGGTCCACCTGGTTCAGCTGGGTTAAAACAAGATCCGCCCAGACCCAGCGAGCCAGCTTGGGCTAGCTCGTCACGATTTCAAGCTAAGATTTTAGCTCGGATGTCCTAGGTCTAGCTTGCTCAGTAAGAGCTCGGTCCAGAATTAGGGCCCAGCTCGTTGACAGCCCTATTTCATATACGTGCCAAAACAGATCTGACCGTTCATATGTAAACTCAAAACTTGAGTTATTTCAGAGGAGCCTAACTTCCATACAATCATTCGGAAACGTCTGCAATTTCTTTTAATTATACGTCATAAATTTCAAACACCACTAAATAACTTCTATATCATCATGTCTTAAAAATTGTAACTATGTGTAATAAAAGTATTGATAAAAATGTGTTTTCATTTATAATATTATTTACTCTTCCTTTATCTATTTTAATATTAAAAAAATCAAAATAATAGATGTCTCCATCTGTGTTTTTACTCGAGAAAAGTGAAAAAAAAAAAGAGTTCAAATGCCTTCATTTTTTGTGCCTCCGCCATGTTTCTATTTTTAAAAACGTTAATATATCAAAATTTAAATTATAAACGTCAAAATAAAACCGTTAGATGTGATCTATGTTATTTTCTCTATGTGCTCATAAAACAAATATCACATTTCAATTTTGTTTCATGTGAATCAATCATTTGAAAAATCAACATCTAGAAATTATCCATATTAGTATGTTTTTACATGCCCTTAATGACAACCAAAACAAAGTTGAAATGTTACAATTTTTTACACGCACATAGATAAAATGATGTAGATCATATCCAACAATTTTATTTTGACTTTTAAGTTTTAAATTTTGAGTTATTAAAGTTCTTAAAAATGAAGGCATGATGGAGACACAAAAAACAGAGGCATTTGAACCCTCCTTAAAAAAAAACTTTTTTTTATTCAAAAAAAAAAAATTTCACAAATTTCGTCATCCGCGTTGAAAATAAAAAAAACCTTCCAGCTCAATTTCATTGTATAAATCAGAGGCGAAGCTACGTTGACACAGGGGTAGGCACTAGCCTACCCCTGAAAATTTTTTTTTATAGACCCGGTTATAAAACGGGTTTGCCTACCCCTAGAAAACAAGTTTGCCTACCCCTAACCCGCTACTCCTTTCAGTTTTAGCCCAAAGCGAAGCCCCACACTAAAACCACCCGCTAGCCGAATTAGGTTGAGTGGACCCAAATTTACAATCAATCTCTTGCATCTAAAGCAAAATTACGCAGTTTCAGTAGTTCAATCGACTCAATTTTGTGGCGGAAAAGGGATGCGACCCAAAGAAGAAGGAGATCAAGACATTAAAAACGTTAAATAGACATGGTTTACATATGGTCTATTGTTTTATTTTGAGGGTATAACACCATGTACATATTATTAACTAAAGAGATGCGATGTACTGTGTCAAATAAAATTCTATTTGATTTGGGTTAAGAATCATTAAATTGTATCGGCTTTGGAAATATAATTTATTAATATGTATTTTAAGTTGTTTTTAATTAAGTACGTAATATTTTATTTTCGATTAATAAGCACATAATATTTTAATTAATATTTAATATTATTCTATTATATTTGGAAATTAAGTGTGACTATATATTTGATTTTGAATGTTTGTATTATATTTATTATTAGTGGATTATAGAAGTGTAATTTTTTATCTTAACATTACTTAAGAACTAATTATTATTTTTACAATTTTTCCCTATATTTTTAATACAGAATAAGCTTCTTCTTTTTTTAAAAAAAAAAACCGAGTTTCCGAGTTGACTCGGCCTCATCCGATTCCAATTCCATGATCTACAAGCCGATTCCGATTCTGATTTTCAGAACCATAATTACAATTGATTCGATAGGTAGAGATGTGATTTGATAGGCGGCTCGGGCAAAGGAGAGAAGGGAGTTATGGAGCCAATTCGAACCAAAACCCGTTTAGAAAAAAGAAACTCAGATTCAACTTTTGCCTACCCTGACTCAAATTCTAGCTTCGCCACTAGTATAAATTATTATAATAATATTTGTTTTGATCACCAAGTACTTCTAAGAAGTGTTGCGATTATTTTACGTACAATTAAGCTTTATTGTAAAGAAATAGAAAACTATATAGATATGGAACGAAGACTTTTGTATTTAAACACTTCAAAGATGGATAATTCGGATTTTGTCCCTCACAATATTCTAGTTGTAGTTGCATCTGTTTCTATACGTGCAAGAGTTATCATATTTTTGCGACTTTTGAGAATAATTATAACTCTTCTTAGATGTTATTAATTACAGGTTGAGGATATTTTGTCGAAATCTTTGTTCCACTAATTCTAGCAATTCTAGCAAAGTATCTTCTGCATAAATATTTATACACTACGTTACATTACTAGGAAGAAAAATTCTAGAAGTTATATTTTTAGTTATTCAGCTAAATGTTAATTTAACTTGACATTTTATATAATTATTCACAAATATAAAAGTATTGAAATAACTTGTATGTGAATAACTTGTATGTTATAAGTATTAGACAATTTAATGTGCATATAAAAGATGGAGAAAATGAGATGCAAGGATAATTTTTCAACAAACAAACACAAAAAATATCTATTTTCTCATAGCACTATATTACTGTAGCATTAGCGTACTAAGATTTTTTTCCTTGTAGTACGAGACTAGATATGTGCCTCGCATTACTTCGGCAATAGTGTTGAGGCAGAAGAAGAAGTATATACAAAGTTCAGATAAGAAAACTATATAAAACAATAGCTGATGCAGTGCGAAGGTAGTTAAAAAACTATACATAAAACGATACAAAAACTATATATATATAGTAATGCAAAAAACAGAGAAAAAAAAAAAGCAAAAAAACGCATGTCATAATCACAAAAACACATATGGTCCGGAGCTCAAATTTTGATAAAGTCCCACATGAGAAATGAAAGTATGAATTGAAGCCTTCGTATACTAAGAGAATGCGGATACAAACAAGACAGTCCAACGTAGTTCTTCAGAGCAGTATTACGCTCCCACAAGGAAGAAAAATAACCAAAAATAATAATAATTTCATGTTTTTTTCGCGAATAGTTCGGTCAATCAAATAATTCGTTGTTCTGTTTGAAAACACCAAAAAAAACATTTTATTCACAAGTCAAATGCGAATATTGTTACTATTGTATTACCTGGCCAAGTTTTCAAAAAAATAATACGATTCAGAGAATGTGGATTCAGGAAATTGATAGTACCTGCTTCATTTCTATCCGGATAGTAACGGATATTCGCTCTGTTTTATCCAAATCCAGATCAATTCTTCTTACATAGTAAATATCCGGATCCGGATCCAAATCCACGAATTATCCACTCTGTTTTATCCGTAACTATTCTCACAATACAACCGAATACTCATTAGTATATTTCAATAATTATTTCCATATGTATATATGAGTATGGGTTCCCACAAATAAAATAATGGATTCCCCACTCATCAAATTCCATCCATACAATTCCGTGACAAACGAAATAACCTTAAATGTTGTAGCTGTATATAATCAGATTTCACTGCCACCAAGACCAAGTGTGAGAATCCAAATTTGTGATGATCCCAACAAAGATTTAATAATGCAAGGCCCGTTTGCAGCAGAGCAAGATGAGAAACGAAAAGATTGAATTTTCGCTAGAAATTCTCCCTATAATCTGTACTACTAAAAGCACGCATAAACGCTAGAAGTCGAGAAGTTCATCTGTCCAGACAAAATCTCGGCCGTCCATCAAATCAATCTGGACCGTTGATCAGTAAATTGGACCTTATACATCTGTTTCATGTTGTCAACCGTGTAAAAGTCCATATTTAGTGAAAACCGGACCCGTCAGAAACATAACAGGTTACTTTTTCCTCTGTGTGGTCGCTTCTTTCCGATAAAGAAAACACGTTATTTATTATATTTTTTCTTCTGTGTCGTGGCGTCTTTTAAATGAATGTGTACAAGTTAAGATTTTTTACAAAAAACTAATCTCATATATATGTACGGTGAATTTTAAATTTTTAAATCATTCAATATGATTTTCAAATGAAAAATGTGTTGGAAGATCAGCTTTTTTTAGATTGGTAAAAAAATTAATGCTTTTTAATGGTTTAGAATTGTTAGATTAGGTGATTTTCTTTTTATTTAAAAAAATTTTAAAAATATATTTTTATGGAGATCATGTTGAACAATTCAAATCGACTGTTTGAATTTTGAAAATAAATATATAAATAAATAACACGGATCATTCCGCACTTTCAAAGTAGCATAACCTCACTCATAAATTATATAGCTGAAAAATAGTTAATAAATTGTATGGAAAGTTCATAAAATAAATTAGACGGTCGATCGATCCGCATATAAGAAAACATAATTTTGCTTTTATGTGATTAATAATATGAAAATATTCAGTGCAAAAACGCGTCGTGTAACTTATCTGTGATCGATCCTTGATAATTGAAGCTAACGAAGGCGACTCAAGGCGACTCAAGGCGACTCAAGGCGACTCAAGGCGACTCAAGGCGACTCAAGGCGACTCAAGGCGACTCAAGGCGACTCAAGGCGACTTCGACGGAGGCCATGGATTTCAACCACCTGCGTGAGAAGAACAGGGACTACACAGCCACCCAGCCTGCACAGCCAGAATGGCAGGTGGTCAAACGGAAGGTGCGCTACCCCGACCAGTGGAGACCAGCCAAAACCTCCCTTCCACCTTTCCATCGTCTCCCCCGCACGAAGATATATGTCCCTTTCCAAACCAGACCGACCTACGCTCAGGTGGTAGCCCAAAGCAGCAAGCAAGCCACCTCACCTTCCCCATCGCCCCCCTCTTCCCCACCAGCCCCAACCTCTCCACAATACTATACTTCCCCACACAGCCCCACTAGTCTCCGCTTTCCACCGTCCCACCAATTTGGTGAGTGGAAGGGACGGTGTTTCAGATGCTGTCGTGTGGGACACAACTCAGCGGCATGCCGAAACCCAACTAAGTGCGGCAAATGTTGGCAGAATGGTCACACCGGTAACAAGTGCAGGGCGAAAAACCTCAACCCCAAGGCGAAACCGTTCTCGCCTCAGGGCCGGACAAACCAACAGACCAACAGGGAGCCAAACGTTGGATGCCTGCTCAATGGAGAGAAGCCCTTAAACCCTATGCCTATGCCTGTCAACCGACCGAGAAAGACTATGGTATACATCGAGAGAGACGATGAATTTTTTCATGAGGTGGCCAGGCTCGAGAGGGCAGTAGTAGCAGAATACCACCATGGCTTTGACCTATCGATTGACAAGATTGCAGAGCTGGTTACCAACAATGACGCTGTGGAAGAAAAAGAAATCATCATCTCTAAACTCTCCCAAGCAGCTTTCATCATCCACTTGCCCGTCGGTTTGGCGCCCCAGACCTTTGTGGAGGCGGTTTCTCCGGATGTCTGGGAACAAGGGTTCTCATTTAGACTATGGAGCCAGCGAGACAATGCATCCACCCGAGTGCCAGCATATAGGGTATTGCTGCAGCTCCATGGAATACCTCCACATCTCTACAGAGAGACGGCGGTTATAAAGGCGGTCAGTCAGTTCGGTCTCTATCTAGGCACGGTGGCTCAGGAGCACCAAGAGAACCTTTCATACTGGACGGTGGCGGTTGGGGTACAGGAGCTCGAGGATGTTCCATATGAGATGGGAATGGTGGTGGGTGGCATGCAGTATGATATCCAACTCAAGCCAATTACGTGGACAAAGGGCAGCATCTATTCCAAAGATGAACTCCCCCAGGCCTCTTTCAAATTTGATAAACCGGCCAAGCCTAACCCTTTGCCGGCACCCACATGCCACAATAGGGAGGCAGCGGCTGGGGATGATGATGATGACGATGAACTAATCCCTATATCAAAGTCCTTCTTAAGGGAGATCTGCAAAGACTTGGACATGACGCAGATACCGGACGAGATAAGATTGATCCTGCAGGGTCAGCGGGCTGGTTTGAGGGACATGGGGCCGCTTCACAACCTCATTGACCAGGTTCCGATCATGGAGGCGGCGCCGGATAAAACAGTCAACACACAGGAGAAACAAATCCTGGCTATAGAAAACCGGCCGGGCATACAGACTGCTGAAACGAGTCACCAACCGGAGATGTCTGGCCAACCTAGACTGAAATCTATCGTCTGTGCGCCACAGAGGATCCTGTGCCGTTCACCAACCAATGTCAGAAACTCTGTGCAGCCCACATGCCTAGAGATTTCGTCACCTACTAGGCGGCAGGATCAAAGGTGCACGCAACCAGATGGAATGACAGGGGAACCCTACGCAAGCCCAACTGGAGACGAAACGGGTCATCATCAGGCGGAAACCATACTCACTACACCTAACAACTCTTTAGGTGTATCACTTCATCCAAGCTCGGCAGAAACTACCCCCCAAATCCCAATGTGCGACAGGTTTCAAGCGAGTACGGACACACCACAGGAGTTGCCCATTGCCAGTGCACTTTCTGCTTCGAAAACTGCTCCATATCCCATTCCAGAAACTGAGGAGGCCACGCCAAGCTCCATGCGCATGACACCTAGGCCACAAAATGCCAAGGGAAAGGGGGTCCTAAAAACCAACAGAAAAACCAAAAGGCCCAAGAGAAAGGAGGCGGGCTCAACATCCACCCATGGCCCAACCAAAAAACTGGATCATGGCGTCACTTTTGCTTCGCAGCGGACCCAGGCCAAGAAGACGGAGGATGGGCTCTACGAGGTGCATATTGCACTTACAGAGGCCAAAAAGTTAGCAGATTTTATTGGAGTCCAGCAGCAGAATATTCTGCAGGCGGCCAGTGAAGACAACAGGGAAAGGGCGCAAGAGGCAGCGATATTGCATCCGCAAGGGGCCGACAAGAACGTGGAAGATATTGTTGGAGTTGGAGATCACCATGTCACCTTCGACCCGGACTCGGAGGATGAAATTGAGTCCGATCTGGACTGAAGAATGTCCGGGGTCTAGATGTTAAGTGCTGATGTAATAGTTGCTATCAAGTTTCTATGAATTTTGCAAATATCAAAGTTATGTCGTGGAATACGAGGGGACTAGGCAATTTGGAAAAATGTAAGGTGGTTAGAAATATAATCAGGAGTGCGAGGTGTGATGTGGTGTGTCTACAAGAAACCAAATGGAACTCGGTTGATTTTCTTTATATTTCAAGTGTACTGCCTTCTTATTTTGAACGAAATTGTGCCATGCTTTGTGCAATGGGCACTTCAGGGGGGATGTTGGTGGCATGGAAGAGGGAGTACACACTCAAAAACTCCTTCGTCACGAAGCATACATGCACAGTTACACTGGTTCAGCCGCATACTGGAGTAGCTTTTCACGTAACTACGGTGTATGGCCCAACAAGGGATGACCAAAAACGAAGGTTTATAGAGGAATTGAGGGTCTTGAAGAACCACATCTCTGAGCCATGGTTCCTAGTAGGAGACTTCAATATAGTCAGATGGTTAGTTGACCGCTCGGGTCAAATGAGAAACTTCGGTTTCATGTTTGCTTTCAATGATCTCATTCGTGATCTGCAGCTCATAGACGTGCCTCTCTCAAACCGAGCTTACACATGGTCAAATAAACAACCGGCACCTATCTTCTCAAAACTTGATAGGTGTTTCATCTCGCCAGACTTGGCCAGTCTAGTGCCCAATATCACCTTGGAGGCATTAGAAGTCATCGTCTCGGACCATGTACCGCTGGTCGTAACGTGCAAACACCCAACAAAGAAACAAACTCCCCTCCGAATTGAAACCTTTTGGCTCCGCTATCAAGGGGCAGCTGACATAGTGAGCTCGATTTGGGGTGAACAAACAGAAGGGCTGACGGTAGGAGACCCGCTAGGGAGATTTCAAGCGAAAATTGACAACGTCCAAAAAGACCTCCGAATTTGGCATAGGCGAACCTTCGGTAGGATGCAAAAGGAGCTCGAAGCTTGCAAACAGACAATTCTGTTTTTTGATAAAGTGGAGGAGACAAGGAATTTGATTGCTAAAGAGTTCAATTCTAGGCAAAAAATGAGAGCCAGGGCCTATGAATTAGCAATTAACATGGAGATGAGATGGCAACAGCGTGCCCGGTGCAACTGGCTCAAAAGTGGAGACCTCAACACTCGGTTCTTCCACTCATATGCCTCGGCCAGAATGCGACGAAACACAATTTCGGTCCTAGAAGTGTGTGGGACTGAAATTAAAGACTCCAAACACATTAGAGAGGCATTTAAATCCCACCTTGAACAGGTCCTAGGCACGCAATCGGATCTTCTTCGGATGGATCCCGGAATACTATACCCACCGCCTACACAGGTTTTAACCTCTCTGGCAGTACAGTTCACATCTGAGGAAGTGCAAACAGCGGTACGACAGCTCCCGAGTAGTAAAGCTGTGGGGCCGGACGGAATCCCACACGAATTTATCAAGGATTTCTGGCCGGTCATGGAGCAGGACATAATGAGCATCTTCTCCGACTTCTACAACAATAGAGCTGCATTGGCAGACATAAACAAGGCCAATGTGATCATGGTGCCGAAAAAAGAGAATGCCAGACTACTCACCGATTTCCGACCTATTAGCGTGATTAACATTGTTCCAAAGTTAATTGCGAAAGTCCTTTCCAACAGGCTTCGGAAATTCCTACCGCAATTGATATCCCCTAATCAAACTGCTTTCATTCGAGACCGGCACATCTCAGAAAACTTCTTGGCAACCAGGGAGATCATGCAACATGTGGCCACCCAACGCAGAGCGGTGGTTTTTGCGAAGATTGATTTCTCCAAAGCCTTTGACTCCATTGGTTGGAGCTTCCTGTTTGATGTCATGAAAGCACGGCGATTTCCGGACAGGTGGGTTAGGTGGATCAGGAGCCTCTTGGAGACGGCACAGTCAGCCGTACTCATCAATGGAGAAAGAACGGAATGGGTCACCCATCAAAGAGGGCTCAGACAGGGGGACCCTATCTCACCAATGCTGTTCATATTAGCCACGGATGTGCTACAACAAATGATCAGCGCTGCCAGCAACCTCATCCCAGTCGCCATATCGCATAGGATTCACCAACCGATACTTGCCCTGCAGTACGCGGATGATACAGCGCTGATCGCCAATGCCGACCAACACACCCTAATTATTCTCAAAATGGTCCTCCGTATCTTTGCAAAAGTGTCCGGGCTTCAAATAAACTTTGCAAAAAGCTCGTTTGTACCCATAAATCTAGATCCGATTCAAGAGGAAGAAGCGGGTCAGATTTTGGGATTTCGGCGGGTTTGTTTGCCGGTCACCTACCTAGGTATGCCATTGACAATAACAACTCCGAATAGAGAGGCCTTCTTGCCTCTCCTTGAAAAAATCGAGCGAAGAATGGAGGGGTGGCGCAGCAAGATGATTTCCAGAGGAGGTAGACTCCAGCTTGTCAAATCGGTCCTCTCATCGATCCCCATTTATTTTATGACCTCTTTCCTCTTGCCGAAATGGGTTCTGCACAGAATAGACCGAATCCGACGCGATTTTCTCTGGGGAAAAAATGATGGGGCGAGAAGGGGCATTTCATTAACAAATTGGGAATCCGCATGTACGCCAACAAGGTGGGGTGGCATGGGAATCCATGATCTGCAACTCCATAACGTGGCACTACTACTCAGATGGTGGTGGAGGCTGTACACAACACCAAACTCGCTATGGTCCACAATTCTGGTTTCGATCAAATCTATGGGAAATGTCAATGGCCCAAGATTCTGGACGGTGGCGGGTTCATTTTTCTGGAGGAATTTACACACCCTACTACCTCAATTTCATTTCTCTATTACTTGGACCGTTGGAGATGGACGAACAACTTCGTACTGGAGAGACCCATGGGATGGAAGAACAATTACCTCGCAGCTGGATGCAAATGATAGGCCGGTCCAACCCTACATCTCACTGAGAGATGCGTACCCGATTAGGCACAGCCTCTCTGCAGACCTTGCAACTCAGATACAAACTGCCCCTGTTGTCTTTACCGACGAAAGTGATTCTGTCAGATGGAATTGGACGACAGCAGGAACCTACTCGGCCTCATCCTTCTATAAAGTCATGTCGGGAGGGGGAAGGATTAAATCACCTCACTGGGCAGTATGGAAGCTTCCAGTCCCGCCTACGGTTCGAATCTTCGCATATCTGCTACTACAAGAGAAAATACTCACACAGGATGTCATGCAACGGCGTCACATGGGTATGAATGATGGATGCCACTTGTGTCAAAATTGCCCCTCAGAATCCGCGATACACCTTTTGTTCCGGTGCCCCATGGCAATGCAAGTCTGGCGTGAGCTTTCGGCAACACTGGGATATCGCCTCATGTGGCCGGCGCAATCACTGACAGAAATATGGACAAAATCCAGGGACAGTGTGAGAATGCTGGGCGCTCGATATTACAAAGAATGGAGAGCCTTCTTCATGTGTGCTTGCTGGCAAATGTGGAAGAGACGAAACGAGACCATATTCTCTGGCAAAACAACACCTACACGCCGACTGGTGGAGCGTATTGTCCAGGAGAGTAGGCTCTGGCTCAAATTCTGTAACAGGGGGGGCCGCCGCTTAATGGGCACAAACCTGTTAGCAGACCCCGACTGAACTCACTGGTTTTTTGGATGCTCGAAGAGAGGTTTTTCCTTCTGTGGGTTTTTGTCTTTTTTGTAGAAGGTCTTTCTATTGATAGGATAGAATCTGATATGGCTAGTTTGTTTGTCTGAAGTCAGTTGTACGCGTAGAAGGCCATACGAGGATTTTTAATTTCTCATGTACTTTTCCTTTCCATTAATACAATCTTAATTGGCAGCTACTGCCAATCTTTCAAAAAAAAAAAAACTTATCTGTGATTTGCCCGAGGAACGAACTCCTCTGTGTAGCGAGTCATTTCGTTTTTGTTGCCATAAAATTGTTCTCGTATAATTGGAGACGTAAGTATTACTCTTAATATAATTGTTTTAATGATGCACCGTTGCCCAGAAAACCATTAAAAATTGTAACCAAGGGAATGGCTTGATTATAACGGACTATTTTGATGATTTAAAACATTAAAAATAATTTTAAATTTTGGTAGTTTAAAATTATGCATACAATTCATTCACATCTTACCTAAGTACGATAAAATTTGATGTAAGCTTCGTCGTTCATTTAATGACTAACAATTTATAACAATTCATATTTAACGACATTAAAATAAATATTAAATTATATGCAAATAATACAAATATTAATAGTGTCAACATATATAAGACTTATAATATTTATTGTTAATAATCTATAGAATGTCTATTCCATATGATGCTTCTTTTATCTATTGCAGGTGGGAAGGCAAGTACGAGAACACAGCTTATAACAAAGCACTAAGGTTCAATTTTATTTTTTCCTTTAAAAAGGGGCGAGCTCTGTTTGTCATTTGTACCATGTATGCTTTAGTTTATTGAAAAAAACATAATTTACGAATATAGTATTGCATTATTTGCATTGTTTTATTTACGATAAACAAACTGCAACTGATGAGAGTCGTCACATATAATTAGTAATAATTTTTACATTGTTTTATTTATGATAAACAAACATGAGATGAATTTTTTTTTTTGAGAAAAAATGTGAGTCAAGTCCACATTTGATTTCATTAATATAGTTCCAAAAGGTTTGTAACAGAAGTACAAAAATGGTAAAAGTACTCGAAACATTTGAGTAACAAAGTGAAATAATTAAAATACAAAAAAAATGGTACTCAAAACATGTGAGTAACAGAATGATTAAAAAACAACAAAAAATTCCAGGACCCAAGAGCGAAAGGACTCAATTAGGTTTAATTAAATGAGTCCAGTCCAGTATTATTCTCTTCACTGTGCCTGTTTTGCCCTTCCTTACTTCTCACCGGTACCTTGTGCTGACCGGTACTGTATGCCTCCCTGTACCAGTGTTGGTACCAGTTGCACTGTTTTAGTTGTGATTGGTCCTCACTGCATGTTAATCTCAGTTTGGTCTGGCCGGTGAAGTGGATTTCAGCAAGTATGAGTTGTCTTGCTTGGGCGCTTCTCTTCAGCTGTGAGACAGATTGTGCAGCTGTTATGTGCCGTCCCGCTGCATGCTCCTTCCCCACACATACCATTTTGTACCAGTACTGTACTGGTCCTGCCTGGTGCCTTGTTGTTGTGCTGCAGATTGCGCCTCTCCTCCAGTCGTAGCAAATTCTCCGGACTCCCTTCTCTGTTTAGGCAGATTGTCATTCATGATCAGCGTGTACCATCCACCCCTCGTACCATCTGTACCGGTTTTTCAAAGTACTTCAGTTGCCAAAGAATCTCCTCCAGTAATTGAGCTGTGTTCTTATGAGAGTCGGTAAAACAGCGTGCACATCTCTCTCGCCACACCACGAATTGCACAATCAGAAGTGCCGATTTCTGTGTCTGATTCAGTTTTCCCACCTTGTCAGAGTCCGTTAATTCAATCTCTGGTTTTTGTGGCCACCCCTGGCACGGTCTTGTCAGTACCAGGCTAGCATATAGTTGCAATGTATAAAGGCATTCTCGGAATATATGTTGACAAACATAAGATGATTTCATGGAGTTAATTTATTCCAGCAGATCATTACCTCTGTCAGGTACAACTAGGATCAGATATAATTACTGTAATTTTCTGTGCTGCTATTAGCTCTATTTGATATATTTTAGACATTATGATCATTACCATTTGAATAATACGAGGAACATTAAAAAAACGAAGAATAGAAAGAAAAGGCTCATATTATCAAATTTATATTATTGGGTAAAGCAATTGTTTGAGAATTAAGATTCAAGCATGTAGCTACAGTAATAAAAATTTTAAGCAATTAGCCTGCTACAGCCTGATTAAGTGTTTCAATAATGTTATTAAACCACCAATTAAGAGTCTCAGTAATGACTAAAAGAAATTCTGAAAAGCTTCTAGTCTCAGTGATTCATTAATAAGTTGCTCACATGCTCTTATCTGCATTGCATCAGCAGATTTGCCAATTAAACGAGTTCTCAAATTAAAATTTACAAGCTGCCCTTGGGATTTTTTAAAGAGGTAATTGTGTTGTTAATTAGAGGTTACAAAGGCAAGTCATTTTTACTGCCAATTTGTTTTCCATAATTTAACTTTTCATTTAACCATAGAATTTGTCAGATGTAAATTGGTGCTTGTGATGACTTATTGGAAATATGCACAGAGATAGCAGTAACAACTATATGAAAGATCCGAATGTAATACAAAAACAAGGGAAAAAGGAAAAAGAAAGAGCAGAGATATATATATAGTGTGAAATAAAACCAAGCACTGAATCACAACAAATGGCAGAAATTCAATCGAATCATTTGAAGCAGCAGTTTAAAATAAGATTGTTCTCTTGTTCTGTTCTTTTTCTAAAAAAAATTAATGAAATATCAAAATGAAACAGCACACAAGTATGCTACATATCTCAAGCACCATAGGCCGTTTTTTTTTTTGAATAAAAGGCTATTGCCCGCTTAATTAAAGAAACCATAGTTAATTTACAACCATGACTTCATAAAGTTCTATTTGGCCAGTATCATCAAGATCCCAACACTAGTGCTACAACTGAGCACTAGACAAAAGTTAATCCTAAAAAAGCCAAAATAGAATGTCAAGGCTACCAACAGAGCCTGCTTACTAACATAGTTAGTATCCACAAAAGGTTGAACTAGTTCTGAGTACATAAACATGGACTGAGGTAACACCATAGGCCGATTACGAAACAAAATATTACCAAAATAGAAAAGTGCTGGATTCGGAGATTTAAACACTTGGTGTATCGCTTGAACTGATGGGTTTGACCATTATCTCAACATCTGGAGAAGCCATTTGAAGAGCAGAGAGTTCCTTTTTAATTTTCTCTGCTGTATTTGGTATACGCTTGAGCTTTCCATAATAGAATACGTTCATATTCTTCAGATTTCCAGCATTTCGTAAAAGAAACTTTGGGAAGCCAAAACAATCCTCCGACAAATAGTCCAAATAAAATGTGGCAGTTTTCAAGTGATGTTTAACACATTCGGCTGGCAATTGTTTCTCCCAAACCTCCGACAAATAGTCCAAATAAAATGTCGCAGTTTTCAAGTGTTTAACACATTCGGCTGGCAATTGTTTCTTCCAAAAATTAAACTCCAGAGCATTAGGAAAATATTCATCATAAACCGTGTCAACCTAGAATCAGAAAGCAAGAAGAAATGATTAAAATTTCTTCAAAAGGAGCTGTCAGTATCAAGAAAAAATCATGGGATATTCAGTGAAATAGACTAACAAACAAGCAGTTGATGATTTTCGTTCTGATTCTTATATTAGAATGACTTTGCATTCTTTTCTATGTGCAACTCAATGCTTTGCCCTTCATGGACCAGATTTCAATGGTCTGTCACTCAATACTGGCATTATCCAACCAGGACTATTTGATCTTCTTTCTCTTTATTGACTTGTTTATTCAACTTTTGGCTAAGTCTTGATTATTTATGCCAAACTATGCAGTTAACCCTCAGTAAATGCACTATCTCAGAGATGACCTAATCAATCACTGGTATGTAGATTGTAATACTTGTGAAATTGTACTTACAAGAGTTATAACCTCCATCAAATGCGGAGAGCTGTTGAGCAGACAGGATATAATCATATTGAAAGTATTGTAATTGAAGGGCAAAGAAAGGCATAATTTGTTGAGCTCGACCAAGTAGCACTTTGGAGATAGCCTTGATGGTAAGGCCATCCCGCCTTTTGACAACATCTAGCATAAAAGTATTGCACATATTCTCTTAGAATAGAGTCATAAAATGAATAGTTTACTTATTGGAACTAGTTGGCATTGTCACTTTTGGAGATATCAGCAAGACATAGATTGAATTAGAATTTCAAATGAAGATCCTTAACAATCGGCTATAATAATTATCTTTCTTGAGACATTATTTTTTTGTCAGGTCAATTCTTGCATTGAGCAGGTTTTGCAAATTCTTTCAATCGACCATAGTGTGCTGTGATAATTAAACAAATAAATACATAATTGATTTAAACTTAAACATAAAGATACCATGTGGTACTTATCAGAAAATGTCAAATGAAGATCTTTAACACGGCGAAGCCCGTTTAGAAAAGCAAACAGATTTGTAGCCTCATTGGTCCCCTCAAATGTTTTCTGTGAGTCACTCTCCTCATCATCACTCCTCTCAGAGTCGCTCTCAACATATCTATAGCATGTCCTCCACGGATCAGAACCATAATCAAATGAAACTGTCACATAGGCCAGTCGTGGCACGCTTTTAAGCACTACTCCAGCTGGGCGGTACAACTTGATCACCAATTCTGACAAACTCGGTGCACAAATAACAATGTTCTTGGCCTTGAGGCAATCAGTAATGACCAATTTTTCCAATTCCTTGCAATGTGAAATCATCCTTTGGAGGTGATCATCAGCCACTGAAACTGTCACGAGCACCATTGATTTGACCGCCCGAAGGCCGGTCTAGTTTGACGGCACCACCAGCCTACAGGAGTCGAGAAACAGCTTTACAATTGTATTGCAAGCAAACACTGGCGAGGGTATTTGGTATAACCAATGGAAACTGGTGTGGGTGATCAACAACTCCTCCACACCAGCGACACAGACATTACGGAAAACATCATAGAAATCATCAGCATCTGGTTCGAGTCTATCAACAGCTATGTCAAACCTTTTAATGGCAGTTTTACGTGAATCGAGGACAGAGAATAACGCGTTGATCCATTTGACAGTGTCCTCCGCACGGAACTTACTGTTTATTGGATCGGAGACCTCCCTGGGTTTGAAGGAGGGGGCACTGATTTGGAGGGAGGGGAGTGTGGGGAATAGTGGGGACCACCGCTTGGAGACAGCGGTGGTGACAGCTGCATCACGGATTTGGAGTTTGGAGAGGATGATGTGGAGGATTTCCTCAGGAAGAAGGCTGATAAAGTCTAGGCCTTGTTGCTCTTCTTCTTGATCGGTTGCCAGAGTTGGTCTCTTGGCTGCTTGAGAAGCCATCTCTCTTTCTCTCTTTCTCTCAGATAAGTTCCTTCTATTTTCAGATCTGGTGATGACTGATGAGTAGGTTTCCCGCCAAAATAACATTGGATAAATTAGTCATAAATTTGGGCCATGGGCCATGGGTCTCGAATTAATAAGAAACAAAACAAAAGAAGCAGCTTAAATAGAGATGTATTTTTGGGATTGTTTGGTCTTTTATTTTTTCCTATTGCTTTTTATTTATATTGTCGGGGAAGAAATAGGTAACAAACTAACAACTGATAAGGCCTTGTTTCTAACGGCCGATTGGAGCCTTCCGATGCCGATTGAAGCCGATTGACTCAGATGCACGAATCTTAAAGTCTTTTTGTGAATCTTTATACGGATTGGATGGCTATGATCTGACATCAAACCAAATTTGATATGATGCACCTCGAATCGCTTCCAATTACTAGGGGCGTATATGGGTCGGCTTACCCATTTGGGTTGAAGTTGTTTATAGAAAACTATAATCCCGCACTTTAAGCAGAAAGAATGGAACTTCCTCTTGTTCAAATTTTCAAGGAGGCCAATTCAAGCGTCTAAGACAGTCAAATGGAGGCAGGGTGTTTTCTGCAAAAGTTTGAAATGGAGTCGAAAGATTCCGGAGTTGATGAAGATGGGAAGGAAATTATTTTTCCTGGGAGGGTTGAAGTGAAAAATTTGGCCAAGACTTGTTTGATGAGGATTTGGTTTCACTTAAGGTAGATTGTTTGGCAGCAGGATTGTGGAACAATTATTTTGAGGGGTCATAGAAAGAAAGAAAACATGGAGGAGATAAATCACTTAAATTTAATATAAAATTTTCATTTTAAGTATGCAGTTGGTATGCCCAAGCAATGATTGCCTTGAGAAAAAGTTACTGAAAACAGAGACAAATTTACTCATCTAAAGCATTGGAAATTATCTCCAAAACTACTTTGGTCCATTTACATAGTAGTTGTGATTTCTTTGAAGAAAACTTGGAGGCTGGGTAAATTATGCAACTTTGGACAAATATTATTTCTTATTTGTAGGACTAAATATGAGGGATGCTTTGGCATTTTGAGTAAAAAGTTTTTCAGGGTACAGCAAAACTTTCCCCTTTTGGATAATTGATTGTCCGCTACTGGCCCATCAAAGCCAGTTGATTTATACAATCTTCCCCATAAGTTATATTTATTTCCTTGAACAATAGACCCTTCTTAACATAAGCCCAATTTGACATGTACACAACAAGCATAAAATTGCCTTTAAATGTGGTATCAACTACAAATAAAGTGAAAAGCAAAGAAAAAAATAACATGTCATTAAAAGTCTGAGAACTGAGATACATATATAATTTAGCAAAACAACAGTGCTAATTGCCATATACTAGCTAGGTGGGCTCCTATCAACAATCCTAAGCCACTGCCTTAGCCTTAGTCTATGCTTAACTGAGAATAAAAAAGAGCAACATAAGAAATGAAACATAGAAAAATGACACTTTTGCACCAGACCCCAGAGGAACAAGAAATTTATTTATATCACGTGTGGAAATCAAATATGACATGATATAAATATACTTCATGGTTCTTACTGGGTCAAGTTTATGTAAAAAAGAGCCGAATAATGATACTTCAAGAAAGTAACTATATATGAAGACTCATCTCCTCTTGACAATGGTATATAAATGGCTAAAAATTTAACCAGTTGGCAGTGTAGGTACCACCAAACCACCAATAAAAGGGTGCCACATCATAGAAGGTCACCGTCTTCCAGTCATCAGTCTGGACCATAAAGGAGAGGCTTTGGCCGTTGAGGTACGCACCGCTCTGCCAGTTTTGGCCCCAATTTCTCGACATAGGCATCCAGTCTGTCTTAGAACCCTTAATCCATGCCGCACGAATTACGCCGCTGCCGCCTACGTTGCTGATTGTAACCAGCTGGAAGTATGAGTGCCCGCTTACCTGGAACCTTACACCACCGTATCGTTGACACCTTACCCTGTAGATAAATAATGCATGCTTGTTATTATAATTCAGAGTAATTAACTATAGCTTGTTATAATTAATTTAGAGCATTGATAGGGCGCAAGCCACATTTAAATTGGCTAAAATGCATGCCCCTACAAAGAACATTTGTGATCATGCATGCTGCTTATTACAGTAACAAATAAAATTTTACTAACTAAAACAATTACTGATAATAATAAAAAAAACCTAGTATTGTAATGAGTCAAGTACCTCTGATAATAAATGGGGATAATTCCAGCGCGGTAAACCCCAATCGTCTCAAAAGCAGGCTGAGACATGTCGAAGTGTTGCCTGGGAGGGTTGCACCAGCCGCCATTATCGCTTGACAACGCGTAATTCGGCGGGCAGAAGTTTGTGGCGGTTATGGTGACAGTTGGGTAGCCAGGTTTGCACCACTGCGTCTTGGTGGGGTCGCACTTGATCTGATAACATGCTCCACACATCCCTCCATTGTTGAATAATGCTGTGCTAAGTGCCGCTGTTTTCTGCCCATAGCCGTCATTGTACAAATTTCCGTAACCTCATGCTCCACCTGTGCACATGTATATCGAAGCATGACCTCAGTTAGCACTATATATGCAAACATGTATTATAACATGTACAAAGAGATAGATATTGTAGTATTATTGGTGGTTGGTCCTTTCATATAACATGTACTATATACGCAGACAGAATTTTATCAACTCAAAATAACAGTTCACCCATTGTTCCCGAAGCATCGGCACCACCATAAAATGTGGCGTGGGCCGGGATCCACTGAGCCATTGATTCTCTCCATTGAATAGATACCAAAAAGATAAAACAAAACATGACTGGTAGCCTCTCCATTTTTCTTTCTGTAGCGAGCTTCAAAGGTTATTGACATGTATTGGATTGATCTAACAGGCTATTTATAGTTCGGTTTCCAAACCTGGCCTAACCGGCCTAAAAAACAATTATCAAACTAGATAGTTAGTTGTTTGATGTAGACATCTCAAGTACCAAACAGACAAAAAAAATTCAAATTAAAACTACAACCAAACGCCGGAAGAATCGGGCCCGCAAAATGATTATGATCTTACTAAAAAATCTAGAAGAATAAGAATCTAGCTACTACGGAGGATCGGCTTGTCAACCTTTCACATTTTCTTGACCAATAACTTATTGGTAACTAATTAATCATGATAACATGAAATATTAACCAAAATGTTAGTTAGACGTGCATTCCCGCTAAGCACGGTCACCAGCATGGTATCAAGATTGTTTGTGGCACTTGCAGTCATACCCAACCATAGGTAAATGTAGGCTTATAAATATATTACACCTCGTCCTCTAAGAGAAACTCAGATACTTTAATTTTGGTATTAGGCATTGCCAAAGTAATTGAAAATTAAAAGAATATGATATATACTGCCTGAAAAAAAGAAAAACATATAGCTAGCACAATGTACAAATTTGTGTGCATGTATGATTCGAGTGACCATAATTATCACGTGATCAAGCGACATTTAATTTTTACGAGATGCATTTCTCAGTTAGTTAAAATATATACTCTTTTGAGAGATACAAGTTCAAAATTAACTAGATAAATTTGATCGGTTTTATATTTAGATTAATTTCACTGACTTGAAAAATTTTATTCGTCATACTTCAAAAGCTTTTCAATTAACGAAAACAGAAGATTTGCAATTTTTCCAAACAAAAAAACGTAATATTTAGTATTCTACAATAAATGCATAAATCAAACTCTTAATTTAGATAAATTTTGTTTGCATCCGAGACTTTATACACTTGATCACATGGTAACAAAATTGCGGATGATAAATCGATAATCTGTGGCGTGTTAAATTTGACTATTTTACCGTAAACTAACTATAAAATATCCATATGTGGTTATTTAAATGAAATGCCATATTTGTTAATTAAGGAGTGATGAGCCATGCATATGCATGTAAGGTCCAACTCTTCTATATATATATGTGTGTGTTATCTCCTTAGATATATTTCATAGATTACAACATTTTTCAATTTGTCATTTTATATTTTCAATTCTCAGTAAAACAAATAAATCAATTCATCAATTCTAATAATTTTTAATTAGAAGCCTCAAACTGAGCCAAAAGAAGAAACTATCGATGGCAATTGAAATTGAGTCACATTACCAAATGAGGAATTGGTGAAATGTCTTGAAATAAAGATAGGGAGGAAGGATTGAGGAAATCATGTGTTATTTACTCTTTAATTTTTTAACAAATTTGAATTGTTCAATTTGATCTTCATATATTTTTTATTTTGGAAACCGAAGTTTACATTTCTTTTATAATTTTATCAGAGAAGAAAATTAATTAATCTGAGAATTCTAGACTGTACGTGTATTTGAAAAAAGTGAAAAAAATTGTAAAAGATGTAAAATTTGATTTTATGCAAGATTTTGATATGAAAATCATATATGAGCGGTTCGAATCGATTGTTCATGCTAAAAAAATCGAGATTTGGAGCTGTTGAACTGGTCCATCCAAGCAACGACACATTGTATTTTAAACTTCCTCACTATATAACAATTATTTGCAGGAAAAAATTCATTGTATTTTTGGGTGTTGGACTTGAGTTTTTTTTTTTTAGATGGCAACGAGCCATCTAACATTTGTATTTGTTGAAAATAAAGCTTGAACTCGGAGACAATCTCATCATTGATCAACGGCTCAGATCAAATCAAGCATAACACAAGATTTAGAATTAATTCCAACGATACCTTGATATATACTTTTGTACTAGACATACCGAAGATGGAAAAAATAGACAACGGTATTATTAACTACTATATTAGCCTCTGTAATATAAATAGCGATACCAACACTGTACAACATATAGAATTAATGAAATTCACTCATTTTTTTTTTTGGTAGCAAAAATTCACTCATATTAATCATTTTTCTGCATACTATTTCTCAAAAAATTAACATGGTATGGTAGTATGGTACTAGGGTTGTACAAAAAGCTCGCGACTCGTGAGCCACTCGAACTCAACTCGGTAACGAACTCACTAACAACTCGTTCATTTAAAATTCGAGTTAGTCAGACTCGAGTTGAGTAACTCATTTAACTCATGAGTTGAGTTCGAGTTGGACTCAACTCGCTCGTTACAACTCGTGGACTCATTTCGCTTGTTAAATCATTGTGGATTGTTTGTTAATTCAATATTTATTTCTCATATTATTACATAACAACAATCATCAGTTCAAGTATTCAACATTTCAATACCTTAAATGAGTTGACTCACGAGTCACGAGCCAACTCGAGTTACTCGCGAGTTGAGTTCGAGTCAATGAGCCAGCTCGACTCAGTATTCTCAACTCGAGTCAACTCGACTGACTATCTTCCGAGTTGAATTCGAGTTATCCATAACTCGAGCTAACTCGGCTCGTTAGCAGCCCTATATGGTACCGATTATGTACCAGTAAACAAATCACAAAGAGGGACAAGAACCAAGAGCCAAGAGCCAAAGTAATCACCTCTTTGCACAAACCAGAAAAGCTAATTAAAAATCCCAGCTAGAGGTGTTACTTTTACCCGATTACCCGGATCTGATCCGAATCCGATTAATTTGGATAGGGTATGTTTTAAAAAATATAACTAGTTAAGTTATAGGTACGGTTACAAAATTAATAATTTAATATCCAATCCGGATCCGAACCAGAACCAAAATATTGTAATGGATAGGATATGAGTTTGATTTAATTATCCGACCCATAACTGAATCTGACTCAATATCCGTATAAATATCCGATAAAATGAAATACCATTCTTTATAATTATTTAATATAAAAACATATATATATTAATACTTATAAAAAGACAATCATTTGTAGTATTTTTTAAGAAACAAATTATAATATATATCATATCTAGATTAATAATTAAATTCTTCATTTGTTTTAAATCAAATGTCACACCACTCATATTTTGTCTATTAATTTCTTAGATGAAATTTATTGTTCTCTTTGCACAAATTATTGAAATCAAATGTCACATTCACCTTTTGTCTATAAACTTTCGAAGCTAATTAATTCCTTCTTGATCTCTTCGTCTACCATATATCTACCTTTATGCACAAATCATTGAAATTTATTGTTCTCTTTGTTGATTGAAACAAATTGGTATTAATATTTCATTCATAGATTTTTGTAACATGTTATATTGTATTATTTATGAACAAGAACAATAGTATAAGTTTTATTTTGGAGTAGCTTTTAATTTATATTATAATGATAACATTATATGAGATGTTTAAGAAATTATAATTATATTTAAACGTAAATGGTTTATCAAATGCTTGTGAGTTGTGATATGTACCCGCTCCTGATCCGGACCCGTTCTACCGGACCCAATAAGTCACAAGTATAGAGTATGAGGCCCGCTTACTATTACGATTAATAACTAGTTATAACAGATATATCATCAACTAACTATTACTACTTATGGTATAGTTATGAGTATATCTATCTAATCGGAACCGAAAGACTGGATCAAAAATATCTACGGGTAAATAGGTATTCGGATCGGAACCTGACCAGATTTGAAGCTAATAAGTATATGGATCGAAATTTGGACCCGAACACTTTTAGAGTACGGATCCAAATATAATAGTATCCGGACCCTATAGCACCTTTACCCAAAGCATCTAAACTCACTACCGGTATGAATCGACAAATGGACTGGTTCTTTTAATTGAGTATCAAAACCTCTCTAAATTGTTACAATTTATTGACTCTTTTTTTCCTCTCCCTTTTGCATATCTAAATTTTATTAATTGCTAATGCAGTGGGATCCACCAAGTCTTGAGCAAGTGAGCAGTGAAAAGGTTGATCAAGTTTTCAAGCCATTTAGTGCCGAGCTGGAACTCCAGATCCCATCTGACAATTCTTCTAGGTTTGATTCAATACATTGCTATCTAATTGCGTTTCAGAAAAGAGATGATAACAATAAATGAAGAAATCTTAATATAATCCTGGAATAGGTAAAATTGTAATAGTTCTACTACACCCCTTACAAATGCTTTGCTGTTAATATCTATAGAGTGTCAGTTTTATATGATGCATCTATGATCTATTTCAGGTGGGATGGCAAATACGAGAACACAGCGTATAACAAGCACTAAGGTTAAATTTTATTTCCTTTCCTTTAAAAAGGGGCAATCTCTGTTGTATTGCTGCTCTTTGTACCATGTATGCTTTAGTGTATCGAAGAATTCTACGAATAAAGTATTGCATTATTTGCATTGTTTTATTTATGATAAACAAATATTTTTGCAACTGATGAGAGTCGTCACATATAATTAGTAACAATTTTTACATTGTTTTATTTATGATAAACGAACATGAGATGATTTCATAGACTTTATCCCAGCAGATCAGTACCTCTATCGGGTACAGTTATGGTCAGATATAATTAATATAAATTTCTGGGCTTCTATTCCCTCCATTTGATATATTTACAAATATGATCAGTTAGTCAGTTACCATTTGGATAATACGAGCAACATTAAAAAAAAAAAAAAGAATAGAAAGAAAAGGCTCATATTATCAAATTTATATTATTGGGTAAAGCAATTGTAAGTCATTGAGAATTAAAATTCAAGCATGTGGCTACAGTAATCAAAATTT
This sequence comes from Carex kokanica, assembly GCA_025461125.1. Taxonomy (NCBI): domain Eukaryota; kingdom Viridiplantae; phylum Streptophyta; class Magnoliopsida; order Poales; family Cyperaceae; genus Carex; species Carex kokanica. Next base: position 905,728 of record JAJGRX010000848.1, on the reverse strand, counting down.
CCAAGCAATTATGGTAATATGCATATAGTGTCAATAAGCCAGGCACTGAATCATAACAAATTGCTGAAGGTCAATTGAATAATTCGAAGCAGCTGTTTAAAATAAGATTCTCTCTCGTTCTATTGCAATTAGCTGCAGCCGCAATTTTTTATTTCTCAAAAAATGTAAAACTTGTTCATATAATGGAGAATCTCTATTGCGTTATAAAATTTAGTAGATATCATTTGAAAATAAATCAGAAATATATAATAGGAGATGCATCAATGGAGTATAGTTAGCAGCCCTTGTGTGAATTTTCCAGCTTTTACCCATTTCACCTTTTCCACTGTATTCCAATTCCTTTCCGATACATACCAGAAACAGCAAAATAGCAACTGTTACATTTTTCTCTTCTTAGCAACATTTGTAATGGCTCTAATGCCTCTTAGGAAATATATATACTTCTAATCTGTAGATTGTAACTATGAGAAATACACCAATAAAGCAATTAATTCATTCAAATAGTAAAAATTTCAATATCCTTGGTTTTTTCAGAGTAAATTATAAAGATGTTAATTAGAGCAAGAAAAAAGAAAAAAGAAAAACGAAAAAAACATCTCTTGAGTGTCACAGTTTGTTCTACGCAATTTAATTTTTCATACAACCAAATCATTTATCAGAATGAAATCTGAAATTTTGGTTCGAAAACATTAGAACTACCATTTAGTTCTTCCACAATTCATAGCAAAACAAAATTCCGTTCCTAAATCAAACAAAAACCATTTGAACGAAAATGATTTAACATCTCATGTCATACATAGGTCAGACATTGAAATATAAAAATGAAACAGCACAAAAGTAAGCTACATATCTCAAGCACCATGGGCTGTTTTTTTTTTTTTTTTGAATAAAAGGCTATTGCCCGTTTGAAACCATAGTTAACTTGCAACCATGACTTCATAAAGATTTATTTAGCCAGTACCATCAATATCTCCAACAGTAGTGCTACAACTGAGCACTTGAAAAAAGTTAATCCTAAAAAACCCAAAATAGAATGTCAAGGCTACCAACAGAGCCTGCTTACAAACATAGTATCCACAAAAGGTTGAACTAGTTCTAAGCCACATTAACATGGGCTGAGGTAACACCATAGGCCGATTACGAAACAAAATATTACCAAAATAGAAAAGTGCTGGATTTGGAGATTTACAAACTTGCTATATGCTTATAGCTTGAAATGATGGGTTTGACCATTATCTCAACATCTGGAGATGCCATTTGAATAGCAAAGAGTTCCTTCTTAATTTTCTCTGTTGTATTTGGTATAGGCTTGAGCTTTCCATAATAGAATATGTTCATATTCTTGAGATTTCCAGCATTTCGTAAAAGAAACTTTGGGAAGCAAAAACAATCCTCCGACAAATAAAATGTGGCAGTTTTCAGGTGATGTTTAACACATTCAGCTGACAATTGTTTCTCCCAAAAATTCAACTCCAGAGCATTAGGACTATAGTCGGAGTACTTGTCAACCTAGAATCACAATGAAAGAAGAAAAACAATTAAAATTTCTTATTTATAAGGAGCTGCCAATATATAAAAAAATAAACCATGGGATATTTAGTATAATAGATTAACAAACATGCCTTTGATGGTTCTTTTGTTCTGATTCTTATACTAGAATGATTTTGCATTCTTTTCTATATGTGACTCAATGCTTCGCCCTTCATAAACCAGATTTCAATGGTCTGCAATCAATACCGGCATTATCCAAACGGGACTATTTGATCTTCTTTCTCTTGATTTACTTATTTATTCAACTTTTGGCTAAATCTTGACTATTTATGCCATACTATGCCAATTAATCCTCAGTAGATGCACTATCTCAGAGATGACCTAATCAATTACTGGTACGTAGATAGTAATACTTCTGAAACTGTACTTACACAGATTATAATCTCCATTAAATGCGGAGAGTTGTTGAGCAGACATGATATGCTTATATTAAAATCATTGTAATCGAAGGGAAAACAAAGGCATAATTTCTTCAGCTCAACCAAGTAGCAATTTGGCAAGGCCATCCCATCTTTTGAGAAAATCTAGCATAAAAAGCATTACAGATATTCTCTTAGAATAGAGTCATAAAACCGAAAGTTTACTTATTAGAAATAAGTTAGCATTGCCACTTTTGGAGATATCAGCAAGACATAAATTGCTTTAGAATTTAAATGTTAGTGAGTGTGTTTCATTATCAGGCTGAATAGTGATACTGTACCCATAAATCAGAGTCGGGTTCATGTAGTCAAGTTTTGCCGGTTTGAAGTGCATTTATATAATTATTGGAAAATACCATGCGGTAGTCATCGGAGAAGGTAAGACGAAGATCCTTAAGACAGCGAAGCCCGTTTAGAATATCCATAAGATTTGTAGCCTCATTGGTCCCCACAAATGTTTTCTCAGAGTTGCTTACACTGAAACCTCCATCGATCTCCTCGTCATCAGTCTCCTCGTCAATATCAGACCCCTTCTCTCTGTCTTCCAAACAACCATAGCAGCATTTCATTGACGTATTAGAAATAGAATCAAATGAAATTTCCATAGAGACCAGTCGTGGCACACTTTTAAGCACTACTCCAACCGGCCATCCTAAACTGATCACCAACTCTGACAAATTCGGTGCACAAATGACAATGTTCTTGACCATGAAACAATCGATAATGGACAGCTTTTCCATTGCCTTGCACCATGAAATCAACCTTTGGAGGTCATCATCTGCCACTGTAACATTTTTTAGTACAAGTGATTTGACCGACCAAAGGCCAGTTAATTTCGATGGCACCACCAGCCTACAGGAGCGGATCTTGAGCTTTACAATCGTGTTGCAAGAAAACACTGGTGAAGGTGTCTGGTTGCAGCTATGGGAACCAGTGTTGAAGATCGACAGATCCTCCACGCCAGAAAAACAGACAATACTGAAAAACTGGTCAAAAACATCAGCATCTAGTTCGCGCATAGGAACAGCTATGTCAAACTTCTTAACGGAAGTTTTGCGCGAATCGAGGACAGAGATTAATGAGTCGACCCATTTCATTTTGTTCTTCATATAGTAATCATTGTATGAATCGCAATCGTCATCATCAGATGGATCGAAGTTGAAGAAGGAGTCCAAGAAGGAGTCGACAACGATTTTGAGGGAGGGGAGTGTGGGGAAGAGTGGGGCCCACCGCTTGGAGACGGCGGTGGTGACAGCTGCATCACGGATTTCGAGCTTGGAGAGGATGCTGTGGAGGGTTTCGTCAGGAAGACGGCTGATATAGTCTAGGTCTTGTTGCTCTTCTCCTTGATCGGTTGCCAGAGTTGGTTTCATCGCTGCTTGATTTTGATCGGTTTCCATCTCTCTCTTTCTTCTCTCAGATGATTTTGATCGGTTGATTTTTGATCCGTTCTTTCATCTCTCCTTGATTTTATGATCTCGGTGGTGAATTCCCCGTCTAGAATGATTAGGTTTCCCGCCAAAAAAAGAGGGTAAATTGGTCAAAAGCTTGGTTTTTTTATTCTTCTAATCCTTCATATTGCCTCTATTTATATTGAGGGGTACTTAAAGAAATAGGTAACAAGGTCTTCTTTTACTGAGGAAATACCTCTCGAAAGCCTCCGGGCTGTGTACAATTAAACAAATGCAATCACCAATTTATGTTTGACATTTTATTATGAGTGAGTCTATGGTACTATGCATAGCACGATTTGGCTCGTAATACGGATCAATATTTTCGTTTTCAAAATCCTAAGTGTCGATCCGACTGTTCAACATGATTTTCATATGAATATGTACTTGCATACCGAATTTTATATTTATTACTATTTTTTTACTATTTTTTAAGATAGGTAGAAAATCACAGTTTTTTAATGGTCCAGAATTTTCAGATCAACTGATTATCTACCTATCTTAAAAATTAGTAAAAAAATTTAAAAAAATATAAAATCTAGTCTGCAAGTACATATTCATAATGGGTTATGTTGAACTGTTCGGATCGACCGTTAGAATTTTGAAAACGAAAATATTGATCCGTATTACGGACCAACTCGTGATATGCATAGTACCATAGACTCGCTCGTCAAAGTTAAGATCATTGGTCGGCTTAGAGCATCTCTATCAAAAAAAATTATTAAAATTTAATTATAGCTGACTTTGAAATTATGTTTTAATTTCTTTAACTCCAATATACATATATTTCTTAATAAAAAATCTTTCTAATATAAAAAATTATGTACATTCCTGCAATTAAATTAACGATTAATACGTCAAATTAGAGTGTTTCGGAGCTCTTAAATATATATATTAGAAATAAGTTGAATTTTAACAATAATATTTTTTATAAAGGATCTTACAGTTGTAAATTTTAGACAAATAAATAATTATTTTAAAACTTTAAAAAATTATATAATATAAAAACAACACGATTAATCCCATGAAAGTTTTTAAAGAAAAATATTAACTCTTTAACTAAAAAAATTATAAAAAAAAAGTACAAGTCCTGTTATAATAAATAAGGAGAACAAATTGGATAAGATTGTTAATAATATGGTATAAATATATTCCTTCAAACTTAATTCTGCATATTTAAATTTATTTTTCTGCGTCAATTATTCAAATTGTTGCGGGTGTCAGATCGTTTCGGATTTGAGCCCATTGAGATGTCAGATCTGATCCTGTTTCGTATCGCCGAATCCGCACTCGAGCACTGAGTGGAGAGTTGGCGCTTGAAATCATTATTGTGTACAGACTTGGGAAACAAATCAAACATTCATGCTAATACATGATTTGTAGTCAATTGCGTTCCTATTTGTATTGACATATAATTACAATGTTTTGGACCTTGAAATCATTCTGGTACTAGAATGAGAAATGATACGATCACTTTACTATATTGGATAGATATTTTTCATTTCAGCGAAGCAAAGATAAAATAACAGCAGGGACACTTCCAGCCAAAAGGTACAAAAAATAGTTTCCAATTGGTCTAGAATCATAAGAGTCGAATATAGCAACACATGTAATGGCATTATGCTGTATTATTATCTTGATGTGGCAGGATTTAATAAAGCATTAATTTGAATCGACTTATGGAGTAAAAATATTGACAAAAGCTGATTTGTTTCCATACAATGCAATAGAATCAAGATGAATGTTTGCATTATGCTGTAAAATTATCCTGATATGACAATGTTTAACAAAGCATTCATTTGAAACGATTAATGGGGTAAAAATATTGACAAAGTTGGTTTGATTTCATACTACAAATAAAATAAAAATGAACAAGTATATGATTGATATGCTGCATAAGTCAAATCAGCTCTGTTAATATCTTTTACATCCTTTGAGATCAAGATGTACTCGAGTCATTTTTGAAAGAAAATGTTTACACAACAACAGCATTTATGTTCAAGGAAAGAAAAAAAACACAAGCATTACTCATTAAACAACCAGAGCATTCAAATACCAAAAATAAGCTAATTGAACCATTTCCAATTAAATTATACCCGCTTCATTTTAAATAAACCTTCATGCATATGTAGCCTTCAATGACTTCTCAAGTACCCAAAAATCTCTATTAAATTGTGAATCCACCTTCAGCATGTTTTGAGATTTTAGAACCAGAACTAAGCAAAATTCATTATTTAACCAAGAAAAGCAGCACTAGGTGGAACGAAAACAGCAAAATTGGTCTCATAGTATGAACTGGAACAAAACCAAGTCAAGATAATAAAAAAGTTTAAATCTTCCTTCACACCAATACCTCATCCACCATATAACATAAACAAAAAGAGCAAAAAGGAAATGCCATGAAGCAAAACCTACCCTAGTAATATAATCTACTCTGCCTGCTTGTTGTAGAGGTAGGTGAGGCCGCACTTGCCACAGTAGTGACGGTCAAAGTGGTTAGCCATGAAAGTCCCGGCCCCACAGTCATTGTTCGGGCACTCCTTGCGGAGACGAGTCACCTTGCCAGTTGAATCATCAACCTTGTAGAACTGGAGCACAGCCAACTTGACCTTCTTATGCTTGTGCTTGATTTTCTTGGGCTTGGTGTAGGTCTTCTTCTTCCTCTTCTTGGCCCCACCACGCAGCCTCAGCACCAGGTGCAGAGTCGATTCCTTCTGGATGTTGTAGTCTGCTAGTGTGCGCCCGTCCTCAAGCTGCTTGCCAGCGAATATCAGCCTCTGCTGGTCTGGTGGGATCCCTTTTTAACCATTACAGTATAAAAAATTTAATCAGTAACCAATATATGATTTAACTTTGTACATAAACAACATAGAAGGAAACAGTACCTTACATAATATGTTTACCTAAAATACAAATAGACAGACAAGGATCCTAGGAAACATCTTTTAAAAAAATATATACTAATTATTTATCTGGACAAGGCATCTCAGAACTGATAATATATAACAAACAATAAGATATTTTCAAATGATCTATGGCAATGTTTACTACTATTAGACATGTTAATACCAGCAACTACTGTAATCCATCAATTTACAAACTAATCAGTTAACAATTAACAGAACCATGGCAAAAATTGCAAGTAACCCGACAAAAATCCTTTGACATAACTTATGCAAGAAAGAAAATACGATTTTCCTTGAGAACTACCTAGGAGAGAAATTAGCATCCTATTCCACCAAAAAAACATCAATACTAACTAAACCATGAACAGATCAGCAGCTACAACCTAAATAATTGGCTACAAATCTTTCAATCTGCAACCGCACTTCTATCTAACCAGGCAACCAAGCAACCATCCAATACGAGGATGCAATGAAGGAATAGATCGATAAAGTAGTAGAAATAGATTGGAAAAGTGGAGATTTGTACCTTCCTTGTCTTGGATCTTAGCCTTGACATTGTCGATGGTGTCAGACGACTCGACCTCAAGGGTGATCGTCTTCCCCGTTAGGGTTTTCACGAAGATCTGCATCTCTCTCCTCTGTCGCGCTCCAATGCGGCGCTAGAGCTCTCGCTAGGGTTTGGGTTTATCCGAACAAAATACAGCCGCCACTGGCAGAAGAGAAACATATATATATATATATATAGTAGTGACCATCCAAATCCTCCACCGTCCGATTGATGAACGAATCAGCGTCCCATTACAGGGCCGTTAATTTGGGCCGAGAAGGTAATTGGGCCTATGTTGGTAATTTATCGATATGAATAGTTGTATTTCAATACAGGGCCGTTATAAGGCTAAGAAGAGAGGATTGGAAAATGGACGAAATTATTATTATGGGGAAACTTCATGTGTATCCCTCCAAAACTTCAAAATTTAGTATTTTCTCTCTAAAGTTCATAATATCATATTTACCCTTCTAAATCTAAAAAAATTCACAAGTTTACCCATTTTATTGTCTTTCCTATTAAAACACATTTTAAATTTATAAATATCCATTTTACCCTTAATTAAAAAATTAAAAAATATGTAGCATGTTTATGAAAAATGTGAGTCTTCCTATCGGTCAGTTCTGAGGTCAAATGAGTTATTTATCTACTTCTGACATTTACGCAATCATATACCTAAATATCAGCGTGTATGCGTTAAAAATAGACAAATGACCTATGTACCCTTAAAGCCCAAACAATTGGTGTATAGTGATATTTTTTCGTAAACATACTATGTATTTGTTAATAAGGGATACAATAGGTATTTTATAATATAAAATGTGTTTTACTAAGACAATAAAATGGGCAAATTTTAGTTAGCATCGATGCAATCTATTATTGGCCGATGCAATCTTTTTATTGGCATTTTTTTTTCTTTTGCAAGTTTTTGAAATTTAAAAGAGTAAATATCATGATTAGAGTTCAAATGTCTTATGTCTTTCATTCCTAATTTTTATCTTTGTTTCTAAAGTCCAAATAATCGATTCGAACCGCTCAACATAATTTTCATATTAAAATATGCTCGGACGTCAAATTTTATATTTTTGAATTTTTTTTACTACTTTTGTAGATAGGTACAAAATCGTTATTTTGGATGGGCCTGGATCTTTTAAAAAATAGTGATTTTGTATCTATCTAAAATATAGTAATTTTTTTTCAAAAAATATAAAATTTGATCTACAAGCACATTTTAAAGGGAGGAATCCATAATTTTGAAGCTTTTGAGGAGTATACATGAAATTCTCCCGATTATTATCTGATTCCTCAATCTCTCCTTGTGCAAATTTGGGTTTTTATTTTTTGTGATTATTATCTGATTCCTAAATCTCTCCTTGTGCAAATTTGGATTTTTATTTTTTGTGAGATGTTGGATAGTTGCTGCTGCCTGCTCGACATGTATGACGATATATTTGATTCGTATTTTAAATAACTGATGGATAAAGAAAATGACATTTTATAAATAGAGAGACATATGGTTACACAGAGAGTATAAGCTAAAGGAGAATAGGAGATAGGTGGAAATGTTCCTATCATGCGACGGGACCTAACTGTAATTTATGATTTTACAAGAAATCTAAGAACATCTCCATCTCAAAAAATTACTAAAAATTAATTACAGCTGTATACAAATTAAGGATCTTAAAATTTCTTAACCCTTTCATTTTAGACATTAATTTATTCTTAACTTCAGTTTAGAAAATTTTCTTAATAGGAAATTTTTCTAATTTAAGAAACTCTGTACACATTCCTACAATTAAATTAACAATTGTTACATCATATTTAAAATCCATATAATATATGGGATGGAGATGCTAAGAAAAATTCTTAATAATAAATCTTTCTAATTTAAGAAACTCTGTTGCAATTAAATTAGCAATTGTTACATCTGATTAGAAATTCATATAATTTCTGAGAAGATGCAATAAATATGGAAAATTCTCAGCCTATAATTAAAACTGCAGCCAATGGCAGGTCAAAGAACCACAAAAATCATGAAATATACATGCTCTATCTAAAGAAATCATTTTTCCGATGATTTGCTAAAAAGATTAATTGTACAAGGAAAAACTAGCTACAGAGCAATTATTGAGGCAAATAACCGAAATTTTTAAATATACCATTTCCTGAAAAGAAAAAAAATAAACCAAAAAACCACATTTTTCGGGTAATTCTGGATCTACCCAGGCCGCACGGGTGTTCTGCGGCCCTTGTGGAGGAGCCGCAGAATGCCAGAGCAGCCCCAAAGGCCGCAGAATGCCGGTGCGGCCCCCCCCCTTTTTAAAAAAAAAATCTGAAATGTTTAATTTTTTTGGGTTTTTGATATTAAAATGGTTTTATTTGTTTAGGTTTTAGTTTTTAAAAATGTTTTATTTGTCTTGGATTTTGTTTGAAATGTTGTTTAAATTTAAAATTTGTTTCGCTAGTAGGATCAAATACTTTATAAATGTCGTTCTTTTGAAATATTTTTTGTGTACGACAAGATAATGATATAATGAACAAAATAAATAAGTAACAAAAAACAAATAAAATAAATAACAAAGCAACAAAATAAATAAGTGACAGTATCTAACAAATAAGTCCCAGTATATGACAAAACATCTAACAAAATACAAATCAAAGCCTATGTATCAGGACTCAATACCGTCCTCGGCTTCTTCTTCCTGAACCCTCGACCCCGCCTGGAGAGTGGTGTCTCGTTAGTACCTGTTGAGTCTGTAGAGTCCTCCGCCTGGACATCCAAAGACTGAACCGGCTCGTCATGAACCTCCTCAATCTCGGATGTCTGCTGGACTCCAGGACCAAAAACCGTAGTCTGTCCAGACTCAGCCTGCGTGAATAAATATGCATGTCTGGCAATGGGGTCATCATGGTGTGAAGCAGGGGCGGAGCCAGATATTTATTGAATGGGGGTCAAACATATATAAAAAAAATTCAATAACATAATTTCTTTTAAAAAATTATGGGGGTCACTAGTGTAAAAATTTCACAAAAATTATGAGGGTCAAATTTCATGTACCTGTAACATTTTAGTATAATTTATATAACAAAACTATATTTTTATCACTGGTTTTTGAAAAAAAAAAAAAAAATGGGGGTCAATTGACCCCCATTCAATTGAAGTACCTCCACCCCTGGTGTGAAGGGTACGATGCCGGCTGTGAGGACTATCCAGGAAACTGCGAGACGGGCTCTGTCTGAACATACCCTAGCTGATAGGCAGGGGGCTCTGTCTGAGTCGGAGTGTAACCCGGAGAATACAGTCCATCTCCCTCTGTGCCAAAATCTGTGGAGATATTGAACCCCAGCAGCTCCTCCTCCTCCTCACCCTGTAGTAACTTACAAATTAGTTAATTTGCCAACGCACCGTCGATGTACTAGGACATCTCGTACGGAGTGGCTATAGGGCCATGTTGTGTACCTCTACTGGAAGATGGTACACCCCTACTAGAAGACGGTATATCTCTACTAGATGTCATCCTGTATTTGATATTTTTTTGTTATTAGTGTTGGTACCAAGTCTAATTTAATGTTGGTGCTTAAACAATTAATTTTGGTAAATAAACCTAATTAAATTTTGGTACAAGTCTAGTTTAATTTTGGTGCTCAAACTTTAATTTTGGTAAAATAAACCTAATTAAATTTTGGTACAATTCTATTTAAATTTTGGTACAAAACCCTAAACCCTAAATTAATACCTAAACCCTTAACCCTAAACCTAAATCCTAAACCTAAACTCTAAACTTAAATCCTAAACCTAAACCCTAAATCTAATTACTATCCTAAACTAAAAATTAAACTAGAAAAGAAGAAGAAAACTTACCCGATGTCAAACGATTGAAACTTCTTTGAATTGATACAAAAATGAATTATGCGGCCCTTATTAAAAGGGGTCGCAGAACACTGATGCGGCCCCCATTAAAAGGGGCCGCAGAACACCGGTGCGGCCTGGGTAGATCCAGAATTTCCCAAAAATTGTGGTTTTTTGGTTTTTTTTTTTTTTAAGAAATGGTATATTTAAAAATTTCGGGGCAAATAAATATTGGATTACTGGTTTCAGTGATGCATTATATGTAAATAGAGGAGGGTTAAAATAACTAATATTTTTCATGTCTTTCATATCTGATCATGATCCGTATTTTTTATTTCTGTTTTGAAAATTCAAACAGTCGATCCGAACCATTTAACATGATTTTCATACTAAAAAATGTGCTTGGAGAACCAAATTTTATATTTTTAGAATTTTTTTTGTTTTTGTTTTTTAGATAGGTACCAAATGTGTTTTGAGACCAAAACAATTATTTTGTATCTATCTAAAAAAATTATAAAAAGTTTCAAAAAATATATAATTTGGTTTCCAATCACATTTTAATATGGAGATCATGTTGAGCGGTTCGGATTGACAGTTTGACATTTGAAAACGGTGATAAAGAATATGACTTGTGAGGCATGATGAGACATGAAAGACATGAGGTAGGTTCAGAAACAATAATTTAGTACCTATCTAAAAAGATAATTAAAAGTTTCTAAAAAATATAAAATTTGGTTTCAAATACATTTCAATACGAAGATCGTGTTGACCGGTTCAAAACGATTATTTGGACTTTTAAAATGGAGAAAATGGATGTGAAGTACAATGAAGCACGAAAGACGCGAGGCATTTGAATTGAACCCTCTCTTTACGGTGTATGTACATTCTTAATTAAGATATACTAATTGGTGCAAATTTGTATATGATATTATGTCTTGGTTTGATTTTTTTAATTTCACACGAAATTAAATTTCATGATTAAGTATTTATTTGTTTACGCTTTTTTCAATTTTGTAGATACTTTTCATTACTTCTTTACTGACTCGTCTAAAACGATAAATGTGTGAATTAAAAATGAATTGGGCGTGATAAACTCTGGTTGTCTACATATACTCACTCCTATATAACATTTGAAATTATTTCAAATAAGATCAAAAGCTTTAATAAATATATATATATATATATTATTAAAAAATTAAAAATCAATATAATTTAGGGACCGACTAACTATCCCCCAGCTCCCATCCCCCATTCATCCCCCAGTCAATAACTGCCTTTGTTGACTGCTAATTAAGAGGGGACCACAAATTTCAGCGCTAAAAGACAAAACAAAACGTGTCATTATCGCGGCGAGTGCAAGTATTCATATATAATACATCAAGTATTCATATATAATACATCAAGTATTCATATCTATGATATCAAGTATTCAAAAAAAAAACTGGACACATCACTCACTCATCTTTTACACGTTTTTAGAGGTGGGTTTTTTTCTCCGTTCACTCTAATCAATATTTCTGACAATCTAGTAGGAATTTTGCAAATATAAAACCACGAACATTTTCTACACAATTTTCTCTTTCAAATGAGATCCATGATGACATACTTTCGAGTTGTTCGTTGCACAAGTATTCATACCTTGTCATTCAAGTATTCATACATCATCGAACAAGTATTTATACCTCATCAGTATTTCACAAATAAAAAACTAGACACATAATTCACTCATTTTTTACCGATTGAAATTTCGTTACCACTCAATTACTGGAAGTGTCCAGTACACTCTATCTTAGGTATGAATACTTGTTCGACGAGGTATGAATACTTGCTCGACGTGGTATGAATACTTGCATGACGAGATATAAATAATTTTACGAGGTATGAATACTTGCGCGACGGATAACTCAAAAGTATTTCATCATGGATCTCATTTGAAAGATAAAATTGCGTAAAAGACGTTTGTGATTTTAGATTCGCAAAATTCTTCACAAATTGTAAGAAATATTAGTTAGAGTGAACGGAGAAAAAAAAATCACCTCTAAAAACGTGTAAAAGATGGGTGGGTGATGTGTCCAGTTTTTTTTTTAATACTTGATATCTTAGATATGAATACTTAGTGTATTATATATGAATACTTGATGTATTATATATGAATATTTGTGCGCGTCAGTTATAAAAAATTTCAAATATAAGTGGTCCCCCACGTAATTAATGATTGATACACGTTTTCTTTTGTCTTTTTGTACTTGAAGTTGTGGTCCCCCACATAATTAATGATTGGGGGATGAATGGGGGATAGGAGCCCGGAGAAAAAAATCTTTATCCTATAATTTAATGTCATTTAAGATATATTGAGAATCAAAAATATAATCATGCATAAAATATTACTGGTACCGTAAGACTTCTTAACCGGAATATACTATCACTTGCCAAATAAAACATGTAATTTATATTCTAACTGATACCAATTTATATTTGGTAATAATAAGTGAACACATTAGTTAGATGTTAATTTTTAGAATTTATCTCAACATCTATACATGTGTGAGAGAACAAATATCATATATTTATGCTATAATCAGAATTATTTTTTTATAAATTAATTTTCAAAGTAGAATATTTTAATTATTGTGTATTAACATATTTATCTAAGGGTAGTGCTATATTGAAATTTTAATTTACAATTTTAAGCGTTTAGAGTATTTTTTTCTCTTTGTATCATTTCTGTCTTATTTAATACTTTTAAAAATAAAAATAAAGTTATGTATTACAATTAAGGAAAAAAATTTAATGTGTTTAATTTTATAGAGAACTACAACATTATTTACTTTCATGGAATGATATTTTGTTACTTCTTTTTCTCTTAGAAATGATATTTTGTTACTTTCATCCATGTGGTCTCACATGCTAATACCATTACTTGTTCATTAATTCGTCAATTATGAACTATAACACGCAAAGTAAGTTATCTAAATCAACATTTCATCCGTAATTTTTTATGAACTCAAATATTGCAATCGTATATGATAAAACATTTTTTTATGTAAAATTGTCATATCATCACTGGGCCATATCTTAAATATAAAAATCATCGTATGAAATACAAAAATAACGAATAAAATCAAATACTACTACAAAATATACGGTGTGTTGTTGAAAGTTACATATAAATTTTCAATTATCATTAATCTCTTTAAATATGAACAAAATTAATGAAAATAAGTTTTAAAACAAACGAACTAATGTGTATTGCATATTGCATAGTATGAATACAAAAACTTTAAACTTAGACCGTTAGATAATAAGAATCCTGTAAATTACAAATATCAATAATACTTGACATAAGTTAGTTGAAAAATGAAAAATATCTATTCAGCTTATATAAAAAAAATTATAGAACTAATAAAGTGAGTGCAAGTAAATCATTGAAGTTCGAATAAGTTTATTATGTTAATCGACAATGTCAAATAATAATATAGAACTCCGAAATTCATTCGTCAAAAGAAAAAAAATTGATGTGAGATATCCCACAAATTCAGCAGGACAAGGAGACGAGGACAATCCTTCTCTTCTCAATAAAAGAAATAAACAATTAATAAATAAATGATTTTTTTTGTTTCAAACTTAACTATTATGAAATAACAACGCCTTTTTTCTCAGGATTTCATAATGCAATTTTCATTTTTTTTTCTGTTTTGTTCTCAATAACTAACAACTTAGATGTGTGATCAAGCTCAAGATAATAGCGAATTGTGTAGGGTTTTGACTTAGGTTTTACCTTATTTTCTCACATTTATGTTTAATTAATCCATGAAAAAGGTTATTATTGTCTAACTTTGTATTTTAGTGCAAGAAACATGTTTTGAGAATATTTTATATCATTTGGAGCAAGAATCAGGTCGATCGGAATAGCGCAGCTCATCGGCAAAGGCTCTTGTACAGGCCGTATTCACCAATACGAACCAGAGTCTCAGCACGGACCAAGGATGGCCGAATACGCATTGACTCCCTCAGCGACACAGTGGGAGTACGGTCCGTATTAGCCAATATAGACCATATACGAGGCGTCATTTGGTGAATAACTGCGCTAGCTGTATCCAGATCAGATTTCTTGGAGTCCACTCATCTCCATGCGCTCCTTCACTCCTATATAAGTCATCTGGACAGAAGAGAAACTCATATGTGTAGTTTTGGATAGATTATTTCATTAAGTGAGAAGATAACAGTATGTAGAGACCAAGTAGGAGGATACTTTGTATCTTTTCTCTTATCTCTTTGTAAACATGCCGTTCCGCGGCTAAGTTTAGATTCTTAGGGTTGGAAGTAAACCTTGTAACTTATGATGCTTTGATATACTTTTATTTGATCATTGTTTAGTCTTTTGTTGTTCGATTGGTTTTGCGCTTTATGTTCTATCTTACTTGATTTTGTTTTATTAGTCTAGACCATCTTGTGATGGCCACATATGAGATATCGTCATCATTGGGCTAATCGAATTGGGATAAAGGAGAATAAAAATACTAGACTAGTGTGTAAAAACCTAACTGGGGATATCACTAGTTGGATTAACAAAAATATACATGGGAGTCGAGACATTCGTAAACGAATGTCGAATTGTCGTGCCTTACCATGGGGACAAAAAAAAAGACCAGACAAGGAACTTAGGCAAGTGAAGGCTAAGACCTTTGGGCTAGTCACAGATCACATTGCATTAGTGACGATTTATTGTGCAAGGTCTCAAGAGATGCCCTTACTTTAACTATTAAATTCAATTAATTTGGAATGCCTAGACTTTTAATTTTCTGCATTTTTATTTTTATTTTATTTTATTTTTGCTTTTATTTTATTTTCAGATTTACTTTGATTTTTCAACTTTTCATTTTTCAAGATTTTTCACACTGGCTGAATCATCCGTATGAAGATCTGTAAGAATTGCACATAAGAGAGGACAATTTGCTTCCACTTCACCGATAAGGACTCCTCAAAGTCCTTCCCTTCGTGACACTCGAAGCGGAGGAGATTCAGATTCGATCAACATGGAGAACCTACATACGAACCAATTCATAATGATCCATCGATCAACAACAATGATGAAAGACATGAAGAGAACATTGGTGATAACGTAATTCAAGATGCAGCGAGACCCAAACTTCTACGATACTACTTCATAGCCACCCAACTGTTTTAAGATCCATAGAGGATCTCACATCCGGATTTCGAACATACAACCTCCCACATTGAGAGCATTACCTTGGTCACTAGATCAAAGGCCGGTTAGAAAAGTATGTCTTGCTTTAATTTTTTTTTTAATTTCACACGAAGTTGAATTTCATGATTGAGTATTTATTTGTTTAGTTTTTTCAATTTTCAAAGTACTTTTCATTACTTCTTTAATGACTCGCCTAAAACTATAAACGTGTGAATAAAAAATGAATTGTTTATGATAAACTTTTGTTGTCTACATATATTCACTCCTATATAACATTTGAAATTATTTCCAATAAAATCAAAAGCTTTAACCAATTTATATATTAAAATTAAAAATCACATATAAATTAATGTCATTTAAGACATAAGAGAAAATCAAAGATATAGCCATGGATAAAATATTACTGTCAGGTATGATAAAACTGTTACTAACCATAATATTCTTTCACTTTTCAAATATATACCATGTAATATATATTCCGACTTATGTTAATTCATATTTGAAAATAATACAAACATATTAGTTAGATATCAATTTTCAGAATTTATCTCAAAATATATGCATACGCAAGAGAAAATGTTCACTACATTTTTGTTGATCTACTTTCACTTTGAAAAGATGTGATTCTAATATAAAAATATTATTCTATTTGATTTTGCCTTTAGAGAAAATATATTAATGCACAATGATTAAGATGATGCTGTAGTGACTAGTGACCCATATTCAATCCACTAACTCATTTTCACATAACAACATTTCTGTTATTTATTTTTTGTAATTAGACTTGTATTGATATAAGTATGTCGATTGATATTTTGCTTACATGCCCAACTTAGATTTACTTAATTAATTATTCAACTTAAAATATACTAACAAATATTAATAAGAAAAAAATCAATTCAAAATATAGAAATTGTTCAACTAAAATCTTCAAGGAGAGACG
Source organism: Carex kokanica (assembly GCA_025461125.1). Taxonomy (NCBI): domain Eukaryota; kingdom Viridiplantae; phylum Streptophyta; class Magnoliopsida; order Poales; family Cyperaceae; genus Carex; species Carex kokanica. Next base: position 888,852 of record JAJGRX010000848.1, on the reverse strand, counting down.
AGAGTAATATCAGGAGCTAGGAAATAGATGATGTACCGTCATTAAAATTTGAAAACTTAATTATGTTTATGTATTTATAATTAATTAATTATTGATGTACCGTCATTAAACAAATGCTATGAAATATAATACATCAGAAATATACATAAATTTTCGCTAATGATCATACAATATCGTAATTAATTTCATACGTTGAATTAAGTATACTCCATGCGTTGGTAATATGTACTAATAAAAGAATAATGTATTTTTAGTCATATAATTAAATTTCACAATAAATTGACTTGTCTTATTTTTTAAAAACGTTAGAATTCAATCATCTGTTATTCTGTTTTGTAAAGTATATTTCAATTCAATAGGTTTCTATACGAGGTCTTATTCTACCTCCCGATCAAATTCATTAATTTGTATGAGTTGTACCATTGAGACTTCAGACTTGTAACAAGTGCCACCGTAGTGATTAGCTAAATCTGCGTAGCTGCTAACTTTTTGAAGTATGTTTTTTTTTAAAAGCTACGTCAATTCAGAATTTTAATTTTCTTAAAATGCTAATAATAAAAATTTCGGGGAAAGATGAAGAGAGACTCCTTAACTTTGTTAACTAGTACTGTGTCCTGCGTTGCAATAAAAACATATTATAAGAAAAAAGTTTTCTTAAATGACATTTTTAAAAATGAAAAAAATTAGGACCAATAAAAAAAATAATACAATTTACATGTGGGGAATACGTATCTAAATAAATTTGGACTTTTACACGTAAAAAAACATCAAAAAGATACATAAAATCAGAAAAGAACATATTATTTGATTGGAAGCTGATATTCAATATGAAATTTTATCTTTTAATCACAGCTGTTGGCTAATCAAGACATCTACATACTTAATATAAGAATGGAGATAAGCGATTAAAAAATATTTTACCTACTTTATTTTTTAAATGAACGTTTTTTTTTTGTTCCTTTCAATTCAAGAAGGTAAATTATTTTATCACTTATTTTTCAAATTAATAATTTTATTCGTTCGGAAAAAAAACCATTAAATTTTATTCGGTAAAAAAGTTATGAATAATTTCATCCAGTGTTCTAAATAGCGGCGCTATAGCGCCGCTATAGCGTTTTTGGACCCCAAACGCTACGCTACGACATCAACATGCGCTATTTGCGCTACGGCCGCTATAGCGGCCGCTACAGCGCTATTTGCGCTATACAATATGGGTTTTTTTTTTTTTTTTTTTAAGCAATTTATATGGGTTTTAAATAAAGATAAAAAAAATCTCAAACCGAAATTGAATTTGTTGCTACTTGCTACAAATAAATAAATTTGAAATTGGGAATAGAAATAGAAATTTGAATAGAAAAAAAGTCCAAACCGGAATTAAAATTTGAATAGAAAAAAAAATAGATTATGTCATGAATCATGATACTTAAGATATTTTTAATAGGAAAAATCGATAATTTATGATATTACTATGGATATTTTGAACCGCAATTTGGACTTTGTACGGGTTCAATATGAATATTATAATTTCTTAATTACTTTGGTGTTATTTATTGTTCTATGAGACCTTAGATAATGTTGATATTAGTACAAATATTGAATATACGAAATGTAAAAAAAAAAACGCTATTTGGAATAGCTTCCGCTATAGCGACGCTATTCGCTATAGCTTTTTTTTTAGCCTTCCCGCTACGACGCTATAAACGCTATTTAGAACCTTGATTTCATCTGATAGCTCACAGTTAGCACCCTGCACCCTTCTTGTTTAATAGTTCTGTGAATTTATAATTTTCTTGCAAAAGATCGCAGTGCAAAAAGTACATCAGCCCCATGCAGCAACTTCTGTAAACCGGGTAAACAGTTTAACAGATTAATTTTAGCTTCATCCAGCGCAAAAATATATGCAACGCTGTTTCAATTCTATACTTCGTGCGCTGCATGAAGTCAAAACTACTTTGTTAAATTCTTTACTAGTATAAACCTGTATTCACATCCTCTGAGATATCTCATATTTGGCGTGACTTTTTGAAAATCTCAACCGTTTAAATACGTCTTGCACGAATCTCAAATCTCAAATAATATTGGTCCCCTGCACTATTCCCGAATAGGCACCGGACACGTCGGTCACGCAAAATATGAGATATATCAGAGGATACGCGCTCTATAAACCCTGCTAAGCAGCTCCGCTCTCCTCTCCTCTCCTCTCCTCTCCAACCCTTCGACCCGACCGCCACGCCATGGCTGTCGGTTTACTCCTCCGTGGCCTCCGCTCAGCCACTCGCAACTCCTCCACCTACCTCTCCTCTTACTCCATTCACTCCCCTCCCTTATTCTCTTCTCCTTCTTCACTCCTCCGCCGATGCCTCTCCACCTCCGCCGCGTCATCGCCACTGGGAGCCTCTACCGCCTATGAGGGAGCCGCGATGGACCCGGGAATGATCCGCAACGTGGCGGTGATAGCTCATGTCGACCATGGCAAGACCACTCTCATGGATCGGTTGCTCCGTCAATGCGGCGCTGATATTCCCCATGAGCGCGCTATGGATTCTATCAGTCTTGAGCGCGAGCGTGGTATCACCATTGCTTCTAAGGTAGGCGAATTTCATTCTGTTTGAATTTTTGTGAGTGAGGAATTAAGGATGCACTGCAGCACTGAATCAGTACTGCTGCTGGTGCTTGTGATTTAGTAATTGGAATTTTGAAGCAAAAAGAACTGAGAAGCTTGCTTATATCAATTGGATACTAAAATTATATATTATCAAGATAAGTAGATAACTGATGAAGCTTGCCCTTGGGAGTTACCATTTGCTAAATTTTTTAAGAAACAGTAGCTTTAGTAGGATAAGAAAGAAGCAAAAGTAACTTTGTTAAGAAATAATCTGTAATTATTTGTACACATTTGGTGGATTTCATATCCCTTCACGGCAAACACTCCAGGTCAACTTCATTCCCATATGGGCAACTTGGGGTAAATTTAGCAGTAAAAATGTTTCTTTTATAGAATTGCAAAAAGTGGGATATCTGAAAATATAGGTGAAATCACTCTTTCACAATTAAATTAAGTGGTTAATTCTTGTTACTACTATATTTTTGTCAGGTTACTTCTATCTCATGGAAAGACCACGAGCTTAACATGGTGGATACTCCCGGCCATGCCGATTTCGGCGGTGAGGTACATAAACAGAAACAAATACAATCCCAATTGTTCTAACAGTTTGTGTGCTATTGCTACTTAATAGAATATATTATAATTAATTATATTAGGTTGAACGAGTGGTGGGAATGGTTGAAGGTGCAGTTTTGGTGGTGGATGCCGGTGAAGGTCCCTTGGCACAAACTAAATTCGTGCTTTCAAAAGCGCTTAGATATGGCCTACGCCCAATTTTGCTCCTGAATAAAGTTGATAGGCCTTCAGGTAATTTCATGTGTTGCAATGATAGCACATATGAGTCCGACATAACCAAAATGGTTTTTGGTGCATTTTTGCTATGGTTGATGTTCAATTCTAAATGAACCTCTCAATGATCCTCTAGTGAGAACTCCAACCGAAAGTGGGTCCTCTTTTTCTTTTTTTTTTTGGGGGCGGGGTGGGGGGGGGGGGCAATAAAGCGAATTAGTTCAATTGCGACAGCGTGCATGAGCTTAAATTTTGGTCAATATGTACCAAAGCTCTATTAAAAGTTAAATTTCAGAACTATTAATAGGCATGGTATCTAATGATTTCCTTACCATCTACACATGTCTTGAGGTACGTTGAAGGGTGCTCTTATATTTTGAATATTTTATTTTGTAGTTTCTGAGGAGACATGCAATGAGGTCGAAAGCCTGGTGTTTGATCTTTTCGCAAATCTTGGAGCAACAGGTTTGATAACTTCCATTGTTTATCATAGTATTATAAAATATGTGCTATGAAACTCTGATGAAAGAACTATAGAAATACCCTTACTTTTCATTAATTGCAAAAAGGCTCGTATAATCTATATTCTAGTCCTTCCATTGGTTGATCTATAACACTAGTAGAACTATTGATTAGCAAAAGAGTTCGTTGTATTCAACAACAAAAGGACTTGGATTAGAATAACTTGGCTGTTCTTAGTCTTTTGATATTGTTTGGTGAGGGCTAATTTTTTTAATTTTCTTACAGTTTATAAGCTCAAAGTGAAAGTTTGTCCAATTTACTATAAGAGAGTTTTTGAAACTTTGGGGCTTGCTCAATTTTTTTTTTTTTTTTTTGCTTGTCTGATATCCATTTTCTTATTTGTGTAGAGGAACAGCTCGATTTCCCGGTATTATATGCATCTGCCAAAGAAGGATGGGCTTCTTTGACATTCACTAAGAGTCCCCCTGACAATGCAAAAAATATGTTGCCTTTACTTGATTCCATTTTAAAACACGTCTCTCCACCGCAAGCCAACGTTGGCGAGCCTTTTCAGATGCTGGTTAGCAATTTTGTTATTGTTGTATCTCACATTGCATTGTATCACATTTGTCTGTTCAGAAATTGACATACTACTGTAACCTAAGTACAGTACCTATAACCCCCAAAACATTATATGCAATATTTGAAAAATGCATAAGAATATGTGCTACTAGTAGAGTTTAATAATACTCTGATAATTCCCTACGAAGTCGACAACCGTGATTATCGATCAAACTATTATCAAAATCAGAAAGTAAAGTTGCAGATATATACTCTCTAGTTTAGATAGGTTGTGTATCAAATTTGGTGCAGTTTGAAAATCAATTGATCATTCATGGAGTGTAGGGACGACAATAGAAATTGGTTCCTGAGTTGATCATGCACCAATTCCAAAATTGCACCAGAGTTGATACAAAATTTATCTGAACTATTAAGAACATATCAACAATTTTACTTTTTTTTTTTTATTTTGATAACCATTTGTCTGTTATCACAATTGTCAAATAAATTTGGTTGCCAATACATCCATCTCATAATAAAATTCTGCCTTCCAGTTCATTCATTTTTTCTAGTAACAGAATCAATAGTATGGTACTGTGATAGTTTTGTACGTGAGCCTATATATACTCTCAGAGTGAGGCTATGGTACTATGCATAGCGCGGATTGGTTCGTACTATGGATTAATATCTCCATTTTAGAAGTCGGAACAGTCTTATCTGAACCGTTCAACATAATCTCCATATGAAAATTTGCTTGTAGATCAAATTTTACATTTATTAGAATTTTTTTGCTATTTTTTTAGATAGGCAGAAAATCACTTGATCTAACAATTCTAGACCATTCAAAAGTAGTGATATTTTCTACCTATCTAAAAAATAGTAAAAAAAAAAAAAATCTAAAAAAAATGTAAAATTTGGTATGCAAGTGCATTTTCACATGGAGATCATGTTGAAAATCGACTATTTGAACTTTGAAAATGAAGATATTATTCCGTAGCCTCACTCTATATTCTCAATCTAAGAAATCCTACAGGGTGATACTCTTCTGATTTGTGGAATGTACCTGTTGCTAATTATTTATAGCATGTATACAGGTATCCATGATGGAGCGTGATTTTTATCTTGGGCGTGTATTGACAGGTCGCATCACGTCAGGTGTTATACGTGTTGGAGACAAATTGCATGGTTTAAAATGCACTGATGACGGAACACAAAAGATTGAGGAGGGAAAGGTTAAATTTAATTTCTGTAGTATATAATTATGATTTTTTCAGGATACCCTTTGAGTTACCATCAAGTTTGCTAAAGAAATAAATACTTGAATGTAGGTTACAAAACTTATGAAGAAGAAAGGCACGTGCATGGTTACGATTGATTGTGCTGGGGCCGGTGATATAATTTCTATGACTGGATTGAATAGTCCCTCTATTGGCCATACTGTGGCTAATGCCGAGGTACATTTTACAATGAATTTATTTGTTAATATTTTATTACTCTATTAAATGCTATATGCCAGTGGTCATAATATATGAAATACAAATTTGTAGGTTACAACTGCATTGCCAACAATTGAGCTGGACCCACCAACAATATCAATGACCTTTGGTGTGAATGATGCTCCATTGGCTGGTCGAGACGGTACCCAAGTCAGTGTCACTTCCCCTTTTTTTTTTTTAATAATAATTTGCTTAGTGCTCTTTCAAAACAGCAAAAGTATAATGTGTGCTCCTGCAAAAATATAAATGTTTCAGATGGCCCTTCTCATTTCCTGGAAGGAATCCAAACTAACTGTTATCTTCCTCATTTAAAAATGAAAATTCTCTTTATTATTTAAATCAAGCTTAGAGAGTTAAAATTGTGGGGATTTTTTTTAATAACTCTATCTTAACTTTTTTCGTGAAATTATTTGTAGCTAACTGGAGGGAAAATAGGTGACCGTTTAATGGCAGAAGCAGAAACAAACCTGGCAATAAATGTACTTCCAGGACCGTTATCAGAATCTTATGAAGTTCAAGGGAGAGGAGAACTTCAACTAGGTCTGTTGTACCATAATTACTGTTCACTTTTAACATATCAGTTTGTACTTTGTACTCACTTATTTCATTAAGGAGGCCTAAGTTGGTTATTCCAATTTAGGCCGGACTAAAAGTCTAAAGAAATGTCACAGTTTAAGCTATTCCTTGTTTGGTTGAATTTTGTGGCTTAATACTACATATATGCATTTGTATTTATCTTCAAAATTAATTGCTTAATGTACCAAGTAGGTTTTACTGTCCCAAATATCTTCAAATTTAAATTATGTATAATACACATATCATACCAGCAAATACCCACACTAACATTTGATTGCTAAGCAAGACAAGGATTGATACTTGTTCCAATTAAGTATGCCAAGAAAAACCTGAAGCCCCTATGACAAGGATTGATACTTGTTCCATGGTTTAGGCCTCAACCAAACATGGTATTAGAGAATATCAGTTCAGGTCTTGGTCCCTGAGCTTTACTTATAAAAAAGCTAATAGGTTCCCGAACTTCCATTTGGATCAATTTGTTTCTCCAACAGTCCAACCTTGATATAAATAAAGAATTAAACTTACTCCCATGTATTGATTTTCTCACTAATTGAACTGTGCATCTTATTCTCTCTCAATTTGCTCTCCTTTCAACTTTCTTCCAGCTCTTGCTATGTTTACTGAAATTTTTGAGTTTTCCAGGAATCTTAATTGAGAACATGAGGCGCGAAGGATTTGAACTGTCAGTTTCTCCCCCAAGAGTAATGTGAGACCTCTCTAGAACTTGAAATTTTTGTTGCTTTCATATGAACTGGCTGACCTGTTGCTTTAATTAATGGGCTTGCATTTTTTTTATTTGCTTGCTTCTAGCACTTGCATTTTTATTAATTTACAACCCTGACAGCATAGCCAACCTATATTTTGTTTGTGTTAACCTTGCTATATACTGATTTTCTCTTTGTTCTAGGTACAAAACCGAGGGCAAGGATAGGTTAGAGCCAATTGAAGAAGTGACAATTGAGGTGCCTATCAAAAGCTAGAAGAAAAGCTTATATCGATACCCTCTTTTGGCATATTTCTAATGGATATAATTGTTTAGGTGAATGATGAACATGTTGGTCTTGTGATGGAGGCACTTTCACACAGGAGGGGTGAAGTAGTTGACATGGGCCCCGTCCCCGGTACCACAGGAAGGACCCGCTTGTCACTAACCTGCCCTTCTAGGTCAGTTTTTACCATGTCATCTCTTTTAGGAACTTAGGACATTTTTTATGGTCAATTTCATATACTCTCATTTCAAGGCTAAATGGGCAAGACCATGCTCTTCAAGACATGAGAAATATAATTTGCACTCCTTTCCCTTTGCACATAAAAAATTCTCCAAGTTACAGCTCCTTTTTTCTTTGTTTATTTCTGTGCAGTTTACAATTTGCACTTTTTTGGATAAATCTTACGAGGAGAAGGGTTATATGTGATATTTACAGTACAAACATGTTTTAGAGATACGATTAAAATATTTTTAAATTTATTATTGGTATGATGATATGGTACTTTATGGTAGAACTAAAAACATTCCTTCTTTTTTTCAATGTCATACAATTTAATTATCTATTATCTTCATTGTTCACCAGGAGGCTGTGATGATTCCAGCTGTGCAATGCTATTTGTAATTCAATTGTAATTTAACCGGTGACTTGTTTGTTTACAGAGGCCTTGTTGGGTACCGAAGTGTTTTCAGCAGTGACACACGTGGAACCGGGTTCATGCACCGTGCATTTGATTGTATGAATTTTATCTTTAAAGTTGTTTGTATAACAATTTCATTGCTTAGGATACCTGCACTATGTATCCTTCAATTTAAGTTTTGTATAATACAAAGCCATAGTCTTAGTTTGATTTTCTTCTAGTACTTGTGCTATCTATTGATGTATGCAAATCGTAAAAACTAGATATTGTCTCTGTCTAATTGTTTACATATTTTTTCCACATTTTTCAGGTTATGCCAAATTCAGAGGTGCACTAGGAAACGTGAGGAAGGGTGTCTTGGTAAGTATAGTGTTCTTGTCTCTGTGTGTGTAGTACCCCCCCCCCCCCCCCCCCCCCCGCGCTGTTTTCCTTATATTACAGCTTATTTAGTGACATTGCATTAGTAACAACATAATAACAAATTTTATGCTTTTTTTTATTTTGACTTTACCTTTGACGTTAAATAACAGGTCTCAACAGGACAAGGGATTATAACGGCACATGCACTTGTGAGCTTGGAAGCTCGTGGGATTCTCTTTGTTTCTCCTGGCATGGAGGTGCTCCCTTTTTTATACACGCAGTAAAAAAAAACAATTCTGGATAATAAAAAGGTTATTTTGTTTTATATTATGATCTAGATTTGTTCTAATATTGTGCACTTTTTCATGATATGAACTATGAAGACATATGAAGGCATGATAGTTGGTGAACACTCGCGTGATTCTGATCTCGATGTAAGTAGGCTTTTTATGGGGCATATCCAAGGTGGATCGGGTCTAAAGGTTGAACATGTGGGGCCCACTAGAAAGCAGTTACTTTTCTTAGGGACCCCACATTTTCAACCCTAAACCTGGTTATACCCTCGTATGCACCTGCATCTCTCTCTCTCTCTCACACCTTGGCAGCAGCTCTCTGTCTCTCTCATGTCTTACTCTTAGCATCTGTCTCTAATCATATTTGACAGGTGAACCCAGTAAGGACAAAAGAACTGAACAACATTCGTGCTGCAGGAAAAGATGAAAATGTTCGCTTAACCCCTCCTCGCTTGGTACGTTCTCTCAAATATTACAGTATTAGATTGTCATGTTGATACTGTATCTATAGCGTACTGTACAATGTAGTATTAATTTGTAGTCCATTATCATAATTAAAGTTATATATTTGTGCAGATGACTTTGGAGGAGGCAATTGGCTATGTTGCCTCTGATGAACTCATTGAGGCAAGTCGTTATTATATTTTTGTTTAGTTGTTGCTTTTCCATTTTTGTAATGCATTTTCCCGGTCTAACCAAGGGCGGATCTAGGTATAGCTCAGGGGTATTTGGCCACCCCATGATTTAAAAAAATAATAATAATCATGCATATTAAAATTTAATTTAATTTTTATTTTTAGAAGTTATTATACAGTTCAGCCCTCCCTCGTGAAATGCTAAATGTGTGCTTGTAGCCTAGTGGTTAGAATTTCATTTAGTGGTTGTGGAGACTTGAGTTCAAATTTCAGTGACCACACATTATGTATTTTAACATATTATGTATTTACGTTTTAGCCCCCTCTATCTAAATTTTCTTGTTCCACCCTAGATCTTAACAGAAAGATAATTTATGTTCAGGTAACACCCAAAGCTATAAGATTAAGGAAGAGATATCTAGATGGCAATAAGCGCAAGACGATGAAAAATAAACTGAAAGAATGAGACCATATGTTACTGAGATCACAGCTATGCATTACTTATCTCAATAGTTAGAACACTATTTATTTATACAGTGTTTATATACAGTGAGCTGTATTAGATTTTGGAATTTTGGGGGCAAACCATGGGCCCAAAATTTTTGCAATTTAATGGGGTCATAGTACCTGCATTGTATTGTATTTTGTAGATTTTGTTTTTCATAGAATAATGAGTGCTACGTCAAAGAATTCTTTCATAAATTAAATACAATTTTTAACTTCATATATGAAGATTTACTATGATTGTCAACATTGGAAAGAGAAACTTGTCATTATAAACGTGATCATAAACATTTGAAATTTTTGTTCTGTTGAGGTTTTTTTTTCTAGTGTATATTTTCTCCCGTCTTTATTTTTTCAACACCAATTCTGATGGTGATGGCACTACAGTGTACTGTAATGTAACAATGCATATGAGTTGGCCGATATTAGTTACTGGCATGTTACTTTCTAATGCTGATTTTTGTTCTGTATGCATATTGATCTAAACTGGTATTTGTATAGTACGTGCCTTTTTACCGTAATCCAAGTTGCTGGTCAACTGCATCCAGATTTATATTAAGACGCATTCATTGTTCTCCAATTGTATTACAGGCGAACAATGTGTTGCTGTATTGGAGGTGATGCATGGCATCCTATTATTAAATGGAAATAGGAATTGAGAAATCAAGTGCAAGAAATGATAAATACAATCAAGTCAATATTAATCGGGACCTTCTGGTAACAGGCGGCCTCTACAATTTATGCTGTCTCAAGTGACTATTCATGATAGAAGTAGAACGCACATGCTCAACATAAATTGATTGAGGCGACGCCTAAAAAAGTGTATCTCCTCAAATAACTGGAAGTGTTTAGAATTTGATCATGTCCATGTTTACGTTATAATGCTGAAAATAGTTAAGATACACTTGATGGGTAAATGAATCGTAATATATATGGATCAAACAATTTTGAGCCGTAGAGTATTTCTTTTAGGAAGCTGATATGAGTACCTATGCTACAGTACCTGCACTGTACCCACACCTAAACTGCCATAACTGCTTGTGGGGACCGCAACTATTCTAAAACTGTAATTTATTTTATAAATTTAATAGTAATACTGTCAAGTATATAGGTCAAACAGGGCAAGTATTTATACATATACAATGAACTACATCTGATATATGAATTTTTCTAAAATAACTGTACCTGCACTTTTTTTTGAAAAATTCTCATGTTGTACCCGCATTAGGGGACCACTCAAACGGCATGTGGGGACCGCAACTGTTCCAAAACTGTAATTTTGTTTTACAAATTTTGATACTGTCAAGTATATAGCTCAAACAGGGCAAGTATTTATACCTATACAATGAACTACATATGATATATGAATTTTTCTAAAATAACTGTACCTGCACATTTTCTTGAAAATTTCTCGTGTTGTACCCGCATTAGGGGACCACTTAAACGGCATGTGGGGACCGCAACTGTTCCAAAACTGTAATTTTGTTTTACAAATTTTAATAGTAACACTGTGAAGTATATAGCTCAAATAAAGCAAGTATTTATACCTATACAATGAACTACATATGATATATGAATTTTCCTAAAATAACAGTGCGGGTACTGTAGCGCGTACAGTGCGGTACCCACGCTACAGTACCCGCACTGTTATTTTAGGAAAATTCATATATCATATGTAGTTCATTGTATAGGTATAAATAATTGCTTTATTTGAGCTATATACTTCACAGTGTTACTATTAAAATTTGTAAAACAAAATTACAGTTTTGGAATAGTTGCGGTCCCCACATGCCGTTTAAGTGGTCCCCTAATGCGGGTACAACACGAGAAATTTTCAAGAAAATGTGCGGGTACAGTTATTTTAGGAAAATTCATATATATAGTTCATTGTATAGGTATAAATACTTGCCCTGTTTGAGCTATATACTTGACAGTATCAAAATTTGTAAAACAAAATTACAGTTGCGATCCCCACATGTCGTTTGAGTGGTCCCCTAATGCGGGTACAACATGAGAATTTTTCAAAAAAAAGTGCGGGTACAGTTATTTTAGGAAAATTCACATATCAGATGTAGTTCATTGTATAGGTATAAATACTTGCCCTGTTTGACCTATATACTTGACAGTATTATTATTAAATTTGTAAAATAAAATTACAGTTTTAGAATAGTTGCGGTTCCCACAAGCAGTTATGACAGTTTAGGTGTGGGTACAGTGCGGGTACTGTAGCGTGGGTACTCATATCAGCTTCCTTCTTTTAATGATCTCTATATCTTGAAAAATAGTAAAAGAATCAAACAAATATTAATTCAACATAGATTTCAAAACGTAATAAAATTAATTAATCATTTAAATTTTAAAAATCAGTGTATTTATATGAATTAATAAGTTCAAAAATGAACATCTATAAATTGTCCACATTAGTGTGTATTTTTGCAAGCTTTTAATACCAATTTAAAAATGTCGAAATGTTATAATTATTTACATGTGTATAAAGAAAATGATATATATTATATTTAATAATTTAACTTGATATTAGAGTTTTAAATTTTGATTGATTAAAGTTTTAGAAATAGAGACACAGTAAATGCAAAAAAATGAAGGCTGTTTAAAGTTTACTTCCGAGTAATTTATTACTTTTTACACACGGAGCAACTAGGTTAACCAATTAGAAGGTTTAGGTATCATGGAAGTTGCTTTGATGCTAAAGATGAGCATGTAATCTACTCCAGGTATAATTTTTTTCTGGTACTCTCAATGCATCTAGGACATTGATTTTGAATATCAACTTTGTAGACATGTGCTTGCACTGATTATCCTTGCTTTCCTTTTCCATATTCTTGCTTTAATTAATTGCCTCCTGCACGCAACACCAATCTTTAAAAACTTTTTAAGTGTTGAGATCGATCTATACTTCTCTACTGCTTTCAAACATTAATTAATTTTCTCTTCATCTGTTGCCCTTTCTCATTCAACCAAGCTCGAATTAGCAAGCAATGGCAAGCATGTTGATATCGGGCCTGATACCTCTCCTCCAACAGCCTGGATTGATGCTCGAGATGGAGGAAGAGTGCCAGAAGCTGCTCAACCTTTTCGCTGATATCCAGCCCAATCTCACTGATGCCGAATTACGTGCTGGAGGTGAACCAGACGTCAGAACCTGACTTGCTGATCTCCATTCAGCAGCGTATGATGCTGACGATATTGTAGATGATTTCAGATATGCAAAGCTCCAGGCAGCGGCTGAGGCCGAAGGCTACCCAAATCGGAATGGTGACACAGTAAGGACTGGTTTCTTCCTCTTTTCTTGTTTTAAGACTAGAATTAATCAGAGTGGGGTGTTGCAAGGAATTGTAAATAGAATTGTTCCTGTTGTGAAAAAAATTGAAGACCTTGTCGAAAGGATGAGAGTTCTCAACTTTCGACCTGGCCACGAGACAATCTCTGTCGGACTTGAGAAACTGCTTTATCTCTTCCGACAATCTCTCAACTTTCTCAACTGCTTTTCTCAAGTCCGACAGAGATTGTCGGAAGAGATAAAGAAAAGGAAGCTGTGGTGAATGACTCAAACAATCCGATCTACTTCTTAAACTGCACATTATAGGTCCACAGGGAATAGGCAAGACTGCCTTGGTTCAATTTGCATGCAACGATGCCAGAGTGAGCAAGTATGAGGTATGCATGGGTTGAGGTCAGACTTAAATTTAACATTGGTAAAGCGGCAAAGTCTGTTATTGATCAGGTAATAGAGAAAGACTGTTGCATATCCGAAGGCGATATAGATTTACTACGGCTTCGCCTTTATCAAGAACTAACGGGGAAGAGGTTGATTCTTGTAGTGGATGATGCGGGGAGCCCCAATTATTTTTTGGACGACCAGCTGTTGGTATTCATTAATCAGTGGCTACATATGGATTGCGCAGCTATTTAGTAGTTATAAGCAATTTTAATATTTTAGCTGATAACCTGACGTTGGCGGGTGACCTTATTTATCTACCAGAACCTTTGATGGCTGACGTGACGTTGGCAAGTGACATTATTTATGTACTAGAACCTTTGATGGCTGACAATGGATGGAATCTGTTTTGTGAGAAAGCATTTTCTGATGATGCTAATGAAACTTGTCCAGAGATATTAGAAGAGATGGGCAAGGAAATTATGGTCAAATGCAGAGGATCACCACTGGCGGTGAATATGATGGGTGGTCTGATGAGGTTCAAGAAAGGGCCTAAAGAATGGCAAGGAGTAATTAATCAATTAAAAAAGGAGATTTTGAATGATATTGGTGCTGTAACTGTTGAGACAATTATCAAGGTGTGCTATGATTACTTGTGTTCGCAAGTTAAGCAATGCTTTGCATTTTGTTCTCTCTTTCCCGAGGGCCGTTACATGGACAAGGAAGTTTTGATCAAACTTTGGATGGCCAGTGGTCTACTATTGCATTCAGATGGAACAAGATCAATGCCTCTGGAAGAAAAGGGTAACATTATTTTCAACGAGCTTGCCTCGAGACACTTCTTTGAGGATGTTAAGCTCGTCCATGAAGATTATTCATATGCGAACAAACATGGATAGCAGAGTAACATGCAAGTTGTTATACCTTATCCATAACAGGTAGTGATTGCTGCAAGAGAATTCGCCCTGCTAAAATCTATTTCTGATGAATCACCGGTAGATATTCCCAAGTTGTTAGAAACCAATCGAGGGGTGCGTATCTTATTGTCCCCAGATGATCCCTTTATTAGAATTGTTAACTGGAATGCAGTGCCCAATGTAAACTCCTTGAGAGGGTTGCACTTGCACTCTGCTTTATTTCCAAAGCAAACTCCTTTGGAATTGAAATATATGAAACACTTGCGATATCTCGATCTATCCAGAAGTAGAATCAAAACATTACCTGAAGCCACAAGCTTATTATACTTCTTAGAAACTCTAAATCTCTCAAAATGTTTGCTCCTTTACCAGCTTCCAGAAAATATGAAATATAGGAGAAGCCTAAGGCATCTCTATATACATAAGTGTCCAAAGCTAAAGAAAATGCCAGTGCATTTCAATCAGCTCTGCAACCTACAGACCCTTACAACTTACATTATTGGAGAAAAAAATGGCCGGTACCAGCATTGATCAAATAAAGGGCTTGCATCTGTGGTTTGCTTGAATTGTATAACTTGCATAAGGTGAAAACTGCAACAATTGCAAAAGATGCTGATTTGATTTTAAAGACGAACTTGGATAGACTTACTTTATGTTGGGGTAGTGAACAACTAGTTATGCCGAAAGAAAATAATGATTTGGCAGTATTGGAGGCTCTACAACCTCACAACCGGTTGAAGGTGTTAAAATACAACAATATGGGGATAATGAATTTGCAACTTGGCTTGCCAATCCAATGGCAATGGGTCTAGTTAATTTGGTTGAACTTCATATGATTGGTTGCTCACAATGCACAACCCTTCCTGCAGTGTGGAAGTTGTCGTCTCTTAGTTTGGAGCTATTTTTCCCCAGCCTCTTGAGGCTGATATTGGTTGGTCTGAAGAAGTTAGAACTTGGAAAGATGAGATGAACAAGAAGAAGTAATGCAAACGATAGAAGATCAGGAAGCTTAGTTGAAGAAGAAACCGCAACTATAGAAAATTATAGGTTGCTCCAGTCTGTCACACATCTAATTACACAATCAGGAAGCTTAGTTGAAGAAGCCAACATTGCAAAAGCAAGTAATGTTGATAATGAGCCATTTACAACAATAGGAGCAGAGGTAAAGGGACATGTGAACCATCATCTTAGAATAATGCGAATGGATTCAACTAATAGTTTTTTCATGCCTACAGCCTTACCGCATTCACTAAAGGGTCTCTGGAGATCATTTAAATGTCTTCTTTATTTGGATATTATTCGTTGCCAGTCTCTTGTTTTCTGGCCTTTTGAGTTTAGATACTTGAAAATGTTGATACGGTTGTCAATTCGGATGTGCCCGAACCTAACTGGCATACTTCCTGCCCATGCAAAAAATAACATAAGTCTCTTGCCGAACCTGCAAAAGCTAGAATTCTATGGATGTAGTTCTTTAAAAGGAGTTCCTGAATGTGGATATGAACTCAATGTTTTGGAACTAGACGAGTGTCCTGAAGTCGAGTCGGTTTCAGGCATAAAGGGGCTGGAGATGTTGTATCTCTCATGCACAAGATGGACCTCTTTGCCGAGTGGGTTAGCTACAATTGACGGGTTGAAGACTCTTTGGATGTCTGAATGTAATAGCGTGGCATCCTTGCCATATGAATTAGAACATATATGTTTTCTCCACAGCTTGATCATTAACGATTACCCATTGCGGAAGAAATTACCTGGAGCTGAATGGCTCTCTTCGTCAGTTAGAAAGCTTCATATTTCAAAGTGTCCGAACCTTGTAAAGCTTTGCCAACAAGAACTGTACTCTTCTATAATCTCACGAAATGGCGAAATTACAGATAATGAATCCACCAGTTACTAATTAATGCTTCTTCAAGGTACATAGCACCTCCTTTTTTATCTATATAAATGTATATTGAATCCTTTCCTATCAACAAAAAAGTGGGTCATTAGTAATTCATCTTATCACTAATCAGTACAATATTGAAAAAAAATGAATTTTCAGGCTTCACCCAGCTACCTACAAGGCTTATAAGTAACCACTCTCTACTCTCTGTTTGATGTTGCTTCTAGTTATAGGTACCGAACCTGATAGCTCCCAATTAATGTTGATTTTCAGTACCACTTAATATTCTTTTATAGTTAATTTATTTTTCTTTTTCTTGTTTCTTCAATAGATTCGTCGAATGAGTACATCATCATACCACACCTGAACTAATTCTGGGTCCTATCATACAATTATCCAAGACTAGTTTCCTTCGAGTAGCCTATAGCAAAGGGACTTCGTTTCTATTCAGAGTTCATTTGCTGAAATTACATTACATTCATGCTATCAGTTGCTTGCTTTGTAATATGTTTTTTATAATTTATTCATTTGATTATTAGTTTCATGTAACTGACATACTCGTGCTAAAATGCTGGCTGTCAATTTCATTCTTTAATCGATGTTACCAGTCATTTGATTCTTAGTTTCATCTGTTGCCTTTAACATTCAACCTCGAATTAGCAAGCATATAAGCCTAAAGTCCATCACCCATAGGAAATAATAAATCTGCTGTTATTCCGATCCCAATCGTTCAAAATTTTCAATACACAAATATCAATAAAGAAACTTTTTCATGCACAAATCTCAATGAAGATCAATGATTGGGATTGAAATAACAGGTTCCTGTTATTCAATAACAGCAGATTTATTTCCGGTAGGATGGGTACAGAAAATTTGCAATAAACAATCATATAAGCCTAAGGTTTAAATTTATATCCAGCGAACTGTGGAATATCCTTTAATCATGCAATAGTAACAAAACAAAAATATGATTGTTTATTGTACAGAAAAATATAATAGTAACAAAAATATGAGTGAAGAAACAAAACAAATTTTATTGACTTGAGATTGAGCGCCACGTTATTGCTCGGAACCATCCAATTCGCTTCTTGATGTGTGTGCACTTGATCCACATAAATATTGAAGCGGCACACATGAACCGTGAACCGATCAGACGGTTCTAAACAGGCATCGAACCGATTTGGGACCAATGCCCATCCGCTCCCTTACAATTCCCAAAAACTGTGTGATAATGTTGTAAGACCTCTCACGCGTTCATGCAAAGAACTAAGAGACTATTTATAGTGACATAACTAATTGAGATAATTATATGTTTCTATAAAACAAAACAAGTTGATAACACAAGTTACACCAGCTCTGGATACTGCTTTACAGTTTTAGATTAAGTAATAAATAACAAAATAGAAATCTGCAGCAAATTTAAATTACTAAAAAGGTGTTCAAACTACAGATAGATAAATTTAAGTTCATACAGCAAGAGAAAAATGCCTCCTACAGTTATATCTCCTGAAAAGAGAGGCTATCACTTGCGTGCTTCGGTCTTCTTCTGTTCTTTGGCTACAAACAGGAAAAAATAAACGAGGTAAATAAAAACCTGTATCATATTTTTGAAGGATGTAAAAAACAGTCAGAAATATAAAAAAAATGATAAAGAAAAGGAATTTCCTTGTACATTTAAAAAAAACAGCATAATGTGCTAGAAACTTTTCTCAGTTGGAAAGAATTTTTCGAGAAGTGCCAACAATTGAGTAGGGTTAAAATGCCCCATTGGTTTTGTGCCCCAATCATACCCGACATCTTTATCTCCGTTCTCAAAGTTCAAACAATTGATCCGAATTGCTCAATATGAAATTCATATTAAAATGTGCTTAGAGACCAAATTTTATATTTTTTTGGAAAACTTTTACTATTTTTTTAGATAGGTACAAAATCACTGTTTTTGGATGGTCCAGAACAGTGATTTGGTCTCTTAGCCCATTTAATATGGATATCATGTTGAGCAGTTCGGATCGACTGTTTGAACTTTGAGAACGGATATAAAGATGTGGGGTGATTGGGGCACAAAACCAATGGGGGCATTTTAACCCTACTCAACAATATTTATAGAAAGAAAAAAACATTATGTGTATAAAGAGGAGGGTTCAAATGCCTCCATTTTTTGTGCCTCCATCATACCTCCAGTTTCAGAACTACAATAATTTAAAACTTAAAACTTAAATGTCAAATAAAACCGTTAGATATGATCTATATCATTTTTACCTATGCACACATAAAAGATCACGACAATTCGATCTTGTTTTGATTAGTATCAAGAGCTTGCAAATATACCCCGATGTGGATAAATTCCGGACGTTAATTTTTCACCTTGTTGATTCATATGAAACCAAAATCGAAAAGTGTGTAGAGAAAATAATATAGATCACATCTAACGGCTTTATTTTGACATAAAAATTGTAGAATTTTTGTTATTAGAAATTAAAAAGTGGAGGCATGTCCCCAACTTGTTTGGGACTAAAGGCTTTGTTGTTGGAGGCATGATGGAGGCATTTGAACCCTCCTCGCATAGAAATAAGAAAAATAATAATTTTAAAATAAAAAAGTACCTGCTCTCTCTTCTTCTCGCTTCTTGGCAGCTTCGGCTCTCTGTTGCCTTATCAAAGCAAGGCGCTCTAAAATTTATTACAAAAGGAATTCCAGTTAGATTTCACAATATAAATCTTCAGGACCAAAACGAATAATAAAATATTCTGAAGCTTTTTAAGTACCTAAATCTTTACGAGCTTGTTCTGTCTTTCCCTGCTCCTGGAGCCTCATGTATCGCTCATGTGCCTTCTGTTTCTCCAACTCCTCCCTGTGTTTTATTATTATTATTACAATTGATTTAATTTTTTGTTCTAATACTTGAGATGAGAAATAAAACCCATGTCAAAGATCCCTTTGACAGTGAAAACATGGCCTTTTCAATAAGGCAATGCATTGGTCAAAATTAAACAAATTTTGGGGAGAAGAAAAAAAAAAACACCCTCCAAAGTAGTAAAAGCAAAATGTAAAAAGTAATCTCTTTCTTATAAAAAAGGTAAGGAAGTGCAAGATAGTTATACTATCAAAGGGTAACCACAATTTCATGGATCTTAGCATTAAACAGGCAGCATAACTATGAAAAGTTTTAGTAGATTAAAATCTAACCTTTCGCGCCTTGAGAGTTCTGTTGTTTTACCAAGCTGCAAGATAAAAATTGATATTATCAAATTAGGCAGTAAATTCAATCATGTCTACACAGATTCCATGGGCATAGTAACTATGTATGAATTATAGTTCAACTAACAGTAATAGATTCAACTTGCCTACAACACATTATGGTCCAAATTCATAGCCACTTCTAATTTTATTTGATAAAGTGAAATGCAAAACTAAATGGAAAATACATGAATGCCCAGATTTAAAAAAAAAAAAAATTGAAAGATCATTAGACAATTTCTGTGAATGCCAATTTTGGTTCGCAGATATTGTATACAAAACCAACTATGTTGTATTGCATATAAAATGTGATTCACAGACATTATCTGCCAACAAAAAAGGAGTTCGCAGATACTGTCTGCGAATTTTCTAGTTTAAAAGATCCCAAATTCATAATCTGTTCCTCTTTACTTTTTGAATTTACATTATCAAATAAAAAAAGGTGTTTGGCAACACATTGATTCCGGTTTAAATTAATTACACTTGAATCCTTAGCCTCCGCTCAAACTTTGTTTCTGGATTTATAATTGAGGGGTAACGGCAAGACCATAAGAGATTTCTTAGGAGGGGTTATTTTGGTAACTAGATTGAAAACTGTTTTTCTTAATTCCTCTAAAGCAACTCTAAAGGAAACTAACTTACATCAACTTCTTTTGCTTTCACATTCTTCGACTTCGCTAAGTTCGGATTCTCTATCTTAATGACACCTTCAGTACCCTTCCTTTTCTGAAAAATCAAAATATTAAAAATAAAGAATTTTGATTTGAAAAAAGAAGGATAAAAGATGCAAACAGCACCCAATATCTTAATTTACTCACAACCAAAACATATCTCATATTTGCAATTAACACCCGCTATAGAGCCCCGATAGAAATGACTTAATTAGACACATGATTTCATGCAACTGAACCATATATAACTGTGAACAAACTCAATTATTTTTAAAACATTAAACATTGTTCAATCTGTGCTCACTAGTATTAGAAAAGAACTTATTATGATAAGAAAATCTCAACATTTACATTAGAGTGAGGCTATGGTACTATGCATAGCACGGTTTGGTCCGTGCTACGGCTCAATATTTGAGTTTTCAAAATCCTAACGGTCGATCCGAACCGTTCAACATGATTATAAAATGAATATGTACTTGCAAACCAAATTTTACATTTTTTCGAATTTTTTTACTATTTTTTTAGATAGGTAGAAAATCACTTGATCTGAAAATTCTGGTCCATCCAAAAACAGTGATTTTCTACCTATCTAAAAAAATAGTAAAAAAATTCAAAAAAATGTAAAATTTGGTTTACAAGTACATATTCATTTTATAATCATGTTGAACGGTTCGGATCGACCGATAGGATTTTGAAAGCTCAAATATTGAGCTGTAGCACGGACCATTCCGTGCTATGCATAGTACCATAGCCTCACTCTTTACATTATATGTTACGACATAACACTAACCTAATGTTTGTGTGCTAATTACAATTATCTCTAAAAGTTGGTTGGTAGATGGAAATATGAGAACATCAGGTGTTACCAGTCCAGAGGTAGGAGAAATAATGGACGGTATCAACTACAAGTTAATTTTTGGAAGATTTTTGTAAAAACTATTAATTAATATATATAATTTATATTTATAAGGTTAATGTCCATATTAGTGAGGTCATTCGACCCCACAATCTATATATGGAGCTTTGCCACTGGGTGCTAGTTACAAATACACAAAGCAAAAAAAAAAAAAATGCCATAAAACAAGAGATAGAAACAGTACAGAATCATCTTCGGTTTCCTCCTCAGATTCCTCTTCAGATTCCTCAGTTTCTTCGTTTTCTTCTTTCTCGTTATATTCAGCCTCCTCCTGCTCGTTTTTAAGAAAGTTTAATTAGTTCAAAAATAATAAACTTCAAAACAAATTACTATTAAGAGAAATTACATCCCCAATGAATGCATGTACCTTCCTAAAGGTTCGGGGTCGAGTTGACGTGCCAGCCGCTGAAACCATATAAAAAGAAACAGATAATTAGAAATTATTTCATATAAAGTTTAAAAGCTCAAAGTTATAATTGGCAAAAACAAAAAAAGAGTACATTAGGTATGGAACCAGCACAGGTCATTCGGCTAAAAGGTTTTTTCCTATACCTAGTTATCATTGTACATGCATTTGCAACAACCTCAACAAATAAAAATTGACAATAAAGGCTTCTTCAACTTCTCTTTCCTGATTGGCAACAAATAGTTGGAATAAGAACTGCACCAGACATTATTCCATCTAAAAAATCACATCTCAATTTGATGCCTCATCAACACGAAGGTTCTTTTCAAGTATAATAAAACTTTAAAAAATAGGTAAATAAAACAATTACAAATCATGAGTTCTCTCAAGTTCAAAATCAAAATCTTCTCTGATATTATCTTAATTGAAAATTCACAAAATTTAGAAAAAAATTGAGAGAGAGCAAATTAGACGATCTCTTTACCCATCTCTTCAACCGTGGAGAAATTTCTCCGACCGGTCGGCTTTCCCTTAAACTTTCCCCTTCCCATTTCGATCTGATCGAGCGCGCAAGCGACGAAGAAACACCGTGCCGCTGGAGAGAGAGAAACAAAGAGAGAAGAGAAGCAGATGAGAGAGAGGGTTTCTGGTCGATTGAAATCGCGTAAGAAACCCTATAAACTGTCAGGTGGACCCCTCAATTAAGTTTCTCCTGTTCGTATCTTTCGATTTTTATTATAACTCAAAGTTTGAGTTTAGATTCTGACCGTCAGATCTGTTGTAGCACGACTATTAAAGGACGCCTTGCAGTCCGGATTCTGATCGGATGGATCCGGACTCGTTCGTATCTTTGGATTTTTATTTAGAGGGGTATTTTATTTTGAGTCGAGAATCAAACCAATTTGGTGAAAGGTAAAGTTGGCGTAAGATCAACGGAGAATATAGAAAGATAATTTTAGAAAGTGATTTTTAAGCAAGATTCCGATTTTATCGTGTAAATGTAGTAATGACAAAAATAGTTGCGGTTTTCTTAAAGTTTACCATGTTAAATAGGTTGGTTTCTCCTTGAGGGCCTGTTCGGCTGTACTGGAAAAATTACTGTTCACGTGGAAAAAAAAA
The DNA here is from genome assembly GCA_025461125.1 of Carex kokanica. Taxonomy (NCBI): domain Eukaryota; kingdom Viridiplantae; phylum Streptophyta; class Magnoliopsida; order Poales; family Cyperaceae; genus Carex; species Carex kokanica. The sequence goes on along the minus strand of JAJGRX010000848.1, from coordinate 866,124 downwards.
ATTCACTCAGAGTGAATATTTTTTTTCCCACGTGAACAGTAATTTTCAGTTCAAAAATTTTGTTTTCTCGTACCCATTTCCGAACCCACACTGCAGCCGAACAGGCCCTGATAGAGTTAAGGACATGTTTAGCATAGGTTTAAAAGTAAGGTCTAAATTAATTATTTTAAATTAGACTGACTAAATTATTTTTATTTGGTAGAGATTTAAAATTTTGTTATTAATGTAAAGCATAATATAGTTGTTGTTATTATTATTATTATTATTATTATTAGTACCATTATTAATATTAGTATTACTGCTATTGTTATTATTATTATTTTATTATTATCTATCTTGACTTTGATTGAGTTTCATTTCTAGCATACTCTAGCTTGTTTGGGACGAAAGACTTAGTTGTTGTTATTGTTGTAGAGATTTAAAGTTTTATTTTGAGTTCGATGGACACTGGAGCTGTCCGATTCGTTGTAAAGTTCGTGTGCATGAATCTCAAAGCAAGGCACGCACAAATTTTAAAGCGCTCAGATGGTTCCAATGCCCATTGTACTTAAAAGTAGGTCAAAAGTCCATCAAACCTACACTTGTATTTATTTATGTGAAATGTGAATGGATTTTATATTAAAAAAATTCATGGCATATTATTTATAAATTGTTTATGACAATTTTTTTTATAAATTTAGATTTCATTAATGGAAAAAAAATAACAATCGATCATGTCCAGGATTTAATAACCATTTGAACCATGGACCATGGACCATGGTCAAATCGGAGCCTTTTTAAATCAAAGAGTTCGATCACAGATAAGCAAAAAAATTTTTTTTTATTGTTTTGTAGATCTAACTTTAGAAAAGTTTTGCATACACAATTGTTATTTTACTTTTTATTTTTAGAAACTAAAAATCATGTTTGTTAGAGACAACACAACACACATTAGACTGAATACTAAAATAGACACGGTGGTTGATAAAAAGATCTCCCTGGCGATTTCCCTGGCGATTTCCCTTCTCCTACCCCTCCCCCTTACTCCCACCGCTTCTCTCTACCTCTTAGCTCCCCCCTCACATCTCTGGCACTCCAATAGTCTTAAATGCTCACTTCCTCCTCCCCCTCCTATTTCTATTGCTGACCCAAGTCCTCAGAGGAGTTAATGGAGCAGGTGTATCCGTACTTGCCACCAAATCGGCCAATTGAGAGAGCTTCTCTTTACTTCCCAACAGATCATATCCCTGCATTTACAGCTGTACAGTTGGAGCTCGACCGTACTATTTGCCTACGGGGCCCACAACTCCACCTCCATGGCAATATATTTGGGGTTCAACATCAGCTAGTCTCTCTCTTTGGGGGTCTCACGCACCATTACCCTTATACTCCATGGGAGAACAGCTCGTTCCTTATCACTCTGCCGGCAAACCTACATCGCGCTCAGGTCGTCCAGGAGCTCATACCATGGTGTACCTATTGTAATATTCTGATCACGGCCTGGAACCCGGCTCTCTTCTTGTACCGGCAACCGCCCTTTGCTTTCCGGGTCCACGTCCTCATCACGGGCTTCCCTCTCCCGTTATGGCACGAATTTTACATCATACGTCTCCTATCCCTGTTAGGGGAGGTCCTGTTCGTTCACGAGGATAACCTGTTTGGCCGGGACAAATCTCTTATTGCTGCTTCTATAAGATGCTTGGATATACGATGCATACCAAGATACATTACTGTACATTTCGGTCCTTTCTGGCAGGAATGCAGCGTGCACATCCAGGATTGGGGGGACCTTCCATATATCCCACCACGCATCCGTCCAATGCCGGACTTTGCCAACACGGTAAATCTATTCGGTGATAGTCCAACTGAAGCTGATCGGCTCTCTCCTATTCGCGCACACGGCATTACTTGCCAGGACTATATCCGTCACGCTCTTCAGTTACCGGCCAATCCATCGTTCCACTCTATTCAACCAGGTCACCTGACTCAAATGAAACAACAACTGAGGAGAGGAGTGTCAATAGTGGCTACCAAAGCTAGCATGCGAATTGGAGCCCTGCATCTTTTCCCGGAATTTTGTATGCTGCTATCGTATTTGCTCATGGCTGCCTTTTCAGTCTATTTCGGCAAACCGCCATTGATGAACCCTAAACCACTGTTGGCTGCAGGTAAACCTGCTACAACTGCTAAGAGGACACGTGCCACTAGCCTAACTCATCCAACCATGCAAAAGCAACCCCAGGCTACCAACTACCCAATTATTCAACCTCTTGCTACAAGTGGAACACATCAGGCCTCCCATGTCTCCCACGTAACCCTTCCCCCCACTCATGAAACCCAACCGAATCCTTTCACATCTCTGTTGCACGAGCCCATCACACCTCCTATTCTGTCTCCAACTGCTATTCCTTTTGACCCGGGTTCTTCTCATGACCATACACCACAACCCCCCAGTCTAGATACATCTCAGCATGGGGCGGGTACAACCTCCACTTTAGACACCCCAGCTGTCCACAAACGGGTCAACCCATCCCACAACACGTCCCCTACCCCCTCTTGTTTCCACTCTATTTTCACCCCACAGCAACAAATCATTCCTGCGCCTGTCTGTTCAGCTAAATATCCATCTTCACAGACCTCCATTCTTGGGCCCCACCCCAACCATAGTCCTCCACTCCCCTCAACTATGCAAAGCCAGGAAGAAATCTCATCTCTCTTTGCTTCTCTCTCCCCCTCGCTACAAGGAAATCGAGATGCACTACCAGTTCCACTGCACATCACAGCCACTAGAGATTGGTCACTATCATGTCTAGCTCGAGTCCTCACCGATCGTATGGTCCTCGATGTGAATTTCATCGGTACCATGATAAAAAATTGGAGGGTACACCCGGCAACCCGCATCTCGCCTATTGCACAGCACACTTACCTGGTAGACTTTGTGTGCTCTACGGAAATGTATGAAGTCCTCAGAAAAGAGCCATGGTTATACCGTAGTGACATCGTTTCCATGAGGCAAGTTCATGAGCCTTCACATCTCAGCCCGGGTTTCGTTAATCATGTGGCTCTATGGACTCAATTCCACAATGTCCCTCCGGAAATGTTGTCTACCGAAGGAATTCTCTATCTTGCAAATACAATTGGCACACCTGTCTCGGAGGTTTCCCCTGGATATATAGATGGTCGGTTATTCATGCGTGTTAAAATCTCTTACGTGGCATCTCAAGCCCTTCAGGATAAGCTAGCACTGGATCATCCAGCAATGGGCATCACTCCTGTTTATCTGGTGTATGAAAGGGCTACTCGCCTATGTTCTTACTGCGGACATGTAGGACACGACATTTCAGGTTGTTCCAAGCGGGGTCGTGTTCTGCAACTGTGTGCTGACCCAATGTACACTGAGAATCCCCAACTACTCGCCCTCATGCACCATCGTATGGGTGCCTGGATTAACTGCTCTGCTCTCGTGCCACGTCCTTCTGTGCACCATACCCAACACCATACCCCACAGACGCAAGCTGATACTTCTACCTCCCCTGCTATCCAGGACCCGAATAGTGGCACGCCTCCAAGCGGACCTAGTGTAACACGCTACCCATCAAGAGGGCCCCTGAACATTTCGGTGATGAATTTAGTGGGAGGCCTTCAACAGGGTCAGCCCCAGCCCAATAATGCCCCTCTAGGCCTGCCAGCACAATTGTCTCATTCGGTTCCTCAAATGGATGGTTCTCACGGCCCAGGCACTTCGAGGACTGATCCGGGCAGCCCACTTCCTCGGCCCATCACTATCTCACAACAGCAACCTAGCCCTAACACTAAGAATATTAATAACACACAGCCTGGGCCTAACCAACAAGCCTTCCCTACTTCTGTACCGGCCTATCATCCGATAAGAGCAGACCCGGGCACTAGTGGACTTCTCACTAAGCAAACCCGACAACTCACCATTCGGGATCCCCCTTACTCTGATGCATCACCCTCTCACAATGGTAGTCTATCCCCACCTCCGGGCTATCACAAGCGGCTTCGGGCAGCGTGCCCCAAATCGCCGCCACGGTCATCGTGAATCTATTGAGTTGGAATTGTCGCGGGAGCGGAGGCGCGACAATACCGACACTCAACCGTTACCTCCAAGCAACAAAAGCTCATCTTGCCTTCATATCCGAGACTAAGTGTGACACCTCTACAGCCATGGATCGCATTGCCGGCCTCCCTCTTCCAAATTTTGAAATTGTTCCCTCCACTGGAAAGAGTGGCGGTCTATGGCTTCTTTATTCAGATGACATTAGTATTACTATGTTAGAACGGTCATTTTACTTTTTGTTTATAAAGATAGAAAATGTAAGCGGGACTTGGATTTTGGGCATGATATATGGTGACCCGCACCATGTTGTAATGGAATATATATGGGATCGTGTTTTGTACTACTCTCGTTTGCATTTGCCTATCTGTTTAGTTGGTGATTTTAACTCAATTTTGATGAGCTGTGAAAAACATGGAGGTAATCCAAAACAATCACGTCACATGAGAAGTTTTCAGCAAATGATTCAAGCGGCCGGACTTCTGGACCTTGGCTATAGAGGTCCTGCATTCACATGGTCAAACAAACAACACAATGGGTCACTCATTCTGCAGCGACTGGACAGAGCCCTAGCAACAACAACATGGACTTCACTATTTCCGGCGGCAGCGGTCTACCATTTACCAAGGTTCAATAGTGATCATCACCCCATTCTTTTACGCACCAATCCGCAACCACCGCGAATAGCACGCCAATTTAAAATTGAAAACTGGTGGATGCAACACCCGGATTTTGACGGTATTTGCAAGCAAGCCTTAAACCAAGGCGGCTTGGATTGGAGCTCAACAACCCGACGGATTCGCACCAGTGTTCAAAGATGGATCCGGGTAGTGCCCCGACCCGATAAAGCCCTAATAGAATTGGAGGAACAAATGCTCCATTTACAGGCAGCGCAACCGGGCGCCTACAGCAAGCAAGTAGAACAGGAACTCGAAATCAACTATAATCGTTGTTTGCACCAGATCAACACTTATTGGTTGCAACGGTCTCGATTGCAATGGATTGCTGATGGGGATCTAAACACTGCCTTCTTTCATGCAACCACCAATTCGAGAAGAAGAAGGAATATGATACACATGCTTCAGTTGGATGATGGCTCATGGACCATTGACCCCAAAATAATACGAAAGGCTTTCATCCTGCACTTCCAAAATATTTACTGTGGGGAGGAGGAAGCCGTACAGAACTGGCCGGCTGCTGTTGGTGCGGCGTTACACAATACGGTTACAAGAGTCGAGCCTGAATTTGCTGCCACACTTGAGGCAATACCTGATGAACAAGAAATAGCTGCTGCCTTATTCTCACTCGGACCAGACAAAGCCCCGGGCCCGGACGGGATCAATGCTCGATTCATTCAAACCTACTGGCCCGAACTCAAGCCGTGTATTGTACGTGAAGTGACTCAATTCTTTCAAACAGGCCTCTTGCCTCTTACCATTGCTAAATCCAAGGTGATTTTAATCCCCAAAACTGAGAACCCTACACGAGTGTCGGATTATAGGCCCATCAGCATTTGTAATGTTTTATACAAAATAATATCCAAAATCTTGGCCATGAGACTCAAACCGATCATTAGTGATCTCGTACACTCATCTCAAGCTGCCTTCACACCAGGGCGGCACATCTCTGACCATGTTATTTTGCTCCGAGAAATTCTGCATTCCTTCACGCAACCCTCGTTCCATAAACCTGCTTTTTGCCTAAAGTCAGATCTCTCCAAAGCCTTTGACCGAATGAGTTGGCACTTTATTGAGCAAATTCTCACTGTCTATGGCTTCCCTCCTATCTTCTCTAGTTGGATTATGTCATGCATCAAATCGGCTCGCTTCACAGTACATTTCCAAGGGTCTGGCGACGGCTTTATCACTCCAACTCGAGGAATCCGTCAAGGTTGCTCGTTATCTCCTTACATTTTCATCCTGAGCATGAATATTCTAAACTCACTACTTCAATATGAGCTTAGTCAGGCCAGAATACAGGGTTTACAGCTGGCCCGAACAGCCCCCACTCTGACTAACCTCATGTATGCGGATGATCTGTTAATCATGGGAAGTGCCAACACGCAAGAACTGCGGCGTATCCATCACATCTTGCAGACCTTCTGTTCTATTTCTGGCCAAAGGATCTCACCCGAAAAGTCTAAGTTATGGTTTTCCAGAGCCACCACTCTAGCGCAAGTACAACTAGCTCGACGGATTTTTGGTGCAAACTTTGCAGGGTCTGAGGAGAAGTATCTCGGCACTCCGGTAAATGCTTCCAAGCCATCTGCTTTTCATCAGCTACTTGAGAAAGTGGACAACAAGCTACAAGCATGGAAGTCCCGCTTACTATCTCCGGCCGGTAAAATTGTTCTCCTCAAATCGGTTATTGAAGCCATCGGTATTTATCAAATGAGCACCACTGGTATACATAAATCGGTTCTCAATAAGATTCAATCTCGGTGCGTGCAATTTTTCTGGGGAAAACAAAATAAGAGATCCATCTGCTTTCTAAAATGGGACAGATTAACTACCCCCAAATCAGAGGGGGGATTAGGGCTTCGCAATCTACACAACCTCAACCAAGCACTGATACTGAAGAATGCTTGGAAACTGGTCTCTGAGCATGATGCCCTATGGGTCAGGATAATGGCAGCCAAGTACTTCCCCAATTCAACGTACTGGCACTCACATCGCTTCCAGGGCTGCACGGTTCTTTGGCGAGCTTTACTGCAAAGCAGGGACATCATGGCGGGTAATTTGAAATGGCTGCTTGGAGACGGCCAGACATGTGCTGCCTATGCACAACCATGGTTTGCGAATTGGAGAGCTGGGCCGGTACCATCAAGACAACACAAAGGCATCAAGGTGGCTGCTCTCTTTAATTTTACTACACAGGCCTGGAACTGGACAGCTCTCATTCAGTTTGTGGGATCGGAGATGGCACTTCAAATACGGGATGAACATGTGGGCTTGATTCTGAGAAGAGGCATTCGGGATAAATTAATGTTTACAGGAGCCCCCAATGGAGAATTTACGGTAAAAAGGGCATACCACATGATCCAACACTCCAACCCGGCATCCCACCTGCCGGTGTCCCCGGAGGATAGGAATGTGTGGAAAACAATCTGGAAGACTAAAAACATCACCCCTCGTGTGCAAATCTTTGTCTGGAAAGCGCTCCATGGAGCTTTACCAACAGGGGCAGAATTGGCCAAAAGATTACATGGTTTCGATCCCTCCTGTCAGTTGTGCCAATGTCCGGTTGAGACTGTCATACATGTCCTCTTTCTATGCCCTCACGCCCGTGCAACTTGGTTTTCCTCTGAGTTGGGCCTTCGTTCTCAAATGGTATCAGACATGACGTGTAAGGAGGCTCTCAGACACTTGTGGGCACCCCTGAACTCATCTCAAATTGCCTTCACTATCACTCTGGCATGGCAAGTATGGAAAGCAAGATGCACATATATTTTCCAAGGGAAACCCGCTAACCCGGATTCGACAATAAGGGCTGCAACCATGCTACTTCAATCCACCCTTCTCACAAGACTTCCCTCTGCCAGATCTCCTTTAAGACCTACTGGGCGGTTGCTTGACGTTTCAATAGATAACCAACACTCATCTCCTTATGTATGCTTCCTGGATGGTTCCTTCAAATTGCCAGATGAAGGTGGAATCGGGTATATCATTGAGTTTCAGGGGGTACTAATAAGATATGATTTGGCGCACTGTCATAAGGCAGATTCACCACTCCAAATGGAGGCGTGGGCATTACTCAGCGCTATGGAAGCGGTGCTGGCGCTGGGAATCAGAGATTGTCAGTTTGTCACTGACTGTGAACTTCTGGTGCGAACCCTCCAACAACCAGGTAGAATGCAATCCGTACTGGTAACAGACTGGAGAGCATATCCTCATCTCATAAGAATTGCTCATTTTCTTACTTGTCACCCCCACATCAGCTGCATCTTCAAACCCAGAGAAGAGAATGAAAGAGCCCATAGCCTTGCAAATTTGGCTCGAACACTTCAGATTTCGTACACTGGTTACACATATCCCCTCTTCTCTTTTCGTTAGGCAGCTAGGGCGTTATACTGGTATTTCACATAGGGCTCTGTCCCTTCTGTAATCGGCTTAACTTTGTAATCGGTATTCTCTGATAATATAAAGGTGCCCAAGGGCTTTCAATCAAAAAAAAAAAAAAAACACACATTAGACTGTACGGTCAAAGGTTGTTAGCATCTCCGTTTAGGAGTTTGTTAGAGTATCTTGCAAGGCTATAAAAATCCTTCCGTGTACATGCATGTGAAAAGTGAGGAAATTAATACAAATAAATTCTTTCACATACTATTTTTTTCAAAAAAAAAAAAAATCCTTTCATATAGTATTCTCTTTACATTAAAGATGGTATCAAATGCCTTATTTCTTGACATACGCCATAAACAAGAAAACTAAAACTCCACAAATTACAGTTTCTCTTCAAATCCCTGATCTGATCCTTACCAGTAGCTAAAGCACTTGTGAGTTCCGATCTTCTGTGGCATAAAATGCTTTCTTTTTCCCTTTTTCTGAACACCTCAATCCGTACTTATCTAAAACTGCGGCGTAAAGAATCTTGCACTTATCTAAAACTGGAAAAAGAATCTTCAATCTTGTGTAGTTGCGTGTATTTCATTTTGTATGCCATGGTTATTGATAATCTAAGGCTCTATTCGGCTGCAGTGTGGGTCCGGAAATGGGTACGGGAAAACAAAATTTTTGAACTGAAATCTAAATTCTAACTCATATTTACTTTATGAAGGACTAGGTGAAAAATGAATAAATAAACTTGTGCGATACCATATGCGCTTCTCCAGAAATAAAGTTGACCTGATGGGATCTTCTCAAGGTATTTCTCTTCTAATTTTAATTAGCACTTTATTAGTCAAAACTTGATCACACTGACTCAATTTTAAGTATGGTGGTAAGAATCCTAGAGGCATGTATCTAGATCTTATGGTGGGCCTTATGCAATCACATGCAACATATATGATATTCTGGTACATATTATGATTGAAGTTTGCATAATTGGAGTACTGTATTTTGGTACTAGCTAACTGTTAGTGTTGTAAGGAGTACTATGAAAATTTGCAGAATTGCAGTATCTATATCTTTGTTTTTATTTCTGGTTACATCCAACAAGTTAAAAGATAAAGCAAAAGTAGAGAAGAAATGTACCAGTCACAGTAAGTCCATTTGTATAGCCACCTCCTTTGTCATTTACCTGAAACTCAATTCAATTAGAAATCCTATCAGTTCATGGTATAACCTTAATGGGTTGCATTCAAATTAAGTAGGAATTACTAATTAAGCTCTAAAGATCCGAGTTTTTACCTGTTGTTAAAACTAAGACAGGAAAATTGAGCGTGACCTAGTGAGGTACCAATTGAAGAGAGAGAGCGAGGCATGTTCGTGACAGGGAGATGATCGGCGATCTGATGAGGAGGCGAGCAGCTTGGGAACGAAGCGGAGGGAGACGGTGCGCGTGACACTGCAATAGGGAGAAGATCGGCGATCTCGGCTCAATGGTTCGACAGGGAGAAGCGAAGAAAGCTTGGGAATGATTTGACTCAATGAGCAACTCGGCTCGGATCGGATCGACTCAGTTAGGGATGAATCATTTCGAGTTACGGCCGAGTTTGGGCTCAACTCGAATTGAACTCAGCTCAGTTTGACTCATTGAAGAGTCCAACTCGTTTGTCCATGAGCCGGCCCTTCTCGTTGGCAGGCCTATTTACCCCTAAGAAATCTGCACTCCCTCTGCAAGTACTATTGTTCTAAGTAATGGTACTGGACAAAATACATACACACTGTCACTGCAATGATTCATATAAACAAAATTTCAAATTATAACCTGTCAACATCTCAGATCTGATACAAACAACTAGCCAATTAAGAAATAACAGTGCAAAGACTATGCCTGTAAATCTATACAGGTCAACCATAAATCCTCAATTACTTGATATATTTATTGTTTTATGAAATGTATCCCAGTTTGACATTCATAAAAGCACAGCATGAATGAGAAAAAAAAGACGATTGAGTTCCAAATGAGAGATGGGAGTCACGACTAATGAAGATAAGTATAACATATATAAAATTTAAGCAATCAAAACAAAATTAATGGTTGATAACCATTTTACTAATCGTTACAGAGTGACAATTACCTAAAGAGAACAAAAAATTAACCGGAAAATCTAAATGCAACATCTAAGCCTGCACGAAAGTAGTCAACTTGAGATACTCTTTAAACGATTCAACACCCCCAATTTTCCCAGTAGAAGCATCGGCATATGCTCGGGAGAGACCAGGAATAGCATGTTCATATGGCAAAACAAACTTGTGCACAAATTTCTCCTCACTTAGCTGAATAAAATTACCAAATTTTTTATAAGCCACAGGAAGTCCTTTCGACATGAGAAGCTTTTTAACAATGGTCCGGGGAATCAGCCTGTTCTCCAAGCTGTATGTGAGCAAAGCTGGATATTTCACCACATCAATCTTATCAAACCCGGCTTCTTTTATCAGGTACTCCATTTTTCTGCCTACCAGCTCTTCTGGTACCCGCAACAACATAGGGGTTTTACTGATCATAAGTGCTACCTCCTCCTGTGAAAGCCCTATACTTGTCAAGTTATCTAGCTTTGCATCTATGGTGCATTGCTTCTGATAGCTGACTGTTAATAATGCATTGATAAAAGTTCCTGATGAACGAGAAACACCTAATTCCTCCGCCCTCTCAACTTCCATTTTGAAAACATCATGTCTAAGTGACATCATTGTAGGCGCTGATATCATAATCTGGATAAGTTGACTAGGAGGAAAACCACATTGCTCCTGAAGAAAAGATAAATTGGGAATGAACACCTTATCCAAGCTGCTTCTAATGAAAAATGAATTCCTTGGGGCTCTCAATATCACAGAAAGATTATCTACTGATCCAAGGATACCCAACAAAAAATCAATCTTTGGCACGAAATTTTTCCGAAAAATATAAGGGTTATCAGCAATGATATCTGAGATGTCTTCAATGGAGAAGCCGAATTCTTGTAGCTTGGCAATGTTTGGTCTCCATTTTTTCTCCACATGAGAGCAAAGGATGCGAGGTTCCAGGGACACAGCGCTCTTTATGTCCGACTCGCTTACGCCAATCTCTCTAAGGAAGCAGAGCACCGCGTCGGTCTTTCTGTCCAACAAATTAGGGGATTTGAGGTGCTGGATATGCTTGGATGCTTGGAGTGCCTCGTCAGAGGAAAGACCGCACGATTGGACCAGGTATTGTACAGTGAAGTGGGGATTTGGGGGCGACGCTTGAGTGGGAGCGTTGGAAGACGCGAGTGGTGTGATCCGATTGAGAGAAAGAGATGGATGGAGGCAATGAATTCTCCCCAGAAACAGATTCGTAGACATGGTTACTGAGCTGAGCTTGTAAAGTGGTCGGTAGGCGCAGGATTGAGAATTTGAGATGGAGACGAACAAAGGAGCGGATTAAATTTCTGAGGAAAAGCTTCTGCCCACCTTCACTTCATTTTTGTTTTTGTTTTTTTGTTTTGAAGAAAGTCGAGTATATACCGAAATATTTTTTTGAAAAATATATTTGAAAAAAAATTCTCTTCAATTATGATAGGAGGACAAGAAGTGGATAACAAAAAAAAATTCTTATCACCACTCTCTCGAGAATAACAATTTTCTTTAGATTAAGAAGCATATTTTAGAATCTTCATCTCTGAAACTTTATGAATTTCTAATTTGACGTGACAATTTCTATTTCAATTTCAGAGATATACTCTAGTTTCTTATTTAGAAACTATTGGACAAAATTATTATTAAAAAACTATTTCTAAATGCCATGCTAATCAAACGATTCACTCAAATTATTTAGAATACTGTTGATTTTCAGAGTAATTTGCGGAAGTTGAAAATTGTATTCAATCTGAATGAAAAAGTTGTACAGTGATGTTTAAATATAAAAAAAAGTAAAGAGACGTTAGAATCTCTAACGGTTGCCTACTGTAGCCTATTTTCTAAGAAAGGAGAAAAAAGTAGAGTAACTTTATTGACTTATTTAGTTGCTCCTTTTTTTATTCCTAAATAGCATATGATGATTAATCTCTGATGCTATTAATTAGTCCCTTAAACCTAATTATTCTCAACACTCCCCCTCAAGTTAGGCGTGTAGATGTCTATCAACCCTAACTTGTTTGAATTTTCTTCAAATGATTTCGGTTCTAGGCCCTTAGTGAAAATATCCGCCAATTGTTCTTCACTCCTTACGAATGGAGTCTCGATTTCCTTTGCTTGAATTTTTTCTCTAATGAAATGACAATCCACTTCAATATGTTTTGTTCTTTCGTGGAAAACCGGATTGGTTGCTATATGTCGGGCCGCTTGATTATCACAAAACATCTTCATTGGTTCTTGAATTTTAATTCCTATATCCGCGAGAAGTTGTTTGATCCAAGTTAATTCGCTTGATGTTGATGCCATGGCTCGATATTCCGCCTCGGCGCTTGATCGAGCCACAACACTTTGTTTCTTGCTTTTCCATGTGACTAAATTTCCGCCTACAAATGTGCAAAAGCCGGTGGTTGATTTTCTATCAAAGCTGCCGGCCCAATCTGCATCGGAATAGCCACACACTTCGTTAGAATTATTACATTTCATAATTATTCCTTTTCCAGGTGTCCCTTTTAAATATTTTAAAATTCTATGTATAGCTTCTAAATGTGGAGTTCTAGGTGCATGCATGAATTTGCTAATTTGGCTTATCGAAAAAGAAATATCGGGTCGGGTTACCGTTAAGTAAATCAATTTTCCTACAAGTCTTTGAAAATGATTTATATTTTCTAAAGGTTCTCCATCCTCGGTATTTAATTTACATTTGCTATCTATTGGTGTTGATACCGGTTTGCTTCCTAATTTGCCGGTTTCCTTTAATAGGTCAAGTGTATATTTTCTTTGGGAAATAAAAAGGCCCTTGGTTGAGTGAGCTATTTCTATTCCTAAGAAATATTTTAGTAAACCCAAATCTTTGATATCAAATTTTTCTTTTAATTGCACTTTTACCTTTTTAATTTCTTCTAAGTTGTTTCCGGTAATTATTATGTCATCTACATATACTAAAATTATGGTTGTGAAGGTACCACTAATTTTGGTAAACAATGAGTGATCGGCATTGCTAACTTTAAAACCACAAGAAATTAAATATGAGCTTAGTTTGCCATACCATGCCCGTGGAGATTGCTTTAGCCCGTAAATTGATTTTTTCAACCTACACACTAAGTTAGAATCGGTTTCTTTTTTATGGCCGGGTGGAAGTGTCATATACACTTCTTCTTCAAGTGTTCCTTGAAGAAAAGCATTTTTGACATCCATTTGGTGTAAGGTCCAATTTTGGTTTACCGCTATGGAGAATAAAATCCTAACGGTATTCATTTTGGCCACGGGTGCAAATGTTTCTTGATAATCTATACCGTACGTTTGGGTGTAACCCTTTGCCACTAATCTTGCTTTATATCTTTCAATGGTACCATCACTATTAAACTTAATTTTATAGACCCATTTGCAACCTACGGGTTTCTTTCCCTCGGGTAGTTGTACGACTACCCATGTTTCATTTTTTTCTAATGTCTTAAGTTCTTCTTCCATCGCCTTACACCATTTTGGTTGATTTATAGCTTCCTCATAATTTTTTGGCTCATTTTCCTTAGAAATTGAGCTCAAGTAGTTTTGATATTGGGGTGTAACATTTTCATAAGATAAAAAATTTTGGATAGGATATTTTACCTCATATGTTATAAAGTCTCGAAATCTAGTGGTAGGTTGCGGTGTTCGATTAGACCTTCTCAATGGTGTCACTTCGGTACCATTTTCCTCCCCCTAACTTTGAGAAGTTTCCTCCTCTTCATTCTCATTAATTATTTCATTTTCATTTTCTAAGACCGAATTGCCTTCTTCGGAATTGTAAAAAAATGGAAATGTAAACTCATTTGATTTTCCTTGGTCATTAATCTCCTTTTCTATGATTTTGTAATATGGCTCATTTTCTTGGAATGTCACATCTCTTGAGATGTAAATTTTTTTATTAACCGGATCATAACATTTATAACCCTTTTTTTGAGACGAGTATCCCAAGAAAATAGCTTTGATGGATGTGTAATCTAATTTGTGTTCTTTATTTTTGTGCACGTAGCATGTACAACCAAATACCCTCAAATGACCAATGTTGAGTTTTTCTTGGTAAAGAATTTCTAGTGGGCTCTTAAAATTCAAATTTGCACTTGGTAATCTATTTATTAAATATGTTGCGGTGAGAACGGCATCCGACCAAAAAATTGTTGGAACATTGTTTTGAAACAAAAGTACTCTTGTTATTTCAAGTAAATGTCGATTTTTTATTTCCGACACACCATTTTGTTGTGGTGTGTAAACACAAGTTGTTTGGTGCAAAATTCCTTTTTGTTTGAAAAAATTTGTGAAGTTTTGATTTACAAATTCCGTTCCATTATCACTTCTAAAGGTTTTAATTTTTGCATCATATTGATTTTCTACAAAATTATAAAATTCTTGAAATTGAGAAAATACTTCACTTTTATTTTTTAATAAGTGTAGCCATGTAGTTCTAGAAAAATCATCTATAAATAGAACAAAATATTTAAAACCATTGTATGATTCAAATGGGGCCGGACCCCAAACATCCGAATGTATTAACTCAAAAGGTTTTTTGCTTTTACAATAAGATAAACTAAATGGTAATTTTGTATGTTTTCCTAATTTGCAAATTTCACAACTACTACAATCTAGTTGCTTGAAATCAAAAATACATTTCAAAATCTTATCGGAAGGATGCCCAATTCTCTTATGCCAAAGAGTGCCTAATTCTTCTTCTTTTCTAATATTGAAGTTGCATTTTTCTTCACTCAAAATGTAAAGCCCATTTTCTAAAAATCCTTCACCAATGATACTCTTTGTTATCCATTCCTGAAAAATCACATTTTTGGATGTAAATGTAATTTCACAATTTAATTCTCGTGTGAGTTTGCTAATGGATAACAAGTTGGATGTACAATTTTCTACATGCAAGACATTTGTTATAATTTTTGAAAGGAGACTAATTGAACCGTTTCCTAAAATTTCCATTTTTTCACCATTTGCAACAATTACAAATTGTTTGGTTTCAAATTTTTTGTAATCATTAAGCAAAATTTTATTCCCGGTCATATGATCAGTTGAACCTGAATCAAGTATCCATTTTGAATTTAAATGATTTTGGACAAGATTTGTAATTATACCAGAGGTCTTTTGATTTTTCCCTTGAAACATCACGGATAGCTGCGTATACAGCTGCCTCATCTGATCCAGATCCACTTCAGCCTCTGTTTTATTTCCAGACGGGTCAGAACCTTCAACCCGCTCCTCTTTTTCTTTCAGCGCTGCATAGCCCCTCCTCTCTTTGTTCTCTTCGCCAGCGAGACCCCCCTGTCGCCGATCTCCCCCTCTGATGAAACCGCCTCCACCGCCGCGCCTTCCCTTCGGTCGGAGATTAGGATTGAGGCACCAGCACTCCTCGCGCTTGTGTCCCTCCTTTTTACAGAAATCGCAGCGGGTGTTCGCTTGGTCTCCCCGATTCTCCGATCTAGGGTTTGGCCGAGCAATGAAGGCCTTGGTTTCGGGGTTGTCTGATGGCTGAGGGCCCATTACAATGCGCCTTGTCTCTTCTCTTTCAACCATTCCGACTACCTCATCGAGAGATGGTAGTTCTCCCATGAGGAGGATTTGGGATCTCACTCCTTCATAGCTTGAGTCGAGCTTGGCCAGGAAGGTGAAGATATCATCTTGTTCTTCCCTTTTCTTGATTTCTTCGATATCAGCAGTGAGAGGACGGTACACTCTAATTTCATCTTTCTTTTTTTGGATTTGGCTGAAAAGTTCGGTGACAGTTTGGTTTTGCTGCTGTAATTGATGGAGTTCTTGCTGAAGTTGATAAATGAGGGAGTAATTTTTCTTTTTGCCAAACATTGTTTCGGCTTTAATCCACATATCTCGGGCTGTATCGAGATATGTCATGAGATCAGAGATATGGGATTCCATGGTTACCAGCAGCCAACTCATGACAAGGTTGTCGCTTTTTCTCCATTCTGATATTGCCTTTTTTTCTTCATCTGTTGGCTGTGCTGGTTCCTTGGCTACTGGCTTTGTTTTTTCACCAGTGACATGTTCGAATTTATCTCTGCCGATGAGACCGAATGTCACTTGTCGTGCCCAAAGATGGTAATTTTTGCCATTTAATAGCACACCTGAAAGTTTCTCGGTTTGTTGTGCCATTTCTGGTTTTTTCGGATTTTCTGGTATTTGTTGGATTTTGCTCTCTGATAAGAATTGATGCTGCCTTGAGCTTGATTAGTTTCTGTGAATGGAATTGCTCTATTTGAGCTTGGAATTTCTGATGGTTTGTTGGACTGGTACAGTTCTTGTTATCTGTCCAGTGATTGAATTGCCTATTTGGCTTTTGTGAGATTGATTTGGAGCCAGATCAAAGTGGCTCTGATACCATGTTGATTTTCAGAGTAATTTGCGGAAGTTGAAAATTGTATTCAATCTGAATGAAAAAGTTGTACAGTGATGTTTAAATAGCAAAAAAAGTAAAGAGACGTTAGAATCTCTAACGGTTGCCTACTGTAGCCTATTTTCTAAGAAAGGAGAAAAAGTAGAGTAACTTTATTGACTTATTTAGTTGCTCCTTTTTTTATTCCTAAATAGCATATGATGATTAATCTCTGATGCTATTAATTAGTCCCTTAAACCTAATTATTCTCAACAAATACATGATTTCTAATCTGACGTGGCTTAATAGAAATGCTAAATTAATTTGAAGAATGTGAAGGTTCAGAAATTTTAGAGACTTCAATTTTAAAAATATGGTTAACAGTTATTTAAAAAATCCATTTCAATTGTTGGGATGAAGATGCTCTGCCAATAGCCAATCATAAGATTGGATATTTGCTAAAGAACATTTTCACTTGTACACAAAAAGTCATCCAAATTTTGTCTTCGTTTTATTAAAAACCAAAGCATTTGAAAGGGTGAATAATTAAAAAGCAATATCGATTTATTTAGTCCACAATATACGAGGATTTTATAGAAATAAATGCTTATGATGCAAAATTAAATTCAATATTTAGGTTATCATTTGTTATTTTGATTTATAGGTTTTGCGCATAAGTCAGTGATATTCAATTCCACCAAATAACATGGCATGGATCTGTCCTTAGATTTAAAGTTAGCCATCGCTAATCAGTGATATCCTTGGATTTGGCTCTTTCTCTTGGTCTCTTGTACGTAGAGGGTGTATTTAGTACCAAATATTTCCGAAGAGGTTCTTCTCTATTTGAAATTTTGGAACAAAAAATAAAGTTCAAGCATCCAAAAAGTACAATTATGTCATTCGTATGAAAGTTCTCATACATGTGTACATTTTAACATTACAAAATAACATATACATATATTAAAGTACAGTCACAATCATCAACAAATAAAATATTGAAAGTGGATATGCTTTATATCATAATTTCATATCACAAAAAATATTTATGGAATTCTTTTATGCCAGAACTGTGTGCGCATCAGAGAAAAAACCAAGAAAGAAACACAAAGTGAAGGAGAGAAAATACAAGGGTATAACCAGAATTATAAAATTTAAAGTGTGTGAACTAACTGTAGATAAATAAGAAAGAATTAAAAGATTTGAGAGATATATATAATATATTAAAGTCTTTAGGGATAAATAAGAAAACTAGTAAGAGTTAAGAGTGCACACAAAAAAATAATCCTCAATTTAAAAAGACCTGTTAGATAATAAGTACGAAACTGATAACTGAGACAAACAGCATGGGGCCATATTAGGACATCTAGCAAAATTATAAAAAGATATACTAAAAATAAAAATAAAAATAAGGATTAATTGACTCCATCCCACATTCCCACCCACAAAAATCAGGGCCTACATGTCACCTGAGAGCCTGCATTTATCATGAATTTCCAAGTGTTGTAAGCATACAACACATGCCAACCATAAATCATATCAGGCAAGTTAAAAATGCATATGCATATGCTATTATAAAGATGCTAACTATACATACACTTCATAACACACTTCAGAAGGTACCGATCACTGGAGATAATAAGCATTCCCCAAGTTACAAAGGGTTCTTCTAATCAGCTCCACACTTAACAGTATTAAAAATCATGGAACCGACCCATTAATTAAAAAAAAAAAATAACTCATGTCAGTAGCCACTTCATACCCGTTAAACCATTATCATGTACCATAGTATCCATATGGTAGACTGGGTCCATAGACAGTAGCATTCTCATTCAAAAACACCATCTGATCCATCTGACTAGCTATATTTGATGCCACATAAATATTATTCTCATTTATACTCTGATTATTTTCGTTTAAATCTTTAGTAGTATTATTACTGGCTTTTCCCCTACTACCCCTGGAATTTCTCTTATTCTCAGGAGGCGAATTGCTATTAGCACCATTTTCAGTGTTTTGCCGTACCAGCTGCTGCTTGGCACTTTTCTTGGCATCAGCAACCTTGAATTCAAGCCGGTACAGAGCAAAGGCATCACAGTCGTTGATTTCATACTCATAAAGGTGCCACTCAAAATGAGTGAGAGGTTGTGGGTCCATGTAGTAAGACCGTTTGAGGCCGCCAAATTCCTTCATGATTTGTTTTCGAGATTCGTGCCAGCCACGACCAGTGTAGTCAGGAAGGGACCTCTGCTTGCGGGTCCCGCTCTCAAAGGCACGTCTTGGCTTGTCAAAGAAGAGCCACTCTCTAATTGATTCACCCTCTAGTACTGACAGGTCGAAAAGCTCTGATCTCAAAAGAAAAAAATTACATTACACAAGGCCTAAATATTGGATTTTCTAAAAAGAGTTTTTGAAGCCAGACCAAAATAGCAATGTCATAAAAAACATAGATTTCAGTATTTGCCAAATATAATTTAGCATGTAGACCTGTACAATGGCAGTTGCACAGCTTTACCTCCATATAGCACAACTTTACCTCCATATAACAGGAACTTTCTTTCTTTTGTCAGGTTGTAACAAACCAAACTTCGAGCTCCAATCAAGTGCTAATACTATGATCACCAGACACCTAAACATTTAATAATTTCTTTTTTGCTCTTTTCTAGGCATTGTCTTACATGCTTTGACCTTTATTTAGTTTTTTTTTTTTTTTTTAACTTACCAGGTGCATTCCAAGGTGACTTGGCAGTAGCAGCCCCTTCACAAACAGGTATACCAACATTCTTCCCCTGAATCTTCGCATTCAGAGCAGCAAAAAGTGGGCCATCCTTCAAGTCAATGCCTCCTGGCCTAATGACAGGTGTCATGCCAGGAGGGCACTCATTCATTGCCAGGCTGGCATGGAAGGTGCTGCAGTAGTCCTGGCACCATTCTGACGCCTGGGCCGGCCTAGGGCAATCCCACAAAGCGCACTTAGGCCGTAGGAAGGCTGAGGGAGGAGGGCAGATGGTTGGGAGGAGGTCTGACATGTGGGCCCCATCTGGGTTGGGATTGGGGTTAGGGTTGGGGTCAAAGGACATAAACTGGGTGTAGTCCAGGTGGCAAGTTTGTTCGAGAAGTTGCGTCAGAGTGTTGTCCTCGTTTGAGGTGTCGTTGGTGGGGCCCATGGAATGTTTAAAATCCTCAGTATATAGAAATGCATCGGCCTGGTTAATGTAGAAAGCCTGATTGATTGACAGGAAAAACAAAAAAAATTCATTAGACAAAACATTCACAGACAGCAGTACGGGACTAGAATCTAATACTAAATTTCTTAAGTATAGTGAAAGTACAAAGGAAATTAGATAAAAATCGGGAAAGGCTGAACACAGTAAAAAAAAGAGAGCATGGAATTAGCAACTTATGCATGTCCAAAAGAACTTCGAGGGCTGAACATATATCATATCAATATGTAAAACAGGAATAAGAAAATACTACATTCCTAAGAGATTGACTTAAAATACATAAACCAAACACGCAACAAATCAAGTATTCTCAATTGTCATCCATAGAGTGAAATATTACCCCGCATAATTCATAGCTCCTTCAAAGAAAGAAGAACTAATTTTGGCGCTCTGTTGTTCCTATGCTTGTATGCATAGCACATATTGGTCCATACTATGGATCAATATCTCCATTTTCAAAGTCCAATGTCAATCTGAACCGTTCCACATTCATATGAAAATGTACTTGTAGGTCAAATTTTACATTTTTTACAATTATTTTTACTATTTTTTTTAGATAGGTAGAAAATTACTTGATCTAATGATTCTAGACCATTCAAAAGTAGTGATTTTCTACCTATCTAAAAAATTAGTAAAAAAATTCTAAAAAATGTAAAATTTAGTCTTCCAGTGCATTTTCATATGGAGATCATGTTAAATAGTTCAGATCGACTGTTTGGACTTAGAAAACGAAGATATTAATCCATAGTGTGGACCAATATGTGCTATGCACAGTACCATAGCCTCATTCATGAAATAACTTATAAAAGAGATATACCTCATGATAGACATCATTTGCACTGTCAGAGTGAGGGCCCCCTACTGCATTTGGCTGTGTTACCTCCTCAGGAGGCTCAGGTTTTGGGTTTCCAGTGGGCCCCACAGCCAGCTCCATAAGCTTGCTGGTTGCATCATCCTCCTCCTCGCTCAGTTGAAGAAGCCTCAGTGTCTCTGACGGTGGGTCCGATGACGCATGTGTGTTTCCCTATTTGAACAAATAGAGTATACCTCTTAACATAACATTTAGTTAAGAATTTTTGACATTTACGAGACACATGGAAAAAAAAATATGCAAATGCAAATGGGAGGATTTTTTATAACAGTACTGTTACACATTTACTAATGAGACATAGCTTGTAGTTTTAGAATTCCATGAGTTGTAAAAGGGGTTTCAAGTAGAACTCCATTCGATGGTTACTGATTTGGCATGATATACTTTCATGTTTGGGCCAATTTGGGGGTTTTTTACTATAATTATTTCCCGATATTAGAAAACAAGCAATTTAAATTAGTTGAGATTGAAGAAATATTTCATTGGCTCTATTAGTGGAGTAGAACTAGGGTGTGTTGTGCTCACCAAAGGGTTTGGTGAGCATAACTCCTAAATCTATCGGATTGACTTCAAACGAGACGAATCCAAACCGTTGAAACCGATCTACTTCACGAGTGATGTGTGTACATGTAAAATTTTAAAATTTTCGAATTCATTTAGTCCAAAGTCAAGCGGTCAAAATTGATGAAAAATGAATGTATGAAAATAACTCCTAAATCTTCATTTTGGTGCATTCATTTTTTATCACTTTTGACCTCTTGACTTTGGACTAAATGAATTTCAAAATTTCAAAATTTTGTATGTGCACGCATCACTCTTGAAGTAGATCAGTTTTAACGGTTTGGATTCATCTCGTTTGAAATCAATCCGATAGATTTAGGTGTTATGCTCACCAAACCCTTTGGTGAGCACAACACACCCTAGTTCTACTCCTATTAGTGATAAGAAAAGATAAACTAAACACTTTCACATTGCCAAGTTGTTTTTTCTGAGTTACCACTGAGTGATACAGTACCAGTACTAAAATTAATGCCTTTCCTTCTGGTTTTCTCTGACTCTTTTCTTTTCAATCCTACAAATCTTAGGCCCTAACCCTAACTGACATTCAGACCAATATGCCCCCTGCCTTACAAGAGAACCCTTTTTGTTAAAAATATCCTTAATCAGAGTATTATTTCTAGCTAAACCTGAAACCTAATATGGACCTTTAGTTAATGTTTCAGAAATACCAGTATTGATATCACTAAAGAAAAAATTTCAATCCAGACAAAAATTCCATAATTAAATAGTACAAAACCAGAATCAGATCAATTACTTGGAGAGAGGAGGCAGGAGAAGACTGATTGAGTTCGGCCTTCCACTCGCGAAGCATCTGGTTCAACTGCTCTTCGAGCACAGCAACGTCAGCAGATCGACTCTCCTTGCGCGCCGACTGGAGATCCGCGAACTTCTCGTGCAAATCGTCGACGCGATTTTTGGCCTTGTCCTTGAACAGCTGGTGCTTCACCGCCGACCTGCTTCCCTTCCCCATCACGATCCGCCTCGTAAAATCTCCCAAAAAAAGATTAGGTCACCAAAATACAGAGATCGATGTAAAGAGTAGTCGACTACTTATATATGTTTTTTTTTTTTTTTTCTCTCTCGTTTCTCTGCTGTGAAGGAAAGAAGAGGAAAGGGAAGAGAGGAAGGGCTAAAAAAAAAAAAGAACCAAAAAAAGCCGAAAGGCCGCGGCAAAAGTAGAGGAATAAGACCGACAGGGGATAAAATTACTTTTCAGTCCTCTCCATTTCTTAAAATGGAGACCTCCTTTTTTCTAATTTGGGAAACGTTTGAAATTGACATGGTTACTTTATTTGGAATTGTTCCGATTTCGCCGAGTTTTTAACATTTAAATAATTAAAAATATGACACGTAAGATTCGAGATTTCCCGATTTATGTGTTTTTTTTTCTGTAAATACTACAATAAAAAAATCGGGACGCCAGTCGGCAGGGGTGCAAACAAATCGGATAGTGGTAAAACAGTATGTGTATTCATTTTTTTTTTTTTTTTGATATATCGAATATTAGAAGAATACATATATTTGGATACTCGTGTGTGTATATATAAATAAGAGTTGGCTATGGTGCTACGCGTAGCATAGAGGATCTCCGTGTTATGGCTCAATAATTGAGTTTTATTCTAATGATCGATTCCAACCGTTCAACATGATCTCCATATGAATATGTACTTGCAAATCAAATTTTTATATTTTTTTAGAATTTTTTTTTTACTATTTTTTAGATAGGTAGAAAATCACTTGAGACGCATATCTTTCATCATAATAAATTAATCTATTCCATCATCTTCTGTATTCTTTTCTTACCGTAAACAATCAGATAATTATTTAAAAAGTCATTCTCTAATATATTAATAGTCTAGTCTTGACAGTAGAATGTTTTATTTTTCTAGATCAGTAAAAAAATCTATTGATTTAAATATTATGAATTGTTTAAAAATAGTGATTTTTTATCTTCTTTAAAAAATAATAAAAAAATATATAAAATATAAAATTCATTCTTCACATATTTTTTATGCGGAGGTCATAAATGTAAAACACAAGATACTCTATGCTGCATAGAGCAACTCATTTTATCTCATAATAGTTCGGCTAATATGCTTTTGTAAGCACTTTGGTCTAAATGCTTATGGGTTAAATTTTAAAATTTTATATTCGCATTGAGTTAATTAAGCAGCTCAGTAAATTGGTTATATATTAAACTTTAAGAGCAAATCTAGTGTGTGATGTGCTTACCAAAAGGGTTTGGTGAGCACAACTCTAAAAGTCTATCTGATTGACGTCAAACGACGAATCCAAACTGTTGAAATCCATCTACTTCAAAAGTGATGCATGTATATGCAAAATTTTGAAAGTTTACCAAGAGAGTTTGGTGAGCATAACTTTAAAAGTCTATCGGATTGACATCAAACGATGAATCCATCTACTTCAAGAGTGATGCATGTACATGCAAAATTTTGAAAGTTTCGAATTCATTTAGTACCAGATCAAGTGGTAACAAATATAATGAAAAATGAATACAATAAAACAAATTATTAAATAACTTATAAAATATTCATTTTTTTTACGCTTGACCTCGTACTAAATGAATTCAAAACTTTCAAAATTTTACATGTACATGCATTACTCGTGAAGTAGATAGATTTTAACGGTTTGAATTCGTCGTTTAAATCCAACCCGATAGACTTTTGGAGTTGTGCTCACCAAACCCTTTTAGTGAGCACATCACATCCTAGTTTGCTCAAACTTGTAGAACACAATTTTTACTATTTTTAGAATTTGTTTACTATTTTTTATAATTCTTGAAACTTGGTTTTTTTGACATACCAACAATGCATCAATACGTGCACAAATCTTCATCTTTTGACCGCTTGACTTGATACTAAATGAATTAAATTTTAAAAAAAATATGAATTGAGTTCTCTTGAAGTAGATCGGTTTGAACGGTTTGAATTTTTCGTTTGAACCTAACCAAATGAATTTTGAATTAAAAGCATATAAACTGAAATACTACTGAAAACATATTATCCGGACTCCTCATAATAAATATAACACGACATAACATAACATAATATAACATAATATCACTTTTACTATTATAAAATATAATTAAACTGTATTATCAAACAATTCATACACAAGTGTTCGATAGAAATTAGTACATCCAAAAACAAGAGTGTTGTGTTCAAAGTTAATAACCATAAATGGCAGAAACAAATAAACGATTTAGTAGATCAGTAGATGTATTTCCTGAACAAGTCATCTCAATATCAAGAGGGCGGTGCCGGTGATGCTGTACTTAGAGCACTATTTTGATTATCGAGTCTTAAGAGAAACTTCTATACCTAATTTGTCATATGCAAGAAATGCACAACAAAGAAGGAAACAAAGGAACGAATTACAATAAGATAAAAATACTCTTCAAAAGCAAATAATTAATGCACATAGAAAGAAAACAACTTTATAAAAACATTACAATGCAAAAATAAAATACACAATAAGAATTCAACAATATATTATATTTTTTGTGTCTTTATGTTTATATTAAGTTTTTCTCGAAATTATATAATAAATTATTAAGTTTATTTAGAGATTATATAGAAAGTTTATTCTATAGAGACTCGTGACGCTAATTATCGCTAAATAAATTCTCAATATGTTATATTTTCTTGGGAGAATTTCATGTATCCCCTCAAAAAACTTAAAATTACATATTTCCCTCTCTAAAATTCATAATATTATATTTACCCTCCTAAAGTTCAAATACTCATAAATTTATCCAATTTATTGATTTCCTATTAAAAGTCATTTTAAATTTATAAATTACCCATTTTTACCCTTACGAAATAATAAAATATCCTCCTTCCCCCCAAGAGAACATGTTGTTTTCTTGCGTAGTTGATTTGGAGACCAATATTAGAGCACCTAGCAATTCTCCCTAGACCTACTAATGAGCCAGATCAAACCCAAAACTCGACCTAGCTCTTCATTTTTGGTTAAGCATTTTTCGCTTGAATTGAGACCAAGAGGAAGACACTTGGAGATTCTTCAAGCAAGACGCCAGTTGAGCAATCTTATTTTTCAAAGGGTAAAAATGGATAATTTATAAATTTAAAAATAGTTTTAATGGAAAAGTCAATAAATTGGATAAATTTGTAAGTATTTGAACTTTAGAAGGATAAATATGATATTATGAATTTTAGAGGAGAAAATACGTAATTTCAAGATTTTTAAGGGGGATATATTTAATTCTCCATATTTTCTTTAGAGAACAATTGTTACATCACAAATATCTTTTTAAAGAGAAACTAAAAGTTTTTAAATCCTCTGCTATATACATTCAAATCATCAAATTTTGCCAAAAACTAAATTTGAGAATATATACGTTGTACTTAACCTTCTTTGTCCTTCAATGTCTTATTATTGTTAAATTTTTTTTTCATTTTTCTACAATTCTATTGACAAGAATATAAGCATATAAAATCACCAAGTATTCATTATGAAAGATAAGCAAATAATGAAAATAGTATATTAGCATTATTAATTAAGGATGAATTAACGGAAAAAACAAGAAAAACTAAAGAATTCGAATTCGCAACCTCAATATATTGCCGATGCTATATAATACATCAACACTAACACAATATATCACAAAAAATAAGTTTAATACAAGAAAGTTAGACTATCTACGTGTCAAGGAATCCTGTACATTATACAATACAAAATTGCCATCATACGTACAACCTTTATAATATATGTTTAAAGAATCAGCTTTTAGCCAATTGACAAATACATATATGTCAGGTTATGAGTTTAAAACTTACGTGGAGAATATCCTTTGTTATAATAAATAAGATTTAAAAAGAGTATTAGGTGACTTGACTTCTAATCCTTTAATTTAATAAAAAATATATGTTTAAATTTACAAGTTTTACAAACTAAATTGAATGTTTTATTTAGACCATCTTTTAAATTCGGTCAAATTAAATACACATTTTATTTGAGGGCCGAAAGGCTTATTATAATCGATACTTTTATTTACAGGGACTGCACAAGTAGGGTACCCGTTTACCCGACCCGTATCGTATCTGAAAAGACAAGTAAGGGTAAGATTTTTTTTCATTAGCTTATCAGGTATGGGTAAGGATAATATTTTTTTTTCGTCATCTTACCCGTTATCTTACAAGATTATTTTTAAAAATAAAATTATATATAGATATATATTTGTATGAAGATAATACATGATACAATAAAGTTCTGTATTTTACTAAATTTTCATAATATAAATTAGTTGTATTCATTATTATTATTTTTTTCTTGTTTTGAATTGTTTTTTTATAAAAAACATAAATCGAGATGTCAATGACACTTTTTTTATTTGTTTATCTGACCTGTACCGTATTTGAAAAAACAGATAAGGATAAATATTTTTTTGTTATCATATAACCGGTACGGATATAAAAATACCTCCACTCGACCAGTATTGCACCCGTCGACACCCTACGCACAAGGATAGAGACCTTCACTAAATTTTAATCGTCAAAAATATATATCCGTCGCCAAACCAACATGCAACAAGCGAGGATAGGTTCGCCAAATTTCCATTATTGGAAAATTTCATGACACGTCATGGATAATTACGGACAATTTTAAAAAATATTTCTAAATACTTGAGGTAATATTAATTGCGCTAGCTGTGATCACTATGTATCGTTTATTGAATCCGCATCTCTGCATTAAACTACCACGTTTGAGTTAATTTCAAAACCGTACTGTCATAATTTGAATTAATTTGGTCCATGCATATAACGTATGGGCTCTTTAATATTAGTATGGATTTAAATCGGTTCAGATTTTAACTCAAAATTTAAGTTAATGTAGATGATACAAATTCTCATTTATTAGAGTGAGAAAAGCAATGATTTTTAAACGTTTCAGATTTTGATAAGAAGAGAAGAGCAGCATATTTCATCTTCAAATCTGAACTAATAAAAGATATTTGAACAGTTAGGATTAAAAAAAGAACATGTTTCTCTTTTTTTTTCTTATAAGAATACCAACATATTTTGTTCTCATCTATAAGGTACTTCAAACGGTGAGTTTAAATACGACCCGATCGTTATATATTGACACAAATTTTAAAGGGACCTCGTTCATGTATTGTTAGTTTGAGTCGGATTCGTTCAAATTCAAACTCAGATGGTGAGGTAATGTAGAGAATTTAGACTCGGAGTGAAAAAGAGTGTAATTTTGAACATTTAATTGGGGCAAACGAATGATCCGTCCTCGAGTTAAATTTTAGAACTTACATATATTTGATAATGGAATTATTTTTTAGGACATAAGTGGAGAATTAATATGTACGAGGAACAAGCGTATTAAAAATTTCAATTGGTTTATAAAATAAGTTGTAAATGAAATTCTGACATATTTTTCAAATTTGATCCAAGGTGTAATAATTTTCTTAGTTCAAAATTTTGGCTAATTGAAAAGTTATATTTGTAGTTTATTTATGTTAGATCACCCACCCAAGTCACAGGTTACTTATGCATTAATGACGCTAGTTGATTCTTGACAATAGATTGACTAGATAATTTTTTAACTATTTTTAAAATATATTTTTAATTTTCAAAATCTGACATTTGAAATTTAATCTATATTATATGTACGTAATACACATGAATAATAATGTACTTTGATAAAAGTTTTTCTTTTTTACCAAATTTCCAGCCAATAACACTGACAACTTGTTATCAACTTTCTTCTATTTTAATTTTAGCTTGGCTTAAACAATATATTGTCAAAAATTTCTAAGTCAATTTAGTGTCAATGTGACCTAACTTGATATCAAAACCTATGTTTGCTTAGACATATTTTATCACCGAATTACTTCATTTACAATTTGTAACTAACCAAAATTATAGAGGAGCGTTAATAATTTTAAATTTAAAGCTGAAATATCAAACTAAAACTGTTAAATTTGATCGGTATCATGTTCTTCATGCACATAAAAAATTACAGCATTTTAATCTTGTTTTCGTCAATATCAAGAGACTGCAAAAAGACATTAATATCGATAAATTTTGATCATTAATTTTTGAAACTATTGATTCATATAAAAATCAAATCAAAAAGTGGCCGCACGTAGCTGTCGGTTACGCCGGGCCTAACTCAATCGGGTGATTCATATTTACTGTAAGGGTTCCTTTTAATATTCGTGCAAAGTTAAAAGAACGGCCCGGATATACTAATTCTAAAATTTTCTTGTCCGGTGCCGGGAGGATCCGAATTCTTGTACATAGCTGTCTGGAGCACTGTCTTAGACTGTGACACCTGCAATCCTAAATTTGGTCTCGTTCCTTGGACTACAGTGCTCCAGGTGCATCCAGCCCTTCAAAGCAGGAACCAGAACTCCGCTTCGTGGAGAGGAAACGAACACATCGCCGCCCCAGCTTCCCTTCTCATTTCTCAGCTTCAGTTCAGTTTCTAGTTTCTACCCGCGACAAATCAAAGCAGCCTCCTCTTTTCTAACAACCCCATTCTCCTCCTACTATCAGTGCTCTCTGCTATCATCCCCTCTCCATTCTGGTCAGACGATGATGTTTCGTTCGGCGGCGATCGGGCGGATCCTCTCCGGCCTCGATAGGTCCCGTTCTCTGTCTACCATAGCGTCGTGTCGCGCTGTACTTGTGCCTCGGTTCGGTCGCCCTGACGTGCTCGAGGTGCGCTCCGACGTGTCCGTCCCTGATCTGAAACCGAAGGAGGTGCTTGTGAGGTCACGCGCTGTCGCAATCAATCCCCTCGACTTGAGAGTGAGCTTCAATCCAATTAGTTGCTGTTATAGCTTCCATTTGGTTTGGATTTGTCATTATTCACTAGAGAACATTATTGTAAAATCATTCTCTTAAGAAAGTCACCTTTGATAAATGTATAATCGCACATTAACATCCTTATGTATTTCGTTAAGTGATTTAAGTCACATAGTTTAGTATCTTCCCTGTTTCAGATGAGGGAAGGATATGGCCGGTCAATATTTGAACCACTTCTTCCAATAATTATCGGTCGAGATGTAAGTGGTGAAGTGGCTGCTGTTGGAAGCTCAGTTTCTTCCCTTAAAGTTGGCCAAGAGGTTTTTGGTGCATTGCACCCTACAGCGGTGAGAGGCACTTACACAGATTATGCTATTCTGTCAGAGGATGAGCTAACCATAAAACCTTCTACACTGAGTCATGTGGTACGCAAATCTTTATAAAATTGTGAATTTGTATAATGTGCTTCTTCTGTGGCCAATTTATATTATTTCAAACCTTTTGTCAGTTTTGCATTGCTTGAATTGTAATATGACAATTTTAATTGGAAATTTACTCAACACATGCATATCAGTTACCTAAATTTTGTTTTTCTTTTGCAGGAGGCAAGTGCAATATCTTTTCCTGCATTGACTGCATGGCGTGCCCTGCACAGCACAGCTCGAATTACTGACTGGTTCGTCATATGACACAGCCTTACTGACTTAGATACAATTCACTGAAGTATACTATGTTTTCTGAAGATCTTTTGTAGTGTTTTATGAGGTGTTAATTTGTTCTGTAGTGATAGAGTGCTGATTATTGGTGGTGGAGGTGCAGTTGGATTTACAGCAATTCAACTTGCGGTTGCTGTTGGTTGCAAGGTGGCCACCACATGTGGGCCCGAGAGTGTTGACCGGCTGTTATCAGCTGGGGTAGAGCAAGCTGTTGACTACACTTCTGAGGTCTTTTGCCATTACCTGTATCTACTATGTTCATATCAGTTACATTCAATTAGAACTAGTCGAGCTCTTAACCACTAAAAAAGCCAAGATAGAAAATAACGCGACTTCTTTTTTCTGTGATTGGCTAAGGTGATAAAGTCATTTATTACTGATAGGGTAGATGATATTTTTCTTAGCTTTAAATCCAATTCGGGGGAATCGTTACAACTTACATAAACAATCTTCTAAAGCACAGTAGAGTGTGTAATTTTAGAGTTTGTTATTTGCGCTTCACAGGATATTGAGTTTGCGATTAAAGGTCGATTTGATGCCGTTTTAGACACCATAGGGGGGCCTGAGACAGAGAGAATAGGCGTAAATCTTCTGAAGAAAGGCGGCCACTATATGACACTTCAGGTGATTTATTATAACAACAGTTTCAGATTGGGAAGCATATTGGTTTGGCCTTGTACCAGCATGAACTCTCATGGTCTTATACCCCTTTTAGTTATTGAATTGTTCGGCGCTAAATGCTTTATTGAGGCTAACTCTCTTAATATCTTACATAGACAGACAGTAATCATTTATGCCATGTTTTTATTGGACATGGGGTTGTTAGAAATGGAGGTAGGACTCAACAACAATGATTTTGTTTAGGGTTTAGGGTTTAGGCTGATTTGGATAAAATTAAGGCTTTGCGTACACAATTTTTAGTTAATGTTTAATTAGACTAAATTTTGTGGACATGACTTCCAATGGACCTTTAACATATTGTACAGGCACCTTTTGCCTAGCTGGAGGTAGATTGATCTCTGTTTTATTCCTCATGTATACTCTGTTTCTTATAAGTTATCTTTTAAGTACTGTTTTTTTCTCTTACCAATTAACAGGGAGAGGCGGCTTCTCTGGCTGATAAATATGGATTGGTTGTTGGCCTTCCTGCAGCCACAGCTATTTTGCTAAAGAAGCAGTGCCAGTATCGATATTCCCATGGAATTGGTGAGGAGAACCTTTTTATTGATTTCTTTTGTAATGCAAGCTCTCCAATGGGCTTATTGAATACTGAACTCTACACTGACACAGACATGGACACACGTAAATAGCAATGAAACAAATTATATAGCGGTTTCTAATAGAACTAAGTCAAGGAAAATAACTGGGATCCACCTGCATAAAAAGTATGCAAGTAGGATTAAAATGCCCCATTGTTTTTGTACCCCAATCATGCCTCACATCATTGTCTCCGTTTTCAAAGTCCAAACAGTCGATCTGAACTGCTCAACATGATCACCATATTAACATGTGCTCAAAGATCAAATTTTATATTTTTTTGGAAATTTTTAGTAATTTGGTAGATAGGTACAAAAACACTGTTTTTGGATGGTCCAGAATCTTCTGAAAAAAAATGATTTTATAACTATCTAAAAAAATAGTAAATTTTTTTAAAAAAAAAATAAAATAAAATTTAGTCTCCAAACACATTTTAATATGGAGATCATGTTGAGGGGTTCGGATCGACTGTTCGGACTTTGAAAACGGAGACAAGGATGTGAGGCATGATTGGGGTACAGAAAACAATGAGACATTTTAAACCCTACTCAAAGTATACAGTGGCAAAACTACCATTTGAAATGGTACCAAAATTCAGAACTGTCATACTTTTTACTTTTTTTTGAAAACTTGGTAGTGGCTACCAAGGTGATTGATTAAAAGTAACAGTTACAACTTCCCATCTCTTACATCAAATGCAACCAGTTTCTCTAAACCTAACAGCCTACAGTCTAATCATGAGGCCTAGTTCCTCAATTACATTCTTTTTTGAAAAACTGATAGAGGCTATCAGTATTACAACTTAAAAGAAAAAAACAGAAATGTCTACACAGGAAAAAACTGAAAAAGAGGAGTAACAATTACAACTGATTTTTCAGTCATCAGCAATATTGTAACCATAATCTAGCTTCCTGAACCGCATACTCGGCCGCCCATCTCGGTTGTGTATGTATAGCTTCAAAAATCTTCTTGTTACGGCACTTCCATATCATCCAGCATCCGGCAAAAAAATAAGCAGCCCAGTTCCTTCTTGATATACATCTCGCACAGGCTCTCCAAGATGTATCAATTATTGTTTGCAAATCAGCCCCTCGAAATTTTAAAATTCTGAAACCAAGGTTAGAGGAGAGTTGATCCCAGAAAGTTCTTGCAAAACTGCACCTGAAGAAGAGATGCATAGCAGTCTCGATTGGGCAGTTATGACAAACCTCACACTGCGAGTCACATGATAATCCCCTACTCAACATGATATCATGGGTTAGCAAGTTAACCATTAGAAAGGTGGTAGTATTAAGTGTTAACAGAGTTTGAATGTGTGTGAGGAACTGTCATACTTTTTCAATATAGCATAGCTAATGCTGTTGTTATTTAACCTCAATTGAGAATCTTATTCATGAATTCATCTGTAATTGCTGTATGGCACAGTAATTTTTACATGTCACTTTACTGTCGAATTGTAGAATATTCATGGACATTCATGAGAGCTGATATGGAAGGGCTAGAAGGGATACGTAGGTTAGCTGAAACTGGCAAACTGCATGTACCAGTCAAAAAGACATTTCCGCTCAGCCAAGTAAAAGAGGCTCATGAGGCCAAGGAGAAGAGGCTGGTTCCGGGTAAGGTTGTGTTGGAAGTTGGTTGAGATCAATGAACAAGTGCAAATAATACGGGAAAAGAGTCTATAGGAAGTGTAAATTTTCTAGTATTGTCACTCGTTCCTTTCAATTGATTAGTTGTAGCAGTTAGTTTTTATGGATTTTCCTATGCCAATAAGCAAAGATGACCTGTCCATGAACTTGAAATTTGTAAATGCTCATCTCAAGTGCCGTCATCGCAAGAAATTTATCGTATCTGTGTTTGTTTTGGCAGAGTTGGCCAAATGAATATCACATGTTCTTGTAGAAGAAATATTTCAACTTTTAACACTTGTCTTGATATAAACTTGATTTGGAGTATATTGACACATGTAGAGAGATCTTGAAGGTGTTAAGAGTATGCTTTTTTTTTTTTTTAACAATAGGGAATCAAATATATAGAGGAAAAATTGTAACACTTATCATGATATAGCATAGCTTGATTCTTTGGTCTATCGATGCTTAAGGACCTCAAATGTGCTATTACTGAATTGCTTTGCATGCTCCGAAAATATTTCTTCTTGGTCTTGTGGCCTTGTGGGTTAAAGTTATGGCGGAATAAGTTGCCTATTTCAAGTTAAGATAACACAAGCTATTTTTGTTTGGTTGTGACTTAAAAGTTATGTCATAGCTTAAATTATTCTTGTTTGGTTAGAGATTATTACTTGAGACGTGGCTTAAAATGATTGTTGAATTGTATATTTTTTGTGTTTTGTATGCTTCTGTTTTTAACTTGTTTTGTTTTAATATGTTGTCTGATAAACTGATATTTTTTGGTTCATATTTTGTGAAGCAGTGCCTGTGTTTGCACTAGCTTAGTTAGAAGTTTAGATATGCTGGTATGTTGATACAAGTGAATGATACAATGTAATACTGGCCGTGCTTAGGTACCTGTTTTGGGTACCTACTCATAGTCATTTGGTTTCAATATGAAACTGGTGGGAGTAATCCACTACCTTGCAAAAAAAAAAAAAATTATGTGTTTTGTTGAATTAATACACTTGTATGGCCAATAATTATTTTCGTCATTTGGTCCATAGGTTTTGTTTCTAAATCAAAATTGAAATAAAATTCACTGATTAATTTAAGTTGTACCAGAAAGCATAAATGTACAGTACCAACTAGTACTAATACTGTAAAAGGGCATATAAGCATATTAAACCAAATCCGATGAGGACAAATACTGACAAATTGGTTGCAACTCTAGAAGGTAATAGGGTCTCTTAACCGGAAGCGTATTGCTGTGACGTGGAGAGGGCATAGACAAATTAAAACGGACGGTCTAGATTAACTCAAAACGATGTCTAATCGGGGATGGCGCAGGGGGGCCAGTATTATTTGTGCTTTGAATGCGTGCCAAATTAAAAAAAGATGATACTGGACCGTCCGTTTCTAATTTGCTCGAGTCAGTCCGTCAGTCCCTGAGGTGATCCGAATTCAACGTTGATGTCGTCTCATTAAATTCTACTGTGCTTTATTGGACAGAGAATGTCAAGAAAAAGGCCAAAAAGGCTGCTGCTGACCGGATGTAGAAGATGTCATTTCTCTGAATGTGATTCCACCTAACATGGAGATTGTACTCTATCAACTCAATCCTGAAGCTCTTGATCATAATGAATGAAGAAGTCTTACCCTCTGACTTTTGTTATTAGTTTACTCCTTAGCTCGTTGCTCAGTGGCTTAGCTTTAGCATATCTAGTTTACTTTTGGCAATTGGATAGTTCTCAAATCTGACTGCTTTGCTTATTAGGTTGTTTTGCGCCAGTGTGTTTTAGACCATCAGTACTGCCAGGGTTATTCCCTGTTTAAACTGCTCCTTGTAATTATTTTATTTCAGCAATGAAATGGGCTTTTCGCCTCTTTAAAAAAAAATGTTTATGTCGTCAATTTTGACAGATAACGATGGAAAAAACACCAACGAGGAGAGCTTCATATATATTAGATATCCAAATATGATTCCTCTCAATTTTGCGTGACCGACGTGTCCGGTGCCTATTTGGGATAGCGTAGGGGCTTTGAGATCCGTGCATAACATCTTTGAACGGTTGGAATTTTCTAAAAAGTCACGCAAAATATGAGATACCTCAGAGGATGCGAATTCACCAAATATTCTAGGGGTATACTGATTATTTGATTTGGTACATCCCATTCCTGTCCGAAATTTTTATTAATAGGAAAATAAATAAAAAATTATTGATAATGAGGAAGGGATTCGGAAAAATTCGACATATAAGAAAAACGTGATTGTCTGTAACGTCCAGATAATGTTATAGATCAAAACGTCCAGCTTATCGAAATCACATTAACCACTAATTAGCGGTTTATGCTGGCCATTTTGGTCTACCACGTCCAGATATTTTGAAAAAAAAAAACAATTCTGGACGTTGGTTTGTACAACGTCCAGACATGATTGTCCCTAACGCAACCCGTTACATCGTTTTCAATTGTTTTTGCTTTCTTTATGAAAGAATTGCACACTGTAAACTTAAGTGAAACCGAAGACCTTTTTCTTTGATCACCCAATTTAAGTAAAAAGTAGTAGAAGCACACTGTAAACTTAGTCAGAAACACAAAATTTCTCGTAATGTCGTATTGTTTGAAGGGTTCAATCTACTGAGATATTGACCGTTTCTAGACCCTTCCATTTGTAATAAAGTGATACGTGCAAAGGGTATATGTAAAAAGCTTTA
Organism: Carex kokanica; assembly: GCA_025461125.1. Classification (NCBI taxonomy): domain Eukaryota; kingdom Viridiplantae; phylum Streptophyta; class Magnoliopsida; order Poales; family Cyperaceae; genus Carex; species Carex kokanica. The sequence goes on along the minus strand of JAJGRX010000848.1, from coordinate 830,754 downwards.
TCCTCAAATACACTTTCGGTTTAGATCGCAAGTATACAATCCTACCGTGTAGTATATTATCAGGTATCGAACCACAAGGAGTAAGATAAATACTAAATTTTCAACTTTAGATAATAAATTTCAGAAAAGAAAGAAAAGTGCAATAAAGTAAATTGGGGGGTTTGTAGTAAAAATCCTAAGGTTGGGTTCAATACCCGAAGAAAGGAGTTTTAAACAATTAAAAGTAAAAGAGAGAAAAGTCGGTTTGTTTTCAAGGTTAAGAGAATCTAGGGGTCTTTGGTCTACAATCCCTTGTTAATTCTATTTATTCGGTATTTGCTTAAATTCATGTATGATTTGATGAGGTTTCTAACCTAATATGTCATTAAGGGTCACTTTCGTGAATTAATAACGTGTCTAAGTAATTCGGACTTCACTTTTTAGGTTCTTCACCCTAGCTACCTAGACTATAAGCTCTTGTTAGTCTCTCCTCTCATCAAATATTGGTACTTCTCAATTAAGTTCATGATACCAATATCCGACTCGATTTGAGATGTCCTAATTAGGGTTTGACTTCTCGTTTAGGTTCTTCACCAAATCCCTAACCTTAATTTCTGTAGTTCCGGCTTAGATTAAATTGGTTAGAATCTTAATCTAAAACCTAAGGTATTTGCATTCATAATTTGGTACTATCCTATTGATCCTAGTCAATTTTGGTTCTTTTGAAACCAAAACGAGATGCTACAATTCAAGTACTAATTATGTATTTAACACAAATTATTAAAATCACAGAAATTAACAATCAAATCCGATAAAACAATCACAATAAAAGCAAATAATCGAATAAAATAGAATTAAACAAGTTCATGCATTAACCTAAACCCCTAGAGAGAGAACTACTCCCTCTTGGAGGGAAACATTGCAAAGTTTGGCAAATAACAAGAGGAAATGAAATAAAGAATCATTACACCCTTTGAATTTAGAACCTCAATCTTGCCGAATCTTGCTCAAGAAACCCTTCTTCTCCTTGCTTGAAAGCTTCACCTTCTTCAGAAAATATGGCTGAGATTTGTGTGTAGAGAGTATGAGATGTGTTGTTGGATGGATGGATAGTGGATGGATTTGGAAGGGAAAGTTCTAGCCCTTTTATAGCAAGAGATCATGCCCAATTTAGAGGCTAGAAGGTGGAGTTAGTGGGTGCCCTTTTTAGAGGAGAAGTACTTGTTAATTCTGTAGCAAATGGACATGGGGAGTCATTAGATACTTGCTCCACAAGTTTTTCCACGTCCCTACTTTCCATATTTCACTCCTGGGTCGTTTTTAGAAGCGCCGGAAATAGAAAACTCGATTTTTAGGCTGAATGCGACCTTAGTGCGTCCACACGGAATTCTACATTCCGAATTTGGATATTGTTCCTTCATGAAAGTTGTAGATCTTGTTGTCCTGGTTCCTTCAAGCTTTGAATCACTCAAATCGGAGTTCGTATGACCAAGTTATGGCCAAAATACGAACTGTGTGTCGGAAGCTGAAATTTCAATGCGTTTTGAGTGCGGCCAGAGTGCATCCGCACTGGTTCTCACTGCGTCCGCACTAGGCTCGGACTTTTCCTGTGCGACCAGAGCGCGTCCGCATCGATATCCGTGCGTCCGCACGGATTTTGATGAAAACCTCATTATACCTTTTTCAAATTGGCGCGTGTTCAGAAATCCTTCTAAGTACTCAGTGCGGCCGTATCGCAATCCGTGCGTCCGCACTGGGCATTTTTCTTCGTTTTTCTTCATTTTTCTTCATTTTCTGCAAATTAAAGCCGAGCAAACGCAGTAACTTGATTCTAGGTGTAATTAATTCATTTTATATTCAAAATACATGATAATTGGAGTTATTTATGATAGAAACTAGATCAAATGTGTATATAATTTATGCTTATCATAAAGCAATTCTTTCATATGTCTGGACGTTATACAAACCAACGTGCATAATTTTTTTTTTTTCAAAATGTCTGGACGTGGTAGACCAAAACGGCCAGCATAAACTGCTAATTAGTGGTTAATGTGATTTCGCTAATCTGGACGTTTTGATCTATAATGTCTATTGGACGTTACAAACAATCATGTTTTTTTTATATGTCAAATTTCTCCGAATCCCTTCCCATTGTCGATATTTTTTTATTTATTTTCTTATTAATAAAATTTTTGGCATTCCCGTGTGGTGCTTTGGGAGGAGGCGCACCGAATCAAATTTTCGATACTCATCATTTTAACATTTAAAATGGTGGTGTGACAGAAACATACCCGATTTTTTTATTAATACCCTAAAAAAAACAAAATATCAAATATGCCCTCGGTTTTTTTTTTTTAAAACTACCCTAATCGCCCCCCGTGGGGCGGTCAGCTTTTCCAACCAAACCGCCCCCTGTGGAGCGGTCCACTGTCTTAAAGAAAAAAAAAAACAAACCGCCCTACTGTGGGGCGGTCCACTATTTTTTTTAGATTTTGAGCAAATATCTTTTGCATTGTAGAATGAGCAAATACAGTGGCGGACCCGAGGGTGGGGTTCTTGGCACTTCAGATCCAATGGTTCAAGCAATTATTGACACTTCTATGTCCTCAATCAGGTAATTAATTGCTAATTACGAAAGGTTAAAAGTTGAAACAAGATCGAATTAGCATTTCTATATAAAGTTTCTACCTAGGTTAAACTCCTGTATTGGATATAAGGTTTTTACCTTCAAAAAAAAAAAAAAAATCTACCTAGGTTAAACTCCTGTATTGGATGCTACGTTGACTATGCCTTAATTGAAGCACCTCTTAGGGACTCCCAACAATTTAATGGACCACATTTTAATTTTAATATAAGAATTATTCACACAAGTGTCCATTAAAAACCAAAAAATAAAATTATATTTAAAATATTTAAATCACTCCAACTTACTCTTTTTTCTCAAATTTAAGTCAAGACTAAAGTCATGTAATTACTTTTTTTTTAATATTTTGATTTTCATTAGTTGATTAGTCAAGATGTTTCCCCTCCTTTAATTGAGACTTTCAAGGTGTAAATTTATATAATTAAGAACATCCAAAATAAGAACAGCACAGGAATAATCACCACTTTAATTTTCTGACGCTGTTTACCAAAGAAAAATATATATTCAATAAAAAGGTTAAATTTAAAAATAAAATCATCCCTGTAGAGAATAGTGTAATCAACAAATTCAAGGCACAGAATACTTTTTTCACATACTAATTAAGGACTCATACAATGGACATAACATGATACTAGAAAATATCTGCATATAAATACTTATTTTTTATTAAATTTAGAATTTACTTGCATCTTTGACATATCAAGTATATTTTTTTAAGACAGAAATAAAAACACAGGAGGTGTATATTATTCATAGGTGGAGTCTTAATATATCTATAGGACTTGAGTAAACTTTGAAAAAACCACTCATCTCCTCCTCTTTATTTGCTAAAAAATCTACTGTATTTGCTCATCTCCTCCTCTTTGAAAAAAACCACCCTCAGGTCGGCCACTGTATTTGCTCATTCTACAATGCAAAAGATATTTGCTCAAAATTAAAAAAAAAAAAAAATAGTGGACCGCCACACAGTGGGATGGTTTTTTTTTTTTTTTTTTAAGACAGTGGACCACCCCACGGGAGCGGTTAGGGTAGTTTTTAAAAAAAAAAAACCGAGGACATATTTAATATTTTGTTTTTTTTAGGTATTAATAAAAAAATTGGGAAACGTACCGAATCAAATTTCGGTACTCCCATTTAAAAGAAAAAAAATGATCAACCCCTCTCATTAAAATCAATTTATTACAAGGTTCTAAATAGCGTTTATAGTGTCGTAGCGGGAAGGCTAAAAAAAAAGCTATAGCGAATAGCGGAAGCTATTCCAAATAGCGTTTTTTTTTTACATTTCGTATATTCAATATTTGTACTAAATATCAACATTATCTAAAGTCTCATAGAACAATAAATAATACCAAAGTAATTAAGAAATTATAATATTCATATTGAACCTGTACAAAGTCCAAATTGCGGTTCAAAATATCCATAGTAATATCATAAACTATCGATTTTTCATATTAAAAATATCTTAAGCATCATGATTCATGACATTATCTATTTTTTTTCTATTCAAATTTTAATTTCGGTTTGGACTTTTTTTCTATTCAAATTTCAATTTCTATTCCCAATTTCAAATTGATTTATGTGTAGCAAGTAGCAACAAATTCAATTTCAGTTTGAGATTTTTTTAACTTTATTTAAAATCCATATAAATTGCTTAAAAAAAAATCCATATTGTATAGCGCAAATAGCGGACCGCTATAGCGCTATAGCGGCCGTAGCGCAAATAACGCATTTTGATGTCATAGCGTAGCGTTTGGGGTCCAAAAACGCTATAGCGCGCTATTTAGAACACTGATTTATTATTTGCTAAAAGAATTCTGAAATTTTAATGATATTTTCTCAAATTTTGTCGGTATCTTATTTTCCCAGATTTTCTACTTCGTAAATTCTACGGGTTTTATTGTAGCAGATGTATTCAAATGTGAATTGCCGCGCGTCACGAGCGATATTGCCAAGAAGATCAAACTTGGGCTGAAGTACCTAATTTTTGGGTTTTGGATCGGGACCGTCTGAATCGAATCCGTTACTCGAGACCGCTTTGGAATTCGAACTGTCTCTCGGATACGTGCGCTCCACTTTAGATGAATGGTCATGGATTCAAATCGGACGGTCCGGATCCAAACCTAATTTTTGGGTTACTTCGCTAAATCTGATTTCAGGCTGACCACATGTTTCCAACTGCCTGCCCCAGCAAACCACAGTGCGACAGCGCAACAACGCAATATGCCCCTGTTTATTCTGATGGTTGATGGATCCGAATCTGCTGCGATCATTCGCTGTGAATAGTAACCCTGCAATTCCTGCTTCCTCAATCCAGCTGTTGAATTGTTTCGAGATACGTGCACAGAAAAAGTTAACGGCTGGATTTGGAAAAGCAAAAATTTCAGGATTACTGTTCACACGTGTCAGATCGCAGCAGATTTATTTCCATGGTTGTTGCTCTGTAATTGTTTTCGTGTGGTATCTGTATAGAAGTTAATATAGTACTTAATTCTCCGCTACACGAAAAAGTTACATAGTCATTAATATTTTCCCACATCAAATCCAGTGTTTTTAATTAAGACCCTATAAGATTCATTATTTGAAAAGGTATTGACAGAGGGTAGTTCAAATTATTCGAATGTGTGTAGCTTCTATATATTTCAAATTGCATTGATTTTAGTTTTAAAATGTTCCTCTAATTCTTACGAGTAAAATGAGCCCAATATGGCAATACTGAATATATATTATGAGCATCCTCATTATTTATTTTCGTTTTAAATAAAAAGAATGGAACATTTCACATTTGCATAACAAATGGGAATTATTTTTATGTATAAGAAATTGTCCACAATTAGTAAATAGTAAGCGCGTACTGAAAATCAAGTGTCGAGAGAAGCTTTTTTACTTTAAATATCTATTTTGTCGTTTAACAATATTTGCTCTTTTATATCTAACACAATTAATAAAAGAAGTGAGTCATTCCGTGACAAAATTTGTTTTTTTGGTGATTTGAGAAAGTAAATATATGGGGATTTGAGAACTGAATCATCTAAAAAACAGATATTTTTCTCGGAATGACTCACTTCTTTCATTAATTAGGTCAGATATAAGAAAGAGCAAGACCGTTAAAGGACAAAACGGGTATTCAAAGAGAAAAGTTTTTTTTCTGCACTTAATGTTTCAGTACGTGTGATTAAAATAGAACTCCTTTTCATCATCTGATATTTTACTAAAATGATTCTAAAAATTAACTTTAGTAGAATATAATTTATTTTGTAAGTTTGTTATGTAGACATTCACAATAAGTTGATGTTCACGTAAAATAAATTATGCAAGTTTTTCTTCAGAATTATAGAGTGTGGAACCAATATTTTTTGTCGTGTTCACTATGTAAAACGGAGATAAATGTTCATTTTCTTATTTTTTATTTCATTAATGTTTGTTATCTAAATAGATCCAAATTTACATTTACAAACATTTTTTAACGTCATTAATTTTTCATGAAGTCAACTTATAAATTCATTGTATTCTATACTAGAATAAATATTACTTGTTCCAAATTAATTCTCAATTCGGTTAAAAAAAGTAGAGCAAATAATATTTTGTTGCTTCAGGCAGTCAAAGTAATCTCTCTCTCTCTTTTTTATTATGTTTTGTTTCAGGATGAACAAATATACGCTGTGCATAAGTGTTTTACTTCAACAATATTACAATACAAAAAGAAAGCCTTGTCGGCTTCTGTATTTTGATCAAATAAATGGTCACATCAAAGCATGCTATGTTTACAAGTACATTAAAAGTAAATATCTTCTCCCTCCGATATTTGATCAAAACATCAGCAAAAAAGTAGATACCATATAAAATATTGCTGAAATATATAACCATATATTTAAAATCTCTGATTGGAGAAATGTTGTGACATGACGATTTAATAAATTCTTGTAAAAATTATTAATTCATGGTCTACCTTTTTTTTTTTTTTTTTAAGGTGTTTCTGAAAATGTTTAACTTCCAGTTTAAATCTTTCTACAACAAATTTGGCAATCAACCTATACAAATTGTGACAATAAAATGACAAACTAAATGGACCCAAGCATCGCGAGACTTTGAACCTAGTCTCATGAAAAATGGAAGGTTATTTGTACAGTGCTTGAGACTTTATTCAGACTCGCTAATCAAAATCGAATCGAGAGCAACATCTAAACAAAAATTATAATTTGATGAACCAGATCGCAAAAAAGAGAATTACTTGTTAAACGGAATTAGTAGCTTCGGTTGTTTGGCCTTGCCTGAATTTGAGGATGCTAGCAAGGCCACTGCCCCTTGACAGCCGCTCAAACTCACTGATCCTCTGTCTGAGTACCTCCAATTCTTTTAATAAATTATCCTCTCTTTGCTTAATTTCCTATTAAAGGTATAATTAAATTCAAAAAAATGAATGGGATATTGTCAATTTGCCATGAAATAGAAATAAAATAAGAAAATAATTAAAAATAACTTGTCTATGTCAACTTGTATTTGCAAACTGTTTCTGACTGGTACCAGTTGGGTCCCAGTTGTATTTTTGGCTAAAATTTTGTGTTTAGTGGATATGCCGATGTTGCTAAAGTAAGGTTGAAACATTGGAGTTGTTGCTTGATAGAATTGTATTTAACAATTTCAGTAATGAAATGGGTTTTAAGCTTTTTTTTTTTCAGAAAAAAGAAAACAAAAAACTTGTATTTGCAAAATGTTCCAATATAAATAAGCTTTTCAAACAAAGTTGTCTCAACTGAGGAGATGCTAAAATTATGGATGATTAAAAAAACAAATTCTGCTTCACTGGAATGATATGGAGGGAGGATAAAGATTGGTTAAAAGAGTGAGAGTAGGGTACTGTGCATATCACGGATTGGTCTGTACTATAGATCAATATCTTAGTTTCCAAAGTTTCAATAGTCAATTTAAACCATTCAACATGTTCTCCATATGAATATGTACTCGCAGACTACATTTTACATTTTTTAGAATTTTTTTACTATCTTCAGATAGGTAGAAAATCACTACTTATGAATGGTCTATAATTTTTAGATCAAGTAATTTTCTGCCTATGTACAAAAAATAGTAAAACAATTCCAAAAAACATAAAAATTTGATCTACAAGTACATTTCAGATGGAGATCATGTTGAACAGTTCAGATCAACTGTTTAGACTTTAAAAACGAAGCTATTGATCTATAGTACGGTCAAATCCATGCTATGCATAGTACCATAGCCTCACTCTCGGTTAAATATTGAACTGTTTTCTCGTCTGATCTCTACTTTTTATATGTATAAAGCAGCTTAGAGAGCTCTTCTGTCAGGCATGATTCCGACCCTTCAATTTGATGGTCGTATCTGCCTGATATAGTCTAATAAATTCAGCAAGGAGCTGGAACCAGATTCAATGCTCCTAATTATATCATACACATATTCTATGCTCTCTTGTGCCACCAAACTTAACATGATAGTAGCAATGTTGCTTCTATTCTCCTTTTGGTTCTTTCCTGAAACCTTTTGTTTCTCTCCTACCATATATATAGCATAATTTTGGGTGTCAAACAGATTTAAAATAATTACCTCAATTTCTTGCCTACGTTTCTCTTCCTTCCTGGCTTCTGACCTGGCACTTCTTTGCACCTCAAAAATCACAAGCCCACCCGCAACCTTACAAAAAGAAAAAAAAATATTAGTGTATGCAAAGAAAGTAACTAGTGTAAATCATCTGATCATTTTTACAACTGAAAATAAAAAGATACTGACAAGGGAGAACATACAAAAGCACATAATCTAACAGTGTTTTGGTCGTATACCAAGCAAAAAAACCTGCTACCAGATAGATCAGTTTAATAATTTTTGGATCTACATTTTTATTTTTTCATTTTTTATGTGGAAGTTTATGCAATTTTGACGTTAAACTGAGATATTTGGTCAGGCCAAATTGAGGCTTAAACAGCAGTTCTGGCCAAAAATACATAAATGCATTTTTTTTCATAAAATGAACTGGCCTGGCAGGTGTGGTAATTATTGATTAGAAACATTTGATAAGTGGTAATATACAATGAATTAAAAAGTAAGATAACGTACAGAGAAAACAAAGAGCTCCCCGATTAAGTCAACAGCGGCTTGAACAGCCTTTTCCTCATTCAAGGGTCTAATCTCAGCAGTTGTAAAATGTCCATACAACTGCCTTTGTAGAGTTGTAGTAATTCGGTGGTTTGCCTAACGAGCAAATAAAGCAACAGATTTAATAAATAAAACATAGCTATTAACTCAATTTGATTGCAGAAAGTTCAAGAATTAAAATCTAAGATGCAATTACCATACAAATGTAAAACATTTAATAAACACGATTTGTCCTCTGCTTGGAAAACCACTCTCAATGTTGCACATTAACCAATAGTGCCACAACTTCTTCATTATAACTTAACAAAATCATTACAACTAGTAGAAACAAAACTGAGAATGATGATCACATATTCTTCATATGATCATATTCTAAGTTTACCCAATAAAGATAAAAAGAAGGAAATATCATAAGAGGTAAGAGCTAAATTGTCAGCATTTTTAATTAAAATGCAACATTTTCTTGTGTGTGTGTGAGTGGAGGGGGGGGGGGGGGGGTGGGTGGGTTGGAAGAACACAGGGACCTGACCAATGTTAGCCATTTGGTTGGAGATACAGGGGTGAACACAGACTCGTTCTATGAGTGGGGAAACAACAGGCTTTCGTGCTTTCTTCACGGCCAGCGCAAGGCAGTACCATATCTGTACCTTATTTTTTTATCAAATGAAAATTGCTACTTGGCATGGAATATTTTCGTGAACTATAGAATTGGGCTTTCTTTCTGGGGTTGAAGAGATGAGAAAAGATGGCCAATATGACCATTTTAACCCTCTGTAAGCAAGGGGAAATATGTGAGGATTACGTAATGTGTGACCTTCTTTTTTCAGTCCTTTGAATTCTTTTCTAAATCCACTTTGATCTCCGAACAAAACAAAGAATGTAAGGGTAAAATGGGAATACCATTTCTTCTGGTGTGTATTCAGTCTGACTCAGTTTCTATTCTTGTCTAACTCAAGGTAAGAAAAATGTGTATTGCTAAATTTCATGCATGGATGGGTATGAGTTGTTAGTCAACAATTTTCCATTTTCGGCTGGGTGGTTTCATCATAATATTTTCTTTATCACAAGTTAAATCTGGATGAGATTCAAGCTAGGGATAAAAAATTAGCATATAGGGGTTAAATTGAAATGTCAGTTATAGTTAATTTGATTGCAACATACTAAGTAGTGTTTGCGACAATCCATTATATTGTTTGATTGATTTTTTCAGATATAACCGTTCTAGTATGATAAATTAGGAGCTATAATATGCACAATCTAATTAATTTTGGTTCAAATGTTGCAACAAGTATTGGAGGATTGATCGCACATAGCATGGATAGGCACCAAAGTACTAAACTAGCATTTTCAGCTTGAAATTCTAACCATTAGCCTATAATCAAAGAAAATACCAATGCAAACAAATCGTATAACTTGACCCATTTGATAGATTTTTAGGGTAAACTGGTAAATGGTGTCCATTTAATTTGTTTTTTTTTTAATTCTTTCATACCATACTCAGGAAACTGATTAATTTTTTTTTTTTTTTGATAAAAAGGCCGAAGCCCGTTTCATTGAAACAGTTAACTTACAACCCGGAGTTTGATCTTAGTTCTACCGTAAATCCAACAAAAACCCAACAGACAACATAGTAAAGATAACACGGAAAGATAGAGAATCATTGGTGCCAAAATAAGCCACACACACGGGGCTGAGGTAGTTAATATGAAACAAAAATAAACTTTCTTCCATGTCTTGAGGTACTTGGATGTCTTCATGATGCATGATGCATGTCTTGAGGAAACTGATTAATCTTTCACCAATGATTTTCCAAACAAACCTAGTAATTTTTTAGTATTGACTATGAACCGCATAGCACATATTAGCTGAGAGATTAACATTTCTGCCTCATTCCAAAACAGCAATTCAAATCAGATGTAGAGAAATCATTCCCTCAAAAGAAATCAGGAAAAGAAAACACCAAAGCCAAGAAAATAGGCAATCTAACCTGCGCAAGGCTAACAATGAGATTCCGAAACTTTGGGTGAACTCCAGCTTGTTGCTTCAGCCTAGCAGCAATGGGTTTACTGATACTCTTTAGTACTAGAGAAGCGAGCTTAGCAGTAGGCAATGCCATCCTCTCTCTCTCTCTCTCTATTCCTCTCCTAGCTTGTCAAATGAACGTTCCTCAGTTCTGATTGAAGCGAATTTCAGAGAGAGGAGAACGAGAGTAGGTTTAAGGAGAGAAGAGAAATTGACATTCTTTCTTGGAGAAGACGAAAAAGTGAATAAACGGCTTGGAGAAGGGGATTCAATGAAAAATAACTTAAAAAAGAAAAGAAAAGACCATTCTGCTCTTTCGTTGGTGTTTGACCTAGTGGATGCCAAGTTGGAACTGAGGCGACCTTAACGCGTCGGTATTTGACTGGTCTATGGATGCTGCTTTGAGCAAGTCCGGATCCTCTGCAGTAACTCAAACTTTGTTTTTAGATCTGAACCGACCGATCAGAAGGTGGAATGCACGGAGACTTCAATATTCGTTCCAAAACAGATCTGACGGTCCAAATCTATAATAAAATGTAAGTTACTTTAGTGATATGAATCGCAGCGTCAGTTTTTCTCTGAATAGATCTATAATTTTATAGGACGAAACTAACCCACACCCAACCAGTCTCGGATCCGTATCCTCCCAGTTACCTGACTCAAGACAATTGAAAGGGACGGCCCAGATTTACTCTCAGCCGGTGCCTATTCGGGATAGAGCAGGGGCCAGTATTAATTTTGCTTTGAGATTTGTGCCAAGTTAAAGGGACAATCCTAGCCATCCATTTCAATTGTATTCAGTCAGGTAACCTGAGGTGATGTGAATTCACCAGTCTCACCGAATCCCTTTGGAGTTCGGATCCAGTGAAGTAACCCAATCTTTGGGTTTTAGATTGGGACCGTCCGATTCGAATCCGAGAAAATCCATCCGCGAAGTGAGCGCACACATCCCGACGACGAATTCGAATCCGAGACGATCTCGAGCGACGAATTCGAATCGGACGGTCTCGATCCAAAATCCAAAGAAGATTGGGTTACTTTAGGGGATCCGGACCCATCCCTTTGCCGGGTAAAGATTTTAACAAAAGAGTTTTTGCGTCATGCAGGGCACGAACCATATGCAATGCTGTTTTGATTTTATAGTCCGTGCGCTGCGTGAAGTCAAACATGCTCTGTTAAAGTCTTTACCCCTTTTGCCTCGTGCTCTTCGCTGCTCCTCTTTTGCTCTTCGCTGCTCCTCTTTTGATTTTGAGCTGTATCTTATTGTTGACAGCTGCTGTCAGTTCATCAAAAAAAAAAAAAAATCTTATTGTGTGCTTGTTTATGCTTTTAAATTCCCTCAATTTATTTGAGCAATTGGACCTGTCTGGACTGGAATCCGAGGTTGCGATCCTTGATTCAACTAGAAATCCTTACATGGGTAAATCCAATTAATGATATCAATATTGATTATAATTGCTCGGTTGTCATCTCAGCCCATTCTCAGTGTGTGTCTCTAATGTCAGTACCGGTTTGCTTTCATACATACATATAGGGCTGTTTATGAATCGAGATTGAGTGAGTTAAGGTATGCTCATGCTCGGTTCATTAAGTTAATGAACGAGTCAGCTCGAGTTGACAACTCAATCTGTGCTCAACTTGTTATCAACTCGAGTTGACTCGTAACTCGTTAACTTGTTAAGACTTAACCAATTGATGTTGAATTTTAAGCAATTTTAATCTCTTAAAATCGAAAGTCCTAAATAATACATAATAAAAAAACAAATTTAACCAAAACCAAAAACACTAAATCTTTAAATTTAACAGCCAAACAATACATATCAAATAATTTTGACTTAGGTTTGGATTCGGTTGGGATTGAATATAGCATGACTTTATGTAATAAGAGTTGATAATGAGCGAGTTGGAGTTGCTCATGCTCAATTATTAAATTAACAAACGAGTTAATAATGAACAAATTATTACCAAGCTTTTAACAAGTGAGTTATGAGCGAGTCAGCGAGTTACAAACTATTTTCTCATAAGTGTGAGTCAGTGAGTTATGAGCGAGTCAGCGAGTTAACAAGTGCTAGACTGTTGCTATGTGTTCATTTAAGACCTTTTTTTGTATTTCAGCCCGTTTCATCAAAAGCGGGCCTGGGCCAGATGGATGAACCCAAAAGGAAAAATATATAAGAAAAGAAAATGAAGAACAAAATTCCTGCACAACTTAGAATTTGAACTGTTTATCAATAAGAATTTAATAGTTCTACACAGCTTGAATTTGCACTCCCCATTCTATTTGAGGAGGAGAAGTGAATCCTTAATAACATATATTTGTAATATTGTGCTAAACTTGCACTCCCCATTTTTATTTTCTGAAGTATTGCTAAATTTATAATTTGATTAATTAAGGCATTGGAGTTGTTACACTCCATATATAGGATCAGTTCACCCAGCTGCTTCTAATATCCTTTGGAATGACTTCTCCATGCAAGAAACCAGAAGTGGTGAATTTATAAAACCTCTTTCGGTTGTCATGACGACCTTCAATTTTCCCATGTAACTCACAATAGTGACAGTAAGACTCTGTAACAAATATAAGAAATCAACAAATTAAAGATGTGTCAGTTTTCTTTTTGTTCTGGAATTAAAAAAACTTTCACACATTATATTTGCAATGCTTTGTTCCTTGCTTCAAAATATTTAAATATATAAAAAATAAAAGATGTAAAAAAAACCCTTTTATCTCAGCCCCCTTCATTTTCTTTCTTTTCAATCTTAAGATTCTGTTGAGATGTGAAAAATACGATGATAGAAGGGAAATCAAATGGAAACTAAAGAAATTAAACAAGAAAAAAAATCGAAATAGATTCCAAAAGAAGAAAAAAAAAGAGAAATAACAATAAGGGAAGAACTGGAACCAGACCACTCCCAGTACCATCTCAGTACTGTCTGAACTGGTACATACCAGAATAATTTTTGTCATTTTGGATAAAACAACTATTTTTTGAAGTAAAAAGATAAAAAAGATGCTTAATAAATAGTTCCTGAAAGAAGAGATCAGTTTAGTGTACTTTCTAAGGTATATTGTCTTACTTGGGGGCTTCCAGCCATGAAGAAATGAAAACTCTTAATTGGGTGGTTTGCTATCATCATCTGTTCGGTGGGTCCGGCCAAATTTGAGATTGCCAAGCTTGTGTTCTTTAAAGTGGCATGTATATACTTAGCTGTTTCCTGGTCATAGAAAAGAAGAAAACAAAAGTATGGCACATAAAAAATTAAAGAAGTCTGATTATGGCTTCATCAGAAAAGACTGGAGGCCAGCAAAACAAATATGTCGATTGAGTCAATAGGGATTAGTAACAATAGTTGTAGATATTTGGTTCCAAACTTCATTCAATGAACTTCAATTACACTTTTCTTTCTTTTTTTTCGTTGACATGGTGTGTATGAAGGATTATTTACCTCTGCACCTCGTAATTTTCTCATAGCTTCAAGAAAAAATCCTGTGAGAAATACACTGAGGGAGTTCTTCTTTCTTTGAACTATTTTTCTGGCAGTTGTAACAAAGTAGAGCGGGTCGACCTCCGCTATATTCTTGCATATTGGCACTGGTACATGGAGGAAAGCAAAATGGTTTCCCCATGGAGCACTAGTCTTTGGCTTATTCATCTCTTGAACTGTCTGGTAGGTTCTCAGGATCCTGGTATTGAGTAACACTAGTGCTGTCACATCTATCGCATTTGCATTATGACCGCAACTTTGCATATACAGATTTATTCCGTAGAAGATCACACCACAGATGACGTCATTTATCGTCTGCAACAGATATAACAAGATGTGCAAATGCGTAATAGCTCAAATATCATGAGCGAGGCTACGGTACTATGCATTACGCACATTGGTCTGTACGATGATTCAATATCTCCATTCCATTATTAAGCACGTTGGATGTCCGATCCGTCAACGGCTACGATTGAAAGATGAAATTTCGGATTTAATCTCAGCCCTCCAATCACATAATCTGTCTTCTTTTGATTAAATACATCTGAATAATGTGTAGAAGTCTAAATTTAGCTAAATACGTACTTGCCACACGTACCGCCACACGATGCATTACAATTACAATTAAACAAATCTGAAATTTAGCGATATAATTCTCAGTTTCCTTATTTATTTATTTTCCTTATTTCTCCTTCTCCAATTGAACCAATTCCACCTTCCGTTTTTATATGGCGGATCACAATGGAAATCAATTTTTTCTTCACTTCCTTATTTCTCTTTCTTTGTTTCTATAGATATTACCATGAGAAATCTAGAATAAATTATCAATTTTGTTTCTATACAAATCTATACAGATCAATTGAAAATCATAGAAGCACAAATTAGTAGGACATCAAAAAGGAAAAGAAAACAAAATTAGAAAGGTCACATGTCATTAATTTATTATATTCGCATTCATATTTTATTGGATCCGATTTAAAATTCCTTATTGATCTGATAATAATATTTATGAAAAAAATTCTCCACTTTTTTAAATAGCAAATAATTGTTGTAATTTATTATAAATTATATCTTGTCATTTCATACAACTTAGTTGCATTACAGTTTTGCTCTTAATTAGTATTTTTATATTGTAACATATGTCATTAATTCTTTGTTACTTTATATATATATTCATACAAAATTCGAAATAAAATTTGAATCTGACTCGAAATATATTAATACAAGTCTGAATTGATAACTGACTTCGTGTAAATAAACAAAAAAAAATTGTCTCTACAATAAAAGTTCAAAGTGCCAGAGGAAACAAATACATAAAGAGGTACAAATTATTTATTCTTTTTCAATGATAACCGGAACTTTACTGAAAAGATGCTACTACAGCGCAAAAAAAAAAAAATATATCCAACATTTTGCACATCCCTTGTCTGTTAATAGGAAAAGAAGACCACAAATTATTCTTTTATAGTAAACTATTTATTGAACTAAAGTGTAAAATGTAGCATTCTCTGAGTGGGAAGTTGTGAGTTCGAAAACTCAAATGAGATGTCATTTACACTAAATGGAAGTTGTAGGCTAGATCTCCACTTTTCTTATTAAAAAAATAAATATAAAATACTTACAAAATTAATTAATATATATATATATATATATATATATATAGAGGTTGGCTAAGATCAAAGTGGTATGACCAAAGCTTTGGTACTACCAATTTGTTTTTACGATTTTCAAAGTTCAAATAGTCGATCTGAAGTGCTCAACGTGTTCTCCATATTAAAATGTACTTGGAAACCAAATTTTTCATTTTTTGGAAATTTTTTACTATTTTTTATGGATTTTTGAAAATCATTGTTCTTCAGATTTTTATTTATTTATTTATTACTTATAAAAAACAGTGATTTTCAAAAATCCATAAAAAGTAGTAAAAAATTCAAAAAAATGTAAAATTTGGTCTCCAAGCACATTTTAATATAGAGAACACGTTGAGCACTTCAGATCAACTATTTGAACTTTAAAATTGCAAAAACTAATTGGTAGTACCACTTTTAAAATGTAATTTTTTTTCTACATTGCTAAATTTTGAGGATCCATTAGTAAATCAAGAGCCATGGACTGAACAGGAAGAGAAAAGGCTTATATTAATTTTACAAAACAGAGTGGTCTACAACTGGATCACCATGAGGTCTTCATCCTAGATAAGATAGGAAATTAAGCAGCAAGCCCAAACACAATCAGTGATATAAATGAGGAACAAAGTCTGCTGGTAAGTATCGAGAACATGGCGACATCACAGGAGCATTGCCCAACTTATTGGTAAATGAGATGGGCTGTCAGAGATAGAAGGAAAGTTGCAAGTAGATCCCTCACAATTTCATTTTTCTGTAATTTGAATGGGCGGGTAGTTAGAAAAGTTAGCAACAATTGTTTTGTTATCTTATAATACGCTCCCGTTGCAACGCACAGGCACGATACTAGTATCTATTTTAAAGTCCTAACAGTCATTCCGAACTATTTAATATAATCTCCATATGAAAATATTCTTGCATGTAAATAATAATATTTTCTAATATTTTTTTGGACAGGTTGCAAATCACTTGATCTAATTATTCTAAACCATATGAAAGTGGTGAATTTCTAACTATCTAAAAAAAGGTAAAAAATTCTAAAAAACTATGAAATTTGGCCTCCGAGTACATTTTCATATAAAGATCATATTGAGCATTTAGATCGACTATTTGAATTTTAAAAATGAAGATATCAATTCATAGTACAGACCAATGTGTGCTATGCATAGTACCGTAGACTCACTGCAAATACCATTATTTAGCTAAACCGAAGAAACATTATTTCTTTTGTTAAATATGTAAAGTAAAGCTTTGCATTTATCGATCACTTAAATAAGTTTCACCAATTAATAAAAAGCCATTTTTGAACTTACCCCGCCGATCTTACTTTTGATCAGTCTGATATCACCCAAGACAAACTCCACAATGGAGATGCACATAGGCCGGAATTCAACTCCGATTTCACCCGATCTTATCGGTGTCAAAGAATCGACCCCTAATGTGCTTTTCCAAAAGCTCCAGCTAAATTCAGTGACAGAGTTTAAACCTGTCAACAGCATTCTCTTTGCATTGTTCCAGAGAGAATTTTTGTGCACCTCCACTGCATTAAAGGACGGGAAGGTGATCGGTCGAGAGGGATCATCAGCTCTTTGAACACAGGAGAATAAAGCACTCATCAGAGTAAAACCGTCACCGAGTGAGTGATGGAGTTTAAACACAAAACATCCTACAATGACATATATAAATTAAATGATATAATATTTGACACAAATATTAGTTATACTAATAATGCATGATAGATTATTAAATTTAAAGCCAGTGAGAGATATTCTTAATTAGTATATCAGAATCTGTAAAAAACACTGATTAGAGACTCTTGCTAGCTAGTGTCCAGTACTTCCTTTCTATGTTAACTAACAATATTAATTGTCTTGTACTTGAAAGTAAAGCACATAATAATTATGAAAGTTAATGATAAGCTTTGCTGCAATACCATATGAAGTTTTGGTTGGATACTTGATGATGTGAATGTCCCACAACGGTTGAGATTGAGGAAGGGGACTTAACGCAATTTGCGACAAGTAGTCGTGTACATACTCATCGTAGTACTCGACATGTGGAGGGAAAGTAGGGACTTTGACATGGTCATCTAAATTGATTTTCACCTTTCTCCATCTAAGGACGCCCTTTTCATCTTTAACTACCTGTAAAACACACAAAATTAATGTAGAATAATATTTAATTTGATGTCCATACGACCATACATGAGTTAACTAAGGATCATAGCAACACTACCTGATTCTGACAAACTATTAACTCAAGACATGTATTAACTAGTCACCTTTGGAAATTGGAATCTCAGAGCTTGAAATTCTTTTAAAATTATAAAATGTCTACTGATAAAGTGATAAGCATATATGAAAAAAGAGAAAAGGACCATTAGGGAAGAGAAGCGTGGGTTGATTGGCAGGAAGAGTGTTTCAAGAGTTTCCATGGTCGGAAAGTCATTGATCGGTATCTCCGATTCGAGCACAACCATGTTATTCACAGAAAGCACTGAGCTATTCAGATACTGCCCTGTGGGACTCACCGGAGGTTCCACATCCCAAATAAAACTATCTTTGAATTCCATCCTCTCTCTCTCTCTCTCTTCAAGAGTATTGTTTGCACTCTGTTTTTCTTCATGAAATGGTAGTCTTTGAGCATATTTATAGGCTACCGACCAACAAGAAGCACGCATAGGGTGCAATTAATTGTAAATGTGCGCTGCATAACCACATGCCGTGTAAACTGGGTCCGGATCCCCTAAGTAACCCAATTTTTGGGTTTTGGATCGGGACCGTCCGAATCGAATCCGTCGCTCAAGATTGCTTCGGGATTCGAACCTGTCTCTCGGGATGCATGCGCTCCACTTTAGTTGGATGGTCATGGATTCGAATCGGACAGTCCCGATCCAAAACCCAATTTTTGGGTTACTTCACTGGATCTAAATTCGTGTAAATTATGGTACGTCGAGATATTCATAATTGAGTAGAACTAGGGTGTGATGTGCTCACCAAACTCTTTGGTAAGCATAGCTCCATAATTTATTGTATTCACTTCAAACGAGATGAATCCAAACCGTTGAAACCAATATACTTCACGAGTGATGTGCGTACATGCAAAATTTTAAATGTTTCGAATTTATTTAGTACAAAGTCAAGCGGTCAAAATTGATGAAAAATGAATGCATTAAAATAACTTCTAAAACTTCATTTTGGATCATTCATTTTTCATCAATTTTGACCACTTGACTTTAGACTAAATGAATTCAAAAAATTCAAAATTTTGCATGTACTTGCATCACTCGTGAAATAGATGGATTTCAACAGTTTGAATTCATCTCGTTCGAAGTGAATCTGATAGATTATAGAGTTATGCTCACCAAAGAGTTTGGTGAGCACATCACACCCTAGTTCTACTCTTCATAGTTTGTGCTTATTATTATTTTTTGGTTAAAAAGGCCGAAGCCCTGTTTCATTAAGAAACGAAAGTGAACTTACAAGCGAGTATAGAACTAGACTAGCTAGAGATAATAACACCATCACCACAAAATAGAAGTTGCTCAGATGCATAACCAACTACACAAAATAATCATCAGAGAAACACAGTAAGATAATGAAAACAAAAGGTAACAATCCTATAACAAGGCCCAAAGTTCGGGTTCATCAAGCTGGTGGAGAAGCAGGTGGGGACTGAGGAGTAGGAGGGCTCCGATCTTGGTAAAGCACCAACTGATCATCCCCGGGCATCCAGACTCTGAGAGGAATTTCTTCAACCATGTCGGCTGTTGGCAACCAATCACAAGTGGCAGCCTTGATCTGCTTAGATAGCTTGGATTTACCTGTCCAATATTCAATTAAAGACATCGTGAGAAAGATTAGTTGTCGACCGGTTTTAACCATGGCCTGTTGGAAACACAGATCATTCCGATGTTTCCACAAGGTCCAGCAGACGCCACTGAACACAATAAAAAAAGCATGTTTTTGGTTTAAAGGAAGCACTACTACAGAAATGGTCATTGTACACGGACATAAACAGGGGAGCTACACGGATTTTCTGCCGTGTGGAGTGCGAGGGTGTATAATCCCCTGAATAAATTATACACGGATATTTAACCGTGTGCAATTCCTGAGAGCTACACGGATCATTACATAAACAACCGTGGTCAATTCCTTGCCAAGTGGCGTTCTCCAAACCCGAGCTACACGGATCAGTACATAATTAACCGTGTCCAATTCCTTGCCAAGTGGCGCTCTCCAAAGCCGAGCTACACGGATCACTACATAAACAACCGTGTCCAATTCCTTGCCAAGTGGCGCTCTCCAAAGCAGAGGTACACGGATTGGAACATAAACAGCCGTGTACGATTTCTCTGTCTACACGGACTTTTAGGTTAATATCCGTGTAGACATAGTTATTCTGCACGGCTCATTACATAAACAACCGTGTACATTAGTGGAGATCTATACACGGATATTTAACTAAAAGGCCGTGTACGATCATTTTCCTGCACGGATGTCTATCAAAATATCCGTGTAGAATAACTATTTCTACACGGATCATTACATAAGCAGCCGTGTACCTATCTTATATTTTTATTGCTCTTTATTTGGCTTTCCACACAGACTTATGTGAAACATCCGTGTAGAATGGTTATTTTTTTTTTCAATTTTTATTTTATGTTTTGGCTAGCCTCCAGTTTGCTAGCCATTAAAAATCAATTCCAAACAAAGAATTTCCAATATATCAGAATACAACCCCTAAACAAAATTCATGTACACTAAATATATCAAAAATTCATGCACACTAAATTATACAAATCCATATTCTGGTTTACAAAATTCATTTTGAAACCACTTTGCCCACATACATCTAAAATAATCTATATCTTCGTTGCTGTAATGCCCTGCCTTTTTGTTCGATTTATACTGCAAAAAAATTCAAAATATGTAGGTTATTAGAAAAATACAATATAACAACTGCATCTCTGTTTTGCTTTATAAAAATAAATATTGTAATTATAACAATGCAACTAATAAAACAAATTTAGTAGAATAAAATATTAGAGGAAATCAACATTAATTATATGGACAAGTCAAGGCAAACATATGAATTACATACCGGATATTTTGGCCAATCGAATTGTAAGCGTTCAACAAAGTGATACATAAAAATCATCGTGTAATAACCGCATTCCCAACCCTGAAACTGTTGCGGGCACTGAAATTTTCATTTAGCAGCCTATGTTAGAATGACAATTAATTTTTGAACAAAAAATATGAAATTATAAAAATTATAGTGCATGTGCTCACCGGCTGCTACCTGAAACACAACTTATTTTTATGCTTCGGAATCGTGCTTTGCATTCCTCCATCTTTAAGATATTGCAGAAAAGCCCTTACAAAATTGAGTGAATGTAATTAGCAATTCCACAATTTGTTATATGTAATTGGGAAAAAATCAAACCAAGTGAATTACTATTGCTTACTTTCTTATTGGAATGCAGATCATTTTGGATTCCTGAGGAGTGACGCCTGGTCCGGGATGTGAAGAATCCATGAGGAAAACCAAATTCTCAAGTGGCACAATCACAATCAAACACCAGTGGCCCCTCTAGTGGTATGGCACGAGAAGAAATCTCTTATTCTCCGAAAGAGCCTTATGCATCGCTGAACACATGTACCGGACAGTATCTTCCTCCTGATATTGCACCATCGTACCACTAGTAAAAGCGGGGTCCAAGAATGCACAGGAGTTCACCTTATCTTTCCCACAATTCAGAGACTGTTTTCGTTGTATCATCCTGAAAAATCATCATTTCACATTAGAATATATATTTGAGTGCTATACACATGATATATATGATTTTTTGGTCACTAACAATAGGAAAACGGTGACGACTCCCACATCGAGCCATTTATCGCTTGATGAGGCATGTAGAAAGTCCTTGAATTCTTTGAAAGGCAGCACGACCGTCCTGCCTTTGTGTAGGAGAACCTCGGGGGGGATATCGAACATTATGTGCTCCATATAATCTGGTGCCTTAACCAGGCAGGCGTGGAGATTCCGCAAATCCTCGGGCAAACGGCTAACCTCTTCTTCAGAGAGCCCCGTACGGTCTACTGGGGCATCCGCTGGCGCAGCCGCTGGCGCAGCAGGAGATTCTTGCGCATCAGCCCCGACTACTACTTCCAAGCCTCGCCGTACCGGTGACAAAGCTTCGTCCGCAGCGTTTCCAACGCCTCTTCGGGTCTGTATCAGATTTTGAACCTTTTTTCAAGTATTTCAAAATAATCATTTGAACGTAACATAAGATATCCGTGTTTTATTTAGAGATTACCTGATCCAAAATAATCTGACACTTGGGCCATTGGATGATCTGTCTACGGGCATCATCAAGCACCACCATGCCGTCGGTAGGGACAGGAAGAGGTATGCGGGCATGGGAATTCGAGATGTAACACTAAAAATTCATCCGGCTCTGAAGGTCCTTCAGCCAACTCTTCACCCAACTCTTCGTCCAGTAAAATTGATCAGAATAGAGAGATAATTTTTTTTTCAATACTTCGATCGCATGGGAATTCGAGATGTAGGTTATCAATTATACCAGATCGCTCATCTGTGAGCTCCCAAAACAGTAGCTCATATCGATCTAATTTTGCGATCTGAAACAATTGATAAACCTACATCTCAACCCAATGGTTAACTGTGAGAGGGGAGAGTATAAATTGATCAAAACGGCGCTGGGGAGAAGGCATTTTATATAACAAAAAACCTAAAATATCCTTTCTACACAGCTCTTTATTAAACGTCCGTGTAGCTCGCTCATGGCTTTCTACTCTGTCATTTAAACAAAAAACCGTGTACAAATGCGACATTTCTACACGGCTCTTTATTAAACATCCGTGTAGCTCCTACGGGTTATATACACGGTCATTTAAACAAACATCCGTGTACAATTCTTACCTTTCTTCACGGTTCTTTAATTAAATATCCGTGTAGCTCTCTCAAGGCTTTCTCCACTGTTAATTAAACAATAAGCCGTGTACATTTTCTAGTAAACGTCCGTGTAGCTCTCTCACGTCTTTCTACACTGATTCTTTTATAAATATCCGTGTAGAGATCCTACAGATATTTCAGGCATCCAAAAAATTACAACTTCTACACGGTTTTTCTATAAAATTGCCAAGTCCGTGTACAATGTGCCGTGTACAATGACCATTTCTGTAGTAGTGAAGGGTACACGCACAATGTAAAATGTCCTTAAGGGAGGTCCACTGTTTAAAATAAGCGCGACTATTACCCATCCAAACCCACACTTGCTGAGCTAAGGGACAATGGAGGAACAAATGGTTAGCTGTTTCGAAATGGCCACAAATTAGACATGAAGAGTTCCCTGTCCAACCTCTCTTAAGTAACTTGTCCTTAGTAAGAATTTTTTTTTTACTAGTTAACCACATAAATATTTTAATCTTATGTGGTAAAGGAGTATGCCACCAAATCATGGGATGAACAACCTTGATACCCCCAAAATTTAAAAATGAATAGAGAGAGTGAACCGAAAACAACCTGGAATTGTCTCACCGCCAAGCTATTTTGTCAAGAGTATGTGTGAATGATATTGTGCTAATGAGGTGTAAGAGATGTCTCCAATCTTGGAGATCAATACCAGTGAGGCTTCTTCTAAACCTAACACATTGTCCCTGTGTATTAATCACTTCAGGGAGTAAAACATGAGGGTTAGTACACAAAGTATATATCTGCGAGAACTGAGTGGCTAGTGTACATTCCCCATGTCAAAGATTTTCCCAAAAACGAACCTAGAGAGAAGGCCAGGCACATACCTGATACTGCAGTTACCTAAGGAAATTTGTGCTTGTTATAACTTATAAGGTTGTCCCACTTGTCATTTTTTTCAAGTGTTGGGCCATTTTACAGAGGAAATTGTTCATCAATATTATTTTCATCATCGCTACCATTTAACTGAATCTGTTCATGATGAATTAATTATTCAAATAAACTGAATCCTTAAGCCCTTAATTAATCATTATTTTATTGAATCAAAAATTAAGATCGTATATATTGGTTCCGTTGGAACCGGTTCAGTTTTTGATCTTTCGCTAATAATATTTTCAATTCAATACTTTGTTGTCATTATATCAGCTCAAAGTTTCAAACTCATGCGCGCTCTATCATGGAAGTTAATCTTTCCTATTAGTCCGGCCTTCACCAATTTTCCGCTCTCTTCATCAATTTTCTTCATCAGTTGATTTGACAACTAACAAGTGAAGAAAGTGACCCTTACTGGTTATCCACATGCCAGTCATAAATGATGAGGAAAAAATGAAGAGACTAGAGACATGGGAACCGAATCCTCTGCGCCCACAAGAGGGCAAGAAAATCCTGCCCATAATTAAGTTTAGCGAATCTCTAATTGACACATAGATGACATTCACCTTTCAACACATTGATGGGAATATTTTTATTTATTTAATTGATTATAAATGACATTTTTTACTCTTTCCTACGTCAATCCGTCTAGGGTGTCAATGGTACCTTTTTAGCCATTTACCTGACCCATATCGCATTCGTTAAGGCGGGTATGGGTGATTTTTTTTTTTTTGTTAGCTTATTGGTTATGGATATGGGTAATTTTTTTTTTCATTATCTAAAGAAGAAGGATATGGGTAATGACTATTTCATACCCGTTACCCTATATGGTAATAAAATAAAAAAGTATATATATTCAATTCAATTTCCAGTACACCTAGATTTACTCTTGCATTTCAGTGCTATAAACTACGTCTTTCTATTTCTAGCTCACCAAGTTTGTATCTTTGATATATTTTTCCTTCCCTCTTCATTTTCTTGCCCTTTTACTCAATCGTAAGAATGAAATATAAATTTTGTAAGAATTTGACTCACATAGTCACATTTTCACTTCAATTTTCATAGGCTGTGATCCAATTTTGTTTTCAAATTTCAAAATTTGCAATAAAAAATTATAATGAATGAAAAAGCAATCAATAAATCAGGCCCCCTTGGCATCGGTTCTAATTTCATCTTTTTGGTTTTTCCACCTTTTTATTAATTTTTTATTTTTATAACCTTCTTTAATTCTGTTTTGTTTACTGTTTCATTTTGCAATTTAATATGACCACAAATGTATTGAGCCATCATAACTTTTGATCCTTATTCTTCTTAAAAAAATCATTTATATTTTTCCTTCTCTGTACGTACCCAACAAATTGTCAGAATTTGTATATTTAATGAAATTAAAATTTGACAAGAATACATACAAGTTTATAGTTTGTAATTGATTAGGCATATGATCTAACTTTATAATACTAAAGCTGTGTAAGATTTTTGTAGCCAGGAAAAACACATTTAGTTGTTATATGTTTTGCAATAGGTCTGTTTACATCTTAGAGTATTTCTAATTAAATTGGTGGGTTTCCCTCACTCTCTAATTAAATTGGTATTATAAAAGTTACAATGTAAAGACTCAAAATAATGAATCAAATAGAGATGTTCCCCAACATCCAAAGAAAATTGAGTTTAATGCTAACAAACATAGGAACACAACTTATAAAGCATTAAATAAAAGGAATAACAATATTAAAAAGTATGAAATTGATGACAATTCAACCACAATAAGATACTCTCGCTCTCAAGAGCTTAAAGGATCTCGACATTACTACTCCAAGCAAGGATCAAGCCTAGAACAACTCAATTCACCAACCAACCGCAAATTATCCTCAAAATTATGTAACTATTGTTGTAAACTTTCACACACTTCGGTGGAATGTAGGTTTAGAAGGAAGAACAACATGTTGAATGTTATTTGGATGCCTAAATCTAGAAAAGAGTAAATAGATGAGAAACTTATCTCCCCAATAAATCTCAACTTCAACATTATTAAGGAGGAGATAACTGCATGGTATATGCTAGTACCCCTTGCTAATGTATATCCAAATGTATATGGTTCATCAAAATTGTTCAAGGAAATGTTTTGAATCATTGAAACCTATGTGTGTATTTCAATTTAATTATCTAAGTGTATATACATACATACATATATATATATATATAGAGAGAGAGAGAGAGAGATGGGCTATTGTGCTTTGCAAAGTAAAGCGAACGTTTGACTTCGGGCTCGTTTTTGAATTTTCAAAGTCCAAACAGTCGATCCAAACTGTTAGATGTTCAATCTATATTAAAATCTGCTTGCATACCAAATTTTACATTTTTTGGAATTTTTTTACTATTTATTAAGCGACTTTGAAAATTGCTAATCACATGGTCCAGAATTTTGTTGCACTGTTTTTACTGTTCACCCGGATCAACAATTTTCAAAGTGGCTTAATAAATAGTAAAAAATTGTAAAAAATGTAAAATTTGGTATGCAAGCAGATTTTAATATATATTGAACATCTAACGGTTTGGATTGACTGTTTCGACTTTGAAAATCCGAGCCGGAAGTAAAACGTTCGCTTTTCTTTACAAAGCACAATAGCCCATCTCTCTCTCTCTCTCTCTATATATATATATATATAAATATATATAAATATATATAGTTGGGCTATGGTGCATTGCAATGTATAGCTCCTCTTGTACATTGAACTATAAACCGTTGGTTTCGGAGTTCAAACAGTCAATCTAAAGGGCTCAACATGTTATCCATATTAAAATGTGCTTGGAGACCAAATTTTATATTTTTTGAAAATTGTTTACTATTTTTTTAGAAATTTTGAAAATCATTGTTTTTCAGAAATTGATGGACCATAGAAAAACAGTGATTTTCAAAAATTCTACAAAAATAGCAAACAATTTTCAAAAAATGTAAAATTTGGTCTCCAAGCACATTTTAATATGGATATCAAATTGAATGGTTTGGATCGATTGTTTGAAAATGAAAATCATCAATTTATAGTCCAATGTTCAAGAGGGACTATACATTGCATTGCACCATAGCCCAACTCTATATATATATAACAATTAGAATTAAGATACCTTTATTATACAATGTCTAGATATAAGTGATAGGTTGCATAGCAACCATGAAATTCGATTTCCTTACGAAATATAATTTAGAATGACCAAAATGATCTTAACAGTTGCAACCAAAGGTTTAAATAGCGTTTATCGCGTCATAGCGAAACAACTGAAAACACAACGCTATGTCCAAATAGCGCCGCTATAGCGCCATAGCTTTTATGGTCCAAAAACGCTATAGCGCCGCAATAGCGCGCTATTTAGAACCTTGGTTGCAACGATTAATTAGCCGTTGCAACGGAAGCCCTTTCGAGTCAGAGAGCTACTGTTGTGTGAAGCGTTGCAATGGTTATAACCGTTACACTTATTTTTCACTGCATTAAATGCATTAAATGCTGGAATTTGAATTGATCTCATAGAAATCGTTGCAACGGTTGACTAACTGTTACAACGGCTACTCCCAGGAGGCGCGGCGCTATATTCTCTTTCCTTCTTTCTTTCTTCTTTCCTTACTCGACCCTTCCTATTTCTCTCCTCTTCTCTTCTCCACCGGTTCTACCACCACCAAGCCACTCTAAGAGCTCCGGCCACCAAAACTTACGAGGAAAGTTGCGTTTTGCTCTCCTCTCTACTCACCTCTACTCTCCATTTTCACTATTACTGTTGTGGATGGCATCTCACTTTACTTGTATCTCT
Source organism: Carex kokanica (assembly GCA_025461125.1). NCBI lineage: Eukaryota > Viridiplantae > Streptophyta > Magnoliopsida > Poales > Cyperaceae > Carex > Carex kokanica. The sequence continues at coordinate 803,202 of JAJGRX010000848.1, read as the reverse complement.
ATTTTTATTATCTTATGGACAATTCACGAGAGTCGATACCAAAATCTCTCTCATGTCTGCGGTAAGATGATTAACCTTTATTTAGCCAATGTGGCTTTATGGTTGGGCCTCGTGAATGACGGTAACGAGGTATATATTATGAGAAAATGGCCAAACACAACCACCGGCTCTTGGTACTGACTTTGATTACAAGCGTTGGTTCAATCCCACTAAGCCACTTCACCCTCTGTACTCTACCTCTCTACCATCTCTGCACTGCCTTGCTCACCTGTTCATCAACAACATCCTCACCCCTAAATCCACCATCAAAACCAACATCAAATTTGGCGGTCTTTTCTATCTTTGTCATCTTATCATGCTAGATGACATGACCATCAACATTCCATACATTATCTTATGCCACATGCGCAATGCAGCATCCAACTCACAACACAGTCTCTCTTATGGCCACCTAATTGGTAAGATTCTAGCCGTTCATGACATCCATATCCCCGTAGACCACGAAGTACTCAACCGCACCGACTTATGTGGTCAACTAAATAAATTGGGATAGTATGAAACGGCAGTCCAAGGTATCACTCATCTCACTCCAACTGACTGTCCAATGTGGCCCCCAATGCGGTACCAAATCAATATTGGGATCCAAACACTAGCATTCCGGGTCCCACGGTACCTCCTACCCAGTCTCAAGGTGAGTCCTCCTCTCAAACTGCGTCGAATGACGAGTCGGTAGCTGAACAAATGAGGTGGATGATGAGTCAAATGGGAAACCTCACAACAGGGATGGGCCAAATTCAAGAGACAATGGTGAAGAATCAAGAGATTGCGGATACTCGGTACAAGAAACTCAAAAAGCAACTTCGAAACATGAGTACTGTGCAAACAAATCTCTTCAAGAAGGTGACAAAGCACTTCAAGGACACTTCGTCTGATGAAGAAGGCGCTTCCTGTGGGGGGAATGATTGATCGTTGGTGGATGGCATCTCACTTTACTCGTATCTCTATTTTATTATCTTATGGTTTAGAGAGAGATTTTAAGGTTCGTACTAGTATTTCTATTCTGTTATCTTGGTTGCTATGCTCGGTAAACTGAATTTTTAGGTACGTAACTTTAGGTGTATGACATGCAAACATGATCCTATCTATTTGGTAATTTAGGAGTTTAATTGCTATGTTTGATAGATAATTTAGGTTCGTTGATGCATGAATATTCGTGTGCAGTGCATATATGCGTGTTAATTGCCATATCATTTTCTTTATGCTTTAATTGCCATATCATTTATGTTATGCCTTAATTTACAATTTTATAAAAATAAGGGGGAGTGCATGAATTGAGGGGGAGCCCTCTCATTTTTTATTGTAATATATTCACCCTTTTGACCATTTTCAAAAAGGGGGAGAGATATTACAAGTTCGTTAAATTGGTATTCGTTAAACACCACACAAGGGAAAGAAAGCAAAAACAAAAATTTCAAAATTTCAAATTTGTGGGAATATCCAGTTTATGCACTCACGTAATATATATGTTTTGCAAATCGTCAATGGGGGAGATTGTTGGATTGTGCCATAATCTACTTATCTGTTTGACTAGATTTGCAAAACATATATATATATATATATATATATATATATATATATATATAGAGTTGGGCTAACTTGCTTTGGGAATTAAAGAGGGCGTTTTACTTTGCGCTCATATCTTCATTTTCAAAGTTCAAATAGTCGATTCGAACCTTCCAACATGTTCTTCATATTAAAATGTGCTTGGAGACCAAATTTTACATTTTTTGGAAATTTTTTACTATTTTTTCAGAATTTTTTAAAATCACAATTTTTCATTAAATAAAAATAATAATAAAAAATTCAGCAAAGTGATGATTTTCAAAAATTCTGAAAAAATAGTAAAGAATTTTCCAAAAATTGTAAAAGTTGGTCTCCAAGCACATTTTAATATGAAGAACATGTTGGAAGGTTCGAATCGACTATTTGAACTTTGAAAATGAAAATATGAGCGCAAAGTAAAACGCCCTCTTTAATTCCCAAAGCAAGTTAGCCCATCTCTATATATATATATATATATATATATATTGTTGAATTTTACAGTTTCATGTCTTGAGATATTGTGCAGGTTCATGACAATATGAATTGCTAAAATACACATCAATGATACATGATGAATTGCAATATTAATCAAGGATGAGTCATGAAGAACCAAAGATTGGAGCTAGAAGCATCATCTCAAGATTAGGTTTAGAAATCTATAAAATTGATAAAGCATGCTTGAGATTGAGGTAATTTACCTTAACCGTTGCAACGGTTAATTAACTGTTACAACTGAATAAATCAATCACAGCCAAATCAATTTATTCCATTGTGACAGCCGTTGCAACGGTAGACCAGAATTTCCAGAGAGTAACCGTTGTGACAACTGTTGCAACGGTTAATAGTCATTAGGGTTCCAGCGTAGCCAAACCTGTCATCTGGAGTTAACCGTTGTAACGGTTATTCTACCGTTGCAATGGTTAAGCCGAGATACCTTATTTTGCTCAGCTCTCTATAAATAGAAGCAAAATCTAGATTTGGAGAATCGCTCTAGCCGCCCACAATTGCAATATTCCGAATTCTTTTCAGATCTAGAAAAAATCATTGTTGCTTGTGCACACAACTTCAATATATATACTACAATCTCAAGCATACTCAACCACAATCAATCTCTTGTAAGAAGTAGTGTTATCCTTTGGTGATCTTCTTGTTTGATTCATACATTTGAGCCGTTAGTGCTCGTGAGCCATTTTCGTGCTCGGGCCATGTGACTTCCCAAGGTTTGTAAGGGCTCAACAGTTCCACCTTGTACTCCTTTCTCATTGGATAAAGAAATGTGCGCCATCTCGAAGGTCGTGAAGGCCCGGAGACGTAGACATTAGTATCGAACTACGCAAACAATTCTCGTGTCAAGTGTCTCTTAACTCTTCTATTTTTTTTACGCACACTTGCTTAGTTTAATGTTATTTGAGTTTCCGCCAAGAATAACTTCACGCGATAGTTAAAAGTACTTAGGTGTAAATTTTAAAAGGTCCCGTATTCACCCCCTCTAGGTGCCTTAGGAACCAACAATTATAACACTCAAATGAATTAAAATAATACCAAAAGAAAACACTAATAAAAGTAATATTTTAACACCAACTCATGGCATCATGCCATTTGTAAGTTATTGAGACAACACTAAATTAAAAGAACTAAAGATAAACTAATCCATTGTTTTCTAAGAAAATAAATGTAAACTAATTAAACCAATACTAAAACAAAACTAATTAAAATGTCCTGCATTATTTCTAGAATAAGGCTAGCATGCTACCTGTAGCATAAGGACATGTCGTGCTATCCTCTCAAAAACCTATTGAATATGCTTCTACGATGAATCCAAACTGTTAAAACCAATTTACTTCACGAGTGATTCCTTTATATGCAAAATTATAAATCTTTGAAATGCATTTAGTATAAAGTCAAGCAGTAAAAAAATGAAGATTTATAAGTTAATTTTAATGCATTCATTTTTTTATTAATTTTTTTACCACTTGACTTTATACTATATGAATGCAAAAATTTATAAATTTTATATGTAAATGCATCACTCATGAGTATATTGGTTTCAACGGTTTGAATTTGTCATTTGAAGTCTATTTAATAGATTTTTGAGGGGGGTAGCACAACGTGTCAGTATGCTACACGTAGCACAGTAGCCTTTCCCAAAAATAAGCATGTGATAATACTTAAAATATTAACTATAGATTTTTTTTGTTTCAGGCCCTAATTAAAATGGTTTTGTCTCCAGCCAGGAAGGAGTCTTAACATCTACAGTTGACATGCTGAACTGATTATCACCATCTTCAAAAGATTGCTATTGAAAAATGAAAAAAAAAAAAAAATCATGAATAATGATCTGACTAGTTTTTTGTAGGTTGAGTTTTTCATAGATTGGAATTCAGTAAAGCGAGTATATGTATTAGATGAGAGTAAATTTGTTGCTAGATTTGTGTTTTCTATTTTTCTAATTTAATCATTTACAAAATATTTTAATTCCAATACAAGAATTATGATACTTGTTCTTCAAATCTTTTCAATTAGTAAAATATTAATAATAGATATTAACCTGGTAAGCAGTTTAAATGATTGTTAGTTGTTTCGTACCTGAAACATTGGAAACTGTGGGAATGTGGGAAAAGATGGGGAGCAAGTAGTAGTAGTACTAGTAGTACCGGTAGTTTGCCATGTCTGCTTCCCTGAATTGACTTGAGTTCTCTCATAAGCAATAGGAGGTTGCACTGGATTGTTTATTTCTGGTACAACTCTATTATTGAAGTACAATGCTGGACTAACAAATAAGAATACAATAAAGTTTAGGTTAGGCAAGATCCGTATTAGTAAAACTTGTACCATTTGAGATATTCATGATCCAAAACTAATGAAATTGATATGCAGTACAAATGCGTAAAATTCAACTTTATATGTTGCATACAGTGATGGTAGGGAAACCTACTTTTGATATTCGGACACTTCATTCTTCTCACTATTCCAATTCGATTCCCTCCTTTCCATCTTCATACCAATATTTCCTTCAAATGGTGATTGCAATAGGATTTTTTCTTTGCCTGCCTTTGTCTGTTGAAGGAATGCAGATTGTTGCACGAATGAAGAAGAAGTTCCTTCTTGGTATGGCTGCATCTGCACTTGCCCTTGGGTTGTTGGCAGCAATGTACTGTTTCGAGGTAGCATCTACACACCATTGTAGAGAGTATTACATATTATTTTGAGTAAAGATCATTACACTTTTTGTGAGAAGAGAAGAGATGTTTTTATTTGGTGTCTAATTCTCTTTTGATTTTGCTCAAAATCATGTAGCTAGGCTCAAAGTCCTACATGCATAATCTCGATCAATAATCTCGAAATTAATATATATCATACATGAATTGAATGCATTACAACATTAAACAATATAAATAACGTACCGATAGTGGAAACACCGATCCATCCAATTTTGATGAATTTCTTATCAAATACTTCTGACATACAAAAAAAAAATGTCATAGTGTTAGCTAATTGCTGTAGTTTTCGTAGAGTATATATATTGATTAAATGCCAAACCAATTACCTAAATCAATTGGCTATTTTATAAGAATAGAGGAGGACGCAATATTGGTCTGGCAATATTTTTTTGTCGTTCGACTGTACACATGCATTATAACATAAACATAAGACTATTTGTACTAGTGTATATGCACAATTCTTGCCTAACAAATATAAAATCTCAGTTCAAATTGTGCAAACATGACAAAAAAGAAAAAGAAAAACTGAAATAAAGATATTTAATTCTTTTAAGGCTTGTCGAACAATTAATTGTCAGCCCATTATGAAAATTTTAAAACATGACAAATACAATACAAAGAATTAAGACTTTTGTAATGAAGCATCAACTTTGTATGAATTAATACAACAATATAATAATTATTAATCATTTACCTTCCTCTTACGAACTTGATTGAGGACTTGCATCAACCTCCGCTCACGTTCATCAAGCTCTTGGTAGGTGTCATGTGTTTCCATGTCACCATATAATAACCTTATAAAATAAAAGATTGTTATTTTTTAAGTGTAGTCGACGACTCAATTGCATGACCACCGATAATCCAGGTTTGTCTCGAATTTATTTATTTATTTTATTATTTATCTGATTTCTTTTTCAGAATTTTTATTTACAAAATTTTGTTAATTTTATAGCCCTCACTAATGAATTGTGCATATAATTTTCAACACTTTGTTCTTTTGCGAGGCCAAAAATTGACTTATTAAATCGTTATATCTAATATTGCAGATATTAAGACAAGTGAACTTAATTTATATCCCACTAATGAAGTAGCAACTAACCACATAGTGTCTTTCAATTCTTCATATCTGCCATGTGATTTCATCACCTCTTCATTAAGATCCTACAAAAATATTCATCTATGTCATAAAGAATAAATATTATTAGTTAGTATATGGCTTGTCTCTTTACAATTAATCTTAATAATGCGTAAAGAATTTGTGGTGTTTATTATCTTTGCAGTTTAATTCTTGTTCTTTTTCCTTTTTCAATTTGTGGTGATTATGTTTCAGGTCTATAAAACTCTACAGTATGACTATAACAGGTTTTATATTGTGGTGTGATAAAGAGATTATAAATGAGATATAATTCGATCATTGTCTCATTTTATGCTACCTGGTACAAGAAATAACATTTGCAATAGAGCAGATACCTTTATCATCGAATCCCCGTTGATTTCAGACAAATTGGAAGTTGAGCTTGCTTGATTACTACTGAATATTAAAAAAATAATACTTTAATTTAAAGTTGAAAGTAAATAATTAAATGCAATTCTGATCATATATAATTGAAAAGATACAATTAATTGGAACAAACAAAAACAATGTTGAAAAGAAAAAAAACCTGAAAAAAATGTATTCAGCGATTCAGCAAAAAGTTGTTCTGAAAGTTCCTTATTACTAACATTAACATTTTTCTTTGGAAGTGCCAAATAATAGTTAACAATCTGGTAAATGATTCGAACTATGATGCTTCAATTACTAGTATTGTCAGTACGACTTGATACAGAACTAATTGATGTTTATTCACACATATGGTATGTTTTTGGTTTTACCCTCCTTTCTTTCTATTTTTCAATTTATATATTATGACACAATTTTTTTCTTGCTTAATTATTTTTGTGTTAAATTATTAAAAGAAGTCATAAAAATGAGAAAGTTTGGGATTTAATAACGTAATATTATGTTGAAACTCACCTTTAACTTTTGTCAATGAAACTGACCAATAACTAATTAACACTAGTTCTTATATAAAACCACATAAGTGATTATTGAGGTTATTTTTAAGGGAAAATTGAGGTTAATTCGCGAACTATCTGTTAAACAATTTTTAAGGGAAAATTGGTTATTTCTAAAAATGCCATCTCAAAATTTGAAATTGTAAAAATGCCACTCTAAACTTCATTTATTTCTAATTTTGCCATTTATACTGTATTCTTATGCTTTTTTTTATTAAAAATTAACTGAAAAATACTGTTTTGGCAAATAACCTTGAAATTGTATAAAGGGTATAATCAGAAATATAGAAATATGTATACCAAAACAGTATTTTTAGTTAATTTCTAATAAAAATAGCATAAGAATACAATATAAATGGCAAAATTAGGAATTAATGAAGTTTAGAGTGGCATTTTTACAATTTCAAATTTCGGGATGGCATTTTTAGAATTAGAAGGTTTTGGAGTGGCAAATAACCAATTTCCCCTATTTTTAATGTTGAAATATTTTATATCATATTCAACTTGTAACCAAAATTAATATATATAATATCTTAAGAAGTCAAGTTGTATTCTTAAAAGTATGAAGGGGTTTAGTGCAAATTAACTTGATTAAATAATACATCTTTAACCGTACAAAATTTCTTGTGGACGGAAATATTCTTGAGCTTTTAACTTCTTTGGGATTATTAAATTTATAATTAAACTTCTTTGAAAGATAACAATAGTGTTTTATTTCCTTAAATCTTATTGGGTGCCTTCTAACCTTTTGAAAAAGAAAATAATACCATATACATAATATTTTTATCTCCAATTTCTTTTTACTCGGTGGAGCTATTGGTATTCCCATCAAGTACAGACCGCCCTCTAACTTAGGAGTTATCGAAATCAAAAAGAAAAAAAGAGAAATTGAGAGAGAAAAGGGAAGAGAGATAAAAAAGGGGAAAATTGTCGCGAATTGAATGTGATTTGGGGGTTACCGTTGGAAACGACGAGCGCACAGGAAGAAGTAAAATGGAGAAAGACAGAAGTCTGTTAATTCGCGAACTATCTGTTAAACACCGTGACTTTGATAAAGGGGCCATAGCTAAGTTACTCACGGAGTCAAATAAAGAAGGATCACTGACAGTGGGTCCCGTTAGATAGAGCAACATAATAACTGAATCGGTAATGCCAGATCAGACGCGGAAAGATGAGCTGTTAGTTGATGTGGCGAACGCTGATTAAATAGAAAGATTTAGCTTGTTATTTTAAGAATTTCCAATTAGAATCGTATCGCCTATAAATAGGCAATGTAATCATGGATTCAATTTTATGTTAAGTTCATTCTATTCCGAGAATTTCTCTCTTATTTCCTTCTCTAAGTTCGTAGTTCCGAACTAAGAAGTCTTCCTATTTCTTCATTAGTTCTTTCTTAATTCTTGTTAATTTCTTCTCGATTGAGCTTGACGCCTGAGATCGCTGCAAAAATGGTGGACAAAGGAACGAGGAAAAGATAGAAGAAAGGCGGGGTGTCGATCAGCAGCCCTATGCGATGATGACAAGAAAGGTACGGAGGTGAAGAAAGTTTCTTGATTGTTTGCTTGCAATTCTATGGCTGCTCTCGAATAACTCAACAGGCTTGATTATGAGCAGCGGACTCGACTTCGAACCATGTTGATATGTTTGCTGTTTCTATTTGCTTGTAAGTTCCTTTGCTTGGTTATATATGTTGCAAGTTGCTGGACTGTGATTTAATTGATGTTGTTAGCTTATCGTAGTTGATATGTTTGCTTGATTGCTAGTAAGTAGAGATAAATTTTTAGTAATGATACTTTATCTTTGAATGGCATACATATCTGACATAATATAAGAAACAATTAATGACCATATGTTCGATCTTGTTACAATTTCTGAACTCAGTATATGTATGGTGCAAGACATAACCTTAACTATGAATTCGGTACAAATGAACTACTTGCATGACTTGAACTATATATTTTATATAAATGGAATGCCTTAGAAATTAGTGGACCTTGTATTAATTGTTCTAGTGATGAATTGTCACTACTACAAAAATGATAATTCTACACTGCACATTGTACACGGTTTTTCCAATTTTATATAAAAACCGTGTACCAAATATGATTTTGTGAAAGCCCAAAAAATCTATAGGAATTATACACGGACATTTAGTTAAGAATCAATGTAGAATTATTTGAGAGAACTACACGGTTTATTAGGGATCAAAAATCCGTGTCGAAAGAAGACCGTGTGGAAAAAATTGAGAGAGCTACACGGATTTTTGTTAAATATCCGTGTAGGAATATATACACGGATTTTTGATAATATATCCGTGTAGAAATAGTAGAAATGTACACATATTTTATTATAAATAGCCGTGTATTATTTGGAGAGCTACACGGATTAATAAGTATAAATCCGTGTATAAAAGGCTGTGTAGGATTTTAATTAGTATAAAAAGGCTTTCTCCTTCCAGCGCCGTTTTGATCAAGTCTTTTATATTGTCTCTCTCGCTCTCTCTGTATTGAATGTGGATCTGATTTCTGCAAATGCTAGCAGTTGGGATCAGAGATCTTTGAAGTTTTTATTTTCTCCTCTCTATCTTTCTAAGGTTAACATATATATATTTTTCTTTTCTTCCTCTAATTTTCTGTTACTTATTATTGCTTATTTAGGTCATGTGTAATTCATGCATGTTTGATTTCTTAAGATAATGCAAAAATGGTGGAAAGGTCGGCTGAGCGGGAGTCGAAGCGTGGGGGCAGCCACGCAAAAGCGGAGGGAAGTCGGCTGAGTGGGGAGCCCAAGCGTGGGGGCGGCCACATTTGAAAAAAATTTGAAATTCGAAAAAAATTTGAATTTAAAGGAGAATTTTTATTCTCTATTATGCATGCATACACATATATGTTGATGAAATGTATTTTTTTATTGGAGATGCAATATGTTGGAGTCCTTTAACCAAGAGGCATCATGTCATGGATCACATGGGCTCTCCTTTTTGATATGTTGGATCTAATACGCCTTAGTTTGTATAAAATTCTTATTCAAACTAGATCATAACCAAGAGTTTTGGCAACATGAGCCCAAAGCTTCATCACATGCTTACTAAGTGGTAAGGACATAACTTGATCTACAAACATTGTATTGAATCTTGAGGAGTATATGTTATATGTGGATCACATGAGATTGTATATGTACAAAAGGCAATATGTATATATATGTTGATGCTTTTATGCTTTTTTTTGTTATCTATATTGATATTATAATTTTATGTTTTTATGGTTTCGGTTATAATTTTGTAATGATAAATATGAATTTGTATAATTTTGTAATGCTAAATATGGATTTGTATAATTTTGTATAATTTCATGTACATGAATTTTAAATTGCTATCTGAAAAATTTAAATACTGGCTAGCAAAACAAGAGGCTAGCAAAAAAAAAAACTAAAAAAAAAATTATAAGACAACCCTACATGGATATTTAACAAAATTCCGTATAAGAATAGTAATTTATAAAATAATCCATGCACGAATACAAAAAAAAAATTTAGTTAATTCTACACGGATATTTAACTAAAGTTCGTGTATGATAGTTCAGAGAGCTACACGGATATTTAGTTAAAAGTCTGTGTACAAAGATGAGAGCTACACGGATGTTTAGTTAAAAGTCTGTGTAGAAAGAGGAGAGCTACACGGATATTTAGTTAAATGTCCGTGTAGAAAGAGGAGAGCTACACGGCTGTTTATGTTACAATCCGTGTAGCTCAGCTTTGGAGAGCGCCACTGGCAAGGAATTGAACACGATTGTTTATGTAATAATCCGTGTAGCTCTCAGGAATTGCACACGGGTAAATATCCGTGTATAATTTATTCAGGGATTATACACCCTCGCACTCCACACGGCAGGAAATCCGTGTAGCTCTCCTGTTTATATCCGTGTGGAATCTCTATTTCTGTAGTAGTGTGTTAACCAAATCGGTGTGTATGGTGACACACTTTAGACAAGGTATTGTAATTTAGAGAGATATGCATAAACCTCAAGTCTAGTATTTGGTTTCTGTATCAGTTTCTGAGACTAGAGAATGACATAATTGAATCATTTTGTTTAATATTATTTGAAATATGACTTGGTTTGCTTGATTGCTATTTTCTTGATTAATACTTGTGGACCCCTTGTTTATTTTGAAAAGTATGATATGAATGCATGATTATAGTTTCTAAAAACATGAATGAATAATGTTGCATATGAGGCCCTGGCCATATTTTCTAAACTAGCTTGAAATAGGATATGATTTGAAGTAAATGGTTAGAATATTATGAGTTATAATATAAACCATGCTAAAGAACTATATGTCTAAAACTTGACGGTCATGTAGGCGCCAGTTTCGGGTAGCGCATGACCGAAGTCTTGTATATGCTTGATTGAACCTTGTGCTTGAAAAATGATGGTCATGTATGCGCTCATATATTCGGGATATACGCGGAACTTCATTCGTGTGGGATGAAGTTCCATAGGCGCCATATATTCGGGGTATGCGCGGAACTTCATTTGTATGGGATGAAGTTCAGTAGGTGCCACATATTCGGGGTAAGTGCATAATTTCCGTCGTGTAGGTTGAAATTCTGTGGGCACCACATATTCGGGGTATGCGCGGAACTTCATTCGTGTGGGATGAAGTTCCGTAGGCACCATATATTCGGGGTAAGCGCAGAATTTCAATCGTGTGGGTTGAAATTCTGTAGGCGCCATATATTCGGGGTAAGCGCAGAACTTCAATGCACACCACTGAAGTTCTGTAGGCGCCATATATTCGGGGTAAGCGCATAACTTCAGTCATGTGTGCTAAAGTTCTGTAGGCGCCATATTCGGAGTAGCGCATGATCGACCATAATTATTTTTGGTGCAAAAAAAAAAAACTAATAGATCATGACTTTGAAATAAGTAATATTTGAGAAATGCCATATTTGAACAATTGTGCAAATACTAATTTATAAGAACAATGCATTTGGAGAACTTTTCTCTTTTCATAAGCATGATTTCATTCATGAAGTTTTATTTTTTTTTAAATTGGAATGAGTTTCTTATAAATTTCTGCACATGAACATTTAAATATTGATATGATATGTGAATTTATATTAAAGCTATACGGTTTGGAATTGGTGATATGTTTACTTGTTATGTTAATTAATTTTACTTGACCAATTGTGCATTTGACATTAAAAATGGGCATTGCATAATAGTAGTTAATGTTTATGATAAGGCATGAAGTCAAATGCATATTTCTTAGCAAGTGGTTTTATTACATGCTACTTTGATTGAATTCAGTTCTTTAAGATGTTTCTTGAATTTGTATTGCTCATGTTATTTTCTTATATTTGAACTCGGTGTGTTGTTTGGTTTATGTTGGTTGTTTCTAAGGATAACTCGACTGAAACTGAATACTGCACTTGGAGATTTCAATCTCTCATCGTTCTACTTTGTGGGTTCCAGGTACAAAGCCCAAGAGACGTAAGTGAGATGTCGAACCGAATGATTGCGGTGATGGCCACAAATATAAGTACTTTGATTATATTTCTCATCCAATGAATCTGTTATTGTACTCCAATTGTACTTATTTAAACTATAGCAGATTCATTTTCTCTTGCTTTGAGACATGTAAAACAAATTAAACTTAAGAAATTTACTTCATGTGTTGTGGTTCAATTATGTGTCATTGTTAATGTATTTATGTATATCTTGTAATTCAGAATATGATCGCCTTGCGCTGATGAGTGCGGCGGGTTGTCTGTCCCGTCATTGGGACGTGACAATTAAAGGTTATACTAACATTATAACCTTTGTTTGTCTTTTTTTTTATAATACGCATTTTATGGCTTTGAATCTCGCCAATAATTAATGTTATAGTGTATTTCATGGCTTTGGATATGTTTCTGTTAAGGATGAGAAAGTTTAAAAAAAGTACGGGGCAAATATACCTGGATGCTTGTGTATCTATGTCTGCTTGAGCTTTGAGTTCCTCCAGTACTGAAATCAGATGCTGCATTGATAGAATTGAAATATCTTTTATGAGAGAATTTTTTTTTTATCTATTTATGAAATTTATAATTTAAAAAAAAAATCATCTATCATGAAAGTCATTGGTGCTTTTGTAACAAATTTATCTATTGATCTAAAATATATCAATATATGGTCTCATAACATGGATTAATTGATAGGCACCATCATGACATTAAAACAATAGTCATGTATTATCATAAAAAAAACATTTACAAGGTCACAATGAAATATTTCTTAAAACATGAAATAATGCATTGAAGTACTAGCTACTTTATTGTATATAAAAAAATCATTATGTTGTAATTAACTTAATTATGCAAGATTTATGGAATACAAGATAACCAAATCTTAATTACCTCTTTGTTTGGGATAACCCCATTGTAAGCTCCATCTCTAAGAATCGTCCAAAACCAAGGAAAAACAATAAAACAAACCAAACAAAACAAATGTTTAATAATATAATTTAAAATAATTTTCAGAAAGTAATAAAATGATGTAAAATTTTGTTTAAATTGTACTTTCTATCCTTTTCTTGTTCCGCAGGAGTCTTTTCTTGTTCTTCATATCTAAGATATCTGATCAGTACATCCTCAATCCTAGCATATATAACAGAACTTTATACAGCTTCTCTGGAGAGAGCTTAAACCTGGATATTGTATCATGTAACTAATGCAACAAAATATTGACAATAACATATATACTAGAAATACTAGGTTTCCAAGCCTCTTGCAAGTATCGAAGGAAACATAATACATTAATACATAAAAAAAGAATCTCATCACATAAAAGTATTCTACTGACAATGAAACTAATTGCAATACTTTATTAATTTGAATATCATCGGAAACAGAAGTACAAACACTTAAATAATAGCTGCAATATGTCTTGAGAAAAAAAAAATTCAGTTAGAGCTTTATGCTTAAGATTGCACAACGCACACAACACCAAAAATGTGAAGATGATAAATCATGTTTTCAAAGAATAATGAATAATTAGTACCTACGACGACCCGAGAAATTGCTTAACTTGCTAGAAGGAGAAAACATTATCAGTGCAACTTCAATGTCACATAAAACTGAAAGCTCGTATGCCTTCTTGATGAGACCGCTGCGTCGTTTCGAGAAGGTGACCTGACGGGAGGTATTATTCTTTATCTTTTCTATAGGAATCTTAACCCTCCCCATTTTTCTCCTAGAGTAATGGAATACAAACTAGGGTTTAGAAAAGTATATATTGGAAAAGAAAGATATGACGTCAAAGGAAAAAGTAAGATGACAAAGAGTTATAGAGAGCCAACAGAGCGATTGTTGCTTTATATGAGGATTTAGAGAGGAATTAGAGGAGCCTAGGGTTTCTCGTTGACAGGGCCTGGGTTAACTTTAGGTCGGGTCAGACTCAGACCTAATACAAGTTGTATCAATATTTTTTTTCAAGGTTACAAGTTATAAAGGTTAATGACATTTATATCGGGTCGGATTGGACCAATTCTAAACTATTTTATTATAAACCCTAAACTATTTTATTATACGTAGTCGCTGCCAGAAGTCACGTATCTCGATAACAGCGAATTTTGTGATCCTTTGGTGCAATCATTGTGTAGCAATCTGTGTGGAATGCGAGTTATTTGAATTTTAAGGTTTCTAGATTTAATACCGTATGTACACATTATAGTATAGGTGAGTGGAGTTTTATTTCTGTCTAATTATGAAATTAATCAACATGACGAAGGAATTGTGTAGTTTACTCATTAATATTCTATTTATGAAGAAATTGCACACGTACATGTGTATGTGTATGTGTAGTGTAGTCATATATATTAATGAACTTATAATTGTGGATCCTACTTTGAAGTATCATTCTAAATTAAAATATTTTTTTAAATAATACAATATTTTTTGTTCAATTTAAATTAAAACAAGAAAAGAAGGACAACATGTGGTGCTTTACCCGCTACACAGAGGATGACACAAAGATGGTCTAGGCTTGTGGCCCCGTGAATCTGCTTCTCTCTGCTCTCAATGGAATTTGGAGATCACCTCCGAGAAACTAGCTAGTCTATTTATTGCTTTCCTAATTTTGTCCCGGTTTTATCTCCAAATCGTACTTGACAGATAATAATATATGCTACTGTCTACTTAGCATCTATCAGGGATGCGAAATTTGTGGAACTATTTCGAGCAAATAATTTTTTTTTTTTTGCTTATTAAAAGTTTATATATATGCATGCTTTGGAGCCTAGTTATTTTTTGGTACGTGGAAAATTGGAACTTCGAAACTAATGCAATGAATTGAACAAGGAAGTCAAATATTATTTAAATCCGATAAGTACAGATCTTCTTAAGAAAGCTAATTTTAGTTTCACAAAGGTATAGAAATTAATTAAGGAGTACTCTTCCAGCTTCGTATGAATGTACTAAGGAAACCTATTCTTAGGTAGTTTCAATATTTGTAATTTAAAACGAATATCAGTTCCTTGAATGTCGTTATGTTAAAAAAAGTGAAATTCAGACTGCTTTTAAATTGTGTCGTGTTGGTCCCCAACCGGTTTTTTGTACTCATCATTTGCTAGGTATATGCACTGAAATATTAATTTCATAAAACCAAGTGCAATCTTTCATTCAAAAAGCTAGTCCGTGATTGCAAACACCATATGTTTACAATTAAAAACCGATATAATGTGGTGTCCATGATTACAAACATCATATATTTCTTACAACTACGTACATTTGGTGAGTCAAGTATATAAAAAAAACATACAGTGATAAAACATGGGCAGTTTTTTATTATCTCATACATTTTTAGTAAACTAGCCAAGACAATTAAGTTTGTTCATTTCTATTGATAACTAGCTAGGCCTAATCCATAGAGTTGTGCACGTTAATTAGGGTCACCCGTGTTAAAACCATAGTTCGCAAAATCGGAATTGGAATCGGGATCGGTCACTTGATCATGAAATTGGAATCGGACGAATCGGTCGGAATCGATTGAATCGGATCGGAAATTAAGATATTTTTTTATAGAAGCTTGTTTTGTACTAAAAAATAATAAAAAAGTTTGTAAAAAAAATAATATGTTAAAAATTTATAATGAAACAAAATATTACACCCAAATAATTTATTTATGTAATATAATACAATTATTACAATTAAAACAAACTGTAAAAAGTAATTAGTACAATTTAGAGTCCTACAAGTACCATGGATAGGGGTATTAAGAGAAATTTGTAATTAAAAAAAAAGTGTCCGGATGGTCCTAATATTGGTTAGTGTCAAACTTAAGTGTAGTTTAACTACTATAGTTACATGATCTAGCAACAAAAATGAGCTTCTGTAGTGGTAAATTTATCTATTCTAAACCAGCTCGTCTAGGGTTCGAGTCCCGTGGGGACAATTGGTTAAATAACTTTTTGAGAGAGAATACTTGAAGCTGAAACGGTTGGAATTAATTTTCCGGAATAATGATTCGGCCGAAGTTTTACTGGAATCGGACCGATTCGGCCGATTCAGCACTGATTTAGCCTGTTTTAGACGAAAAAATCACCTACCGCGTAGCTCGGTCAGAAATTGAATTGGTACCGCCCGATTCCGATCCGAATCGGCCGATTCCGGTCCAAAATGGCCGATTTTGCATACTATGGTTAGAACCATGCTTATTCATATCCAACGCTTTCTCCTTCTTCATAACACCAATAGCACCTCCATAAGGTGGTTGCATTGGCTGTTTTAATTCTTTTGTTTGTCAGTTGTAGAGCGTCCAATTTTCGCTCCAGAGGGAAACAAGTTTCTTCCCCGTGTTGCTGCTGTGCTGCCTGTAAATGTAATACCATTTTACTACTAATATACATGATAAAAAAATCCCACAAAGGGCTTTGTTACTATAAATTCAGTTCACAAAGGCATGCATTTGTGAACTCATCAATATATCTGTGCAATAATGTAAAATGTGTCTTTTAAAAGACAAATTCAAACCGCTATTATCAGCGTACAGAAAAATTAAATTACAAGATACACATACAAATCATCCACGTGAAGCCCCCAGAAATAGTAAACTATGCCCTAGCCACTAATGCACATCAAACTTGACAATATCCTCTCTACAAAATTTAATCCACAAGTCCCTTTCATCTTTGATCCTTCAACGCATGCAGTAACTTCATCATGAGATGATTTCCTCTCATAATCGTTTAATTTCTTTACCATCATAATACCATATCATGCAAAGGAAGAATGTCACCCATTCTTTCTTTGCTATCACTGCAATATTACTAATACCCCTTCAAAAATTATCCCATATTTGTTGCATTGACTCTCCAAGCAACATTAAACGACACCCAAGTAACGCACTTAACGTTCTCCAAACTCTTTGAGCATAGGAGCAAGTAATCAACAAGTGAACAACCTCTTCATAGTCACATTGATCACATAAAAATCATCTCATATCACACATCCGGCATAACATCATGGGTTAAAATACGCTCTCTAATCACCGAAAATTCAAAAAAATTAGGTTTCATTGGTGCGTTGCATTGCCAAATGAAATTGTATCTCCAGCTGATCTTCCCACCCGAGGCCATGATGTTATATATATAGAGTTAGCCTGAGGCGGATCTAAATTTTTTGTCAGAATAGGACACTAATCGAATTCAAACCTATTAACTTATCACGTATACAATTACAACTCGATCCCTATAACAATGTTTATTATAAAATATGTTATATTCATAATTAAAATCAATTAACACAACATGAAATATTTTTCCTAAGCTAATTAAAAGTTCGTTTGGCACAATTCAAAGTGGGTATGTTTTAACCAATTAGCAAATCAAAGTCAAAACTTAGATAAAAATTTAACCGAAATATAAGTATTTAATAATAAAAGGCACATAAAGTTTGGCGGACCAATTATAATAGGTCCCACCGTTAGACCTTTTTTGTTCTCTTCTTCTCTTTTATTATATTTACGAAATAGAGTATCGCACATCCGAAAAAAAATGAAATACGCAGATTCAATCAAAACTCAAAAGAAATCGGTTCAAAAATCGAACTAACTCGGACCAGGAGCAAGCACTGCATCGGACCAAATATTAGTACTGGATCGAAATAAAAAAATCAAATCCAGAGGTAGAAACTTGCCTACCCCAATCTCTACATGGATCCGCCAATGGAGTTAACTGAGTAATAGCTCGTGACAATTCAAAAATTGGTAATATGAACACATTTTAGGATCTTCGTTTGGTTCCAAAATAATTGCAAAAAATTTGGTAATATGAACGTCTTAATTTGTAGTATCATGAGCTTTAGAAAAATATAGAAGATCTAGTTCCAATACAAATTTTAATAAAACATCAGAAAAAAAATTTGCATTTATGCAATTTTGATAAAACACCTGAATATTGAGGTGTGGCACTGGCTTATCACTAATACAGTAAGTATTTTTTTTGAAATAGGGTACAAATGACACAAAAAAGAAAAAACCGGAAAACCAACCTCCTTGTTTGTAATTGGCGTGCTGGACCTGAAAAAATATTTGTAAAAGAATAGAGGAGAAATATTTGATTGATCATGACAATAGAAAGAGAAACTTTTTCATAAAAGGAAAATTATTATATGAGAACAATATAGGTGAATAAGTTAATACACTTCTGCGCATCTAAGAAATTTTATTAGCAAATCCACAATGGTAATAAATAAAGGAAAGTTTAAGACATTAATTAGTACCAGTGATTAGAGAAATGGGTCAATTTGCCAGCATAGGAGAAATGCAAATGCAGTTAGCACACAATCAATGTCTCTCAAGACCGAAATCTCATAGGTCTTTTTAGGAGACCAGAGCATTTTTTTTAATAGACAATTTGTTGTGTGGTCATTATCTGTCCCTCCTGGATATTCATGTACCAAAAATTTCGGATTTTTGAAATGGATTAGAGAAATTTAGAAAATGAAAGGTTGATGAAAGAAAAGAGGGAGAGGAGGTAATATATAGAGGATGAGAGCTAAATGAGCGGAGCAAATAGATTGTCGCATGCTAATTTTCACACGAGAATGATGATTCCTTATCAATTTAGTACATCTATATTCATGCATAATCTATCTATGGGCATCGCAAAATAAATCTACTATAAATTGAATAATCGATTAACAAATTAATTTACTATATAAAAAGGCCACTTGCTTATTCCGGATTCACAGGATTTCCCTCAACTTAGAAATGTAATTGTTACGAGCTTAATTTGTTGAGAGTATATGAAATTCTACTGATTTAATATATGTGAGATGCATGTGATCGGTACTAACGTACTAGTTCTTTACCATTGGGCTGATTAGTCTAATTAGAGCATTATGAATTCAGATTTTTTTGCTTGATAAATGATTTTATGGGATGCATTGTTTCTCTTTTCCCCAATTCGGGCTTGATGTGAGCTCTGATTGGATAATCATTACTATAAGGGCAATCTCTTCGCCTGAGCTTGTTTTTGAATCCTTCTAAACTCTCTCTTAATTTGCTCCTCTCGACACTGATATACCTGTCGCGCGGTACCAATGCTATCTTTTTGCATTCTTAAACGAAATGTTGATCTGCGAGGGGCTGATTTCACAGATTTTCTATAGGGTCTGTTTTTTGTAATTTGTAAATTGCCATTGTCAGAGGGTCTAGAGTGAAAAAATCAATAATATTGCAATTGCTGGGCTCTCGGACTCGGCTGAGAAACTAAATGTACTATTTGAGAGATGCGACTTTTACTCTATATATGGGCCGGCGGCCCGCTTTTTAAACACAAGGGTACAAAATAAATTAAATTTATGATAGGCGAAATTAATTTACCTATCAAAAAAATTTCCTGAGACATTTTTATCTTAAAATAAAAAAAAAGCTAAATTATCGGACAACAGATAGATCACTTTTTTTTTTTTTTTCCAGCTCATAGAAGAGACCGAATTGATAAATCAGTTTCTTTGGAGAAATTATAGGGAGTTAGGGACCGAGTTACGAAGGGCCGCGTTACGAACCGTACAGTTTTAGATTATGTCCAGATTTTGAGTAGGTTGGTGAGATCAATTTGACTTTGCAAAAAAGAAAAATTGACCCGGTCATGTCTGGTCTGACGGGGTATTTAATTTGATTCGGCCAAAGTCGAATCGTATCGAGTCAGTTTGATTTAGAAATATTGTTGAGTCACAAGTTGGGTTCAATAAAGTCGAATTTTTTAGGTCATCAAGGCTTTAGATCATGCTAGAAATTCGAATCATTAGGTCGGTGAGTTTTTGGAACAGGGTCAGGTTTTATCATGTTAACTAAATTTTTCTATGCGTACGAACTGCATGTTAGTACGTACAGCAGTATGAGTTTTCGTCTATTTACAAAGAGAGGCATTCAATTTTTAGAATAATAACTAAAGAATGAAGGATCCTTTAATAATAAAAATAAAATTATTCACACTTTGTTGAACGGTCCTTTTTATGCAATTTACGAAGAAACGCATGTTTAATTTTTGAAAATAACAACTAAAGAAAACAAAAAATGGTTTTGTACAAGTAGCGGATGTGACATTAACTTAGCAAAAGATGATGTAACTGACACTAATTTCAATCCAAATATGAAAAAATGAGGCACAAAACTTTCAACTGCACAGTTGTCTGACTTGTCTCCTCCTCTTGCAACGGCCCAAAATGATGTTGTATGATGAGTATCAAACTATGTTGAATGGATACGGATATGGATATTGTATCAGATACTATACAGATACGGTGATATGGTATTATTTTTAAAAGTTTAAGATACAATATGTCTATTATGTATTTATTTTTATTATTTAATTTTATTATTAATTCAACACTTGTATTAATTATACTAATAGTTTAACTATTCTAGAACAAAGGGTAGCTAGTGTTGTGGTAGGTAGCTTTGTTAAGAACAAATTTGAGTCTTGCCTCTCGCTGGAAAAAAATAATTTTGGGCATTGGTGTTTGTGTGGTTCACGGTAGACCATTCCTCATCAGGCGGTGTACCGGTCTATACGCGGTCCATGGGACGTATCACCGCTTATCAGCGCATATCGGACGTGTATCCAGACAAAAAAAAACTATATCATAGAGTTAAGGATACACCACCTCATCCGATATACTAGCTGGGTATCTAATACATACCCAATACGGGTACGGAGCCCTATATAAAGCATCGGGGTAACATAGGTATTAAAGACAGATATTCATGTCTTTTGCAATCTTGTCCATGAGAAAAAAAAAATCCAAAATATGGTAAGCGACAAACTAAATTTGATAACATGTCTTCTAATATTTTTCAACTGTAATAAGGACCAAAATCAGAAAATTACAATGGAAATGAGAGGATGCAAAAGTGTTATGTAATTTAATTTATGAGGGAGAGCAATTAATAACAATTTTGCAAAAATTGAAAACTACAAAAAAGAAAAAGAAATTAGGAATAGCTTTGGCCCCTTTTCTCTCTGCCTTCTTCCGTTCTGACTGTAATTGTATGGTAACTTGGATCGTAGGTGATAAATTTTTACTAAATTAGCAGCAATGTGTGTATATATAATTATAAGACTTTATATATATGTAATTCACACACACTAAAAAAATATTTCAAAATTAATTGAACTCTCCCTTGAGATATTTTTTTTGTCTATCTAAGTTTACTAACAAGAAGTGGTGGTTGGGTCCCACTTTACATGGACTATTGACTAAACAACCAATATGAATTTTTGAGTGGACAAATAGTACTATCGATCCTCGACTTAATATTCAACAACTATGCGTGTTATGACTGCAATCTTTCTTTCATTCTTTGACTAATAATCAGATATTTTTATGTTTTACGGTCTATAGGAGTCTATTGACTAGTTTCTGAACTTAAACGCAGCATCAATGGACAAATTTAACAAGGCGTAAGAATTGTACACGCCATCTATAAGATCATTTTTCTTACCACGTAGCACGAGATAGAAGTCGTGGAACGGCGAATACTAACAAAAAAACAAATTAAGAACCATAGTCTAATTACGTACAGTTTACACTAACGAGGGAAAGCAATAGCCCTCTCTCTATATATATCTTTATTTAAATCGAAGCTTTGCAACGGATATGTACCACAAGAGGAAAACCATAACAAAAGGAGTGCAGCATACAATGGTTGCACTTACACTGTGTTGCCTTTTGCATCTTCTCTTTTTCTGCGTATTATCAGCCATGGCCAGAGATGTTGATCTTCTAATTTCCTTCAAAATTTCTCTTCCAAATCCTAATTTGTTACCCAACTGGAACCGAATGAATAGAGTGTGTGAATTTCAAGGCATAACATGTAAAGGAAACCATGTGTCCTCTCTGACCATTGGAGGTCTGCCACTCGAAGCAGACTTCAATTCAGTCTCAACTCACATCCTCTCTCTTGAAAACCTAGAAGCCCTCTCTCTCCGTTCTACCAATCTCATTGGATCCATCTCAGCCCTTGCAAACTGCACCATGCGACTGAAAGAACTGGGCCTATCCAGTAACAACCTTCGAGAGTCTGTCTATGATACAACTTCTCTGGCAGCCTCCTGTCATTCTCTTCAGTCAGTCAACCTCTCCAATAACTACATTGGGCAGGCCTTCAATCATTCCTCTCCAGTTCTCGCCCACCTGAAGATGCTTGATCTCTCCAACAACAAGATCACAACCAACAAAGATATTTAGTGGTTATTCTCTAAACTCAGGTTACTCAAACATCTAGATCTCTCCAATAACACCATTAAAGGCACCATACCACAAATTACCTATTGCACCTCTTTGCAATATCTTAACCTATCTTCCAATCAACTCACTGGTACCATACCGGCTAGTATGTTCTCAAGTTGTCTAACTTTAACTTATCTAAACCTCTCATCTAACCATTTTGTCGGTATCGCCCCACCTGATATAGAGGCATGACAAATCTCGTCACACTAAGCCTCTCCAAGAATAATTTTTCTGGTGTATTTCCCATCTTGTCCATGGTTACCATGCCCAGACTACAGGTTCTAGAGTTGGCATTTAATAACTTCAATGGTAGTTTACCCAAATCTATTTCAAAGCTTACAAGTCTTGAGTTATTGGATCTTAGTGCGAACAAGTTCTCGGGCTTGATACCACGACCTTTGTGCACCGGTAGTATATCTAGGTTAAAACTATTATACTTACAGGATAACTATTTACCGGGTCCATACCTCATTCTCTAAGCAACTGTACTAACCTGATCACACTTGATTTGAGCTTGAACTTGCTTTATGGGTCCATACCCAGTTCTCTAGGGTCCCTCCTCAACTTAAAAGATTTTGGTGAGATACCCCCTGAGCTCTCATCCCTTAAGTCACTTAGAAGCCTACTCTTGGACTACAATAACCTAACTGGTACAATACCAGATAGGTTAGCGAATTGCACAAACCTCAACTGGATTTCTCTGGCAAGCAACTGTCTTTCGGGTTCGATACCCATTTGGATTGGTAAGCTAGAAAAACTTGTGATTTTAATACTAAGAAATAATTCCTTCATTGGGTCAATACTTTTTTTTTTTTGATAAAAAGGCCTAGGCCCATTTCATTGAAGAAAAGGATTAACTTACATCAAAAGTATTCATAGCGTACTCATTGGGTCAATACCACAAGGGCTTGGTGACGGTAACGGTCTGACATTTTTAGATTTGAGCAGCAACCAACTTACTAGATCCATTCCACCTACTTTGGCAAAACAGTCTCCTAAATTGTAAAGGGCCTTATGGATGGTTAGCTATACTTCGGCCAGAGAATTAATGACAATAAGCTATGCCACCGTATGATTATCTTTCTGGAATTTGATGGTATCCGATATAACGACCTCATGTGCATGTCGAGTACAACTCGTTGTAACTTAATGGGAGGTAATCCTGCTCACAATAGCAGTTTCGACCAAGAAGTTGCATACAATCAGCTATATCACTGGTTTTTCTTGATTTGTCATACAATCAGCTCGATGGCCAAATTCCATCTGAGATTTCTGCAATGCAATCTTTGACCGCCTTGTATCTCGAGCATAATAACCTAACAGGACCATTGCCACAATTGGGAGTCATGGCTAACTTAATGATACTCGATTTATCACATAATATGTTACAAGGCAAGATACCCTCTTTGATAAAATTAGAGAAATAAAAAACTAGGATAAAATGGAGTTTTCTGTTTATTATCATATTTTGTCTTACAGACTATATTCTAAGAATTGCACGAGCTCCTTATATTTTATCCTAGAGCAGTACAGCTATTACATCTCTAAGTAAGGAAAATAATATTTCTTAATAATAGAAAACAATCTAACATTGATTTACTACTGCCTTAATACTGTAGCTGAGATACAAAGGAAATCTATTTCCTTATCAGCAAGATGTAATATGGATTTGATCTGGATCTCCTGTATCCTCACACGGTGTTCCTTTTACACTCCCCCTCACCGTGGTAAGAAGATATCCACCATCCCAATTCTACTAATAGCTTGCTGAAACTCCTTGCCACCTATTTCCTTCGTTAGGATGTCGGCAACTTGCTTGCTCGACTTTTACAGATGGCAATGTGATCACCTTAGAATCCAGTTTCTCCTTGAGGAAATGTCGGTCAATCTCGATGTGCTTGGTACGATCGTGCTGTACTGGATTGTGAGAAATCTGAATGGCAGCTTTGTTGTCACAGAATAGTCTCATTTCTTTTGTGTTTTTGAGTCCTAGTTCTGTTAAGACCTTCTTAATCCAACTCACAAACCCCCTTGACCATTCCTCACAACTCTGCTTCTGCACTCGACAAAGCGACTACATTTTGCTTTTTACTCCTCCAAGTCACCAAATTACCTCCAACGAAGGTAAAGTAACATGCAGTCGATCTCCGGTCCAAGACATTACCAGCCCAGTCTGCGTTAGTGAAGCCATCAACATCCAGATGCCCATGTTTCAAGAAGGTTATTCCCTTGCCTAGAGTTCCCTTGAGGTATCTCAGTATTCTTAAGACCGCATCCATATGCTCATCACTTGGCGCATGCATAAATTGACTCACCACTCCTACCGTATACGCTATATCAGGACGAGTATGAGATAAATATATAAGTTTCCCAACTAGTCTCTGATATCTCTCCTTGTGCCCTGGATTTTGGTCAGATTTTATCTCCAACTTCAAGTTTTGCACCATTAGAGTCTCGGCAGGTTTACACTCTAGCATCCCCACCTCACTCAACAAGTCCAGGATATACTTCCTTTGTGAGAGAAATATACCTTTCTTGCTTCTGGAGACTTCAATACCCAAGAAGTATTTTAGCCCACCTAAGTCTTTCATCTCGAATTCTCTTGAGAGCTGCAGTTTCAGCCCCTTCATCCCTTCTTCATCATTGCCAGTAATGATCATGTCGTCGACATAAATAATCAACACTACGATCTTACTCCCTCTTCTTTTGAAGAATAGCGTATGATTAGAATCTGCCTGCACATAGCCATAATTCTTCATCGCGCTTCTGAATCGTCCAAACCATGCTCTGGGTGATTGCTTCAAGCCGTATAGCGCCTTATTGAGTTTGCACACCTTCTTCTATCCTTCTTCATAGGAAAACCGGGAGGAATGTCCATGTAAATTTCCTCCTCCAAATCTCCGTGTAGGAACGCATTTTTCACATCAAATTGGTGCAATGGCCACTCGAGATTAGCTGCAATTGACAAAATAACTCGAATTGTGTTAAGTTTAGCCACGGGAGAAAAAGTCTCTTGAAAGTCGATGCCGTAAGTTTGGGTGTATCCTTTTGCAACCAAGCGTGCCTTGTACTTTTCAATCTCCCCTACCGCATTATATTTGACAGAATAGACCCACCTACACCCAACAGGTTTTTTTCCACTCAGTAAATTGACAAGTTCCCAAGTGTTGTTTTTCTCAAGAGCTTTCATCTCCACATTCATTGCATCAACCCAGTTTTTATTTTTACGGGCATCTTCAAGTTTTTCTGGTATGGTAACCGAGGACAGCTGGTTTGAAAAATCCTTAAGCAGTTTGGGTAAATGTTCGATTTTCACAAAATTCACAATTGGGTACTTCACAGCACGGCTTGTCCCATCTTCTGGGGCATACTTCTTTGGTGGTATACCTCGATTTTTTCTAGGTGGCAAATTATAGCTAGGTTCAGGAATACTTACCTCTGGAGCACCCTCTGGAGACCTTGGCTCGAGTGGTGATTGTATTACTTCTTCGTCTTCCCTTTCCCCATCTATCCAGAATTTCATACTGGATGATGTTTCTTCATTGCTTCTTATTTCTTGGCCGTGTGACCAACTTGGTTCTGTTCCAGACGAACTTGGGTCCGTTCCAACCCTCACTTGGCTGCCACTGATCTGCTCTAGCACATGAACAGATTCGGTTCTGTCTGAACCGCTGATACCAACATCAGCAGATTCGCTGGTACCAGGGGTATTTCAGTCATCAGTAGAATCCGAACTGCCAAATTATGGTGCAGTCCTAACTGGTGCTAGTTCTAGGTTAATTTGATCAGGTCTTCGAAATAGAGATGGACTCAAAAACCCAAAATCAGTTGGTACACTAAAATTTGGTTCTACAGTACTCTCCCCCTGAACCAAATTCTGGTTCATGAAATATAACTCACTTTCAAGAAAAAAACACATCCATAGTGATATAGAAACACCTTTTTGTAGGATTATAGCATTTATACCTCTTTTGGCTCGTACTGAAACCCATAAATACACACTTTCCAGCAAAAGGTTCTAATTTTGATTGTCCTGTCTTTTGTATGTGAACATAGACACTACATCCAAATATCATTGGTTCAAGGTTGAGAATAAATGGAATAGACACTTGGGTTGATAATTTTTGGAGCGGTGTTTGGAAATCATTAGACTTGGTTGGAATTCGATTCATAAGATAAACAACAAAAGTTACTACATTATCCCAAAAAACAGTGGGCACTCTACTCTCAAACAACAAGGCTCAGGTGATTTCAAGAATTTGTCTGTTTTTTCACTCAGCAACTCTATTTTGCTGTGGGGTGCCAACACAGGTAGTTTGGTGTAAAACCCCATTTTCCCTAAAGAAGGTTTGAATGCTGTTGTTAACAAACTCTGTCCCGTTATCACTTCTGAACATTTTGATGCCCTTCCCAAATTGAGTTTTGACCATTTTGTAAAAGTCCACAACAGTTTGAGATACTTCATTCTTTCCTTTCAACAAATATAGCCAGGTCATATGAGAAAAATCATCAGTAAACAGGAGATACCAACGACATCTAGATTTTGACATGAATGATAAAGGACCCCAAACATCAGTATGAACGATATCAAAAATAGAAGAACTTTTATTCAAAATATATGGATAATTATTTCTATGGCTTTTTGCCTTAACACATGTTTCACAAAGAAATTCTTCATTTTTTTAACCTACAAACAGATGGGGTAAAAGTTTCCTCATATATCCGAACGACGGGTGTCCCAACCTCCTATGCCATAACCACACCTTATTCTTCAGCTTCTCATCCTTCACATTAAATGCTTGGCCACAATTTAAGTCTTCTAAGTAATACAATCCACCATGTCTAGTACCATGGCCCAAGGTCTCCTTCGTGAGGGTGTCCTGAAAGATACAGTGAGTAGGAAACATTAGAACCGTACAATTTAATTCTTCAGTTAACTTTCCCACAGAGATAAATTTTGTAGAGAGGGAAGGAACCACCAAGGCATTTTTAAGAACCACCTTTTCAGATAAGTGCACATCTCCGATACCGGTTACAGGATAAATATCACCATTAGCATTCAGAATTCCCCCTTTAGTCATTGGTCTATTTGTAGAGATGTCACATCTCTCAAAGGTCATGTGATCAGTGGCCCCGAATCAATAACCCAATTTCTCAATTTTCCAGGACTTATGTGCTTATTTTCGGTTCTAAAATGAACAAGAGATGAGGAGAAATTCTTACCCAAGTCACCATAGTTACCAAAAATACCTGTACTATCCTCTACTGGCCCTTCTCTACCTCTATTGTAATTTTCGACTTGCTTACCAGCAACCGAAGCTGCTGCCTTCTGCTGGTTCCGGATGCCAACAGAACCGTTGCCTCCTGCTACTGTCTGTGTACCAGCAAGATGCTGAAAACGCAAACCAGTCATGCTGTTGGTTGCCATTGCCTTCCCTGTGTGCTGCTCGTCGGTTTGAATAGTTCCAGGCAGATGGCAAGAAGAATCATGCTGGTTCAAACTAGTAGACATACCAGTAAACTCTGAAGTTTCTACTGTATATACTTTTCCTCGATCTGATTGCTTCCTCTTCCCTTTCCACCAGTCTGGGTAGCCAACTGTTCTCTCCAATTGGTAGATTAGAGAAGTTTCAGTACAGACAGGCTGTACTTTTTAGAACCTTCGTATACTCTCGATTCAGACCGTAAGTGAACAGTCCTACTCGTTCGTATAGTCGGGTATCGATCCACAGGGACGGTTCAAATCTGAATTTCGACTCGACTTAGTTAGGCACTAGAAGTTTGAAGTGGTATTTGAGTTGTTTATAATTCCTAAATCCAATCAACAAATGTAATAACAGAAAATGAAAGCAATTAAATGTTGGGTTTTGGACTACTGTAAAATAAAGGTGTTTCAAGGGTTTCAGACTTCATCCTCAACTTTGCTGCTCTGGACCTGTCACGCGACCCGCATACTCTCGTATGCGACCCTTGTGCTCTCACACGCGACCCGCGTGCTCTCACACGCAACCCGCGTAGCCCTTAAGCCACTCTGGATCTTTCACTCGACCTGCACACTCTCGTATGCGACCTTGTGACGCGACCCGCGTGCCTTCACACGCGATCCGCGTGGTCCTGGGCTGATACTGCATGTTTCTGATTCTGGTTGTTTAAATCGTGTAAGGTTCGATTGACCATACCTAATGTCACTAAACCTCAACTCTCGTGTATTGGCTTAACAGAACTGGTACGGAATTGCAATTTCACCTTCTTAGGTTTAAATCAAACCTAAGTTCTCAATTCCATTTACTAAAGGTATCCACAATCTTTCGACAAACGGAAATTTCACCTTTCGGCTACTATTGATCTCACCTCTCGGATCTTAGACCTACCTCAAGTACTTAACCTAATTCGCAAGAAACATCAAGGCCAAATTACAAAAAGAAATGCCACAAGCAATCAATAGTAGACAATCAAGAATCAATCAAGCAATTTAGGTCAAGCAATCTCATTAATACAAGAATCAAGAAACACGAAATAACAATTCAGATTCAAACAACATTCATTATCAAGCAAAGTTTTAGACTACATCCAATTCCCTCAAAACTGAAAATCTACTCAAGCATGATCAAAGATAAAAGAAAAGAGATAGAGATAGAGCAAATCATGATGGAGGAGAAGAGAATCGAAGAGGATCGAGCTCCAATCAAGATCTTGGCCGAATTCCACCTTTGCTCCAATTCTCCTCTGTCGCGCGCCAAACCTCCAGCTTCAAATTCCCAATCTCTCTCTGTCTGTTTCTGAAAATGATTTCT
Organism: Carex kokanica; assembly: GCA_025461125.1. Lineage (NCBI taxonomy): Eukaryota > Viridiplantae > Streptophyta > Magnoliopsida > Poales > Cyperaceae > Carex > Carex kokanica. The sequence goes on along the minus strand of JAJGRX010000848.1, from coordinate 773,755 downwards.
GGATCCCCTTAATTCGCGCAGGCCCAGCTGTATATATAGAAATCTTACTGGGCTTCAATTGGGCCCTGGCGCAATTAATTCGACGCGACCCGCATGGCTTCGGATGCGACCCGCGTCGGGTTGGGTCTGGTGCGCGCTATGAGGGTCGCGTCTGAGGTCGCGCTGGGCTGTGATGCGACCCGCGTCAGGTTGGACGCGGCCCGCATGGAGGATGTCAAAACTCTGCTCTTTTGCTTGTTTTCGCCCATTTCCTGCAAAGTCATAACCAAACTGCAGCAGTACCATATTCTATCGATATTCAATGTAAACAGTGCAATTTAGTGGTTCAAAACATCATGTCTGGTTTGGAAATAGGTCGAAACAGTAGATCTAATAATGAGACATCACCAACTAATTCAAAGCACTGATCCTTCATGTGTTTAGTTCCTCCGCAATGACTGCACTTGAGTCGGGATTTGTCAGGGGATGCATAATTTTTGTTGGTATATAACCTCGTCTCTTGAAGTTTGAAACCTTTGGTTGCTAAGGCAAGCGTGCTTGGTGCCTCTCCTTTTATCATTACACTTTGACGAATTGCTTCCCTTCTGACATTGCCATAAACTTGCTGAACATTGGGAAAAGGTCGGATTAGCACTATTTGTGCCCTTACTCCATCTAGAGCATCATCTAACCCATCCAAAACCGTATACACTCTTGTTTTCTGAATGAACAGGTTAAATGTCTCAATATCCATGGCATACTCCATTGGATTCGGGCTCCTAAAATCAATCTCCTGCCACAGTTTCTAGAGCTCATTGAAATATTCTTCAAGTGCTCGCCCTCCTTGTCTCACCTGGCTGACTTGTCTATGGAGAGCGTGAAGATGAGCCTCATCCTCACCATCATGATAAGTTGTGGCGATTGACTTCCACACATCTCGTGCAGTATGATACCCGATATAGTTCCCCCTAAATCGAGCCTCGAGTGAACTAATCAACCACCCTTTCACGACTACATCATCGGTTGCCCATCTGTGGTAAGTCGCATCAGTTATAGCCGGTGGAGCCGGTTCACCTGTAAGGTGTCTTATTTTTTCATGACCACGGACATACATCTTTACGGCCTGACACCAAAATGAGTAGTTTGTGCCGTCAAATCTTGCATCAATGGGATTAGGATGTATATTCCCCTCTGTTGCAGCAACTGGTTGAGTCGCCAATGTTTGGGAAGTGCTCATGGCCGTTGTTTGCATCTATGCCATCTGAGCCATCATTTTCGCCATGTGCTTGATTAGAGCACCAGTGTCACTTTCCTCTTCCTTAGTCTCATATGTTTTCTCAGTTTCGTTCATCATTAGTCTTCACAAGCTTGAAGCGTAACACCTTAGATCGACATAGTACGGAGAACAGAGGGGGACAAAGAAGGACTCTGATTCTCTTAACTATATCAACAGGTTACAACCACGCTCTGATACCATGATAAAATTAGAGAAATCAAGAACAAGGACAAAATGGAGTTTTCTGTTTATTATCAGATTTTGTCTTATAGACTATATTCTAAGAATTGCACGAGCTCCTTATATTATATCCTAGAGCAGTACATCTATTACATCTCTAAGTAAGGAAAATAATATTTCTTAATAATAGAAAACAATCTAACATTGATTTACTACTGCCTTAATACTGTAAGATGTATTAAGGAAATCTATTTCCTTATCAGCAAGATGTAATCTGGATTTGATCTGGATCTCCTGTATCCTCACATGGTGTTCCTTTTACACTCTTCCTTTTCGACCTTGTCCTTGTTCGATTTGGATTTGTCAAACAAACAGTTAAGTGGGCCCATACCAGAACAAGGTTCTTTGATTACATTTCCAGAAAATGTATTTGAGAATAATTCAGGTCTGTGCGGGTTACCGTTGCCACCTTGTAACAGCAGGTCCATGCCAAAGGAAAACGGATCTTGGCAATCATCAACAAATCATGGGTCCTCTTAGGTATGGTGGCTCGTACTAGGGTTACTGTTCTTTATCTTCTTGATTATTGGGTTCGTATTCGGTCAATTTATGAGATAGGTCACCATATGTCTTTGATGTAACTAGCTAGTTATCTGCAAGTATATGTTAGGAGTTTTGCTTAGATTAAATCGGATTTGCACAACTCATAAATGTCTGGGAGTTATTAACTTAATTTCAGTTACAAACTTCATATATGAATAATTGGTTTTATTCTTTGTCAAAAGAACTGTTTTCATGTTCTTTCTTTCGGTATGTCTTTTGTTTATTTGAGCATCAATATAGTAGGATTTTACCTCCTATTTATGTGTGCGACACTTATGAAATAAAAAAGGAGAAGAAAACTTAGAAAAACGAGGAATGGAACCAGTACCATTCCAAACCGTATATGAAAATACTAATTTTATATGATTTGTTTATTTAAAACCGTGAATAATTCATATTTTTTTTGGCCAATTGTTTTTCATCATACACGGCTTTTAAAGTAAAACTGTGTATAAAAATACATATCCTACACGGTTTTTAATAAATAACTGTGTATAATTCAAGAAATTTAAAAAAAAAATCACATAAACCTTAAATCTGAATTCAAATTAAACCCTAAATCTAAATAACAAAAACACTAAACTAAATTTCAAATATAAACATTACAACACTACATTTACTAATATATAAACGACAATTACAATTATATCACATATTATTAGTTACATGAATAACATTCTACCTAAAAAAAGTTAAAATATAACAAAAAAAACCCCTATATTTGAGACTTCATATATTTATATGAACAATGTCTAAGAAAAAATACGGTAAAGGACAAAAAAATAAAACTGGAAATGAAAAACCTAATCGAAAACTTCAACTCAAGTTTTACAATTTTGAAATTTCGATAACTGCCATGGGGTCAAAATCAATATCTTTTTCTCGCAAGTTTTTCAAAAAGTAGTCATTTGCTGAAATCGGACACTCGAGCTCTAAGATACGCCTGTTTGAAGTTTCTTCGTTGGAAATCACCTTTTCGGTGAAGATATTACCTCTCTTGCCTTATCCCTCGCTCTAGTCTCACCTGTTTAGATGTACTTCTCTCATACTAGTACATGCACAGCTTATAGGGAATAGATGCTTTAGAAATAACTTAGAAAAAATAGAGAGAGAAAGGCGCAGATCGATCACGTGGAAAAGTTTGTATTTTTTTTCATCATGCACAGACCATACAGTAAAACCGTGTAAAATTGTTGGAGCATCTCATATACGTCCGTCCGAAAATGCGCTCCAGAACTTCCGAAAATGTCCTCCAACATTCATATACAGTTTTTAATAAAAAATCATGTACAATTTAGTCAAATTGTACACGGTTTTACTATTTACAACCATATATGAATGTTGAAACACATTTATATACGATTGTAAACAGTAAAAACATGTACAATTTGACAAAATATTCGGAGCAAATTTTCTAAAGAGCGTTTTCTTTCTTTGGACATGGACTTAATGAAAATTTTAAGCAAATGTGTATAATATGCCGTATATACTTCATGTTTTTGTACTAGTGATAATAGGTGGTCCGAGCAAAAAAGAAGAAAAGTGACTTGATTAAAAAAAAAACGGAAATGAAAGTAGCAACTGGCATGACCAAACAGCCTTGATAGTCTCAGCAAGTCGGTCATAATACCACTCCAAAATTGCCATACCAGTTAGTGATAATTGGCCCAAGAAGAAACATTTAAGAACCCGAGATTATAACTTTTTTTTTCTTTGAAGGAATTACCCTTTTCTTTTGTCACATTGATAATACTAAGCATGACTTCTCAGTCAGATCTCAAGCTTAGTCGTTTTTTTGTTTTTAAATTATTGTTGAATGAGGTTTAAATGGTTTATAACATATCTCTAAATGTTTCAGAAAAGGCATCAAAAGTGATTGTTTGTCAAAAGTGTCATTCGATTTAACGGTTCAAAGTAGTAGTTTCAATGATATACATGAGAGGTTTAAATAATTACAAATTGTCGTTGTTATTAGAAGTGCTAGCTGTTACAACATAAAAATAATTTTAACTTATTTTATTAGATTAAATTGTAGAGACAATACGTTTTAAGATCTTCTAAAAGGTTGGTACGACTCTTGCTACGCTGATACTTCAAAATTTCAAAGAAAAAAAAATAAACTTAAGTTTGTGTTTTTGAAATCTTAAACTTACTAGTTTCAATTGTGTAGACTTGAGGTTTAAGTTGTTCACAATCTGCGTTAAGACCTAAAATGTTTGTACTTGCAACGCGGATACTTGAAAATTTCCAAGAAAAGAAAAAATAAACTTAAGTTTGTGTGTTTTTCAATTGTAATACGTACTAGTTTAAGATTTATAGCTATAAATCTTCCATTTCAATTGTATATACTTGAGGTTTAAGTTGTTTACAATCTGCTTTGCAAGATACGTACATACCTTCTAGAAGATTGTCTTGTTAAAGATTTACAGCTGTCAACATTTTAGAAGGTCTACAAAAAATGAGTACTCTGGGACTAGGGGGTGCGCTCGGGGATTCGTTGTTTGGCGATAAAAATAGAAAATTTACTCATTCATATGGGAGGTTAAACGCTACAACAACGATGTTTAAACGTTTTATTTTAAGGTTTAAATTATGAGCATGTCGACATTCTAGAAAGCTGGGAGGCGTGCTGGGGGATTTATCAATTATCTGGTTCCAATTATCAACGCCACAATTAGCCATGCATTAAATAATTCATACTGTCAAATACGAAAGAATTATTGTATTACTTTAAAAATTATATTGCATCTTAGTTAAACCAAAAACTTGGACTAAATTTTATATATTGATATCAGTCATATATATCCATAAAGCTAGGTGGGAAAAATAAATTAGACAACATGCCTCAAACTCCCGATTTTCGGCTATAATAATATATATGCACTCAGTTGACGTAATTGAACATGTTTAGTTTAATAGACAATTAAATAAAAAAAATCAGTTGAATAAAATTGTTTGTATATATGCAAGGAAACAAATAGAAATTTTAGCAAATTAACCAATAGTTATTTTCAAATCCTTGGTTGCATAATATATTACCTATATACACTAGGATTGTTTTCTGGGTTTTGTTCGCAAAAAATTATCTATTCAAGGAAGTATTGATCTTGAAAATAAAATTATTTTGCATTTAGAAAAATTAGGACACAGCCAAATATTTTTTTCAAACCTTGAAGACATTTACAATACTAAACAATACAATATACCACATTATAATTCAACATATAGAGGAATATATATCTTTTAAATGAGAAGACATCAGCATGATATGTTCAGAAATAACAATTTATGTCCATATACCCTCACGAATAGTAACGTTTTACTCTCCAAAATAGTGGTCTACTTTTGTAGTAGAGCGTGAATTTTTTTTTGACATCGAATCAATTATTTCATCCCTGGCGACCTCGGGATGGAGGAGTGGAGATCTTGGGAGCCGTTCAGGCAGGAAAAGAGAGAAACGATAAAAAAAAAAAAATAGGAGCTGTCTTAAGGAGCTCCTTAATTGGGGGTAAAACGGTAAAAATTGTCGCAATCCCAATTGCAATTGCTCAATTTGGGGATAGCCGTTGGAGGCTTTGAAGAGAAGGGGCAGTTGACAGATCAGGGCAGCGGCTCGGGTAGTAATTCTAAGGAAAGGGGTGTCGCTGCAACTGGGACCACTCCAACCGACGAGTTCCCTGCGGTGTAATCTGACAAGGGGCTCCATTGAACAGGAATAAGCACAAGAAGCATCATGACTCATGAAGAGTTAGTTAAGCAAGCATCATGATCCATGAAGAGTTAGTTAGGCAAGTCGTTAATAACGGGAGCATCATGACCTGCATCATGACCCATGAAGTTAGGCAAGTCGTTAATAACGGGGCAAATCCAAATTGAGATCTGCTAACCCGATCTTAGATTGGATTCTTGTATTGGTATCGCCTATATAAGGCTGATTTCTGTAATAACTTGGATATGAATCAAATAATCAATTTTGGAGTTCAACTCTTATGTTCGATCTCAAATTGAGGTTGAATCTCACTGTCAGGAATCAGGACCTGACAAAAATAAAATCTTTTTTGGGCTCTAAGGACGTCAGGAACTAAAGCCGAACTCTCACCCTTTAAATTGAGAAATAGAATTGATGAATTTTGAAATCATCTGATCGGATAGCACGCAGTGACGAGAGACGATTTCGTTTGAGACGATTTGGAAGGAAATTTTGGCTCCAGCGAATTTATGTGAAAATTGATGAAATTTGGCGATAGTTCATTTTGAATTTTCCAGATAATCGCTACTTATTACCTGAACAGCTGAAAGGAGGAAGAATTAATTAAAGAGGGATTTCTTGCGATCGAGCCCTCTGACCAGTTAAGTTACCTGAGGAAAAATAAGAAACAGGAGGGAATTTCGACCTATACACTTTGTGCTGACATTTTTATTTATACCCAAAGTTAATTACAGATTAATAAAATTACCCAGACTCATTAACTTTTATTAAAAATATTCAAACCGGCCATTTAATGGCCGGTCCCTTGAATTTTTTTTTAACCGGCCATTAAATGGCCGGTCCCTGATTTAATTTTTTTTTTAAGAGACCCATAGCTAAAATGTTGAAATATAATACTAAAAAATCAAATTATTTTTTTTGATAGCATATTTATACTAAAATACGCTAAATTACTTGAAATTATGTTAATTTATGCTGATTTACACTAGATTATGCTAAATTACAATAATTATATAGAATTATGCTAAAATACGGTAAATTACGCTAAATTACATATGAATAGGGCCGATTTTGTGCCATCTTTCATAAATCATAAAAAATAATATAAAAATTCCAAAAATAATAAAAAGTTGCATTCTACAAGTTCATTATATAACTAATTTACTGAGCTACGTAAATTGAACAATAGAAATGAAAATCTTAATCGGAAACTTCAACTGAAGTTTTGCGGCTCTTCCCTTTATTTTTTGACAATTCTGAATTTCAAAATTCGGCATCGCGAGCACTGACACATGCGTATTTTCGCAAGCTTTCCAAAAAGTGATCATTTGTTGAAATCAGACACCCGAGCGCCGTTTTATGACCGTTTGAGTTTCATCGTCATTTTCCGCCTTCTCAGTGAAGATATCATCCATGTTCATACGTAATTTAGCGTAAGTTAGTGTATTCTAGCATAATTCTACATAATTATTGTAATTTAGCGTAATTTAGTGTAATTCATCATAAATTAACATAATTTCAAGTAATTTAGTGTATTTTAGTATAAATATGCTATCAAAAAAATAATATAACAAATATTTAAAAAAACAATTCGACTTTTTAGTGTTATATTTCAGCATTTTAGCTATTTGTCTCTAAAAATATATATATATTAAATCAGGGACCGGCCATTTAATGGCCGGTTTTCCTCTTTAAAAAAAAAAAAATTTAAGGGACCGGCCATTAAATGGCCGGTTTGGATATTTTTAATAAAAGTTGGCAGGTTTGGGTAATTTTATTAATCTGTGATTAACTTTGGGTATAAATAAAAATGTCGGCACTTTGTGTATTGTATTTGGGTAGGTTAAAGTGCAATAATTCGATTCAATTCATTATTTGTTCACTATTCGAATATCAGAATCCATGTACAACATTAATTCTAAGATAAATAGAGTTTACCACTAGATGCGTAGTGAAATTGTCAAGTCCTAGCAGTATCTTTCTTCGTTCTTACACCTCGTGTCGGATCCACGCAATAACAACTGCATCCACGTCTCTATTGGTATCTACACGAACAGATTCGAAAACAACTGCGAATCAGAGTGTTAGTGCCGACTGACAGTCCCCTCTTGTCTTTCTTTTTTTCTCTCGGTTTCTGAACTAGTGTGAACTTAGATAGATCAAATTTTCAGTCTAATCCAAAACCAAAAATCTATTTCTCTGTTTCCTCTTTATATTCTCTGTCATTTCTGTCTTATCTAAAAAACATAACAGATCTAAATTCTATCCGAAACTGAACAGTTCATGTATATATAATACATCGCACCCATTTAGATTACGCACATTCTGTTTGCACCTAATTAGCGAGACCTATCCAGATGGATGGATCATATCATATCAGATCGGAGAGATCAGAATTTCGGACTCATATATTGATGCAGCTCAATAAAACTTAATCCATATTATAATTTCATAATTAACTATTAATTACAACCTAAAATATTCTCGCCTGTTAATTAGTACATTTCTAACACTTTCAGGTTAGCAACTCTTCTTGTAGCAATCATTATTATTATTTGATTAATCAATTTCATTAAGGATTATGTTAATTTACTAATTATATTTGCTGCACATTAAAAAAGTGAACTAATATTTTGTGTAGTTGTTAATTGCGAAATTAATTTGTTGTTAAGTTCTATCAGTGTTTGCTGTTACTGCTGCAAATTAAATAGTTTATTGATTGTATATAGATTATTACTTATATTTACGAGGCACTTATTACTTATTAGTCAGAACGAGAAACGGAAAGATATTGCTTACTAATAGAATGAGATTCTACCAAACAAAAACTGTACCAGATTTATACTTGTACCATATTCAAAGTTTCAAACTGTACCAAATTTGTACTTTTACCAGATTCATACTGCATCAGAAACCAGATCTGTACAATAACGAAACTGATACGGCAACCATACTGGTACAACTTATAATAAAAACCAGAATGGTACTATTTAACTTTTATGAAAAGGTTGCTAATATTTGAATCTAACACCACATGTGCATTGCGCTATTTAGATTACTGGCACATGTAGTAGCCTTCCAAGTTAGCTAGAAGAAATTTTTTTTTTTTTTTTGACAAAGAAAATAGGGTCTAGCACTTTTTTCATTAATCATTTTGTAGTTACAAGAGACATGTAACCAAAATAGGAAAACAATTCTGCTCAAAATATTTGAGCATAAAATAGAAAATGAAAATTAGAAAAAGAAAAAGAGAAAATAGCAAGAAAAAAAGAAAAGATAACAGCAACAGAAAGGATTAGTCTGTAATTATTCTTGGTCTTCCCTTTCTTCTCAAGCGCTTGCAATCGAGCTGTATTTCCATTGCAACTCCACCTGTTCCGTCAGTTGCATCGAGTTACACATTTCCTTTCTAAAAGTTCTAGCACATCTCTCTGTCCAAATTATAAATTGTGTGATTAACAAGACCGATCTCTCCTTCATGCTAAACTTAAGTTCCTTCAAATTTCTTATGGTGTCTTCATCTCCATTTGTTAAACCTCCAGGCAATTTGATTTTCATCTTGATTTCTATCAATCTGTATAGAAGCTTGATTTGAATGCACTCGTTGAATAAGTGGAATACTGATTCGGATTGCATCATGTGCTTTGGTTTGAATGCACTCGTTAAATAAGCTAGAAGAAATTGTCACATGTGCTTTGGTTTTTTTATGTCACTATGATATGCTTGATTTTTGTAAGTTTTCTGTAATATACTATAACCTGAATTCTCATCCATTATGCATAATGACATAAAACACAGTTTGCTATAACAAAAGCTTTTTTTGACCTCTGATTTCATTTTAGAGTGACCAGTACAACAATAAATGCGGGAAAGGACTGAGAATATGTTCTGGCATGAAATCATGCCTCGTCAAAATTCCAACAATAAGTGGCCCCTGTAAAACAAAATCAGCAATTACACACTAAGCATATACCTAATTTCTAATTATGTCTATTAGATGAAATCTTTGTAAACATATACACACTATACCTGCAGTCTGAAGCTAAACAAGAAAATCTCAAAAATCAATAAATTAGGTACACAATAAAGTTGTTATTTAGGAATAAATGCGGTGAAGAATATGAAGAGAGAAGAGGTGGAACTCGTTTTGGTTGCCAGAGCTGAAGAGGTTGCGGAATGCGTCGTCATTTGTGTTGAAGAAGAGGGAGGCGAGGCCGTTGTAGTACCCAGGGGAGGAACTGCAAAATTACATATAATCCATGTGAACATCATACTTTTTTATAAAATTTCTGTTTCTTGTGTATATTGGTGAATAAATTGGAAATAAATTCATCACAGGGTCGTGAAAATGACAAGGCCGGAACGATAAATAGAAGCGCTTTTTCTTAGTGTCACTTTGTTTTTTTTAAATCTTTTTAAGTATATACTTTAAGGGCACAAAAGTCATTTTTATTCAAATGAAATCATTTCTCTTTGAATTTTATGATATGTGTACATTTCAATTAATAAATATACTGATCAACAAAGTTCAATTACAAATCATCTCCATTGAATTCTATTGAATTGAAATCAATTGAACTCCAAGTCTCCAACACCCAAATTGTTCCGATCAGACCCTAAGAATAAGATCTTAAACCTATGTAAGAAATTGTTGTTCGGCCCACTTAAGAAACTAAGGAACCTTAATGAGACTAAATCCACGTTGCCGATCGAACAGGTAGGTACAAAGGATTAGAAACATGCTCAGGCGAAAATATAGCCCTTATAACCAAGATTATCATACGAGGAGAGTTTGCATCAAGCCCGAAATGGGGAAAAGAGAAGCAATGCATCACATTAAATCATCTATCAAGCAAAAAAATCTGAATTGATGTGCTATAGTTAGACCAATCAGCCCAATGCTATGAACTAGTACCGATCCCATGCATCAAAAACCTGATATGCATCTCACATTAATTGAAACAGTAGAAATTCATCTATAATTAATCAGCAAATTAAAGCTTGGAACAAATTCCCATTTCTAAGTTCAGTTAAAGCCCGCTAATATAATCCAAAAAAAGCAAGTGGCCGTCTTGGATTCCGTGCCACCGATATGTCAGGCTATTGATGTGTGGGCCGTACATGTCAGGATCTCATGCTTTAATTATACCAGATGAATTTTGCGATGCCCATAGATAGATTATGTATGAATTTAGATAACTAAATTGAGAAGAAACCCATCACTCCCATGAGCAAATTAGGCATGCGACAATTTATTTGCTCGGCTCATTTACCTCCAATCACTCTATATATAAGACCTCGTTTTATTTTTTCTCATCAACCTTTAATTTTCTAAATTTCTCTAATCCAATTCAAAAACCCTAATTTTTGGTCCATTGATATTCAGAAGGGACACATAATGTCGAGAGTCAAAGTTCCCATAGTTAAGATACAAAACACGACTGCACGCCAAGTTGTATTTTCAAAAAGACGGTCTGGTCTCGTGAAGAAGGCATATGAGATCTCGGTTCTATGCGATATTGATTGTGTATTAATTATATTATCTCCTTCTGGTAAATTGACTTGTTTTTCTAATCGCAGGTACTAATTAATGTACTTAATCTTGATTTTTATCGAATCAATTGCATTTTCTATTTGTATATGTTTAACTACCGACATTTCTTTATTTGTTAGGATTGAGGATGTGCTAATAAAATTTCTTAGGTGCGCAGAAGAACAAACTGGGTACTAACTTCACCTATGTTACTCTCATATAATAATTTTCCTTTTATTAAAAAGTTTTTCTTTGAATTGTAATGATCAATTAATTTCTCCTCTATTCTTTTGTAACTTTTTATTTTCAGGTCCATCACGCCAATCCCAAACAAGGAGGTTGGTTTTCCCTTTTTTTGTGACTTTTGTACCCTAATTTCAGAAACATCAACTGTATTAGTGATAAGCCAGGGCAACGTACACACCTCAATACATTTCTTTACTGATGTTTTATCAGAACTTATATTGGAACTAGAGCTTCTATAAATTATCTTTTTTTTATAAAACATTAGTGTGCTTTAAAGCGCATGATACTACAAAGTCGTATTACCAATTATTGCAATTATTTTGGAAACGAAGATCCTAAATTTCTAACAACACATATTTCTTGGAGAAGAGCATTTTAGAGTTTCCTTTCCGATGAAAAATCAGTGTTAATCAAGGTTCTAAATAGCGTTTATAGCGTCGTAGCGGGAAGGCTAAAAAAAAGCTATAGCGAATAGCGTCGCTATAGCGGAAGCTATTCCAAATAGCGTTTTTTTTTTTTTTTACATTTCGTATATTCAATATTTGTACTAAATATCAACATTATCTAAGGTCTCATAGAACAATAAATAACTCCAAAGTAATTAAGAAATTATAATATTCATATTGAACCCGTACAAAGTCCAAATTGCGGTTCAAAATATCCATAGTAATATCATAAACTATCGATTTTTTCTATGAAAAATATCTTAAGTATCATGATTCATGACATAATCTATTTTTTTTTTCTATTCAAATTTTAATTCCGGTTTGGACTTTTTTTCTATTCAAATTTCAATTTCTATTCCCAATTTCAAGTTGATTTATTTGTAGCAAGTAGCAACAAATTCAATTTCGGTTTGAGATTTTTTTTATCTTAATTTAAAACCCATATAAATTGCTTAAAAAAAAAAAAAAAAAAAAACTCATATTGTATAGCGCAAATAGCGCTGTAGCGGACCGCTATAGCGTTGTAGCGGCCGCTATAGCGGCCGTAGCACAAATAGCGCATTTTGATGTCGTAGCGTAGCGTTTGGGGTCCAAAAACGCTATAGCGCGCTATTTAGAACACTGGTGTTAATTAATAGCACAATTCAAATGAATCACCAGTTTGTTGCAAATATATATTTTGGAACCAAACACAAGTCCTAATTTAACACCATTAATAACTTTTATCAAATAAACAATATTACGCAACCATTTGCTACATTTGCATATGATGAAAAATTTTATTCTATGCAGGATCTAATGATATTGCTTGAAAACCTCAAAACTCAAGACATGGCCAGAGAATCACCCAAGTATGTATTTATACATTTTGATCATCAGACAACGAGAAAACTAATGAATTCACATATTCAAATTACTTAAGAAAACTAACTAATCATGACAATTTTGATTTTGATTTATTAACATCTATTTTTTTTCAAATATTCAGTTTATTTTAAATTGTACTTCTGTACCTTTTATAACATCAAACAAATTTTAAACGTTTGTCTTATATATTTTCTCTCTTTAAATGCTATAGCCAGCATAGCAGTCCGACTTCCGATTATCCAAGAAGTTGTTGGGATACTGAGGTAAAGTACGTTTGTACATGTTGTTGGAATTCTCTCTATTTTCAAATTAACTCGCTTTCCCTTCCTGCTTTCCCCTTAGCATTTTGGTGCTTAATTGCTTGATTTATTAACTGAATGATCTAGAAATGTATATCCCTTTTAAACAGGATTTTTTTTTTTCTGACTAAACTGGATTTTACAAACGATAGGAACAATGTCCATATTACCTTCAAAAGAAGTAAAAAACTATATATGTTGAAATTTGATCACATGCGTTCAAATTAAAATGTTGCCTGAAAAATGATATACAATAAAAAAAATAAGAAAAAGACAGAACATCTTACTGTTAAGCTATGAATTATGCATGTGTTTCAGTCATAACTCCAAATGCTCATGCTCAGATCTTAGGCATCGTTTTATTTTTCTCCATAAATTGGGATATTATTGCTATTCATTGGTAAATTCAGGTTAGATAGCAAAATAATTCTTTAATCACTGGGTCCTTACGCTGCCAAATTGTTACTGTTATTTTTGTATTAAAGGTCAGTTGGTGTTAATCAGGGTTGCTTTATGTAATTTGTAGGATATTCGTGAAAAGGTGATTAGACTTCGGAAGCAACTTAATTCCTTGAAGGAAATTACAAGGTTAGCTGCTAATCCTAAAGAGATTTTTTATTTTGTAGAAGTGGGCAATTAGCCCTTCTCAAGTGAAACTTCTCGAGCACAATATTAATTCTCTTAACTTTTCAGTGTCCCGGTTATAACCAGAGTTTTGTTAATAGAAAATAAAAATTGTACATTTTGCAAGTATGCAGATGGAACATATATATATAGATGTATAACTTTTACTAATCGATATAACAAATGAGGACTTAGATCCTCATTTTTCATCACAAAAAAAAAAAAAACAGATATTGCTAAAAACCAGAACCTCAAATTAAATAAGTTTTCTGTATTATTAGAAAGGAATCCTACGTATATATTTTAAAACATTGACCTTTAATTTTCAAATTAAGATATGCAACATGGTTGATTAAAGTAAAGCCATATATATACAAATTCTGTAATTTGTTCTAATAGGTTTGTCGGTGACATAAGAAAGCCAAATCACTCTCCACACGAGCTGAAAGAACTCGATAATAAACTCCATAATTTTCTTGATCAAGTTACCAAGAGGAAGGTAATTAAATTATTCATTAACAGTCCAACTAAATATAGTTAAGATATATGATATATTTTTTCAGCAGCCATGATTCGTGAAACGTGTTTGTCAAGTTTGAACAATTCTATCTCCCTAGCAGTTTTCCCAATATATATAGGATAATACATTTAATTGAAATTTATTTGTGTTAGCTAGGTCTTACTCAAGGTTCTATAAAAAATTTAAATAGTGGTTATTGCACTGCTAATGAGATTTGCAAAAGTATATTGCAGAAGCTATCCTACATAGTGATGATTGATTTTAATATTGCATAAATTATCATATATATAGAACTAACATATAATAATTAAAAAATAAACATACGGGAATATTAGGTTTGTTTTTTCCCCTGCAAAACTAGCAACATATCCACATTACACTTCTGTGCCTATTTCATATTCTAAGGTCTCTTTTATGAGATGATTTTGAATGGTCACTTTGAGATAGCTGGTTTCAGCTGCAAGTTAATAAACTGACATTATTTTTCTGTGCAGAATTATTTGTTGAGCAGGTCGGCGACATCAACTGCTTCTTTGCCTATCACAGCGGTATGTTATTTCATGCCAGATAGATGTACATGAAATATTACTTCTCATGGGAAATGGTTAAATATATGTTACATTATGTAAATAGTTTTGTCATTTATCCAAATGATAAATTTCAAATCGTTGATCTCATTCCGCATCATAATCAATACTTGTGCATAAAATAATATTTGTTTGACAGAAGATTAAAGGTCAACCATCTACAGTTTAGATGAAATAATTTTTTTTTTTATTGATCTTTCAATCTCTTAATGTTGTAAAAATGATTTCGACATATATTATAACATTCTAAATTAATGCAATCTCTTGTTACTTACAATAAGATTGCGGTTTGCATTTGTCATTTAAAAGACAGAATTTACATTATTGCCAAGAAATATAAATGAGAGTTCACAAATGCATGCCTTTGTGAACTGAGTTTATAGTAACAAATCCCTATGTGTGGCATTTTATCGAAGGAGAAATGTGATGCATACTAAAATAGTGTTATTACATGCAGCAGGACAGGGAAGAAGCTTCTTTCCCTCTGCAGCAAAAATTGGAAGCTCTACAACTGACAAACAAAGGAAAACAGCCAATGAAACCACCTTATGGAGGTTCTACTGGTGTTATCAAGAAGGAGAAACTAGAAAGCATTGAATATGAATAAGCATGGCTTTAACACGATTGACCCTAATGTGCACAACTCTACGGATTATGCCTCATTATTGATAGAAATAAACAGACTCCATTGTACGTCCATTAAAGAAGTAAATAAGTTTATATAATATTTCATTTTCCAGTGCTAATAAGGATGAAGCTGGTGTTACAAGTTTTCGCATTCATCTTATTCTTTCTAGTTGATAATAATAAAAAAAATTCTGTAAGGTGAACAACTATGCAAGCAAAAGTGGTTTGTTGTCATAAAACATCCTCAAATTTAATGTATGAGATAATGAGAAATTGCAAGTGTTATCATTCTGTATGCATGTTTTGGTAAGCTGGACTCACCAAATGTTATAGTTGTCTTTTTGAAAGAAGGATTGCACTTGGTATTATGAAACTAATCTTTCAGTGCATAGACCTAGCAAATGGAAAAACCTTGAATGTGTCCAATAAGTTAGAACATACATGGTTTTACTCAATTGTCTAAAGAAAATTCAATGCCCTGACCTGGATAACATACTGTATAAGTACAGATTAATTTAAGTTGAGTAAATCGGAATAAAAAATTATACGGATCGACCAACACGACATGAATAAATAGCTAGCGCTCTGAATATCACTTTTAAAATAACAACATTCAAGGAACTGATATTCATTTTAAGTTACAAAGTATTAAAACTGCCACAATATTTCCTAAGTACAATATTCATATAATTATAAGTTTTAAAGATCATTTTAATTGAACTATAGTACATCCCTACGAAGCTGGAACAGTACTCCATAATTAATTGCTGCAACTAAAATAAGCATATCTAAATTTAAATAATTTTTTTTTAGAAGATCTGTACTTATCGGATTTGAATCATATTTGGCTTCCTTGTTCACTTTCACCTTCGCTAGATCTGTCATTATTTTCCAAAGTACCAAGTACGAAAGTACGCATGTACCAACAAATTATTAGGCTCCGCCAAAGCATACATCAAATCTTTAGGATAAGCACAATTTTATTTATTTGCTCGAAATAGTTCCTCAAATTTCGCGTCCATGATAGATGGTAAGTAGACAGTAGCATCTATTATTATCTGTCAAGTACGATTTGGAGATAAAACCGGAGAAACATTAGGAAAGCAATAAATAGAATAGCTAGTTTCTGTGAAGCAGCTAGAGAGAAGCAGATTCACCAGGCCACAAGCTACACCATCTTTGTGTTATCCTCTGTGTAGCGAGTAAGGCACCACATATTGTCCTTCACATAAAAATGTATCCTCTTGTTCTTGATTGAATTTAAATATGAACTAAAAATATTATATTATTAATAAATATCCTGTAATATACAATATTTTTAATGTAGCATGATACTTCAAAGTAGGATGCAAAATTGAGAGTTCAGTAATGAGATCATAAAATGACACATAAAATTGGAACTTGTTATTTCAGAAAGTTATAATATGATTATCTGACATATTTCATTAATGAGTAATTAAACTACACAATTCCTTCGTCATATTGGTTTTCGTTATTAGACAAAAAAAGAACTCCCCTCGCCTACCGTATCTTATTTTAATTGGATTAATTAAATGTAGAGACCTAACATAAAGTTCAAATACCTGGCATTCCACACTGATTGCCACGCAATGATTGCAACAAAAGAACCCAATTCCTTGCACCCGAGAGAAGTGGCTTTTACTACGTACGGACTACGAACAATAACAAAGTTCTTGACCTGAGAAATCCGTTTCGACCTATTTAAACATGGCCCAATCCAACCCGATATGTCTATCAATCTATGACTTCTATAAATATAAAAGTAGTTTTACTATTGGATAGACTCCAATTATTATTTTTTTTATTTAAACGGAGGTATTAGAGAAAACATTGATCCACTTGCATTAGGTCTGAGTCTGAACCGACCCAAAGTTAACCGTGGGACCTGGCAGCGATAAACCATAGGCTCCTCTCATTCCCCTCAATCTTCCTATAAAGAACCGATCGGTTTGCTTTCTTGAGCTGATCTCTCTCTCCATTTGTCATCTTACGTTTCCCTTTGACGTCATATCATTCCTTTCCTTTGCTTTTCTATAAACCCTTGTTTGTATTTCAGCACTCGAAGAGAGAAATGGGCAGAGTTAAGGTTCCCATAAAAAAGATACAGAATACAACCACACGTCAGGTCACTTTCTCGAAGCGACGCAGTGGCCTCATCAAGAAGGCGTACGAGCTCTCAGTTTTATGTGACATTGAAGTTGCACTGATAATGTTTTCTCCTTCTGGCAAGTTAAGCTACTTCTCGGGTCGTCGTAGGTACTAATTATTCATTGTTTCTTGAAAACATGATTCATGATCTTCACATGTGTTGTTGCGTACGTTGTGCAATCTTAAGCACAAAGTTCTGACTGAATCCTTATTTTCTCGAGGCATACTTTTTTTTTAAGAAATAAGTATTTATACTTTTGTTTCCGATGAAATTCAAATGAACTATTACAAATAGTTTGGTAGTCGGTAGAGTACTCTTTATCCGTGTTATCAGAATCGGACCTGACCGGTCGGTTGGACAAAATAAAATCGGAACTAGTCACCTGTCCGGTTTGCTTCTCTAAAAGGATCGGTCATGTCATTGGACCGCTACAAGCTGGTTGAACTGTCCGATTTAATTAGAAAATCGTTGAAGCAGAGAGACGAAAATCCGGTTCACCTGTCCTCTCTTTCTCTCTCGATCTGTTCCTATCGGCAGTCTTAGAGGACCAGATTTGCCCTTCTCTCTCATTCCCTAAGCACAAATGACCTTCTCTCCTTTCCTCCCCAATCAAAGTTGGAGTTGCGCGCCTTTAGTCTCTTGCAAACTTGTGAAGCTAGGTCGGTCTTGCTTTTGAAAAATTACCTTGGTTAGTGCTGGTAGTAGTCTTGGTTGGTACCTTCTATGGTGCTTTAATTCTAGTGTTAATCAGTTCTAAGAAAGTTCTAATTTTGTTTTATTTTTTTCCCTTACTGTATGAAATAGGAGAGAAACTGAGAGGTGTTATTCGGTGTTTAAAGAGCCATTGGTTTTACAATTCAATAAACTTTATTTTTGCAAAAACCTCAAAGCAAGTGATTTGATATTTTGATTGACTTCCAGATTTTTGCTTTTTTTTTTCTTCAAATACTTTGAGACTTGAATAGTACCGAATTTTTTATTAATAACATTATAATTAATCAAATTAAAGAAAATGACATCATTATTTGGAAAATTCAAATATGACATTTCTACTAGATTATCCAGCGGAATTTATGGCCAATTCTGTTGGATTATTCGCCATAATTGCATGGGCCCAATTCCGTTGAATTATTCAGCGGAATTAGTTTTTTTTTTTTTTTTTGCCAAATTTCACTGGATTATTCAGCGGAATTAGATTTTTTTTTCTAATTCCGCTGGATTCCTACTCTTAAATAAAAAAAATAATCATGTTGAATAATCCAGCGGAATTGGGAAAAAATAAAAACTAGTTCCGCTGAATAATCAAGCGGAATTGGGCTAGATAATCTAGCAAAAATGTTATTTCTCAAAATTCTAGAAAAAGTGATGTCATTTTCTTTAATTTGATTGTCTTTATTGTTATTAATAAAAATTTCGGTGAATAGTATTTCAGAAGTCTATGCTAACTTAATTTTAAAATAATATTATTAGTCTCTTGATGCTTTAATTTAATTTGAAACCTTTAATTAAGTCTCATATATAACTATAGATGCCAGACCTAAATGGGGAAAAAATTAAATTCAGGTGATAGGGATTAGTGACATATATACATGCAAATATTGAGGGAATAAATTAAAAACTCCAATGGCAATCATATGTTGGACCATACGTCGTCTATGATGGCCATGGTGATTGAGCCTGCATGAACATTTCTCTGAACTTTAAGTCTAGCCAACTGATGGGTATCATAGATGGTACCACAAATGATCATGCCAGCTTGTACCATACCATGCAAGTATTAGCAATAAAAAATAATTACAACTCAACTCAATACTGAAGATGTAATGTATGTAATTGCTAGAACAAACTGAATTGAGAAATAAGATATAAGGTGTAATGATGATTTATTTAATTTTTGTCATTTAAAAAATACAATCAAGTTTACTCATATCTGAATTTTAATTTTGTTTTATTTTCTAATATGTTCCGTTGTTGAGATTAGTATGTACTCTTGCTTCATATCCGTTTTATGAACTCAATATCCACTCTTATTATAATTGTCTTAGAAATCTACCAGTTGAACCAATTGAACTATCGGTCTGACCAGTGAACCGTTAACCTTAAGCTTTACATGGTCGATGTCTGGTCTGGTTTTGATAACATTGCTTTTTATATGATACAACGACAACTAAGCCTTTAGTCCCAAATAAGTTGGAGTAGGCTAGAAACAAAACCCAATCGTAATCACAAAGTCAAGGTACATAGTAATAAAATAATAATAAAAATAGTAATAATAATAGTAGTAGTAATAATAATGGTACCAATAATAATAGTAGTAATAATAATACTAACTATATTATGCTTACACTATAGATCGTAGGGGCCAAAGTTCTAAGATCTACGTCCTTAACCCTAAACCACTAGCCCTATGACCTGAAGCCTATAATACTACCCCTCCTAAACAATATTTCATAGGTCATGGTTCTGGTACGTGGATCGCTAACTTCCACGTGCTCCTTTCTCAAGCCAACTCTTTGATACATTTTATTCCTTCAATTTTCTTTTTACTACTTCCTCCCATGTCAATCTTGGCCGACCTTTGCCTCGGCTTGTGTTTTCAAAACGGCTTATAATTCCAGTACGCATCGGTGCCTCGGGAGGCCTCCATTGGAGATGCCCAAACCATCTCAAGCGGTGTTGGATGAGCTTCTCTTCAATCAGTGCTACCCCAATTATGTCCATATATATATCATCGTTTCTAATTCGGTCCCGTCTTGTATGGTCACAGATCCACCGCAACGTACGCATCTCTGCTACACTTATTTATGCACCATACAACATTGCATGTCTGATATTTGTCATGTAGAACTTGCTTTTTAGCTTTTGTGGGACTTTTGTATCACATAGGATGCCAAATGTCTATCGACATTTCACCCACTCTGCTCGTATCCTATTGCTTTTTATATGATGCAATTTTTTATTATGTATTTTGTTTCCTTTAGTTGCTAGAGGTTTAGAAACCTAGTATTTCTAGCATGAGGAGGGTTCAAATGCCTCCATTTTTCATGCCTCCACCATGCCTCCATTTTTAAAAACTTTAATAACTCAAAATTTAAAACTTAAAAGTCAAAATAAAACCGTTAGATATGATCTACATCATTTTATCTATGCACATGTAAAAAATTATGACATTTCAATTTTGTTTTGGTTGTCATCAAGAGCTTGTAAAAAACGTACTAATGTGGATAATTTCTAGACGTTGATTTTTCAACTTATTGATTCACATTAAAAACAAAATCAAAATGTGATAATTTTTTATGAGCACATAGATAAAATGATATAGATCACATGCAACGGTTTTATTTTGACTTTTAAGTTTTAAATTTTGAGTTATTAAAGTTTTTAAAAATGGAGGCATGGTGGAGGCATTTGAACCCTCCTCTTCTAGCATATATGTTTATTGTCAATATTTTGTTGTAATAATTACAGTATTACAGTTTTGAGGTTTAAGCAGTCTCTCAAAAGAAGCTCTTTTAAGTTTTGTTATGTATGCTAGGATTGAGGATGTACTAATGAGATATCTTAGGATTTCAGATCAAGAAAAGACACCTGCGGATCTAGAAAGAGAAAAAAGGTACAATCTTATCAACATTTTACATTATAATTTTATCGTTTTCTATAAATCCTTTAGATTTTATTATTAAACATTTGATTTGTTTGTTTTTTTTTTTCTGGGTTTTCGATTATATTTAGAGAAGGAAATGTGGTCATCCCAAACAAAGAGGTAAGATTTCTTTTCATACATCTTGATATTTAATTTAATTAAAACATAATGGAAAAAGTATTATATAAAATTAATTAGCTAGTATTTCAATTCATTTTCTCATGTTCTAAGAAATATTTTCTCGTAACCTTCTGAACTTTGTTTATATGCATGATAACACATGAGTATCGTTTTAAACTCATGATGGTGCATATCAACTAATTAATGTTGTGAGACTATTGAAATATTTTAGATTAATATATATATAAGCACCGATTACTTTAATGATATATATTGATTTTTTTTTTAATTTTCATATCAAATATACAATTTGTTTCTCTAATAAAAGATATTTAAATTTATTCAATGCAGAATATAATTACATATCTTGAGAATCTCAAAGCTCAAGCAGACGTGGTTACACAATCATCCAGGTATATATATACCACAAATATTTTGAAAATTTTCGCATCCCCAAAACATTTCCATGAATTACTCTACAAAATTAATGAGTATTATAACATAAAAGGCAAACATATGTTATGATGTTAGTTATTATATCTCATGTTTATGACAATTTTTATATTTAAATACAAAAAAGCCAAAATTAAATAATAAAAATCAGGGCATAATAGATTCCTCTAATAAGCAAGAAGAAAAATAATAAATTGAAAAGTAGAAATAAGAGGAGGATAAAGTTGAAAGCAGACTATATTTTTAATTAAACGTGAATTAGTTCAAATTATACCGATATATTAGTAATTGAATCATCATAATTCAAATTATTACCAAATTAATCAACTATTATGAGGGCACTTCCAATGCAAAATGTTAATGTTAGTAAATAAATTTTTTTTCAGTAATAATCAAGCAAGTTCAAGTTCCAATTTACCTCAAATCAAGGATTCGGAGCTAAAGGTAATTGTTCTATTGCACATGTTTACATCAAAAATACTATGTCTTGGACCATGTAGCATTAAATGAGAATTATTGAATTGGATCTCTCGCCTCTTTTCACACCACAATCACATGTTAAACCCATACCGTAGAGTTTTATAGACCTTAAACGCAACCACCACAAATTGAAAAAGAAAAGAGAACAGAAGAAATGTAAAGAAATAACCAACCAATATTTGGTAAAGAGCTTACAAGCGATGTACCCAACTAATATTTAATCTTTATGACATGTATTACTTTTTGCAGGATCTTAATCAAGAGCTGATGAAATCTCAAGCCAGACTACAACAATTGAATGATACTATATGGTTAGTTGCTACTTATTTAGTATGAAATAAATTAAGTTCACTTGTCTTAAAATCTGCAATATTAGATATAACGATTTAAAATATCAACTTTTGGCCTTGTAAAAGAACATGTCGAAAATTATTTCCACAATTCATTAATGAGAGTTATAAAATTCACAATCATTATGGAAATCGAAATAATTTCTAACACAACGGACATTACCCCTTATCCTGCTCAATATATAAATTTTGAAGTACATCGATCCCCTCAGCCATCCAAACATCCTTATTGCATAACAAAGTATTATTTTTGTAAATGTTTAAACTTGCATCAGTAAATGAATATAGCTAGCTTATATATTTAATTACAACTGGATAACAACACTTTAAGATGATACCTTTGAGGACACTAATTATTGATTTTGAAAAAAGCATATAATCTCAAAAGCTATTCAATTTTTTTTAATGAACATTGATCTTTAGTTAAAATATAATCCCCTTCATGGTGCATCATAAATTTCATAAATTAGATGCATCCCTAGCTAGCATTGATCATTGAATTTTCTCAATACATGCCTTAGTTGGAGGTGTTGTGTTGATTTATAGAAATTAATTTTTTCATAAAATGCACCATATTAAATTATTGCAATATTTTTTCTTAAGGTATTTGCATGGTGACTTAAAATTGCCTCACACCCACCAAGAGCTTGAGGAACGTGAGATGAGGTTGATGGGAATCCTTAATCAGATTTCTAAGAGGAAGGTAGGTGATGAATTATATTTGTTGTGTTGTTTAAGTTAAACCAGGCAGAATTGATATTTCAATGAGAAAGTCTTAACTCTTGGCACTGTATTTATTAGGTTTTTAACATCTCATATATATTGGACCGACAGTACCCACAAGCATAAAAAGTATTAAATATATTTATTTTATTTCTCATCTTTTTATCATGTTTCTGCAATTTGGGCTGAGATTTTATATTTGTTAAGCCTGAATTTAGCATCTACACTAGTACACATAATCTTATATCTACAATACAGTATATACAATCAAAAACAGAAAATACTGCCAAACAAATATTTCTGCTCTACTATTCATATAAAGTAGCCAATTGATTTAAATAATTTCTTTGACATTTTAACAATATTACAATCTAACAAAACCAAGGCAATTAGCTAACACAATAACATTACTTCTGTATGACAGAATAATTTGCTCAGAAGTTCATCAGCATTGGTTGCATCGGTGCCTCTGCCATCAGTACGTTATTTATATTATTTTAAGTTGGAATGCATTCAATTTTATATGACATGAATTTCAAAACAAAATATGTTGTTAATGTGACATATCTCCTAAAGACAAAAGAATATTGATCGTGATTATGCATGTTGGACTTTGAACCTACATGATTTTGGGCAAAATCAAAAGAGAAAGACACCATATAAAAACATCTTTTCTCTCCTCAAAAGAAGTGTAATTATGTTTACTAAAAAATTATATGTAATACACCCTAAAATTGTGTGTAGATGCTACCTCAAGACAGTACATTGCTGCAAACAACCCAAGGGCTAGTGCAAATGCAGCCACAACAAGAAGGAACTTCTTCAGTAGTGCAACATGATTCTCTATTTCTTCAACCGACAATTACAAGCAAAGAAGAAATCCTAATGCATTCACCATTTGAAGAAATACATTGTATGAAGGAGGAAGGGATGGAATGGAATTCGGATCATGTGCCGCAATATCAAAAGTATGTTTCACCACCGTTGTCGACATACAAAGTTGAATTTGATTATTTGTACTGCATATCAATTTCATTACTTTAGATTCAAGGATCTCTCAAATTGGTACAAGTTTTTCTGATAGAAATCTTCATTCTTCAATAATAGAGCTGCAGAAGAAATAAACTATCCATGGGAGCAGACTGCATGGAAAACTACTACTTGGAACCCATCTTTCCGCACAGTCGAACAGTTTCCTAAGTTTCAGGTACGAAACAAGAGTGAGGCTATGGTGCTATGCATAGCACACATGACTAGTGTACTACGGCTCAATATGGTACTTTTTAAAATCCTAACGGTCGATCCGACCGTTCAATGTGATAATCATATGAATATGTACTTGCAAACTAAATTTTACATTTTTTCAAATTTTTTTACTATTTTTTTAGATAGGTAGAAAAATCAGTGTTTTTTGAATATTCTGGACCATCAAAATTCTACCTATCTAAAAAAATAGTAAAAAAATTCGAAAAAATGTAAAATTTAGTTTGCAAGTACATATTCATATAATTATCACATTGAACGGTCGGATCGACCGTTAGGATTTTAAAAAGTACCATATTGAGCCGTAGTACACTAGCCATCCGTGCTATGCATAGCACCATAGCCTCACTCACGAAACAATTCTAACTATCATTTAAACTATTTACCAGGTTAATATATACAAGTGTCATAATTTTTGTATAGGAATTATAAATATTTCATAAATTAGAAAAATAAAACACAAGTCCAGCAATAAATTTACTCTAATCTAATACATATACTAGCTTTATTGACGTTCAATTGTTTATTTAAAAATTAACTCAAACTAAAATATTATGTCAGATTATTATTCACGATATTTTTTTTTCTGTAGCAATCTTTTAAAGATGGTGCTAATCAGTTCAGCATGTTAACTGAGGATGTTAAGACTCTCCATATTGGCCAGAGACAAACCATTTAGATTAGAGTCTGAAACCAAAAAAAAAAGAGAGAGATGCATAGTAAATATTTTAAGCTTTAGCACAGATTTAGGATGTCCATTACCTATCTAGCAATAACGAAGGGCATTTTAGTTTCATTTTAGTGTTGGCTAATTAGTTTATCTAATTTTTTTTTTAGAAAATATCGGATTAGTTTTCTCGATGTACAAATAATACTCCCAATGCAAATTGGATGCACCTTTTACCAATGGGGGGGCTGTCTCAATAACTTTCAAATGGCATAATGGTGCAATGGGTGGTGTTGGAATATTAAATTTATTAGTGTTTTTCTGTTGGTACTATTTTAATTCACTTGAGTTTAATGGTATATTATTAATTGTGGCAATTAATGTTTGTTCTTTAACATATTCGTTACGTTATCTATTTATATTTTACTGGAGTCCGGAGTTTTGTCTTGAAAAATGAGATACATGTTACACATGGAGATTGAATTATTAAATTGAGAATTATAAGCAGTGTACGTAACATATATCTTATTTTTTCTTGGAGGAAACTAGACCGGAATCAACTTAAATATTCTATTAATCAAGAAAAAAAATTCAAAACTCTAGGTATAATTAATACTCCAGAAAAAAATACAATGAACGAGACATGTCCTACTACAATACTTGCCAATACCTAATCAATTGCAACTTGTATAGGGCACTATATTGTGCTCCTGTGATTGGAATGTAACCTCATATATGTTTCTACTATCCTAGATGATCCAAAATGGAAGTCAGTTTTTCTGTGAGGGGAGTATATTGACGATTATCTGAGAGGTATTCATTAGGTGACGGGTTGTGATATATTGTTTAATTACACAAACTTAGGAAACAAAAATGTCTTGGAAGAATAAGTGATATGCCATGCATGCATGCGCTTTGCACATCCCGCAGTTTGTTTATATTATTTTGGAGTACAATACTCTTTCTAAAAATTGGAACTTTTAGGCGTAATAGACATAGTAACATAATTCTTTTACAGAAATGCTACTAAAATGTTCACATATCCAATAATATTAAATTCTAAATGAAGCCATAAAATTAATTTGGAGTAACTGATATTCAAAACCATATCGTAAAAAGGTCAAGTGCAATCAGTTTGTATTTGCCCGGAATTACAGTTCTAAAATAACTAAATAATGATTTGACATTTCGGAAAATCTACAAACTTTCTTATGATATTGGAAAAGTTATGCCCAGATGTCTGAGTAATTAATCTGATTCGAATTTGAAAAATCATTCGAGTCAATTGAAGTTAATAATGGAGGAAACTAAGAGGCCGACATGTGATCGTTTACGATTTTCATAATAAATCTTGCAAATCAATAACTATCGTACGTGCAAATTTTGTGTTTCATGTTCTATTGGTTGTTTTTCATATTCTTCTAGTTTCCTGCATGTTCTATTTGTTGTCTTTCATGTTCTACTGGTTGTCTTTCATCTTCTACTAGTTTTCTTTCATGTTCTACTGGTTGTTTTTCATGTTCTACTACTTGTCTTTCATTTTCTACAGGTTATTTTTCATATTCTACTAGTTGTCTTTAATGTTCTACATGTTGTTTTTCATTTTCTTCTAGTTGTCTTTCATATTCTACTGGTAGTCTTTCGTGTTTAACTAGTTGTTTTTCATGTTCTACTGATTGTCTTTCATATTCTATTAGTTGTCTTTCATTTCTCCTAGTTGCCTTTCATGTTCTGCTAGTTGTCTTTCATGTTCTACGGATTGTTTTTCATACTACAGGTTGTCTTTCATATTCTACTAGTTGCCTTTCATGTTCTCCTGGTTGGCTTTCATCTTGTACTGGTTGTTTTTCATCTACTACAACTTGTCTTTCATCTTTTCCTAGTTGTCTTTCATGTTCTATTGCTTGTCTTTCATGTTCAACTAGTTGTCTTACATTTTGTACCGATCATATTTCATGTTCTACTGGTTGTCTTTCTTCTACTACGGGTTATCTTTCATCTTGTACTGTCTTTCAAAATTCTACTGGTTTTGTTTCATCTTCTTCCAGTTGTCTTTCACATTCTACTAGTTGCATTTCATGTTATACTTATTGTTTTTCATGATCTACTGGTTGTCTTTCATGTTGTACTGGTTTGTCTTTTATGTTATACTTGTTGTCTTTCCTCTTGTACTGGTTGCATTTCATCTTGTACTGGTTGCCTTTCATCTTGTACTAGTTGTATTTCATGTTCTATTGGTTGTCTTTCATGTTCTACAAGTTGTCTTTCATGTTCTATTGGTTGTCTTTCATGTTCTACTAGTTGTCCTTCATCTTCTTCTAGTTGTCTTTCATGTTTTACTCGTTGTATTTCAGGTTCTACTAGTTGTCTCTCATGTTTAACTAGTTGTGTTTCATGTTCTCCTAGTTGTATTTCATGTTCTACTTGTTGTCTTTTATATTATACTCGTTGTCTTTCATTTTCTACATATTGTTTTTCATCTTCTTCTAGTTGTCTTTCATTTTCTACAGGGTTATCTTTCATGTTCTACTAGTTGTCTTAGTTGTTTTTCATCTTATACTAGTTGGTTTTCATGTTCTACTACTTGTATTTCATGTTATACTGCTTGTCTTTCATCTTCTTCTTGTTGTCTTTCAAGTTCTACTAGTTGTCTTTCATGTTCTACTAGTTGTCTTTCATCTTTTACTTTTCATGTTCTACAGGTTGTCTTTCATGTTCTCCTGCTTGTCTTCATCTTCCTCTCATTTTTTTTCGTGTTCTACTGGTTGTTTTTAATGTTCTGCTAGTCGTCTTTTATCTTGTACTAGTTGTCTTTCATGTTCTACTAGTTGTCTTTCATATTCTACAGGTTGTCTCTCATGTCTAACTGTCTTCATCTTCTTCTCGTTTTTTTCGTGTTCTACTGGATGTCTTCAATGTTATGCTAGTTGTATTTCATGCTCTACTGTTTGTCTTTCATGTTCTACTGGTTGTTTTTCATGTGCTACTGCTTGTCTTTCCTCTTGTAACTGGTTGTGTTTCACGTTCTACTGGATGCCTTTCATGTTCTACTGGTTGTTTATCATGTTCTGTTCTGCTTGTTGTCTTTCTTGTTCTACAGGTTATCTTTCATATTCTACTAATAGTCTTTCATGTTTTACTAGTTGTATTTCATGTTCTACTTGTGGTCTTTCATCTACTACGGGTTGTCTGTCATGTTCTACTGGTTGTCTTTCATCTTCTACTAGTTTTCTTTCATGTTTACTGCTTGTCTTTCATGTTCTACTAGTTGTCTTTCATAAGCTACTTATTGTCTTTCATCTCCATCTCGTTGTCTTTCATGTTCTACTGGTTGTTTTTAATGTTCTACTAGTTAATGTTCTACTACTTGTACCGGTTGTCATTAATCTTCTTTTAGTTGTCTTTCTTGTTCTACTAGTTGTCTTTCATGTGCTACTATTTGCCTTTCAACATCTTCTCGTTGTCTTTCATGTTCTACTAGTTGTCTTTCAACTTGTCCTGGTTGACTTTCATGTTCTACTGGTTGTCTTTCATATTCTTCTAACTTCCTTTCATGTTCAACCGATTGTCTTTCATGTTCAACTTGATGTCTTTAATGTTTTGTTGGTGCCTTTTATGTTCTACTGGTTGCCATTCATCTTCTTCTAGTTGTCTTTCTTGTTCTACTGGTTGTCATTCATGTTATACTGGTTGTCTTTAATGCCCTACTGGTTGTCTTTCATGTTCTACTAGTTGCTTTTCATGTGCTACTGCTTGTCTTTAATGTTCTTCTCGTTTTCTTTCGTGGTATACTGGTTGTCTTTAATGTTCTACTAGTTGTGTTTCAACTTGTTTTGGTTTAATTTCATGTTCTACTGGTTGTTTCATCTTCTTTCATGTTCTCAGAGGTTGTCCTTCATGTTCTACTAGATGTCTGTCATGTTCTACTGGTTGTTTTTCATCTTGTACTGGTTGTTTTCCATCTACTACATATTGTCTATCATTTTTTTATAATTGTCTTTCATGTTTAATTGGGATGTCTTTCATGTTTTACTAGTTGTCCTACATTTTGTACAGGTTGTCGTTCATGTTCTTCAGGTTTTCTTTCATATACTACGGGCTGTATTTCAAGTTTTAATGGTAGTTTTTCATGTTCTACTAATAGTCTTTCATGTTCTACTACTTCTCTTTCATATTCTTCTCGTTGTCTTTCTTGTTCTACTGGTTGTCTTTCCTGTTCTACTAGTAGTCTTTCACCTTGCACTGGTTATCTTTCATTTTCTTCTAGTTGTCTTTTATGTGTTACTGTTTGTCTTTCATCTTCCTCTTTCATGTTCTATTGGTAGTTTTTCAACTTGTTCTGGTTGTCTTTAATGCTCTACTGGTTGTCTTTCATATTCTTCTAGTTTCTACATGTTTTACTTCTTGTCTTTAATTTTCTACTGGTTTTTTTTTCATATTATTCTAGTTTCCTACATATTCTACTTGTTGTCTTTAATGTTCTACTGGTTGTCTTTCATGTTCTACTTGTTGTCTTTAATGTTCTATTGGTTGCCATTCATCTTCTTCTAGCTGTCTTTAATGTTCTACTGGTTGTCTTTCATGTTCTACTTGTTGTCTTTAATGTTCTATTGGTTGCCATTCATCTTCTTCTAGCTGTCTTTCTTGTTCTACTGGTTGTCTTCCATATTCTACTTGTTGTCTTTCTTGTTCTACTAGTTGTCTTTCATGTTCTACGTGTTGTCTTTCAATGTTCCACCAGTTGTCTTTTCTCTCATGTTCCATTCATGTTCTACCGATTGTCTTTCACGTTCTCTTGGTTGTCTTTAATGTTCTACTGGTTGTCTTTCAACTTGTTCTGGTTGTCTTTTTATGTTCTACTGGTTGTCTTCCATATTCTTCTAGTTTCCTTTCATGTTCTACTGATTGTCTTGCATGTTCTACTGGTTGTCTTTCAACTTGTTCTGGTTGTCTTTCATGTTCTACTAGTTGTCTTTCATCTTGTTCTGGTTGTCTTTAATGTTCTACTGGCTGTCTTTCATGTTCTTCTAGTTTCAACATGTCCTTCTTGTTGTCTTGAATTTTCTACTAGTTTTTTCATATTCTTTTAGTTTCCTACATGTTCTACTTGTTGTCTTTAATGCTCTAATGGTTGTCTTTTATGTTGTACTTGTTGTCTTTAATGTTTTATTGGTTGCCATTCATCTTCTTCTAGTTGTTTTTCTTGTTTTACTGGTTGTCTTTCATATTCTACTTGTTGTCTTTCTTGTTCTACTGGTTGTCTTTCATGTTCTCCGTGTTGTCTTTCATGTTCCACTAGTTGTCTTTCCTCTTGTAATTGGTTCTTTCATGTTCTACTAGTTGTATTTCATGTGCTACTACTTGTCTTTCATCTTCTTCTCGTGTTCTACTGTTTCTCTTTCATATTCTTCTCGGTTTCTTTCATGTTCTACTGGTTGTCTTTCATCTTTTACTTTTTGTGTTTCACATTCGTTGTGTTTCATCTTCTTGATGTTGTCTTTTATGTTTTACTAGTTGTCTTTCATATTCTACTGGTTGTTTTTCATGTTCTACTTGTTATATTTCATCTTGTATTTGTTGTCTTTCATGTTTTACTAGTTGTCTTTCATGTTCTACTACTTCTCTTTTATATTCTTCTCATTGTCTTTCTTGTTCTACTGGTTGTCTTTCTTGTTCTACTAGTAGTCTTTTATCTTGTACTGGTTATCTTTCATTTTCTACTAGTTGTCTTTCATGTGTTACTGTTTGTCTTTCAACTTCTTCTTTCATGTTCTAGTAGTAGTCTTTCAGCTTGTTCTGGTTGTCTTTAATGTTCTACTAGCTATCTTTCACGTTCTTCTAGTTGTCTTTCATAAGATTGTCTTTCATCTCCATCTCGTTGTCTTTCATGTTCTACTGGTTGTTTTTTATGTTCTACTAGTTAATGTTCTACTACTTGTACTGGTTGTCATTAATCTTCTTCTAGTTGTCTTTCTTAGTTTGCTAGTTGTCTTTCATACTCTACTGCTTGTTTTTCTTGTCCTACTAGCTGTATTTCATGTTCTACTAGTTGTCTTTCATGTTCTACAAGTTGTCATTCATCTTCTTCTAGTTGTCTTTCTTGTTTTACTGGTTGTCTTTCATGTGCTACTATTTGTCTTACATTATCTTGTCATTGTCTTTCATGTGCTACTGTTAGACACATACGAAGGATAGATGGCATGATCGCTGGAAGCTCATTTTCTATACACAAAACATTCATTTACTGTTTTTATTGTTCCTACAACTAAACAACCCAACCAATAATCGATTGTCATTAGATCTCTTAATACACTATCCATGTGGATCGACACCCCGATCAATATTATACGATAGGTTCATGAGCTTGTGAATCGATTGTAAAGTAGACAATTAGAGTTATAAATATTATTAGCTCTGATTTTGACCTATCAACTACTGCTTATCTTTCAACTTGTTCTGATTGTCTTTCATGTTCTATTGGTTGTCTTTAATGTTCTACTAGTTGTCTTTCTACGTGTATGGGTTGTCATTCATCTTCTTCTAGTTATCTTTCTTGTTATACTGGTTGTCTTTAATGTGATATTGTTTGTCTTTAATCGTCTTCTCGTTGTCTTTCATGTTCTACTAGTTGTCTTTAAACTTGTCTGGTTGTCTTTCATGTTTTACTGGTTATCTTTCATATTGTTCTAGTTTCCTTTCATGTTCTACCGATTGTCTTTCATGTTCTACTGGTTGTCTTTCTTATGCTACTATTTGTCTCTCATGATATTCTCTTTGTCTTTCAACTTGTACTGGTTAAGTTTCATGTTCTACTGGTTGTCTTTCATATTTTTCTAGTTTCCTTTTGTGTTCTACCGATTGTCTTTCATGTCTACTGGTTGTATTTTCATGTTCTACTGGTTGTCATTCAAGTTCTACTGGTTGTCTTTCATGTTCTACAAGTTGTCTTTCATATTCTACTATTTGTCTTTCATGTGATACTGCTTGTCTTTCATGTTCTTCTCGTTTTCTTTCGTGGAATACTGGTTGTCTTTAATGCTCTACTAGTTGTCTTTCAACTTGTTCTGGTTGTCTTTTATGTTATACTGGTTGTCTTTCATACTCTTCTAGTTTCCTTTCATGTCCTACTGATTGTCTTTCAGGTTCTACAGGTTGTCTTTCATGTTCTACTAGTTGTCTTTCATCTTGTACTGGTTGTTTTTCAAGTTCCACTGGTTGTCTTTCATCTTCTTATAGTTGTCTTCCATTTTTAAATAGTTGTCTTTCATGTTTTACTAGTTGTCTATCATCTTCTTCTAGTTGTCTTCTATTTTTAAATAGTTGTCTTTCAAGTTCTACTGGTTGTTTTTCATGTTCTACTACTTCTCTTTCATATTCTTCTCGTTGTCTTTCTTGTTCTACTGGTGTCTTTCATGTTCTACTAGTAGTCTTTCATCTTGTACTGGTTATCTTTCATTTTCGACTTGTTGTCTTTAATGTGTTACTGTTTGTCTTTCATCTTCTTCTTTCATGTTATAGTAGTTGTATTTCAACTTGGTTGTCTTTCATGTTCTACTAGTTGTCGTTCAAGTTCAACTTGTTGTCTTTAATGCTCTACTGGTTGTCTTTTATGTTGTACTTGTTGTCTTTAATGTTTTATTGGTTGCCATTCATCTTCTTCTAGTTGTTTTTCTTGTTCTACTGGTTGTCTTTCTTATTCTACTTGTTGTCTTTCTTGTTCTACTGGTTGTCTTTCATGTTCTACTGGTTGTCTTTCATGTTCTACTGGTTGTCTTTCATCTTGTTCTCATTTTCTACTCTTTCTCTTTCATATTCTTCTCGCTTTCTTTCATGTTCTACTGGTTGTCTTTCATCTACTACTAGTTGTCTTTCGTCTTCACTTTTTGTCTGTCATATTCGTTGTGTTTCATCTTCTTCATGTTGTCTTTCATGTTCTACTTGTTGTCTTTCATCTTGTACTTGTTGTCTTTCATGTTTTACTGGTTGTCTTTAATGTGTTACTGTTTGTCTTGCATCTTCTTCTTTCATGTTATAGTAGCATTTCAACTTGTTATGGTTGTATTTCATTTTCTACTGTTTTACTTTCATATTCTTCTAGCTTCTACATGTTCTACTTATTGTCTTTAATTTTGTATTGGTTGTTTCATAGTCTTCTAGTTTACTACATGTTCTACTTGTTATCTTTAATGTTCTACTGGTTGTCTTTCATGTTTACTTGTTGTCTTTAATGTTCTACTGGTTGTCATTCATTTTCTTCTAGTTATCTTTTTTGTTCTACTGGTTGTCTTTCATATTTTACTTGTTGTCTTTCATGTTCTACTTGTTGTCTTTCATGTTCCACTGGTTGTCTTTCCTCTTGTAATTGGTTGTCTTTCATGTTCTACTAGTTGTATTCCGTGTGCTACTTGTCTTTCATCTTGTTCTCGTGTTCTACTCTTTCTCTTTCATGTTCTACTGGTTGTCTTTGATCTACTACTAGTTGTCTTTCGTCTTTACTTTTTGTCTTTCATATTCATTGTGTTTCATCTTCTTCATGTTGTCTTTCATGTTCTACTGATTGTTTTTCATGTTGTACTTTTTGTCTTTCATCTTGTACATGTCTTTTCATGTTCGACTGGTTGTCATTCATGTTCTGCAAGTTGTCTTTCATGTGTTATTGCTTATCTTTCATCTTCTTATCTTTCATCTTCTTCTCATTTTCTTTCGTGTTGGTTGTCGTTAATGTTTTGTTTGTTGTCTTTCATACTCTACTGCTTGTCTTTCATGTTCTACTAGTTGTTTATCATGCTCTGCTTGTTGTCTTTCTTGTTCTACTGGTTGTCGTTCATGTTCTTCGTGTTGTCTTTCAAGTTCTACTAATTGTCTTTTGTCTTGTGAATAGTTATCTTTCATTTCCTACTAGCTGTATTTCATGTTTTACTAGTTGTCTTTCATGTTCTACAGGTTGTGTTTCGTGTTCTTCTAGTTGTCTTTCGTCTTGTACTGGTTGTCTTTCATGTTCTACTAGTTGTCTTTTATCTTGTACTAGTTGTCTTTCATGCTCTACTTTCAAGTGCTATTGCTTGTCTTTTATCTTCTTCTCATTGTCATTTATGTTCTACTGGTTGTCTTTAATGTTCTACTAGTTGTTTCAACTTGTTATGGTTTTCTTTCAGGTTCTACTGGTTGTCTTTCATGTTCCACTGTTTGTCTTTCATCTTCTTCTTCTTCTTCTTGTCTTCCATTTTTAACTGGTTGTTTTTCATGTTCTACTACTTCTCTTTCATCTTCTTCTCGTTATACTGATTGTCTTTCATGTTCTACTAGTTGTCTTTGAACTTGCGTTGGTTGTCTTTCATGTTCTACTGGTTGTCGTTCTAGTTCTACTTGTTGTCTTTAATGTTCTACTAGTTGTCATTCATATTCTTCAAGTTGTCTTTCTTGTTCTACTAGTTGTCTTTCATGTGCTACTGTTTGTCTTTCATTATGTTTAGTTGTCTTTCATATTCTACTTTCAAGTGCTACTGCTTGTCTTTCATGCGGCGGCTCACACCAGGGAGCACAAGAGCAACCACATCTCTCACATCTTGCTCTGCTACCTCCACCGCGCTCTCTCCAACTCGGTCTTCGCACGAGACGAGACCATGTCTTCTGTCCAGAAGGATGAGATTTTCTTCATCCAGTGTATGCTCAGCAAACACAGGCAACTTGGGGGTCCGGAGAGTGCCCAACATTGGGCACTTCGTGGCAAAGAACCTCATGAACGTGCTGAGCAATACACAGAGCACGGGACCTTTAGGGTGTGCAGGGCTAATACACCTCATAGCCCAGGAAATGGGAGAGGATATCTCGAGGGAAGTGGTCAACCTTGGATGAGAGGACCTTGAGTAGGATGCAGATCTTGGGCCCCACTCACTCACCTCTACTTGGGCGAGACTCGGCTACCTCTCATGCCTATCATCTTCGAGGGCAAGTACTCCTGGAGCTGGTCCCATCATGCAGATGATCCTGTGCCTAACGAGCCCCAGATGGATTATGAGGGAGACACGCTCAGCGCACAGCCAAATCCCCTGCTTGACTTTGATGAGGAGGATCCAGTAGCATGGGGATTGGGGAGGACCCGAGGATCAGGTACAGGCAAGCCCCGCACCAACCAGTAGACCCACCTATAGGTTGGGGATTGCCACAGGCAGGAGCACAGGCATGGGATGATTGGATTCCAACACCAGGGGCAGCCCAGTCACCACTAGGATTGCACCCCTATGCAGCAGCTGCTGCACCTTCACCTCTGTTCTACCAACAGTTCAATGACTTTTGCACCGAAACTTGTAGGAGTTTCGAGAGGTTGTCAGACCAGATGGAATTGAGGTTCTACACGGCTCCTCTCTTCCACCACTTTGCTGGCCAGGGCATGCACTTCGATGATCCTCCTCCTGGCATGTTCGGTCCCGAGTTCAACCAGAGGTACGGGCGTGATCCACCACCACACCAGAGCAATGAGCATGTTGTATTTCTCTTTTCTTGGTATTTATTTCTTCTTGTGAGGAGGGACTTACGTTTATTTTGATGATACATTGATACTGATATTTTGCACTTGCTGATTGTGACTGATGTGTTGATGTTTGGAGTATCGAGCACTATACTCGTACTTGTTTATGTGTCTATGAGGTTACTTTTTTTTTCTCTTCTTAGGCTAACTAATTTTGCTTTCGATTTTTCTGATATTGTTTGCATGACATATCACTGCACATCACATAAGAACTATACTAGTTAGTAATCCTAACGTGACATGAGCAGCAAAAATTTAAAACTAAAAAAATGTGAGCAATATAGAAATAAAAAGAAGGTTAGAAGAGCCCAGCAATGTCGAACGATACAGGCCAGTATCGCACACGACTTAGCACTAGAGAAAAGCACGCAAAGTTTTCCAGCAGCCCATGCGGCATTCCCCTTGTCGCATGCGACAGACTCATACCACAGACAAACCGGGACAAAGCAAGCTGGAGCAACCCCTACAGCATCACCATGCCGCATGCGACCTCAGCCTATGCCGCAGGCCCACCAAATCACACAAATCATTTCAGACGCAAGCGAATTTTTCAGGAGCTATGGTGCATTCGAAATGCATAACCTCTCGTTTGTATCTATGCAATAGAAGAATCACCCGATGAAATTCTTAGGTACATTCGGAACGCATAACCTCCCGTTTGTATCTATGCGCTAGAAGGGTAAAGCCAAATTGAGTAAGGTGTATTTATTTTGTTGCAATTTACTTTTCAATAAAGATGCATTTTACTAACACACCTAGTCTTTAAAAGTTTAGTCTAAAGAAGGGATCGCAAATTTAAAAGGATGAAA
Source organism: Carex kokanica (assembly GCA_025461125.1). NCBI lineage: Eukaryota > Viridiplantae > Streptophyta > Magnoliopsida > Poales > Cyperaceae > Carex > Carex kokanica. Next base: position 737,053 of record JAJGRX010000848.1, on the reverse strand, counting down.
AATTAATGTATTTATTGATTTTAAGATCTCTTTTACCATAATGATTTTAAGACGGGTTGTTTTCAAAACTATTTCTAAATAAAATCAAAGTGTTGTGAATACAAAGGTTTCCATTTTGTAAGAATTTCACCAAGTATAAAAATATTAGGAATTGAGTAAACAATTTTTGTATTAGGTTAGTTCTTAGAAAATTTATATTTCCAAAATCTTGTTCAAGAGACAATTTTTAGCCAACCTTTCCATAGTTTTTACTTTAGTTGTTCGAGGACGAACAAAAGTTTAAGATTGGGGTGTGATGAAGCCAAAACATATAAAGAAAATCACTATCTTTTTTGCGGAAAATGACCAAAAACGAATGCAAAGTAGCCATTTTCCTAAATTATTTACCGCAAACGTGTTTTTAGGCTATTTTGGCACGTTTTGGAGAAAGTTGCGTATTTAGATCAAAAATGGGGTGAAAGTGTCATATTTAGGCGATTACTGGAGATAGCACCAAAACAGGGCATCATATGGAGCATTCAACACCTCACACGAAGTGCACAACATGCGAAATGGCAAAATTACAAGCAAAATCCACTAAGTCAGGAAAACCGTGTGGGTTCGTTCCCCCTATGCCGTATGCGGCATAGACTTATGCCGCACGATCCGTGAACTATTTTGATTCTGATCAAATCTCCACCATTATGTTATGTTCGGCAAAATTCTTCTAGGAGGACGCGATTGCTTCAGAGCCAAGTTATCTTAGCTATTTTGGGCTTAATCTAAGCAAACTTGAAGTGCACTCCAAGTTTCCACCTTCTCCACTACCTCCATTACTTCCCTCTCAATTATGATGGCTATAAATACCTCTCTTGTAATTGATTTTACCGTCCGTGTTTAATTGTGTTAAGTCCATAGAATAGATATTAGCAATCATCATTGCTAGGTTAGGTTAGTGAGTTACTTAGAGCAAGAAGGGTATCCATTGGAAGTCAAGCAAGAGAAGAAGGCGTTATCTAAGGAGGTAGAGGTTCATTCATCTTCAATTGGGTTGTAATTTATGTTATCTTAATTTTATTCCTTTTATTTTGTCATGGCCATAAGAAGCTAAACTTCTCATCTCTAGGATGAGGGTTGTAATCGAATTATTAATTATGTTTTAATATAAGTTTATGTTTTGTTTATGTTGATTTGAGTTTGCTTTATTATTTAAATTATTTTTTATTAAATTATTACATACATAGTTCTGTCTACTATATGCCAATGTCCTCCACATACCAATAGGTGTATGATTTCATTGCATTCCGGTGTGAGTGGGATAATGATAATGCATGTAAGTATATGTAACACTTCGGCTAACGAGACTTGGCAGCAGTTCAAAGATTAGGATTAGAACCCAGTGGGCTCCCTTGGCAGGATAGCATAAATTGTACATTTAGATTATATTAGGAAACACTTAAATTAGGTAGGGTCTTTGGGATATTTAATTGTGGGGTAGAGTAGGAAATGATCAATTATGTTTGTGTGAGAAAGATAATTGCATACCTATGATACTTAGAATTGATAGCCCAAAAGCCGATCGCAAGATCAGAAAACCTTTCAAATAGCATAAGCAAAAATCCAGTAAGCCTGTGGGGTAGTGACAGTGCTGCATGCGGGATACTATGAGACAATCTATGCTGCATGCGTTAGTGACAGTGCCGCATGTGGAGTAGAAAGACGTCGAAATTTATACTTTACATAATTAAGAAGGAGAGCACCTGATCCCTGTACAATTAGCGCCAATTAGCGCCACCGCATAAACTTTGTGGGTATTGAACCCTACCTTAAACTATTTCAAAACCTATTTCAAAATCCCTCAAGTTCCTAGACTAGTGAAAATTGTTAGAAATTTAATACACTATCCCTGTAGATCGACACCCCAATTATACTACACGGTAGGATCATGCACTTGTGATCTAAACGTAAGTAGAATTATAGCTTATAAATCTTTAAAAGTAAGTATTTCAATTTGGACTCATCAGCAAGCTTAAGACTCATTAGTCCTCTAAGGAGCTCTATGTAACTTTAAAGATGTGCCGAACACTACCCATAAGGATCAATTTATGTTTTTCCATTTGAGTATCTATATTATTATATAATAAATGAGGTTCAAAGGCTCCCTGTCATTTGGTGAGAATCTATATTAATTTATATTGAAGCTCAAAGAATGTGTGGCCTGCGATCTCCCTCTCATTTGAAAGAGAATATATATATAGAGATGGGCTATGGTGCATTGCAATGCATAGACACCCTTGTGCATTGGACCATAAATCACCGATTCAAAGTCCAAATGGCCGATCCAAACCGTTCATCTTGTTCTCCATATTAATATGTACTTGGAGACCAAATTTTACATTTTTTGGATTTTTTTTACTATTTATTAAGCCACTTTGAAAATCGCTGATCCAATGGTCACAGCTCCAAAACAGTGAAAAATTCTGGACCAATGGATCAGCGATTTTCAAAGTGGCTTAATAAATAGTAAAAAAAATCCAAAAAATGTAAAATTTGGTCTCCAAGCACATATTAATATGGAGAACAAGATGAATGGTTTGGATCGGTCATTTGGACTTTGAATGGGTGATTCATGGTCCAATGCACAAGGGTGCTTATGCATTGCAATGCACCATAGCCCATCTATATATATATATATATATATTATTTTATAATGAGCTCAAAGGATGTGGGGTCTGCGCATGGTTTCAATCAATGTCATTTTGAATCGAAAACGAAAGGGCATGCGCTGCTACAAGTCTGTGGATGATCAAGAGTCATGCACTGATTAGAACTGTGTTGGATTATAACAAACGGTTGAGCATATATGTAATATAATTATGAATTGTATATTGTCATATATGATTGTTCTAATTAAGTGATCTAATATGAAATTAAGACATTTGACAATCTATGTATTCAATAGGGTGTGGTCCATAAATGTGTAGAACAATTTAGGCAAAGATCAAATCATGGATAGACTGATTATGAGATTTGCAATTAAGAAATTGTCTTTTCAGAGGTTTGTGCGGGCCGCACAAAATATCTCGATTAAGTTGGCTAATAACCAGAGAGCTGTGGGCTGCACGGCTTTTGATGCGGGCCGCCCAAAATATCTTTTTAGAGTTGGCATATAGCCATAAGTTTGTGCAGCCGCACAAAACACTGTTAAATCAGGAAAGTCGGTTATTCAGAGAAAAGGTGGTTCTGTAGACACGTCTGGCCATTTGTGCAGCCGCACGCGCAATGCCAAATGTGTTAACCTATATAAGGATGGGTCCCCGAGGCACAAGATATCACACACAATTCAGTTTTCTGAACAGCAGTTATTTTAGACAGAACTTGAGTGCCTTATATTTTCATTAACCATCAAAGATCTAAAGAGGAGAAATCCATTAGGAAACTTGAAAGGGATTTCTCAAAGGCGTGTTTGCTGCCTTGGAAGACTTAACCCATGACTATACGACGTAAATGCGAGAAGAGGGATTCTTGCCATTGAAGACTTGTCTTGTACTCACGGAGACGACTCTTTGCAATTGAGGATTTCATGGCCAATATTATGGAATCAGGTATTGTATTATGCACTTATGATTTATATTTTGGGTCTCTTTGGCATATGACGGTCTTTAGGTTAAGGCGGGGAACTGTTTCTCCTTCTCCGGAGTGTAAGTGTTTGAACCCTAGATGAGATGTAATTGTTTGATCTGTAGATAAGACATAATTGTTTGGCCTTTATAATTCCCAACAGTGTGAGTATATGAATTTCAAATATTAAGATGGTAACTAACAAAATTTCGGCTCCACTAAAATTAAAGCATCCTAGAACCTAGATAGGCAGTTAGGTATGATGATAACTCTTTATTGTTTCTTATTTTTTTTTATCTCTATGTACATCCAAAAAAGAATAAAGATGAGAGTCACTACTAGAATTTGTATTATTTGCATGGGTAACTAAGTTTAATTGCATCTTTAAGTAATTCTCATACAATTGATATTTTTTGCATGGGCGCGCAAACTAAATTGCATGGGTTAAAATTTTCGGCCCATGCTATTAAGAATTCCATACAATTGATATAACTACCCATGCAAATGACAAGTTATATACCTATGCAAATATATCTGCTGAAATTTCACAATTAAAAATTAAATTTCAAAATTCAAAATTAAATTTCAAATATTCTGCACGAATCTCAAAGTCCCTGGATTTTTCCTGTTGAAAGTTTGTAAATTCTTTGTTTTAACCAAATTGGAGATTTATTTCGGGTCCGCACCTCTATCTCCCTCTCTGGCTACATCGCCCCCTCAATTCCCTCTGTCGCTGATTACTGAACCCCACCCCCCGCTCTCTCTCTCTTTCGTGGTTTTGGGAGAAAGCCCTAGGGCTTTCCTCTCTCTCATCCGTGTGGCTATCGTTCTTCTCTCTCTTCCGCATGGCTGTCGCGTGATCTAAACCCCCGTCCCATCGTATCTTCGCGCTTTGACCCTCGCTCGCTTATGGTTGGCCGACTCTTTTCTCTTTTCGCTCATGTGCTGAGCAATCTCTCTATCGCTCTCTTTTCAATTTTTCCACTGTGATTGTTGAAACCGAAACCCTAGGGTTCGGTTGTCTTGTGCTTGTGAACTTTCCTGGTGTCGGGGTGCCTATTGGGTGGTGCCTCGTGGTGTCTCAGTCTTGTGACGCTTGCTGATTTTGTGACGCCCGTGAAGCGAGCTTTCCTCCTTGGTACCGGCCGTACCGACCACTCTTTGCTGCCTTTGATGCCTTTCCTCTCCATTCGGGTAATTATTCGAACCCTTTTAATTGTTGATTTGTGCTTGGAGAGAAATTGTCATATACTTTGATTTATCGAATGTCTCGCGCGAGTTGTTGATTTTCTCGGCGTGACGATGAATTTTCGTGGCGAATGGGAAATGTTGATCGACTAAGGACGGGTTGTTGATTTTCCCGACTTAATCAAGGGGATGAATTGGGGAATTTCGGTTTGGAATTTTATTGATCGATTGAGTGCGGATTTGTTCTCTCCGTTTTCTTGCTGCCTTGTTTTATGTTTCTGTTTTGCTTGGTTGGTACTATATTAGTACTGGTTCTGGGATTTGCTGTGCTGTTCTTTTCTTTTCAGGGAAGTGATTAAGATCCATCAACAAACCAAGGGGTATGGCCACAAGTGTTTTGCTATTTTTATGATTAAAAAGGGGTAAGCATGGCATATAAAATTCTTGATGACTATTATGTTTAATATAAATTATTTTGTGTGGTAATAATCACTTTATCTCATAATCTAAATATATAGGCGTTCAATTTATGAGAAGCTATCTGAAGATAAAATTAGAATTCAGATCAGAATGGTTCATATCAGAATTCAGGTATGCATTAGTGGTGAGCTTTGCTTGAATTGTTTAGCATTAATTAATGCTTCTTCTTTCATTACAGACCTCATAGAAATACTTTGGGTAAAAATAAAGTTAATATTACCACGAGACCTATAGCATTCAAGCTACATAATGAATTTTGTCATAATTTGATGTACAGGTTTGATCTACATGATTCATCTATGTCGAGGCACAATTGGAAAGACAAAGAAGGATGAAAAGTTCACCTTATAGATAAAGCCAAGTGCTAACTTATTGTCTTGTTTCTTCACTTGTGGTTTGTATTGATGTGATCTAAGTGTGTTTATGGGTTAAATGTGATATGACACAATTGTAATATTTTGTGATATCAAACAAACCACTATGAATATGTATATTGTATGGTTGGAAATAATTGTTGTGAATTGATTAAATTTTATGAATTGTTCATGATTTAAGATATTGATGCATGAATATATTTTATAAACAAATAATTTATGAAAAATATATTACATGAATATATTTGGATTTTAGTAGCCATATAATTGTTCAACTGCATTAGTATATTTGCATGGGCACTAAATTTATAGCATGGGAAGTCAATTGTATGGGCCGCCAAAAATTAGCTCATACAAAAGAGGTTTGCGCATCCATGCAATTGATCAACTGCATGGGCCCCATGCAAATAAGGGTCATTACCATCGAGGTCAACTGTATGAACCTATTTGCATGGGATACCCATGCAATTGACATCAACTGCATGAGTAGCGCATGCAAATAAGCATTTTTCGTCCCATGCAAATAATCCAAATTCTAGTAGTGAGTAAATCTTTATTGAGTAAATCTTTGCCAACTAAAACTTTTTTAGATTGAGTAAATCTTTGCCCCCACGCTTTTATTTTTGCAATATGCCCCCAAGTAATGAAAAAGATTTATTTCAACCATTCTTTTTTTTTCTTCGATCAATCTCATTCATTTTTCTAACAATTTGTGAAAAATTTTACAAATCTAAAACTACTAATTCTTATATTTGATATTTTTTTTTTCAAATGAGATCCATAGTAAAATACTTTTGAGTTATATTTGTGTCGCTGCTTTTTTTTTTTCTTAATATGTTATGTATAAAAACTTAAAATGTTAGGTTTAAAGACTTCATATGTTAAGCTAATTGAAAGACTTGCGTGTAGTTGTAAAGACTTTCACGCGCTAACTAGCGCACATCGGTAAATATACTATCGACCTTCTAAAAGATAATCATGATCAAGAGTAGTTAGAGTTGGAGAATTTAACTGGAGATTGAATCTGAGAGACGGTTACGAGGTTCCAACTTATTATGCTATAAATCATCTAGTATATGTTTGCTCTTTGCAAGATCATTTTTCGTCTTTACCAGAATAATTACAGTTTTGACTCAAATGAACTCAATCTGCTACGTAATTCGAATAAATAAAAAAAATTATGTAAAAACGGTTGCTGTATTTCTTACTTTTTTTTGTACAGGTAATTTGAATAAATAATATAACTTGTGTAACACAAGAATGACAAGTTCCATCAGTTGGCATTATACAAATCCTAGTGGCCAATATGATATATGGATGCATGAGTAATGCACAAAATAGTTTATATGTTAATTATTTTCATATTTTTGTCTTGCTCTGAAAAGTAGACCTCTTATCAAATTCTTGGCAATTATTGTGCCGCCTAGTAGTTGGACGACTATACCTTGCCAAATCGGTGAAGATAGATTTTGATTCGGAAAGTGATGGTATTGATTCGTATGCATGTGCGCATGTCGACTTTAATACGCACAAAGAGAAAGGCAACTTTTTTACCAATATTTTATTGGAAAACGTACGTAACTTATTGGGCAAACCAAGTTGTGACGTTAAAACTAATTCATTTTCGAGGCTTGCAAACTCTATATATCATACGAGTAAAACGAGATTGTTATATATTAATTAAGTTTATCAATTGTGTGTGAATTGAATTCTAATATTTATCGGATTAATTTTAAACGAAAAATTTTAAATATTAAAATTGATCGAACTTACAAGTGATGTGTTTACATGCAAAAATTTGAAGTTTTAGAATTAATTTAGTATAAAATCAAGCGGTTAACATTAGAAGATTTATAAAATGATTGTAATGTATTTTTTTTAATAATTTTTTACCACTTGACTCTATACAAAATTAATTTGAATTCTTTTTTATTGCACGTACACACATCACTCATAAGAGAGATCGGTTTCAACGATTTAATTAAATTTATCATTTGAAGTCAATTCTAAAGATTTTAGAGTTATATTCACAACGAAAAAAAACCACTAACCTTCACAAAAAAGTTCACAAAAGAGATTTTGTTATCTTAAGAACACCCTAGTTCTACTCATATTATAATACCATTGTAAATTAGGATTTGGTGGTTGTAATAGTTCTGCGATTGGTGGCACATAGTCTGTAGTATTTTAATCATATCCAATATTATAGTTTTTTTACTGTGCTTTGTATACTTATAAATTAGGATTTGGTTGTTGTGCTTTGTCTTTTATCATATCAAAATACCATTATCTAGAGGTATGGCCTCTATTTATTTCATTGAAATAGGTACATATATTTTTAAATTTGACATATTTTAACGTGTGTACTCGTAACAATTAGACTCGTAACAAAGATAGTTATCTGTGTCCTAAATTTTCTGAATGCAAAATAATTTTCTATAAACAATATTTTATTATAAAGATTAACAATTTCATCAATAGATATTTTTATGGAATAAAACTAGGGTACGTGTTCTTAAGCTCACAAGTTGGTGATTTAAAATCTATCGGATTGATTTGAATAACAAATTCAAACCGTTGAACCAATCAACTTCACGAGTGATACGTTTACATGTCAAATTTATATTTTTCGAATTAATTTAGTATAAAGTCAAGCGGTCAAAAATTGATGAAAAATGAGCGTATTAAAGTTAACTTATAAACTTTTCTTTTTTATTGCTTGACCTTATACTAAATTAATTCGAAAATTTATAAATTTAACATGGAAACGCATCAATTTCGATGTAGATTGGTTTTTTCTGTTAAGGTTCATCATTTGAAACCATTCTGATAGGTCACAGAAAAAATAGTTAACTCAACAGCACCCTAGTTCTACTTTAAAATCCGGAGAGCAGACCTAGCATTTGTAGTTAACATTATTGTATTCTACCAAGGATTAAGGGTGTCAATGGCACCTTTTTATTTGTTTACCTCATTTGTATCGTATTTGATGAGACGGATATGGATAAGATTTTTTTCGTAAACTTATTGGGTACTGGTATGGGTAAATTTTTTTTTTTCATAATCTAAATAGATAAAGGTACAAGTAAAATCTATTCCGTACCCGTTACCCGATCGGGTAATTATATAGATTATATACATTAACAAGCAATGATATTCATTCCCCAACTACTTTTGGTAGTTGTGTTACACTTAATAACCATTAAAACAAATAAATAAAATTTATCAAATCCCAATAAAGTGTAAACATTTAAAAGATGAATATATGTGTGAAATTAATGTGTTTTAATATTCTATTTAGTAAATAATTATTATAATAGCTATTGTATTTTGAGACAGAAAAGATTAAATGATTTGTATGGAATTGAATTGTATAATTACAATCTGTACATAAGTTTATATAAGCTAGATTGCAATATAGCCGTTATACCTTCCTAAATTATAATATAGCTGTCCCTACTAATTTCAGCTATAATCTAATCTAATCAATATACAATCAATCTACAGATTGTAGTTTCCTATTTTACAAATATTACAAGATTTCTATTATCTTATATACTGATTCTGATCAATCTAGATTTTCAAAGATCCTAATCAATATCTTTAATACCTTCAACAAACGTGCAATATCCAGTTGTAGACCTTCTATCTGCACTGCCTGCCCAATCTGCATCAGAGTAGCAAGAATAGTGTTATCATTATTTTTTTTCATGCAAATTCCCTATCCTGGTGAACCTTTCAAATAGCACAAAATTCGGTTTACAACATTCAAGTGACTAGTTCTAGGACTATGCATGAATTGACTAACTACACTAACTGCATATGTGATGTATGGTCTAGTGACAGTTAGATCGATTAATTTACCAACTAGTCTTTGAAATTGTCCGATGTCTTTTAAAGGTTCACCATTTGTAGGGTTTAATTTGCAATTCATTTCCATAGGTGTAGTAATTGGTTTAGAGCCTAGTTTACCTGTTTCTTTTAACAAGTCTAGTGTATACTTTCTTTGAGATAAAAACAGCCCTTTAGTTGAGTGAGTTACTTTTATTCCAAGAAAATATTTTCATCTTCCTAAGTCCTTGATGTCAAAATTTTCTTTTAAGTGATTTTGTACCATCATAATTTCATGATTCATATTTCCTGTGATAATGATGTCATTTACATATATTAATACAATGACAATTGAGACTTTTGAGTGTTTCATGAACATGGATGAATCTGTAGAACATTTTGTACATCCAAGTTTTGTCAATGCCCAACTTAGTTTGGAGTACCATGCACGAGGTGATTGTTTAAGGCCATAAAAGGATTTGTGTAACATACATGCAAGGTTTTTATTAAATTTCTTGGGATGACCAGGTGATAAGTTCATATATACACACTTCTTTCTCTAAATTACTTTGGAGGAAAACATTTTTAACATACATTTGAAATAAATCCTAACCTTTGTTTATTGCTAGTGATAGTAATACCCTAACAGTACTCATTTTGGCCACCGATGCAAAAGTTTGAGTATCGTCTATACCATATGTTTGGATAAAACCTTTAGCTACCAATCTAGCTTTATACCATTCAACTGAACCGTCACTGTTATACTTGACCTTATAAATCCATTTACATCCTACAAGTTTTTTTCCATGAGGTAGATTTACAATGGTCCAAGTTTTATTTTTCTCAAGAGCATCTAACTCTTCATTCATTGCCTTTTTCCATATATGATTTGTTTGGGCTTCTTAATATGTTGACGGCTCGATTTGACTTGATATAGAGCTTAGAAAGGCATGGTATTTTGGGGATACATTATCATAAGTATGATGTTTTTCAATAGGGTATAATGAAATATAATAAGTAACAAAATCCCTTAACCTGTTAGGGGGTCTAATGTAACGTACTGACCTGCGAACTTGATTTTGATTTGTGTCACCTGGGACTTGAAGAGTGTCATTTTGAGATGCATCTTCCTCTTTAATTTGTTGTTCTTGAAAACTTTCGGGAGTTTCTCCTTAACCTGAAATAGTTAGTATTGGCCTAGGTTGTTCTTCATGATTGTGACCAGACTGACCCTCTACATTAGTTACCGAGTTACCTTCTTTGAAGTATAGTTCATCTTCACGAAATGTTACATCTCTAAATATGTACATTTTCTTTTTATTAAAGTCATAGCATTTGTATCTTTTTTTTTTTATTAAAGTCATAGCTATAATTGTTATTTATCCGCTATCGTTTCGTTATCCGACAACCATAACGGGTAAGGGTAGAGTGCGGATAATGTAATTCGTAGCGGGTATACGGATAAGGATAATTTGTAACATGTACGGATACATGTACGAAAATACTTCCACCCAACCCTTATCATATCCGTTGACACCCCTACCAATGATTTAAAATTAGTATTAATATTATCAAACCAAAATTTGAAGTTAACCATTGGTTATTTTGCTAAAATTTCATTTGTTTCCTTTGCGTATAAAAAAATAAAAATAAATGAGTGCATTAATTACTGTATGATTTGTATCCCAAACTCGTGAGTTTGACGCCTGTTGTGTAATTTATATTTCCCGCCTTATTGGTTGAACTAAAATCTGAACAATTAGAGTAAACTAATATAAAGCAAACTACCAGCTAACTCGCTATAAATTTCCTTCCAATTTAAGCACCAAGCAGAAACCAAAAAAGCAATAACATCCATATATCCAACCGACCTAAGAGAACCCCAAAAACCAAACTAAAGAAACCAACATGGAGTGCCCTGACATGCATGTGCTCAATGCTCAAGCAGAGTTGTGGAACCTAACCTTCAGTTTCATCAAATCCATGGCTCTAAAATGTGCTATTGAACTCGGTATTCCCAATGCAATCCATAACCACGGCCAGCCCATGACACTTCATGAGCTTCATGCTGTTCTCTCAATTCCCATGAACAACAAACCTAATTTGAGGCGCCTTCTGCGCATGCTTACTCATTTAGGTTTCCTAGTTGTTCAGGATACTAGCAAGAACAAAGAGCCAGCCTATGACCTTACTCCGATCTCACACCTTGTTATTAAGAAAGCCGATTCAACGAGTTCGTTTTCTTTTGCTTTAGCTATGTTGGATTTTTCTATTATGAAACCATCACTTCATTTGGGTGATTGGTTCAAACAAGATAAGCTTGAGATCTGTGAGATGGCGCATGGTTGCACCTTCTGGGAACTGACAGGCAAAAGGCCTGAATTAAACACGCTGTTCAACGATGGAATGAAAACAGATAGTTCCATTGTATCTGATTTTATAATCAATGAACATGGTAATGTATTTCAGGGAATATCTTCTTTAGTTGATGTAGGAGGTGGATCTGGAACCGTTGCTATGGCAATAGCTAAGGCTTTTCCAAAGATAGAGTGCACTGTATTGGACCTGCCTCAAGTAGTAGGCCACCTTCCAACTGATGGTTTAGTAAAATTTGTTTCTGGAGATATGTTTTTAAACATTCCTCCTGCTGATGTTGTTTTCCTCAAGGTACCATAGAATTTTTTCCTGTTAGTATATATCTCTGTGTTTGTGTGTTTACATTAATACCATTGACTATAACATGCTACATGCATATATTTATAATCTTCTGATCAGTTACATTTTTTTCTTAGTGGATCCTACATGATTGGTGCGATGAAGATTGCATAAAGATATTACAACGATGCAAAGAGGCAATTCCTCCGAGAGATGCTCGGGGTAAGGTCGTCATTGTAGATATTGTTGTCGGATCAGTCGGTAGTAATCACCGAGAATCACAACTGTTGTTTGATCTGTTAATGATGACATTAACTAATGGAAAGGAGCGAAATGAAGAGGAGTGGTGGAACTTATTCAGAAAAGCAGGATTTACTTCTTACAAAATTGCTGCTACTCTCGGTATTCGATCAATCATTGAAGTTTATCCTTAAGTTTCATGGGTTATTATTGAAGTTCATTAATTGTATCCCGAAGTTATGTACTCTTGCTCTTTTAAGCTTATTGTAATTGATGTATCCATCTAATAATTTCGTTGTAATAAAAAAGTGAATTATTTATGGTATGTTTCTATTTTCCTATTATTTTAGTTCATATCCCAACACAATATATGATATACCTTATGAAGATTTTCTCTTCCACTTATATGACTATTGACAGTCAAAATATAATGCATTTCACAGAAAAAATAAGGAATTAAAGCAATTTACACGGGGAAGTAACTTATCTTCACTTACCACCATAAGTCTAACATTTGTAGGATAAAACACAAGTACTAAACACCTAATTACCAACGGTTCTTGTAAGAAGTAACTTTTTTTTTAAGGTGTTACTTATTAGCTGAAATAGCGCACTTTCATCACATAGCTTAGCGTTTAAGCTCTGAAAACGTTATAAAGCCGCTATTGCGTCACTATAGTGCGCTATTTAGAACACTGGTATGTACTCACTTTTGGTTTTTTTTTTTTTCTATTCTTTTTGTGTTTTAGTTAGCAAAATGGTTGTAATGCGTTTAAATGTATTAGTAGATTTTTAAGGCTAGTCACATTTACAATCTAATTTTAAAAAAAATCTAACTAAAAAAATATTGGTTTAAAAAATAACACAATCATCAAGACTTTTGTAGTAAAAATCGTTCGTGAAAGTGACAATCACTAACGGTTTTATAATAGAAAATCATCAGTAAAAGTGACAATTACCGACAGTTATATTAGTAAAAACTATTAGTGGAAGTCACAATCAATGACGATTGCAAACCGTCTAGGTTGGTCAATCCAATCGCTTAGGAGCAATCACTTACGACACTAAAAACCGTCGTTGATGCTCATTTTCAACCGTGAGTAATTGGATATTCTGTACTATTGAAGTGGGATAAAACGAGAGGGGAGAATTAATGTAGGCCAAGGTCAATTAATATTACACAATTTCAGTGTTAATATATATATATAGAGAGACTAATATCAAAACGTTTGTTTCTAGCCTCAGTGCTACCAAGTGGTTTTCCGATTTCCAAAGTTCAAACAGTCGATCCAAACAGTTAGATGTTCAATCTATATTAAAATGTACTTGGAAACCAAATTTTATATTTTTTGAAATTTTTTTACTATTTATTAAGATGACTTGAAAATCGATGTTTTGAAGTATTTTCAGCACCATTGAAAACAGCGAGACAAGTATACCATCAACAAGATTACCACCCAAAGCAAGTAATGCAAGGAATCATAGCCTCCCTGAATTTCACCAAGAGAAAAATAAATAAATAAAAGCAACAGTACAATTATAAGAAGACACTAATCTCATGTTCACCTTATATACTACACAAATAGAGGTCCAAGATTTTCTTTTTTTAAACCTCCCTATTATTTGATACCAGTATTGCCATGAAAACACTATTGCCATGATTATTATGTTTCTGAATGAAACACCAAGAAAACACAAAAATAGCACTATTGTCATGTTTACGAACCAAGGCATTACAACATGTGCATCCTTTATACAGCCACAATTTGCATACAACACCACATGTGCATCCTTTTTCTTTACCACAATATGCATCCTTTATACACCCACAATTTGCATACATACATACCACATGTGCATCTTTTATACCAGTATGTGTCAGACAATGGTAACATCTTAAAAAAAAAAAAATTCTTTTTTTATTACCAGCATAGGTATATATACAGAGACAATGGCCTAAACTTTGTAACTATTTGAAGTACTGGCATGTACTACTACCAAGGTTCTCGGTTTCATAAAGAAAACTTCTAATTAAATGGAATCAGGAATCAAATGTGCAGTTATTTCGAAAGAAGGTACTATAATTGGAATAACGATAAATAATGTGAAAGGGAAAAGGCCAAATGACGCAGCAACAAATGCATCATTTATCTGAAAATATTAACAAGTGTGAAGTACCTCTTGATAAGTTTCAAGGGAAATCTGCTCCTTTTTTTTCAACAACATAGATTATTGCATACACATAATTAACAAGGAGCAAAAAAGAATTACCTTGACAGCAATGGTCCGAGCAAGTGCATCAAGATCCTCCAACAATTTTCCAATTCTAACCTCATTCTATGGATCCCTATACTGCTCCATCAGTACATAATCACTCGAAAACTTATAAATTATGCTGGTACGACTGTGCGAAAGCGATTTAGCTAACAATTCAAGAAAGCAAACAGTAAAACAAAATATAACTTAAATTAGCAACCATATTCATTCCAAGTATGCAAAAGTTAGTTAACAATTCAATTCACATATCAAGGAAATAAACAAGACAACAATTCTCAACCTGGTTAGTGATGAAAGAACCGAGTAAGCAAGCAAGCACTGGTACAAGACCAAGCAAACATGTCTTCTTTCACAACTCCAAATTAATAAAGAACGTTATAGTTTACGACTGGTACCGATTATTACACTTGCACATCCAGTTTCTTTGTACAGCAAGGAAATTCTCAAGACAGGTCAAGAAGTAAGACCAAGCGAATGGAATCATTATAATCAAGATTAAGAGGTGATTTGCAACCAACATTAAAATCTTGATGCTTAATCAATGATTTGCAAGTTACATTTAGAATAGTTCAAATAGAAATACTAACGCATGGCACGAATCACCAAACCCATTTGCTATGTAATCAACTCATTTCTTTCAAATTAGCAAAAGTGTTACTTAGTCGTAGAAATTTGATGCATGTAATAGCTACTTGCATGAAAATGTTAGAAATCAGATAAAAACATTAAAATCAGTGAAGCATTTTACCGAACACCATGTGTGCGCCAAATGAAATAAAATGAGATAAACATGTAAATGAAATTGATAGGTACCTGAGGTAACCTCAACAACGGAGAAGATAGAAAGAATGGCCAAGGGAATACAAAAAAAAAGTTGCTTAAGAACTTACCAAGTCAAGAAAGAAAGACCACCAACGGAGACCACAAAAACGGAGACAAAACACCATCGAGTGAGAAATACAACCTGAGAGGACAAAAGCGAAGGGAAAAAGAGAGTGAAGATCTGACGACGGGGAAAAGGGTAACTTCAGGAAATTCTCGTGGTGGGCCCTCTTTTCCTTCCGCTACACCCCGGTGACGAATTTGGTCTGTCGAGAGTAACGTGGTCCCCCAGCTCCCTTTCCCTCCCATCCGTTCCACCCTTCTGAAGCGCACCTAAGAGAAAGAGAAGAGCAAGAGATGTGCGCGGGACACTTGACGACGGCGATGCGAGATAAGGGAGTACTGGCGGAGGATAAAATGAAAAGAAGAAAGGAGACGGTTCATTCTAGAAAGACAATTTTGCCCTTCTGCTGAAAATTTGGTGTATGTATTTCTGTGCATTAAT
Organism: Carex kokanica; assembly: GCA_025461125.1. Taxonomy (NCBI): domain Eukaryota; kingdom Viridiplantae; phylum Streptophyta; class Magnoliopsida; order Poales; family Cyperaceae; genus Carex; species Carex kokanica. Next base: position 721,081 of record JAJGRX010000848.1, on the reverse strand, counting down.
GAAGTGGACAAACATATGAACCGAGGACGTAGACCAAAATAGTATTTTTCAGTTAATTTTTAATAAAAATAGTATAAGAATACAGTATAAATGACAAAATTAGGAATTAATGAAGTTTAGAGTGGCATTTTTACAATTTCAAATTTCGGAATGACATTTTTACAATTTAAAGGTTTTGGAGTGGCAAATAACCAATTTTCTCTATAAATAGGGGTTGGGTTGGTTCGGTTCAAATAGTTTTGAAAATCTTTAAATTGAACCAATTAAGAAAAACCGAAATAAATAAAAAATTGTACCGAACTAGTCCACTTAAATTGAAAAAACCAATCCATTCAAATTGAAAATTTTCGATTCGGTTGAAAATCAAATAAACTGAACTATTTGAACACCCGTACCAATCAGGACAAGTTTAGGTTGGGTCAAATTGGGTCGGACCGGATGAGTTATTCGATCAAGGTGAGTTAGATTTGCTACTTCTAAAGTTGTATCCAAAGATGTTCATCAAGTCCGGGTTTAATCATTTTATAAACCGAACTGTTGTTCGGTTCAAATGTTTTGGTTTTTCTGGTTAAATAGATTGGTTTGGTTTAGAATTTGAAAACCAGTTAGACCGAACTGACTAAAATTTTTAAACTCATACTCCGTCTGAACCAAACAAAAATATTAAAAAATGATAACATAGTGTATATTGTTTGTTTCGGTTTAAAATTGTTTAAACCAAACCAAACAAAAATTTAAATTAATCTTAAAAAGAACAAAGAGTTAACAAAAACAAATATTTATTTTTATGATTACTATCATATTTCGTTTCAACCGAATAAACCGAAACTTACTTTAGTTCGATTCTTATTTTTATTTAATTTGTCAAATTTTAATTCGATTTGGACCGAACCGAACCGATGAACACTCCTAGTTGTATCAGATAAACCGGGTCGGGTTCTAGTTGGATCGAGTCAGTTTGACTTTCAAAAACAAGTCCGAGATTGGGTCAGGTTTTGAACCGTACGGTTTGAGATTATGTCCAGACGTAGGTTAATTTCGCTTTCCAAAAAAAAATTGATCGGGTCATGTCCGGTCCAACGGGTTATTCAAGTTGAGTTAGATTAATTTTTCTACTTCTTAATTAGTGGGATTAGACATATCGTATCATATTCGAATCAGGTTGGGTCTAGTCCATGCACGAATCTCAAATCATTTTTTGGATCGGGTCGGTAAGCTCTTCCAGTCGGGTCAGATTTGTTTCATCCAACTAAGAATTTTTTTGAGCGCTTTGTTGAACGGTACTCTGCTTTCTTACAGAGTACTTATTAAGCAGTGCATAAAATTGCTTAATTAGGAATAGGAAATTATGTAGAAATTAATTGTTTCTGTTTCTAGCCCATTCGTATATTTTTTTTGTGTTTATATAATTTTAGACAAAATTGGTTTCACATTAAGAGCATCCAAGGTCGGCTATCGGCAATTAGGTGCATGTGATTATACCTTTTTGAGAAAATTTCGAGTGTACCCATACAAACTTTCAAAATAGCCATAATATCCAATATTTCTATAAAACTTTAACATTATTTATTTAATCTCCTTTTATTTCTTTACCCATTTTATTTAGTTATTTTAAAAATAAAATTGACAAGTATATTCTCCTCTTGTTCCTTCTTATTCTTTATCAATTTGGTTTGGCATGAGTCAGAGCTCTCTCAATCCTATTCGCGAGTGAAAAAACACAGCGTTTGTCAGTCCCTTTCTTTCATCTCCTTAGGTTTTATTTTATTTCTTTTCTTTTTGGATATTGAGGTTTTCAAGTGGAATGTTGCTCTCTTAAACTGACATAGGATCACTGCTGGAGGCACCGCTTGATTCCGGTGAACATTTCGGTATCCTCCGGCGGTTGATCTTTTTGGTGTTTCTCACTAAAAACTGAAACTTCATTTTCCCTACTGTTTCGATTACAAACCCTGAACTATAGTGATATTAATTACAAACAATGTAACATGAGAAGACTAAAATATATGGATAATAATTAAATAACGTTGTTGACACTTTGATTTAAGGAACTAAATTAGTTTGCCAAATGAAAATTGATACGGTTGAATAGAAAAATACAGAGAGAAAAGGAGAGAACAGAGAGGACAAACAGACAGGGAGTATTAGGCAGTAGTTAGCAAACTGTCAAACAGACTGGGGGAGGGGAAAAGGATTTTGCTAGTGATTGAAAGCATGAAATAACGTGGCCATTTGCATTGGTATATAAGAAGCTATTTGAAATTATTAAAACAGCAGAAAAGGTGATCAAGTAGAAGGAATTGTATTTCAAGTTTTGATGCAAGAAGCTACTGCGTTAGTCGCAGTTCCAGCTAAAATCCATTACTCATTTTCTGAATAAGAAAAGAAGGGTATATTTGTCGATTTTATTTTTAAAGTAACTAAATAAAAGATTCAATAAATTAAAATCAATCTACTGTAAAAATAAAATCGAAATTAAGAAAAGAAGCCAATTTTTAAAGTTTGTACGGGTACATTGGAAATTTTTCCTAATTTTTTATTATTATTTTGTTTATTGTTGTTCTTCATCTTTTAAGGAAAGAATAAAGATGGATCTTTGGGAGCAGAACTTCTGTACTATAAATGCACTACTAATATGACATTTTTGCGAAGTCAATTTTCATCTTTACAAGACATTTGAGTTTCAGCTCAAATTAACTCAATCTACTGTAATAAAAAATTATGTCAAAGTGCATGGTTGTTGTATTTCTTACTGTTTGTGCACCTTTTAGAATGTCTTTAAATCGAAACTTTCAATTATGTAAATCTTGGTATATAACACTGTAAAGTGCTAATTTTAAATCTCTCCCTCCCCTCCCGACTCAAATTCTGGTCAAATTCTTCAACTACTGATTTTTTATCGGGACCACTTTCTAATAGGTCGCTGGCAACTTTTTAAAGCGAGCAAATTTTGCATCCAGCTCTTTCCATTCAAGTTTTCAAGTCTGTCAACCTATCAAGTAATCTAAATTTTGTATCTTGTTATATCTAACGCTAGCTGCTGCATCAAACTCGTTCATCATTCTGTAAACCTTGCTCAACAGGTCAGTAAAATGTTGATTTGAATTATGTAAACCTAACATGTAATATAATTTTTTTATCTTTTTAGATCTAGCTGTTGTTGCATCCAATTATTTAAATCCAAGCTTTCAAGTCTGTCAATCTTGCTACACAACTTTATAAAGTGCTAATTTTAAAGTTTGTACACCTAACAAGTAATCTTTGAATTTTAACTTTTTTTAGATTTGGCGCTGGCTGATGTGTCCAATTATTTAAATCCAAGCTTTCAAATCTGTAAACCTTGCTACACTACTCGGTAAAATGCTAATTTTCAAGTTTGTAAACCTAACAAGCAATCACAGCTGCTGATCCAACTAATAATCGAATCTTTCAAGTCTGTAAATCATATTATACAATTCTGTAAAGTGCTGATTTTAAGTTTGTAAATCTAAAAATAATCTCAAAAAAATATTTTAATATGGATCTCGTTTAAAAGAGAAAATTGATCACAAGACATTCATAGTTTTAGGTTTGTAAAAAATTTCACAAATTGTAAAAAGTATTAGAGGGATCGAACGAAAGAAAAAAGAGAAATATAAATTGAGGAGTGGATGATGAGAAAGGGAAAGTACAAACAATTCAAAAAATGAAGAAGGTACATACAGAAGACTAAAATGATAGAGTGGGTTTGGAGGACATTGAAAGATGGAGGATGGACAGTGGCGAGGCTAGGATTTGAGCCAGGGGTAGGCAAAAATCGGGTTCGGATTCAGGTTCGGATTCAAGACACAATTTTAAAAAATAGCAAGAAATATAAGAAACATAGTTCGGGTTCGGGTTCGGATTCAAGCAAATTTTTGATTTAGATTTTGAGTCAAACTGTACTGACTGATTTGTGACAACAGGTCTTTTGATTACTTTTGGTACTTATGCTGTACCAGTAAGGCTACCAATTGATTTAAACTTGAGTTTAGTGCTGGTACCGACATGATATAGGCTGGTTTAGCTTGGTAATACATTATTTACAAGACCAGAAGTATTATGGATCAAAACGAAAATCCAGGGGTAGGCAAAACGAAAATCCAAGGGTAGGCAAACTGAAACTAAAGCCCGGTCCAAAACGAATTTTTTTTTCCAGGAGTAGGCAAGTGCCTACCCCTGGCCCCATGTGACCTCGCCACTGAGGATGGAGACAATACATAGGGGTGTCAATGACACCCGTTTACCCGTTTATCCTACCCATATCGTATTCGATAAGACGGGTATAGATAAGATTTTTTTTTCGTTAGCTTATTGGGTATGGGTATGGGTATGGATATGGGTATGGGTAAAAAAAATATTTCATTAGATAAACGGGTATGAATACGGATAAAGATTATTTCGTACCCATTGGGTAATGGGTAATTATATGAAATAAATTATATATAGATCAATATTATATTCAATTTATTTATTTCCCTGTTTTTCATATTGCTGAATATTTTGTTATTTAGTTAACAAATTGAATTTGTTAGAAGAGATATTTGTGATTTTTATTTTATTTTTGCTTTATAAAAAACTATTAGTTAGAATTGATTGCATATTTGTATTTTCATTTTTATATTAGTAATTGTGATGGCGTATGTATGACATGATGAATTTAGATGATTTATTTGTAAAAATAGTAAAACCATTATATTAGTATTTTTCGTTATTCGTCCACTACCGTTTCGTTACCCGTTAATCATAACGGGTATGGTAGGGTAGGATAAGACAAATTCTTAATGGGTATAGGTAGGGTATAGGTAGATCAATTCTTAGTGGGTATGGGTATGAAAATGGTTTCACCCTACCCGTATCGTACCCATTGACACCCCTAACAATACATAATGAAGAATAACGAGTCACATGGGAGAAGCAAAATGACGTTATACATAGTGAAGAAAAAATCTCAAAAAAAAAGAAAAATCTAGGCAGCAAATTAATTTACCGCCTAGTTGAACAACTCTAACTTGCCAAATGGGTGATGATTTTGATTTGGAAAATGATGGTATTGATATTAATATGCATATGCGCGCATGTCGACTTTAATACACAGAATGAGAAAGGTAATTTTTACCAATATTCCGTAAAAAAAGTCGATTTCTTTTCCAATGATGTATTGGGAAACTTAACAGGCGAAGCAAGTTGACGTTAAAAGTCTCAATAAAATACCATTATTAATGCACAAAATATTACGTTTACTAGCTATTTCATTTTCGTGGCGTGTTAACTCTTAATATAATACCATTACAAATTAGGGTTTGGTGGTTTGTGGTTGTCATGCGACAGTCGGTGGCACTTACATTATGGTCTTTTAATCATATTCAATTTCATAGCCTTTCACTGTTGTGGTACAAATTTATTTTTAAAAAAATAGTTGTCTAGCTCAATTTAATTCATTTAAATATATAGGTACGTTTTTAACTTGTGTACTCGTAATAACTAGATTTGTAAAAATTAAATTGATAAACGTACGTAGGACGATTCCAGCCGATTTCTATTGAAATCATCAAAGTGTTACTGGTATCAAACCGCTGATACTACTAAAACGCAAACCAAAAAAATACAAGGCCCCAAATGCTCATTACAACAGAATCAAAACATAACAACCCAAGGAAAATATCAGTCAAATATTACAAATATTGTCAACAGAAAAAACCACCCCAAAGCTATATCACTAAACTTCTTCAGCTGCAAATTAATTTCATCTAATCTCATCAAAATCTTGTCCAAACTCAAGTATCGATCGGAGGCGTTCCCTGATCCTCTTTCATTGTAAAACTAGGCAACTGGCATTGTAGATGTTAAATCCTTTGGATCACATGGAAACATAAGAGTGAATTTGAAATAAGATTCATCCCTCTGATTTTTAAACACTTAACATTTGGATACTTTTAGCAATACCACTCTGAAAACATAATCTATATATTACGTTCCAACAATAATGTCCATAAAAACCTAATCAGTTCAACTAATAATTTGTCATTAAAGGAAATACAAGCATCTATATATCATAAATCTTGAATTGTTGAACAATTAAAATAAAATTCATTATGAGCGGCAATCCACTCTCACAGTAAGAAAAAAATCTACAGATTTCATACACTGACAAAACGTGCATTTTTATCAACTATCCGATCCTTCTTAATTAGTTAAGTTATCCTTTGTCGACATCCTCAGTATTTGAAACTCCTCCATATTCTAACCAAGAGTAGAAGAATTTAATAGTGTATTGTGAATTAGAAGAACATTTCCATATCAATGATCTGATCACAATGATCAGTTAAATTAAAACCTGTATTGTGAATTAGAAGAACATTCAGTTAAAAAAATATCATATGAAGAAAAAATCTCATAAATTGAGATATCCTCTATACATGTAATTCGGAAAAAATAAGGATAAAGGCATTTCAATGAGTATTATGCATGTAGCCCATCTGTCCAAGCGGAGAGACCTTTAAGGCAAGGGGTCAATTGACCCTCATTTATTTTCAAAAAAATTGTACTTCTATAAAAAAATTTATTTAGTTTTGAGTAAAATGCTATAAATCTTTAAAACTGACCCAATTCGCAGTCATGGTTAATTCGGAATCTGATACTTGATCTGAATCGGATGAATCGGCCGGAATCGAAAGAAGCAGATCAGAAACTCAGACTTTTTTGGCAAAAGAAAAATATAGGAAAAATTGGTAAAAAATAATTTATAAGAAAATTATGTTAAGACAAAATATTATACTCAAATAATCCACTATTATATAATATAATATAAGCATTACAAATAGAACACACTTTTTATGCAAGTTAGCTATAATTTATGCATAGAAAAACAAGATTACATTGGCAGCATAAATTTAGTATAGAATTATCTTGACAAGGTATGTATTAAGTTTTTTTTCTTGTTCAAATTATGTTTGCATAATTTGATTTTTTTTTTGTGATTTGAATCATAGATCAACAACTGCCAGAAATAAAAAATGTAAAATAACCGAAGGACTTGGTCTGACTTGGGTTTGACTCGGCCTGAAAATCGAATAACTCGGCCGAGTCAAACACTGTTCAACCGAGTTTTGATGAAAAAATCGCATGGGCATGAGACTCCGGTGAAACTCGGATCGGACCCGACCGATACCGAGTTGACTCGGCTGAGTAAACTCGAACTCATCCAAGTTTCCAAACCATGTTCACAGCATTAAAATTTTATATGATTAATCCACATTCACGTTTGACCACCATAACTTGAAAATTTGACTCTGCCAGACCAATGAAAAGGTTTGAAAATAAAAAATAAATGAAAAATGAGTACCAATAAGCACTAATTAAATTATAAGTCTCTAAGGGATGACCTTATAAACAAAGGGAGATTATGGTGCTGTCACAATTTTAGATGATTTTGTAGGAAAATGCAAAAAGAAATAATTTAGAGCAGAAATTGAGTGAAATTGAGCACTTTTGGGAAGGAAATTTTCTCTGGTGCGGACCAGCGTATTCAGCCGCATCTACATGAGGGCCTGGATGCGGACCAGGGCTCATAAGGAAGAAATCGGCTAAAGAAGGAAACCCCCATTGGTATGTGTCTGCAATTTGAGCCGCATCCATATGGGCTTCCCATGCGGACCTCACTCGTGAACTAAGATGAAGAATCAACCAAGTCACAGCTGCATCCCCACCGAACTACGATGCAGGTCTGGATGTGGACCAAACCCTGATGGTTACAGATCAGCCTGAAACATATCAAAAGTGCTTGTAACCACTTGTACCACCTTTGAACCCTCCTTTCACACCAGAACTGATGGTTACATGTTCTAGGAATATTGAAGGATTATATAATTAAGGGACAAAATCCATCAGAGTACGTTGGAGATCTTGAAGGTTCTACAGTTTTCTGAGATAGAAATACCCCTGGAGTCGGGAACAAGAACAACCATTGCTAGACTAGTAATAGGAAAGACTCTCTAGGGTTACACCTTCGATCTTTCTTATTCTACAAATTATCATTATGTTCTTCTTTATTTTTATTGTTGATTTTATGTCTATGAGAGGCTATATTTCCTCTACTAGGTTTATAATTGTAAACCTAAATATTTGTTGATATTTAGTTGTGTTTACACTTTTACTTGAAAATTGAGAATATATTATGTAGTTTGATTGCTCTTGATATATTATCTTGTATGCTTGCCATACCAAGAAGTTGGATGATTACCAGTTGCTGATTAGAAATCCTCAAACAACATTAGTATCTACTGTAGATTAAAATTTAATCAAAATTTAATCAAGTAGACAGTAGCGTAAGCCCTAGTAATTCTCATCTCATTTACCTACAGGCTTTGATGCAAAAAAAAAAAAAATTCTCATCTCATTGCCTTTTCAGTCGATCACTATTAGATTTTAGTTTAATTAATTTAGTTTTAATCACCAACTCACAAAACCTGAATTGGCTTAGCTTATAGAATATATAGAATTTAATTATCCAAAATTATCATTGTGGTTCGACACCCCGATCTATACTATTATGGTAGGTCTATGTCCTAGTAAAGAGACTAATATAGTTGCAAATAGGGTTATAAATTTCATTAGCCCTGATTTCGCACGTTACAGTCCTAGTGTATATAGTTAATATTATGCATCCAAGGATTTGAAGTTAATTATTGGTTATTTTGCTGAACTTTCTATTTGTATACTTGCGTATTAAAAATAAAATCTAAGTGCGTATATATATACAATTTTAGTCAACAGAAGTTTTCTTTTTTTCCTTTGTCTATTAAACTAAACATGACAATTTCGACTGAGTGCATTATTGGATATATATAACTTATTTCAATATAAAATTTAGTCCAAATTTTTGGTTTAACTAGATTCAGAATAATTAGAATAAACTATTATAACGCAATCGTTACGCTAACTCGCTATAAATTTCCATCCAAATTAAGCACTAAGCAGAAACCAAAAAGCAATAACATCCATATATCCATTTGACCTAAGAGAACCCCAAAAACTAAACTAAAAACCAACATGGAGTGTCGTGACATGCTCAATGCTCAAGCAGAGTTATGGAACCTAACCTTCAGTTTTCTCAAATCCATGACTCTAAAATGTGCAATTGAACTCGGTATTCCCACCACAATCCACAACAATGGCCAGCCCATGACACTTCATGAGATTCATGCTGCACTTTCACTTCCCATAAACAACAAACCTAATTTGTGGCGCCTTCTGCGCATGCTTACTCATTTAGGTTTCCTAGTTGTTCAGGATACTAGCAATAACAAAGAGCCAGCCTATGACCTTACTCCGATCTCACACCTTCTTATTAAGAAAGCCGATTCAACGAGTTCGTTGTCTTTTGCTTTAGCTATGTTGGATTTTTCTATTATGAAACCATCACTTCATTTGGCTGATTGGTTCAAACAAGATAAGCTTGAGAACTTTGAGATGGCACATGGTTGCACCATCTGGGAACTGACAGGCCAAAGGCCTGAATTTAACACGCTGATCAACGATGCAATGACTAGTGATAGTTCCTATATATCTGATTATATAATCAATGACCATGGTAATGTATTCCAGGGAATATCTTCTTTAGTTGATGTAGGAGGTGGATCTGGATCTGTTGCTATTGCAATAGCTAAGGCTTTTCCAAAGATAGAGTGCATTGTTTTGGACCTGCCTCAAGTAGTAGGCCACCTTCCAACTGAGGGTTTAGTAAAATTTGTTTCAGGAGACATGTTTAGCAACATTCCACCTGCTAATGCTGTTTTTCTCAAGGTACCGTAAAATTTCCTGTTAGTATTTTTCTGTGTTTGTGTGTCTTAATTAATACCAATTACTATCATACATAAATTTATCATCTTCCATAAATTACATGTTCACTTAGTGTATCCTACATGATTGGTGTGATGAAGATTGCATCAAGATATTACAACGATGCAAAAAGGCGATTCCTCCGAGAGATGCTGGGGGTAAGGTCATCATTGTAGATACGGTTGTTGGTTCGGTTGGTAGTATACACCGAGAATCACAGCTGTTACTTGATATTTTAATGATGACGTTAGTGAAAGGAAAGGAGCGAGATGAGGAGTGGTGGAAATTATTGAAAGAAGCAGGATTTACTTCTTACAAGATTGCTGCTTCCCTTGGTGTTCGATCGATCATTGAAGTCTATCCCTAAATTTCACGAGATGTCATTGATGTTCATGAATTATATCCCATAATTATGTACTCTTTCGCTTTGAAGTCTATTGCCGTTGTATCCCTTCTAGTAATTTTATTGTAAAAAAAATGTTATTTATGGTTCATTTCTATTTAATATCGTATTATTTTAGATCATCTCCTAACACAATATTTGATGTAACTTATGAAGGTTTCCTGGTCCAGTTTCACTACTGAGAGTGCAAATATAATGCATTTCATTGAAAACCTATGGCAAGCAGATTACACGGGGAACCAGTAACTTATCTTCACTTACCACCATAAAATTCGTAGGATGAGTAAGATAATGAAACCGGGGGAGACTTTTCGGACATGTTCAATTAATATTATACAATTTCAGTGTAAATAATTGTTCTCCCGTTTTGTTTAATCAAGCCTACAAACTTGGTCAACTTATCATGCCAGTTTCAATTTCAAAACCTAACAATCCAGGAATTTGGATCAAGATATGATTGTATTTACAAAATTTGGACTATGTTATTTTGAGAGATGCAAAAGCTGAGGAGAACTTTTTAATCTTTTTGTATTCTGTTTTTTGTTGTTGTTATGTTTTTACAAACGTTTCTCTATCTTTTATATCCTAGTTTCTATTGTACCGTTGGTACTCACTAATAGTACCTAACGGTAACTCCATATAAACTTCTTATTTACAATTATACCCCTTTTCTCCTATTTTACAATTCTATCCTTTAATTTCTAAATATTCTCAACACTCCCCCTCAAGCTAGGATTATAAATGTCGAGTAATCCTAGCTTGCTTGTGATTTTTTCAAATGGCTTCGGATCTAACCCTTTAGTGAGAACATCCGCTAGTTGATCCTCGCTTCGAACAAACGGTGTTTCTATTTCCTTGGCTTGAACCTTTTCTCGGATAAAATGACAATCAACTTCTATGTGTTTGGTCCGTTCGTGAAATACGGGATTTAGTGCAATGTGACGGGCCGAGTTGTTGTCACAATACATTTTCATGGGTTGATCTAAGTTGATTCCCATGTCTTTGAGCAATTGTTTGAGCCATATCAATTCGCATGCGGTTGATGCCATGGCTCGATACTCCGCTTCCGCGCTTGATCGTGCCACGACATTTTGCTTCTTGCTTTTCCATGTGACTAGATTTCCGCCTACAAATGTGCAAAAGCCGGTGGTGGATTTTCTATCGAAACTACCGGCCCAATCTGCATCGGAATAGCCACATATTGCATTAGAATTATTATTTTTCATCCATATGCCTTTTCCGGGATTTCCTTTTAAATATCTCAAAATTCTATTTACGGCCTCTAAATGTGGTGTTCTTGGAGAATGCATAAATTTACTAATTTGGCTTACGGAAAAAGAAATATCCGGACGGGTTACCGTGAGATAAATTAATTTTCCTACAAGTCTTTGAAATTGGTTTATGTTGTCTAATGGTTCACCATCCTCGGTATTTAATTTATACTTATTGTCTATTGGTGTTGAGGCCGGTTTACAACCTAATTTACCGGTTTCTTTTAACAAATCCAAGGTATATTTTCTTTGTGAAATTAATAAGCCTTTGTTTGAAAAAGCTACTTCTATTCCTAGAAAATATTTTAAATATCCTAAGTCTTTAATGTCAAATTTTTCTTTTAATTGGAACTTGACTTTTCTAATTTCATCTAAATTATTTCCGGTAATTATTAAGTCATCAACATAAACTAACACAAGTGTTATGTTTTTTCCTTCACTTTTGGTAAACAATGAATGATCGGCACTACTAATTTTAAAATTGCAAGAAATTAAATATGAGCTAAGTTTGCCATACCATGCTCGTGGAGATTGCTTCAATCCATAGATTGATTTCTTTAACCTACAAACTAGGTTAGAGGTATTTTCTATTTTGAGGCCCGGGGGAAGTGTCATATATACTTCTTCTTCAAGTGTTCCTTGAAGAAACGCATTTTTAACGTCCATTTGGTATAGGTTCCAACCGTTGTTTACCGCAATGGAAAATAAAACCCTAACGGTATTCATTTTTGCAACCGGTGCAAAGGTTTCGTTATAATCTATGCCATAGGTTTGTGTAAATCCTTTGGCCACTAATCTTGCTTTATACCGTTCTATTGTACCATCACAATTATATTTGGTTTTGTAAATCCATTTGCAACCAACGAATTTTTTATTTTTTGGTAACGGAACAATTACCCAAGTTTCATTTTTTTCTAAAGCATTTAGTTCTTCTTTCATGGCTTTATCCCAAATGGGATTTTGGACGGCCTCTTGATAATTTTTTGGCTCTATTTCTTTTTCTATGGTTGTGATGAATGCTTGGTATGAAGGCAAAATTTTGTCATATGAAATGAAATTTTGTATGGGATATTGTACCGTATAGGTCACATAATCTCTAAGCCTACTAGATGGTTGTGTTACTCTAGAAGACCGTCTAGGTTCCGAAATATTTTCTAGTTCGGATTGAGTTATGTTGTCATTATTTTCATCTACTTCTTCTTCATGATATTCATTTTGAAAAGAATTTTGATTTTCTAAGTATGGTATTACCGATTCAATTTTCTTACTTTGACAAGGTACTTGAATTTCTCCTTCATTTTTGAAATATGGCTCATTTTCAAAAAATGTGACATTTCTAGAAATAAATACTTTGTTATTAATAGGATCATAGCATTTGTATCCTTTTTTAAATGATGAGTATCCTAAAAAAATAGTTTTTGTTGACAAACAATCTAGTTTATCTTTCCTTTTAATATGTACAAAGCTTGTACACCTAAATATTTTTAAGTGATCAAAGGTGATTTTTTGTTGATAAAGAATTTCTAATGGAATTTTATTTTCTAGTTTTGAACTTGGTAGTCTATTAATTAAGTGTGTCGCACAAAGTAATCCATCCGACCAATATTTTTTAGGAACGTTATTTTGAAATAATAAGGTTCTTGTTACTTCTAATAAATGTCTATTTTTTCTTTCCGATACTCCGTTTTGCTCGGGAGTGTTTATGCAAGTTGTTTGATGTATAATTCACTTTTCTTTAAAAAAGGTTGCGAAATTTTTATTTACAAATTCCGTTCCATTATCCGATCTAAATATTTTGAGTTTGGCATTAAATTGATTTTCTATAAGATAAAAAAATTCTTTAAATTTACAAAAAACTTCATCTTTCGATTTTAGTAAATATAACCAAGTGGTTCTTGAAAAATCATCAATAAATATGACAAAATATTTAAATCCATTATAAGATTCAATTGGAGCCGGGCCCCATACATCGGAATGGATCAACTCAAACATAGCTTCGCTTTTACTAGTAGAATGAGGGAAAGGAAGCCTTGTTTGTTTTGCCAATTTACATACTCCACAATTAGTGCAATTTAAATTTTTACAATCCAAAATACAATTTAAAATCTTGTCGGATGGATGCCCAAGTCTTCTATGCCATAGATCAATGTTAATGGATTTAGCGGAAGCACAAAAGTAATTTTTTGATAAAAAATAATGTCCGTTTTCGAGAATTCCTTCACCAATCTTCGTCCCGGTTTCCCGGTCCTGAAATACAACATTTTTGTAAGAAAAAATGACTTCACAATTTAGTTCTTGTGTTAATTTTTGTACGGAAAGTAGGTTTACGGGAAAAGTTTTCAAATATAGTACATTGTAAATATTTTTGTTACAAAATTTTGCTTCACCTATACCATTTATTTTTGCCTTCATACCATTAGCTACCATAACGAATTGATTATTTTTTGTCATGTCTAAATTTTCCAGAAATTTTTGGTTTCCAAACATATGGTCCGTAGCTCCACTATCGATAATTATTCTATCTAATAAATTTAAATTCTTGGGGTATAAAGAAATACCAGAAAATGAAGGGTTTTGCTTAGCCAACAACACAGAAAGCTGCTGAACTATGGTCTGCAATTGATCTTCAGATCTATTACTGCCAGACCCGTTTGACCCGCCAGCGCCAGACCCGTTTGACCCGCCAGCGCCAGACCCGTTTGACCCGCCAGCGCCAGACCCGGTTGACCCGCCAGCGAAAAAATTCGGATCTCCTGTGTTGGGTCGGATCTGAGTTGTGAACCCTCCTTTTTCTCCCCAATTTTTATTGCTCCTGCCCCCTTCGTTTCCGCCCCCTTCTCTTTTGTTCCCTTCATTGCCGCCGCCTCTCCCTCCTCTCTCTTTCGCCACTGTCCAGTGCTTCGGTTTGAGGTGAGGGTGGAGAAACCAACAGTTCTCCTGAGTGTGCCCCTCTTTTTTACATGCTGGACACTTATCTCCTCCCAAATTTTGGCGATTTTGAGAGTTAGGGTTATGGCCGGTTTTGGGAAAATACGGTTTTTTGGTTGCGGCGAGGCTGTGGGTCTCGTGTCCTTCGTCGGTTGCGACTTGTGGACCACCCATGGCCTCTCTTCGGCTCTCCTCTTGTTGGATCATATTTTTGATTTGAGGATATGAAGGAAGTGGGACAGTATTCATGATCTGAGCTCGTACAGCCTCGTAGCTGGGGTTTAATCCTGCGAGGTACTCAAAAATGTCATCCTCTTCTTCTCGTTTTTTTATTATGGCCAAGTCAGTGGTGGGCGGCCGATACGAGCGAAGCTCATCCTTTTTCTTTTGAAGAGAGCCAAGGTACTCTATGTGTTTTCTATTGCCTTGTTTCTCTTGCTGGATTTCTTGTTTAAGTTGGTAAATACGGGAATAGTTGTTTTCTTGCCCGTACATGTCTTTCACGGCTTGCCACAGTTCACCAGCCGTGTCAGCAAGGATAAAGAGGTCTGAAATAGATGGCTCCATGGAATTCACGAGCCATGTTATGATTTTATCGTTGTTAGTTCTCCATTTCTTTGCTGCCTTTTTTTCTGATTCGGTCAGCAAATTTGGGTTTGCGGGTTTTGGTTCGGTATTCTCTCCTGTGATGTATTCTCGCATCTCTCGACCGCTGAGCGCTCTAGATGCTGCCTTTGCCCATGTAAGGTAGTTATTGCCATTGAGCAAAGTATTTGTGAGCTTGGAGGTATTGGTAGCCTCGTGTTGCCCCTCTTGAGCCATTTGCTCTTTGCTGATTTTTTTCGGTTATGGATTGTTGTGAATATCAGTTCACTGATATCATATGATGTTGTTTTCGGTCACAGAACTTGTGGCTCTGATACCATGTTATTTTGAGAGATGCAAAAGCTGAGGAGAACTTTCTAATATTTTGTATTCTGTTTTTTGTTGTTGTTATGTTTTTACAAACGTTTCTCTATCTTTTATATCCTAGTTTCTATTGTACCGTTGGTACTCACTAATAGTACCTAACGGTAACTCCATATAAACTTCTTATTTACAATTATACCCCTTTTCTCCTATTTTACAATTCTATCCTTTAATTTCTAAATATTCTCAACAGACTAAAACATTTATCTCTCCCTCCAACCGTATGGAGGTTGCAGATTCAAAATCTAGTACCCGCACTAAAGATTTAGTTATTGAGAACTTTTGACTTTCATCTCATGCTAAAAATAAACCTTATTTTCTATACCTTAATGAGCATATCTTCATTTTTGAATTACCTGCCGGTAAACATCACTGTTTGGCTACCCCGCAATGAACAACTCAGAGATAGTGTGCCAGTTCAAAGAGTGTTGTGAAAACCATGGTTTGGATCACTCAAGAGTCGAACAATTAATAGTATGCATATACCTTTAACACAGCACCATACATGCGAGTATGGTTCTGCAGCAGCCGATTGGTTCAAATTCTGATGACTGATAACAAGAAACTGATAATTTAAATTCAACAGAAATAAAAAATGGAGCGCTTCTCCCGTTTGGCGAAAGGTGAGGCGATGCGAGATGCTACAATCAGGCACATAGCGGCAAGAACTTTAGACGGTCAGACATTTGCACAGGTCATCTCCCAGCGACAACGCAACACGGCACTGCCTTCCCAGGTCAGGCGCGCGGATCGAGTAGCAAGTAGACTGCAGAACAATGAAGGAGTTCACCAGGGCATTAATGGAGCCCAACCACCCACAGAGACCTTACTGAAAAATGACAACTGGGAACCACTAACTGGAAAAGAGGACGGTTGGAAGGTGGTACGAAGAAAGCATAGATCTCCTAAGCCTAAACCTTTCCTCACACGCCACCAACGTAAACTGCAGGATGAGAAAAAGTGCTTCAAGTGTCTCCAAAAGGGACACTGGAAGATACACTGCAGTAATGAGATAAGGTGTCTTAAATGCTTCAAATTTGGTCACTTGTCCAAATCTTGCCATACCAACCGTATTTACATTGTAGCTGTAAAAAAATTAAAATATTTTTTGAAGTGTTATTTGAAAAAAATAAAAATATTTTGAATCTGAGTCATTAATTTCAGTTCAAAAATCACTTCTGAATATATAAAAAAGTTATCATAGTCCTTCTAGTATATTTAAATTCTAAGTTCTACTCCATCTATCTTGATATACACGCACGTTGTCAAATCCATTTCAAACATGATCTTGATACGCACGTTTGAAGAAATAAATTCAATTGTACTTTACATAATAATTTTTACGGATCTTAGTAAAATACGTACTTTACATTGGATTTTAAAATTTCGTATTGCACTAAAAGATTTTATAAAGAATAAATTGGACCAGTTTGGGCCTCTGCTCTATCATTTGATGTTGAGCTTAAATTAGCCTAAAGCCAGCCAATTTTTTCCGACTTCAACCCAATTGGCCCATATTAATTCACAAATTAGATAGAGATAGGAGTAGGTCCGATGGGCATCGGACCTACATTTAGGTTCAATTAGCTCTAGGATCGTACGATTAGCATCAAAATCTATATGCACGGAAATTGATACAGACTTGTACGGATTTTGATGCAGAGCACACGAATCTTGATGCACATCGAATGGTCATTACACCCATCGAACCAAGGTAGGTCCGATGGGCATCGGACCTACTCTGATTCCAATTAGATATCTATCCTAGCAGTCCAAATTGGCAGCTTGACTTGATAGACTAATCTGAGGTGTGTAATCCAGAAGAAAAGACAATAAAGTAGCTCTCACCTTTAACTAATAAGTCATCAGTGCAACGCGACTAAAAACGAATTCACATGCAGTGAAGTAGCTCTCACCTTTAACTAATAAGTCAAGCAAATCCGCGACAATCCATAAAAAACATGTAATAAATACATTGTATAAATATAACTAAAATCATAAAAAGCAGTGATGTACTTTTTATTATATGAGCATCTTGCAGTGCGTGAAGTACAAAACTTTTTCCTACTTGTTTGTATTCCATTCATAAATGTCTTTAAAAATAAAGCAGAAATGTTCCGTCATTTGTATACTAAAAACAATTAATTTAGAAAAAAAAAAAAAAACTAGTTTATGAATTCAATTTAATTATGTTTATAATTAACATTCTAAAATTTATGTCAGCAATTAATGAATAGGAAACTAAAATGGTCCTAAGACTCCCAACAATTACTCCCAACCATGATGATTAGAGCATCTTTAGTGCCTAGTAATGCCTTGATATGTTCTTAATTAATGTGCCCTTCAAAGAAGAAATTTTCTAATTAAGCAAACTTTAATTAAAAATTACAAAGTTCGTCACATTAAAAAGTATTAAATTTAATTAGGCTATAATATAATATACATCGGCTCCTAGATCCTAATTAATATTTATATGCATTCTTTTCGTGTACTTAAAATATCTTAATAAGGATAAAGTAGAAAAGTCTTGTTCCACCGCTTTTCTTACTAATATATGATGATGTGAATTGGTTACTATTTTATAGAACTTTGAGCGTATTTGAAAATTTCCAAGCAAAATTTTAATGACAAAAAAAAGACCCAGTTTTTCAAAATAATAGAGTCAACGACGTTGACTTTCTACAATTTTATCCATCTAGCGAATGAACCTAACTACAACCCATCAAAAATCAATTATCCTGGTTTAATGGAGAAGAACAAGAATATAGGAGAGAGCAGTGCTCTGCTCCAGGCCCAGGCCGAGCTATGGAACCACATCTTCTCCTTCCTCAAATCCATGTGCCTCAAGTGCGCAGTCGAGCTTGGCATCCCGGATGCCATAAACATCAATGGTGACACCATCTCCTTGTCAGAGCTCCTTACAGAGCTCTCAATTCTACCATCAAAAGCTGACTACCTGCGTCGCCTGATGCGTGTACTTGTGCACTCAGGATTCTTCTCTGTTGATGAAATAAACAGAGAAGAAGTGTACAGTCTGACTCCCCTATCTCGCCTCCTCATCACTGGTGGAAACAACAACCTCTCTCCCTTTTTGAAAGCCATGCTTCACCCGATTCTCGTACAGCCATCTCTGTCAATGAGCTCCTGGTTCAAAAGCAAGGTATTGATTCCTTCTCTCCTATGATTTACTGTTATGACTGATGTAAGACAGTAAGAGCCTGATAATTTGTCTTCAAGCATGCTGTAATGAGCTCTGTATGTTCATGCAATTGTAAAATTAGGTAACTCTTAGTCTCTTACCACTTTGATATCAGGCTTTGATCTGGTTATGTTTTTATACAAGTTAATTTTAGAACATATACACCAGTCGGGCTAGTAATAACACAGTTAGCGGGTTGATAAACAGGTCAGGTTGGGCCTGATCTGTCTCATCCGATCCGAGTTCCACGAATGAGTAAAATACATAGAAGGAAAAATCGGAATCGGAATCGGGATCGGCCCCGTCCGATCCCGATCCGGATCGGAAAAATCGGTCAGAATCGGCCGAATCGGATCGGAAAATCGGACTTTTTTGTCATAAGCTAGTTTTATACTAAAAAAATTGAAAAAATTGATAAAAAAAATTTAGAAAAATTATTACAATCAAATAATCCACTAATACAATATAATACAAGCATTAACAACTAAAAACATACTCTTTCAATCAAATTTGCTACAAATTTGTGAATTAGAATTGATATATATATAAATTAGTTGTGATATTTAACAATAAAATTTGAATGTTGTAGTGGTAACTATCCAAGACAAACAGTTAAAGGTCACGGGATCGATTCCCGCTTGATCCAAAAAAAATTATGCTTCTTTATTAATATTCGTTTCGGCTGAAATTTGACTGGAATGGGCCGAAATATGGCCGAAACGGCCAAAATTGGCCGAAATCTGCACTACCCGCGTAAATCGGCCTGGAATCGGATCGGCACCGTCCGATCCCGCTCCGGAACGGCCGATTTTGCCTTCTATGGTAAAATATACATCAGTTGGGTAGATGTCAGACATATATAGCTCCTCATATGCATAGTTTAGCATCTTTGACTTCAAATGATAACTGAAATCAACCATAGACAAATGGGTCATGCAGTGTTTTTCTTTTCTTTTCTTTTTTTGTCAGTGATGTAGGTAGGGTTTTAAATCTGACTATCGAGATTCGAGAGAGTGAAATTAAATAGGAGTTGTACATAAATTCAGATCCGACCCAACGTCTTAGACCTAGTCCATAAATTCAGGCCTATAAAAACCTTTGGTCAACATGTGGGTCGATGTAATTGAGATTTTTCAGGTATATAAATCTTCTAAACGGGTTGTGTACCGCTGATTCAGGTCAAACAGACTTAGACTAGATTAACATTGCACCCTTAGTTTGTTTGTTGTCTATCTCGTTGTTCTCTAATGAATAATTTTACAAATTAGTGGAATATTACACAAACATGGTTGTAAATAGTAAATACATAATGCGTTATTCATACCACATTCTTCATTTACAATGTATGTACAATGCATATATTTGGCTAAGATTAGATTGTTATCATTGTTATCATCGCAAATTAATGGCTAAGATGAGATTGTTATCATTATCTATGGACGCATCATTTATCACTTCTTTTAATATGGTATTAACTAATCCTGGAAATTAATTAAACATTGTCCAACAGATAACAACAGAACCTATACCATTTGCCATGGTGCATGGAACCAACCTGTGGAGCATTGCCAGAGACAACCATGAGTTTGGTCAGGCATTTAATGATGCAATGGCATGTGATGGCCAGTTTGTGATGGGCATACTTCTGATGGATCATGATGAAATTTTTCAAGGGATAGGATCGTTGGTTGATGTTGGAGGTGGGTCCGGTGGTACTGTTCGAGCAATCTTAAAGGCATTTCCAGAAATGAAATGCGCAGTATTGGATCTTCCTCAAGTTGTCAGGAATTTGAGGAGCGAAGGAAATGTGGAGTTTGTGGCTGGGGACATGTTTGATTACATCCCTCCTGCTGATGTTGTGCTTCTCAAGGTTCATTGTTTGAGTTAAATTTATTTCAATGATTATTGTTTATTGATACAATTGTCTATGCTTAGTTTTTATGGCTATGGAAGGAAACTGGGATTGTTTGATTGTTTGAGTTGCCTCCACAATTGTTAATGGAATGGAAGTGGAAACTTGATATATGTTCCACCAAGGCTGTGGAAGGCAACTGAGACTGTCCATTTGAACACTTACATGGTTCATATCATTCTTACTCCTTGAAGGATTGAACCATCAAGTGGGTGTTTCGGTGTATCACGAGTACATGCACAGTTGCAATAATATCCTTATCAGAAGATTTTCTCAATCAAATAATAGCTATGTTATCGAATGAATAAAGATCATCCCTTGTGATCATAATATAATTATTGAATCAAGGGTTTCACAAATCTTGGATGTACTGATCAATTGTATTAATTTCATGTAGTGGATACTCCATGGATGGGGAGATGAAGAGTGCGTAAAAATCTTGCAAAAATGCAAAGATGCAATTCCATCTAGAGAGAATGGAGGCAAGGTAATAGTCATGGACTTGGTGGTCGGTTCGAAAGGAGAGGGAACACCTAAAGAGACCCAACTGCTGTGGGACATGATGATGATGGTGGTGGTGGGGAGTCCCGAGCGTGATGAACAAGAGTGGCATAAGATTTTTGTCGAAGCAGGATTCAGTTCTTATAAGATTTTGCCTATTCTTGGGCTTCGTTCTCTCATCGAGCTCTATCCTTAATTCATTGTTTTCGTGTAATGGTTGGTTTAAATTGTGCCGCGGACATCATGCCTTTATCCTTTTTTCCTTTGTATTTGTTACTTTCGACCGACTTTAAGTTTCTGAATCTTTGGTAGATGGATTTGCTACTTAAACCTAATTCAGTGCTCTTCATTGGTAAAATTGATTCAATGAAATTGTTACGTCTGAATTGTAATTTTATTGATATTACTTCTGTATGCCAAAGTCTCTTCCAAAATATGCTTTTCAATGTATTCATTAATATTTTATTTTAGATTTTCTTTATTAGTGATAGGTTCCAGATTCTGTTTGTAACGAAGAATACTTCATTTTTACACTCTGTTTAGTAGAAAAAATTCAACTAGTAAATAAACAAAATTGCTATTTGAAAACAAAAAGGACATTTTAAGAAACTAAATGGTTTCAGAAAATCAAATAATTAAAACAAACTTAGAATCAAATTCTGCTGATATGAACCTTCTTCACATTTACCATACTGCCCTTTATCACTGACACAGGACAGTTTTTCGTAAGATCCACATACAACATCTGGTGTCTCATAGCCCCTGTAATACTGATTCCGGGTGACTTTCAATTCAGAATATAGTCCATACTATTGACAAATCCCCAAAAAAGAAAAGAGGAGTAACAATTAGTCAACATGGGCCGCATGTGTAGAAGTGATGGAGAGAGTGTTCATCATGGAGAGATCGAGAACAATGGGGTTAATTACGAGAACTTGCGAATGAGGTCCATACATAACACAAATATTTAGGAAGAGAACTGAAGACTCGCTTTCTAATGATACAATAATGTAATTTAGGTTGACACCTAATTAACATTGGTCATAAATAAGGGTGCAGATGAGGATTTCTCTCATTGAGGACGAGATCAGAATAGAAGACACATGACGAATATGAGGACGCACTTGATGAAGAAGTGTTCTATACTTCTATGGTTGTAAATGATGGATGTAATATTTTGTTTATGTAGTTATTTGAGGTAAAATTAGGTTAACCTTCTCTCATGGAGAGGTCTCTCTTTTATATTAATGCACTCTTACAAATAGGTCCTTACAACATTAACTAATTAACTTAATATATCTAAATAACTCAATACTCTCTCTCAAGATGGGCGATAGATATCAATCATCCCCATCTTGTTACAAAAGATATTATACTCATTAGAACTTAATCCTTTTGTTAAACAATCAGCTAACTGCTCTTTTAATTTCACATAGCTCAAAGTCAGAACTCCTTCATTCAATTGCTCCTTGATAAAGAACCGATCAATCTCCACATGTTTGGTGCGATCATGCTGAACTGGATTGTTTGCAATATTAATCGCCGATTTGTCATCACACCAAAGTTGTAGAGAGTCTCCTCTAAACAAGCGCAGCTCAGATAACATGTTTCTCACCCACATCAACTCACACAGACTAAAATAGACAATTACACATCACAAACAGATATATTCCCCTATAACAGATATATCAAGTATTTCCATCTCATACAAACAAACTCATACAAAAATCATACGAAATAAACTCATAAATTCAATCATAATTTATACTAGTTTTGTCAGGTATTAATACAAGATCTATCAAAGATTTCTTAATAAATCAATGAAATTAACACAAAATAGACAATTACATCATCATCGCAAATCAAATTGTCAGAAACATTTCATAATTCAGCAAAACTGAAAATCGATTGTGTATATGAACTACAAACGAAACGATCTATCATTACTAATTCGCCAGAACAAAAACAAACTTGAAAACAATAAAAAAGCAAATATTAACCTCGCTGATCATCAGAATCACCGATTCACCACAGAGAATTGAGAAGAAGAGAGCGACGTCGCAAAAAGATGATAGATCGACTCAAAATCCACAGTAAATCGCTTCTAGTTTCGAAATCGCCTCACAATCACCTCCTCATCGCCTCAAAATCGCCTAAAGCTTCGAAAAAGGAAAAAACGGAGAGAAAGGAATATTTGAATTTCAAAATGGAAGGTCCGATATCAGTGTTAGTTAGATCGATAGTTAGTGGGGACCACCGCGTACAGTTATGGAAGTTAATCGCGATGGGATATCCAGCGGGTATGGTGCGGGGACTCAAGTGCGGGGATTAGAATGATTATTCTATATTATATCAATGAAATAACGATCATGTGTTGAATTATAAAAAACGCTTCGAAAATTACCAAATAATCTAGTAATTATACTTGTAACTTTATTTATTTCTCTCGATATTTCAATGACATATCAGAAAAAAAATTATTTAGAAATTGTATGTATACCAAATTTAAACGGCATAAATAACATAGTGATGATAAAGGAATGGAAGCATTCAAGATTAATATTGTGAACAAATAATTCCGACATACACAAGTAATGTCATTTTGTATTGTTAAATTTCGAAATAATTATTTAAATCAATTATATATTTTACAAAATAGTGGAGCACTCAATATTAGTTTAGAAATATTTATTTGTGTTGGATTGTACATATTATATTATAGACATAAATCAGTTGTACTTGTGTATAATTTGAGGTTTACCGAAAATAAAAACTTGGCTCAAATAGTGGCAACATGAAAAAAAAATGAAATTATTTCTAACACTTATAATGCTTTTGGGGACAATTACCAATATAATATGACATGTTTAATGTCTGAAAAATACAGTGACAAGAATCAAGGCTTCTACAATGAAATATTAACTCTGTCTGGATTATAATTAAATTAAAGCAGCAACAAAAATTTACCATTTACCTTCTTCTCGCAAAATCGACTATGCACTTCAATCAAACTCGCCTCTAGTTCATTAAACTTATTTTGGTTGGTGTGATGCAATTGTTGTATGTCAACATGAAATAATCTTGTGCAAATGATTGTAATTATTTAATGTGATAATTTTTATACTAACTTAAATTTCTATAACTGAAGAAAAAATACCTCCAAGTTAGAAGCATTTGTTTAGAAAATTCAAATTTCAATGCAAGGATGCATCTCATTTTTCTAAAGGACAAAAAAAATACTTAAAAGACTTACAATTTAGTCAAAATATTTATTTAAATGAGATCCATTAAGATTATGGAACAACTGAACAAGAGATACTTTAAATCTTTTTTTGATTTACCCAAACAATTTATTTAAATGAAACCCATTAAAACTAAGGACCCAAATATCTGTGGTGGGGCAACTTATAAAACTGGGCATCCCAACAGAGGATTTTAAGACTTTTAAACCAGTGTATATTTTAGGCCCGTCACGATCATATTATCATATTGCTGAAAAACGTATAATTCCAGGATAATTTTTTTCTGTAGAAAAAAAGAAGAGAAATAGGTACTAATCTTACCGATTCTAACTCAGTTATTATTTTATTATTATATTTAAATATAAAAAGTTTTAAGAAAATAGATGGAGTCCTATTTCATCTAAATTTTAAAATATTTTATCTATTTTCATAAAAAACTTTTTTATTTAATAGATAAAATAAAAAATTGGGTTAGAATCGGTGGGATTAGTACCAATCTTTCTACCAATGAAATATAGCAGGTACTTTTTTTATTTCTCTTTCTTTTATTTTTATTATTTTCTATGGAAAAAAAATTCTCTAATTCTAACATTTGTTAGTCATAACGGTACGGTATCATTTTTATCCTTTTGCTGGAAAATGCATTGGTCCTCAAAATGTACAGACATAAGTATTAGATAGGGGACAGTACCCCAGATTCCCAGAAGCGAAAAAGAAGAAAAGAGAAGTGACTACCTTCAGAAGTGAAAAACAAGAAAAAATAAGGATTAATTTCTTATATACCATTGACAACATGTGCGGTTTCTTATTTGCCTCTAAACACTTGCATAAGTTGTCAAGGGACAAGGGTACAACATGAGAAATTATCCCTTGGTTGGTTGGTTTGTGGTGGAGGCTTAACAGAACAGATAATGAGGTAGTAGCCTATTGTTGATTTAAATTTGGGAAATAAAAGAAATGCTAAGAAAGATTATAAACATGCTTATAAATGGATGCTAACGTCAAGCTTAAATTTCAAAATCCCTTTCCACTTAGTTAAGATTTCTCAATTGATTATCGTCGGGCTTAATTAAAAAAAAATAATAGATTTTACATCTTGTAAAAGCATTATACAAAACATAGAAGAAAGTGTGATTTTTAAAATTCTAAGTGAAAGATAATTAAGTCATATCGGTCAATTGGATTAAATTCTCTTTACTCAAAAAAAAATTGGATTAAATTCTCATATCAGAAAATCAACAGTAATATATACTTAGCATGATTGTCAAATTTAAAGAGTGTGATTGGAGCTAATGTTAGATACTGTACATAAGACTACCACAAAGAAATAATTCAATTTTAAGGATTAATGGAAAAATATTGTATTGAAAGGAGAAGATTTTATTAATTAATTAGCTGCTACCAGCTGCAGATCAGTCACAGAAAAACTATTAATTTCTTAATAATTTAACACTTGATCTTAACAATTTTAATTTGCAGCACTAATTTCCAATTAATCGAAACATATCATTAACCAGATCCATGATGTCACCATGAGAACTCCCACCCTCTTGCACTGCAGCCTGTGCCGAGACCGCAACATTCTGTGCTTTGGAACGCATTGCCATATATTCACCTCCAGCTGTCTCCATAAATTTAAACACAGCATGAGCTATCGCAGTTCCCGGTACGAGTTCATGCTCTTCCTCTCTTGTGCTCCTCTTTCCTCCATCCCACACCTTAGTGGCACAACCTATCACTTCCACCAATAATTTTTCATTGATAAATTCCTCAGCTGCAAAGGGCCAAGTCAGCATTGGCACGCCCGCAGAGAGGCCTTCTAGAACTGAATTCCATCCACAGTGAGTCATGAAGGCCCCAGTTGCCGGATGTGCAAGGATCGCCACCTGAGGGGCCCATCCCTTCACCACAAATCCCCTTCCAGCTATCCTATCCTCCCATCCACCAGGCATCCACTCCTCCATGTTATCTCCTCTAACAACCCAAAGAAAATTTCTTCTAGAATGTTCTAAACCAATTGCCAATTCATGAAGTTGTTCAGATTTGAAGTAGCACTGGCTGCCAAAGCTTACAAAAACAACTGATCCATCCTCCTTGCCATCAAGCCACCTCAAGCAACCAACATCTCCCTCACCTCCACGATGGATAAGTTGATCCACATTGTTAGTGTTTCATAAGGAGACTGGACCAATAAAATAGGATCTTTTCGTTTGAACCCTTTCATACTCCTTGCAGTACTCACTTTCAAGCGCACGAAATGTATTGAACACAATACCAAAAACATCGGGCCAAGATCCAAATAGGCTATCAAAAATTTTGTTTGTCTCCTCACCATGCCCGATGCGGTAATTTGGTAACTCACGAACTGGCATCTTTATTTTTGGGCCTGGTAGATCCGACACTGTTATATGGTCGACATCAATGCTCATACTTTGTTGCATATCGTAAATACGCTTAAAAACAACAAGAGGAAAGGTGCCGCAAGTAAAGAAAACAATGCAAGGGATTCCAAATTGAGCAGCAACACTAGGGGCCCAGTAAAACATGGCATCTGACACCACAACATCTGGCTTGTATTTACTGAGAAGCTCTTCCTGAGCTGGTCGAATCAACAATGACGATTTATTGATCAGCATCGTCTCCTCCTTTGAACCGACTCCCATAGTCTCAGAAATTGTCTTTGTGCTGTCAGATGGGAAGGGATAGGTGAGAATTTGCACTTGGCCGAGTGACGTTTCGATTAGCGCCGCATTGCCCGGTGTTACGACCATGGTGAGTTCTACATCAGGATGGGCTGCCGCAAGGAGCTTTGCGAAGTCTGTCATCGGGATGAGGTGGCCTCTCGACATCTGAGGGATAAAGAACACACGGCATTTTGTGTTGGAATTGTTGGGATTGAGTGCCATTGACTTGTATTAGGAAGAAGCGACTTGTTGAAATTTAGATGATTTGACAGAAATGGGGAAATGCTTAGTGTTGTACTTTCTTTGATGGCTTACTTGTTTAAATAACTGGAATTGCCACGTCATAGTACCTTCAGTTTTCAGAAGACACGTGGACGTAGATACATGCAATAATCGTTAACGTTGTCTGCTTAGACACCTTTCCGAAAAGAAAGATACACTAATTAGTGCCTATATGCACCTTTTTGGAAAGGGAAAAAAAAAAGATATACTTATAAATGCTTAGGGTTCGTACTGTTCTAATCTAAATGGACAATATTTATTAAGTTACTAATTAAAATGATAGTCATCTGTCAAAAAAAAAATATGATATAGTCACAGTCGTAAATTATTATTTGCTGGAAACTTTAATGGCATACTGAAGATATAGTGTAGCGCAGTTTTGTTTGAGAACTAAATATTCAAACAAAAAAAATATTTAGAGGGTCACAGTTGGTCTATTGGTGATTTTTTTTTTTTTTGTGAAGGTTGGCTTAATGCCAACAAATTAATATACTGATAAAAAAAGAGTTTATTTACAAAGTGATGATTTATAATATTTGAGAATTGGTCTGTGTATAAAGGATTAGAATTGTAAGAAACTTTATTATTTCTGTAATAAATGCCTTTTTCCGTTTTTATTCTTTATAGTTCTAGAAGAGCCAATTTAACTCTTTATTAGGAGTCAATTTATGTAATAAAACCGCACAAGGCCTAGATGAAAGAAATTTTATTTGTTAAAAGTACGGATACGATATACATACTGCTCAGGCTGATTGTGCTCATCTTAATTCTTAGATGCATAGCTAATGGATGATTGCAATTGAAACATTAACACAATAACAATAATAATTATTTTTTTCATTTTTCAGTAATCAACTGCATGACCACTTTACATGAAATCACACAGCACAAGTTTGGGAGCATACAGCTAAAATAATAATAAAAGATGATAACAGTAATGATAAAAAGGCATGCATAAGTTTTGGAATCCTTC
This sequence comes from Carex kokanica, assembly GCA_025461125.1. NCBI lineage: Eukaryota > Viridiplantae > Streptophyta > Magnoliopsida > Poales > Cyperaceae > Carex > Carex kokanica. The sequence goes on along the minus strand of JAJGRX010000848.1, from coordinate 692,859 downwards.
CCAGCTGCCTTAAGATTACAAATTAATTAATAGGGAACACTGGATTGGGATATTGACCCACTTCTTGACAACGATGTTGGAGTTGTCAGAGATTTAAATCAGTATCATTATGATCAGAACCAGCGGCAGTCAGATTGAGGGCAGTCGTGTCTGCAATCCTAATGGCACAGAAACCTGTCGACCACACCAAATCGTCGAAGCGGTTCGGGTTGTAAGGAACTAAGCTCACCTGATGTATTCATGTAGAAATTAAACAAGGGTATTATGTATTAACTGAACATCCAGTCTAAGTGCAAAGATGACCGATCAAAATAAAAATGGAAAAAACATAGTATGTTGTTGGAAGCTATCAATTAGTAGTTTTAACCCAATGCAACTAAAATTAGTACATGCCAGCACTGACTAAGAAATTAAACAAGTAGCATATCTTTTGAGTCATCCATCCAAACTCCGGAACTCTGTGTTAAATCCTAATTAATTGTATCTGCAGTTATGAAATCTTAATTACACCTCTTCTCAGAATACGGTACACAATTTGAGAAAGTTTGTATCAATATCTTTCAAACTTACAAGAGCTACAGCCCCAATTAAACCATAGAGTGCAGCCAGGGGCGAAGATAGCATACAACAGGGGTACTGCCTATCCCTGAAAAAAAAAAAATTTGGATCAGGTTAAAAACGAATCTTGTCTATCTCTGAAAATTAAATCTACCTACCCCTGGCCAGCCCAACCCAATTAAATCTGCCTACCAAAATTTTTAATTAGTGTTACTCGCTACCTTTCTAAGTTCAAATCCGCTAACTTAACCAACCTGCTAGTCCGCTACCCTTCTAATTTCTAAATAACAGAGACAGAGAGGCGATTGAGGCGATTGCGCAGAAGAAAAGTAGCAAGGCGTGGAGGAGAAAAAGAGACCGCGGAGGAGACAAAGGAGCGCACGCGAAGGAGATATCCTCTGCCCTGCCGACGTCGTGAGCTCGTGACTGGTACGGTACCGCCTCTTTTCTCTTAACACTATTTTTTAAATTAGATAATAATAGAGTTTAGCATGTATAATATGTACATTCATGAATGGCTTGATCTAACTGGAGTTTAGCAAAGCTCAAAGATAACCCTAATTTTTACATTCATGAATGGCCATGAGCCCGTGACTGGTACTGGTACGCTCTTGAACTTTATACCAATTCCATGTATAATTTGTATATTCATGAATAGCTTGATCTAATGGAGTTTAGTAAAGCTCAAAGATAACCTAATCAAAAAATTATTCTAGTTTGTTCTGTTTTTCAAATAGAAACAATGATAATGTTTGCAAAGGAAATAGATGAGAAGAAAAATAGAGAAGGGAGCTTAGATATGAATTAACTTCAAATTAACTGTTTACAATAGATAAATATGTCTATTTTACAAAAGAATGATAGATTTTTGTTCTTCTTTTTCATCTAATCTAAATTATAGATGAGTTATAAATTACAGAACCATTTAAAAAACATCTAATTTATTGTAATGCTTATGTGGCTTTGTTGTTTAATTTAAATTTGACACTGATTTGTGATATGTAAAATAATATTTGTTATAAATTTTTTACTAAGTTGAAATTTTTTATATTCATTTCTATTATCTTGACTTCTTATTTATTTTGATTGATATTGTAATTTTTGTTATGTTTCATTTCTTTTTTTGCAATATATATGTTCTCCTATTTAGTTGTACTATAAATTTTTTTGCCTACCTCTCACAAAAATTCTAGCTTCGCCACTAAGTGCAATAGTACATCAGATCCTGACATGTCTAGCTGTTATCGAGCGTGCCATCCTCTCCAATCGAATGAGGCAATGCACACATTCCAGCTTGCGCCTTCTATTCACAATCTAGAACAAAAGTTTACAAGCATTTAATATCCTCGTACTGGTAGTGGTTTACAAATATTGTCACTGTACCAGTATAATACATATGTTAATAACTTCATTTGATTAAGAGAAAGAGAGATTACCCGGAGTTCCACAGCACATGTTTCTCTTGTCAATATGTTAAGCTTCTAAACCGATAAACCATGCACCACGTGATACATCCTCTCTGACAGCAGCAGCCTGGAAGCCATCAAAGCTCGATGCGAGCGCTAACACGGCGGACAGCTTCCAATCAACAGAGCTACACCTACGCATATATCAAAGAATACAAAGTGGTACAAATCTCACATGTCAGGTCAAGTAGAGTGCAATAATCAATGAATTTCTCTTTTTTTAAAAATTATTATAAATCAAACTGAAAATAGGATTAATAGTACAATTACGTTCTGCTCTGGATCTACGATATAGCACCGATAATACCAATAACACAGTTAGCTAGGACTAACAATCTATTTTTATTTCTCTATTATAATTTACTGAGTAAGAAGAATCTAATTCCAGTATGCACTCAGGCAACCAAGAATCTGTAAGTATTCAGTACAAGGCAACAAAAAAGGCACAAAAAGTTTCTGAAGTAGGACCTTTCTTAAAGCATATGCTGCTTAATTACCCAATGAAAAAGTTTCTGAAGTGATTCATTGGCTATTTACGAAATGCTCTTGAGGCATATGCTACTTGTAGATGAATACCCAATGAAAATTTTCTGAAGTGACTCATAAAATTATGCTCTTGAGGCATATGCTACTTGTAGATGAATACCCAATGAAAATTTTCTGAAGTGATTCGTAAAATTAAACATCCAATCACAAGAAAAGAAAGATTAATCGATTAACCTTGAAGGCATGGCACAGATTGCACCCCATGAGTTGGAGTGTAATCTGGAGAACAGACAGCGTGTAACAAAACAAAGATATCTGGATTTCCTTCTCCTTGGCATGATCGCCTTCTTGTCTTGTTTCTCCATCTGTACCTCTCCCATTTCCCAAGTTCCACAATGTACAATGGTGTGTGAGTTCAACTTTTATTGAAATTTGAAAACTAGACATGGTACAAATAGTAACATAAATGCATGAATTTAGTTTACAAAGTTCGATTGCACTTAATTTCCTTGGAATGGAACAATCAATAGGCTTAAAACAGTGAGATTAAAATAAAGCAAAATTAGCTTTCAAATGTCAACGTAATGATGACTATTTTAAGTATTTGAAACTTCCAACAAAATTGTGAAAATTTTGAAAAATGTTGATTAGAAATCTGACTTCGATTGGGAATTTTGGGTAAAAAAAGGGTTCAACTCTTTTACAAAAAGAAATTAAAAAAAATGCAAATTCCACAGTAAATGTAAATTCTAATTTCAACTGAATCTGAGTTGAAAATTTGAGTTTGCACCATTTGGATTCTCACTTCGTCTTACACAAATTCTCAACATAATCTGAGTTTACACCATCTGAATTTCAACAGCTTCTTTTTGTGGTTGGGAGCACTACATGATGCTCCTCACGGTGTTTTACGGTGTTGCTTTGATCGGGAATCAAATTTTTAGCGAGTTGGTTAAATTGGTTTGTGGTGTAGCCTATTGTTGAGTTAAATTTGGGAAATAAAAGAAATGCTAAGAAAGGTTATAAACATGCTTACAAATGGAAATGAGTTCAACTATAAAGACAAATAGATGCTAACGTCAAACTTAAATTTTAGTTAAGATCTCTCAATTTGATTATCAACGGGCTTCATTAAAAAAATTAATAGATATTACATCTTGTCAAAGCATTATACAAAACATAGAAGATCGTGTGATTTTAAAATTGTATTTCAAAGTGATAGATAAGTCATATCGGTCAATTGGATTAAATTCTCATATCAGAAAAACAACAATAATTTATAAATAGCATGATAATCATATTCAAAGAATGTGATTGGAGCGAATGTTAGATACTGTACATAAGATTACCACAGAGAAATAATTCAATTTTAAGGATTAATGGAAAAATATTGTATTGAAAGGAGAAGATTTTATTAATTAATTAGCTGCTACCAGCTGCAGAGTCACACAAAAACTATTAATTTCTTAATAATTAAACACTTGATCTTAACAATTTTGCATCACTTATTTCCAATTAATCCAAACAGATCATTAACCAGATCCTTGATGTCACCATGAGAACTCCCACCCTCTTGCACTGCAGCCAGTGCCGAGACCGCAACATTATGTGCTTTGGAGCGCATTGCCACATATTCATCTCCAACTGGCTCCATGAATTTGAACACAGCATGAGCTATCGCACTTCCCGGTACGAGTTCATGCTCTTCCTCTCTAGTGCTCCTCTTTCCTCCATCCCACACCCTAGCGACACAACCTATCACTGCCACCAATAGTTTTTCATTAATAAATTGCTCATATACGAAGGGCCACGTCAGAATTGGCATGCCCGCAGAAATGCCTTCTAGAACTGAATTCCATCCACAGTGAGTCATGAAGGCCCCAGTTGCCGGATGCGCAAGGATCGCCACCTGAGGGGCCCATCCCTTCACCACAAATCCCCTTCCAGCTATCCTATCCTCCCATCCATCAGGCATCCACTCCTCCATGTTATCTCCTCTAACAACCCAAAGAAAATTTCTTCTAGAATGTTCTAAACCAATTGCCAATTCATGAAGTTGTTCAGATTTGAAGTAGCACTGGCTGCCGAAGCTTACAAAAACAACTGATCCATCCTCCTTGCCATCAAGCCACCTCAAGCAACCAACATCTCCCTTGCCTCCACGATGGATAAGTCGATCTACAATGTTAGTGTTGCAAAAGGAGACTGGACCTATAAAATAGGCTCTTTTCGTTTGAACCCTTTCATACTCCTTGCAGTACTCACTTTCGAGCGCACGAAATGTATTAAACACAATACCAAAAACATCGGGCCAAGATCCAAACAGGCTATCAAAAATTTTGTCTGTCACCTCATCATGCCCGATGCGATAATTTGGTAACTCACGAACCGGCATCTTTATTTTTGGGCCTGGTAGATCTGGCACTGTAATATGGTCGACATCAACGCTCATACTTTGTTGCATATCGTAAATACGCTTAAAAACAACAAGAGGAAATGCGCCACAAGTAAAGAAAAGAATGCAAGGGATGCCAAATTGAGCAGCAACACTATGGGCCCAGTAAAACATAGCATCTGACACCACAACATCTGGCTTGTATTTACTGAGAAGCTCTTCGTGAGCTGGTCGAATCAACAATGATGATTCATTGATCAGCATCGTCTCTTCCTTTGAACCGACTCCCATAGTGTCAACAATGGTCTTTGTGCTTTCAGATGGGAAGGGATAGGTGAGAATTTGCACTTGGCCAAGTGACGTGTCGATTAGCGCCGCATCACCCGGTGTTACGACCATGGTGGGTTCTACATCGGGATGGGCCACCACAAGGAGCTTTGCGAAGTCTGTCATCGGGATGAGGTGGCCTCTCGACATGTGAGGGATCAAGAACACACGACATTTTTTGTTGGAATTGTTGTGATTGAGTTCCATGACTTGTATGAGATAGAAGCGACTTGTTGAAATATAGATGATTTGACAGAAATGGAGAAATGCTTAGTGTTGTATTTTCTTTGATGGCTTACTTGTTTATATAACTGGAAGTGGCACGTCATAGTACCTTCAGTTTTCACTTTTCAGAAGACACGTGGACGTATAAACATGCATTAATCGTTGCCTTAGACGAGATAGGAGTAGGTCTTAAGTTCAATTAGCTCTATCACCGTACAATTAGCATCAAGATCTATACGCACGGAAATTGATACAGTCTTGCACGGATTTTGATGCACGTGACACGAATCTTGATGCAGATCGGATGGTCATCACACCCATCGAACCAAGGTAGGTCCGATGGGCATCGGACCTACTCTCATTCCTGTCTTAGACACCTTTTCGAAAAGAAAGAAACTGAAATAAGTGACTACGTACCTTTTTGGAAAGAGAAAAAGAAAGATATACTTGTATTGATGGTATTTCCTTTGGAACCCCTTGTTTTCCGGTAGGTGTTAAATGCTTAAGGAGTTAAGGGTTTGTACTGTTTAATCTAAATGGACAATATATATTGAGTGAGGCTATGGTGCTATGCATAGCACGGATGGCTAGTGTACTACGGCTCAATATGGTACTTTTAAAATTCTAACGGTCGATCCGACCGTTCAATGTGATAACCATATGAATATGTACTTGCAAACTTAATTTTATATTTTTTCGAATTTTTTTACTATTTTTTTAGATAGGTAGAATTTTGATGGTCCATATTTTTCAAAAAACACTCATTTTTCTACCTATCTAAAAAAATAGTAAAAAAAATCGAAAAAATATAAAATTAAGTTTGCAAGTACATATTCATATGGATATCACATTGAACGGTCGGATCGACCGTTATAATTTTAAAAAGTACCATATTGAGCCGTAGTACACTAGCCATCCGTGCTATGCATAGCACCATAGCCTCACTCATATATATTTACTAATAGAATGACAGTAACACTAGTAAATTTTATTTGCTGCAAATTTTAATGGCGTATATACTGAAGATATAGTGTAGCGCAGTTTTGTTTTAGAGCAGTGCTATAGTACACTTAATATTCAAACAAAAAATTATTTAGAGGGTCACAGGTTTGGTCAGTTGGTGATGTTTTAGTTAGAATTGGTCTGTGTATAAAGGATTAGAATTGTAAGAAACATTATTATTTATGTAATAAATGTCTTTGCTTCAGTATTTGACTTTTTGTTCTTTTTAATTCATGAAGAACCAATTTAACTCTTTAATGGAGTCAATTTATGTAATAAAACTGTCGAAGGCAGCTAGATGAAAAAAAAACTTTATTTGTTACAAATATGGATATTGCTCAGGCCGATTGTGCTCATCTTCTTAGATAGTTAATGGATGATTGCAATTGAAACATTAACACAATAGCAATAATATAATTTTTTTTTCATTTTTTAGTAATCAACTGCAGGACCACTTTACATGAGAGCATACAGCTAAAATAATAATAAAAGATGATAACAGTAATGATAAAAGAGGAGGGATCCACTTAAAACATTTGTAAGTTACAATATCATACAACAATTCAGTTTTGTGATTTTCAAAGTCCAAACAGTCGATCTAAACCGTTCAACATGATATTTACATTAAAATGTGCTTGGAGATCAAATTTTATATTTTTATTTTGAATTTTTTTACTATTTATTGAATATTTTACAAAACTGCTGTTATTCAATAGTCCAGTATTGTCTAAAAAATAGTTTTGTAAAATACTTAATAAATAGTAAAAAAATTCAAAAAAATGTAAAATTTGATCTCCAAACACATTTTAATATAGAGTTCTGAGTATTTTGGATCGACTATTTGAACTTTTAAAATCACAAAACTAAATTGTTATAAGATGTTGTAACTTACAAATCTTGTAAATGGATCTCTTCTCATGATAAAAAGACGTGCATAAGTTTTGGAATCCTTGCCAGCTGCCATAAGATTACAAATTAATTAATAGGGAACACTGGAATGTTAAGAAACGATCTTCCAGTGCTGGATTGGGGTATTGACCCACTTCTAGACGATGATTTTGGCGTTGTCAGAGATTTAAATTAGTATCATTATCAGAACCAGCGGCAGTCAGATTGAGGGTAGTCGTGTCTGCAATTCTGATGGCACAGAAACCTGTCGACCACACCTCCGTCCACTTCACCAAATCATTGAGGCGGTTCGGGTTGTATGGAACTAAGCTCCCCCGACGTATTCATGTAGAAATTAAACAAGGGTTTTATATATCTTCTGAACATCCCGTCTAAGCGCAAGGAAATAACAAAGTACGTTGTTGGAAGCTATCAATTAGTAGTTTCAACCCAATGCAACTAAAATTAGTACATCCCAGCACTGACTAAGAAATTCAACAAGTAAAATACCTTTTGAGTCATCCATCCAAACTCCGAAACTCTGTGTTCAATCCTAACTAATTGAATCTGCAGTTATGAAAGCTTAATTACACCTCTTCTCAGAACACAGTACACAATTTGAGAAAGTTTGTATCAGTATTTTCTAAACTTACAAGAGCTACAGCCCCAATTAAACCATAGAGTGCAGCGAGGGAATAGTAGATCAGATCCTGACACGTCCAGCTGTTATCGAGTGTGACATCCTCTCCAATCGAATGACAATGCACACATTTCCAGCTTGCGCCTTCCATTCACAATCTAGAACAAAAAGTTGACAAGCATTTAATAGCCTCTTACTGGTAGTGGTTTACAAATATTGTCATTGTACCAGTATAATACATATCTTAAGAACTCCACCATTTAATTAAGAGAAAGAGAGATTACCCGGAGTTCCACAACACATGTTTCTCTCGTAAATATGTTAAGCTTAACTGATAAACCATGCACCACATGATACATCCTCTCTGACAGCGGCGGCCTAGAAGCTATCAAAGCTCAATGCAAGCGCTAACATGGCGGACGGCTTCCAATCAATAGAGCTACACCTACGCATTTATCAAAGAATACAAAGTGGTACAAATCTCACATGTCAGGTCAAGTAGAGTGCAAAAAATTATTATAAACCAAACTGAAAATAGGATTAATAGTACAATAACATTCTGCCCTGGATCTACGATATAGCACCGATATACCAAATAACACAGCTAGCTAGGACTAACAATCTATTTTTATTTCTCTATTATAATTTACTAAGTAAGAAGAATCTAATTCCAGTATGCACTCAGGCAACCAAGAATCTGTAAGTATTCAATACAAGGAAAAAAAAGGCACATAAAAAGTTTCTGAAGTAGGACCTTTCTTAAAGCATATGCTGCTTAATTACCCAATAAAAAAAAAAAATTAAGTGACTCATTGGGTATTCAAGAAGCTCTTGAAGCATATGCTACTTGTAGATGAATACCCAATGAAAATTTTCTGAAGTGATTCGTAAAATTAAACATCCGATCAAAAGAAAAGAAAGATTAATCAATTAACCTTGAAGGCATGGCGCGGCTTGCACCCCATGAGTTGGAGCGTACTCTGGAGAACAGACCGCGTGTAACGAAACAATGAACTCTGGTTTTCCTTCTCCTTCACGTGTAACGAAACAAAGACCTCTCCCATTTCCCAATTTCCACAATGTACAATGGTGCTGGAACCCTAGCTCCGAAGCCCGTCCAGCTTGCTTTCTTTGAGATACAAATTTGTTAAGAGATAAGTTTAAAAATAACCCTAGCAATAGAAATGTCAAAATGAAGAGCAAATAGAGGCGAATGAATTGGAGCAATCGGTAAGAAGATCGATAACATAGTGAAAAGTATTGAAGGAGAAAGGTTTCAAAAAGTTGGGGGAGGGAGAGAGGGTGCGACGTGGACAGGAAAGAAAGAAGTTGAGCAAATAGAAATGATGCTTTTCGCCAGTGTGTCAATTAGAAAACAATTTCTTATAAGAAATTGGAAAGAAACATTTCTAAATAAGAAATTGTGTTATTTAGAAATTGAGTAAAAAATGCCACATCAGATTAGAAATCAGAATAATTTCTGAATTGTAGATGCTCATACTTTATCTGTGTCTTCTTATGGGTCGGCCGACCCTGGTCTTGTTCGAGTTTATTATATTCCCCGAACCAAACACTCGGCCAAGCTTTTGTAGGCACCCATATCTAGTAAATTATCAAATTTTAAGTACAATCTTTTGAGTTATTTGGCCATCCAAAAAAATGCCCAAAACAAAACTGCAAGTCTGCAACATAACAGGACTAGAAAAAAAAAACCAATCAAATAAAATTATTTCCAGCTTCTCAGAGTGGTACCATCTTTGCCAACTAAATACCGTTACTAAAATTACCAAAACAATACAAAACTCACTATTGAAAATTATATATAATACCAGAAAAAACGCCTGCACAATTTTTTGTAGTATATATACCTCATTAGCATTCCTGATTAATGAAACCATTGTCAAGCTTCCACCAAGGTTTACCCTTTGCCTTCTCCTCTCCAGTATTCTCAGTACTCAAAAGCTCTTCTTTGTCATCTCGCCTTGGATCATATCTCCATTCCAACCTCTCCAGTAACTCTTTTTCCCTCCACCGGGCAACCACCTTCGGCCCCTCCTCTTTCACCTTCCCACCCAAAACCTCCCTCCAACAAAACCCCACATCTCCATGCCTTTTAATACCATTATCTCCTTTCAATTCTCCGATTACCACACTCTTCACACCTTTTCGCCTCATTTTAATTAAAACCCTCACAAATTCTAAATCATCTGACACAACAACAGCAAATTTAACTCGCTGCTGGTTCTCCAATTCTCTACAAAGATGCACAGTCTTATCTCCTCCCACTAAAACCCTAAACCCAGCCCGCTTTACCTCATCAATAGCGTTCTCGCACCGACCGAACAGTTCTCTGTTCGCCTTCTCATATCTGGATAAATTTAACGAGAGTTGGCCGGATAAGATGCATAGGCGGCGACCAGTGGCAGACCCAAGACGTTGCAATCGTCTCTCATGCTCTGGTGAGTGAACCGAGGTGAAGTGGTGGGCTAGGGTTTGGTGCGAGGGGAAGGCACGACCGCACAATCGACAGCGGAAGGGAGGCTGGAGAGGTGGCGAGGGGGAAATGCGATGGGATGGGGAAGAGAAGGCGAGGGAAGGAGAAAGGAGATGGCCGAATGAAGCAGCGGCAAGGCGTAGGCGCACAGAAATGTCGTACAGAGAGAGGCGGCGATAGGTGGAGGTGGGTGGTATGGATTTGAGATCCCAGAAAAGAGCGACAGAGGAAAGGGAAGGGGAGGTGGAGGTAGAGAGGGTTTTGCGAGAGAGGAGGTGAAAGAGATGCAGAGAATTGATGTGGTGGGATATTTTCATGGCCGACTGGGAAAGCGAATCGGTTTTTTATTTATCTACCTATTTCGATTGTCTGGATGTATGTATACAGCGAGAAATATGTTCATAATTTTATTGTGTTTATAATTTTAAGTATTTTTAATTTTAAAATTCAAAATTGTTGTTACCGAATTTTCTCCATAGTATAAGTAAAAAATAAAGGGGGAATTTCATGTATATCCCTCAAAAGTTTCAATATTACGTATTTATTCCTCCAAAATCAATAATTACATATTTATCCTTGAAAATTGTACAAACTCACATAGTTGTCCAATCTAACTCTATAACATATAAAATATCTCTAAAATAATTAAATAATATTTTTATAACATTGAAATTTATTTTACAATATTAATTAAGAATATGTTGATCATTATGCCATTCGTTTATGTCACTTTAGTCTGCCTAAGTTATCTTCTCTTTAAGGCGTCGAACATCCCGCTTCTCTCTCCAAACGTTCCAAATAACAGATTTCTCCCCACCTTCTCTTGTCGCCTCCCCTCTCATAGATTTCTGCCACCCCTCGCTGCTTTAATTTTTCCATCTTCGTTTGGAGAGAGAGGCGAGAGTTTTGGCGTCTCAGAGAGAAGAGAACCCAAGCGGACTAAAAAGACATAAACGAAGGGCATAATGGTCAATATATTATTAATTATTTATTTTTGGAGGTATTTGATATGTTATAGAGTTAGATTGGACAAATATGTGAGTTTTTACAATTTTCAAGGATAAATATGTAATTACTGATTTTAGAGGGATAAATATGTAATATTGAAACTTTTGAGGGATATACATGAAATTCCCCCAAAAATAAAAATTAGACATACCACTTCATGGATTGGTTTGTATCTCATTTCATATACTAACTATGGATTTTATTCAGCGGACTTGCATGTACCCAATTGTATATTTTCCCCGTAAGTTTTCACTGTTTCACTTTATAAATTGCTAATGTTCTCAACGGGTTGAACTAGAGAAAAATCACGGGAAAAATTTATTGTTGGGTCCATGTAAGTTTGCTGGAAAAGTCAACAATTAAGATATGAAACAAGATACGGATCATGGTATGAGTTTAATTTTTTTTTTTATGTTATGGGAAAACAATTAATTGAGGTATGAAATCACATACGGACCATAGTATGGGTTTAATTTTTATTTTTTTTTATGCTATCGAAAAAGATATTGGTTGCTATGGACTTTCATATTTTGGACGGACTGTTAAGGAGAATTTTTCGAGCATTTTGTTCCCAATACTTTAAATAATAAAAACATATTGTATATGTGAATATTATTATATAAAGTATTCAAAAAATGTAATTCATATTTGAAAATTTAGAAGAGGATTTATATTTTTCAGAAAGTCTAGTGAGTACACACACGTGGTATATTTTTTTTACTAGAGAGTGAAACAAATATGTATGATGGATGGATCATAAACCTTCAGAAACTTATTAGAAAAAATAATGAGAACCCAACACCTTCCTCCTTCAAAGGAACACACCTGTGAAAAATAATGAGGATTGGTTTTATCTAATAGGAAAAACTTTGGTAATTTTTTTATTTTACTTTAAAAAATATATGAATAAATGTGAAATAATTTATACTATTTTTGTATTATTTTGTAGGTTGTGGGACCTACCACTTCATTCGTGAAACTATTCCCTACACAGCCACATTTGTTTTCTGAGCAATTTGAAAGGGCAAAATGGCTATTTGTGCCATTGTGTGCTCTGGGACATTGGATTCTTACAGCAATTGATTTGAAAAACAAAAAAAATCAGCTGTACAACTCCTTGGATGATCAAGAGGGAAACAAGTATTAGTTCAATCCACATATTAATACAATGCACTTGGTCAAATATTATTGTCTTGGAGGCTAGGTGAGTACTATTATTTATTCTCAGTAGATGTACAAATAGTTTTGTGTCATGTTATGAATATGTACTTATATTGTTTTGAATAGTTTCAGTGTCCTTGTATGAATACTTCAATATTGTTGTATTAATATACACTTACCTGCAATAATTATTTTATGTGTTAATCAGAAGATGAAGAATGGAATAATGTTGAGTATAATTCGGATGGATTGCCCACACCAAGAAGGTTCAAATGACTACGCTATTTTTGTTATTCGAATAATGGACTACCTCAGCAGAAATGCGCCATTTGATTTTGATCAGGTTATTTTTGTTATTTTCCCATTTTAAATTTATATGATTTGATTAGGTTTAATTCTTTTTTGTTAACTAATTATTTTTTTGTGTTAAAAATGTTAGACCATGATAAGAAGGAGTGTCTCCTTCTCGCTTTTCGTATTATGGTTGGCGATAGGAATGATTTAAGATTTGGACCTAATATGTGATCTGTAAACTATTTTTTTTTCTTGGTGCTACTGTGATGCTTGGAGAAACTGAAATTGAAACTGTCATTTGCTAGGTTAACTGTGATTGGGAAACTTTTTTTATAAGTTTGGAGAAACTGTTTTGTGCATTGGTAAACTGCCATTTGTTTCAGTAAACTGTGATATTTTGTTCTTATATGATTGGGCATCTTTGGCCAACTTTGGCTAGTTAATAGCTTTGATATTGATGGTTGTAAACAATATTGTCTTGTTTTAATATTTGTCATGAATTTGTCTTGATATTTTTTTGTATATTTGTTTGAAAATTTATTTAACATTAATATTCTTACATCAATTCATAGGTATGAATACTTAAGATATTCTCAAGCATATTTGTGAATACAAATGCTAATATGATTACTATTATCTAATACATACAAAAAAATTTAAAGACAAATTTTTGTTCATAAGAATACACACTTTCACGCATAAGTATGAATACTAAGTGTTTTAGATATCAATAATGTATCTAAACTAAGTATGAAAAGAATAATAACATAAAGAAGTAGTTATGAATACTTCATTACTTAACAATTGTTACATACCGTTTCATATATTAATAGTTTGAAAATACAAACAATATGTATGGATATTTTCAATTTAGAAATTCACACTTCAGTAATTAGTTATGAATACTTGAAATGATAGGGATCCGTATAGGTTCTCATTTATACGTCGTTATTATTCCCCAAATAAGTGGTCCCCATTTACATATTGGTTACAAGATAGGTAGTGGTCCCTAGTTACATATTATGTATGTTTTTTGAAGAGTACTTTGTCACATATATAATCGTACTTTAGTTTGTAGGTATGAATGCTTTACATTTCATATATGAATTAATTTAAAAGAATTTAATAAATGAATGTAGCGCTGAAAGTGTGATCCGCGTGACTTTTTGTGTTTGTGGTCCCCAAACCTTTGCGCGAAAGTCACTTATGCCGCCAGTAACCGTAATTAGCGCGTCAGTTAGTGGTCCCCCATCCAGGCTAATGTCGCTTTCAGGAGTCGTTAGCGGTCTTCCCTGGTCGTTACTGATCCCCAAAAGTAATGGTCCCCATTTATATAGTGGTCCCCAAATGTAATGATCCCCTCCAGTTACTCTGTTTGTTTGCGAATACCATACAACATAAATATTCCAACTTTATTGCGTAGGTATGAATACCTTACATTTTAGTGATGAATAAATGTTTGTCAAAATTTGAATTTTGCCACTTGTGCCGCCAGTAACCGTAATTAGCGTGTCAGTTAGTGGTCCCCGTCGTACTTTGCGCGTTAGTTAGGGAAGGGCGTTTAGGGGACAGAATGGCGGAGACTATTAGTCGCTCCCTACATTATATTCTCAAAATTAATTCATAATATCTGAAATAAATTTATAAATATTAAAGAGGAGGAACTAAACTTAGAATCTGTATCCCCTCAGTTTATCTGACAGTACAATTAGGACCGGATCTAAGAGTACAATTAGAAAATCTAAATTGTTCTTTAACTATGGCACAAATCAAGCCACTAACCTTAAAAAAAAACTATGGCACAAATCTCAGAATTCCTTTAGATTCTGAAAATATATTTACAAAAGACACCGTTCTTTCCTACTTTTACGATGTAGGGTCCTTCCTACTTGTATCCTGAGGGATGCCTCAACTAAAGCCATCTCTCAATTTACTTAAATTTAATTGTACAGATCTTAAATCAACGACATAAAACAATTATTCAATAGTTTAGGTCTCCAGTATCCACAAACCAAATGTTTAAATTAAGAAATGGCAGGGGCCGCGCGAACGCGTACCCCCTCTATAACAAATTACGACGTCCACTCTGCCACTTGGGCAGATGGTAGGCCAGAGCTCCCACCAAGTGCAATGTGGGCCCCTAGCCTAGGCCATGAGCCTTCTTGATCGCTCATTGACCCCGTCCAGGTAAGTACCTTTGTACGACGCACCCCTCCCCTGTTTTATAACCCCTGCTCCGCTCCCACATTTACTAACGCATGCATGTGGGACTAAACAAGCGAGCGAATGATACTAATGAGAACCGGATTGCGCTCTTTTGGGCGTCTGTATCTACTATCTGCTACGGTTCCATCATCTGTACCGTCTATTTAATGAACGGCTTGGATATTGAATTGCTTATTTCTCCCTGGTGCGGTGGTGCCAGCCCCGTTGCTTCAAACGAACACTTAATTTGATCTCGCTCTCTATTATTTCTTTATTCTTTTCTTGTTTCTTTTCTCATCAGTGTTAAACAGATCGAGGTCTCTGAAATACTCGAAATTCTCTAAAATTGTTCCGTTAATTGCTAGTACAAGGCTGGTTCTAGGAAATTTGCTTCTCAAATTTTATCATTGTACTAGTGTCGTACCTTTGAATCTGCTTACCTATATGCGCCAGTGTATACTTTGATTTGAAGTCCTAACTCTTTTTGTATATTCGGATTGAATCTCTGTTGTGGAAATTAGTGCTTGCTATATTTACATGTGCTTTTTTTTTGTTGATTGAATTGTACTTTTTACCCATGCTTCTTTTTTGTCAACTGAATTGTAATTTTTATAAATAATGTTCATTCACTGTAATTTTTATAAAAAAATATTTATTTTGTCGAAGCTAGGCATTCTGCTAAGTATTTGCCGAAATTTTTATTAATACCCTAAAAAAAAATAGCAAATCTACCCTCCGCATTGAATTTTTTTTTTTAAAATAACCTAACTGCCCCACGTTGGGACGGTTTGCTTCTTTTTTATTTTAATTTTTTTTACAGATGTTTAGCTGACCGCCCCACAGTGGGATGGTTTGCTATATATATATAGGCATTTGCTTCGGTGGACATAAGGACCTATTTGTAAAATGAACATATTTGTATTTTCAAAGTTCAAACAATCGATCCGACCGTTCAACATTATCTCCATATTAAAATGTACTTGGAGGTCAAATTTTACATTTTTTTTGAATTTTTTTACTATTTATTAAGATGGTTACAAAATCGTTGTTTTTCAATGGTCTGAAAATAACGATTTTGTAACCATCTTAATAAATAGTAAAAAAATTCAAAAAATGTAAAATTTGACCTCCAAGTACATTTTAATATGGAGATAATGTTGAACGGTCGGATCGATTGTTTGAACTTTGAAAATAAAAATATGTATATAGAGAATGGCTAATATCAAAACGTTTGTTCCTGGGCTCAGGAACAAACGGTTCCGTTCTCCAATTTCCAAAGTTCAAACAACAAATTCAAACCGTTAGATGTTCAATCTATATTAAAATGTGCTTGGAGACCAAATTTTACATTTTTTGGAATTTTTTTACTATTTATTAAGCTAGTTTGAAAACCGCTGTTTTTCAATGCTGCAGAAATTTCATAAAAACAGCGGTTTTCAAACCAGCTTAATAAATAGTAAAAAAATTCCAAAAAATGTAAAATTTGGTCTCCAAGCACATTTTAATATAGATTGAACATCTAACAGTTTAGATTTGTTGTTTGAACTTCGGAAATTGGAGAACAGAACCGTTTGTTCCTGAGTTCAGGAACAAACGTTTTGATATTAGCCATTCTCTCTATATATATATATATAGCAAACTGTTCCACTGTGGGCCGGTTTGGTAAACATCTGTAAAAAAAAAGCACAAATTTACTAATAAAAATTTCAAACATTTTCCCCACTAAACATCTCTAAAAAAATTGACAAATTCTATGCACACTAAACATATATATATTTATAGCAAGCATCCGTAAAAAAATAGCAAACCGCCCCAACGTGAGGCAGTTAGGTTATTTAAAAAAAAATTAATACCGAGGGTAGATTTGCTATTTTTTTAGGGTATTAATAAAATTTCGAAAGTATTTGATTCAAATTTATGTATTTTACCTCTATGGGACGCGCACTGGTAAATGGTACAGGGTCAAGACGATTGTTTTTGTGCTGAAAACTGTGCAGTTATTCGTGTAGCAAGTCAAGGCGGTTAAAATAAAAATAAAAATCATAAAGAATATACGATTTCGATCTTTTGATGCATAGAAAGTAGTGTTTTGCAAACGGGCACGGGCGGGCGGGCACGGGCAAAACCCGGGGCGGGTCATGGGCAACGCGGGTCGCGGGCGACACGGGACGGGTTAGCACGGGTATTTTTTTGAAAAACCCTACCCGGCCCCTCTCAAACCCCCCGGGCAACACGAGTCATGATAAGCGTAAATTATATACACATTTGATCTAGTTTTTATCATAAAATAACTCCAATTATCATGTATTTTGAATATAAAAGGAAAAAATTACACCTAGAATCAAGTTACTGCGGTAGTTTGGCTTTAAAATGCAGGAAAAGACGAAAAATGATGTAATTAAGGCTGAGTGCGGATCAACCACCCGCACTGAGATTCAGTGCGGACGCACTCAGTACTTAGCCGATTTTCCAACCTCTCAGCGCAAGCCAGGATTTTTCCCGAGCGTAATGCGTCCGCACTCACACGCCAATGCGGGTCATCCATCCGCATTCGGTACTTAGTCGGATTTTCAGAAACTGCAGAAGCTCAGCAGTGCGGGTCCTTCACCCGCACTCCCACCAGTGCGGACGCACTCAGAAGATTACGCAGGATTTTCACCAAGTTAAATAAGGAAAGTTGAATCCAGTGCGGGTCCTTCACCCGCATTCTCAGCCAGTGCGGACGCACTGAACACGCAGACAGCAAAAAATTTACCCGGTTTCAACACTGTTTCTATTTTTGGCACTCCAAGGACACGTTTTAAGAAGCCAAAAAATAGCAATACTTGCCAGGAAAGAAAGGCCAAAAAGAGCACCCACTAACTCCACATTCTAGCCTCTAAATTGGACATGATCTCTTGCTATAAAAGGGCTAGAACTTTCCCTTCCAAATCATCCACCAAACTATCTATCCATCCCACAACACATCTCATTCTCTCTCTACACACAAATCTTAGCAATATTTTCTGAAGAAGGTGAAGCTTTCAAGCAAGGAGAAGAAGGGTTTCTTGAGCAAGATTCGGCAAGATTGAGGTTCTAGATTCAAAGGGTGTAATTATTCTTTATTTCATTTCCTCTTGTTATTTGCCAAACTTTGCCATGTTTCTCTCCAAGAGGGAGTAGTTCTCTCTCTAGGGGTTTAGGTCAATGCATGAACTTGTTTAATTATATTTTATTCGATTATTTGCTTTTATTATGATTGTTTTATCGGATTTGATTGTTAATTTCTGTGATTTAAATAATTTGTGTTAAATACATAATTAGTACTTGAATTGTAGCATCTCGTTTTGGTTTCAAAAGAACCAAAATTGACTAGGATCAATAGGATAGTACCAAATTATGAATGCAAATACCTTAGGTTTTAGATTAAGATTCTAACCAATTTAATCTAAGCCGGAACTACAGAAATTAAGGTTAGGGACTTGGTGAAGGACCTAACCGTGAAGTCAAACCCTAATTAGGACATCTCAAATCGAGTCGGATATTGGTATCATGGACTTAATTGAGAAGTACCAATATTCGAGGAGAGGAGAGACTAACAAGAGCTTATGGTCTAAGTAGCTAGGGTGAAGGACCTAACCGTGAAGTCCGAATTACTTAGACACGTTATTAATTCATGAAAGTGACCCTTAATGACATATTAGGTTAGAAACCTCATCAAATCATACATGAATTTAAGCAAATACCGAATAAATAGAATTAGCAAGGGATTGTAGACCAAAGACCCCTAGATTCTCTAAACCTTGAAAACAAACCAACTTTTCTCTCTTTTACTTTTACTTTTAATTGTTTAAAACTCCTTTCGGGTATTGAACCCAACCTTAGAACTTTTACTACAAACCCCCCCAATTTACTTTATTGCACTTTACTTTCTTTCTTTTCTGAAATTTATAATCTAAAGTTGAAAATTTAGTATTTATCTTACTCCTTGTGGTTCGATACCCGATAATATACTACACGGTAGGATTGTATACTACACGGTAGGATTGTATACTTTGGTGGATATGGCTCGCTTGGAAGGGGCAAGATTGATTCGATTTGATGATATCCAAGAGTCTTGGATCAATTTGGGACCGGGTGAAATCCGACACCGGTTGCCTCTCCAAACTCAACTTGACCCTATAAACTACAACACATGGAAGATAGTTGATGAGCCACTTGATCCACAACAGCCACCTCCACCGCCACATCCTGAATTACAAGCAGAGGCGCCACAACCCGCTGCCCCGGCACAACCACCACAAGAAGGGCCAACAATGCAACAGATGTGGGAGTTCATGCAGACTATCCACACCTCCATCGGCGACTTGCGCATCCACATAGATGGCCGCATGGATACCTTCGAGCGCCGTATGGATGAGGTGGAGGCCGAGGCCGCAGCCGCCAATTACTATGCACGCCAAGGGGTCATGCACAACAACCCAGATTATGAAGATGACCCGCCTACTCCACCATACCAAAGGAGGGCCGCCACTAGAAGGGAGCAAGAGTTGGCTCAACAGCGTGAGGCAGCAGCTGCAGCCGCACAAGCCGCACAACAACAAGAAGAGGAGGAAGAAGATGAAGAAGAGGTAGACGGGGAAGAAGAGGAAGAAGGGGAAGAGGAGGAAGAAGGAGAAGAAGAAGATGATGAGGATGATGACGGAGGATCCGACATGGATGCGGAGTGATCCCGCACTACACCACCACCACCACATTTAGCTAGAGTATATCATGTTTCTTCTCTCTTATTTAGTTTATTTTAAGCACTGAGGACATTGCTTTATTTAAGCTTGGGGGATGGGAAGAAATTGTATCTGCATGCATATTTATTTTAATTTTATTTTAATTTTTTAGGATTTATAACCTTGATTTTTACTTGACCATGAATAAGGTTAGTAATTTTGAACTTAGTTGATTGAAATTGCGAACTTGTCAAGATGTTTTACGAGGTTATGAAAAATAGAGTCTTGCATAATTGGACTTAATTGTCTAAACATGCATAAAGTATAAAATCACGTTTAATTTTGTGTTAAAAGTTGGAAAAAATAAATGCTTTGATAAAATTTGAATGATTTTTCGAAAATTAACCATTTTAATGCGAATTTTAACAAATTTTTAGAAATACCCTTGGAATAGTTTGAAATAAACCACATAATTTGGCGAAAAACTTTGTGGAAATAAAGGATTACGAATTTGAAACATTAGGAATTTAAATTTATTAAGGAAGCCATTTAGATGTGATGTGAATTAATACCTTCGATGTGTGTATTTTTGCAAAAAGTGTTGAAAATATTTTAAAAAAATTGAAATTTTTGACTCCGCTTACCTATGATACGGCGATATGACGTACTTATGGTTATGAGTCATTGGCACTCCTGCTCCACTAGTCTCCCGATAAAATTAACATTCGTGTTGGTGGAAGGGTTAGACTATGAGCATGCAAAGCACCCTTGAATTAGAACGGTTGGGTACAGTTAACTACTTGTAACTAACCGGTGCTTAAATGAGGATTGGGAAAATAGTGCCATGAAAGAAAAGAAAAATAGAAAAATCAAGTTCAAAAGAAAAAGAACAACAAAAATGTGAATTTTGCAATATACCAAGTTTGGGGGATTTCTTCTTCACAAATAAAATTGCATATCTTTTAATAAATTTGGATGAATAAAGTTTGCAAATTCTAAACCTTTAAGGAAACGAAAGTTAGAGTAATCGAATTGTGGGGTGAAGTATGATTAACCAAGGGTTGAACTTTAAATTTGTAGAAATTTACATTGAGATTTTTAATTTTAGTAAAATCATACGAATTTTTCAAAGTCTTGAAGGAAAATATACTTGATATAGGGGTTAAATTTGAGATCGAATTGTAGTCCAAGTTTAGATATTGCTTGAGGACAAGCAAGGTTCAAGCTTGGGGGATTTTGATAAGCGTAAATTATATACACATTTGATCTAGTTTTTATCATAAAATAACTCCAATTATCATGTATTTTGAATATAAAAGGAAAAAAAATTACATCTAGAATCAAGTTACTGCGGTAGTTTGGCTTTAAAATGCAGGAAAAGACGAAAAATGATGTAATTAAGGCTGAGTGCGGATCAACCACCCGCACTGAGATTCAGTGCGGACGCACTCAGTACTTAGCCAATTTTCCAACCTCTCAGCGCAAGCCAGAATTTTTCCCGAGCGTAATGCGTCCGCACTCACACGCCAATGCGGGTCATCCATCCGCATTCGGTACTTAGTCGGATTTTCAGAAACTGCAGAAGCTCAGCAGTGCGGGTCCTTCACCCGCACTCTCACCAGTGCGGACGCACTCAGAAGATTACGCAGGATTTTCACCAAGTTAAATAAGGAAAGTTGAATCCAGTGCGGGTCCCTCACCCGCACTCTCAGCCAGTGCGGACGCACTGAACACGCAGACAGCCAAATTTACCCGGTTTCAACACTGTTTCTATTTTTGGCACTCCAAGGACACGTTTTAAGAAGCCAAAAAATAGCAATACTTGCCAGGAAAGAAATGCCAAAAAGAGCACCCACTAACTCCACCTTCTAGCCTCTAAATTGGGTAAGATCTCTTGCTATAAAAAGGGCTAGAACTTTCCCTTCAAATCCATCCACAATCCACTACCATTCTCTCTCAACACACACAACTCAGCCATATTTTCTGACGAAGGTGAAGCTTTCAAGCAAGGAGAAGAAGAGTTTCCTGAGCAAGATTCGGCAAGATTGAGGTTCTAGATTCAAAGGGTGTAATTATTCTTTATTTCATTTCCTCTTGTTATTTGCCAAACTTTGCCATGTTTCCCTCCAAGAGGGAGTAGTTCTCTCTCTAGGGGTTTAGGTCAATGCATGAACTTGTTTAATTATATTTTATTCGATTATTTGCTTTTATTATGATTGTTTTATCGGATTTGATTGTTAATTTCTGTGATTTTAATAATTTGTGTTAAATACATAATTAGTACTTGAATTGTAGCATCTCGTTTTGGTTTCAAAAGAACCAAAATTGACTAGGATCAATAGGATAGTACCAAATTGTGAATGCAAATACCTTAGGTTTTAGATTAAGATTCTAACCAATTTAATCTAAGCCGGAACTACAGAAATTAAGGTTAGGGACTTGGTGAAGGACCTAACCGTGAAGTCAAACCCTAATTAGGACATCTCAAATCGAGTCGGATATTGGTATCATGGACTTAATTGAGAAGTACCAATATTTGAGGAGAGGAGAGACTAACAAGAGCTTATGGTCTAAGTAGCTAGGGTGAAGGACCTAACCGTGAAGTCCGAATTACTTAGACACGTTATTAATTCACGAAAGTGACCCTTAATGACATATTAGGTTAGAAACCTCATCAAATCATACATGAATTTAAGCAAATACCGAATGAATAGAGTTAACAAGGGATTGTAGACCAAAGACCCCTAGATTCTCTAAACCTTGAAAACAAACCGACTTTTCTCTCTTTTACTTTTACTTTTAATTGTTTAAAACTCCTTTCGGGTATTGAACCCAACCTTAGGACTTTTACTACAAAACCCCCCCAATTTACTTTATAGCACTTTACTTTCTTTCTTTTCTGAAATTTATCATCTAAAGTTGAAAATTTAGTATTTATCTTACTCCTTGTGGTTCGATACCCGATAATATACTACACGGTAGGATTGTATACTTGCGATCTAAACCGAAAGTGTATTTGAGGATAAAGCTTTTTACATATACCCTTTGCACGTATCAAGTTTTTGATCTTTGGGCATACCGGACCGCATTCAAAACACCCATAGGTATGACTCCTTTCAAACTTGTGTATGGAAAAGCATGCCATTTGCCGGTCGAGCTTGAGCATAAAGCCTATTGGGCAATAAAGGCTCTAAACTTCGACATGAGGGCAGCCGGTGAGAAGAGGATCCTCAATCTACACGAATTGGAGGAATTGCGCCTTGATGCATATGAAAATGCCAAGTTATACAAAGAAAAGACAAAAAGATGGCACGACAAGCATATCATGAGGCGAGATTTTCAAGAAGGAGACACGGTTCTCTTGTACAACTCAAGACTCCGACTCTTTCCCGGAAAATTGAGATCACGGTGGACCGGGCCATACAAGGTAAGGAAGGTGTTTAACCATGGTGCAATTGAGATTGAGAACGACAAAATTGGACCATTTAAGGTAAACGGACATCGTCTCAAACATTTTAATTATGAAAATCCCATAGGTGAGATGGAAAGGCTTCGCCTAGATGATTTAAATTCTCAATAGTGAGCACAAATCGTGTCGAGCTCACGACGTAAAATTGAGCGCTTCTTGGGAGGCAACCCAAGTTTTTATTTTTGTTTTTTTTTTGTTTTTTTGCTTTTTCTTTTTATTTTCAAATTTTATACTAACTCTACAGAAAATTTCAGGACGAAACAAGCAAAATTGGTCCCAGTGCGTCCGCACTGCCCTTTAGTGCGTCCGCACCCGAGGTAAGTATTTACAGTTTTTGGAACTTGGAATTTTTCAAAAAAATTTTCCCAGTGCGGGTCAACCACCCGCACTGACACACAGTGCGTCCGCACTCAGGAATATTTTGCAAAAACCCTAAAACCCGAAATTTTTTTGTCGGTGCGGATGGACCACCCGCACTGACACACAGTGCGTCCGCACCAGTGTGTCTTTTTAAACCCGACCCCTAGGGTTCTTTCGCGGCTTTTCATCTTCCAAACCCTAGTTTCGGTTTTCTCTCTCTAAAAACCCGAAAAAACCTCTTCCTATACCCATTTCTCCTTCTCCTCTACATTTTCTACCCTCTTTTCTCTTCTTCTTTCCCTCTTTTCTTCTCCAAAACCGAAGATCTCACTTTTCTCAAGTCGTTCCAAGCGCCTCTTCTCCAAAACTCGGATTTCTTCGCATTTTCTCGAAATTTTTGTGATCTACAACGAGGTTTGATCTCTCCTTACACTAAATTTCGTTTATTGGTAGTTAGATCTGTAAAATGGTACCAAAAATCGAAGAAATCGACCAAAATTGTCCAAATCGGTTTGAATTTCCAGTGCGGCCCACCACCCGCACTCAGTCACAGTGCGTCCGCACTCTGGTGGAACTGGTAAATTTGGTAAAAATGGTCCAAGTACTCAGTGCGGCCCGACCACCCGCACTTATTCTAGTGCGTCCGCACTCTGACATGAACCAAAAATGTGACCAAGTACCCAGTGCGGCCAGACCACCCGCACTGAGAGTCAGTGCGTCCGCATTAGGCTCGGGAAAAGTCAGAAATTCAGCCGATAATGACCAATTGTTCACAGTGCGTCCGCACTCATGACCAGTGCGGGTCAGTCACACGCACTGAGGCCCAAAAACACCAAAATCTTCGAAATTTTAAGTTTCTTTCTACTTCTAACTTGTAGTAAGGATGATGAAGAGGCAATCCAAGCGATCAAGGACAGGGAAAGAGAAGGGTCAGAGCAGCAACCAAGTACCTCACTATCCACCGGCCAAACCCTTGAATCCTGATCAAGAGATACGGAGGAACCTTCTGGAGTATCAGCGCAACATCGAACCATCCCGATGGATTTGCACCTACACTCTTCAGACCTTGGGGCTCACGCACACGGTGCAAATGCTTACAGAGCGGCTAGGGCTTTGGGCATTCTTATGCGACGAGGTGCCAACATACCGAAACCTCACCATCGAATTCCTCTCCTCCTATGAGTTCGATCGGGCATCCCGGATCATGAGCTTCAACCTTGGCGGCTATCACCACGATTTGCACACCACCGACCTCATGGCTGGTCTCGGGCTACCAACCGAGCATGTTGAAGAAATGTGCACCACCCTCCGGTTCTACAATGACATGAGCGAGCACCAATTCCGAGTCTCACATGCCATAACGGATACCTCGGTCCTCAACGCATCAAGAATGTTCTCCACCCGGCCATCCGTTATCTCCAAAGGGTACTTTCTCACACTCTCTTTGCCCGAGGGGAGACCGCTTCGGTCTTCAACTTTGGAGATATGACCTATGTGTGCAGCATGCTCCGAAGGAACAATGGAGAAATGCGCTACATGCCACATCTCGGGTATCACTTGGCGAAGCACATGCGCAATGTGGCCCACAACAGGCAATCTGGAGGGATAGTGCGCATTGGTGGTATCATCACAAAAATTGCCCGCTTCTTGCAAATTCCAACCGGTGATGATGTGGTGCCGGGTTACACTTTGGTGGATATGGCTCGCTTGGAAGGGGCAAGATTGATTCGATTTGATGATATCCAAGAGTCTTGGATCAATTTGGGACCGGGTGAAATCCGACACCGGTTGCCTCTCCAAACTCAACTTGACCCTATAAACTACAACACATGGAAGATAGTTGATGAGCCACTTGATCCACAACAGCCACCTCCACCGCCACATCCTGAATTACAAGCAGAGGCGCCACAACCCGCTGCCCCGGCACAACCACCACAAGAAGGGCCAACAATGCAACAGATGTGGGAGTTCATGCAGACTATCCACACCTCCATCGGCGACTTGCGCATCCACATAGATGGCCGCATGGATACCTTCGAGCGCCGTATGGATGAGGTGGAGGCCGAGGCCGCAGCCGCCAATTACTATGCACGCCAAGGGGTCATGCACAACAACCCAGATTATGAAGATGACCCGCCTACTCCACCATACCAAAGGAGGGCCGCCACTAGAAGGGAGCAAGAGTTGGCTCAACAGCGTGAGGCAGCAGCTGCAGCCGCACAAGCCGCACAACAACAAGAAGAGGAGGAAGAAGATGAAGAAGAGGTAGACGGGGAAGAAGAGGAAGAAGGGGAAAAGGAGGAAGAAGGAGAAGAAGAAGATGATGAGGATGATGACGGAGGATCCGACATGGATGCGGAGTGATCCCGCACTACACCACCACTACCACATTTAGCTAGAGTATATCATGTTTCTTCTCTCTTATTTAGTTTATTTTAAGCACTGAGGACATTGCTTTATTTAAGCTTGGGGGATGGGAAGAAATTGTATCTGCATGCATATTTATTTTAATTTTATTTTAATTTTTTAGGATTTATAACCTTGATTTTTACTTGACCATGAATAAGGTTAGTAATTTTGAACTTAGTTGATTGAAATTGCGAACTTGTCAAGATGTTTTACGAGGTTATGAAAAATAGAGTCTTGCATAATTGGACTTAATTGTCTAAACATGCATAAAGTATAAAATCACGTTTAATTTTGTGTTAAAAGTTGGCAAAAATAAATGCTTTGATAAAATTTGAATGATTTTTCGAAAATTAACCATTTTAATGCGAATTTTAACAAATTTTTAGAAATACCCTTGGAATAGTTTGAAATAAACCACATAATTTGGCGAAAAACTTTGTGGAAATAAAGGATTACGAATTTGAAACATTAGGAATTTAAATTTATTAAGGAAGCCATTTAGATGTGATGTGAATTAATACCTTCGATGTGTGTATTTTTGCAAAAAGTGTTGAAAATATTTTAAAAAAATTGAAATTTTTGACTCCGCTTACCTATGATACGGCGATATGACGTACTTATGGTTATGAGTCATTGGCACTCCTGCTCCACTAGTCTCCCGATAAAATTAACATTCGTGTTGGTGAAAGGGTTAGACTATGAGCATGCAAAGCACCCTTGAATTAGAACGGTTGGGTACAGTTAACTACTTGTAACTAACCGGTGCTTAAATGAGGATTGGGAAAATAGTGCCATGAAAGAAAAGAAAAATAGAAAAATCAAGTTCAAAAGAAAAAGAACAACAAAAATGTGAATTTTGCAATATACCAAGTTTGGGGGATTTCTTCTTCACAAATAAAATTGCATATCTTTTAATAAATTTGGATGAATAAAGTTTGCAAATTCTAAACCTTTAAGGAAACGAAAGTTAGAGTAATCGAATTGTGGGGTGAAGTATGATTAACCAAGGGTTGAACTTTAAATTTGTAGAAATTTACATTGAGATTTTTAATTTTTCATACGAATTTTTCAAAGTCTTGAAGGAAAATATACTTGATATAGGGGTTAAATTTGAGATCGAATTGTAGTCCAAGTTTAGATATTGCTTGAGGACAAGCAAGGTTCAAGCTTGGGGGATTTTGATAAACGTAAATTATATACACATTTGATCTAGTTTTTATCATAAAATAACTCAAATTATCATGTATTTTGAATATAAAAGGAAAAAATTACACCTAGAATCAAGTTACTGCGGTAGTTTGGCTTTAAAATGCAGGAAAAGACGAAAAATGATGTAATTAAGGCTGAGTGCGGATCAACCACCCGCACTGAGATTCAGTGCGGACGCACTCAGTACTTAGCCGATTTTCCAACCTCTCAGCGCAAGCCAGGATTTTTCCCGAGCGTAATGCGTCCGCACTCACACGCCAATGCGGGTCATCCATCCGCATTCGGTACTTAGTCGGATTTTCAGAAACTGCAGAAGCTCAGCAGTGCGGGTCCTTCACCCGCACTCTCACCAGTGCGGACGCACTCAGAAGATTACGCAGGATTTTCACCAAGTTAAATAAGGAAAGTTGAATCCAGTGCGGGTCCTTCACCCGCACTCTCAGCCAGTGCGGACGCACTGAACACGCAGACAGCCAAATTTACCCGGTTTCAACACTGTTTCTATTTTTGGCACTCCAAGGACACGTTTTAAGAAGCCAAAAAATAGCAATACTTGCCAAGAAAGAAATGCCAAAAAGAGCACCCACTAACTCCACCTTCTAGCCTCTAAATTGGGTAAGATCTCTTGCTATAAAAAGGGCTAGAACTTTCCCTTCAAATCCATCCACAATCCACTACCATTCTCTCTCAACACACACAACTCAGCCATATTTTCTGAAGAAGGTGAAGCTTTCAAGCAAGGAGAAGAAGAGTTTCCTGAGCAAGATTCGGCAAGATTGAGGTTCTAGATTCAAAGGGTGTAATTATTCTTTATTTCATTTCCTCTTGTTATTTGCCAAACTTTGCCATGTTTCCCTCCAAGAGGGAGTAGTTCTCTCTCTAGGGGTTTAGGTCAATGCATGAACTTGTTTAATTATATTTTATTCGATTATTTGCTTTTATTATGATTGTTTTATCGGATTTGATTGTTAATTTCTGTGATTTAAATAATTTGTGTTAAATACATAATTAGTACTTGAATTGTAGCATCTCGTTTTGGTTTCAAAAGAACCAAAATTGACTAGGATCAATAGGATAGTACCAAATTGTGAATGCAAATACCTTAGGTTTTAGATTAAGATTCTAACCAATTTAATCTAAGCCGGAACTACAGAAATTAAGGTTAGGGACTTGGTGAAGGACCTAACCGTGAAGTCAAACCCTAATTAGGACATCTCAAATCGAGTCGGGTATTGGTATCATGGACTTAATTGAGAAGTACCAATATTTGAGGAGAGGAGAGACTAACAAGAGCTTATGGTCTAAGTAGCTAGGGTGAAGGACCTAACCGTGAAGTCCGAATTACTTAGACACGTTATTAATTCACGAAAGTGACCCTTAATGGCATATTAGGTTAGAAACCTCATCAAATCATACATAAATTTAAACAAATACCGAATGAATAGAGTTAACAAGAGATTGTAGACCAAAGACCCCTAGATTCTCTAAACCTTGAAATCAAACCGACTTTTCTCTCTTTTACCTTTACTTTTAATTGTTTAAAACTCCTTTCGGGTATTGAACCCAACCTTAGGACTTTTACTACAAAACCCCCCCAATTTACTTTATAGCACTTTACTTTCTTTCTTTTCTGAAATTTGTAATCTAAAGTTGAAAATTTAGTATTTATCTTACTCCTTGTGGTTCGATACCCGATAATATACTACACGGTAGGATTGTATACTTGCGATCTAAACCGAAAGTGTATTTGAGGATAAAGCTTTTTACATATACCCTTTGCACGTATCAAGTCACGGGCAACACGGGTCACGGGCAGGCGGGTTTATCCGGGTAGCACGGGTCTAGTCTGGGCGGGTATTTTATTTTTTTTATTTTTTTTGCTGTTTTTTTTTTCTGTTTCTGTTTCTGTTTTTGTTTTTTTTGGGGGGAAAAAATTTGAATTTTAAAAAAAAAAAGGACACGGGTAGACGGGCACGGGTTTGCGGGTACAAGTAATACGGGTCCACGGGTCGGTACGGGTATCACGGGTAAATTTTTAAAAAAACCGTACCCGGCCCTTCTCAACCCGTGCAAAACCCGTGCACGGGCACGGACAGGGCGGGCACGGGTCCCGGGCGGGCCGGGTCAGATCTGACCCGTGGGGGTATTTTCAAAACACTAATAGAAAGCAACACACAAAAAGGAAAAAAAGAAAGAGAAATAAGTAGTGGCGGCGTGGCATTTATCTACACTGTCACACTGATATGAGGAACATAGAAGATACTATGTGATTATTTTGTTACTTATAAAAGTGACAATACAAATGAATTTAGTTCAAAACCTGAAATTATAACTCGAATCAATTAATAGAAATAAACACGTACTAGATCATCTGTTTTTCTTTAAAAAAAAAGATAGTTAATATGTCTTCGTTAGTGAAATGAGTAGTCATAGTTTCTCCTTCAAAATTATTTTATGAGAAAAATTATTTAATACTTTAATAATAATTGTTTGTCCTGTTTTTTCATAATTTGATGAAAAGTCTAATGTCGGATATAGCTAGAATCGGTACTGTAGGTTACTAATGAGGGTAATTCAAAAGAATTTAATGTGTCAAATGAAGGTAAATGTGCGTTGGTTTTCCATTTCATAGTGTTTTATTTTTTTCTTTATTATTTTTTTATTAACTTTTGTATTGATTGTGATAGATAAGGAAGAAAGAGTAGGAGGATAAGATAGGTATTTAGAGAGAAACTTTTCTCTCAGCTCTGAAAATCTCAATCTCTGCTCAGTATAGCACTCTCCATATCAAAATGTGTCAAAATGAATGTTTCGTTGTACCATGAAATTAGTTGTGAGAAATCTAAATTTATTTTAAAAATATGTATATCTATTTAAATTTTCTCATGTATTTAAAATTAAAAAATTGCAAAAAATGATTAGACCAGCATAATTTGTTGTCAAAAATGTGATGTAATTTATAAAAATAAAAAAAATGTCCGAATCCGGTTAGTCCCACAAGAAAAAAAATTAAATAGTAGAGAGCTTATTACACAGAACTCCTACCATGAACTTGGGAAACAAAGAATGAAAGAGAAGAGAGAGTGACTCTGAAGAAAAAAAGACTCAGAAAAAATTACAATGATATGGAAAGAGTCAGAACTCAGAAAGAAAAAATTGCCAAATAGGCCCTAAATTTTATATCATTTTCAAATCTTCTAGCAGGTCAAACCAATAATTAACTTTCCTTATTGGATGGTCCGGTGACTGAATGCGTATTCTCTGCGTTAACTCAAAAGAGATTCTCTTTTGAGTTAATGGATTTCATTTATCTTATTTTAAACGGAGCCAATTCAACTTTTACTTATAACATAGAAGGTCTTTCAATATTTGTGCGAATTTAGTTTGTACGAATCTTAAAACAATTAGATAATCGAGATTTATTGACTCAAAAGGGAATCTTTTGAGTTAATGCAGAGGATACGAATTCCCGGTGACTCCGGTCACATAACCTTCCTAATTTTAAAGATTTACCTCTTTATTAGATTTTTTTTTTCAAGCAAGGACATATTTGATGGTCCGGTGACCTAACCTTTCTAATTTTAAAGATTTCTTTTCGGGATATTTATTAAAGATTAACTTCACATGTTTGATGGTCCGGTGACATAACCTTTCTAATTTTAAAGATTCACCTCTTTATTATATTTCTTTTCAAGCAATGGCAATTAATGTTTGATGGTCCACCCGTTTATTAGATTTTTTTAAAATAAGGTAGCGCTAGAGTGAAAAAAAACGTGCCGTTCCGTAAATAATATTTTGTGATTTTGGTCTCGTCTCGTGTCGTGCCGTGCCGTGATTAAAATGTCAAGAAGTGATTACGGCACGCGAATGATCACGTTACGTGAGTCACGCCGTGACCAAACGTGACTCGTGTGACCATTTGATTATAATTTAAGTTAGTTTACTCAATAATGGTTCATGATCTAACGGTTATAATTACACGTAACTCGCGTGACCACGGGCCATGTTGTACCGTGACTAAAGATTTCACGTGTCGTGTCGTACCAAATTTTTAAAAAATGGTCACAACACATAACCAACACGTGTGCCGTACCGTTTCGTGACGAAGCCAGCTCCACTGTGCCATTTCCACTCTAGGTAGCGCTAGGGATGTAAATGGATCCGAATTATTCGCTCCAAATTCGAATAAACGAATTCTGATAATTTCTAATGTCCGATCAATCCAAACGGATTTAATATCCGATTAATAAATATCAATCTCCATACTTCTCTCCTCTCCAATCTCCGCTATCTTACGTATCCGACATTTTTATTAATATTCAAAATTAATTACGAAATATTAATTATATCAAGCTTAGCTGGGTATTTTTAAAAATATTCAAACCGGTCATTTCTTGGCCGGTTGGATTAAAAGTTCGGACCGGCCATTTTTTGTCCGATCAGGAGGTTTTTCTTTTTTTTTTAAATATTTGTTAGATTACTTATTTTGATTTATAATTACCATAATTATACTAAATACACTAAATTACTTGAAATTATGTTAAATTACGCTAAAATACGCTAAATTACACTAAATTATACTAAATTACGTTAAATTACGCTAAAATACACTAAATTACGCTAAATTACGCTAAATTACGCTAAATTACGCTAATTACGCTAATTATATTGAAATACGCTGAATTACGCTAAATTACACTAAATTACGTTAAATTAAGCTAATTACGCTAATTATACTGAAATACGCTGAATTACGCTAAATTATGCTAAATTAGGCCGATTATGGCCATTTTTCATAAATCATAAAAAAAAATTCAAAAATAGTAAAAATTGGTATTCTACAAGTTCATAATATAACCAATTTACTGAGCTACTTAGATCGAAAAATAGAAATGAAAATCTTAATGGGAAACTTCAACTCAAGTTTTGAGACTCTTTTCTTTGTTTTGTGGCAATTTTGAATTTTGAAAAATAGCAAAGCGTTCACCGACGCATTCATATTTTTGTAAGCTTTTTGAAAAGTGGTCATTTGCTGAAATCGGACATTCAAGCATCGTTTTATGACTGTTTGAAGTTTTGTCGTCGTTTTTGGCCTTCTCAATGAAGATATCGTCTCTCTTAGCGTATTTTAGCGTAATTTAACATAATTTCAAGTAATTTAGCGTATTTAGTATAATTCTGCTAATTATACATCAAAAGAAAAACCTCCTAACTGGCCAAAAAATGACCGATCCAAATTTTTAATCCAACCGGCCAAAAAATAGCCGATTTTGACATTTTTAAAAATACACAGCTAAGCTGGATATAATTAATATTTCGTAATTAATTTTGAATATTAATAAAAGAGGAGGGATCCAATTACACCTTTTTTGGTGACACATCATGACACTGTTTTTTATATAGATCAATTCTGCAATTTCAAAATCCAACCAGTCAATCCGAACCATTCAACATGATCACCATATTAAAATGTGCTTGGAGATCAAATTTTACATTTTTTTGAATTTTTTTACTATTTATTAAGATGGTTACAAAATGGCTGTTTTTCAATGGTCCGAAAACAACGATTTTTGTAACCATCTTAATAAATAGCAAAAAAATTCAAAAAAATGTAAAATTTGATCTCCAAGCACATTTTAATATATCCATCATGTTGAACGATTTGGATCGACTATTTGGACTTTGAAAATGGTAGGTGTCAAAGTGTGTCACCAAAAAAGGTGTAATTGAATCCCTCCTCTTAATAAAAATATCGGCTTACATTTCATCCCACCCAATAACTCCCATAATTTTGGGACTAAACCATTTGGACAACACTTTTAGCAAAAATAGACGGGCTTATACTGGGGAAAATGCTTGTAGTGGGCCTGGTTGGGCAAAACTATTCTCATCATAAGATTAGCTTGTTTCTTCGTCAGCCCATTAATTAATAAAAAAAATAGTGTTGAAAATAATTGATAAATTTAATTTATTGTTAATGAAATACAGATACCTTACAAATTTTTTTTTTACAAATTACATCTCATATTTTGAATAATTAGTATTTGTATCTTACAGTTTAAATAACTCAATTAGCTAACAGTTTTCCACATGACATGATTTCTAAAGGGCATCAACATGATGTCGTGACCAGTATTGTAAAAAACGGTCTTAACGGTCGTTTAATCGTTAATGGCGGCTAAATCATTACAAATATACTTAACGGATGCTTGTTTGCGGATGAAAACGATTAATCGGTCGTTTTACCGTTTAATCGTCCGTTTATTCCCTTTTATTTATGTTTATTCCAGTGAATATTTATTTTCACATTGTTTTTTTTTTCTGTGATAGTGTGTGATAATAAGGTTTATAAATCATGTATTGTTGTTTTATTTGTGCTTGGATATACATCCAATATTTTTATATATGTTTTCTTCTTCTTACCTACTTTGAAATTTATTAATTCTTCTATTATTTATATACCATATATTTTTCTTACTTACTGATGTAATTTTTTCAATTAGTATGACGTGTTCATTTATGAAATTAAGTTGTTATCATAAACTAAATTTAGTGATTTTATGTTGGAATGTTTCATTTTTTTCAAATAATATGTTATTAGTATTTGAAAAGGCTTAATTCTCAAATTTATTTTTTCATTAAATAAATGTGTTACTTACACTTGTAAAATACTTATGTTAAGAAGAAATAAGCGTAGTGTCATGTTATAATAATAAACTAAGTTAAATTAAGTTTATTTGATAAGTTTAATGAGTTAAATAAATTATTTTTAATAAATTATGATATATATATATACATAAATTTAAAAACGTTAAATTGTCC
Organism: Carex kokanica; assembly: GCA_025461125.1. NCBI lineage: Eukaryota > Viridiplantae > Streptophyta > Magnoliopsida > Poales > Cyperaceae > Carex > Carex kokanica. The sequence goes on along the minus strand of JAJGRX010000848.1, from coordinate 658,738 downwards.
GCATAATTCCGATTAATCGGCCGTATACCGATTAATTGCTTGGCGGTACCTATCCGTCCGACGACTGCATACCGTTATTTACAACTGGTCGTGACCATAGCACCCTTATATGGGGGCTGTGCAAGAAAGGTGAAATTGACAAAGCAAAGGATTTTTCTACATGACATGATTTCTAAAGGGCATCAACAGGTTAAATTGAGAAGGCAATGCATTTTCTACATGACATTATTTCTGAAGGGCGTCAGCCAGATGTCATAAGTGTGATGCGGTAACCTATAACATTCTTATAGATGGATTATACAAGAATGGTAAAATTGAGAAAGTAGTGGATTTTCTACATGAATGGTAAAATTGAGCGTGATCTTCTTACACATTTATCAAGTTCATTTGTATCTTTTTACTAATGGGTATTTCATCGAACAAGTTGTGTGCATCCCTAAGATTTATACATTTAACGTATGAATTAACAAACCCAATCTCTACAAATGAATCATAACCAAGAGACAATACAACTACAAACCAAAACGCATTTGAATTAGCTCTAAGATCCTCAAACCAGCACGTACTTGAAAGCGAATAGGTAAAAAAAGGACAGAGCAAAGGAAAAAAAATGCTTGAAATCTCAGTAAATTGTGGAGGAGGGAAAATGCAAGAAGAAATGTGAAGAGGCAAGAAAAGGATAAACTCAGTAAATTGTCACGGTGGGACCCTTTTTTCTTCCGCTACACTCCGATTTGAAAGGACGGATTTTATCAGTCTAAAGTAACCCTGTTACTCTCGCGTGTTACCCTCCCTTTCCTTCCCCTCCGTTCCACTTGTCTGGAGCACCCTCCCTTTCATATTACCTCACAATATGAAGTTTTTCATTATTCCAAGGAATTGAAGTTTTGCAATAACAAAAATAACAAAGTTGCAGAAACCATGTTCAGTTATCTTACTCAAAGGAAATCAGAGCTGCCTTTAAAAAATTGAATTATTGCTTGATATTAGTAATGATAAACCCTACACGATACTTGTCTGATGTACAATATTCGAAGCAAAATCCCAACACATTTTCTTTTTTCTTTCTTCGGTTCTGTCTTCATTTGTGACCTCTTTCAAACAGTCAAAAGTGAAATTTTAAATAAATCACATTTGCACAAATTCAAAGTAACTCTATCTATAATTATTTCTAAAGTAGATATATAATAACGATACGACCTTAATAGAAAAATGAAGCTAAAATGAACAAAACCAATAAAACAATGATTTGCATCTCATCTCTAGCTACCTACCGGCTGCTTTTATTTGACGTACATTTTTTGTTTAGCAGCTTCTTGAATTCTTTTCTATTATCTCCCAAGTGAAGATTTTTTAAACAAGCATATTGATAATTACCATCCCCGTTACGTGGAAGCTTTGATCTCCAAGCATTACTGTCCCCCAAAATATCAGAAGTCTAAGAAAAAATACAAACAAATGTTTAATTAGTGGCAATATAATGAAAAAATATATAAAAAGAAGATGCAAACAACAAAAAAGGCAACAGGACATCCTTAGAAAATTAAGCAACATAAACAGTTTATCCAAAACTTCAACCTAATTCATCTCAACTGTTTATATAATCCAATGGCTATTAATTGCTCAGCTTTGCTGGAGATACTGTTTGATCGTAAATTGACAAAAAAATATGAAAGGAATTTTATATTTTTTATATTATTAATTATTATTTTATGGAACAATTTTATGTGCTAATTTTAAGATTAATTTAATCTAAATGGAAGGAATTACTTGATAATAAACTATGTGTATGTCGAGAAATATATAATATAGTTTTCAACAATCCATATTATGAAATTTGATTTTAAAAATATTGTAAGATTGTCAAAATAATATTATTGACAAATAATTCCACTCAAATTAAAAAAAAATGTCTAATTAATTTTTTTTTTTCTATGAACTGAGCTACACAAGTTTATAGTAAAAATAACAGAGCCGCTATCTAAGAATAGTAGCGGCTCGGTTAAAAAGAAAATTAAGTCAGGATGAATCGTTGCGGTCGGTGAGCCGCAATGATTCATTGAGACCAGTTAACCATACAGATCATTACAGTTGGGCTACTTTTTTTCGACATCTCCCCAAAATGATGCCATCGATTAATTATTATTTTTAATGCTATATATAAAAAAAAAGTTTGTACTATACTTTTGCAAGGATGTGAAATTTCATAGTGCAAAAGAAAAAATTTGTGAAAATATTCTTATATCAGTTGTATAATTAATCTAACGTAATTCGTATTTGTTTAGACAACTATGAAGCTATACATAAAAGATAGATGACACACGAATTGAAATTTCAGTTCTAAATCTGAAATATTATAAGATAAAATCAACTCTTAAATTTTTCTTTGAATATTTTGTGTACTAGAGCACTGCACTATATGGTCATTTGTATTTATAATAAAAATTGTAGCAAAAGTAATGCAAAAATAAAAATTTACTAAATATTAAAAAACAAGGGGTTACAAAAGGAATTAATGCCACGAACAAAGTACCTTCAGTGGAGTGCAATACTAGTCCCATCAGTCCATCACACATTCATGTTCGTTTAACCTTAGTAAGAACCCTGTTTTGTTTGAGGAGCCACAAGAAAATTTTAATTTTTAAAGGCATGTTGGCTGCCTAAATAGAATCAAACTCATTAATAGGAACACCTCCAAATTCTAACCATTTATACAGAGAATTAACTGTAAATTTGCCATGTGTTGACCACCTCCAAACAATCGGATCCAAATTGAAACCTAAGCTAAAATGTGAAAATTGCTCTAATAACGAAGCCCATTCACTAAGTGTATTACCATTCAATTGTCTTGAAAATCTAATATCTACTACACGAGTACTAAACACATTTTTATTGGAATTGTCTTTTAGTAATTTCTTGCCATGTTGTAATGTTGTTTGGACTAAACTGAAGTTGTGCTTCACTAGCTTAACTAAATGTAGCACCACATTTACCTATACCAAAATATAGCATTAGCTCCATAGTTACATTTACAAAATGACCTAATCTGTTTCACTCCGATGCCAACTCCAATTCCAATTCTTCCTTGGAGAAATGCTGAAAAGAAAATTAAGATATATTAGTGGCCTGAAGGCATGTCCAAGCATTGTGCCCTTCTTTCATGTGACAGATATACAAGTCCTCATCTTTTTCCCAATTAGATGTTTAAAAGTGTGAAAATGACAGAATAATGAGATATTTTCACAAATTGAACGATCAGCTGTTACATAAAAATAAAATGCAATAAAGGGAGGTATACGGTACCTTGGGGAATAGAAAGAAGGGTTGGGAGAAGCAATCAAAGGTGCAAGGGGGGTAAACCGGAGGAGCCACCGAGAGCCTCTACCACGTGCCAGTAGAGAGTGAGAGGAGGGGCCACGCAAGGGAGAGTGACTGGACGCGAAAGCAACAGAAATCCTAGCGGATTGGAAGAGGTGAGCGCGAAAGCCGACTCGAGGGGAGGCAAGGAGAGAATGGCGAAAGTTGATTAAGAAGGGAAAAAAAGAACGGGAGGAGAAGAATATGAGAAAAATAGGAGGGAGGCGGAGAGAGATGAAGGTAGAGGAAAAAGAAGGGACTGGGGCTCTGAATAGAGATGACGGAGTGAAATGATTAAATTTCTCCGTTTCTGTTTGTGCAAAAGCTCATCAGAGCGAGCGTGATAGCACGAGTCTTAAACAAATCCGACGGTATTAGATTTCATAGCACCAAGATCTTTGGTAGACTTAGGAGTTCAGACTGCTAGCTTTACTCCGAGAACCTAATCATTTTTTTATTTATTTTCTTTCCTAGGAAACTGGAAACTGACGCGATCAACCATCACACGGTAGGCACAGCGTCAAGTCATTAATTGGTCACGAGTGAAACCCAATCAAAACCAGCTCCACTGAAGTAACACAAATTTTGAGTTTAAATCCGAACCTTCGACTCAAAAACCGGCTCCTTTAATATTCGCGTCAAAACAGATCTGACGGTCTGGACCTAAACTCAAAATTTGAGCCACTGTAGGTGATATAGACCCGTGTTTTAAACCAAAATTTTTATTCACAACAAAATGGAAAAAAAATATATTAAAAATAAGAAATGCCGTAGTAAAATTTCAAAAATAAGAAGGCAGGTCTGGGTTATGGCGGTCCTGCGGGACGCCACCGATGGCACCGAACAACCAAATTTTTGTTACATAATTCATATACATTTGATTAAATAACTATGCTCGATTGTTGAATTTATTATGAGGAGGGTTCAAATGCCTCCATTTTTCATGCCTCCACCATGCCTCCATTTTTAAAAACTTTAATAACTCAAAATTTAAAACTTAAAAGTCAAAATAAAACCGTTGGATATGATCTACATCATTTTATCTATGCACGTGTAAAAAATTATGACATTTCAATTTTGTTTTGGTTGTCATCAAGAGCTTGTAAAAAACGTACTAATGTGGATAATTTCTAGACGTTGATTTTTCAACTTATTGATTCACATTAAAAACAAAATCAAAATGTCATAATTTTTTTATGAGCACATAGATAAAATGATATAGATCACATCCAATGATTTTATTTTGACTTTTAAGTTTTAAATTTTGAGTTATTAAAGTTTTAAAAAATGGAGGCATGGTGGAGGCACAAAAAATGGAGGCATTTGAACCCTCCTCATTTATTATAATCCATTTTTAATATATTTTCCTTAAATTATTATTTAGTCATTTATCAAGCAAAAATTCCACTTAATTTTATTTTATCGACCGATCAAAATTAATTATTTTCTTCTCACACGCATTGCTATAAAAATTTACATTTCAAACTCGTTCATTCTACGATTATGAAATTAAACAGTCATTACGCTCAACTCTCATAGTTCTGCCAAGTGATAATCAGCATGGTTAATCAACACAAGCATTTGCTTTAGTTACAACACTCAATAGGTGTAACAGGTCATAGACGGTTAACGAATCGAGACCATCTTCAACACTTTTAAAAACAAAATGAGCATAATTCTTAATTAAATAACTACGTTCTTGCAAAGACAAGGTACATAAAGTCTGTCTAATAAGCAAATCAACACAGTACAAAGTACATAAAGTCTTTCTAACAACCGGCTAGATAATTTTCTTACCGTAAATCTGAAACGTGGGAACACAAACAACCCGGCAAGTTCCCTGCAAACAAAGCCAAAATTAAATAAAACAAGCAAACCATAATATAGAATTCTAATCACTACACAAACTTTGACAAGGTGTATTACCAACAAACAAGATGTAAAGAAATTTACCTTTTAACATCACCATCTTATCCTAGAGGGGGGTTGCACAGAGAGCATAAAGTGCACTCCCAGTGGCACAACCATCTCCTTTACCAACATCATTTCGTGCAGGGATCCTCTCCTTCAGAGAAAACCCGAAAAGCCTACAGTCATTCTCAGGCCGCACCTTCGCACTATTTCCAGCAGATAACATATTTCCGGTTTCAGCGCTCTCGTTACTGCCTTCTCCGGAACTATTACACAGATTTGGCTGAAACATTAGAACGGATGAAGGGGATGATGCCTGAGGTTGCACCAGAAGTGGGTACCCACGAGTTGGTGTGGGGTAGGCACTGTGAAATGGCCGCATTGGGTATGCGGCCGGGTAGATTTCTTGACCTTGCAAGACCTTTTGGAATCGCAGAGATTCAACAAAGCCCATGCATGGGGGGTAGGTGATGTTGGGGTTTGGGTTCGGATGTGGATTATGGTTTCTGAAACGGGTTGAGGGTTGAGAGGAAGGGATGGTGATCCCTTCACGGGCATGAGAGCCCGTAAATTCTTGACCTTGCAAGACCTTGTGGTATCGTGCAGATTCCACCAAGTCTGGGCGAGCAGCTCCATCTAAGATTTTATATTTCATGTTAACCAATGTACAAGACAAAGATCATTCTAATTAGTGCTCTAATTAATCTGGCCACAAACAATTCATTAAATTCTTCTCAAGAAAATATTCTTCAAACTATGAAGCAAAAACTTCCATTTAGGTTTTGTATTTTTGCGATTTATTTACTGATTGGTATTAACAGGTTCTAGTTGGATGAAGACTTACGCGGAGCAGGAAAGTTGGCATTGGCAGGGTGAAGGCACATCTTCGTTCGTTTTGAACTGGGAACTGACAAGCCATGAGAGCCCGATGCATTACCAATCAGCTCAATATCCCATGGAGATAACCTATTCTGCCTATTTGAATTTATGACATCGTCCCAACGTACCTGAAATGCGTAAAACTTAGGAGAATTCCTCGAAATACTAATTGCGAATTGTCTTTTTAGAATACAAACAGTGCCCTTGTAAGAAGATTGAGTGAGGCTATGGTAATATGCATATTAAGGATCGACCCATACCATGGACCAAATTTTACATTTTTTAGAATTATTTTACTATTTTTTTAAATGGGTAGAAAATCACTGCTTTCAGATGGTCCAGAATTTTTAGATCAAGTGATTTTCTACCTATTTAAAAATTCAAAAAAAAGTGTAAAATTTGGTCTCCAAGTATATTTTCATATGGAGATTTTGTTTAATGTTTCAGATCAATTATTTGAACTTTTAGAAAAGAGATATGAATCCATAGTATTTATCTATCCGTAATATGCATATTACCATAGCCTCACTCTTAATTGTCAGGAATTACCAACTAAATTTGAGTTTTCCTATCTACTTCAAAAAACATTAAAATTAATCACGAGCACAATTCTTTTTTAATTGCCCAAAAATATAACAATTGCTACACAATGCTGGACTTTCTCAAGACATTTAAACAACTTAAATAATTAATAAAGAAATCTGGAAAAGGAAGCTTACCAGTAAGCATCTCCATTTTGAACCAGGCCATCTCATAGGCTCCACATCACCAATTCCCGTTACCATTCCGGTACACCTACAAAAAAAAAAAAATTTACTAAGCTACCAGCAAAAGAAAATTTTGACTAGGTTTCAATCACAATAATAGGTCGCAATACCATCCGTCAGATTTTACTAATAATTAAGTAACAGCCAATATAAAATACAAGCATGGTGCCCACAGAGAGAGTTTGATAGTGTTCATAACTAAAAGGTTTTATCCAAAATTGAATGCCCTAACCTTCTCTCGGCCGAATCTTCACTTTCGTATCGCATCTTAAACCTCATGCCAATAGATAAAGGGTTACCGAGGCTTTTAGAGAATTTCCCAAATGGTATTATATAATCCGATGAGCTTGACCTGCAGTTACAAAGGTTATGATGATACAAGACAAAATGAAACAGTGTGCAACAGAGAAACTCTACACACCTCATTTTATTAAACAGTGTAATTGCTCTCTCAGCTTTGCACTTTGTAACAATTAAGTGCCAGGTTAACACAAACAAGGAGAAAGTACTAAAAATAAAAAAATTCCACTAATGATGGCAGGATGTGCTAGGCAACCAGTGAGCAGAGCTATCAATTTACACAAGACAAAGAAAAGAAAAAAGGAAATCAGTGCACCTCGGATTATAATAAATCTGGAATTCACGCTTTGTTGAGATTGCACCGGAAATAGCCTCGAGCACGCCGTGATTCGAGCCATGGCTGTACAACGCTCCTGCAGGAGTTCCATTTTTAAGTTGCACAGCCCTCCTTATTCCCAGCCTCAACTCCCCGTCATTGCCCCTGCATGACATTGCAAAAGACAATATGTTACTTGATCGTGTTAACCAAAAAGGGGGCAATTTCAGAAATGCCCCTGAAACAATTATCCAACCATCAAGAACGCAAATTAAGAGATATTGTGCCTAATACCAATATATGCATGTCATCTATATTTGGCATGCCATTTTTTTTTTTACATAGTGCATGAAGAATGGAGTTAAATTAGAAATAAGCTATGGTAGGGCTATTGCTAAAGATTCTCTCTGTGGATTTTATATGGGACTTTGTTATAAGCTTACCAAACACCTTCTCTATAGAGAAACAGTTGGTAAAATCCTTTAGAAGGAGAATAATGTGCAAGCTGAGTCCAAGTAATAATGCATCAGCAGCACTGTACAGGTACAACACCAGTTCAATCTGGTACCATAAGGCATGGTAGAGGTACCAAATCCTTTGGTATACTAACATCTCATTAAGTACCTAAGAAAGAGGACTGCGTCACCCGACACAAGCTTCTTCTTATTAACAAATGCACTCCATCCAGTGGTTAAGAGATGCCGGCGCGGCTGACCTACCATTTAGAAAGTTCTAATTAAGTTAGAATCAAATGCAATGATATTTTCACACAACAGCAGAAAAAAAGTGTAAATCAGAACTTGAAAAAATAGAAAGAAAGGTTTAATTTGAATCAAGGACCTCTATAAATATGGCGGAAGCGCCACTCCACGCCATGCAAGTCCTTCGCAACTAGCTCTTGAGAAGGCCTCTGTTGCACATAGTCCTGTTTAATTGTTAAACAAGCAATTATTACAGTGACAATTACACAAAGAAACTATTTGTGCCAAACACAACTTTTGAACTCCACTTACTTGTTCAGGTTTTATATCCTACCATTAACAAATATCAAGCATGTCAAAGAATTTAAACTGAGCTAAGTTTAGAGCCTCACTTAATCTGATAAGATAAAGCAAGAAACAAACCAGAAAAATCCCTAAAAAGCAAATAATTTTCCAGAACCAGTAAAAAGGACTCCCAGAACCAATCAGCGCTACCCATACCCTGTCACATCTAACCAGTAGAGCAGAAATGAAAAAACAAAAAGTACTTTACTCTGAATGGGTGCTGGTGGCTCAATCAAAAATTATTACAAAATAGAAATTGAAATAAATAACGAAAAAGATATATCTATCCAGTAAAGGAGAGTAAAATAAATCACCAATGGAGGGAAACAGTCTTCTGCAGCTCTGCGAGGAACAGAGAAGCCCCCGTGGGTACTCGTGTCGGAGGCGGTTAGTGTTTTACAAAACATGTGTGGCATTACAGAGCTCTTCTCTCCTTCCACCTCTACTTCTTCTTCCCCTTCCATTCCTCCTTCATGTAGCCTCCTTTCAACTTCCTAAAATATAAATAATAATATATGCTAACTTGTTCTTTTTTCTGAAAGATGAAAGATGAAAGTATAATAATAGGATTTATGTCCGAGCAAAAGCTATTGTAGTAAGGCAAGCTTAGTGGAATCAGTGAAACAAAAGGTTCGTTTGTTTTGATATTTAGGAAAAGTCATACAACTACATTTGTAAAAAGTTGAAAAGTTGATAAAGACACACTATCCCAAAGAAATGCAAAATATGAAACTAAAGAAGGAAACAAATTGACCAAAAAAAAATGCTATCTTGTTTTAAGAAATGTACGCACTTATTATGCTGCTTTCTTCAACATATGTTATTTGATTCCAAAGTCTAAAGTTTGCAATAATACAATTTTGGTTCAGGATTGGAAAACAGGAAAATCAACAAAATGGGACCTGTTAATTCAAACCAAAGAATGACAACAAACTGCCTCTTTCCAAAAATGAGAAACAGATTACCATATTGATTAAACCCAAATCAAACTACTTCAAACTAAAAAAAAAATTAGTACACTAGCCTACTAGATTAGATCAACAAAACCCCTCACCTCACTTTCGGCCACGAGAGAAAGCCGGGCATAAACCTCGTCAGTATTCACATCAGCCTGAAATCATAACAAAACCAAATATTAAAACCACATTCATCAAATCACCAATAATAAAATGTAAACAAATAAAATAAAAGGTATATAAGAAATAAACCCACATGAAGCTTTACGTCGACGACCCGGCAGAATACCTGAGGAGGCGGCAAATCGTGCCGATACGCAGCTGCGGTGCTCTCCCCCAAATGCTCCAGATGACCCTGTGGCAAATAAACCACCACACTCCCTTTCTTTGGCAGCGATATCAGTGGACCAGCACAAGCATGCCACAGCTCAAGGCACACAGTCGGTGGCTGTAGAAGAACCGCGGGTGCTGCGGCCTCCTCCTCCTCTTCCTCCTCCATTGAGTTCAGATCGATACCCATCACACACACTCTCTCTCTCTCTCTATCGACCACAGCCAAAACAGTGAAGCAAGTAAGAAAAGAGAGAAGCTTTTGAAAGAAACAAAGGCCAGACTTTGGGGGAGTAGGTTTATTGTAGGCTTGTGCTTAAAATCAATTAATTTTTGTTTCTTCTTTTGTTGTACTGAGAAGAGAGGGAATACAGCTCCTAAGCGATACCACAAAAGGGTCGGGTCAAAGCGACGGGCTAACCAAACCCGACCGTACAAGCAGCAGCCGGGAACAGAGAAGCCATTACTCTCTTTCTTTCTTCTTTCTCTCACTCTCTTTTCTCGCCTATTTTTTTTCCTTTATATCTCTCTACTATCTAAGGAGCGATCGCTCTCAGTCACACATCCCTTTCGGAAAAACAACAGTATAATATAAATATATTTTATTTTTTTCTCTTTAAATTCTCTTGGAGTGGGGTGGGTCGTAAGACTGTGGTGGCGTTGATGGATGCTGTTGTCGTTATATTAGCGCCACAGTGGCACTGGGACAGACACTGGTGCTCTTTCCGGTTTCCCCTTGGCGCTGGGCTTTCTTTTCTGTTACAGCGAATGGGTACAGACGGGAGCTTAATGAAGAAAAAGGAAAGGAGGGGAAGAGAGAGCGATCAGGACTCAATACCCCTCTTCCTCCTCTACTTTTATCTACCCTACAATTTCAGCGTCAGCATTTTATCTCTATTTTATGGGTTCAGCACGTGTAGGTCACATCAAGAGTAATGGCTACTATTTCAGAATTAATTTGAATTCATTCCTGACCCCATGAATTGCATCATGATATAGGTAGTACTGATTTTTTTTTATTGCATAAATGTATTTCATTGATTCCATATCATATCAAGTTCAAAGTTATTTGGATTTTTATCAGTACTCTTTGTGATAGAAAGGTGTGCAATTGACAGCAAATAGACAATAAACAAGCAGAGGATCCGGACCAGACAGAGCAGAGTCAAGAGCAATTCTCTGTGGCCAGACTGGATACAGAATTCGGTGATGCCATTCTCTCTTCACAAGCAGTAAACACTGCTGCAGTGCTGCTCTTATTCTGCCGCATAGAATCATCCCCAAAGGAAGGATAGGGGTATTTTGGGAAATGCGGTCAAGTTGCAACTCACTTTCTCCTCGCTTTTATCGGTGGGACTGAGCTGCTGCTACACTGCTGGTCGGCAGAGTTGCAGCTCTAGCTTTGTTTCTTTACATTTCTTTTTATTTTCCTTTTTCTGTGTTTGTCTTGCATTTTATGCACTTTTACCCTTCAAAAGATGATACTTGAACTTCTCTCTTATGGAGTATGGAGCTTCATTATTGGAGCTTCAAAAGATGCTGTTATATTTTATGAAATGTATAGGATACAATTATAGGATTTAAATAAATATAAATATTCAAACAATTTCAAAATGTATGCTTGTTATATTACAAGATAAATAAATTTTCAGAAATGTATTATGCAAGTCTGATTTGTTATTGATTTTTTAAGTAGCATATGCAAGATAAATTTCAAATAAATTTATTTTTATAATCTATCAGTTAATTAAGTAGACTTGAAATAAGCTTAATATCAGTGACTTCAAAATTTATGTGAAACTGAAAAAATATTTTTTTTTTGCCATCTATATGTGTAAATAACGAATTTCTTATAGGCTACATGGTAAGAGTTTTGTATTTTAGTTTTGTTTTTGTTGTTGTTGTTGTGTGTTTGCTTGGGCTGCTTTTGTTGGAGCAGTGAATTTACAAGGATGATTATCTCTTCTTGGAGCCCGCTCTGTTCTGTTTGATTATGTCCTGTGCATCCTGTGATAACTTTTTCGTATTATCCTAATGGTAGAAAAAATAGAAGAAATTAAGTCCTGGATCCTCTCCATTCCTAGAACAAGTGGAGATTCGTTAGTTTAGATTGTATTGCACAAATTGCTAGGAGTATCATTTAAAATATATTTGTTTTTTTTTTTAAATTGACACAATTAACGGTAACTACTTCTAAAATGGTATATGTTAAAAATCAGTAATATACATAATTAATGTCATGAAGAATATGCACATGTTTAATATTATACTTCAAATAAGGTGATTTACCCGTGTAATAATACAAATGTCGAAAATACTTTTATTAAGCTTGAATGTAATATTTTAATTAAAAACACTGCACGATCATAGGTACACCTTCTATATATATCTTTCAAGTGTGTCATTTTATATCATCTTTTAATTATGTGTTATTTAAAAATTCACCCTAATGAATATATATTATTACTTAATTAATTAATTATCTAAGCAAGTCTTATCAATATTCACTCATCTATTAGTAAAAATTTATAAAAAATAATAATATTTACCCAATAGAAAAGACAGTAAAAATCTTCATCCTTTTTCCTTGTAAATGAACTGGAGAAGATGCAACGTTCTTCCTTTATTTTAATTTTTAACAATGCAACGTCGATTGACAGGACGGGAAACCATTCTGCATTCCCGGGGGCTGTGTGCCTGTGTTAGGCTCATGTGTGTTGTTTAATCCCCGCTATAATATTCATCCTAAAATAATCTTCAAAATTTTAATTTAAACACAAAAAATGAATGATGAGATGAAATTCTCTTGAGTCACTCGTTAAGATCTTCTCCGACTCTGTTAATACTGAGGTCTAATTAAGAACAAATATTGTAATGGATAACAATCAAAGATTTTACTGAAATCATGAGTAATAATTCTAGAAGAATGGACCCATCTATCTCCCCCACGTTTTACAAATCACAACAACGTTTAAAAGTTTAAATGGCTCACTAAAAGTATCAACTAGCTCTGTTACCTAGTTCGGTATTTGGATCCTTATCAGTTCTAATTTTCAAAAAAAAAAAAAAATAAGAAGAAGAAGAAATTGGGGGTCCCCATCATTTGCCAGGTGGCATCCGGCTGGATTAGTGTTTTGAAATTAGCCATCAAACCCGGTCCGGTCCGTCCATGACCTGTACCTGTCCGGACCGTGTCCGGATTTGACACGGGTCCACGGGTAACTCGGGTAAGGGTTGAAAAGGGCCGGATCCGGTTTTTTGCCATTGAACCCGTGATAACCCGGTCCGTTTCAAACTCGGACTTCCCGGTCCGGTCCGTGTACCCGCCTAACCCGTACCCGTACCCTTGACCCGTGATACCCGTACCCTAAATCCGTAATTTTGATTTAAGCAACATTGTTTTAAAATAATTCGTAATTTTGATTTATATTTTATTATAACAGAAATTATTGAGTTCAAATATGCAATCATGTCAAATGAATTTTGATTTATATTTTATCAGTTTAAAAAGAAAAAAATAGAAAAAAAAAAAAAAAAAACCGGTCCGGACCCGTGCTATCCTGCCCGTCCAACCTCCAGACCCGGACCGTGCAACCCGGGGGTTGAGCCGGGCCGGGTATGGTTTTTGAAAAAAAAAAAAAAAAACCCGTGCTACCCTACCTGTGTCGTCCGTGACCCATATTGCTCGTGCCCGCCCGTTGCCCGCCACGGGTTTTACCCGGCCCGGACCGTCCGGCCCGTCTGCATAACACTAGGCTGGATACACTCCACACCGTCCGATTTATGATGGTGGATTTTAATCATGAGAAATGGTCAGTGTCAAGGGTCTGATCAGCGGTACAAGTTGTGAAGTGATTTCAATCAATCATCATTAAATTCAATCCTCTTTGAAATATGTAGGCGCTGCATTGACTGATTATTTATTCAATATTTTGTTTGCAGCGCTTTAATATACATACGGCTACATATACAATTTATGCTTAGGTGTCAATGGTGTCTTTTTAGTGCATGTTTGGATGTAAAAAAAGAATAAGTTAGAATAGTTAAATTAAGAAATAACTATTGTTCATCTTATTAGAATAGCTAAATTTTAAAATTCTTAAAAATAGTTTATTCTAATAAGACAAAAAAATTTGATTCACTGTTCTATCTATTCTAACTCAACCAAACACCGAATAGCTACTTCTCATTCCAACCAAACATACCCTTATTCTTTTATTGGATGTGAGACCTAACATTTTTAAAACGGTAGTTCTTTGTTTACAATTTAAATTTAAATGTAAGTGATTTAAAATTTTATAAAAATCAAGTTTGTGAGGCCAAAATCAGATTTTGGTTTGCTCACTCAAGTAACTGTTTGCATATTTTATGACAGCCATTTTTCATCCCTATCCCAAACACAAGTACCAAGAAAATGAATGAATAAAGGATGCAAAAATGAAGGGTGTGTGTATGAGACTATTTAAGAGCGTGGTACCTCGCAAATACACTGTTACTGGGTATGGGGGTGGAGCCGTATCTGCTGCTTTTGTTAGTGAAGAGCATAACCCATTAACCCTGCTTTTGTTTTATCTCAACCGTGTGTCTGTACAATCGACGACTCAGGTCTCCTGTTTCTGGACTGCGCAGCATATGTGAAGGTTTTCAAAAGGTCTCTGTTTAGATGCGATATTTAGTCTGCGATCTCCCCTTCCTGCCCAGATCTCCTCACAATGCCACGGGCAGGCTCTCTAAGAGGAATCGGGATTCAGAATTTTCGACAGGAAGGGTGGGGTAAGAAAATAACAAATCGGGTTTTAATAGATAATTGTGTTCAGACTTATTAATTGATCGGGTACTAGATAAAAAAATATTCTTAACTTATAATTTTCAATGCACTGACTTCTAATTCTAATTACCAATTAAAATTCAATAGATTTATTTTAATTTTAATTATAAATTTAACTCTAATTACAACTCAGAATTCCAAAGAGGTAAATAAAATTCCAAGGGATAAAGTTGTCCCCTTGGTCCTTACTGGGTCTGCCTCTAGAATCGGGATGGTTCGAAGGGTATCAGACAAAATTTGATTCAATATTCGATCAGAGTTATCCACTTCGCATCAAGATTTGTACATATAACTTAAATAATTCATATAGTTCAAATGCACACAAAACTTAATACAGACCGGCTAGCTCTAACAACATATCATAGTTCTAACAACATATCACATTGCCCTCCACTTCCTTGGAGGGAGGGTGTGTCATATGAGATAACTAAAATTTTCAGTCTATATCAAAATTGGGCCACGAATTTATACAAAATCTATTTAGATGTACGGATCAGTATAAATAGGAAATTAATTGTTTCAAAATTCTTGTATTAACAATATAAACTGTTTAAAGTGTAATCTTATAGTTTAAAATGGACCGCTAATTACAGTTTATATGCATAATCAGGAATACAGTTCACTGACTGAAATGGAAAATTGGACGGTCTATGTGTCAGATACAAGTCATACAACAGAAGTATAAATGATGTATTGGTGTGACTTGTGAGTTGTGAGGAGTGACGTGGCTGGATTTTTTGTTTCTGTTTTAGAAGAAAAATACAGAGCGGGCAGCGTCAAAAAAACGACTGAAAATGCAAGAAAATCTGACCCGTTCGCTTTATTTGGACGATTGAGATGACATCAAATCAGAGTCCTGCTGTTCATCAATAAAAGCAGCAGATACGAACCCACACATGGGGCCCATTTCTGTGTTTCCCTGTACTCCAGCTGGGACCTCCAGATAGCCACTGGATTTTCAGTGGTCAATTCTTATATTTGCACTGGTGTAATATGCCAGTTAAGCTTTGAATTATGATGTCGGTAACCCGCTACGTAGTGAGAATTTGGATCTTAGCCCATAAAACACGGACTGCAATCTGCAGTCTGCAGATATGAAGGGGAACTGGCAACTGTTTTCTTGCATATTTGCTTGGAAACTCTTCCTTGTCTTGTATTGTTGGAGTTATTTGACAATTAAAACAGTTAATAAAAAAAAATCTTCAACGTGTACCTCTTACATTTAAGATTTAGATTTAAGATTTGTTTATCTTTTTCATATTAGACAAAAAATTAACTATTGTTCATTATAATTATTTTGAAAAAATGATGAATACTTGTGAATTCAAATGGTAACAACTTTTATATAATTATAAATATTTTTAGGGGTAGACAAATAGTATTAAACACGGCCTAAAAGAATAATTTATTGCCACATGCAATGTTTCAGTAGGCGACTTTAGTCATTTTTAACAAATAATTTAATTATATTTTTGTTTAATTTCAAGAATTCAGTCAATGAGGCAGGAATTCAATGGTCAGCCTTTTTTATAAAAAAAAAAGTTAATTGCTTGTCCATGGAAAGAATTAGAAGTTAAGCAAGCGGAACTAAAATGCTTTTCTTTAGCAAGTAATCCACTATAAGGCCGACACGATTAAATAACTGTAAAAGCAAAATAAAACCAATTCATTTAAAAGATGATGATAGAGAGCTTTGTCATAAGAGAAAAATTAAAACTATAATAAAGGGTAGATCTTTTGGGAGTCCACTACAAGAGAACTTTGGTTTATTTTTTGGTCACTGAAATTTAAACTGTCCCAAATATGTTACCTTTTCAGTCCTCACATGTCATATCTGTCTACCAAAATAAATGCAATAGAAAAATGTTTTTTTGTAGTAGAAACTGTGTTGCACAAAAAAATTGCACATCAAGAAAATAAAATTATCATTGTATTATAAAATATTAACAAATGTAAAGTCCAATGATTTTAGGTTGGAGAGAAAATTTAACAATAATTTCGGACCGTTGAAATTTTAAGTCACTTGATGTACAGTGAAATATACATCAAATTTTATTATTTGTTAACACTATTAATATTATTAAAATATAAATTGTCAAGTAATTCTCCTTCTAAATTATATCGCAGTATGTATGTACATTTATTTATTTATTAAAAAGTCCAAATACATTCCAGCATCTTTTAGATACTATTAGTATACATGTACATTGATTTCTCAATTTTGATCTAACTATTCATCTCACATAATATCATAATTATATATTATATTGGCAACAAACATAAGCACAACAAGCGATAAATTAGTTATAAAAATAAAAGTATAAAATTGCAAAATGTTCTCTATAAGTTAGATAGTGTATTAACTATCATTCAGTATTACTCAATAAATTATCTATTAAGCGATTTAAAAATAATAATTATTCAGTCTTGTTTACCTATAACTATAAGCAACCAATGAAAAACTGACACTTCTTGTGTCTTAATTGATGGAATAACTATAAGCAACCAAAAATTATCATATTGCACTAAATTTCGTACTTGTAATGTTTGAATGGAGGAGTTGATAATAATACTTAGTAGTCGCATGCCATATTGTAATTAATTTCCTATCAAAATTTATTTTCCAGTTAATTTTGATTTATGAAAAACTTTGTAAAATTGATCTTCTGGTGTCATGATTAATGGAATATAGAGGCATTACCTCTACATTTCTTCTTCAAAAAATATTATTATTCATCAGTTGTTACCAGTGTTCTAAATAGCGCGCTATAGCGTTTTTGGACCCCAAACGCTACGCTATGACATCAAAATGCGCTATTTGCGCTACGGCCGCTATAGCGGTCCGCTATTTGCGCTATACAATATGAGTTTTTTTTTTTTAAGCAATTTATATGGGTTTTAAATAAAGATAAAAAAAATCTCAAACCAAAATTGAATTTGTTACTACTTGCTACAAATAAATCAATTTGAAATTGGGAATAGAAATTGAAATTTGAATAGAAAAAAAGTCCAAACCGAAATTAAAATTTGAATAGAAAAAAAAATAGATTATGTCATGAATCATGATGCTTAAGATATTTTTAATAGAAAAAATCGATAATTTATGATATTACTATGGATATTTTGAACCGCAATTTGGACTTTGTACGGGTTCAATATGAATATTATAATTTCTTAATTACTTTGGTGTTATTTATTGTTCTATGAGACTTTAGATAATGTTGATATTTAGTACAAATATTGAATATACGAAATGTAAAAAAAAAAAGCTATTTGGAATAGCTTCCGCTATAGCGACGCTATTCGCTATTGCTTTTTTTTTAGCCTTCCCGCTAGGACGCTATAAACGCTATTTAGAACCTTGGTTGTTACACTTATATATTTTTTAATAAATCTCTTCATTTTTTTTTCCAAAACAACAAAGAACCTTAAACTTGATCTATTCATGGAAAATACAATGAAGGGATGTCTGGCTGGCCAAAATGATGAAATATAAAACCAATTACAATTCAATATGACTGTGTGACAGTGTTAGGAGCTCACATCCGTTGAAATAGTTGTCAATGGCACCTAGCTCTATTGAGTTGCTAACAGACAAATCCAAAATCCTTTTAAAAAGTCATCACTGCATCAGTCCTATGCGGATCAGCGATCCAATGAGATCCATTGACATTGACAACTATGTCTATGACAACAAAATTACAGTCTAGTGTGAGGATATGTATTATAGCAGGACTGTTTGACATAAAAAGATCAGTCAATTTTCTGTTTAAACTCACAAAGTAGTTTAAAAAAAAGACATTGAGATACTGATAATAAAGTTATTCTAATTAAAGTTTTGTAAAAAACTGTAGATAAAAGCAAAGCTTTTTTACAGAGCATGATTAGGGGTGTTCTTAGGCTGTGTTTCAAAAACAGCCAAGTAATGAAAAGGGAAGAGAAGGAAGCTGATCACCTTCTCTATACCTCAATTTGGGATGAACAAATTCGTCACTTTTCTATATGCGGTTTACCCTCGTTCCTCTCCGTTTCCCTCCGTTCCCTCTCATATTAACCCTTTCTAGAGCAAGTAAATGGCTTTGGTCAAGTCCGGTCATGAACTTGTTTCCTTCCCCCTTCTTTCCCCTTCTCTCTATTCCCTCCATCTGGAGCACACTCTTAAGGAGTAGTACATTGAAGGGTAAATTATGTCTAAAAAAATATCACTTTTGCTCTTAATAAGGAGGTAGTAATTAAGGAGGCAGCATCGCTAAGGAAGGAGGAGGCAAGATTAACAATTTGGTCTAAAGAGGGAACTTAATCTTGTCTAAGGAGATGTTGTTGGACTGGCTTAGCAGCGCTAAGGAAGGAGGCAAGATTAACAATTTGGTCTAAAGAGGGAACTTAATCTTGTCTAAGGAGATGTTGTTCGGCTGACTTAAGCTATTAAGGAGGCTTAAAGAAGCTAAAATAAGACTGCCAAACAGTACCAATGAGTTTAACTCTAAAACCTATCATTTGTTAAAACTTTTAATATTATTAAAATATAAATTGTCAAGTAATTCTCCTTCTAAATTATATGGTGATACGCATGTATATTTTTTTTTTATTAAAAGATTCCGGTATATTCCAACATCGTTTAGATACTATATATTCCAACATCGTTTAGATACTATTAGTATACATGTACATTGATTTCTCAATTTTGATCTAACTATTCATCTCACACAATCATAATTATTGATTATATTAGCAACAAACATAACCACAACAAGCGATAACTAGTTATATAAATAAAAGTATAAATTTGCAAAATATTTTCTGTAAGTTAGATCGTATGTTAATTCTGGAGTAGAACTAAGGTGCTCTTAAGCTCACCAAGCCCTTTGTGAGCTTAACTCAAAAACCTATCGGATTGACTTCAAACAATATTTTCAAACCGTTAGATGTTCAATCTATATTAAAATGTGCTTAGAGACCAAATTTTACATTTTTTGAAATGTTTTTACTATTTATTAAGATGGTTTGAAAATCATTGTTTTCCAATGGTGCAGAATTTTAATAAAAACAGCGGTTTTCAAACCATCTTAATAAATAGTAAAAAAATTCCAAAAAATGTAAAATTTGGTCTCCAAGCACAGTTTAATATAGATTAAACATCTAACGGTTTGGAAATGTCGTTTGAAGTCAAGCCGATAGGTTTTTGAGTTAAGCTCACAAAGGGTTTGGTGAGCTTAAGAGCACCTTAGTTCTACTCGTTAATTCTGATTCAATATTACTCCATAAATTATCTATTAAGCGATTTAAAAAAAAACAACTATTATCAAGTGGCAGTAAATTTCTAACACAACTCATCTCTTTATTAAAAAATAATAATAATAATAATAATAATAATAATAATAATAATAATAATAATAATAATAATAATAATAAAAAAAGAACCTTAAACTCGGTCTTTTCATGGAAAATACATTGAAGGGATGTCTCCTAGGCCAAAATATAAAATCTAATTGCTATTCAATGAGACTGTGTGAGGAGCTCACATCCGTTGAAATAGTTGTCAATGGCACCTAATGCTATTGAGTTGCTAACAGAAATATCCAAAATCCTTTTTAAAAGTCATTACTGCATCAGTCCTATGCGGATCAGCGATCCAATGAGAATCAGTGACATTGACAACTATGTCTACGACAACAAATTTAGAGTCTAGTGTGAGGATATGTATTATAGCAGGACTGTTTGATTTAAAAGATCAGTCAATTTTCAGTTTAAACTCACAAAGTAATTTTAAAGAAGACAGAGAGATAACTGATAATAAAGTTATTCTAATTGAAGTTTTGTAAAAACAGTAGATAAAAGCAAAACTTTTTGACAAAGCATGATTATATTACTCAGCTTAACTCTAAAATATATCATATTAACTTTAAATTATGAATCCAAACAGTTGAAAACGATCTAGTTCACAAGTGATACGTTTACACATCAAATTTATAAATTTTCAAATTAATTTATTATAAAGTAAAGCGGTAAAAAACTAATGAAAAATGAACTGGTTAAAATTAAGTCATAAATCTTCTTCTTTTTACCACTTGACTATACTAAATTTATCAAAATCTTATAAATTTGACATGTAATTGTGTCATTTACGAAGTAGATTGGTTTCAAGGATTTGAGTTTGTCATTTGAAGTCATTCTGATAGGTTTTGGCGAGCTTAAGAACACTCTAGTTCTACTCAACAAAGAAAACTAAATTCAAAATTTCGTAGGAGAATGAATCAACTTCCATTTGTTAGTGATACATTATGACAATAATTTATGCTGCATCATTAATTTAAATTTCAAATTTTAAATTCCAAACAATAACAAATTTTAAATTTCAAACAATAAAATTGGAGCAATTATTCATTAACTATTATTTAAATATGAAGCTCATTGTATAGAAGATCAATGTATAAAAGAGTAAGGTTAAAATTCCTTGCCCTAATTATGTCTCATGTCTCACATTCTTATTTTTTTTTTTAAAGTTCAAATAGTCTATTATAATCAAATTTTTAACAGTTTATTAGAATGTGTTTGGCAATCAAATTTAATATTTTTTGAAATTCTTTTTTTTTAATAGGCACAAGATCACTGTTTTTAGATTTGCATAAGCTTTTATACCTATCTATCTAAAGAAATAGTAAAAAACATTGAAAAATTATAAAATTTGATTTAGCTCGAGGCACGAGGGAGGAAGTGAGGAAGCTATTTTGCTGAAGTCTGTCTGGGTCAAAATCAAATTCTAATGTTACCGTCCCCACAAGTCATAAGATGAGCGGATCAGTTCAGAGCGGACGATGGCAAAATGCAAAAGCAAGAAAGCATTCCCGCACATGGTGGGGTTTTGTTTCTTTCAACAGGCAAGTGGCCGCACAATTAAGGCTAAACAGTGCCTCCTTCAACATTCATATCATCAGATCCCATTTTTTTATTCTATATTTTATTATTTCTTTTTTATCTTATCTGTGTGCATGTTTGATATCTTATAGGGATAAAAACGGTGCGAATAATATTCGATCGTATTCGAAAAATTAGATATATTCGTGTAAATGTGGATATAAATATAGTTTTATGTTTCAATTATCCGTATTTGAATAGTAGATATATATCGTATAGTTTATAATATATTATGAACAAGTTATGTTATTTACTATTGTAATTAGATAAATATTATGAGCTTTAGTATTTTTTTTAATAATATTTTAATATATTTTTTAATAGATATCCGATCCAATCCGTATCTGTATCCATATTTGTCTAATATCTGATCCGCATTCGTATCCGGAAAATTAAAAAGAAATATGGATATAGTTTTACCACAATCCGCTCCATTTTCACCTCTATATTTGTGCCCATATCATTTCCGCTAACATAAATTTGACTTTGAAATTCAGGCTGTGTGATCAAAATTTAAACTCATTCTAGCAAATTTGAAAATTCAAAGAGTTTCTTTAATATTCGTGTCAATTCGAAATAGTAAGATTGAAATTGTTTTACACCTTGAAAATTCAGATGCCATTTTTTTTATCTTATTTTTGCGCGTACTCAATATACAAGTCCTTCTCTACGGTAACATAAGATTTAAGTTTGAAATCCGGACTATTTGATCAAAATCCAAAACTAATTCGTGTCAATTTGAAAAATTATGGAGTCTTTTTAATATTCGTGTCAATTTGAAATGATTGCTTCGAAAATTTTATGCAATATCTCGAAATTTGAGTAGGACGTTAATTATGAGATGAATAGCTCAGATCTAAATTTTTTTTTAGAACCTAGCAGAAGCAGCTCAAATCTAAATCTAATCACTATTGTTGCGAGCTTCTATTTTGGGTCAGTGTGAATCCAATTTATTTATTTTAATTTTTAACAAAGATTGAATGTTAAGTGATTCAACTATTTAATATTCATATTTTAAACAAATAATTTCTCACGTGGAAGACATTATCTTTCTAGCTAGATCACTGATTGTCAAATTCGATATATTTGATTTAAATCTAATGAATAGGATCATAATTACATGTTTTAGTTTTTAACAAAAAATAGCATACGCAACAAATTAATCACTGATGTGTGATGCACATTGGCTTCTTTTTTTTTTTTTATGTGTTTGTGTGTAAATTGAAGAGAAGTCAATTATTAATAATAAGATCAGATACTTATCAGATGTATCAATTAATGTGTTTATCACATAACCATGTAATCAATTAGCTACCGTGTTGTCAATCATTCCCATATTTCAATTTTAATAGATACTTAGTTCGATGGGTTTCAAGATCGTCCGATCCGCTTTAAGGTCCATGCATTCAACTTTAATATATGTGAGCGTCCCATTTCAATTTTCGTGAGCATGAGTCTTAAAATAGATATAAATTTAAAAAAAAATAAAAAAATAAAAAGCTACACATATACACTTATGATTAAAAATCTGAATGTTTTTTTTTTTTTCCTTTTGTTTGTTTTGGATCAAAGTCCATAGGCGCTTTGACTATGCAACATATAGACGTATCCTTGTCTCCACGGAGATGGGATGGTGCCAAGATCAATTGCACTAGGTAGCATTGACTAATTAAGTTTAGCTGACCGTCTGATATAAATAATATAATCAATTATTATACATCCATTTACCAAGGTTTATAGCCCCAAGTGCAGATTTTAATGTCTCATAACTGAAACATGTTGAGAGAAAAAGAACAATTATGGCATATTAATGATGATTTTAGTAATAATGACAATCATTATATAGCTCACTAAAATTCAAATTTTAATATTGTGGATATATTCTATGATTAGATCTAAGGCCCATCAACTATAGATAAATTTGAGTAGAACTAGGGTGTTCTTGAGCTCACCAAAATTACCGAAATTTTTATTAATATTCAAACAACATATTAAATTTCAAAATCTACATTCTGTTGGACAAGATTTCGAAAACTATCCAAACTGCAGATTTATTTCCCGATCTCAGGCCGAATTACCGTAAATTTATTTTTTGGTTTTGGTTTTGAAATTCCAAAACCGCAAAAAAAAATTTGCGGTTTTGGTTTCGGAATTCCAAAACCGCAAATTTAATTTGCAGTTTTGAATTTGGTTTTCATTAAATAACTTAAATTTAAAAAAAAAATAGAAAGATTATAATATTTTCTGTATTTACTTAAAAGTGACTTTTGAATTGAGATCAATAACTCAGAGTCAACGGTTTGGATGCGTCGCTTGAAGCCAATTCGATGAATTTTTTTGACTTGGTGAGCTTAAGAAATAACCCAATCAGATCAAAGAACCAAAAAGAAAAAAGAAAGGAAGAAGAATTTAAGACTCAGGTGAGATTAGCCCAATTGCATATAAAGAAGTGGGTCCTGAGCCCTCTTTCTCCTGTCTCCCTCATTGGGTTTGTTCTTTGTGTTCCCTATCTCACCATTACAAGCCACATTTTGTGGCCACCCACACGGCGCAAGTGTTGCACAAACGGTAGATTCGCCTAGTAACACTAGAGGGCAAATTAACTACTTTTGGTTCAAAACATTGCCAAAGTTAGCATGAGAAACACACTTCCAATTAGTTGGTATTCTCTCTCTAAGCTGGTGATAAATAGTATCATAACAATAATAGTAATGTTGACAATCTAGCAAGGAGTGAGGCTACGGTACTATGCATAGCACGGATTGGTCCGTACTACGGCTCAATATTTGAGTTTTCAAGATTCTAACGGTCGATCTGAACCGTTCAACCATTTTAATATGTTATGAAATAAATTTGAAAACTTACAAATTTGACACCATTGGAAATTGCTCCTGAAATTATTTTAATTCCATAGACACATCATTGGACAATCAAGCGAGGCTATGATACTTTACAATACATATAAATAAGTCCGTGCTATGAATTTATATTTTATTTTAAAAGATCAAATAGTTGGTCCGACCAGTTCAATATGATCTTTGTATGAAGATATACTTCAAGACCAAAATTCATATATTTTTAAATTTAAAATTATTTTTTAGATAGGTAAAAAAATTACCTGATACAAAGATTTTAGACTATTCGAAAGTAATGATTTTTAACCTATTTAAAAAAATAGTAAAACAATTCTAAAAATTAAATTTTTTGATCAATAAGTACATTTTCATATGAAGATGATGTTGAAGGATTCAAATCGACTATTTAAATCTTAAAAACAAAAAAATTTAATTCGTAGCTCATACCGATTAGCACATTACAAAGTACATAGCCTCACTCGCAATCAATAGCTTTCTGTAGTCCTCCAGTGCTGGAGAGACTGGAGAGGAACAAGGCATTAGAAAAAAGGCTTAGATAAAAAGGTGCCAAGAAACCCAATTAAAAAAGAACAAAAAAAGAGAGAGAGAACTTAGGCCGTAGGATGCACATAGAGTTGCCCCTATTGAACTCCCAGCATTTAGTACTGACTTTAATGCTAAAGCTGTGTCTGGTGAACAACCTTTAGATAGCTTATTAGCTTTGTGGCTTCATTCGCTTTAATGTTACTTGTCAATTTTTTATTTATTTATTTACATTGTTTTCAAATGTTGTCTGCAACATAAAGTTTGCAGAAATCCCGCTGGCTTGTTTAGATTAATATAATATAATCAATCTTTAAAGTGTTAACTTTATAAGACAGTGATTATTAGGATATTTTATATTGGAAAATGTAAGGGGGGGGCAAAATCATTGCAATATGGAAGTTACATATCTATCAATTCTTTTTGTGTTGGGTCTACCTTAGAATTAAATTGGTTTTTACAAATATTTGAAATTTTGAATAATAAATTTATAATTTCTGATACTACGCTTGAAAAACTTTCCCGATGCTACTATACATGAACATTTATGAATTTTCCAAACATGAACTGAAAATAAGTTTCATATCAAAATATTTTAGATAAACATAGCACATGAACAAGAGCGTAGCCAGGATAGTAGGGTGGGGCAATTTTTATAATTATTTTGAATATTGAGTATATTTTATAATTTTTTCTGTGAAAAACATAAAAATAATAGCACATTTTGAAGAAATTTTTTACAAGTAGACAAACTTGTATATTTTTTTTAAGCATTAAGTATTTTTTATACATAAAATTAGAAATATATTTTTGGATTTTTGAGTTGGGAATTGGCAAGTGTCTAATCCTAACTCTAATTGGCTCCGCCCTTGCACATGAACAACAAATAGATATTGCCATTATGACGATATTTTAAGAAGTCAGAACAAAGATTAAGAGTTCGCTAATTCAAAACCTAGTTAGAAAATCTTCACTACAAACGAGACATACTAGTCTCATTTTTATCATTCACTAGGAATGTAAGATGAAGCTAGTAGAAATTCATTTTTTTTTTCTCTTAGTCTATTTTGATTTTTACAAAGTTTGATAACTAACATTATTGTTTTGAAAAGTTTGACAACTACATTTTTTTTTTGAACATATGAGTTCAGATGACTTGTGAACACATATACTCATAACATAGGCATAGTATTCTTAAACTTTTCTAATAAAGATATTGTTGTTAAAGGTATGAAAGATCAAAATAGACAGAAGAAATTCATGTGCTATTTACAAAAACCATTATTAAGTTTCATCTGACCAATTTGATGAGACAACATCTTCTAATTCTAATTATATCATATTTAATTTGATTGATGTGGAGAGGGCTAAAATCCTGTCTCTATGTGACCCATAGTAGTTACATTAATTATGCAATTATAAGTTTATTTAAGAGCTCTCCTTAAAAATTTAAAACTTAAGTAATAATATTCTGATATTCTCAAAATGGGACCTGATTTCAATAAAGGTAGAGTCCTGGTGGTGATCAAGATCTAATTTGTAGTTTATATTTGTAATGATTAAAACTTGAAAAGAAGGTTGCTTGCTTTATCTTTGCACAAAATTGGGTCATGGAGCAAGGCGGGGCCAGATAGCATGCCAATCTTTTAAGAATGAGAACTAACCTCTCTTTTATCCATCC
Organism: Carex kokanica; assembly: GCA_025461125.1. Taxonomy (NCBI): domain Eukaryota; kingdom Viridiplantae; phylum Streptophyta; class Magnoliopsida; order Poales; family Cyperaceae; genus Carex; species Carex kokanica. The sequence continues at coordinate 632,054 of JAJGRX010000848.1, read as the reverse complement.
ACACTAACACTAATAAAGATTCTTTTTATAAATGTTACATTTGGTGTGTGGTGGGGTTTGCCAGGTGTGCATCAAGCATAGGACAAATGCTTTGACACTTGTCGACGTTTAAAAGAGTTGCAAAGCTGTCTCCGTTTGAGGTCTTCTTAATATTATATTGTTATTTTATATTATCGATGCTGTCTACTAGTGTCTAGTAATAAGGGAAGTGAAATAGTGTAGTAGTACTAGAATTCGGATTCAGTGACAAGGGAAGTGAAATAGTGAAGTAGTACTAGAATTCGGATTCAGCAAAGCAACTCAACTTTTAGGTTTTAGATTTGGATTGTCCAATTTGAATTCGTGAAAATTCATTTCTGAAATGAGCGCACACATGCTGATCACGAATTCAAATTTTGGAACGATCTCGAGCAACGAATTCGAATTAGACGGTCTCGATTCAAAATTCAAAGATTGAGTTACTTTAGGGGATCCGGACTCGTAGTACTAGAGGTGCAAACGGATCGAATACGGGTTGGATAGTGATAAAATATCTGTATCAGTTTTATTTTTCAGATACAAATATAAATCAAATATTAACGTGTACAAATACAAATTAAATATTAAATGAATACGAACATAAATGAGATATTAAACATATACATAAACGAATACAAATATAATTCGAATTCTTAATTTAAATGTTGTAAACAAAATTAATATATTCAACAATTTTTTTTCTCAGGTTTAATAAAATATATATTTTATCAACAAAATTAATTACCAACATAACTATCTTTTAAATAAAAAATATCAACAAATATTTCTTCTCCCTAAATATGTATGATTCTATAACAAATCTATATCTGGAAAATAAAAAAAGATAGATACAGACAATTATTTGTATTCGCACAAATAAATATCCATAAAATACAAAAGCATATACATATAATTTTATGTATCTGTATCCATATCTGTATCCGCATAATTATATATGTATTTGCATTCATATCCACAAACTATTCGAAAAATATCCGAATCCAAAAATTTCGAATATGAATCCCAATATTAATGGATAATATCCGATTATTACTATCGTCGGAAATTCGTATTATTCGGTAGCAAATATTGCTGTAATTGAAAATTAAATAAATGTTATTTTACTATAGAATATCTTTCGAAACTAACCTTTTCTTTTCACAAAAATAACTGTGTCACCATAACCTTTCTTACATGACAATAACGTGTCATAATATACTATCCAAATTTAATTTGGTTTGAATCAGAAAATCATTGCAAATTCCAAAAGCTCAAGGACCCATTGAAAAATTATGCTTCCTGAATCCTGAAGACCTGAACGGCTGAACCATAAGAAAATATCTAAAATCAAAACCAGGTACCAAAGGACATAACTTTTTTCTTTGTCAAATATTTCCCTTTTTCTGGGCCACAAAGAATTTACTGATTAGCCCATCAAGACAAAAATATAATACGGGCTTTAACAAAATCCTCTGTTTTGAATTTCTTCAAGGCTGAAACTCTGAGCGGACAGCTTAGAATTTACTGAGTCCAGTTTTATAGGAAAAATGATTATTCATTACTTCTTTTATTGGGTTTTTCCCCTCTAGTTGAGAATAAACAAGTAAGAAATTATGTTTTAAGATTCAGTGTGTAGATTTATTATTACGAATATCTACGTAGTTTCCAATTCTTCTCCATTGATACAATAGTTAAATTAAATCATGTCAAGAGAGACGGTCTAAGGTATCAGTATGAAAATTTGATAAAAATAATCAAATAAAATGTTATTGGATAATTTTGTAAAAGAAAAATTATCCACAATATTGGAGATCAATATATAGAATGTTATCCTTAGTGTTGACATACTAATTGCTTCAACAAAGCTTCAAACATATTTTCCTTAAATTTGTAGGTTTATGTTTTCCATTCTGATCTTGGGACTAAAACAGAGCATATTAGTTCAATGTGGTGAAGATAATATGTTTAATGTCCACATTTCTGTGTACTCAGTCATTGCACACATGCCATTTGTTTACTTGAAGTCAAATGTGCTTCGGTTGTTTCTCTATGGTTTAAATCAAATAGGGAAAAGGCGGGAAGCAATTCAAGAAGTCATGAATTTGCATGAATAATGAGTTAATGATCATAGTGTTATTTTGCAAAGAACCCTAGCTGGAGAAACCTGTTTGAATACTAATAAATACTTGCCACTGCTTATTGAGCACAAAATTTAAATTAAATTGATATAAAATGTATTGAATCTTTGTTAAATGTCTCTATTTCTAGTTAGGGCTTTAATTTAATTAATGTCACATCTCTAACTCAATCAATATGCAAGTTAATTATCAATAATTATCTTTAATATCAATGTAATTCGTCCTCTCCGTTTGTTGTTATAACCGGACATATCCTGCGATACTCAAATAATACTATCATAGTTTCAAAATGGAGTAAAAGAATCATGTATTTAAAGCTTTGAATGATTGAAATGGTATACCCTGTTAGCCCCTTCATGCTGTATCTTCTTTATAATTTTTTTTTTGAAGAATATTTTCATTAAGTGAACTGATGTATACAGTAATTATACGGAACGGAGACGACCAAATCTTTGTGTTCATTGTATTCCGATGCCAGCAAAATATCCTCCTTTATTGTCACCATGCCATTCGTACACGTAATGTTTACGATACTCTACGAAATGTCTATATGTTGAAAGTAATTTAATGATTATTTACCATTTTGGAATATAGTAAAAAGTTGTAGATTAATATTTATGTCTAATGGTTCTTCATTCTGTAACTCAGTTTGCCCGCTCTCTCTATAAATCAATTTCACAATTTGTAGTTTTGTACTCGTTCCATCGGCATTTGGAGGAATTCAGAAACCTTGCGGTCTTCTCATTCTCCCTCTAATCGCACGCACCAACCGCGCGTCTTCTTTTCCTGAGGTAATTTCTGGCATTAGTCTTGTCAAACTTTGACTAGCTTTCTTTTTTCTTTATAGTGATAAACTGATAATATTTGTGGCTATGCCTGTTTCATAGATGGCAAATATTTTGATTTTAACACTTCTTCATATGGGAAAAAAGGAGAACGTGTGCAGAAGTGCTTCAGAAATTTTCTTGCTTTTCATTTTCCTTTTTGCTTTTCTCATATCAACCATTTCTTCAATCTACTACAGTATTATAATATACTGTCATGAGTAGTTTTACAACTCTCTGCATTTTTGTTGTTGTCAAGAATCAACCCAAAAGGGAGAAATTTCATAAAATGGTGGCAACAGTAACTAGGTCCCACTGACAACTATTAATGAAAGAGAGGTAGCGGGTTTGAAATCCGGATAAGGAATCCATTACGGGCCTCGAAATTTAACTAGTTTGAAATTCAGATAGAAAATTAAAAAGTAATTACTGCCTACTTCCTTTTCCCCATTCAACATAACTTACGCCATAGCTTAATTTGTTCTACTGCTACTCCAGCCAATATCTCAGGTGGCCTGCCCCTTCTAGCAAAGATAACATTGTTTCTCTGTCTCCACAAGTACCAGCAAATCCCAATTACAGCTGCCCACCAATGTTTCTTTCTGTGATACTGTCCTGTCATGTTGTCTAAAAGCCGATTCCAGTACCAGTTGGATTGTGTCGCCCTGCCAAGCGAATACCGAATGCTGCTGAAACCCAGTACCATACCTGTTTGGAATACGTGCACATGAAGAAAAGAGGCAATGCCATTTCTGATTGGCAAGCGGTGCATAGCGTGCAGTCCATCATGCATTGAATGAATCTCCTTTCCATCACGTTGTGAGTCAGGAGTTTCCCTTCAATCAGTAAATAGGCAAAAACCCTCACTGTAAAGGGGATTTTGATAGCCCATATTGTAAGGAATTGCCATTTGATTCTTCCTCCAGATGTTAGTATCCGGTATACTGATTTGGTAGAATAGACAGCCGATGACTCCCACCTCCATAATAGCACATCCTGTTACTGTGTAAGAGTGGGTGGTTCCTCTTGGGCAGTGTCCTCTTCCTGTAACTGCATGTCCAGCATTTCAGACCATGCCATAACCGCATCTCTGAGCGAGATGTTTGCATTTCCGACCATGCCATAACTTTTTAATTTTCTATGTTTCTCTTGGGAGAAGTGTTTGTAAATAAGTGAGATAGACTCACTAGTTGCCACCTGGGCTGGATGTAATTATTTTCAGTATCAATAAACAACTTTGCAGCAACTGCAAAGGTTTTCAAAAAAAAGAAATCTGGATAGGGAATCCATCTTTCTCTCTCAAAAAAAAAAAAAACTATTGATAAAAGTGTCATCTTAATACGGAATAAGTTTTTGGTTTTTCTTTCAAAAGTTCTGAAGGAGCTAGTCCCTACTGAGTACTGACACCCACATGATCAATAAAAATCAAATCTAGTTGCCTACGGGCTTTTTACACTATTTTTTTTTTAATATAAATCTATTTTTCTTTTATTAAATCCAATTGCTATTCCATATAAAATGCTGATTTATTTCGTTTTAGTTTGGTGTTGGAGCTAGATAATGACTAGGCAAATGAATTTCTGTTTTGTATTTTTAAAAAATTTCTAGATTTTTAGTTCATTAAATTATTGGATTGGAGTTTGGATCACAGAGAGATGTTCACGGTTCACCAATTGACTGAGAATATGAAATGACAAAAGCTGATTGTGAACCTGGAATGGCCAAATTCACTGCAACTTTTGGCAGTTCACATTTCAAATAATTTCATACAATTTGTTTTAGTCTCTAGTTACCTATCCTCTTTATGAAAATCAATTTACAGACAATAAAAACTGTAAATTGTCAAGTAAAGCAAATAATATGTATTTCAATTGTTTTAATATTATGCTTTCATTGAATTCTCTTTTACAAATTGTTTATGATAAACAATGATCAAACAGAAAAGCCAACTTCATGGAAATGCAACGACAAAGGCTGTTGCGTGCCGCACCACCACCACCACTGACGCTGCCGCCATCACAACCAGTACCTCCGACCCCACCGCCATCTCCGACAGGACCCGCAACCCCACCTCCGACCCCACCGCCGTCTCCTGCATCGCCGAGGGGGCCGCCGCCATCTCCAAGCTCAGCATCAACCCCACCGCCATCTCCACAAGCAGCACTTACCCTGGTACCGCCACCAAAGGTGCAGAAACACAAACAAATTTTTCCATGGGTACCTACGTATGGAATCCCATCAATCCTTGCCATGCCATCGCATCAACAAGAAAAGGTCCAACAGTTCTGGGAGAAACAAAAAGGGGATATTGAACGCATGATAGATTTCAATAGCCATGAACTGCCTCTGGCTCGTGTAAAAAAAGTGATGAAGTCTGATGATCCTCTCTCCAAGGTTGCCGGAGACGTACCGGCACTTTTCACCAAAGCATGCGAAATGTTCATCTCCGAGCTCACTCTGCGTGGATGGTTCAATACAGAGAAGCGCCATAGCCGCACCGTGATTCCTTCTGATATAACAGAAGCTACTTATTATACCAATAGTTACGATTTCTTGGTCGATGTTATACCTTTGGATCGTGACCTTGCACTAAAGATAGCTTTCAATGGTGCGGGTCTGACTACTGGTAACAGCAGTTGTAACGAAAAAGGCGGTATCAACAATGCTAATATTGGTGCTGGTAATGGGAATTTCAGTGTTGACATGGGTAGTACCGGTTTTGTGGGAATGAGGTACCACTACATGCCGGTAGATCCTACGAGTGTATTCCCGCTGTTGGAGGGGGGAGAGACATCCGCGTCTCAGTCCTCTGGCATATGTGCGCCGGTTGATGCTCCTTATGGGGCCTTACCGAATCATCCTAACCAGTCGGAAGACGGTGATGAGCCGATAAATTAAGGCATGGATAGCCGTCAGATTGCAAAAAAAATATTGTCAGGTTTTGTTACAAGTGTTGTAAGGGGTTATAGTAATTGAGAGTAGTTGTTAGCAGTTATGTTAGGGGTTTATTTTCTTAGAACAAATGCTTTTGAGGTTTGTCAGTGTGTTAGGCTTTGCCTTGGATTAGGTTAACTTTGGTTTTGTAATGAAAGTACTTCAATTCAAATCATGACAAGTTTGCTCAATTTTTATTGGGCTGGAAAAAACTAGGCCCAAAATATGAATTTTAAATTATAATTTGATCTGTTGTTTTTTAGGTTATTCCGCTCTATCCCTGGTTAATTTTCTCTCCTGGGCCCAATTGTCGATTCTTTAGATCATACATATAATCATTTGTTTTTATTTTAAGTACGTTGATCAATTTCATAAAGTACGTTATTCAATTGCCTAAAATGAAATAAATGTCTAATTTAGCACAGCTGGGCGCTGGCTCCTTGAGCGTTAAATTCCATCCCTGATCACTTGATAATTATTTATTTTGACAAATTTAATACTTCTAAAAAATAAAACTTAATTTATAATCTAACATTATATACATGATCCATATTATGTACGTATTGTGTGCATGAAAAATGATGGAATTTGATATATGTTTTATCGTATATCAACTGACTTGAAATTTTAACAGTTCTTAACATATCATTAAACAATACTAATGTTGCATGAAGCTTGATTGTTAGACTATTTACATAACCAATAACATATCTATCAATTTCTTTATTTTTTTAATATAAAAATCTACTGTTCAGATTATAAAAAAATCATCGTCAAATGAATCTTCTTTAAAAATTTCTAGTTTTCTACTAGTCAATGTTTGACAAGTGAGAATGAAATTACAAGAGTAAATATCTCATGCAGTGTTCCAGTAGATAGAATGAATTCCAGCTGAGTAAAAAAAAAAAATTAGGCTTATTTAAAATATCAGAGATTATTTTAAAATTCGTACAAACTCATATTGAACGGTTTGAATCTCACTTGATAGATCCGAATTTCAATTACTCCAGAATATTTTTTTTTACAGAAATAGTGGAATGATAAGAGCTAGTGACCTAGTACTCCAACAACACTGATGGTAAATAATTGCTGTTACGAGACTGTCTAGGCGTCTAGCAGACACTTATCATTGCTGCTTGTAGATGAAAAGGCCGATAATCATACACGCTGCCAAATGCAGTGATTATAAAAAAGTAAGGACATGGAAAAGCAAAGTACTGGCCCAAAGACTCTATTGGGTGAAAGACACAGGCAACGTCTGTATAATTTTTTCGATTTAGAAATAAAAAAAATCAATGATTATGTCCTATCGAGTTATTTTGTGGGAGTGAGTCAAAATGATTCGGTCCCAACAGTTACCGGAAGTTGCAGTGTATTATGGTCACAGAAAATCTTAAAAAAATTGGGTCCTGATTATTGATTCAATTCCAATAAAAGAAAAGTGTAGGTTCGACAATCATCAGCAGTAAATTTGGAGGAAATTTGGATCTGATAAGTATTAGAGAGCCATCCAATTTTAAGATTTGTGCCATTGTTTTCAGATTTGTGCGTACAAATTTTAAAGCGTATCGGACAACTCTAATGGCGAATACACTCAAATTCTTACGATGGCCATCAGATCTGTATAGGGATGTAAACGGATGTGGATATCCGGACAGATATCTGCTCCGAATCCATTTGTTATCCAAATCCGGATTTAAACGGATACGGATAGTTATCAATTACTCACAGAAAATCCGGATTCGGATACGGATACTAATATCTAAACGGAGCAGATATCCCCATCTTTCCAACATCAATCGCTCTATCAACTTGCAATTATTAATTTATTTTCATATTTAAATTTTATTAATTATTAATTATATCTTAAAGTTCATATAACTCAATTATTTGACAATTGTTCGTCTTGTATCTGTATTCAAATCTGTATTTGTAGATTATCCGCTTCGTATCCATATTCATTTAAGGTGAATTTGATTTTACATTTTGACATTCACTATCCGTATCCGTATTTGTATATGCTCTTTGAAACGTGAATATGGATATGATTTTACTTTTACTTTTACCACTATCCGCTCCGTGTCCGCTCCGTTTTCACCCCTATGTCTGTAGGTACGAAAATTTTGGTACCGCATAAATCGCATAGACAAATTAAATTGGTGACGTCAATTTTCTATCATTGCATATGCTACAAATTATGGATCGTCAAACTCAACATCCACCTGTCGCGCTAAATATGTTTTTGCAAATTACATGCATTTGGTGGTCCAGGCGTTAAGCTGTACCGTATGTAAATTGGAACTTCTGTTGGATAATTTAAAATAAGAGGCTTTAATTTTATCAATATTTAAAAAAATGGTGATATGTATACAATATCAAATTATATACTCTGTCAACGGAAAAAAGTACTATAAATTAATTAGCAAGTCATTTACTCGTTCAGTTGGAGCTCTGGTTCCTCTTTTTGTCCCTTTAAATTTTGGGAGCTAATACACTGATACTGTTCGTTGCTATTTGATCAGTCAACTGGTTCTACTACTGTGTTATTCAAAGGTTGAGAGTTTGAATTCTACTCACGACTTCGCAGCTTGTACAAAGCATTCAAAAATAAAAAAATACATTTGATTTTAACTAATTACTTGGTATTTTAAACAATCCATCATACAACCTCTGCCGGATTTTGATGAACTTTCCGACACAACTTCGGTAAGCTCCGGTGAAGGTCAGACGATGCTACGATAACCGACTAAATTATTTAAACATAACATAAATTGCCAATAAGTTTAATAAAGGTCAATAATTAAATTGTAAAATAACAATGTAAATAAATCTTGTAATCTAAGCTTTAAAATAAATATTGTTGTCAGTGAACATAACACTAATGCCAATAAACTAAATAGTAAAATAATTGTACAACCTAAGCATTAAGGTGAATAAGCTAATTTTGACGATGCTGTAACAAATAATGCTTAATTTTGACGAAGCTCCAGCATTTAAACTGAACAATAAAACACATAATGTTTATACTAAGGCCAATAATCTAAAAACCAAATCCACTAAATTGAATTGTAAAATAATAAATTATCCTAATCTTATATCTTAAGTCTTAAGAAAAATAAAATGAATATTAAGACCACTAAGCTAAATACTAACTAAAGTCAATAAATATGATTCTAAAATTAATTAATAAACTATTAATAAAGCACACAGTTTGCCGGACTACCGTCGTCGCTACTTCGCCAGAGTTATGCAAGATAGAAATAGTAATTATATGCTGACTAGCAATTATTGATAGTAACGATAATATATTATTAGTAGCTTGATAATTGCCTCACAAATAAATTTCCGAGCGTGTCTCCTAAGTATTTAATGTCTAACTTTCATTTTCAGCACTCATATCTAAGCATTTAGGTGGTGTTTGGTTGTGGACTAAAGCTAAGGAGGCCTAAATTGATTATTCCAACTTAGGCCGGTCTAAATTATTCATGTTTGATTGAGGTTTAAAGTTAGATCATGGCTTAAGGTATTCCTTGTTTGGTTAGAGTTGGTAGAGGACTAAAGTTTTGGAAGCCTAAGTTAGTTAATTATTAATAATAAGATACTAATTATATAATATTAATATATTAATAATAACTATAATATATTATAATATTATTATAATAATTATTTAATATATTAACAATATAATATAAGATATTAATTATATAATTATATATTAATAATAAGATACAAATTATATAATATTATATATTAATAATAACTATAATATTATAATATTATTATAATAATTATTTAATATATTAACAATATAACATATTAATAATTATTATTAATAAAAAGATACTAATTATATAATATTATTATAATAATTATTTAATATTAGAGGAGGGATCCAATTACATCTTTTTTGGTGACACATCATGACACCGTTTTTTATATAGGTTAATTTTGCGATTTCAAAATCCAAACAGCCGATCCGAACCGTTCAACATGATCACCATATTAAAATGTGCTTGGAGATCAAATTTTACATTTTTTTGAATTTTTTTACTATTTATTAAGATGGTTACAAAATCGCTGTTTTTCAATGGTCTGAAAACAACGATTTTTGTAACCATCTTAATAAATAGCAAAAAAATTCAAAAAAATGTAAAATTTGATCTCCAAGCACATTTTAATATATCCATCATGTTGAACGGTTTAAATCGACTATTTGGACTTTGAAAATGGTAGGTGTCAAAGTGTGTCACCAAAAAAGTTGTAATCGGATCCCTCCTCTTAATATTAACAATATAAGATATTAATTATATAATTATATACTAATAATATATTATTATAATCATTCGAGTTAGGCTATAACGTGCAATAAAATTAAATCATCATGTGAAGTGGTTTAATTTAGGCCGGCCTAAAGATTAGCTTATGCCGTCTTAGTTCGGCTCAATTAATGCTCGTTTGGTGAAATAACGAGGACTAAACCCCTTATTCCACCCTTTATGCCACAACCAAACATGGGGTTAAATCTCTATTTATAACCTTTTACAATGATACTCGTAAGCACTTAAATCTCTATATGCAAGTATTTAAATTCTAAATCTGGATAGCTTTAACTCGTAACTATTTTTGTCTTCAAGCCAAAAAAGGAAATATTCCTTTCACCAACTCTTTTTTTTTTGTCTGATCATTCTCATTTATTTTTTCGATGATCCGTGATTAATTTTGCGAATCTAAAAATACAAACATTTTTTATTCGATTTTCTCTTTCAAATGAGATCCATGAAGAAATACTTTTGATTTTTTGTTCAAGTAGTTGTTTTTATTTTTTTGAAAGTAAAGCCCATAAGCATTTTAAATTCTCAAGGTTTTAAACCTGACATGGAAACTATTTAAATATTTGACAAAACTACTTTTAACGATTGTATACAGAGGTTTAAATGCGTGATACTATATGATTGATATCAGAAGTTCAAATGCTTGAAGATATTAGTTTAAATGGTTGTAGACTGGTATGTTTAAAAGTTTAAAAATTTAAAGTGCTAATTGACTTTACTTTAAAAAAAAATGACTTCAAAATAACTCAAAAATATTTCTTTATAGATCTCATTTGAAAGAGAAAATCGAGTAGAAAACGTTAGTATTTTTAGATTCATAAAATTCATCATGGACATTGGAAAAATGAACGAGAATGATCAGAGAAAAATAAAATAAAAGTGGATAAAAATAATCTTTCATTTTTTGGCTTGAAGACAAAAGTAGTTAGAAGTCAAAGTTACACAGATTTATAATTTAAATACTTGCAGATAGAGGTTTAAATTTTTACGAGTTAGACTGTAAAATGTCATAAACAAAATTTTAAAAGTTTGAATATGAGCGCTGGAAATGGAAGTTGGATAAAATTGGAAGATTTTTTCTGTTAAGCTCAGTGTTCTAAATAGCGTGCTATAGCATTTTTGGACCCCAAACGCTACGCTATGACATCAAAATGCGCTATTTGCGCTACGGCCGCTATAGCGGTCCGCTGCAGCGCTATACAATATGAGTTTTTTTTTTTTTAAGCAATTTATATGGTCTTAAATAAAGATAAAAAAAATCTCAAACCGAAATTGAATTTGTTGCTACTTGATACAGATAAATCAATTTGAAATTGGGAATAGAAATAGAAATTTGAATAGAAAAAAAGTCCAAATCGAAATTAAAATTTGAATAGAAAAAAAATAAATTATGTCATGAATCATGATGCTTAAGATATTTTTAATAGGAAAAATCGATAGTTTATGATATTACTATGGATATTTTGAACCGCAATTTGGATTTTGTACGGGTTCAGTATGAATATTATAATTCTTAATTACTTTGGTGTTATTTATTGTTCTATGAGACTTTAGAATGTTGATATTTAGTACAAATATTGAATATACGAAATGTAAAAAAAAAAAAACGCTATTTGAAATAGCTTCCGCTATAGCGACGCTATTCGCTATAGCTTTTTTTTTAGCCTTCCCGCTACGACGCTATAAATGCTATTTAGAACCTTGGTTAAGCTAGTTGGGGGCGCGCTCGAATATGATGGCCGGGGAGTTAGAACATTTCTCATATTATTATATAACAATTTTCATAAATTTAATCTATTTGGATGCTAAATGAGTTAGCTGTGTATATCTTACAAAACATTTTAGCATGACATAATTTATCTCACTTGTGTAGCACGGGCACATATATATGTCAATTATAAAGAACGATTATTGAGCTAAATACATGCAAATAAAACAATATAATTCCCCCCATCAAAGATTTTTTTCAGCTAAATACATGCAAATAAAGAACGATTATTGAGCAATATACATGCATCGATTGATGATTCTCATGAGCATTCCTAAAAAAGTGCATTTGCAGCGTGCCAAAATTTCATCAATACAATGATAGTTGAGTCCCCACACTATCACACTCCCCTCAATCCCCGCAACATCATCCGGCCATCTATCACTTTGCTTCTATGCTTCTATTTATACGCAATTGCTTGACAATTGAAATCACCATCTTATCTCTCCCTCTCTCCATCCATCTCTCCGCAATGGCAACGACCCTCTCCCTTTTTCTCTTTCTATCTCTTCCCTTCTTCTTTACAAATGCTACTGCTGGCAGGTACTTCTTTAGTAAAATGACGCGAACTGATGGGTCCAGCAACCCCACTGAAGCCATCCCGTCCGGTTCGAGTATTCCCAAAGAGAGGAACATTTCAACACAATTTCCTTCAATCAGCCAGAGTTCTGGTTACGGCCTCTACAGTCGTGACCCAGAAAATTTTTCCCCAACCACCACTGATACCGTTGCAAATGAAAAATTGTTCAACAACCAGTTCGACAACACGAATGATGATCCTTACAAATATTCGAATAATGAGTTTACCCAGGGGCAAAATGTACCAAATTATGATGAAAGAAATAGGCAATATGACTATGGCATGAGCGACACGAGGTTCTTGGAGAATGGAAAGTACTACTATGATGTTAATGCTAGGAGATATGGTCATGGGTCCGAGACATTGAAACCAATGAGAACCGATGATACCAACGAGTATAGGTCGTACCGGTCGTATGGAGGAGGCGATGGAGCAGTTGGTCGGTACGGAAATGAAGGCTATGGCAATGGCAATGGGAATGAAAATGAGTATAACAGTGTTTTGAATGAGAATGAGAACAAAGGAGAGAACGAATGGAGCCAAGAAGAGTATATCCCGTGATAATAAATGTCACGGTGATATATATATCGGCAACTATCTAAATAATGTGTAATATGCTAAAAAGTTGGGTGTTAACAAATGCTCCTTTTATATTGTAGCTTACAAGTTGGATGTGCCTAAATTACTATATATATAGTATATATGCTGGACTATGTGTTAATGAATCATTTTAAGTGTCTCTTGAATAATTAAGGTTTAATTGTATTTACGTTCGTTTTTAGAAAACAATATCTGTTCTACGGTTGAGATTATTACTTTTAATTACGTGCTCATATTGTGCGTTAACAACCTCTGCGGACTCACCCAATTTCTCCTCTCGACTGATCAGGCTCTAGTCTAAACAATCTCTTCCTCTATTTCATTCAAAGAATTTTCTTGATTAATTATTTTTATGTATTTCGTGCCGCTAGTGGATGTTTTATTTTTATTTTTAGTGATTTATATTGTATTTTTTTAGAGTAGAAACTGCATTCTTAAATGAAATTTTAATTTTGAAGTATTAAAAATATTAGCAAAATTTAAAAACTATTATATATATATATATATATATATGAGTATGGCTAATTTGTTTCCGGAAGCACTTCGACCGAAGTGCTTATGGGTCATATTTTAGTATTTGATGTTCAAATAACGTACAAATTCAAACCGTTAGATGTTCAATCTATATTAAAATGTGCTTGGAGACCGAATTTTACATTTTTTGAAATTTTTTTACTATTTATTAAGCTGGTTTGAAAACCGCTGTTTTTATTAAATTTCTGCAGAATTGAAAAACAACGGTTTTCAAACCAGCTTAATAAATAATAAAAAATTCCAAAAAATGTAAAATTTGGTTTCCAAGCACATTTTAATATAGATTGAACATCTAACGGTTTGGATTTATTATTTGAACATCAAATACTAAAATATGACCCCGTAAGCACTTCGGTCGAAGTGCTTCCGGAAACAAATTAGCCATACTCATATATATATATAATAGTTTTTAATTTTTGCTAATATTTTTAATACTTCAAAATTGGAATTTCATTTAAGAATGCAGTTTCTACTCTAAAAAAAAATACAATATAAATCACTAAAAATAAAAATAGAACATCCACTAGCGGCACGAAATACATAAAAATAATTAATCAAGAAAATTCGAATCTAATCCATACAATTCGAATCTAACAGTCCAAACTCTTTTTCTACCACTATTATAAAAGCACTAATTATACACCACACATCACTACTATAGAAATGGGCTCTCCTAACGCCTATTTTCTATTGTTTTGAACCGATCTTGGTCTGAAACCGATAGACTAAATGTGTTGTGGCAAGTTAGTAAATATGTTGAAACATTCGTCTATTGGTTGTGCCTTCAGAAACCGATAGGAGCAGTACCCCACTTTCTTCTATCGGTTGCGCACCCTGCTGTGTACCTTGCTGCCCGGCCACCATACATACAAATAATCTTAATTTTGATACATACAGATAACTACTTACTTGATTAAAAAAAAATATGACATACCTGAGGCAACACTGGTACTCCATCCTGATTATAGTAGGCCTCCCAGGCTCTCATGATACTCGGTGCTCACAGTGGGGTATCCATAGAAGAGAACTGAGGGACTTAGAGGAGGATGGGTATACTTTCTTGGAGAAAGAGAAAAAGAGAGGAGAGAGTGTGTGAAAAATTGAAATGAGTTTTGATAAAATTTAGACTCCTACCCATATAGATACCCGGACCGTCAGAATTTCTGGCAGTCTAGGTAGTTTTAAAAATAAATAAAAAATAGGGGCAACTTTTGAATTTTGTATTTTTTTGGGATATTAATGTTGAGACAACAATTAACAAACTGCATTTGAAATTAAAATTCGCGGATTTTGAAAGCTAAACATGGTTAATTTAGAGCAATTAATTAATGGTTGATATTATAAGATGTTTTTATTACAATCGGTTAACACAATACTAGCAAAAAATAATATTTTGTATAAGGTATTAATTGATGAGGAAAAAAACATTGATTTTGGATTTTAAGTGAATTAAAAGTACGTTTGCCAAAATTTAACCTAAAAAAGTTTGAAAATTAAGAGGTAAAATTAATAAGTAATTTATTTAAACAACATATATTGTGTACACAATTTTATCTATTAATAGTTAAAAAAACTTGTCTTTTATATAACTAATTTTTTTTTCATTAACAAAATTAATACAGTTTGATATTTTTTAGTTATAAACATCAATAATTATTAAGCGTCAATCACACTACTTTTAAAAAAAAGAAGTAGAATATTGAAGTCACATTAATAAGTTAAGAAAAATTATAAATATACAACTGACAGTTGTCTAATCAAATAATAACTTGTTTCCACCTTAATATGTTGTCTATTTTATTATTGAGGAGGGACCCACTTACAATATTTGTAAGTTACAATATTTTACAACAATTCGGTTTTGTGATTTTCAAAGTTGAAACAGCCTATCCAAACTGTTCAACATGATATCTATATTAAAATGTACTTGGAGATAAAATTTTACATTTATTATTATTTATTAAGTATTTTACAAAACTGCTTTTTTTCAGTGGTCCATAATTGTTTAAAAACAATATTTTTGTAATAAACTTAATAAATAGTAAAAAATTCAAAAAAAATATAAAATTTGATCTCCAAGCACATTTTAATACATAGATCATGTTGAACATGGATCGACAATTTATTATTATAGTACGAAATACAACAACAAATTTAAAATATATTTTGAAATTTAATTGATTATCTCCAATATTTTATGCAAACAGCAATGGTAATTCAGAATAGTAGAGAAAAGTCTCACCATCCATTATCATATAATCATGCATGGTTCAAGTCACAATATTGAAATATAATGGAAAGTCAGCGAGAAGATATTGACTTAATCCAAAGTACATTTTCAACATCATACTTAATTAGCCGTCTTAAAATACACTATCCTGCTTTTGTGAAAAGTACATAATCCTTTATTTACTGTTTTTTTTATTTAGAAATTTAACAAGAAACCAGTTATAATCCATCACTATTCTTTTGACCTATATATATGACAAGCTGCCTTGCCTTAAAAATGTCAAATTCACATTTTGACAACGACGCGATCATGCAAAGTTCTCTTGAAATTGCTCTTACGGTCATATTATTTTAACCTAAACCCCTATTGCACGACTCAGACGAGTAATTGATGTTTTGTAATGGCCCACACTTACCTTAGAAGATATGAAATGATAATTTAATTTTACTTCTGAATCAATCGAACAGAACTCCAAATATTGAAATACACATGTTCAAAAGAGAGAGTAATTTTATTTTGAGAGTATGGAAAAAATATTCTAGTTTGTTTAGCATACTAACAAATATTACAACAACTTCAATTAAAATTTGATAATTCAAATAATTTTCTTAATACATTATCCGATGAAAAACAATCAAATGAAAAAAAAGAGACGGGGGAGGCATCGATGATGATTGTTATTTGCATGAACGAAGACAAGAGCTTTGACAACTGGCACGGCCACATGGCTGACTTGTATTGTTTGCTTATTTTCACAAGAATTTTTTTTATAAATCATAATTAAAAAAATATTTTTATGAAACCAACATGATTATTTTTTTTTTTACAAAAATCGTAAGAACCGAAATTTTTTTTCATTTCGGACCACAGAAAATTCAAAAAGGAGAACGGACCGAAATGCCATTTTGGTCTAGAATAAAAAAAAAATTTCGGACCGAAATTGCATTTCGGTTTTTATGATTTTTGTAAAAAAAAAAAGTAATCATGTTGGTTTCGTAAAAAAAAAAATTTTAATTATGGTTTATAAAAAAAGTTCTTTTCACAACATCAGTAGTAGCTAAATCGAATAATTAGTTTTATGTCATAAAAAATTAATTGGGTAAATGGCCCTTTCTAGCTTTTTTATTTTTTTATTTTGTTCCCTTTATAATTGGATATAATTCCTACTGCTTTTGTGCAAGTAGGAATAATTTGGGTAAATTTCACCAGAAGTCACTAAATTTTGTTCTTTGTTACGAATTGGTCACTCAAGTTTGATTTGTACCTTTATAGCTACTTAACTATAAATTTGTCCCAATCAAGTCACCCTATAACTTTTTATCAAAAAAATTAATAAAATATAACTTAAGCAAAGCTAGGGTGTGATGTGCTCACCAAGAGGAGTTGGTGAGCACAACTCTAAAAGTCTGTCGGATTGTCTTCAAACGACGAATTCAAACCGTTGAAACATATCTACTTGATGAATTTCATGTTCATTTAGTACAAAGTCAAGCGGTCAAAAAAATGAATCTTTTATTAGTTGTTTTATAAGTTGTTTTATGTATTCATTTTTTAGCATTTTTTTTACCGTAAAGTTTATGAATTCATTTTGTCATATATGAAAAAAATGAAAGATTAAATACAACGGTATTTAATAAAATTATTATATATGTATTGCATTTTACAGAATGTACTTCTTAAATTTCATACAATTTATGCAATACATTATATGAAAAAAATTCAGTTGGTGCTACATTCAATGATAACAATATTAATTTTGCATCTCTACCCTAAAAATAATAGATTTTGCACTAATACCAATTAAAATTACTCAAATCACTCTTACAATTTTCTTTCATTTAATCTAAATTTATTTTTTTGTCCACGTAATTTTTTGACAAATACTGGAAACAAGTCTTCCTTTTATGGTTTGAGAAACACACCATCTGTTGAACTTAATAAAACCTAATCATGAAACTTTTTTAAAATATGGATAAAATATTATAATTAAATAAAAATGTTAATAAATTTTTTAAATTTATAGTTGTATTTTTATAATAATTTTTATATGTGATGAAGTATTTCTCTAATAAAACATTGGTTTAGTTTCTAAATATTTTATTTATTTTATTACTATGACAAATAACGATAAATTTGAAATATATTTTAAAAATGAATTGATTTTCTCTAATATTTTATTAAAAACATAATTCAGATTAGTAGAGAAAAATCTTACCATCTATTATCATATAATATTCAAGTCACAATATAGTCATGACAAATTAAAATATAGTGAAGGGTTATTGAGAAAATAACCCAAAATAAATTTTCTACTAACACCAAACTTGATTAGCCAAGTCTTAAAATACACTTTTGTGAAAAGTACTGATAGTACTCCGTTTTATTTGTTATTTATTTTCGTTTAGAAACAAGAAACCGGGAATCCATCCCCAATTTTTATTGAGCCAAATGGCAAGCTGCCTTGCCTTAAAATGTAAAATTCACATATTGTCCATGACGCGATCATGCAAATCTCTCTTGAAATTGCACTTGCTGTCATATTATTTTCACCTAAAGTCCCTATTGCAGGATCTGTATCCTCTGCATTAACTCAAAATGGAATCTTTTGAGTTAATGAATTTTAACCGTCTAATTTTAAACGGAGCCAATCCGACTTGTGTCTATAACATAGGGGCCCTTTAATATTAGTGCAGATTTAGTTTGCACGAATTTTGAAATATATTGGACAGTCAAGATTCATTAACTCAAAAGATTCTCTTTTGAGTTAATGCAGAGGATATGAATTCCCTATTGCATGACTCAGCCGAGTAATTGATGTTTTGGCATATTGCAATTAGGGCTGCACAAAAAATTCGTAGTTCGTAATTCGATTCGAGTTTGATTCGAAAAAGTTCGTAAAAAGTTTGATTCGAAATTAATTCAAACCAAATTTAGTTCGAAATTAATTCAAACCAAACTCAAACTGGACCTAGTTCGTTCGAAATAGGTTCACAAACCAAATTTAGTTCGAAATTAACTCAAACGTGAACCGTTAATTTCTGCTGATAATTTATGTTCACTGATGAAATATAAGCCGTCCAGTCCATAATTGCTTTCAATTCTGACTTCTGAAAAATATTTTTTGAAACAGAAAGCCTGGTCCAATTACAAGCTCAAATAAAAAAATTCAACAACAAGGCCCAAAATAGAAAAATTAAACAAAACCAGCCATAACCCATAATCGTTCTATCCTAGTCCCTAGCTGACTTTTCCTCTCTATTGGTTGCTAACTTGCGATACTAAAGTCCAAACCTTAGAGTTTCCCTCTGTTGGCTACTTGGCTGCGATACCAAATCCTAGACTCCTAGATGTTGCGATACCTTAGAAATAAAGTCGGATCAAGTGAAAGACCACCCTCGTAAAGAAGACTCGAACTGTCTATTCTAATTTGAAACTAGGATCGGCCATAAGGCGAGGCAAGGCGAGGCGACCCTCGTTGATCTCTTTTGAATTGCTAGGTAGGTATGGGCTGATAAAGATATCTGGTTCATGTTGATACTAGAAATTTTGTTTTTCATGGTAGGATTCTGAGTTTTTCGGATAATCTAGGCTAATGATGCAAAAATAGTGTGGGATGTTGAGAACCTTGCTACTGCATCTATAAAGTAATTTGTAGATGTTCAGTAGCTAGTTTAATGAAGCGAAATATATGGCTGAAGCTTTGGATACCTGTGAGGGTTTTTTAGAAGGGTTTTTCAGTAGCTAGTGTCTAATTGTAATGAACTTTAATGTTTTATTTAGGATAATATTTGGATTTGTAATAATTCTAAGACTTTGGTGATTGTTTTGTACTTCTATTGATATTTAGATTGTACTTTGAATACTTTGGAGTGCTTAAGTTTTTATTTAAATTGTACTTCTATTGATAATTGAGTTTTATTTAAATTGTACTTTGAATACTTGAGTTTTTATTAAATTGCTGTAATTTCGCACTATGGCCTAGTAATAAGTAATAACTCGTAAGTCGTAACAAAGTTCGTAAAGGTTCGAAATTGAGTTCGTAAAAAATTCGGTTCGAAATGGAGTTCGTTCGAAATTGAGTTCGTTTCAAAATTAATTCAAACCAAACCTAGTTCGAAATTAATTCAAACCAAACTTAAACTGGAGGTAAGTTCGATTCGGTTCGGTTCGTTTACAGCCCTAATTGCAATGCATAAGATATTAAAAAAAAAAATGTAATTTTACTTTCTGAAATAATACAGGCCTTTGGCCCATATTTCTGACCGCAGGAAATTGGACCTGGTCTATACCTTCTAACGGCAATAGGTTCGTATAATCGTATATCCACAATCTACAGGCCTATAAACCCTAAAAGGGTTTTTATTTGCGGTTCTCTCAATTCAACACTGCTCTACAGTTTGATCATCGTCAGGCCAGCATGGCTAGTATCGCCGCCGCGAGATCCGTTTTCCGATCGTCATCTTCCCTTCGAAGCGCCGCCACTAACGCCGCATCTCATGCCAGATCCTCTCGGCCGCCGTCCTTTTCTCTCCCCAAGCGCGGCGGCGCCATTGCACAAGCTCCTCGTTTCTTAAGGTTGGATAAAAGTTCTTCCTTATATGTGTTGGATAAAAATGATTGATTTAGTAGATGTGGTCCTGGATATAGATCATTGTTTATCTCGTTAATTTTCTGTACTTGTGTTTAATTTGTGTTCATTTTGCGGTTTAGTGTTAGTATGTAGGAAAGATGTAATCTAAGGTCTAACTGCAACTTCTAGTAAAATTAAATAAAAAATTTCGTGTTAGTACTGGTACTAGGTTATCCTGCCAGCATTGGTGCCTCAATGCAACATGGGTACTGATGGGAGCTAAGTATTAGTCATAATTGATTCCTGAGGTTTTACTTCTTTTCACAAATAGAAGAATTATGCTATTTTGTTCATGTTTTATTTGAAATTTTCCAATGTTGAATGATCAGCCTGTACTGTACGTCTGTACCTGTACTGTCATCGATATATATAACAAATGGAGCGTTTTCATTTCTAGTAGTCTTTAAACAGTCATAAAGTCATAAATCGACAACTAATTTTAAATGTTACCTAACATTGGAGAAAACTGATGATTAAGTACTTAAAACTCATTAGTTCTCTCTTGTTACAAGGTCTCCTCTGGAGATGAGTTCCTTCTGTGTGGAGTCACTGTTGCCAATGCATAGTGTGACCGCCTCAGCTGTCATGACTTCTCTTCTTGCTGTTTCTAGAAGGGGTTATGGTTGGCTTTCTGAAGGTATCAGATTCTCTCTTTAGTTTTTTTCGTTATTTAATCTATCTTTGTATAATAAATGCAAACTTGGGTTGTTGGGAGTGTGGTTTTCTTTCTGGTGCTTAGAATTGTAAAATTTGATATTGAAAAAGTGCTTTTGTTTTCCATGAAACCCTACAGTGAATTGATTGATTTTTTTTTTTTTTTTGTTCTTCTTTCCATTGCTTATCTTCTCGAAATGTTTTTTTTTTTTTTTTTGTAAACTGTTCTCTGTTTTAAATAGCTAAATCGACCCTATATTGTCTGTACTAACATATGGTTTTAAAATGTCTATTGTTAAGTGCTCTGATTTGGTGATGATATTAAAAAATATTCTGAAAGTATAATTAATAATCATAACCTCTAATGCTTAAGTCAGTAGCTATGTTTGGGTAGTGTCATAAAAGTTCTTTTATAAAGGAAAAGTTGTTTTTTCATAGTATTTTTTTGTTTTATTGTAGGACAAGATGAAACTAGATGAAGTTCAAGGCTGAAAAGGTGACTAGACTAAAATATACACAAACACGTAAATTCTTGGTTTATTATTTTATGACGCTATGCCTTACAACTTACAAATAATTTATTAAAATAAAGATGCAAATAAAAGTTTGTTTTCACATATTGTGCTCGTTTTGCTGCTTTTCTGTTTGCAATCGTATAGTCTGTTCCTTGTGTTTGATTATCTTTACATTTTTTGAAAGAAACTGAATTGGTGTTATGTTATTTATAGAAAATTAATCTTTCGGATGATCTAGTATTTCTTGAAACATTGCATTTCTTTGAATCATTAAATAAGAAGATAGGTGCTTCAGTGTTGTTTCTTGTAGAATTTAGCATTTGGCAATGTATAAATCGTAATTTTACTTATAATTAGTATACTGATTGCTGTTTTCTAAACCAGCTGGAAAAGATGATGTGTAGAAGAATAATTATCTTCTCAAAGACACAGGTTAGATGATATATTTGAAATAAAATTATATAAACTGTATCATATAATATTTTTTAAACATCTTGTGGTCATTTCACATTGCAAGCATTTTTTCCTCGATTGAATGGTCCTGCCTATATTGGTTGATGTCCTATTTTGTTATCTTTTGACATGTTCACGATTTCTTATCAATGTTGATTTATTGATAGAGCAATTTTTTTATTTTATATTTATATAAAATAATGATTGAATTTTATTTATGACTTGATTATACAGCGAGTTAAAATGAATTTGAGCTGTAATGGTTTTGTTCTTCTTTAATTACTTTTAAGCTACACCGGGTAACATGTATGCTTGTATGAAAGAAAGCCAACTTTAAGAAATATTTTTCCTGACCTTGGTTCTTTATTTGTTATAGACTTGTGATTAGTCATCACGAAGAGCACTTGGGTTGAAGACTTCATTTCTACTTTTACATTTTACTATTCCGATTGATGTACTTTCATAAATTGAAGACATTTGCCATATATTTGGAACTTAGTTTTGGTTATTGTAATTGTAGATGGATGACTTGGGATGGCGATAGTAGCAACTCTTTTCTTCGTCCTTATTAATAATTCGAGGAGATTTGGTAGGTCTATTTTGATATTTGGATCTGTCTATCTCAGTAACAAATTTTTTTGTATCACATTTGGTAAATTTCCCTTTTTAAGGAATAGGTCAGAAGGTTGTTGATTGAGCACTGTTTGATAATTTTTTTATTTTTGTGTTCTAGATGAAGTTATTTTTTTAGTCTTAGTTGTTCTACGATATGATTTCTTGTATTTGATGCCATGTTTCCTATCTTTTATGCTAAAAACTAGAGCGTTCAAAATCAGGCCTCTGTATCATAGTTTTTTTTTTTTCTTCTGATTTTCAAAAATTTTGTGAGTTGAAACATGTCGGCAACCCAGAAATCATATGCTGAAAAAAAATACCCAAATAGGTTCAGATCAGACTGTTTCAACTTTGAAAATGAAAATACAAATTCTAGTACGGACCGATCTATGCAAAGGTCTTACTCGAGATGATATTTATGTTGTAATATCCTTTTTACAACGAACAAATCCAAAATACAAAACAAGGCAGCCAATAGGTTAGATAGACCGTTTTATAGCCCATTTACTTCGCAGATCTACATATGCTGTACATTTTCAAACAGTCCCAATTTATCTCAGATAATCTCAGATGGACCAGCGTGAAAACCCAATCCAACAATCTGCAACGAACTGTTCGTTTTGATTTTTTTTAGTTAAAGCCCGTAGGCAGTAAACTGATTTTTAGTCTCCAGATATGTCATCAAAAGCACAACTTTTGACAAACTGTTTTACAACAAAACAGTTGATAATTCTTTCCTAAGATATTTGCTTAGCCTTTCTACCAATCATAAGCCATTCTAAAAACAAATTTCACTGCGAGCTACATGAAAACAAAAGATGATATAGTGACCACTCACAACATAACACACAAAAAAAAAAAATCACATGCCACTAATACCAGTATCTCGGAACTGCAAATTCAAGAGTTTCCTACAACAAAATCAAATTTGTCATAGAACCTTTTTCATTTTCAAATTGATATATGACCAACTAGGTCAGGGGCAACATCTCCAAGCAATTTACGAAGATGTCCCACTTTCACTTTTCCACTACATTCACCAGCTCATACTCCACTAGTGAGAGATTGTTCTCCTCTTTCACAGTAAAACTAGCTGGCTCAGTGACCTCTATGCGGCCCCACTTGTCAACTGCCAACCTCATTGATCCCTTGAACATATCAATTTTTGCATTGCGAATAATGACAGTTGTGCCAGCTTGCATCAAATCAACTGTTACAAAGTATAAGACATTTTAGTTAGGGTTTCTCCATGTATTCTAAACATCATCACAGAAGAAAATATGAAAATGAATTATCTTTCAAAACTTGGATTGAATTTAAAAAAAGAAGCAGATGATTCCTGTCAAAGAAGAACAAAACTGATACAACAATATATAATAATTAACAAAATATCAATCAATATAGGGCTAGCAAATACGAAGTAATATATAACCAAACTGATGTTGGTCCATCGTGATACCCCTACTGGACCTGGCTTTCACAGTGCTGATATCCTAATATGCAAAATAAATGCCATAAAAATACAAAGTCCATAAGCTATTTCGAATTCTCTGCCTAAAAATATATTGCATGCCTAAACTGTAGCATCTCATAAAATAATTAATGATTGTCCCATCATATAACATGACTTTAAACAGATGCTCATAAAATCAAGCGGAAGTTTTGAAGTGTATCACCAAGTCTATTAGCATATTAATAGCAAGTATAAGAATACTTTGCCATAAAAACTACCAAGAAAGGAACTCAAATTCAAATTCTACACCATTTTGAAAGCACTGGATTAGGTGAATTTTTGGTAAACCAAACATTATACATTGGAAAAGTCAGAAATTTGTTTAATTTATGAGTGTATAATAATCCAATTCAGTTTATAAGATTTAAGCTGGGCAGCAATAATTTAACCATGAAATAAATATGATTCATCCACAATGCAAAACATTTTAAGGGTTGAACCAATTCATTTACTAATCATCTTCAAATTGGCATCAAAACTATTGAATAAGTGGCCCTTTCTGTGCTTTTCTGATTATGAGAAACATAAAAATACATCGAAATAAATGGATCAATTTCCTTTCTTTTGTATAGGCTTTGCTGAATTAAGTATACAAGGCAAACAAAACTTGATGCCATTTCTCACTAGATCTAATTTTATTCCACTAACTGTTGGCAGTTAATCTGAATATAATATTATTCATTTCCTTTCTTTTGTATAGACTTAACCAAATCAAGCATACAAGGCAAATGGAAACGTATGCCATTTTTCTCTAGATCTAATTCTTCCATCAACTGTTGGATGTTATCAGCATATAATATATGAAACTACAAACAAAGAAAACTTCGATTGCATAGGGAATTAAATCAGAAAGAGAATATCTAGGGAACCTTAAACTACAATAACTAAAAGAAGATTAATCACCGCCTATATCGGCTTAAACAAAGGCACGATAAACTATCAGAAAAGATCAGTCTAATCCAATCCATACCTTGCTCGTTCCGCGCCGTGAAAAGGATGACTCCAGTCTCGTCGCCAATAAGGCACTCAGAGATCTTAGTCGCGCGCGGTCCGGCGCCAGATCCTTTGTGGAGAACCGACTTAGCAGATATCACCTTCGCCGTGAGTGTGTGACCACCTGTGCCAGGTTTCAGCGCCTCCACCTTTACGAACACCGGTTTGCGCTTAGCGGAGGCTGCGCCGTTTGTCTGAGCTGTCGCCATTGACGGTGTATGGATCGATTAGTAACAAGCCGTAAACCCTAGTTAAGAAGAAAGGGGTTGGGGTACTTGAGGGATTAATAAATGGAGCGATTCGAGAGAAATGGAGATGGGTGTATCTGATTAGAGTTAGAAGGCGAAACAGGTAAAGAAGTTTAACAGAGTAGTTTTAGCTTCATGTAGCGCACAGACTATAAAATCAAAAGAGCGATGTATATGGTTCGTGCACTGCATGAAGACAGAGTTACTCTGTTAAAAGATTTACCCCGAAAACAGGTGACGGATCGGATCCATCGATATCCAAGGGTAAATATGTTAACAGAGCAAGTTTAGCATCACGCAGCGCATAAACAATCTGCAACGTTGTTTCGATTCTATAGTCTTTGTGCTGCATGATACCAAACTTATTCTGTTAAATTCTTTACCCGATATTCAATTTCAATCCGTGAAACGTTACTCCAATAAACCGGATCCGGGTTGAATATGGACGTTCGTCCAAGAGACTGAGCCCATGGGCTACATGCAAACGATAGATATAACGCAAGTTGCTTTCGTTAAAGCCCAAGTAATTAGATGGGCCTGTTCATATCAAATGGCCTACTACATTTGGGGTCGTTCCTTTTTAGGAGAAGCTACCTGGAGGATATATAATGGAATAAACTTCCAGTATTCAATTTTTTTGACGTTTATTTTTAAACAGTTTAATACAATATAATTGCCTGGTAAATTTTCTAAATATCAACTTGGGGCCTATAATTAATTTCTGTGAAAAAAAAACTATTTTCGTTTGGTTAAGTAACTTAGTTGTTTCTACTTTCTAGTGATTATAAGTTTTTATATTTTTCAAATTTGCTAAACATATTAACTGACCTATATTTCCATAATGTCCACAATATTTTTTGTTATTCGCCTACAATGCTTTCTGCAAACCCAATTTGATTAATCCAAGAAACACTGTCTAGTATATTTCTAAATGATTTTTTTTTGATAAAATTCTAAAGAAAACTAGGCGCAGTTTTCACGTTAGTTGTGGGTAAGTTTCTTACCTCTACACATACTGACAAATTTTCTCTGTCCATTTATTACCAACTCTTTTGTATATATATCTTGAAATCCACTTATCTCCTTTTTTTTTTTTTGTAAACAGTTGTTTTGTTCTGCATCTCTACTAAATTACAAATCCTTCTGGTAATTAAGAAATAACACTGCGCGCGGCGACATGGTTTTGTCAATTATTATTGTTCAAGTTTCTACAAATTTTATTTGTCCATACTTCACCAACCATCGTGTATAACTCCAAAAACACATTCCTTTTTACTACCAAATTTCATCGATCACTCGTATCTATAATACTTTTATGCAAAACATCACCAACGTCTTCATGTTTATCCAAACCTATACATCTCTTGTTCACCTATAAATACTTGGTAGATCTCACCCATCTCTTCACACAACAATCAATTCCAGTAGTTCAATTAACTTGGGAGTTTAACAATGGCAACTCTTTATTCTCTCTCCTTTTCTCTTTGCATTTTGGTCTTATTTCATGGGTGTGTAGCACAGTTTGGTTTTAGTGGGCAGAGCCCATGGCAGAGCTCGCGAGGATTTGGCTTTGGGGCAGGTCAGAGTGCATGTCGATTCGATAATCTTGCTGCACTTAATCCATCTAGGCGTGTGCAGTCTCAAGCTGGTCTCACTGAATTCTATGAGGAGAACAATGAACAACTCCGGTGCGCTGGCGTATCTGCACTCCGTCGTACGATCGATCCAAGAGGCCTACTGTTGCCTACCTTTTCCAATGCTCCGTCTCTCTTCTACATAGTGCAAGGTCTCCTAAAAATTAAACCTTAACAATTTGTATCTTCAAAATTCAAATTAGAAACTTATATTTTTCTATTACAGGACGAGGCTTGACGGGGTTCGTTTTCCCTGGTTGTCCGGAAACATATCAGTCTTTCCAACAATTTGAGCAACTCCAACAATCTGAACAACTCCAACAGGAAGGCATCAGTCAGGTGCAATGGACAAGGGACGAGCACCAGAAGGTTCACCGCCTCCGTGAAGGAGATGTGATTGCAGTGCCAGCTGGTGTCACTCACTGGTGCTACAATGACGGTGATATCCCTCTAGTGCTTGTTCAGGTTTTTGACACAAGCAACAGTGCGAACCAGCTTGAGCCCAGACGCAGGGTAATTATATAAGTTTTAAAATTTAAAGCAACAACTTAAATGACAGTTGCTTTAAATACTAATATTGTTTTATCAAATTTTCTTCCTATAATAAACTCAATGGCACCAACCTTTTCTTATTGAAATTGCTTCTAGGAGTTCTTCCTGGCTGGAAGGCACCAAAGTGGCCAGCAGTTCCATGAATTGGGACAACAAGTATCAGGAAATAATATCCTCAACGGTTTTGACACCCAGCTATTAGCTGAAGCTTTTGGCGTAAATCCAGAGTTGGCCAGAAGACTTCAGAGCCAAGATGATCAAAGAGGTGAAATAGTTCGAGTAGAACGTGGACTTCAATTGCTCAGACCTTTTAGGAGCCCAGAGGAACAACAACAGCGTCAGCAGGGAGAAGAGTTTGAGGGAGAGAGGTTTGAGCACGAGAGGTTCGGACAGGGAAGTAACTATTCCATTTCCAACGGTCTAGATGAAAACTTCTGCACAATGAAAATTAGAGAAAATATCAACGATCCAAATCGCGCCGATATCTTCAACCCACAAGGTGGAAGAATCACAAGACTAAACAGCCAAAAACTTCCTATTCTAAACAATGTTCAAATGAGTGCTACCCGGGTGGTTCTTCGAAGGGTGAGCGTTATATATTTACATTGAAGTACTTAATGCTATCCAAAAAAAAAACAAATATATATATAAGCAAATGCTTATTAATTTGTATCAATTATTATCTTCTTTCTTTGCAGAATGCCGTGCTTACTCCTTTTTGGAACATCAATGCACATAGCTTGATGTATGTAACAGGAGGACGCGGAAGGGTCCAGATAGTCAACCACCAAGGAAAAACAGTGTTTGACGGCCAACTCCACAGCAAACAATTGTTGTTGATCCCTCAAAACTATGCTGTGCTTAAAAGGGCTGACCAACAGCAGCAGTTTGAATGGGTCTCTTTCAAAACCAACCAAAATGCCATGGTTAATAAACTTGTAGGGAAGACATCTACTTTCCGTGCATTACCTTTGGATGTGCTGAGAGCTTCTTATCGTATTACCATAGAACAAGCAAGGAGACTCAAGAATAGTAGAAGGGAGGAGATGGCTATCTTTAATCCTAGGTATCAATACCAGAGTGAGGAGCAGTTTGATACTGAGTATCAGAGGAATGTTGATGCAAGTCCTAATTAAATTGTGAAAGAGAGTGATTGTATCCTGTTAGCAAGTCATGTGATTTGCATATGTACTTCCTCAATTTGAATAATAAAGAGTGAACTTTGTTGCATCCAGTGCGTGCTTTCTTTAATATGTTATCCAAAGCTGATGTTTATTTTAATTTCCAGAAAAAAAATGATGGTGTTTAATTTTTGTGTGATTTACCTTGGCTAATATTTGATTTTGGTATGCTAGCAGTTTCTTAATTTATTGGCTGCAAGTTTTTGAAGAAACAACAAAGCAAATTTGAAGCTCCATCTGATTCTGTTCTATTGTTTTGCGGTTTTGCCATTTCTTTTTGAAGCAAAGAATTGCTGCCAAGACCTACATTTGCCGTGTTATCAGCTCAATGCCTTGAAGTAAGAGAACCTCTAGCTACTTCCAACTATTCTTGTTTTGTTGTTGCCAGTTACCAGTTTATATATACCATCAGACTTTGTCGGACAATCATTTTTACTAATTTCAGTGAAAAGTATAATAATACTAATTAACATAGAAATCTATAAGTACAATTAATTAAATGAGATTAATTAATATATGAAAAATTAAAATGAATAATAAAAAACTGATTAAGTAAAAAAACAATTGAAATCAGATTTTGTAATTTTTAATATTTCTAAGGATGCAATCCTGAAGTTAAATTGTCACATACTAATTTGTAACTAATATAGTTTGTATCAAAGCGGAATTGGAAATTTTATGATATTTTTCAGCAATTTATATATTTACATAGTGGCACTATGCCTTAACCTGCATATATATAGTTGCCGGCTTTATGCCTAACTACAACTCTACTTGAGTGGTCATGCATGAAACAAATGAAGAAAAAAATAAAAAAAAATCCTTCTCTGGTATTCTATGGTACAGAGGTCCCACCGAACAAATTATATCAGAAATGAAAACAATATCTAGTTATGAGACAGTACCACAGCCGTTACAAGGAATAATACAAAGTAGAAAACACCAAAGTGCAATCATAATATTTTATATTGAACTGAGTAACCTTTAATAACATGAAAGCAGCACCAATACGGTAGTAGGCTTTGGGCCAGTTCGGCCTAAGATCTTGAGCATCTTCCAAAGCGAGATGCCCATCCACCATCCGAAGCCAACATATTATTTGCATATATTGTTGCATCTGTTAGTGCCATCTCCATTGCCTACAACAAGGGAAAGTGGAAACATCACCCATCAGTTGAGAAGGCACTGAATCAAATCAGATTAAGAATAAATCAATCAGTCCAGGACAGTCACCTCTAAACAGAAAGAGAAAAATAAAAGCAGAGAAAGAGGCGGAAAACAGCACACAACATCATTGTCACAAAAACTAAACATTTATTACCTAATTTACAGAAAGTAAATAAAGACAAAAGTAGTGCTACAGTAGCACCATAGCTTCAAGAGGCCAAGCAGCAGACGAAGCGGCGGAGCAAGTAGCACAGAGGCGATAGGGCAAGCGGCAAGGAGGCGGAACTAGGGGCGTGTGTAGGCATGCAAGCAGCAAAAAGGCGGGTGTAGGCGTGCAAGCGACAAGGAGCGGAGATGAGGACGGGTGTAGACAACAGGGGGTGGGACGGGGGGAGGGGGGGAGACGATCTGCTAGGGTTAAAAACTAATGGATGAATGGGAACTAATTGCATCATAAGTCATAGCTTAATCATCATTTGTGAATTTTGATTATATACAAAAATTCTACAATTTCTGTAAAACAATGGATGAATGGGAACGAATTTTGAGTAAGCATATAATAATTAGTATTTATCACATATATTCAGATTTTATTTAGTCATGAAAATATCAATTTTGTTAACAACTAAAAATACTTAACTTTCAGGTATTCTGTGATTTTCTTTCAAAAATCTGATGTTGAATAATCTACACACATAGATTAAGATTTTGAATAACCAACAGTCTTAGAACTTTTTCTCAACCAACTGGGCTACCTTCTTTTTCGCATCATTGATATTTTGAGTATAATATTTATTGCATTTCCTGATACGCTTCGCAGAGTTAATATGTGTGGATCTTTGTTCATTGACATCGTCAACATATAGCGAAAAATGTTAAAAAGAATTATACATGCAGAACGAAATAGACCGAATGCAACGGACAGAAAACATTTATTCATAAATCATAATTGTAAATGTATTTTTCATAAATCATAATTGTAAACATTTATCTCATTGCCTATCACTAACTCCTTGTATGCAGATGACTTGTTGTTGTTTGGCAAAGCAAGACCGGACGAGGCTCAAACACTAATGAGAGCCATGACGGCATTCTCTGCGATATCTGGCCAGAAAGTGGGGATTGACAAAAGTGACATCTGGTTCAGCAAGTGCACTCCGCAGACAACCCGGGATCAGGTGGCTTTCATACTAGGGGTCCAGCAGCGGCAGATACTTGGGAAATACTTAGGTGCACCTATTGCAACAGCAACAGGTGCTTTCAATTTCTTAATTGACAAGTTCATGGCAAAATTGAGTAAGTGGAAAGGCAAGCGTTTATCGCCGAGTGGCAGACTGGTAATGATTAAGGCTGTGCTCCAATCCTTGCCTGTCTACTATTTTGGTACTGCCAAATTGCCGCTCGGGGTTATACAGAAGTTGACCGCCATCATGCGAAGTTTCTTTTGGGGTAAGGAGGTGGGGGAAAGATATCTGGCCTATGTTGCTTGGGACTCGATCACAGCACCTATGGCGCTTGGTGGATTAGGTATCAGAGATTTGAAAAGGATAAATGAAGCCCTGCTAATGAAAGCCTTGTGGAAACTAGCGGTGGGGGAAGAGACTTTGTGGACCAAAATTGCGAAGGCCAAATACCTGCCTAGATCGGAGCTTTGGACCTCTAAGAGAACATACAAATGTACTGGGTTTTGGAGTGCGCTGATGGGACTAAGGGACAAGCTTCTTCCTATGATTTCATACAAATTGGGAGATGGGTCTGGGTGTAAGGTTTATGGCCAGCCATGGTTTCCGGGTGCTCTCGAATACCGGGGCACTCATGTGGCAGACAGGGAGCTTAAGGTAATTGATCTGGTAAACCAGCAACAAGGTGTATGGGATGTGGCTCAACTTACGCAACGTTTTGGTTACATGAATTGTGTTAATATAATCTCAAACATACCTCCCCCGATGGAGGGCACTGGTCAGGACAGGCTGGTCTTCAACCTGACACAACATGGTTCCTTTGCGGTGAAACGGGCGTATCGAGAGATTAATGACAGTTGGCGGGTGGTACAGGGCAACTCCCTCGAACTATGGAGGGGAATTTGGAAGCGGGGGCACATTCAACCTAGAGTGCGACTTTTTCTCTGGAAGCTGGCGAATTCGGCCCTCCCCTTGGCAAAAACAATCTCTGACAGAGTGGATTTCGCTAATCCCACTTGCGCTCTTTGTTCTCAGGCAGCGGAGGATGGAGTCCATATGGCGTTTAAGTGTTCCTTTGCGAGGGCCTGCTGGTTGGCATCGGAACTGCCAATCAGGACTGATCATCTCCCGGGCGCAATACGGGAGGTGTTAGGATTTATCTTGGGAGAGGTTACGAACGAGCAATGGACAACTTGTGCTGGGTCTCTGTGGGCCATATGGCGGTGTAGGAATGGCGGAGTGTATCAGGGGCAGCGGCCTACTCTATCTCTGTACTCCAAGTTCTATAGTGCCATTAAAGCTGAAACTGCCCTTGCAAGGACAATGGAGGGTGCCACGGCTCGGGCTTCTTCAACAGCTCTGACAACTCCTAATTCCATACAATGCTACTCTGATGCTTCTTGGCTTAGCAGCTGGGAAACTGGTATGAGGTTCATATTAAAGAGGGGGGATGAGCTGATTGCTTATGGAGTCCACCATGGCCATGCCTCATGCCCTCTGCAAGTTGAAGCTAAAAGCCTCCTCAATGCGATTTGGTATGTGTTGCAAAGTGGAGTGGGCGACTGCACTTTCCGCACAGACAACCTTGTGTTGGCTAATGCAGTTTCTCGACTACAGCCACCAACAGATGTCGACTGGAGAGCGGCTAAGGAAATGTTCCAAATTTGGGAAGTTTTGAAGGCAAACCCCTTTTTCAATTGTGTTCATGTCTCTAGATGCCACAATGAGTTGGCAGACAAATTGGCTCGTTTGGGTAGAGTTCAAAAATGGGATTATGTGGGGTTTACTTTTCCGGTTTTTGCAGATGTAATGTTCTGATCATGTATCTCTTGTTTTGATGAAATGGAAATTGCCTACGGGTGCGTTTGAAGTAAAAAAAAAAAAAAAAAAAATTAAGCACATTTTACTGTTCAAGTATCCAATATGATAAATACTAAGAGTGAGGCTATGGTGCTATGCATAGCACGGATGGCTAGTGTACTACGGCTCAATATGGTACTTTTTAAAATCCTAACGGTCGATCCGACCGTTCAATGTGATAATCATATGAATATGTACTTGCAAACTAAATTTTATATTTTTTTCGAATTTTTTTACTGTTTTTTCAGATAGGTAGAATTTTGATGGTCCAGAATTTTCAAAAAACACTGATTTTTCTACCTATCTAAAAAAATAGTAAAAAAATTTGAAAAAATATAAAATTTAGTTTGCAAGTACATATTCATATGGATATCACATTGAACGGTCGGATCGACCGTTAGGATTTTAAAAAGTACCATATTGAGCCGTAGTACACTAGTCATTGGTGCTATGCATAGCACCATAGCCTCACTCAAATACTAATATATATTTGAATTCTCAAATTCTTATTAGATATGTATTCGGATATGAGATATCAATCTTACAATATGCAGCAGGAACACACATAAAAACAACTTGTGGATGTGTCTGACACGAACACGAACACGAACACGAACACGCTTATTAGATACGATCAATGCTCAGACATTTACACGAACACGCTTACTCAAATTCTTATTAGATATGTATTCGGATATGATACGTATTTGACATTTGACATGGTAAAAAATCTAATTCAAAACACGATCAATGCTCATATAAATCGCAAAACACATATCGACACGTTACAAGACTTATATATACTTCCCTGAATTTCACGTTTTATGGATCTGCCATACAATTTATATATGGTTTAGAATAAGGGTGCACAAATTCCGATAGATTTTATACATATACAGTACATAATTCCATAATCGGTAGATGGGGCATGGAATTGCAAAAAAACTTCGTTTAGTGTCTCAAAAGTTGAGTTAAATTTTTTTATCATCGGAAGACACAAAACAACCCGTTTACGGCTAGCGACAGTATCGTATGCAACATGCTAAAAGTTACTCATAACTTGTATCAATAACCAGTATCATAATATTAAGTATCTTTCATTTTGTATGTTCAAACAAGAAACAGTCCGTTTGATATATTTAATAAAAAAAGGGATAAATACGCTATTAAAAAATTAATTTGACAAGTAGTTAACTAAAAAGTTCAATTTTTAGTGTTATATTTCAGCATTTTAACTATTTGTTTTTAAAAAAAAAAAAATTAGAGAACCGGCCATTAAATAGCCGGTTTGAACATTTTTAATAAAAGTTGGCGGATATGAACATTTTTAGCAATTCGTAATGAACTTTGGGTATGTTTAAAAATGTCGGCTGCTACTATGTTTATAAAATTATAATAAACTAGAAGAATGCCTCGCTTTGCTTCGGCAATGTTAATTGTGATAAGTTTATGAGTTGATGATACGAAATATGAAAAATACAATGCACACGAATAGCAAAAACATAATATCCTATTGGGAAGGCACTCCATCTATACACTGTTTCAGATATAAATCATTTGCATATACAATCTAACGATCCAATTTCCGAGTGAGCACACATTTTAATTACGTGCTATACTATAACGCTTCATCTTCATGGAGCAAAGATGTTGTATATGTGATGTTCCTGTATGAGAGAATTCCAATGATAATTTATTGTCAGTCAAAATGAGACAACAGGGTTTATTGCTTAAAAAGTGCAAAAGCTAAAATAAGTATCGAGTATTTTCAACAGAATTTTGCATGTATGAGGTGTTGATATTTAAAAAAAGAATCAATAGTCCATATAATTTTCAAAAAGTGAAGGATATGAGTTGAGAATCATTTGATAAATTCGGATTGAGAGAGAAGTGTGTAGTAGAAGTTAGAAATCATACCAAGAGGATTAGAGATGTTGCATTTTGTTACCTTTTTTTTTGGCAAGACAGATGTGTAAAACTCCAAAACTTCTCCTGACAATTTAAATTGATAGTTGTGTTATTGTGTTAGAGAGTAATATTCTTATTTATGAACATTTGAACAAAAAAAAAAAATTAGGAAAATCAAATATACACTAAAAAAAAAATTTAGGCTTACAGCGTACAAAGTGAAAAAATCGTGTTCTGCAGCCTTTTTTTTCTCAATTTCTTTTGTAATTGAAGATACCTTTATGGTCAGGTCGAGGTGATTGGATAGTTGGATTGTAACATGGTATGTTAATAGAACTTGATGGTTGAACAGAAACAATCAATAATCAGTTATTGCTTCTCTTTACTAAAGGGGGGAAAGGAACTACACTAACATCATAGATTGATGCTTTACATTTGATAATAAGGAAGTAAAGGCCAACAACAGCAAAGGAGCTCCTTTTTATTGGCCATTAACTATGCATTAAAGAACAATTAGTGGCATCATCTGACTCGATAATCATCCAATACTTATTCATTCAAAACCCCTGCATGATAATTGATCTAAGAACAATGAAACAATACTTATTCATCCAATACTCAGTGTTGCTAAATGGAGAATAAGTAAATTGTAAACTCAGTGTTGCTAAATGGATCTTAGAACAATGAAACAATACTTATTATATTCATAGGCCATGCAAGAACAATGAAACTTTGAATGAATTTTACAGAGTTTGTCCAAGAAAGTTGAACTTTTAGATGAGACGATTTCTAAAGAAAGTGAGCCTAATGCCGTGACGTATAGGACTCTTATACATGGCTTGTGCAATAAAGGCGAAATTAAGAAGGCATTTGAATTTCTTGATGACATGATTTCCAAAGGGCGTGAGCCTAACTAATGTCATCTGATGAGTGTGCTGAAGAGCCTAATTACTGTCATCTGATGAGTGTTATAGATCACCATATATAGATTGGTTGTGCAATAAAGGCGAAACTGAAAAGGCATTGGATATTGTAGATGTGATGATTTATAAAGGGCATGTTTCTAATGTATAGATGAGCTGTGCAAAAAAGGTGAAATGAGAGGGCAGTGTCATCATTTCGAAATGGTATGGGTTAATGTCATAATATACACTACTATTATAGTTGGGATGTGCCAGAAAGTTTAAACTGAGAAGACGCTGGATTTTCTAATTGATGTGATTTCTAACTGTGATGAGCCTAATATGGTGATCTATAACACTCTTGTAGATTGGTTGTGCAAGAAGTGTGAAACTGAAAAGGCAGTGGATATTAGTCATTATATGTATGTGGTTTTTAAAGGGTTTGAACCTCAAAGTGAGGAGGCAATGAACTGTGACAGAATAGCAAATCAGATTAGCGAATATATTGCTGTCAGTTTTGAACTGTGACCTATTAATAATGTCATGAATAAGTGGGCTGTTTGCTCTAAAACTATTCTGTGGAAAAAAAAAGGGATAAAAAAAGAAATGCGGGGAAGCGAGACTTGTCGGGGCCCTAATCTTTCTAAGTAATCGTGTCTATGTTTGTTCCTCCAAAGCTAGCAGTCTGTAATCACCAATAATTATTTTTTTTGTTTTGAATACCACTACTGTGGTAGAAACAATATAGTCCAATTAGAGATATTAGAAAGGCGAGGTTAAGATCAATCTTCAAAATGAAAATCAAGTCAATTTAAAAATAAAAAATCATAACCTAAAACTCAATTTCTTTTCTACATTTCTGACAATTATATATTTGGACATCCTTTAAAATTGCCAAAATCTACCAAACCAACTTGCAGATGATATATTTTGGGTTTATGCCAGATGATAACCTGCTGGTACAGCAGAACAAATTTGCAGCTGGACGGAGCTTGAAATGAAGTGATACTCAAACCAAAACTGAACCAATTTAAACACCTGAACCTATATGGCAGTGTATACTATCTAATTAGTCGTTTGTTATATCTAACTCATATGTTCAAATTAATACCTCAAATTAGTACCTTAAATACGTAATTATTTTTCTTTTTCGCAATCCACGACTATTAAATCAAGAATAAACCTTTACCCCAGATAAATAACAAATAGAGCTCAAAATTTGACAAATATAGTTCAATTAACAGCAAAAAACAAACCGAATCAAGCAATTTAACATATTCGTACCAAGATAGGAGAGGCGAGTAGAGACCAGAGGAGAACGTCGATTTCAGCTGAAAACACTGCTCCAACAGAGAAAAAAAAAAGAAAGCCTGTCAAGTCCTAAATGTTAGTAGAAGCAAAAAAACAAAGAGAGAGAGGGGATTCAGAGGACATTAGGTAGCTGAAAAGACCTTTAGAAGCTAAACGTACCTCCGATTTATGAGCTCAACAACTCAAACTGGTGTTCCAGAAAGGGCAGATGAAGAGGGAAGGCGGAGGAAGAGGTTAGGGTTGAGAAAGAGGGTAGGGCTAAGAAAAGCACTGCAGGAGAGAGGCGGAGAAAGAAGAAAGAAGATCAAAGCGGAGTGGAGGAGGAGAAAGAAGGAAGAAGATAGAAGCGGACCGGAGGCGGAGGATTGAGTGCAGAGAGAGAGGAAAGGAGGAGAAAAACGAAAAAAAATGACGGAGAAAAATCTGGATTATATTTCTCAAAGGAGATAAGCGGTTCCGAAACAGGTGTCAAACGGGAGAGATTTAGATTGAGATTTAGATTGATGTAGGCCATCCGATACAAAGTGAACGGTTGAGAAAGTGACAGCACTAAGTGAACAGTGCAAAATCCTTCCAGCATTATATATATAAAATAGATTCGTATTAATTTCGATTTGGATCCGACCCCTTAAGAAAACAGAGGCGGTCCGATGTCAAGTCAAATCAGAACCGTCTGTTTTGCATCTAAAGTCGCACGAATAACTTTTAGTACAAATCTTATCGATCAAATATCGAACCCGAATTTGACATCGGATCGCTCCGATCCGTTAATAGCTCTGCTGGAGACAGAATAAATACGAAGCAAAAGCAAAACTTGTCTCTATTCTACCTGTCCATGCTGCTATCATACGAACAGTGTTGCCACTGCGACGGGAAGACGAGAGAATAGAAGGTCAAGAAAAGGTAGATAGTTTCTTCCCTTTCCCTCGACCAAAATCTGGATATATTGTAAAGAAATTCAGCCTCAATTTAGGCTGGATTGTGGAGGTTTAGTCGATTTCGTTTCACACTACCAAATGCGTGCGAAATAAGGCGCGTGGAGAGAAACTTTTAGTTAATTTCTGCTGTTATAATACGGCGGAGCAAATATACTTCCTGTCAATCAAGAAATGGGAAACGAACTAATCCTACCTGGCAGTTTGCTTCTTTCCCCCTTAATTGACACTATTTGCTTTTGCTTTTATCAGAGTTTGTTGTAGTACGGTGCTATTTTGAGAAATTCTAGGTCAAATTTGATTTATCTCAGATAAATTAGTTAGTTTATGCACAGGGGCGGATCCAGGATTTTCGTCAGGGGGGCAAAAAAATATCGAATCGGATTTAATTATCTAATTGGGTTTAAATCCATTAACCAATTGAGTACTCGATAAAAAACAATGCTTTAACTTATATTTTTCAATGCTTTGACATGTAATTTCTGATTCTCTGACTTATAATTCTAATTACTAATCAAAATTCAACAAATTTATTTCAATTTTAACCTTAAATTTAACCCGAATTACAAATCAAACGTCCAGAGGGGGCAAAAAAAATTCCAGGGGGGGGCAAAGTCGGTCGGAACCGATAAATCTCCACTAAAACTCAAAATCCAGGGGGGGGCAGCTGCCCCCCCCTGGAGTACACTGGGTCCGCCCCTGTTTATGCATATCTAATATGCAATACCATATTGGTTCATTCTCTTTTCTAGTTCCCTGTCCATGGTTAAAGAGAAACATTTAATCAATGGTTAGCATCATTTTTGGCTTACAAATTGAATGCATTTTGTCTCAATTTATGGCATTTTTTGATATATTGTAACTGAGCTATTCCATTAATACTTGAATATTCAATAAAATAATGCAAGAGTACTAGAGAAACAAGGGAGCGAGAGAATAATTATGCAAGGGAACACACACAAGCAGCTGACTTTACAAGATTACCTCACCTTCTATAGTGGCGGTTGTGCTGACAATCTCACCAGAAGCCAGCTCAAATAGGTCTCTCTCTCTCTCTCAAGCATGCTCAATCTGTCAATCATGATTTAAAAGACTCCAATATTCTAATTTACCAGCACCACCTTTTTGAAACAGATCCTCTCAATTCATGGTTTCGCACAGCTGGGCAACTCTTCCAAGGTCAGATTTATAAAAAGTTCTATTTGCAAATTATTTCAATTCTAACTTTTCATGTAGTCAGTCTCATATATGTACCTGTTATACACTTATCACAGTCTCCGTCTGTGTTCACATCGCACACAAATGCATGTCTGTGTGTTCTTTTAAGCTCTTGGGCTTCGCTCAATGTATACTTCTAATATCCAATTCTCCCTGAAATAGGAGGATATAATAGAGGCAGTGAGATCTCTACACATGACCCCGCCTGTCAGAACCACCATAAGTACCAATTTGGTACCCCTCATTTCCCTTCATGCTGCTTCTCTCTCAGTGCGGCAAGTGACACGGGATATGCAAGATATCGGATGGGAGGAATGCCCGGTTCAGTCTGTCAAGACAATTGAACCAAAGGTTCCAGCCATGTCTCCTTCGCTCTCTTTTGTGAGACCAGTTCCTCAGACAAGTGTAAATTTGAAGGAGAAGGATAATGGTGCTCTGTCCCTATGTGCACTGCCTAGTCTGAAATTGTGAGTCAATGTACCTTTTGGTTGTGTAAGAAGATCTGTTTTTGTTTTTTATTTAAACTAATCAGGCGGTATATTCAGTTTATTAAATGGGAGATTTTCCGAAGGATTATTGGAAAAATTATGCACAGGAGGCTTTATTAATGTGCAGATAAATTAGGCAAATAAATTGCTTATAATTTAGGGTATGATATATGCTTGTGCTACAGTGCTAGTCTATGCCCTCAATTAAAGAATTTATAACTGAGTTTACTAAAATAGGCATGTTGAGAACTATTTAAAAAAGTACATCAGTAAGCTTATTGCCCTTGCAAGTACACTATCAAATATTTTGTATGTACTTGTAACTACATATATTGTAGAGAAAAATAGGAGCACTTGGAACTTAAGCTGTATAAATGCATCAACTAAATTCAAAGAATGCTGAGAAGTACAACTGTCGCTTTATGATGATATATGTGTGGTGTTGGGCCCTTATTACCAGGAAGTACATTTTTTCTTTTATGTATTCCAAATCCTTGGATATGCCAACCAGAGCCATATGTAATCTCTGTATCGTATGAAGTTTTGAGGTTTGAGTTTGTTTATCTGAGCTTTTTGCTTCTTATATTCGGCATTTTTCCACGTTTGTAATGTTTAAACTTATATAGTACATAGGAGCTGTATAACTATAGGAAAATTTCCTGTAGAAAGGCTTCTTTTACCAGCACTTTAAATGTACAGAATGAGACCTGACCCATGTGATATACTTGTAAACAGTTCTAAGAAGGCACGGACTGTAGTCAAGAAACGCGCTGACAAGTGTTCATGGCGCTTTAGTGGTTGTATGAACATATCTGGTGTTCCCTACAAGCGGTTAGTATGCAACATTGTGAGATTTTAAAAAAATTGACGAAAAACAATACCCCTGCTTTTTTTTTATTTATTTACAAAATTACCTTGATTGTGCAAAACTCTTGTTGGCATCTTTTTTTAAATATTGTTGGCTTCTTTTTTTAAAATCAATACAATCGCTAACCTTAAAAAAAAAACTCTTGTTGACATCATCATTAACCTGTTCTTGACAGAAAGGAAAAAAATAAAAATAAAAAGTAAAAATCGTATCATCGTTGGGCTGGAGAAGCACCCCTGTTCAAATCAGTTAATTAGAATGAAGTATTATACGGTATGCACTGAATAATGATGGTCAATAATGTACATGGTTTGAAATTCGCTGATTTTTCAAAGAAAGGTTTCCTCGTTTTATCACAGATTGGAAATCAGTAGCATCTTCTTTGGGCCAGCATAACACTTGATAACTTGATTCCCTTTTTAAAATTCCAATTTTACATTTTTATTGAGGTATATTCTAATTCTTTTAACAGGACAAGAAATGATGAAAGAAGTGATTTACAATCCTCTGTAGGAGAGGAAGGTGCCAACAAGGATGTCAAAGAACTGTAAGTCTACCTCAATAATTCTATGCGAAGCTCTTTAATTTTTATGTCTAGTGCGACAAAAGGTGTTTCATCAGGGAGTTTTATTTGACACATGTTTTACTTCATATGTTGCTTATCACTTCTCTTGGCTGTTACAAACAAGCCTTGTGTTTCCTAATTTTAATATGCAATTTGAAATGGGTGCCTGATCTGACTAGATGTCTTGTTGTTAGTTAAATAGAAAATAATGAACTTTAAATAGTACCTGTATTCTGTAATATGAAGTACCTTATTGGGCTAATCAAGAGGCTCTTTTGGGTGAAGTTGAGCAAACAGTAGAATTACAAGTAGGGTTGTCAATGGGCTGTGCTGGGCTACATTTTCGAAAACCTGGCCTGGCTTGTCATTATCAAAAGTTTGGTCCAACCTGGCCTCGCTGACTGTAAGTCAGAGGACTTATTGGCCTGACTCGACCAATGGAAAATTCAAACCCTGCCCGGACCAAATATGTTTTTATTTATTTATTTATTATTATTTTTTTGCAGTTGCCATTGTTTTTCACTCATCTGTAATACATATTTTCAGTATTTCTTTAGTCTCTGCAATCAACACTGTCTAGTTAACGTATGTATTGAAAACAATGTCCCTCTCATTGGTACTACACACTATGGCACAGTTAGGGAGATTTGGCCTGGGCTTGGGCCGGCTTGACTGTGTAGGGAATTCGGGTAGGGTTATACCGTTATAGGGTACCATTCAATTCAGTTCCTACTTGGATCAGGATTCACATATTAAATTAAATCCAAAATAGAAGTTAGCATAATCCGAACTGCTACTTCATATATATATAACCATATAGGTCTGTTTCGCACCTATTAAGTTGTACCTATTAGGTTGTACAAATTCGGTTGCACATATTTAGATGCACCTATTCAGAGAGATTGTAGAAAATTAGTCTATCTATGTAATCTATATTTACTTTCAGAAATTAACATATTAATTTAGACCCAAATAATTTGTCCCGTAGGACATTTCTATCATACTGCGGTTGGGTCTGGCTTGGTCAGTTGACACAGGCCAAGCTGGAATTGGTATCCCTATATCTGCTTGGTTTCTAGTCTATGCGAGCAGTAACCGCATAGCTGCGGCTATAGTTCCAATATGTGCCATTTGACCGACTTCATTATGTAAAGGCATGGTGACAACTTTATTTTGGTTGCAAAGACCTGACAGAGCCATTACCAGTGTCTACTATCAGGTACCAACAAAATCAAATAGTAGAAGGGTAAAGGCACTTCATGATTTGTGATCTTTTCATTGAGCTATTTGCATATATAAAAATAAAATCTCTGGGGAGATTGCAACAATCCAAGTCCTGGCCAAGAGCTCAAAAAATGCTGATCTATAAACTTGGTGCGCAAGTGGTAGCATGAGGATAATTGGTTTTCCTTATAACCGGTTAGCTTTTTTTTTTATTTGTTTTTTTTTTAATAAGCTAAGCATTAATTGCCACATGTTTCATTTTACTGAAACAAAACTGTCTCTATAAAGTTTACATATTTACGTAGAACTAAACAAACCCAAATAAAAACCCTGTCATATAGCCCCCTTAGCATATACAAAACTGCCCATTTTATTTACAAAACAAATTCTGAATCGCATCTGTACATCAAAACTCAAGAGCCTGCTGCACGTTTTCAGGTCAGCTCAGGTTAGCTTTTGTTAGATTTCAAAATTTTAAAATTCCTGCCTTTTCACTCATTTTATGATATCACGGAAAAAAGACTGCCAGCATGATATATTTTGTTCTTGTCTAAAGCTTCTATCATTTTTTTATTGTCTAGTATATAGCTTCGTTTGAAATATGATACTTTTTTAAGGGAGCCTTTTTGTGTGTGGGTTTTCTTTTTAAAATTATCATGGCTTATTCAGGTGATCTGCTTTAGAATTAAATAAAAAAGCTGCTTTGATGTTACTTAGTCGGATGCTAGTAGGCACTGTTTGCACTGTACCGGTAAATGCTTCTTGAATCCTGCTATAAAACAAAGTAACAAAATTTGAAGATAACATATCACTTTATACAGTCTTGGTTTCGACAAAATTAGAGGGTTTATAAATCGCCAAATCTTAGAGTATCCTTACGGGTTAGTTTCTGTTATTTTTACTTTTTCTTTGTAATTTCATCTTCTATTATGGGGGCAGGCTGTATTCTTGTATAACAGCCG
This sequence comes from Carex kokanica, assembly GCA_025461125.1. NCBI lineage: Eukaryota > Viridiplantae > Streptophyta > Magnoliopsida > Poales > Cyperaceae > Carex > Carex kokanica. The sequence continues at coordinate 588,520 of JAJGRX010000848.1, read as the reverse complement.
CACCCACCTGTTTGTTTTCAATCCACCTAAATTTTTTATAAATTCTACTTCTAAACTAAATATTTGTCTCAATTCTCAGGCGCTATTACAAGTGCAGTGAAATTGGTTGCTTTGCCAAAAAGCATATTGACCGAGATGCAAACGACCCTTCGATTTGCACCGTCACTTACAAGGGCCAACATAACCACACAATTCCATAGTTGTTAGCTGTTTGTTTATATATGTTTGCAGCCACATGGATTTTTTTTGTTTCCATCTGTTTTTTCATATATTTTCTTGTCTTTTTGTAATCTTTGTCTGCAAGGAATTTCAGTAGCTTGCGCATTTTAGAATTTCAATATATCTACTTGTAGTGCTCTACTGGTATAGTGACATTTATATGTAACACTTCTACCATTTTTGGCCCCTGAGTACCCTGAGATGGCAACCATTACCACACATCTATAATAGAAGAAATACTTCTCAAGGTCCTATGAGAAAAATTCATACGTTTAGTTTCTTGGACAGCTACAATATCTATTTTATGAGCATGAATAATGTCAGCTAAGATTTGACTTCCTAGTAGCATTGATACCCCTTATATTCCCATTAAAAGATTCATAATATACTGAGGTCACCCTCCGCATCATATATCTATTACTATAGCACAATTAGCATGAGTTGAACTTCTATTCTTTTCTAAAGCCTGTAACAAAGTTGCCTCAAATTGAGCTCTATCCAAAATTTGAAGCGCTTGGATCACCATTCTACTATCGACATTGTCTAACCCAAGAGAAATATTGTAAGCATGGAACAAACTCTCGATTTCAAGTAACGGTATACCTGCACTAGATCCACTATATATCATTATCTATGTCTTCCAGTAGTTTTGAACGACGTACGTACGTAAAGGAAGGGCACAGGTATCCTTTCACCGTGTCAATTCGTATCTCGCCAAATCGGCCTTTATAGAAGAGATTTTTCCACACGACTTTTCACTTTTAAATTACTTCTTCACTTTGCTATGGCCTTTCGATTAGAGGATTAGTTTTTTTTTAGAATTCTATTTAAAGATGTATAAGAAAAAGAAAACAAAAATAGATTTAATTGCTATCATCTCCATCAAAACATTAAAAGATTCCAATTTTTTCATCTAAACATCAAAATATCATATTTCTCCACAGAATCAAAGTATTTTTATTAACCCCTTTTCATATAATTAAGGTCTCATTAAATAATAATTGCCCATTTCATTCTTTCCTTATTATTTTCTATTTATAATAGATAAAATAAAAAATAATAGAGAACTCCTATTACCCATGTTTAGTTACTACTGATATTTAATATTTTCAGAGGATTAAGTTGTCTACTCCATCTTACTTCTATTTTACCTCTCGCTTAACAATTACAAGTCATGGTTTAAATATATCCGTTTAGATGAGAGATAGATTGGGAATGAATCTTTGTCTGTGACAGTGAGTCCTATAAAATAAATGTTTAACTTATTCCGCCATATCCATCTTATTTTTATTTTACAATTTGTTTGACAGGTTAAGTGTGAATTATGCTTTACTCTATCTATTATAGCTAGTGCTTAAACTCTTCCCAGCCAACTCACATCAAATGTAGGAGTAACAAGAAAAGAAAGGAAAAAGGGAGATGAAAAATTGACGCATTGTAGATAATCAGGCACTTCATCTTTAGTGAAGAATATATGCTTGATTTCCTTAAAGTAGCATCTAACTGGGAAGCATCATAAAAAAAATGACTGCCTTAATCTATCCTAGTTAATAAAATAGTGCTTTCGTTGTAACGAAATGGGATCAATAGTAGAATCCCATTGGCTGTCACAAATATGTTACTATGTAACTGGGAAGCCTCATATTTTTTCTTTCTTTTTGGCCTTAATTTATCACGCAGTTTTTGCAATATTTAACACTTCCTCTGTGAATCTTGCCAAGTCGTGAGCAATCTATCAATTTGAACTGTTATATTTTACCACTGCCCAATTTTATTATTAATTGTTACAAGACCTGAGTGGAGAGAACATGTCCAATCAATGTTAGTTATTATCTCTCTCCTAAGAAAAAAAAATATAATATAAATGAACATAAAAATACATTATGCATGAGGTAATTAATATGAATGCAAAAATACACGGTAAATTGCCACCACGAATGGTGTATATTTATGTATAATGATGATCAATATTCTTGTATAATGATAATCAATATATCTCTATTGTAGCCTATGTTGCATGGATATGGGTACGGGTATCGTATCGGATACGATACGGATACGGCGATACGGCAATTTTCAAAAATTCCGGATACGATATGCCAATTAAATATATTATTTTTTATTATTTTATTTATGTTATTTATAAATATCAAAATTATTAGATGGGGACTATACAATAATTCAATTATACATTAAATATCATTGCTATTTTATTCTAACAACAAATAGGAGTTGGTGCAGTGGTAAAGGTGTATGTCCTTAACCCAAAGGGAATGGGTTCGAATCCTGCAGGGAGCACTAAAAATCCGATATGGGTACGAAGCCTATATTGGAATATCCGAGTAACATATATTGTAGCACTACATAGGGCTTACTAGTCCACTAACTCACCAGGACGTACAAAACAAATAAATAAATAAAATGAATATAGCATTCATGTCATTCATTTAAATCTCATTACTATCCTATAAAGTTACCTGTGACCACGGTACGAAAGAATCACTTGTATATATTGAATGGAATTATCGCAAAAGTATCATTCAATTATGCAATTTGTAATACAATGTATGGAAAATAATTCAATTACTATAGGAAAATTTTATAAAATATCATACTTTTCAAAAAGATCAAACAAAATATTCCTCCAAATTTTTTTTGACAAAATGCTCTAGTGAGACCCATATATATTTACTTATGATTAGTTAGAAATAAACAGTTAATATTTACAAGTTCAAATAACAAACAAACAGTTAATCTTATTTTTATTCTTAAAGTACGTTATACATTCACGTCAGAAATCATAAATTTTTGAATTATTTTTTTTCATCATCAAAAGGTGAAAAAAAAGAAAAATCAATGATACAAATTAATCACAGTAGAATAGTTATTTTTTGACTTCTTCGTCTTGTACCGAACAAATTCTAAATTTCCAGACTTTGTCATGAATAGATTGTTTTAGAAATAAAACTAGATGAAATTAAATTTTGAATAACTAAATGAAAAAAAAAATGTATAATTATCGAAGCTGTGTAATTGGTTACCTCCTAGTAATTTTGTCATTTCCATAGTTCGAGCACCCCTCTCTATATCATGACGTTTGATTTAAGAATGTTCGAGTTTTTTTTTTTTTTTTTTTGCTTTTTGGCGTGACTAAGAGCAGATCTTATTAAATAAAAAAGAAAATGGAGGACTGATGAAATTATACAGGGGCAGTTTCGGAGTTGCCAATTGTTGAAAGAAGCGGTTTTGACTTGGTCAAACAAGCTGCTGAATTATGAAAGATAAAAGAGCTAACATGGACAGGCCGTTTGTTGAAGAGATGGACCGTCAAATGGAAAAAAAGGACGAAGTCAGATTAAACCGTCGAGATAAGAGTAGGTCGGATGCTCATCGGACCTACTTTTAGGTTCAATTAACTCTAGCACGGTACGATTAGCATTAAATCTGTGCACACGGATTGATACACACTCACACGGATTTTAATGCGGATTGCACGAATCTTGATGTTGATCGGATGGTCATCACACCCATCGAACCAAAGTAGGTCCGATGGGCATCGGACCTACTCTGAATTCCACGCGGTGAGATGGTCCATCCGTCCATTAGAGTTGACAGGTGGCAGCCCAAAGTTTGCATTTGGGTGACTGGAGTTCTACAATTCAATTTACCAAAGGTACCTTACTCGTTAGTTTTGAATCTGGTCCGTTCGTTATACACTGACTCGAATCTAAAAAACTTCGAAGTGATACAGATTCTCCGTATTCATACTCTAACGGTGAGGTAATGCAGAGAACAAACCCAAATATACAATCCTCTCCAAATAACAATCAATTGGTGCCATAATTTATACAATCATGAAAATTTAGAGATTGATTTACGGACATGATAAATTGTTGTAGCTAATTTGACAGCTTTGCAAAAAAGAAAATGATTCTCAGTTGTCACAAATTTAGTAGCTAAACTTATACATTAGCATTCAACATTTGATTGATTAGAATGTAAAAGAATATTGATCGTAATTGGACGTTTGAATAGAAGGGTAAATTAGTCCTTTTATCTTAAAATAAAAGATTAATAATAAGCTCAAATAAAAGTTTAAATTAGATTAAAGAAAGGGGAAATGAGAAAGGTTTTTTGCTTTTACTTTTTAGTGAAGAAATGAGTAATTTTCAAGTTTTGATGGAAAATTTGGATATTTAGAAGTTTTTAATGGGTATGACAATAATTATCCCTTGTATAATTAACGTAAATTATATTTCCATAATGTCCACTAATTTTTTGTTATTTTGTAGGTGGGCCTACAACGCTTTCACTAGACTAAACCATAATTTGATTTATTCATGTTAATTGTGGGTGAGTTCCTTACCTCTACACATACTGACAAAATTTCTCCGTCCATTTATTACCAACTCTTTTGTATAAATATCTTGAAATCCACTTATCTTCTTTATTTTTTATAAACAGTTGGCTATCTTCTCTACTAAATTACAAATCCTTCTGGTAATTAAGAAATAACACTGCGCGCGGCGACATGGTTTTGTTAGTCGTGCAATTGTTTTATCCTCGTCTATTGTTCAAGTTTCTACAACTTTTATTTGTCCATACTTCACCAACCATCGTGTATAACTCCAAAAACACATTCCTTTTACTACCAAATTTCATCATTCTTATCTAATATATACTTTTATTCGATCATCACCAACGTCTTCATGTTTATCCAAACCCATACAATTCCTCTTGCTCGCCTATAAATACTTGGTAGATCTCACCCATCTCTTCACACAACAATCAATTCTAGTACTTTAATTAATTGAGAGTTTAACAATGGCAACTCTTTATTCTCTCTCATTTTCTCTTTGCATCTTGGTCTTATTTCATGGGTGTGTAGCACAGTTTGGTTTTAGTGGGCAGAGCCCATGGCAGAGCTCGCGTGGATTTGGCTTTGGGGCAGGTCAGAGGGCATGTCGATTCGATAATCTTGCTGCACTTGACCCGTCTAGGCGTGTGCAGTCTCAAGCTGGTCTCACTGAATTCTACGAGGAGAACAACGAACAACTCCGGTGCGCTGGCGTATCTGCACTCCGTCGTACGATCGATCCAAGAGGCCTTCTATTGCCCACCTTCGCCAATGCTCCGTCTCTCTTCTACATAGTGCAAGGTCTCCTAAAAATTAAACTTTAAGCATTGGTATCTTCAAAATTCAAATTAGAAACTTATAATTTTCTTTTACAGGACGAGGCTTGACGGGGTTCGTTTTCCCTGGTTGTCCGGAAACATATCAGTCTTTCCAACAATTTGAGCGACTCCAACAATCTGAACAACTCCAACAGGAAGGCATCAGTCAGGCGCAACGAAGAAGGGACGAGCACCAGAAGGTTCACCGCTTCCGTGAAGGAGATGTGATTGCAGTGCCAGCTGGTGTCACTCACTGGTGCTACAATGACGGTGATATCCCTCTAGTGCTTGTTCAGGTTTTTGACACAAGCAACAGTGCTAACCAGCTTGAGCCTAGACGCAGGGTAATTATATTAGTTTTTACAATTTAAAGCAACAACTTATATGGTTGCTTTCAATACTAGTATTGTTTTATCAATTTTTTTTCCTATAATAAAACTCAATGGCACCGACCTTTTCTTTTTGAAATTGCTTCTAGGAGTTCTTCCTGGCCGGAAGGCACCAAAGTGGCCAGCAGTTCCATGAATTGGGACAACAAGTATCAGAAAATAATATCCTCAACGGTTTTGACACCCAGCTATTAGCTGAAGCTTTTGGCGTAAATCCAGAGTTGGCCAGAAGACTTCAGAGCCAAGATGATCAAAGAGGTGAAATAGTTCGAGTAGAACATGGACTTCAATTGCTCAGACCTTTTAGGAGCCCAGAGGAACAACAACAGCGGCAGCAGGGAGAAGAGTTTGAGGGAGAGCAGTATCAAGGCGAGAGGTTCGGACAGGGAAGTAACTATTCCATTTCCAACGGTCTGGATGAAAACTTCTGCACAATGAAAATTAGAGAAAATATCAACGATCCAGATCGCGCTGATATCTTCAACCCACAAGGTGGAAGAATCACAAGACTTAACAGCCAAAAACTTCCTATTCTGAACAATGTTCAAATGAGCGCTACCCGTGTGGTTCTTCGAAGGGTGAGCGATATATTTACATTGAAGTACTTAATTCTATGCAAAAAAAAATATTTATATCGATCAATCATTTTATTTTATGTTTGCAGAATGCCGTGCTTACTCCATTTTGGAACATCAATGCACATAGCTTGATGTATGTAACAGGAGGACGAGGAAGGGTTCAGATAGTCAACCACCAAGGAAAAACAGTGTTCGACGGCCAACTCCATAGCAAACAATTGTTGTTGATCCCTCAAAATTATGCTGTGCTTAAAAGGGCTGACCAACAGCAACAGTTTGAATGGGTCTCTTTCAAAACCAACCAAAATGCTATGGTTAACAAACTTGTTGGGAAGACATCTACTTTCCGTGCATTACCTTTGGATGTGCTCAGGGCTTCTTATCGTATAACCATAGAACAAGCAAGGAGACTGAAGAATAGTAGAAGAGAGGAGATGGCTATCTTTAATCCTAGATATCAATACCAGAGCGAGGAGCAGTTCGATACTGAGTATCAGAGGAATGTTGATGCAAGTGATAATTAAATCGTGAAAGAGAGTGATTGTTGACTTGTTGTATCCTGTTAGCAAGTCATGTTAATTGCATATGTACTTCCTCAATTTGAATAATAAAGAATAAGCTTTTTTTTTGAGGTAGAAAAAGAGTAAGCTTTGTTACATGTAGTGTGTTCTTTAAGGGCCTAATTATAAATTGCTCATCTTAAGTTATAATTAACTTACTAAAACATCTTCATCTACATTTTTTTTTTTTTTTGACAAAAGTGATGATACCGATTTTTTTTATTGAAATCAATCTACTCCAGGCAAACAACATCATAACAAAATATAGCTAACTTTAACAAAAACCAGCAAAAAGCAAAATGATATTCATCTCCTTTTTTTTGAAGGTCAGCAACAAGAAGTCGCTAACGATATATTGATAAAAAGTTATTTACAAAATAGCGCTATACATTGATATTCATCTCCTTATCTTCATCTACAATTGTAATAAATATATTTTTTTTTCCTACTACATGGGGGCAATTTTTGACATTATTTCCTCAAACTTTCGTACTTCATCCCTGCAATACATTTTAATGTCAATTTTTGTGACATTTTAATGTCTTATTTTAAATCTTTTTAATTTTTTTTCTTAATTTCTTAAATTAACACATAAAAAAATTTGCGAATGATGATGGACACTGTTAGCCACTTGGCAGCATCTTCCAAGCTTCTAAAGAAAAAAAGATGATGGACACTTTTAAAAATATTACTAATTTATCAATTGTTACAATTTTGTAATTAAAATTTTAATTGCTGCAATTAACAAATATCGTTCTGTTCCGTCCAAATTAAGCATATCACCTAGGGTACCTCAAATCTTGAGTTTTAATCCATATCGTCCAATCTTCTTTGGCACGAATATTAAGGGACCCTGTTCATTCCACCTCAGACCGGATTGACCCAAATTCTAATCGGACGGTCCGGATCCAAGTTGTTTGGCATTCTATCTGCTCTTGGTTCATCCGATTGGTTGTCATGCTTGAACCAAGTTCACGGCCTTATTATAGAAAGTTAGTTGAATTTTTTTCATTGATCTTGTTAATACTCTTCTTAATGCATATTGTAATTCAAGGAGTTGTACCAAAACGGGCCCTGGACCTTTTCTTTGCAATGCCTTTAAACGGGCCTGTAGCAATTAGCAAATGAGACTACTTTTTCTAGTGCTCTTGGAGCGTGTACTAGTTTACACTTTTTACGCTTTTTGTGTTGGTCTAACTGATGCGCACAGGGTGCTCGATGAAATGCCTGAAAAAATAAAAATTGTGTTTTTTTTTGTTGAATTATTTAATATCAGCAAGTTTCTTGTAACTTTGAGCAACATTATACTTAAAGATAAATATATGAGTATCGACGGAGCAAAAAACAGGCGATTCCACTGGCGAAACTTACGAAAATCCCCACTGGAGGGGGATGGCACAAGGTAACGGTCAAAAAGAGAAACCACGCCACCAAGGTAACCCCAACTACCATCTCCGCTGCTCTAGATGGGATAGGAGATGGAAGAACGGTACTGATAGACGTTGTACCAACTCCACGCCAACAGATAAATGGCTCTAGGAGCGACAGGTAAGGGCTCCGTACCTGCAGTACCATTTCCACAACCTTTTAGTGCCGCTTCGACGCCTCTCCACAACCACCCTACTCCACCTATTCCCACGCCCAGTCAAATCCTTACAAACCAAACATTTCACAAAACTACAAATATCCCTAACAGTAGAACAACTCGATCACCAAACCTCACAAATAAAATTCACCAAGTCCCAACCATGACTAAGAACAAGCACCAGGGAAACCAAATTAGACAGACACCAGGCGGCAGCCTCAACACCCCAAATACAAACCTTGGCTTGACCTTTGCTCAGATACCGCAACACAGCCCCGAACTGAACACCCACTCGGCAACACCCCACATGCCAACGGCACCTTATCACCAACCGCATGGCGATTCTACATGGACCATAACCCATGGACCTTCGCCACTCCGGCCGAGGCCACTACTAACAGCCATATTCCACCAATTGATCATACACCCCTACCATTACCCCTGAAAACGACACACCCACAGTGGTATAATCGCTGTTACAACTGTCTGAATTTCGGCCACGACCAAAATGACTGCCTTAGTGAAGAGCTTGTTTGTGCAAGGTGCTGGACTGCGGGTCATCGGGCTAGAGATTGTCACCGCACCCCTCTGGCAAAAAGACAGAGATTCAACCCCCTTAATCCCAAGGGGTAAAATGGGCGAGTCTCTCATGTCGCCTGACCGTCCTGAGGCTACCATGGTATTCATCCCCGAAACACAACACATCAACACCACTAACACCGAGCTCAACAGGGCCGTCATTATTGACGCGCGCCTCCAACCTTACCACTGCCAAACCACGATCCAATCTCTCTTGATGGCAGCTTGCAACTCCATCGTGCCACTCGCCTTGACACATTGCTAATGCGCAATACCTCTTACTTCTTGTGATCGGAGCGAACAGAGAGCAATTCCTGCGAGACCACGACTGTGTTTTGCAAGAACTAGGCCTTGTAGCATTCCTATGGAGCATGGCAAACAATGCCACAAAACTGGGCCTTAAATACAAGGCATGGATAGAACTGAAACGCCTTTCACCGCATTAGTGGAACCTAGACCACCTCATTTCGGCGGTAAACACTTTTGGAGTTGTTTTAGAATATTCAACCATGCAAAATGTAAGATCTTTACAAAAAATGATGGTTGTGGTTGCTTTTACTAATCTGTCAAAAATACCAAGATCTATCTGTTTTGGGAACGGGGTTTCCTTAGAGGTATAGAGGTGCTTGTACACAACTGGTTTGAAGAGCCTATACCCATTAAAGATGTAATCTACACCACACCACTGAACTCCCACTTTGAACTGGTAAGGGCAAAAAACTTAAGGACAATAATGGGTATCACCAAGGGTAACGAGGGAGCTGATGGAGTTCAACAAGCTATTTGCGATTGTGGAAACCATGCCGGCAGGGCCCAAGAAGGATGATCTTGAGGCAAATCTCAAGCGGAGCCCCCATTACTTGAAACATGAAAGAGAGCGCACCATGGTGATACTCAATAGGAAGAAGGAGGAGACGGCCGCTGCAGTGAAGCCGTGTACTTTGACCAATTCTCCGGTCTACCCAACAGTACAACTGGAGACACCAGTGACTGTCACTACTTCAGTTGATACAGGCCCGACAATCTTGCACAGCATTAACTACGATGTGGCGACTCTCGAGTGCACCCCAGGTATGGAAGGAATCCAGTGCACTCTGTATGACGAAATGAGGCACACGCCGCTCAACCCTACCCCACATAATCCGAGTACGGGCCAAAAGCACTCTAAGAGGGGCCCAGGCTCTTACTGATCAGGTAAAAACCCTATCTCAAACTCCCTAAACAAAATTTCCAGAAACTGGGCCGATATGGTGGAACAAGAAATGGAAGGGGGCCTTTCAGATCTGGGCCTAGAGGGCTATGAGCAGGCAGGATACTAGGAGACCAATGCAAACCCAAATTCAAACACCACAAGCCTCCTGCTCGTCCCTAGCCAAACGCCCAGGAAAAGAGCTAGCAACAGGCCTCGCAAGTTCAAAAGGTAACCCAAACAGTGTGACCAGACCTAAAGGAACTAAGCGGGCCAAGAAGAGAACCAAGTTATCAATAACAGAAGCAGACTTGAGGAGGTCCGCTTGGATCCTCTCAAAGGGGCCGACCAAAAAACTCTACACTCCAAAGAAATGCAAAACCAAGTGCGTAGTCTAGCCAGGACAAGGAAATAACGAAGGCCCTCAACGAAGCACAGGTCCTTGCTGCTCTGGGTGATGAGGTAATCGCAACACAGCCCCTGAAAGATGATGAAATTGAGAAGATCAACTAGTTTTGTGCATCAATTAAGGCGGGTCCGACATTCTGCGATGTTGCCATCAGCTTAGTCGATGGAGTTGGCACTGACGGAGCTGAAGGGGAATGGTTCAAGGCTTGCTGACAAGGGTGTTCAGGAGATAAAGGGAGAACGCATCGCACTCAGTGATGATGGAAACCTCATCGCAATTACTGATGAAGAGACTGGTGAAGGAGACAAAGTTACTGACACCATACACAACGGGCCGGGGTTAGAGTCAGAGCCTGAAGAATTTGAGCCTAAAGAAATACATAATGGAGATATAAAGCTAGAAGAAGAAGAGATGATTGATGAGGGGGAATCGGTCATAGATGGAATTGATTTCGACTCTGACGAGGATGATCTCGAGGATGAGGAGAAGGGAGGTTGTGCCTCTGATTAGGTGTTTTTTATTTTCATTTTAAGTTAGGGATATTTTGTGGATTCAGTGCAAGTGTTTAGCACTATAGCTTTTGTTTACTAAATGATATCAAACGAACCTAATGAATTTTAATTTAAGTTTATGTTTAAAATTCTTGACTAGAATGTGCGTGGACTTGGTAATCTGGAAAAGTGTGCAGTAATTAAAGATACAGTGGTAAACTCTAATTGTGATCTAATTTGTTTCCAAGAAATCAAGTGGAGTGACCACTCTATCTTTCGTGTAAGACAAGTGTGCCCGACAAAATTAAAAAATTACTTAACACTAGATGCGTTAGGAACGAGGGGCGGGATTCTACTTGTGTGGAGTAGTTCCTATATTGCCCTTCAATCATACACAAGAGAGTATAGTGTGACTATAATTTTAAAGCGAGGAGATTTATATTTCATGTTAACAGGAGTATATGGGCCTCAAAGAGATCCAGATTAATTGAGGTTCCTAATTGAAATGACGCAATTAAGGAACCTTAATATTTCCCGTGGATATTGTTAGGCGATTTTAACATGATAAGATCACATCATGATACCACAGGCACAAATCAGAATATAGGAACTATATTGCAATTAAATAATTTTATTATAGATCTGGACCTGCTGGACATGCCATTGGTGGGGAGGAGATACACATGGTCAAACGGCAGACCGCGCCCTACTTTCACAAAATTGGATCGGGTGTTGATATCACCTCACTAGAATTCAACGAGAGCCTCCTATACCCTAACTGATGTACCACAATCGGCATCTGACCATTCACCAATTATTCTACGATGCGGCCTCACTCGGCTAGAACAAGGAGGCTTTTCAGGTTTGATGCATATTGGCTGAAACATGGTGATATTAGAGCAGTGGTGCAGCAAGCGCGGATCGTACCCAATAACAACAACAACAACCCGATTAAGAAACTACACCACCGGCTAAGAGCAACACAGAGATCACTTACCTCATGGGAAAATCAGACCTACCAAAGGAGAGACGCCTACCTACGTAGATCCAAATGGGTGGTGCAACAATTGGACCATGCGGAGGAAGTCCGGAATCTAAATGTGGGAGAGTTGGGACTGCGGATTACACTAAAAGCACATATTTTTAACTTGTCAGCTCAAGCGGAGGAAAGAGGAAGCAGAGATCATGTGCAAGGTGGCTAAAACTAGATGATAACAACACCAAGTACTTTCACAGTGGCAAATGGTAGAAAGAACCGTAATGCAATCTCGGTAATCACGGATGAATCAGGAGCACAGATTCAGCAGTAGGAGATAAAGTCAACCATCTTTGCACATTTCAAAAACCTACTTGGGTCAAGGCGGGAGACATCTGCGCCCTTTGACCTAACGGGGAAGGTGGGGGAGCAGTGGGTGGACGAACTGGCACACATGGACGGTGATATAACAGACGAGGAAATAAAAAATGCAGTTTTTGGTTTGCCAAAGGAGAAAGCAAGCGGTCCGGACGTGATGCCAGCAGAATTCTATCAGGTATTCTGGGACATTGGGGGCCTGATGTAATAAACTTTGTTAAAAGATTCTATGCAAGTTGGCATATTGGCTACCTTAACAAGGCGACAATCACACTGGTGTCCAAAAAATAGGGTGCGACGGCCATTTCAGACTTTAGACCGATTAGTGTCATCAACACGGCCGCAAAGATAATCACGAAAATACTAGCAAATAGACTACAGCCACACTTGCAACGGCTCATATCGAATTCCCAAACCGCCTTTATAAAAGGAAGATTGATAATGGAGTCATTTGCGGTGGCAAGAGAATATCTTAATTTCTACCATAAGAGGAAGATTCCATCGATACTATATAAGGTGGACTTTGCAAAAGCATTCGACACGGTGGATTGGTGCTTTCTCACCAATCTACTGATCGAACGAGGGTTCCCGCCAAGATGGCTCTCAGCGATACTCAACATACTCAGGTCGGCAGATTCATCGATAAAGGTAAACGGTTTCCTAACACATTACTCTAAACACAAGAGGGGTTTGAGGCAGGGTGACCCGCTCTCGTTCATGTTTATTATTCTAGTAACTGATTCCCCCAAATGGTTTATTACTAACTCAATACCAGTTATGCACGCCCCTATGATCATAAGACCCAAGCCGATTCAATATGTCGACGACACGATCATTTTCACAGAGGCTCACCCCAAATCTTTGAAAGTTGTGACACAGGTACTACGAGTATATGACAGACTCACGGGACTCAAAATAAACTGCAGCAAGAGCAACTTCATACCAATTACAATCCCAACCAATCTGGTGGCAAAGATTGAACACATAATTGGCTCTCTAAAAACAGCCATGCCAATTAAATACTTGGGCTACCGCTATTGGTAAGGAAACTGCGCAAAATAGACTTTCAACCATTGATTGAGGCGGTACAGGAAAAGCTAGCAACCTGGAAATCTTCGCTACTCTCGTACGGTGGAAGACTGACTTTGGTCAAATTGGTTCTCACGGCACTACCGTTACACTATATGCATGTAATAAAAATTCCAAAGGGTATCATCAAGCATATAGATAGGGCACGAAGAATTTTCCTTTGGAAAGGAAATGAAATATGCAAGGGTATAAATTGTTTGGTTAATTGGGAAATGGTATGTGCGCTCAAAAGAAATGGACGAATGAGCGTCCTCGACCTCGTTACACAAAATCATGCCTTACTCACCAAGTGGTTATGGAAGCTTGATAAAGAACCTATGGGACTTTGGAAACAGACCCAAATAGGAAGAGACCCAACACACTCCTACTTCCTGAAGTCCATTACAGAACTGCTACCATTTTACAAAGTGTCAATCGAGTTAAACCAGCGAGATCTAAATTGGAGATGGACTGAGCAGGGAGGTTTTACAACCTCATCAGCTTATGTCGTGCTGCATAACAGAGGAGTACACATCGTGACAAACACCACACTTTGGAAGATCAAGGTCCCGACTAAAATAAAAAATTTCCTCTGGGTAGCTATGCAAAATAAAATTCTGACGTAGGAAGATTTGCACATAAGAGGATGTAATGTGCAGCAAGGCTGCCACTTGTGTCAACAGAATAGAGAGGAAACCACGGAGCATCTCCTTTACACCTGCATCTTTTCAGCAGTAATATGGAGGGGAGTGGGGGGCTGCCGGGTCAGACCAAGCTCCGACCTGATACTGTACTGGTATACCCCCAGAACAGCGATGCAGCCGAGGGAATGAGACGGATGGGACGTGTTATGGGCATCCACCTGCTGGACAATCTGGCGTGAGAGAAATAGGCGATTGTTCACTCATAAAAGCAGGAGGGTGCAGGATCTAATCCTCCGGGCAAGAGAGGATGCAAACAACTGGTACAGGAGTTTAGTTAGGATACCAGGGGCGACACAGAGACAGGGAGTAGGATAGAGGAGATACATTACAGTAGTTCGTGTAAATATCAAAAGTACTTAAGGCTTTTGTACTTAACTTTTCTTATTAATGAAATTGTCAGCTTATGCTGACCTTCAAAAAAAAAATAATATCAGCAAGTTCTCTTAGATCGTTATCTGCCAACGCATCAATAATGAGACCTACAACAGATCAATTCTCTTCTCTCCCTTGTGTCTTGTTACACTGCCCCATGATTCTAGAACCTTCATTGAGCCCAGAGGCCTCTGGTGTCACCGTTGAAGTGTTAGCTAGTATTTATAATAAATCTCAGATTTATGAGGAAACAAAGTAAGTTGTTTCTCATGCATTAAACTATAGATACATGGAACATTTTACTACCGCTTGCATGTGCAAAGGAGATTTTGCTCAAGTATTTCAATTTTTCAAGTATATAAGGTTTTCTTCGGATAATTACATGGCTGTGAGCTTTATAACTATTTGTTCAAGGAGTAAGAGGCTTATTTTAGGTAAACCACTTCATAGGCTTTTTCTAAAGAGCAAATCAGGGCATTTGGACACATTTGTACTTAATGTTTTGTTATATATGAATGCAAAATGCGGTATCTTGAATGATGCTCTGCAAGTGTTCGATGAAATTAGTGAACAAACCCTCATTTCTTGGACCGAGTCAACATGAGTATGGACGTGAAGCTCTCAATCAGTTTGAAAGGATGGAAGAGCTAGGGTTTTGACTTTTGAGCTGACAGGATGGCACTACTTGCAGTGCTTTCGGCTTGAAATTATTTGAAAATATAGTGGGCACTTATGGTAATGTACCTAACATGGATCATTATGCATGTGTAGTGATTTTGTTGTGTAAGAGTGGGTGCATTAACGATGCTAGGTTGATGATTAGTTTTGTTTTATTTCAACCAAGTGCAGCTATTTGGCACTTGTCACTTAAAGGATGGCAAAGATGTGGTGTTAACAGCATGAGCAGTACACTAGGACAATAACCTGTAGGTCCGGATTAGTTGAGCTTAGTTATTGGTACAGATGCACCATTTAAGTAAAAATAGTGTGATGTCATTTACCAGTGAGATGGTACTTTGGGTACTACCAGATTTACATTTTGGTCATTCCTGTTTCATAGTTTATTTAGTCTGTACACATCTCAATTCATAGCACATTGGTCCTTGCTGTCATTGTTTTAGTCCAAAAAAAAAGATGCATGGTAAATGTGGGAAATCTAGTCGGCTCTCATCAGGAATGAGTTTGACTAATTCGACATCAATCAAAAAATTAGGCTACCCAATTGCTGTCTAAGGCATCCATCCATTTACTAATAAGAAATTGATCTGATAGACCGGATAGAAATGAAGTTGGATGCGAGAAGAGAGAATTGAGCTTTCCAAAGAAACAAATAGGAAAAGCATGATGATTTAAGGACCATTTGTGTAAATTAGTGCTACTATAGTTTGAATTGGTTGGATGGGATTTTTTTAACATAAAAAAAAACATTTTAAAGTCATCATATATACATATAGCTGGTATGTATTGGTGTCAACTGTCAAGCTTGTCAATTTCTTGATTTGGCTCTTTTAAGCATGTCACTTTAAGTACAAATCTATATTGATACCTAGCTGGTACTAATTGTAGTTACAATTGTAGTTTGTGGAAATTACAAATTTGATTAATTTTGGTTGCTATACGGCATATATCCTGTTATTCTGAAGCTGAGCAATATTTTTCATTCAGATTTCCAAAGAAATACAACTGCAATACCAGCGCTCGAGACCTTTCGAACTGGTATGATTTTTTTTAAAAATACCTTTTAAAATTTTCTTTTCATACTGAGAAGCACCAGTAATCTGTGTGCCCATGGTGCTTTGCAGTGTTAACCATAGAGCAACTGTCAAAGGATAAGCAGAGATAGTTTATCATTAAAAGAAACATCAGAGGGATATGAAGAATCCTCATTTAGTAATTTCAGGTGGAATGCCTTTCTATAAAGCTATTTTCGTAAAGTGGTCCTGCCACTACATAAAGTTAAGAGTTTGCAATCTGTAAAAAAAGGTCAGGCTGTGTAAAATACCAGTAATATGAGGTTGCTTTGTACCATGATACGTACTACATACACAAAGTAGTTTTAATGGTTTGTAACTTTGTATTCTGATAAGTACTCTGTTTTCCTTTCTTTCTTTCTTTTTGCATTGCAAGTCTGTAATTACACACGCACTACCTGCACACTCTCCCGAAATTAAAGCTCAAATACAATCCCTGTTGAAATTTGGTCTCTAAATCTCCAATTTGAAAGACTATGTAACTACCATTAGGCAATATTTTATGGGGCTCAAGTAATGGATGAGGTTAGATGACTAGGAGACAGTTCTCTGTCTTTTAGTCCCTCTTGTTGGTACCAGTATCCTCAGTTTGGTACCAAACAAGGAAATTGTAAGATGCGAGAGATCGATCAATGAGGTACGAGATTTGCAACTCATCCAGGCTATCTTTTGGGGGTTTGATTTTCAATCAATGAAACAAAATGCAGTGCCTACACTTTCCTGAGAAAAAAGGAACCATACCTTAGTGTTGCCTTTGGATATAATTTGTAAACGCAATTTGTAGGTTAAGTAATTACAACTTGTAACACAGCATTACAACACAATCTTCGAAAGTTTGTTTTATGTAAAGACTAGACGCCAAAAACCAAACAAATAATATCACATCTGATATCATAAACGAATGTCAACATGTAGATTTTATGTAACTATTGGGTCCTTGTACAGTTGGATCAACCAATGATATTTTTGAAACATGGTTCCAATATTTACCATATCTACTAAGGAGCACTCAAGTGTATCACAGAGCATATATTACACATATATATTGATAAATTACTAGCATAATTTGACTTCTCATGATCAACAGAGGTCCTGGGGTAGGTGGTGCGGCTAGTCGGTCGTTACAAGAGTGTCTAACCCCTCGTGTGAACCATTTTCTTTTCTATTCCTTTAATGCCTCAACTCAAGTTTCATCATGAAGAATTAACCTTTGATCCGATGGCAAAAGACAACGCTCTAAAGATTTCAGATTTGAATTTTAATTAACTAAATGAAGGGTTCTATATATAGTGACGGATTTAAGTAGAAGAAATAGAGTTAATTGACCTTTATTTTTTTGAGAAATTTAGATATATACCCATCACAACTTGTTTAATTAGATATTTCTCCATTCAAATTTGAAAATTAGTTATTTCCCCATCTAAACTCATTCTTTTTATTAATATACCCATTTCTGATTTATTTCAATAAAAAATATAGATTAATAATTATTAAAAGTTAAATGACAATTTTAACCCCTTCTAAAATTTTATTCACCCTCCTCTCAGTTTCTCTTCGTCTCTCCCATTTGCTCTCTTCTCAACAATAATTAATTAAAAGGAGCCACAAGTAGAAAGGGAAACATTTTGAAGCATGTAGTAATAACATTGTGAAACGAATAATCTACTCGATCCAAGGTTGAAATAGAAAAGTTTGACTCAAGGATTTACAAAAAAATTAAAGCTGATAATTAGGGTGTGTTGGCCAGTTGAGATCCTCTGTTTAACATTGCACAATTGAGAGGATTCATGCAGTCAAAATTATTGAATGGCACAGTTGTGGAGGAATAAACTCCCAATTCGCCATATTGGTGCTCGTTCTTTTAGAGGGTTGCAGTAACTATTGCTCTGCAGGAAAATTCAAGTAGTGAAGCAAATTATGGGGCTCTTCTCTTATCTTCTAAATGAAAACGAAACTAATAGCAGATTTAGAGAAGAGGAGACGAGAGGGAGAGAGAGAGATAAAGGACTTAGCGATAGATAATTTGTTGAGAGGAGAGGACATGGAAGAGAAGAAGAGAAACGGAGAGGAGAGGAATAGAATTTTAAAAGAGGTTAAAATTGTCATTTTAACATTTTATTATTAATAATCTATATTATTTAGTGAAATAATTCGGAGGTATATTAATAAAATGAGTGAGTTTAGATGGAAAAATAATTAATTTTTAAATTTGAATGGGGAAATATGTAATTGAAGAAGTTGTGATGGATATATATCTAAAATTTTCTATTTTTTTAATTATTTATATTTATGTATATTTTTTTTATATAATATAGAGTAAAATATCATAGTACTGTAAAATTGATTTTCATTCTCTGCAAGAAAAAATTTATATGATTGACCTATAATGTGTGTTTAACCTCTATATAGTTTGAAAGTCTAACTTCACCTTAGACATTGAAATTTGGAAGAAATTTGGAAAGCTATACCTTCGTAAATTTCTCTAAGCTTTCATTATATTTTTCATACCGACAAATGGGACTAGAAACATATTATTGTATAAAGGAATAATAAGGTTGTTAAATTAAGTTGTACTCCATTTGTAATTAATTACATGATCAACGGCTAAGTTGTACTCCCAAATAATTTCACTGAAATAAGATCGAAATAAAATGATGATAGAGACGAGAATTGTTTCCTATAAATCAGGAGACTAAAGTCTTGATATGGTATTTTGTAGCTAATTATTAATTTGTCTTGATTTACATAACAAAACGATGAGTTGGATAGTTCGATGGGCATCAGATCGAATTTGATTTGATATTCCGGTCGAAACCGTTCAATCTGCATTAAAATTTGTGAACATTTTATCTACACAAATTTCAAATCTTTCAACAAGGATTTTGATGGTGATCAAACTGTTTTGATCGGACATCAGATCCAATTTGATATGGTGCCCATCAAACCGCCCCGATTCCAAACAAAAATAGTTCTTAATGATCAAATTATAAACTTTGTTAGAAAACAGTAAGTCGGTCTTAGAAATACTATCAAGCATGAAAGCTTTAGACAGTCCATGGTGTGACCATGGCCACTTGTAGCACTGAATCTGCCTTTGCTCCCACTAACTGCCGTCGGTCGGTAGTTAATATTTGGTACTTCATTTGGGAGCCCAACTTGCACCAACTCATGGTGTGACCATGGCCAGCGTAGAGGAGAATTTGATTTGTACAAAATTATGTTTTTGAAGTTCGAAGTAATTTATTAAAAAAAATTAGTTGTATTTGATGTTGTTTAATTTTATCATTTGTGAAATTTAGTTTTAGGTAGATCGTCATTGTCAAGTACTAATAGCGATACTAATGTTAAAAGAAAAAATGTTTATGTTCAATGCGATCTTCTATACAATAGGTTATTACTCCACTAGATTTAATTAAGAATTGAATGACCTAAGAATCTGACTAGGTAAAAAATTTCAACTTGTGTAAAAAAAATTAATATAGGTCTAAATGCTTAAATGTTGTTAATTCTTCATTGTACCTTACTATAAAGAATTTTTTTTTAGATGCAAAGTAATTCTTTTTAAATTAAAAGAATAGTGATGTATATTTCAATATAGGCTAAATTTTCTTGATTATAGAATTTTTTATTTTTTAAATATTTTATAAAACCCTTTTACTGTTCAAATAATACTAAATTAAAAATGACATATTATTTAGCTAGCTCCTCCAGCTTCTATACTTGAGGAATTTTGTCCTAATATACCACATGATCACCTAATTAGTGTCATGTATTAAAAAACCAACATGAAACAAATGAGAGGGAAAACTTGGTTGTCCTAAGCATAACTCCTCAAATTAGTAGAGAATGAACATTTCCCTAATCTCGCCCAAAAAGGCACTAATGGCTAATTCTTATAAATAGAAAAAGAAATTATAGTTGAACCAAAAAGAACAAAAGCAAATCGATTCTATAGTACTATTTAAGAGGTGATAACTGCATATATTATATCCGCACATCTTATACGCACTCTAGATATATTTACACTTTCTTGAAAAATGTTTATATTTGACAAAGTTATTTATAATTTACGTTAAATAAATTCTAAATTATATTTTTTTTTTTCTATTCAACAAGGTCTTTTAACTTCAATATTAATTGTTATGATCATTCAGTATTAAATTAATTATTTTGTATTAAATATAAATACTTTCGGAATGCAGAAGCATAAGTAATTTCTCCTTTTTCAAATGCATATAAATTAAATCCATCTCTTCACCTTGGAACCCTACTAACAGCATATATAGGATCAGTTAATCCCATAAAGTCCATATTGGTTTGCAAATTCGGTACGATGTGAATATAGCTTAATTGCCTGATCATGATCCTCTTAGTTACCTACAAAATGTACTAATTATAACTATGAAGTAAATTAAGAACGTCACAATTACGGCCTTAACAAAATTGAAGTATTATACCATGCATTGAAGTTTTAAATTTCTTGATTGGATGACTAGTATGTTTTCTTAAATTTTATTAAATTAAATTGGACTGACAACCTATCTAAGTGAAAGATTACCATATTTGCAATTAAAAGTTTTCATTTTGAACAATATTTTTAATATAGGTTGACTGATTTCAAACATACACGTTATAAAGTTTAGGATGTCGATAAGCTCACCAATGAATTTCTAAGCTATGTTGTATGAATATGGGTACATATTAGGAGTGGTAACGAGCTGATTCATCATGAGCTGGGTTCAATTCTTGATTGGCTTGCCACAACAATCGAGTGAGCCGAGTGAGTTGAAATTAAGGGGTCGAGTTAGAATCTTAATTAGTTCATAATCGGACTAAGCCAGTAGAGAGTTAGACCGAGCTGGCTTGTTTAGCTCGCTGGACTTAATTTGGGCTACTATCATACAAATTAAAAAAAGATAGACAATGAAGCTCATCAAACAAAGCATCATATATTCATTTCAAGTGCAGTTAATAGAATGAAAAAGTCCATCAAACAAAGCACCAAACATAGCAATTAGTATAATGACAAAAATGCATGAATATTGAATAAAAAACAACAAATCGTAAATCCTAACATTTCATCCAATATATCAAATCAAATCATAAACTCTATCTAGCGAGCGAGCTAGGCCCAACTTGTTTAATCTAGACCGAGCCAGTAACGAACTGTTAGCGATCGAGTCACGAGCAAATCCTGATCGATCCACGAGCTACGAGTTTTTTTGTCAGCCCTAGACGGGTGTCGTATCGGATACAATACGAACAAAGCGATACGAATTTTTTTTTCCAAAAGAATATGAATACGGTAATACGGATATCGTATTAGATATGGATATGATACATATACGAGACCATATATTAAGTATCGGAGTAACATGAATTTGGAGAGTCTAAACTCAAAATATGATCATGATCTACTTTAAGTTATATGCATTGATGTCAATTACAAGTTGGTATAATTTTTAATTTACTTTATACAAGATCAAGAAGCTAAAAGTAATGGTATACGTAGTTGAGGAATTTACTTTAATTAATGCATTTATTTATTTATTTTAACAAATTTTAACTTCTTGATGTTACTGTCACGACCCCGCCGCCGGGCCGGGGATCGCGACAAGAGAGGCACCCATGCATCCATTCTTCGTCCCGTCAACCTACATCGCAAATGAAAACATATAGAAAATAATACGGAGTCAGCTACAAAGCTCAGTAACCGGTTATTTAACGACGCGCTTCTCTATAATTGACTTATTTAAATAACCATTCAAACAGACTGGATTAATCCACACAAATTCACATCAAATTATGCATGCATATTTAACGATGATAGCATCTGGGTCTAGGTTATCAGTAAAACAAGTCACACAGTATTCACATTTTTGGAATATCTGCCACAGACAATTTCCAGATTCACAGTACATACAATCTCATCAGTTCACAATCAAATTCGAACCTCAGACCCGCTATCTCGTTAAGATATGCCCTCATAATCCAACTCCCAATTCAAAGTCCAATTCAACCAAACAAAACGAAAACACAGATTATAGAGAAGTCTGGTTACCTGATAGCGATCAATTCAGAAATCCAAATCAAACTGCAACTATTGTTCAGAATCAACACGACGTAGTCAGAATTCTAATCAAACACGAAAATCAAATCTTAATCAATATCAAAATATTTCTTTTATTTTCCCCAAATTTCATTCACATTCCCTTTTTCTCTCCAATTTTTTTTTTTTGGCTTCTTTTTTTTTTTTTTTTAAATCCGAAAGAGAATTCCCCATATAAAGATATTTTAACGGTAGTCAAAGGGATTGGATTTATGCATGGGAGACACGTGGAAGAATGCCACGTTGGATCATTTATTTTTTTAAGTTCAACATTTTTATAGTAACCTTCTAATTCTAAATATTGCAAATAAGTTCATAATAATTTCAAAAATAATATAAAAATTTACCGGGTGTTACAGTTACACAAAACTCATAACAGAATTATAAATTTGTAATGTAAATTCATCTCTCATGAATTACAGCGTGATCAATGATTTCAATTTTTCAGCTTGCGGGGTCCTTTTTTTCAACTTATGATTTGCCTTATTTAACTCAAAATTTCTGCCGACAAACTTAAAAAAGATACCTATGGACCTACAAATGTATCTTTTTAGGTTAAATTAGGTAGATTAAATTTTTTTTTGGGAAAATTTTCAGTGTAATCATCAAAACTTTTAAAATAGTGATCTTTTTAGGTTAAATTAGGTAGATTAAATTTTTTTTGGGAAAATTTTCAGTGTAATCATCAAAACTTTTAAAATAGTGAACTTCTCCATTAAAACATCTTAATATCCAATATACCCATAAAAATTTAGCATTATTTCTTCTATCCCCTTTTATTCATTAAATCTATTATTTTTTTATTTTAAAATTAAAAATGATAAATATGCCCTTCCTTTCAAATGGAGCTTAAGTGAGACATTATTGAATGGAGATCAAGTGAAAAAATAAGTAAATTAAAAAGCAAATTAAGAAGCAATTGTCTACACGAGAAGAATGCAGATAGAAAGAAAGCACAACTCTATACCCTAGTGGATGAGCCATATATCGCCTTATATCCATGCATGCTCGAATGGAATTAAGTCCATCTTGTTTTTTTTTTTTATTAAATTTCAAAAAAAAAAATATTAAGTTTTTTTCTATATATAGAACGACGGAGAAGAAAATTTGAAATAATAAAAAAAACCAGCTTCAATTCCTTCAAATATGACACACTCTATTTCTGTGAATTGAGCTGAGCTTTCTTGATGGAGGAATTGAAGCCGACAATTTAGTCCCTCTGATGAGAGGGGTTTATTAAGGCCCTTAAATTTACATATCAGCCTCCTTAATTTAAATATTTGTAATTCGGTCTCTAATAGTTTTTAGTGTACCAATACTCTTATTACACTGGTACGGACTGTACCATTTACCAGAAAACTGGTACCAGTCACCAATTAACATCACATAGGGAAGGGGGTTTACACAGATCAAGGTGAGGTACGAGATCGAGCCCGTCGGCACTAATTTAAGCAATTCAACTGTTTAAGATTATTCAATCAAGCAAGCTTTAAATTCCATCATGACAATATCAATCGATTCAAGCAAATCGGCCTCCAAATATGCTCTCACCGCTGATGCTTTCTTTGCTCGGTCAAGGAGGGGAAGGGTTAATATTTAATAACAACAACTTAGCACCATACACTCAAATTGACCACACGGTAAAAAAAATCAAAAATATGGATTAAGTAATGACTCCAAATGGAATTAATACTGGAATTATGGATAGCAAAAACACGATATCAACGAGAATTTAAATCCATTCGAATATTTGACTGAAGCAAAAAGCAACGCCTCCAATCTTCCAATCTCCAAGTTGAAAGAAAGGGTATAGTTGTCATTTTAGTTTTTAAAATAACAAAATAATAGATTTAATGAATAAAAGGGGATATAAGAAATAATGCTAAATTTTTATGGGTATATTGGATATTAAGATGTTTTGATGGGCTATTTTAAAAGTTTTGATGGATACACTAGAAATTTTTCCAAATTTAATTTTTTATCACAAAGTACAAACGCGCGTAAACGTGATTTTAGCCCTTCAATTTTTTTTTTTGGTGATTCATTATAAATACCTTGACTTTTATTTTTTTAAGATTTGAACTTGATGGCGAAGTTGGTGCTTTTTGCCACTTATATTAAAAATTCTACTTATATTTAAAAGTAGAAAAAAAACGATGAGTATTGTACTATATAGGCCAGTTTAAATAAGCCAAAAAAATTTACTTATATTTAAAAGTAGAAAAAAAACGATGAGTATTGTACTATATAGGCCAGTTTAAATAAGCCAGACAGTAAAACTCCCCGAAATTTTTTTATTTACCATCTTTAAAAGAATAAACCATTTAACTCTATTTTTTTGAAAAATTTCATATTTACCAGGACTACAGTTTCATACTGTGGTACCAAATTAACTCACTCAGTGTGATATTCAATGCACTGTTGGTATTGCAGTATCAAATGCAGTCCTAGTAAATATGGATTTTTTTCAAAAATAGGATTAAATGTTTTTTTTAAAAGATGGAATAAAATAATTTCGGGTAAAACTCCTCTGTACATTAATATACATGTATGTTGTGCGGTCAAATGCCAGTTTAAAATAAAATATATGCTTTTATCAATAAAATTGTGTCTTTAAAAAAAAATACTCCTTTGCACAATTAATGGATATATAAAATATATATGTACGTATGAGTATTGTACTATATATGCCAGTTTAAAAAATAAAATTCTTCTCGCATAAATAACATATATATTTCTTTTCAGGCATGCATATATTTACCATAAAAACGAAAAAATGTCTTCATTAGGTTGATTTCAGCATATTGTTATTATTAAAGTGCGCATATAGTACAATAAATCAAGCATAATTGTTGCAAACATAAAAATATTTCTCCAGGACTTGATGAACAACATGAACACACTAGTGGAAAAACTGGAATCAGGATCGGCCTAATAGTATCGGTTATATGAAACAACCGATTCTAATATCTATCTGGATCGGTTTTTTTAAGAAAACCGATCCTAAAAACTATTCAGATCGGGTTTTATGGTTAACCGATCCTAATTTATGAACAATTAGAATTGGTTTTTTATTAGAACCGATCCTGATACTATCAGGATCGGTTTTTACAAACAACCGATCCTAATGGAACACATATTAGGATCAGTTATTTCTTAAAAACCGATCCTGATAGTATCAGGATCGGTTCTAACAAACAACCGATTCTAATTCCTTTTTTTTAATGTTGGTTCTGAAAAAAAAAGAATCAGGATCGGTTGTTACAACAGAACCGATCCTGATACTTTTTTTTTTTTTTAATGTTGGTTCTGAAAAAAAAAAAAGTATCAGGATCGGTTTTTTCAACAAAACCGATCCTGATTTTTTTTTTTCAGAACCAATATTAAAAAAAAAAAAAGTATCAGGATCAGTTCTGTTGACAAAACCGATCCTGATACTTTTTCTTTTTTAGAACCAACATTAAAAAAAAAAAGTATCAGGATCGGTTTTGTCAGCAGAACCGATCCTGATACTTTTTTTTTTTTTCAGAACCAAGATTAAAAAAAAAAAAAAAAAGAAGTATCAGGATCGGTTCTGTGGACAAAACCGATCCTGATAGTTTTTTTTTTTTTTCAGAACCAAAATTAAAAAAAAAAAAAATACATCAGGATCGGTTGTGTCCACAGAACCGATCCTGATACTTTTTTTTTTTTCAGAACCAACATTTAAAAAAAAAAAAAAAGTATCAGGATCGGTTTTGGTCAAAAGAACCGATCCAGATACTTTTTTTTTTCAGAACCAATATTAAAAAAAAAAAGTATCAGGATCGGTTTTTTCAACACAACCGATCCTGATTTTTTTTTTTTCAGAAACAACTTAAAAAAAGGTATCAGGATCGGTTGTTTTGAAATAACCGATCCTAATGCTAATTTGACGCTAGGGTTTTATTCTGTTTCGCGCCTTTGTACTTACAAAAAACAATCAGGATCGGTTATTTCGAAATAACAGATCCTAATAACTCCTGCTTAGTTCTTATTTTCATATCGCGCCTCTCATTTTCAACTTAGCGTCTTTCTCTCTCTCTGTGTCTCCGTCTCTCCCTCTCAAATCCTCAGACCTCCGTGTCTCTCCTCTCTCTATCTCCGTCTCGTCTCTCCCTCTCCTCCGTGTCTCGCTCTGTCTCCGTCTCTCCCTCTCAAAGCCGAGCCTCTCGAACCTCCGGCTCAATTGTGTCAATTTTTAATTTTTTGTATTGTTTCAAAAATTAATTAATGGTGTTTGTATATTGTTTTTCAGTCTTGAGGACATCTCGCTCAAGTTACTTAATCATCCGGCCGATCAACTATCACGGTATTAGCTTTATCTAATTTTCTCATTATTATACTTTTAAAACACATTTTTTTTTTGTATTTTCAATTTATTTATTTATCTTTTTTCATTTGAGCAAGGCTTTTTGAAACTATCTTTTTATTTATCTTAATCATCCGGCCGATCAACTATCTTTTTTCATTTGTATTTTCAATTTTATTTTGCTATTGCACCAAATTTCTTCAACTATTGTACTTCTTTTTGTGTTTCATGAATTTTATTTTGTGTTCTTAATTGGTTTTGAGCTCCAATAAATCAATGGTAAATAAAAAAAAAATTATGCTGGCCAGCAAATATATATGGAAGCTGGCCAAATAAAAAAAAATATTTTTTTTAGATCCAATATAACATCAGGATCGGTTGTTTGAAATAACCGATCCTGATAGTATAACATCAGGATCGGTTGTTTCAAAAAAAACCGATCCTGATTCTTTTTTCTTTTTTTTAGAACCAACATTAAAAAAAAAAAGAAAAAGTATCAGGATCGGTTATTTCAAAACAACCGATCCTGATTTTTTTTTTTTCAGAACCAACATTAAAAAAAAAAAAAAAAAAAAAAAAAGGTATCAGGATCGGTTTTTTAACCGATCCAGATTATTGTAAGTATCAGTATCGCCTTCATCAGGATCGGTTGTATTCCGATACTAATATGCATATATAACCGATCCTGATTCCATATTTTCCACTAGTGACATATATATATGAGGAGGGATCCGATTACACCTTTTTTGGTGACACACTTTGACACCTACCATTTTCAAAGTCCAAATAGTCGATTCAAACCGTTCAACATGATGGATATATTAAAATGTGCTTGGAGATCAAATTTTACATTTTTTTGAATTTTTGCTATTTATTAAGATGGTTACAAAAATCGTTGTTTTCAGACCATTGAAAAACATCGATTTTGTAACCATCTTAATAAATAGTAAAAAAATTCAAAAAAATGTAAAATTTGATCTCCAAGTACATTTTAATATGGTGATCATGTTGAACGGTTCGGATCAACTGTTTGGATTTTGAAATCGCAAAATTGACCTATATAAAAAACGGTGTCATGATGTGTCACCAAAAAAGGTGTAATTGGATCCCTCCTCTATATATATATTTGTTGCAAAACAATCTAGCTTGAGTTGCATGAAGAGGCATTTGATAATGGTTATGGATTTGTATGTTCTATTTAATCAATAACTTCACAAAAGTCTAGCTCAATCTCATGTATAAACTACGTCTCATAGAATCATGCACGTATCATAGTTGAGCAAATAAAATTAAACAACAACGATAAACTGTACTTTTGGCACTCGATCGGTTTTAATATTTGTTGATGAAAAGCAAAAGTAAAATAGCATGTGTCAGCATTACTTTCTCGTTGTACTATTTCTTTTAATTTGTTTGTAGAATGCTCGAATCCAATACTTATAAAAGAAAAAGAAACTCTTCCCATTTAACAATTCAATTCACATGTGCAGCTAGTGCAGATATTTCATTTCTTAATTTTATAGTGGTTTTCTCATCAGCCGCGTATGAGACACATTTCGTGGATTGTGACCTACACCTATGGAACTTACTATATAAAGATAACCTAACCATAAGTAGTATATATATACCTAATAAGTGTAAGAATATAGATTACATCTTTAAGCATATATCCTCAAGTAGTAGTATACTTTAAAATGGCTATTCGTTGGATATTGGTTCTGGTTCTGGTAATAAGCATGCGACATGGGGTTGAAGCAAGAGTTCTCCTAGAAAACGGGAGCACTTACAAGTCAGCTAGCAAAGGAAATTTTGAAGTAGACTTGACTCGTAAATGGGGGTATAACGGCGAATTGGTGGCCGGACAAGGAAGCCTTGTAGAAGTTGACAGAAAAAGAGCTGTACCAGGAGGTCCCGACCCACAGCACCATTTCTAAAATTATAAAGTTTATACATGCTTTATAGTTATAACGAGAGGGAAGGTAATAATGTTTATTAGTGTGGCGGATCATAAGTAAATTTGTGTTTAAGTAAAAATATATATTGCTGTGACTATGAGTAGTATATAACTATATATATATGTGTGTGTTTATTTGGTTTAATTTGGTTGAAATTTTGTATTTTCAAAACCTGGATTTGTCAACAATTTATAAGATTGTTATGTAATGTTAGTAAGATAGTTTGTCAACAATTCACATATCGTTTCTTTTTTTCTCGCTGCGATTGTAATCAGTGTCAGGTATTCAGTATTCACAATATCCGACCCTGATATGCCAAGACTAGTTGTACAAAGTTTAGACAAACAAGATAACAATAGTTGAGCTGTTATTCAAGCTATAGGAAGGCATTGATACAGCAGATTCAATAGTCAACTATATATAGAATCTGAAAATCTGATGTTTAAATCACAAGTAATGGTTTGGACTGCCAGTTGGATATGTACTCAAAAGACTAGATATTGATCCATATCACAGAGAGCATTGTGTTTTTAGTGAGTATTGCATTTTTACACAACTCTATATTAAGTATTCTCTGATGACAATCTATATAAATTCGACTACCAAGCACCGCCTCAACAACCGCTGCAAACACCCGATGAGCTCACGACAATGCTGCAAGCTTATCCTAACAGATTTCCTCTAGCCAGTTGAACACAACGGGATGAATACAGACAGATACAAACAGAGATGAATTCGGATCAGGTAAACTACATCGGGTTAGTTCCGAACCATTCAATGTGAGTTTGTACGAATTATAAATGGACCCCTCTATATTTCAATTAGGTTTGAAATTCTTTCGGCTCGACTTTGGCTAATCTCATGCAGTTATTCCTAGTCTGAACTAGATCGCATTTAATTAATTATATTGGAACTCACTACACTTAATTATTGGTGTGGAATTTAAATTCGATGATAAGCCGCTTTTCCTAGGGACAGCACCGGCCTAATTATTGCCTTCCAACTCGCGCACCCAAAAAGGTTAGGAGCCTAGGCCTAGCAATTGATTAACTCAGTTCAGTTGTTGTGACTTGTGAGGCCTCCTATACCCCACAGGCACAACCCAATGCTTGCCCCGGATAGCTGATCAAAAGTGTTGACTTAGAACCATATGAACTGAATAATAATAATAATAATAATAATAATAATAATAATAGAAAACCAACTACTAAAACTTAACCCAGACCTTTCCTGTTCTGCACCACTTTGAACTTCACTGCTTCCAGTGCGGAACTAAAACATTATATTGAGAGTTGAAATGTAAAATTCATAGTATGCGGAGATTTGAACACAAATTTCTATGATCATAAAGTAAAATTTTAATTAAAAAGTTACAAGTATACATTTATCATATTAATTAAGAAAGAGCTGAATCATATAAAAACTTTAAAAATAATTCAATATACATAATTAAATTTTAAAATCACACGGGTGACTAAGCATCCCTATAATTATTGGTAGTGTTCGGCAAGTTAGTAGGATTCAATTTTAAGCTCTGCTAAGTAAGATGTGCTTGGCAACATAAAGTTAAGAAAGTGCATACTTAGCTTTCTTAAGGAGT
Organism: Carex kokanica; assembly: GCA_025461125.1. Taxonomy (NCBI): domain Eukaryota; kingdom Viridiplantae; phylum Streptophyta; class Magnoliopsida; order Poales; family Cyperaceae; genus Carex; species Carex kokanica. Next base: position 558,103 of record JAJGRX010000848.1, on the reverse strand, counting down.
CTTAAGTCCTTAAATCATGTTAAATGGCTCCTTGAAAATGTAGGCAAGTTTAAAAATGTGGACAAAAAGACTCTTAAGAAAGTAATTTTAAGCTTTACAAAAGAGTAAGTGTTTGATAAAGTTAAGACTCTTTAGTCTCTTAAAGAACTCTAAAAAACCCTAAAGAAAATGTGCCGAACACTACCAGTTAGTTGTATATAGAGTGGGAAAAATGGCACGCCGGAGCCGGCTCCGTCACGGAACGGCACGGTAACGGCACGGAACGGCACGGCACGCGTGTCGGTCACGTGCCGTGACTCGCGTGTCCCGTGCCGTGACCATTCGCGTGCCGTGACCAATTGTTGGCAAAGAAGACACGGCACGGCACGGCACGGAAATTGTCTTGGTCACGGCACGACACGGCACGGAACACGGAAACGGCACGGCACGGGACACGTGAGTCACGGAACGGAAGACACGCCAGTCACGGCAGTAGCGAAGCAATACACTAACATACCTTCCTATAAGGTATAATTTTATTTTAATTAAAATATTTACATTTCAATTTCAATTAAAATATTTGAATTTTAAATAATCGTTTCACTTTTTTTTAAACGTTAAATGCGATCAAACTTAACTAACGCGCGTTTGGTCACGGCACGTTTGGTCACGGCACGACTTAGTCACGGCACGACTTAGTCACGGCACGCGAGTCACGGCGTGACTCGCGTGCCGTGACCATTCGCGTGCCGTGACCACCCCTCGTAATTTTTGTCACGGCACGGCACGGCACGTGAAAAATTTACTTGGTCACGGCACGGCACGGCACGTGACCAAAGTCACGGCGTGTTAGTCACGGCACGGCACGGCACGGCACGGCACGGCACGTTTTTCCCTCTCTAGTTGTATATCTGCCCCTGACTCCTCCACATCCGAACCTTGCCCCCCACTGAGCCAGTTAACCTAAAACTTCCCACCCAATTATCTCCTCTATCGGTGGAGCTCTATACCTGGCAATACAAACTAGTAGTCAGAGGGCGTTTGCCGCATACCGTTGGCTGTTGAATTTGATCATATGGCCGATGACTAGTCAGCAGCCACCACCCTTATCCGACCCTTGCAAAGTATTTAACATAAAATTATTTTAATAAATAAAAATATTCGCTAATGATATTTTATAAAACAGTAATGAACTTAAGTTTTCACTAAATATAAAACAGCTTGAACAAGCACGAAAATTTGTAACACTAATAATGTGGACAAAATTTTCATCACAAAGATATATAGTAATCCAATATAAAAGTTCAATCCTCAAAATTTGTGTTACTATTTATCATTTCAATACCAATAAATCAATTTGTCACTATTATATAGGCAATTAAATAGTGATGTGCAGTCGTGCAGAATAGGTCGTCACTATTAGTATTACTACCTATGACAATTTTATTTGGTAAAAGAAAAGGCCAATGAAAATTTTGTTTTTTCACCAACCAAATATAGAAGTCCTCACAAGAAAACCCTTTTAGTAGTGTGAATAAACAATTTGTCACAAAGAAAGTCACTATATATATAAATATTGTTACGAAACTTTGATTTCACAGTTTTATTGTCACTAAAAATCACTTTAGTGATGACAAATTGTATCATTACTGTTATCCAACAAAATAGTGACTAATCAATAAGTCATTACTCATTACAATAAAACCTGTAACTGTGACCACAGTGTAATCCTCACAAACATATTATCACTCAAACTTTTCCATACACGAATCTCGATAAAGGAAGTTTTTGATGCACAAATCTGAATGAAAATGAATGGTTGGGATCGGAATAACAGGTTCATGTTATTCCTTTGGAATAACAGCAGATTTATTTCCTATAGATTGATATTGGGTATTAAGTTTTATGTAAATTTCAATGTCACTTGATATCTAATAAATGCTATTAGATATTAATAGTTGCAAACTGTAAGTTATTTGATGAATAATAAATTTTCAATCAATATTATGGAGACGCGAGCCGGAGACTGAAGAGAGGAATTCGTATCCTCTGAGGTAACTCAAATTTCAAGTTTAGCTAAGAACCGTCGATCAGAAGGCCAGCCAATCCGGTCCCTGATTGTAATGCACGAGATTTTCGTCTGGCTCTAAACTCAAAATTTGAGTTAAAGATACGAATTCCTAAAACCCTCGAGGCTACGTACCGAGTTATACTTAAACCCCAAAAAAAAAAAGTTATACTGTTTGAAAAAATCTAGTAGAGAAAAAAAGGAGTTCAGAGGAAGAAACGTATCTGATGTCTTATTTGCGCCTATAAACCCGTGAGAATGTAAGTAATTGGGTTTCACTTAATGGGCTTTCTAAGACCCATCTAATCTAATGAGAAATTGATATTACATTACATTGCTTGAATTATTCTAGTACATATTCTTAAATGACAATTATCAGGATTTTTTTTTAAATAAAATCAATTTTAATTATTTTAACATAACATGCACTATTTATAAAAAAATAGCTTAATAAGTAGAGATGGTCAATTGCAGATCCCTTAGAACCAAATTTAATTTCTCCCTCCACCGATTCTAGGGACCGATCCTAGAGATTGGTGGAACTGTTTTTTATAAAAACCAAATAAATGGTGCCTGTTTCTTTAAAATAATTGAAATTGGTTCTATTTAAAAAAGTGATTCAAGAAAATTTGCCTAAATATTATGAAACTAGCTTCAGTATTATGCAAAATGAAGAGAAGGCTCCAGATTGTTTCAGAATCATTCTGATTCGATCTGTTGGACAAAGTTCATAAATCCATCACATGTCATAGGATTTGAAATTTGGCATGAGGTACCACGTACTGGTACATCCCAAATGGTACGGCGTGATTCGTGTTAAGCATGACATGTCACTTCATTGGCATGTTTCGGCACATCTTGTGCAAAATAACAATGCAGCACATACGTAGTAACGTTTTTTTTTTCCATTATTCTTTTTAGTATTTTGAAAATTTTAAAAATGAGAGAGTAAAATATTAATTGTAGAATCGTGATAAATTAATTGCGCAAATTTTCTATGATTTTTTTCCAGACTTTTTCCTTTTTCCTTTTTTTTTTTTTTGTAAAACCCTCATCTAAAGATGAAGTACAATAAACACAATCTGTAATTTTGGCTTTCCTCCTAATCAAGAATGACACGTATTGCTTTTTAGTAGGAGAAAACCCTAAGCCATGAATTGTACTTGATGTGTTTGATTAAGCCATAGATTTTGAATCGACGGTCTCAATTAAATATTCTTGAAAAAATGAACAGAATAATAAATAAAATAGGAAAAATTTAGAAAAGTTGGTTAAAAAAGTTAGCAATTTTTTGTTGTGCAAGATTTTAATCCGATTTTTTTTTTCTGGAACTGCGTTTGAAAATGGTGAATTGATGAAAAGATTGGGTGATTGTGAAGTCGTTGATCCGAATTTCTGACGTTTAAAAAGAACAACAAAAAGCGGCAACAACGCTGGATGTGAATTAATGTTCACACTAATAATTCAAAAATATATAATTAAGTATCTGTAATCATGCACATTCTAAAAAAAATATTATATAAACACGTGATAGAATAAAAATTATAAAAAGGTAGCAAAGGACGGTTTATTTATTGAGTGCTTGGGGGGTGAAGTGGCCCACTAGTCAGCGACATATAACAAAGTTCGGAAGAGACGATCCGCGAACTCTGTTTTATGGGCCCAACCATTTTCTCCGAAACAATCCGACAAAGCGCCGAATTTTTTATTAATATCCAAAAATAAAATAAAATTACAAAAAATGACCATGTCAGAACTGAAATTCGAAAAATACCCATTCCGAAAAAAAATTTCCGAACTAACCCTCTAACTTCGGAAAAAAAATTTCCGAAAATTCAATTCAAAAACCGGAAAAATTTTATCCGGATTCTAAGTCCGGAAAATTTTTTTCCGAAATTAGGCCAAATTTTCGGAAAATTTTTTTCCGAACTAAGTTTCCGGAAAAATTTTATCCGGTTTCAGATTGAATTTTCGGAAAATTTTTTTCCGGTTTTGTACCGAATTCGATTATAAATACCGCTGAGCTCGCTTTCAATTTCACTCGCAGCTCTCTCGCTCTCTCCGTAAGTTATTTTTAATTATTTATTTGTTAATTATTTAAAATATTTAAATTAATTAAAATAATTTTAAAAATTTCAGAATATTGTAGAATAATTTAGAAATTATCAAAATAGTCTAGAAAATTTTAAAATGATTTCGAATTGTTTTAAGAACCTCTTTCATTTTTGGATCTCTTCCGGAGCTCTGACTGTCTGATTGATCCGATTTTCGATTCAGGTTATTTTTATTTTTTTTATTTTAATTTATATTATAATTAATTAGTTCATTTCAAATATTTTTTTTATTTTTTGGAATATTGTCCAAATAATTTTGAATTTTTTAGAATATTCCAAAATGGTTTAGAATAATTTATAAAATTTCAAAATTTTTTAGAATATTGCTAAATTAATTTAAAAAATTTCAAAATGATGTAGAATAATTTAGAAATTATCAAAATGGTATAGAAAAATTTTGAAAATATTAAAATGATTTAGAATTGTTTCAGGAACCTCTTTCATTTTTGGATCCCTTCTGGAGCTATGACTGTCTGATTGATCCGATCTTCGATTCAGGTTGATTTTTTTTTTAAATTTATATTATAATTAATTAGTTCATTCCAAATATTTTTTTATTTTTTGGAATATTGTCCAAATAATTTAGAATTTTTTATCATATTCCAAAATGATTTAGAATAATATATAAAATTCCAAAAAAATTTAGAATTTTTTTCTATTAATTTAAAAAATTCCAAAATGATGTAGAATAATTTAGGAATATTAGAAATGGTATTGAATAATTTAGAAAATTATGAAATGGTTATGAAATAATTTTTAGAGGTCCGGACAATTTGTAATTACTTATATGTTGTTCTTTTTTAAATTGCCAGACCAATCGAACTGAAAATGACAACTATTTATGTGAAGATTTTTAATGGAGGAGAAATCAAATACAATAATGACGGGGTCTTTTACAGTACCCGAGCTAAATACTCATTACCGCTAACCGTGAACCACAACTTTGATTATCTTCGGAATGAGATATATAAATTTGTTGGGTATAATGCTAGTCAAGCAAATCTGGAAATCCAAGCCAGGTTTAATATGTCTACCGATGGGGGACGTGACCATCAATTAGTACCGGTAATGGACCAACAATCGTTCGAAATGGTTTTAGAAATTGTGTCGTCTTTTGCACAAAGGTTACCGGTTCTGGAGTTGTATGTAGAATTGGAACCGAACCATACCAGACAGATTCCTGAACCTCGATCCCGACCCAGTACCAGTCAGAATCATGTGGATCCCAACCCAATACCAGTTAGATCCCGCCTTAGTACCGGTCGGCACTCTATGGATGTACAGAGACCCCGACTCAGTATCGGTAGCAACTCTGTGGATCTACCAGTTAGACCTCTACCCAGTACCGGTCGGAACTCTGTGGATCTACCAAGCACATCACGACCCAGTACCAGTCGGGCCCGTAGACAGCTACGTGATTATTCGCATGCCCCTGTTGATGCAATTGATTCTGACAGTTTGGAGAGTGGAGATGAGAGGCTCTCAGGTGAGTCATCGGGTTCTGACGATGATATTGAACCGCTCAGCCAGCCACAATCACAGTCCCGTGAAGCACAGTACCCGATAACTGGTCGGGAAAATATGACACATCCGGTTGATAGTTTCAATGACATATCCGGTTTTAGGCCTGCGGATGTCGATTTTTTCGGCAGGTCAAACAAAACATTCGATAATCCATTGGCTAGGGGTGTAGTATATCAGTCGAAAACAGCTCTAAGGATAGCAATCAATGAGTTCCATCTCGATAATAATTGTGAGTGCAAGGTTCTTAGAAGCGAACCTAGACGTTACGAGGTGGTGTGCAGAGATAAGTTTTGTAAATTTAAGGTATGCGCGAAGCAGAACGGTCTTTCAGAATCTTGGATTATTACCAAACAAGCACTTCCTCATACGTGCACAGTATCGGCAACACGTACTGATCACTGTCAGCTTACGGCAGAGATGGTTGCCCTTGCGATTGATAAGACCATTAAAAGGGATGTGTGCTCTTCTATAAATCATATCCGAGATCTCGTCATGCAGAGATATGATAAGGTAACTCCCAAGTACAACAAATTATGGAGAGGCCGTGAGCTTGCTATTGCAAATCTGTTTGGGAGTTGGGAGAGCTCGTACAACATGCTTATTCCACTATTGGAAGCCATCCAAAGAAACAATCCAGGAACTAAGTATTGTGTGACCTCGACCCCGACTGACAAAGAAACCGAGAGGCATTTCCATAGAGCGGCATGGGCATTTGGAGCGTGTATTGCAGCGATACCGTTCCTGAGACCAGTGATTAGTATCGATGCATGTTTCATGTCGGGACGGTACCAAGGTAGGCTGCTAATGGCATGTATGTACGATGCCGAAAACCAATTGCTTCCATTGGCTTTTGCAATTGTGGAGAAAGAAAGCGCTGACAACTGGGTTTTTTTTATGAGATGGTTGAGGTTGGAAGTAATTGGAGATAATCGTTTTTTTTTGTGTCATATCGGATAGACATTTGGGAATTAAAGCTGTTTTTCAGGATCCGCTTCTCGGCCACCGATCAATGTGTACATCGGTATTGTTCTCAGCATGTTGCCGAAAACCTATTCAAGCACGTGGGGCGTAAGAGAGAGGTTAGCGACAGGTTCATAGCTGGAGTGAACAAATGCAAACCTAGGAGGTTGCAGGAGATGATACAAGACTTTGAAATTGGTTGTCCGGAGGCTGTCGACTACCTTAACAAGGTGGGTAAGAGGAACCCTAATGATGAAGACGAGCTTCCACGTCCAGAGAAGTTGTATCAAACATTGGACGGCGGTCACCGATGGGGGATAATGACAACAAATGGATCAGAGTCACTGAACGCCGTGTTCAAAATTAGTCGACGGTTACCGGTTGCAGCGGTCGTGGAGGACACGTTCTATAAGTTGAATCAATGGTTTTTTGAACGATGGAACAAAGCTGAAATGAGAATGCAACACGGTCAGGTGTGGTCCGACAGGGTAAGTTATTGCAAAAGCGTATTGAAAAAGGAAGGGACATGACTGTGATTCCTTATCGCAGCGGTCATGGGCTGTTTGAGGTTCTCGTCAAGGGTGAAAAACTTCCATCAAGGCGTAATCAGCCGAGACTTGAGTATACCCGGAGGGATTTCGGGTATAGGGTTGTTGTCACGGACAATAACAGGGTTGAATGTGAATGTCGGAAGCCTCAATTGACAGGCATACCATGTTCTCATTTCATGGCGGTTGTCCGCGAAATGAGATATGATGTAAATCTATACATCAACCCCTTGTACCGTACGTCAATAGTGGTACAAACATGGGGCGGTCATTGGGGACCGAAAGGCAACCAAAATGAATGGCCTATATACAACGGCCCAAAAATTATACCTGAGAAGAGACTGATCAAAAAAGGAAGGAGAAGGCACGACCGCATACCGATGGAAATGGACAGGATGCGCGGTCGGAGACTCGGACATCAGCCTCATCGTGAGACAATTAATCGGAATGCAGCAGGTACAATTGGTCAACCAAATATAAATGCTTGTTTTAATTAAATTCACGATTAAATACATGATCCAATTGCAATGTAGAGGAGGCAGCAAGACAGGCGCAAGAAGTGGCAGAGCACTCAGCAAGAAGAAGTACAACCTCCTGGCGCACCATCGGACTGAATTTTAGTCTGCGTCGTAGAAAATAACATGTGTAACATGTGTGCTAAGAAGTAGTATGTTGTTCATTCTGTTGTCGAAAATGTAGTTTAATAGTTCTGAATGTTTTAATTCTATGTATTTTTCTTCGTTTTGTTATTTCTGAGGCATATTTATTAAGTTCTAGAAGACGGTTGAGATGGAATTGTTAATTTATAGAATACGGTTTCGATGAAATTGTTAAGTTATAAGATGTAATTAATACCTACAGATAAAGCAAATCATATCAAAATATACAAGTACTCCTACATGTAAAACAGATACCAAAAGATAAAACACAAATGACAACATAAAATATATAACTCCTACAGGCCACGCTGTGCATGTACAGTGTGGTCCGGATACTCAGAATGCGAGAAGCGAGAAGGGTCATGTCTCTCACGCTGTGAACGTCGCAGCCCGTCAGTGTCCACTGGAGGAGGTGGATAAGAAGAAGACGACGCCTCGGCATCACCTGAAGTCGGATGAACCTGCCACTGCTGTAGGGATTCGAATGTGGCTTGATCAACATGCATTTGCTCCATTTCATTCGCCTGATCCTGAGACATCTGCATTTGAGACACATTTTTTAATTTAGTTCATTATATATTAAAAAAGAAAATTACTTCAATTAAAGTACTACATACATGTCCGGCTCCATAGCCGAGTAGTGAATGCATCCATTCACACCCCTCCGGAATCTCTATGCCGAACCCCTGCGACTGCAAATGCGGCATCTCGTGCATCGATGATCGCGGCATCTCGTGCATCGATGATCGCGGCATCTCGTGCATCGATGATCGCGGCATCTCGTGCATCGATGATGACGGCATCTCGTGCATCGATGATCGCGGCATCTCGTGCATCGACGATGATCGCGGCATCTCGTGCATCGACGATGATCGCGGCATCTCGTGCATCGACGATGATCGCGGCATGCCGTACCCCTGTGCCTTTAATTCATACACAGTTTTTTAACTATAAACTAAATTTGAAATCAGCTTCTAGTAATTTGAATTCATACCTGTCCGGCGTCTGCATGTGCTGGTGGAGTAACCTGATCGAACTGTCCTGGCAAAATATAACTTCTCCATTGAGAGCCATCATACAACCAACCCTGCACTGGATCTGGGCCTTCGAATACAGGTGCCGCTGGGAATGGCTCCGTTCCCAGCGGCGCACTCTCGGTGGATGAAATGTCTTCCCAATTAGGTGGGACCCCCGACTCATCCAACATGGCACGCGCACGGTCTCCGTAACCATTATCACTGCAAAGTCGACTACCTAGCCTCATTTTCCCCTTGCCAATTGCACGGAGACCCTTGGTGAAGAATGTTTTTGTGCCATGTGCCAACTCTCCAATCCCACGCAATGCCTGTACACATGGTCGAAATATAAGAAATGATATGTAATAAGTGTTTTATAAATTCCAGAGTTAGAAATGTTTACATTTCGAACAAATGTCGATCCGCTGGGAACGTATCCGGACTTCGAATGCTCGTCTCTATGAACCGGAATATTGCGATCCATTCCGAACACGTGCTGACCAAACATGAAGACAGATGCCATGCCATTCTTCTGGTACCATGTTCGATATATTACAATGTCACTCGGATCCCACGGATGTCCTACCTCGTGCACATGCTGTGCATATTGTGTCGCATGGGTCACATGTCGGCGGTGCACGTCCGCCCAGTTCGCATTCCTCTTTGAGCCCCATTTCAACCTGTTTACAATATTAGTAAAATAAATAAGTACATAAGTACACAAAAATAAATAAACCACATAAATAGTGCGAATATTACTTGTGTAGCTCTTCGTGATCGTCCCTATCCAAGGGAGGGGGCGGTGGCGCAATTTCTTGCCATCTTCCAAATTGTCGCATGCACCGATCAGGATTGTGATGCTCCACAATCCAATAAAAAATAAGAGGACCACGGTACAAGTAGTACGGCTGAAAAATATAGTTGAAATGTTATACCGAATTTATAATTATGATGACATAAATAGGAGAAAGTATGCGAATTTATTACAATATACCTGGTCCGCCCGAGTTCTTCTCGAAAGATTGTGGTAAACATGCGCGTACGGCTGCCACTCCACCATGTTATCCGTCAATAACTGAATCTGATCACGGGGGATACCTGGACCGGTGGGTTTTGAATGCGACGAGCTCTCCCACTCATGTGGGCCTTTCCATAGCTCACCATAAGCCGGGCAAGTATCTTCTGTTTCCCTGCCCCATGTCGGTTGAGATCTCGGAAATAACGGCCGGTGAACTTGAAATCGGCTCCACGACCAGTGCTGCAGAAGCATCGTGGGACCATGCATAGAGTGGCAGCTAGGATTACATGCGAGGCATAGATTTCGATATAAATATGCGAGAACAGCTCCGCCCCAGTTGTAATTCCTCGGATCGTCTAAATTGTCCACCATGTTGAGATACCACAACGGTATCCCGTCCCCGCTACTGTCGGCAAACATGGTATTCCCTAACATGTCAAGGATAAATGCACGAACATACCTGATCACCAAATATTAAAATGTGAGCACATTATTGAAAATGCAAAATACGAATAGGGTTTTAAATAGAAAAAAATACTAACCATGTCTTTTCTATCTCGCTCGCACCGGTGGGCAGTATTCTGAAGCGCTCACGGAGCGCTTTTTTTGCCAAAAGCATGTCGGACGTTCTCGCATCCTTTCCCATCTTTTTCATGAACCCCTTGATTTCATTATCTTTGATGCCTAGCAGCTCATACAGTCGGCCATGAATACTCGCCGCGTCTGTAATTCCCGTTACAGGCTCCCCCGAAATAGGTAAACCCCACAAACAGCTCACATCCTCCAACGTTACTGTAATTTTTTTTTGCATGTCAGTAAGAAACTAAAAAACAAATTTATTTGAATTAGTTAATACCTGTCATCTCTCCGAAAGGAAGATGAAAGGTGTGCGTCTCCGGACGCCACCGCTCGACAAGTGCATGAATAAGAGCCGCATCGAGGGCGATATCAGGCATTGTCGCGAGCTGATATAAGCCCATTCGAATTAATACCGGTGCATAGTCCTTGTGAAACTCGCATTTGTGTCGATAGTGTCTCACCGTTAAAATTTCTTTGCTCTAAATTAGAGAAAAAAATTAATTACAATATAATTTGATTACTAACCGAGTTATGAAAAACAAAATAAGTAAATGTTTACCTCCTTCGACGCCTGAGATACCCTATGATTGCCGTGAGCTATCCACAACAAGGGGCTAAATGTATGCTTCAGTACTAAGTCTGCCATACTACAAAATTCGAACAATACTCCAAATTATCTTGAATTTTTCTAAATTATTCTAGACCATTCTGCTATTTTCTAAATAATACTAGACCATTCTGGTATTTTCTAAGTTACTCTGAACTATTTTGGTATTTTCTAAAATATTCAGGGCCATTTTGGAAGGTTCTGACAAATTCTAAATTATTCGGACAATATTCTAAATTATTTAAAATAAACTAATTAATTGTATTATAAATTAAAATTAGAATAAAAAAAGTTAAAAAAAACCTCAATCGAAGAGCCGAGTGATCAGACAGTCAGAGCTCCGAAAGGGATCCGAGACAAAAAGAGGTTCCTAAAAAAATTCTAAATTATTTCAGACTATTCTGGACTATTCTGGTATTTTCTAAGTTATTCTGGACTATTCTGGTATTTTCTAAACTATTCTGGACTATTCTGGTATTTTCTAAGGTATTCTGGACTATTCTGGTATTTTCTAAACTATTCTGGACTATTCTGGTATTATCTAAACTATTCTGGACTATTCTGGTATTTTCTAAACTATTCTGGTATTTTCTAAGTTATTCTGGTCTATTCTGGTATTTTCTAAACTATTCTGGACTATTCTGGTATTTTCTAAGGTATTCTGGACTATTCTGGTATTTTCTAAACTATTCTGGACTATTCTGGACTATTCTGGTATTATATAAACTATTCTGGACTATTCTGGTATTTTTTAAACTATTCTGGTATTTTCTAAGTTATTCTGGTCTATTCTGGTATTTTCTAAGTTATTCTGGACTATTCTGGTATTTTCTAAACTATTCTGGACTATTCTGGTATTTTCTAAACTATTCTGGACTATTCTGGTATTTTCTAAACTATTCTGGACTATTCTATAAATTCTAAATTATTCTGGACTATTCTGGTATTTTTTAAACTATTCTGGACCATTCTGGACCATTCTGGTAAATTCTAAATTATTCTGGACCATTCTACAAATTCTAAACTATTTAAAACTAAATAATTAAATAATATAATTAAAAAATATATATATATATTTACCTCGGGGGGTGTGCTTCGCTGGGAGGGAGGAGAGACATCGAGACAGAATTCGGACCGGGCTTTTATAGGCCTAATTTCGGAAAAATTTTATCCGAACTTAGAGTTCGGAAAAAAATTTTCCGGATTTAGAAGCTTAGTTCGGAAATTTTTTTTCCGAAAATAGAGGCTTAGTTCGGAAAAAAAATTTCCGAAGTTAGGGGCTTAGTTCGGAAAAAAAAATTCCGGAAAGGGTATTTTTCGAATTTCAGTTCTGACATGGTCATTTTTGGTAATTTTATTTTATTTTTGGATATTAATAAAAAATTCGGGACAAAGCGCGAACTCTGTTTTATGGGTCCAGAAAAAAAATAAGATCCGCAACGAACTCAACCCGCTAAAGAAATACAGAGCAGAGATACTGACAAGTAGGGCTGCACAAAAAATTCGTAGTTCGTAATTCGATTCGAGTTTGATTCGAAAAAGTTTGTAAAAAATTCGATTCGAAATTGAGTTTGTTCGAAATTAATACAAAACAAACTTAGTTCGAAATTAATTCAAACCAAACTCAAACTGGACCTAGTTCGTTCAAAATAGGTTCGCAAACCAAACTTAGTTCGAAATTAACTCAAACGAGAACCGTTGATTTCCGCTTATAACTTATGTTTGCTGATGAAAATATAAGGACGCCCAGTCCATAATTGCTCTCAGTTCTAACTTAAATTGTACTTTGAATACTTTGGATATTTGAAAACTTTGGTAATGTTGCTCCTGTTGGCAATTTGAAAAACTTTGGATACTGTGATTGTACTGAACTTTGATTGATTGTACTAAACTTTGATGTTTGATATAAATTTTGGTATTTGTAATGAATTTTGATATAAACTTTGATGTACTGTGTAATTATAATTCAGAATGTCAGAGTTTTTATTGAAGTGTTGTAATTTCGAACTATGATCCAGCCATAAGTCATAACTTGTAAGTCGTAACAAAGTTTGTAAAAGTTCGAAATTGAGTTCGTAAAAAATTCGATTCGAAATTGAGTTCGTTCAAAATTAATTCAAACCAAACTTAGTTCAAAATTAATTCAAACCAAACTCAAACTGGAGGTAAGTTCGATTCAGTTCGTTTGCAGCCCTACTGACAAGTGACAACTGAGTCGAGAAGGGAACTCAAGGAATTAGAACTTAGAAGCGTCGTTATCTATTTTTATCATTCGACACTTCTCAATTTAGATTTCCATTTAAAAAAATGGAAAACGATATAAATTGGAAGCCTAGATGGGAGCCGTTGGGGTTGAGAGCAGTACTAGTCCGATTTTGTACGAATTGGCTGATGCTAGGTTTGAAATGGGAAATTCCGTCCAAGATTACGAGTTTCTGTCAAGAAAAAGATCGAAGCCGATTGGAATGGGGAAAAGATTGAGGTGCGATGATCAAACTGGTCTTCATCGCGAGATAAAGCACAGAAAAGAGGCATCCGAGAGTAACAAGAAGTCGACTCTTTCTAACAACGTAGGAGGTTTTCCTAAGAATAAGCGAAGTGCAGGCTTCTTCGGTGAGTAAACTGTTATTTTCTTTTTAATTTGGCAAGTTTTTGTTCATAACTTCTTCGTGCAGAAATTTTACTAATTTTGATGTTTATTCTTCATTTCCGAAATAAAGATTGTCTTGCATTTCGTTTAGTCATCAGATCACATCTATTTTTTATTTGAGATAATTATTTATTGCTGTGTTCCTTTGATAATCATTTAGTCATTCCAGATATTTTCTTTCAGCAGTAGCATTTAGCATTACTCAAGAAAGAGCCCAATAATTTGAAGCTCTTGCAATCTTATTTGTGATATCGGGTTTAGGTCAATTACAGTTTGATTAACTATGGTCTGGTCAAATTGAGTCTGTGATTACTCCGGTTTTTTTTTTTCTTTACAGATTTAAGACCCTGGTTTCTTCATCAATTTGGGTTACAACGGAGTTAGAAATTAAAGTCCAAATAATTTTTTCAGTTGCAGGAAACGTGTTGCTGGCTCTCAATGACAATGCTTAACAAAACTACCCAAAACTGGTTGTTACTAACTGGGTAAAGTATGGTCTGACCTGGTAAACTTTTAGTGGTTCTTTTTTTCTTTTTTTTTTGTACCAGGAGTCCCTTGAATTAACTGGTGGGATAGTACTATAATCATTATGGTTTTGCAGTATAGATTCAGATGGTATGTTTACAGTCTACTGAGTTAACTAACTAATTTGGCTTTTTATTTTTATTTTTTGCAGAGTTTAATTTGTAAGGATGATAAGTTTGTGCAAGTTGACTATGCTAGATGCATGTTGCACTATTTGGTGCCTCATCTGAGAAATATCCGTAAAGAAGAATATGATGAGAAGGTTATTGAAGCACACAATAAAGGTAACTTTACACGTTAATTGACTTAAGCAGGGTTATCTCTCATTTGCTTTTTGCAATAATATGAATTGCACATGTTTAATGGTTTTATGAGCACCAATTAAAATTAAGTAAAAGTTAGTTAATGATACTATGGTATAAAATTTATTGGCCTTGAAGAAATTTACCCTTTATTTTTGTTATTAAAGAATTTAGACTGCTTTAGGGAATTTATTTAAAGACTTCCATCTCCTAACATTTAAAAACAAACATATTAAAAAATAAAAAAAATGTCGGATGGTCGTATTTGAACAAAACAGATTAACTTTTGTATACAAATAATTATAGATCAAGTTCAAATGTTATACTTTTGTTTGTGCATCTGGTACATATCATACGTGTAAATATCACTACACAATTCATAAAGTCCATCTGACCGCTAACAAATTTATTAGTTGGATTATGTGATACTATTGTGCCCGTACGTTACAACGAGAATATATTATAAGAGAATAAAAATAAATTCATACAAAATGATATATTTTCATAAGAAATTAGACTAATAAAAATAATAATTATTCAACAATAAAAAAAATAGACCAACATATTCTCATACAAATATAAAGCTCATTATTTAATGATATACCTATGAGCTTTTTTTTTTACTGATACATAACAGTTTTTTTTTTTTGTTATGTCGGGGAAACAAGAGAAAATTAAATATCATCAAAATAAGTTGTATTATTTGTTGTGGTTATGTTATGATACATTTTGTTGTCATATTATGGCTCTTGTTATTGTTATCAGAATTGTCATCATCTCCCTATAATTTATATGCATTAGTGTACCTAAAATATAGAATAGAATCATGTTTACTTAAATGAGATCATTAAATGACAAATAACATTCCTTATATGATATAAAAAATAGAAAGAAATGAAGACATGACCATTATCAATCAATCTAAAAATTTATTAAATGATATTTAAAATATGGAAAGGAATCACTAACAAAATAAGGCAAACTAAATAAACTTGTAGCGAGTACGTGTGTTGAGTATGTATCTAAATAAATTTAGACTTCTACACGTAAATAAACATAAATAACATGTATAAAATCAAAATAAGACAGACTATTTGATCAAATGACTGATACTTAGTCCAAAATTTCATTTTTAATTAGTTGGTGGATCAGAACATCTACGTACTTAATATAATGACAGAGATATTATGTTATGTTTTATACATCAAACTCAAATATATTGTATTATTATTATTATTTTTAAAGAAAAAATGTGAAGCTGGAGTACATATTGCAAGAGCCACTGATTAGCTCAGTGATAGCAAGAACGTCTCATTTCTGTTATTTTGTTATCATTTTGAAATATTGGAGGCACCAAATAAAACTAGAATTCTTAGGTAAAAGTTATCTCGCGTCAAATATTTAGTAATGTGTTTATCGGTTAATTTTGTTTTTTTAATATATATTTTTAGAATTGATGTTGTTGTTATTAATTGTTGAAATACGTGATGTGTTGTGACATGATATGACAAATATTTTGTTACTCGGGCACTAGATGTGACAAAAATATTTTTGTCACGTGACGTGTCAAGAATGATTGAAAAAAAATACGTTATGTTTAGTCATGTTGTGACGATACCATATCTTTAATATATTTATAATTTTTAAGGTACGATATTGTTTAAAATAGTTGATCTAGGAATGAGAATTATTTAACTCGTTATAGTTATTTTTTTTTATCAATGAAGTCATTAGTAGATATTTAAAGTCACTTATTTTTAAGAAAAAAATAAAGAGTACGCTATTGTCACATTTAAGCCATGTTTGATTTCAGCAATTAATTGTACTTCCTATGTTTGATTTAAGCCATGGATTTTGAATCTTACAGTCTCATTTAAATATTCATGAAAATTATAAAAAAGAATAATAAAATGAGTAGGGTTGAAATGCCAATAATACCCCACATCCTTATCTATGTTTTCAAAGTACAAACAGTCAATCTAAACCGCTCAACATGATCTTAATATTAAAATGTTCTTGGAGACCAAATTTTATAATTTTTAGAACTTCTTGCTAATTTTTTAAATATGTACAGATTACTCTTTTTAGATAGTTCAGAATCTTTCAAAAACAGTGATTTTGTATCTATCTAAAAAATAGTAAAATAATTCCAAAAAATATAAAATTTGGTATCCGAACACATTTTAATATGAAGATCAAATTAAGCGGTTCAGATCAACTCTTTAGACTTTGAAATGGAGATAATGATGTCGGGTATGATTGTGACACAAAATCAATAGGACATTTTAACCCTACTCGTTAAAAAGTAGAAAATTAGTTTGAAAAAGAATCACATAAATTATTTAGAATAAATGTGCCTTACAATTTTATTATAATTATTTTATTTTTTTTCAATAATTTTTGTTATAATTAGAAGAAGAAAAAGTAAAAATCAAGGAAAAAAAATTATAACAAATATTTACGACTGATTGAAGATTTTTTTTTTTTGAGGGTTAGTGGAAAGATTCCACTAAGATGTATATTGAAGTAAAAGAATATTTACAGGTGAGTTACTCGGATCAACTGATCTTCGCAACTATTTAATAAATCTACCAGAGTATTCAGATATTAAAAAGTTCAGCTAATAAAATTAAAAATGCCCCTTCTCTGTCTAGGCCACCCCTCTCCCTATTATAATTAGCAAAAAAGTAACCAGTTATGTACATCAATTGCTGCCTCATTAATTAAGATATGCTCGGGTTTTCTCTTTTGGGTAAAGATCCGTCTATTTCGTTCCTTCCATAGTGCCCATGAGCCTGCTGCCCACGCCACATCCCATCGCTTCTTATTTTGCCCTGCCAGTTTTTCCCGGCCATCATACCAGATTTCCGAGTAATAGCCACCCCACAGCCTGGGTAGGTTTAGCTGTGCACAGAGCCCCCCCCAGAAATTCCTGGAGTATGGACATGCTCGCATTAGGTGATCACAGGTTTCGCTGTGACCATTGTTACACAGCGCGCAACCCTGTGCAACCGTACATCCACGCATGGAAAGTACCTCTTGAGTGAGGATTTTATCATTCATCATTAGCCAGAGAAAGATGCGCACCTTCATAGGTGTTCTAAGCTTCCACAATGCTCGGTGATAGCGTGATCTAACCCCTGTGTCTCGCATTACCCTATATGCCGATGAACATGAAAAAAGGTTTCCGGCTGTCCACCTCCATCGAATTGTTTGGGTAGCCATATCATGTGTCACTGAGCAGAAGAAAAAGGGGGTTAAAGATGCAAGGTCATTCAGAAAACTGGAGAGGTTTGAGGATTCCTCAAGCTGGGAGCATTCAGTGATGTTGTATAATTGCCTTATTGTGGTCGCCCAAAGACCCTCAGGGTCATGTTGCAGTTTCCAGAGCCACTTTGTCAACAGTGCTTGGTTTTGATCATCGAGGGAAATCATCCCCATGCCACCATTGCACTTCAGTGCACAGACTGTTTCCCAGTTCATTAAGCAGTTTATACCTTTACACGGTGCATTGCCTCGCCATAGGAAGCGTCTTCTTATTTTATCAATCTGCTTGGTGACTCCTTTAGGAAGTCTGGTTGCTTGCATGAAATGTATTGGTATGGCCGACAGGACCGCTTTTACCAATGTTACTCGACCCCCGTATGATAGAAAATTTGATTTCCAGCCTTCCATTTTCCTTTGAACTGTTTGGATCATTGGGTGAAAATCTATGGCCCGGAGTTTTTTAATTGCTAATGGGAGACCTAGGTATGTGATAGGTAACCGTTCAGACGGGGATGATAGAATATTTTGAATAGTGGGGGTCAGATGTTGGGGGATTGAGATCGGGACAAAAGCACTCTTTGCTTTGTTTATCTTGAGACCCGTGAGTTCCTCATATATCGTTAGGACTTGTGTGATTATCTTCAAGGTAAGAGGGTGTGCTTCCGAAATAATTACCGTGTCATCGGCGAACTGAATTACTTTCGGAGATAGATGCACATTTGGTGGCATGCTTTGCTCCGCGGTTTGCATAAATCTAGTTAGCGAGTCAGCCACTAAGATGAAGAGCATTGGAGATAATGGGTCTCCTTGCCTCAGTCCTCTCCCATGTACAAAGGAATCTGTGAGTGACCCATTGACCTTTACCGCCGAGGATGCAGAATGCAGGATGGCTAAAACTGAGCCAATCCATTTTGGAGGGAACCCTCTCTCAATGAGAAGATTAGTGAGGAAACACCAGTCCACTGTGTCGAAAGCTTTCTCAAAGTCCACCTTATATAAGATGGCCGGTAGTCTTCGTGTGTTGCAGAAGGCTAGGAATTCACGTGCCACTAGGAAGGATTCCATCATTGAACGACCTTTAACAAAAGCTGTTTGGTTCGCAGCCACTAGTGTTGAGAGATGCATTTGTAGTCTATTGGCCAAGACCTTCGTTATAATTTTAACAAATGTGTTGATGACACTGATTGGGCGGTAGTCAGATATTGTAACGGGTGCTCGTTTCTTTGGAATCAGGGTGATGGTTGCTTTGTTGATGGGACTGAGGTTGCATCCTGAGTTATGAAAATCCAAAATTAAGTTCATGAGATCAGCTCGGATTATACTCCAAAAGGCTTGGTAGAATTCGATTGGTAAACCATCCGGTCCACTCGCCTTATCCTTGGGCATTTCATTTATTGCGGCTTGGACCTCTGTCTCGGTTATGTGATTGTCGAGGCCTGCCAGGTCCATGGTATAATTTGGGCCAACTTTACCTGTTAGGTCGAATGGTCTGCGTTGCAAGTCCCGCTTCCCCAGCAAGGTGGCGAAGTGAGATTTGATGTAATGTGGTAATTGAGTTTCAGGTATTGCCAACCCGTTCCCGTCTTGTATCGTGGCCATTGAGTTTCTATTTTTCCTTCCATTTGCGATTGCGTGAAAATATTTCGTGTTTTTGTCACCAGATGTTAACCATGAACAACCCGACCTTTGTTTCCATCTTAGTTCCTTGTCGCGAGCTAGGGTGAAAATATGTTCTCTGAGTCGGATTCGCAGTCTGAATTCTATTGTGTTGAGCTGTCGGAGCTCCTCCACTCTGTCAAGTTGTTGTAGGGCCCATTTGGACCTACGGAGGTATGTATCTCTTTTACAAAATTTGTGTCTTGCCCATCTCTGAAGTGCTTTTTGTACTGCGAATATTTTCCTCTGAAAAGTTTTAACAGTGTTTGTTGAAGTCGCCACTGTGGCCCATGCCGTTGCCACTATTCCATATACCTCCTGATGTTTGAGCCAGTAATTTTCAAATCTGAACTTTTTCTTTGGGGGATTAACATGAGGTTTAATGTTAAGCAGAAGTGGCGTATGGTCCGAGGCTCCGGTCGGTAAATCTTGTAATGAGTTAGTGGCTCCATATGAGTTCCAGTGGGAAGATAAGAATACACGGTCCAGTTTCGAGAATGTTGGGATCGGTCTCTTATTAGACCAAGTGTATGTTCGGCCTTGCAGTGGGACATCAAACAGATTCAAATCTCCTATCAAGTTATTAAATTCTGACAATAGGCCTAGGTTTCTGATTTGGCCAGTGGTGTCATCTAGGTCTCGGTATAGATTAAAGTCACCAGTGATTATCCATGGGAGATTGTTTAATCTACGGATTGCACGGAGCTCATTCATAAATTCTATTTTCTCCCTGTCATCTTGTGGCCCATAAACCGCGGTGAACATGAATTTAAAACTGTTAACTTCAAGTGTCACAGAAATAGAAAAATTAAAAATGGATGAATTCAAGAGAGAGAATCTAGCACTCCACGCGAGTAAGATTCCCCCTCTCGATCCTTCCGCATTCAATACCTCATATTGTTTAAATTGCGCGGGGCACACTTGCCGCACACGAAAAATTGAGCAATTGCTCCACTTAGTCTCTTGATATGTAATTAAATCAGGTTTCGCATCTATTGCTATATCTTTAATCACATCACATTTTTGCGAGTCCCCGAGACCCCTCACATTCCAATTTAAAATACTCAAAGGAAAATTAAAATTTAAGGATTGATCATTCATGGAGAGTGATTACACAAAAGTTGCTGGTTAGCAAATTAAAATAACAACACAGTAAGGGAAATAAATAGATAGCATTCAGCTATTCCTAAACCATTGAGTCACCAAAAGCATGCTGCTTGCTACCTAATTCTAGATAGGATGCCTTAATGGCCCTCCACATCTGACGCCTCCTCATCGTCAGTAAACCTGTCATCATCACTGTTGAACTCGAGCTCTCCAATGATGGATTCACCATAGTCTTCTTCTATTCCCGCAGGCACTCCCTGCCTTGCATTGCTTGGCCCCTCCCCATCTGGCAAGGTGACACCCAAATTCGCAACCCCACAGAAGTACGCAATCTCATCTGACTTGCCTTGGTCAAGTGGTGCGGCTTGTAAGGCTTCGGTTTGTAGTGCTTTCAATAGGTCAGATTCAGAGAAGGGAGATTTCAGGGTTGCTTTCTTCTTTTTCCTAGACTTCTTTGGTGAGTAATTTTTGGTGAAGCCACGGACAGAAATTCGAGCGCTGCGGCGAAGAGATGGTTGGTCAGTGTTGCTGTCCAGCGGCAGATTAGGAGGGGGGTCTATCACTTCCGGGTGTTGCACTGTGTTGGGCATCCCCGCCAGAAATTCCAATGCAAGCTGCTCCGCCGCTGCCAAGTTAGTCTCTTGATTTTGCAATTCCGATACCTCTTGGCCCTCTCCGCCATAGGCCGCCTCATACATCCTTAAATCAAACTCCGATGCAGTTGGAGTTGTATATTCCCCCATTACCTGCGAATCACCATGGTTGGTCGAACTCTGCTGATCCAAAGCACTGAGATCTGCTTGGTAATTTGCCTCATATTCTTCATAAATCCGATAATCTTCTTCCTGCATGTCATCATCCTCTTGCGCAATGGGTTCTTCAATCGGCTCGGATTCGGGTGGGAGCTCTTCTTCTTCCGGTTCCGATTCTATTGGGAGCTTCTCTTCTTCTGGTTCGGGTTCCAGTGGGATTTCGGGTACTGGTTCTACCCGTTTACCATTGGTGTTATTGGGTAGCGGGTTATTTTCCACAGGGCCTGTGCTGAGCTGGTGTCCGCTGGTTTTAGGAGAGCTGGGGACTTCTAGGCCTGCGTTGCTCTGAGCTGGGGTCTGGTGGGGCGTAATCGGGGCCTGCTGGGGTTGATGTGGCGAAGTGGGTTGGGCCATGATAATTATTGGGTTGGTGGTAGAGGAGTTGTTTAGGCTTAGGGGGTTTGGGCCAGCTGGGGGTGTAGGCTTCGGGTTTGGACTTGGGGTTGGGTTTGGGCTTGGGAGAGACCGAATCAGGCCTATGGCCCTGTCGGTTAGTGGGCTAGGGCTGAAAAGGTTGTGTTTAGGAGGGCTGTGAGCAAGAACAGTTGCAATTTCTTTTAGTTGGTTAGCTACCGTAGATGCTTTGGATTGGAGAGTTGGGTTTGAATTTTGAATGGGTTTCCCACTTAAAGGTGTCTTTTCTTTGGAGATAGCAGTTGGATTTGCAGAGGCACGCTGTTGGTACACTGGTGAGCATTTAATGATCACACCCAGTTGCTCTCTCTTGGACTTTGAACTGGATATCTCCAGAGGGTTATTTTTGCAAATTCCTTTACCCTTAATTTTTTTCTCAAGTTCTTGCTGAGGTGTCAGCTCTGTGGTCAGATTCGGCTCTGACTGCTGCATGGCTAGGAACAGTGTGGAGGTGCGTAGTGTTTTTTCTAGTTTTTCCTTCTCTTTACCCGCAGGCATGTTCTTCCAAACCGAGTATATCATATCGAACTCAATGGCCAACACATTGTTACCTTGGTGATCATCTCTGGAGATCGTCACTGCTTGAATGTTTTCACTTTGCACGCGGGCAAAAAATTCTTCCTTCGGTGTTGGGTCGATTGGTGTCGAGAGCGGCACCGGTTCTTCTAACCAACTCAGGATTCTAACCTCGACCTCACGCGTGATGCCTTTAAGCCATATGTTAAGGTTGTGCGGTATATTACCAAGGTCCGGAACCGCCACTACCGCAAACATGCTTTCTAAAGAGGTTGCTCGAGTCATGGAGGCATGTTCTAGAACTATACCCATTGAGCTGGCTGCTGCTATTAGATGATCTATAGTCCACATTTGAGGGGACATTCTTCTCAACTCAATCCAAATTTTGTATTTTAGACGTAGTGGATATCCATTGATAGCGGGGGTCCAAGGATAGGTCACATAACCGAGATCTTGCAAAGGTTTGTCATAGCTAAGAAGGAACCGATGTCGGTCGAACCCAGGGGGAAGCAATAAGAGATATTGCGATCCCGACATATGAGTTAAAGGAAATGGGAAATCCGACTTGCATACGTTCATGAGCACCGACTGCACGATTTCGGTTGTGTGGTTGTTTTTGAGACGGGCATCGATCACAATGGCACGATTAAATTCTATCGCGTCTACTTTCATGATGTTGGTCTCCGGGATGAATACCGTCACCGATCTAGGTCGGTTCGGTGGCAGTAGAGAGTCGCCCATGTTGCCTCTCGGTTGTAATGGGTCGAAGCGGACCTTTTTTGTCGCCGGAGATTGCGTGCAGAATTTCGCCTCATGGCCCGTAGACCAACATTTCGCGCACACCCGTTCTTTCGCATAACACTCATTTTGTTCATGTCCAAGCTTAAGACAGTTATAGCAGCGCCCTTTCCATAAATAGTGATTCGGGTCTGGGGGAAGAGGTAGTTGAGGGTGGTTCTGTAGATACTCTGTTTGAGGTGATGGGTTTTGAATGTGAGAGAATTGCCATGGATTTTGGTCAACAAAGTGCTGCCATGGAGGGCTTTGGTAGCGCTGAACAGTTGGTGGGTATGGAGGTAGTTGAATGTTTGGAGGAGGAGTAGTGATGTGTGTGTATGATTGAGCGTTGGGGTTCAGTGGACTACTGGTTTGACTTTGGTGGACAGATGGAGGTTGGGTGGGGGGGGTAGTGCGCTTCCTTGTCATAACTGAAGGAATGATATAGCAAGGTTTAGGTGGGGAGGAGTTAATGGTAGTGTGACTGGAGTTGGGTTTAGGCGTTTTTGTAGCAGGATTTAGAGGTGGGATGCCATTAATGTGTGCCAGAGTATTAATTAGAGGTGACTGCTTGGGTTGTGAAAAGTACGGGAATAATCTCTCCACTCTGCCCCAAGCCGTGAGCACTGATGATGTGGCGGCATTAATGGGAGGGCTGTGACGTCCATGGTACAGTTGTTTAGACGCACGAGAACGATAATGGTGTCCCCCAAAGTAGCCATTTCCCAAGACAGAGTGTGTTGTTTTGTTACCTAGTGGGAAGCCGTGTGACCTATGGGGAGCCATTCGGTGGTGTGTGAGAGCTCCATTCTTCTGCCACCAGTTCCTCCTTGGTCTCCGTTGTGCATGCTCGTATTCTCCTTTGTTCTTTCTAGCGAGATCTTGACGTTGCCGGCGAGAGAGGACTGTGAACCACCCATCTCCTGTAGGAATCGCTACTTGCTTCATCTCCTGTTTCTTTTCTTTAGCTTTACAAAGAAAGTGATTGAAGATTTTTACCAACAAAGAAATATGCATTAAAAATTATGACATAGTACGTACCAAACGAGCTAGCACATCATCAATTTTGGTACTCTGACGTTCGAAGCTTATTTCATATCTAAACTAATATGCTTTTTCATCAAAAATAAATAAATAAATATGCTTTGATACTATAGGATATGATTTTACAACTGTTCGCTCCGTATCCGATCCGTTTTCACCTCTAACCCCGATACATCTCATTATTTTTTAGATGCTAATTTTAAGAATTGAACTAAGTCCGTGGTTCGAAAGAAGATGTTTTTCTTATATTCGCAGGACCGGTCCGCCCAGTTGAAATTTTTGAAGCAAAAGCATGTTTGGCGACCAGAGTACGGGTCATGTATGGCCCAAATTCCCATTATATGAGGCTGCACTATGTTATTATTAATTCAGTTCACTGTCTCTCTTCACAAAAAAAAAAAAAAAAATTCAGTTCACTGTACTCCCATTCCTTACCTGGCCACCTGCCTTCGTACCACATAGGGGTGTCAATGAGTAGAATACGTGTAGGGCGGACAGAAAACAGAGCTCAAAAAGACAAAACTTCTCGCTGGTAATTATTTAATTTTGATTTTATGTGTGGTAACTAAAAAAATTTCGGACAGAAAACAAAGCTCAAAAAGACAAAACTTCTCGCCTTCTCGGCACGAGTGATATTCCAGTTCCACTGTACCCGAACATAAGTTTAATCAGTGCAATGAATTTATCAAACAAGGGTCCCACTACCATGTACGAATCCGACTCTTAGGACCTATTCGGCTGCTTTTCAAATTTTACTATTCATGTGGGAAAAAAAAAATTCATTCAGACTGAATTTTTTTTTTCCCACGTAAACAGTAAAAATCAGTTCAAAAAAAAAAATTTCCGAGCTTATTCCTCAGCCCACTGTGTTGCCGAACAGGCCCTTAAACTCATTTGGGCCCACTGCTAGTTGTTCAGCACATGATAGTATCAAATGTTTATGCCTGACCGGGCTGACCTCTGAATCCAGGCCCACTGCTTGTCCTGATCCTCTGAACTAACTCAAATTTTGATTTTATATCTGGGCCGTCCGATTAAAATTCGGATCAATTCGGTCCGAGATGTAATGTATGAAGCTCCTTTAATATTCGTCCCGAAGCAGATCGACGGTCCATAATTAAACTCCAAATTTGAGTTACCTAGGATGATATGAATGCAAGGAACTCTCGGGAGCCGGGGAAAAGCACAAAAGAGAGAGAGTATTGAAAACAGAATAAAAGAAGCAAAAAAGAAAACACACAGTAAAATACCCAACTCTCTCTCTCTTCTCTATGCAGCTTCTATTAAAACACTGAACAATAAAATCCCTCTCCCCTTCGATATTTCTCCTTGTCATTTGATTTCAAAATTGAGGCATTCACTTAATCTAAATTAGCACGTTGGACTCCGACAGTATGCCTCACCATTTTTAGCCTCAGGTACCTCTTTCCTCTTTGAATTGATCTTTTTTTTTTCAACTAATAATGCTTTTTAAGTGACGAATTTTATTGTATGATCGGAGAGTTTCTGTTTGGGGAAAAAGGTAATTGTAGTTCATCTGAAATTAGTGAGAAATATTTTGCTTTCGGCGTGAGCCACGGCACGTGTCGAAAGGAAATGAGATTTCATGAGATAATTGGGCCGGGGGCAATTTTGTAAATTGGTTAAGTTCCTTGTTCGAGGTTTCATGAGATGGGATGGTGGGGACCGGTTCTTTTGGTGACCCGGTGAGGTCCACATATTTACCCCCACGTGGACTACGAGGCGCTCAACACTCGCTCGACTAGGCAATTAATTATTAATTAAACTAGCTGTTTTATTTTGTTTTTGAACGAAACGGCTGGCGCAGGGGTATAAATGTACTTTTTCCTAGGACTGATTATTTTTGGTGAACCGGACTAATCATTATTGATTAAATTTACAAATGTGGAGACTGGAGAGTACTACAATCATTACTTTTCAAATAGATAAATTTAGAATGGGCCAACGGAAATTTTATTAAGAGTATCAGTCGCTGGTTGAAAATTTATATAAATTTAATTGTCACTTTCTAAAACAAGGCTGTTATATCATTTTATATTTAAACAATTTTAAAGCTTATAATTAATAAGTTGAGGATTGATATTAGTTAATAGAGTAGGGTTAAAATGCATCATTAGTTTTGTGCTCCAGTTATGCTCCACATCTTTTTCTCTGTTTTCAAAGTTCGAACAATCGATCCGAACCACTCAATATGATATTTGTATTAAAATGTGTTTGGAGACCAAATTTTATATTTTTTGAAATTTTTTTACTAATTTTTTAGATAGGTACAAAATCATTATTTTCATAAGATTATGAACTATCCAAAACAGTGATTTTGTATCTATCTAAAAAATAATAAACAAATTTCAAAAAATATAAAATTTTGTCTCCAAGCACGTTTTAATATGAAGATCATATTGAGCGGTTCGGATCGATTGTTCGAACTTTGAAAACAGAGAAAAAGACGTGGAGCATGACCACAAAACCTATGATGCATTTTAATCCTACTCTAGTTAATATATCAAGACAAGTATCTTTTGTAATATTCAAATGTACCATGGTTTTGAAGTTTGAAAATGGTATAATATAATTAATTTTGAAGTATAGAAGGTTGAATCTTGAGAAATCTAAGTCGAGCTTATCACTGGAGTGTTCATTAAAATAAAAATAACTGAAATTAATTTAAAGTTAATTTACTGAACTCGTGTAATTAATTTTGATTTTGAATAAAAATTAAATATTAAGCCATCCAACTATTTAATATTCACTAGAGAATTCACTCCATTCGAATTTCGAACTTGCAATCTCTTATACGGAAGGCATTATTTTTGTAGCTAAACCAAAAACTGGTTCTCCAAATTTTATTGCTTTTAGCATTCAATTGTTCTAGAAATGAATGAGTGAATAAGAATTAATATTTCTTACAACATAGAAAATAATTTCATTAAA
This sequence comes from Carex kokanica, assembly GCA_025461125.1. Taxonomy (NCBI): domain Eukaryota; kingdom Viridiplantae; phylum Streptophyta; class Magnoliopsida; order Poales; family Cyperaceae; genus Carex; species Carex kokanica. The sequence goes on along the minus strand of JAJGRX010000848.1, from coordinate 531,009 downwards.
CTAAATTTTCTATTTATAAAATTACTGTACATTTCTGAAACTATAAATAAGATTGTCACCTAAAATTTAAAATTAAAATAAAATTACTAATAAAGATGCTCTGATCAGTCTCTCTCTGTCTCCACTCGTCACTCGTAAGTAACTGAATTGTCAAGCAACAAGGCTCCAGAAGACGTGACGCAATGAAAATCTAGGACCTTATTAGTTTGCATTAAAGTGGCAACACTTCATTAAACAATTTATAGTCGCTCTCGGTTGGTTGGTCTTATCTGGTATCCGGATTTCATATACCACTGTGAATGTGAATGAATTATGAAGCGGGTTAATTTTAAAGCATTATTTGTTTGCTACATAGTAGGACAAAGAAATAGTACATTATTTTATCTTTTCGTCATATAATAGCCTTGCGTTTTCTTAAAGTGCATTTAAGCATTAGCTTTATATCAGCAAAGAGATTCGCACATTGGCCACAGACCCCACAGTGGTCCGTTTATTCTTTTAGCAAGCCACCACTTTAGTTTCTTTTGCAAATATACCCTTCTATGAAACTCATATTATCGGTATTTATTATTTCTAACATATTTTGGTTTATTATTGGGTTTTTAGAAGATCGACAGCTGTGTCTATTTTTTTAAGATAAAAATGAGAATCAAGCTTCTCAATTGGCCTACGGGCATGTAAATACCAAAAAAAAAAAAAATTATATCAATAGGAGTTTTCTGATTGAATTTCGGTATTACAATCTGTCACATTGAATTTCGAAAACCTGTCACAAATAGAGCATTATCCCTGTCACAAAGAGAACATTATTTTAGTTACTAGATCGAAAATTGATTTTTCAATTATTGTTGTCCAATGCTGACAAACTAATAATATAATTTTGTTATACTAAGCACATCAAACTTATATCACACTCAAAGGCGGATAGGGGTGCAAATGGATCAGATATTATCCATCCGTATCCGGATCTGTATTCGAAAATTAAATACGGGTATTTGATATCCGAATATCCGTGCGGATATGGATATGTATATGGTTTTAAATTTTAATTATACGTATATAAATAGTAGATATATACCATATAATTTAATATATATTATGAAAAAATTTGTGCCAAATTTTTAATTATACCATCTTTAAAAAAAAAAAACCAAAATACCCCCAAATTTGGGTATTTCCAGATCTACCCAGGCCACAGAATGGCCCTGCGGCACCTTTTTTTAGAAAGGTTTTTTATTTTGTTAGGATTTATTTTTTAAAATTGTTTTATTTGTTTTGAATTTTGTTTTAAATGTCATTTAATCTGAAAATATTTTTCGTTTGTCGGATCAAATATAAAGAAGCCATAATAATAAATATAAAGGAACCATAATAATCTAAAAATAAATATAAAGAAGCTTACAATAGAACAATATAATGCTAATGTTCTCACGATTACAATAAAAATACGTTTAATAAACCTGAAATAAACAATGTTCTTACGAATACAATTAAAACATTGATTGAGCTCCTAAATAAACATTCAATCCATTGATTGGCTCTCAACCTGCAAATTTTTAAATAATAGCTGTTAAATCTGATTGTTTCAATAATTTTTTAAAAGTTGAAATTGAATAGTACAAAAAATTAACTACCTCGTGCATTACGAGCAGCATCTCGGCCGGCTTGGTGTTCTTTTCTCTTATTATATAGTACGACCATCCATTGCGAAATCCTGGTGTGTCGTCTTCTACCCAAATTAATATTTTTAGTTTATGGAACAATGATAGGGCCCTCGTGTTCAGGCCATTCTGACTGATTTTTATACACATGCTATTCAGCCCTCTATATGTTGATAAGTGCCTGGATGTGGTAGTAGTGACTTACAAAGCTGCCAGAGTCGATGCCTCGGAGATGGCACACGGACAGAACATGAGAACACGGTATTCTGTCTAATTGAGGCTTCTGGCATGCGCATTCTACCGTGTTATCATTCCTGATGACCATTGTGTATTTGAAATTGGCCTCGGTAAATGGTCAGAATCGTCAGGCAGGAAAGCGTGAACTCTCTTCTGTGTTGAGGTTACCTCGAACTCGTTGTAGTTGTCAAACCCCCCAAGAGTCTTCATAGTATTTGGACCTTTCGAACCATTTGTTAATAAGTTACGAACAACTAAAAAAATGAAGAAGTGATTTTTTTAATGAAGTTAATAAGCTACGAACCGTTTCTGAGTGAGCTACTTTATGCACACGACACAAGAACTGTTGACCTTGTCTAGCTTCAAATTATGCTTTGGCCCTCCTTTGTGCAAACCATGTGAGACATTTGTAAAATGTGTCTTCAATTATTGCTGCCACCGGTAACTTGCGAGATGACCTGAAAATATTATTGAGCGACTCAGAACCGCTTGTAGTCATAATTCTCCAACGGTAACCACCGTTCAACGCTTGGAATATCTTTCATGGTTTCAAACACTCGTTCTCATCTTGATCCAAATACTTACCCACACCATTCAGCCAATTGAGAGCACGGTCACATACATCCCCATTGCTTGCATTCCTATTAGGTACACATATCCTAAAAAACTTGATTGCCGCCTCACTACAACCATTCTTCTTCATGTTCTCCGCTATGTTAGTAGCACAAAGACGGTGAACACATTGATCCTCATCCTCATCGTTCCACCCTAGATCATCTTGTTTTAACACCTTGATACCCTTTCCTCTATCAGTGATGACACACATGAATCTGGAGCGAATTACATTGCGTCGCAACCATTGCATGAACCACGCACAATCTTCGAAACTCTCTGACTTAATCAGTGCAAAAGTCAACGGAAGAAGCTGGTTTTTTTGCATCGTACCTGATTGCAATCAACAATTTACCTGTATTAAAACAATCAAATTAATTTCGGAAAAATTAAATCAACTAAATTAATTAAAGCAAATTAAATTAATTAATTACCTTTGTACCGGTCTGACATGAAACAAGCATCAATGGTGATGACTGATCTGAGATGTTGAAAAGCAACTATGCATGGTCCAAATGCCCAAGCAGCCCTATGGAAATACTTGTATGGTCCAGATTTACCGGTGGGAAATGAGGTCACCTCAAACACGTTTATGTCAATAATTAACCAAAAAAGGGGAATTTCATGTATCTCCCTCAAAAACTTCAATATTACGTATTTCTCTCTCTAAAATTTGAAATTACATATTTCCCCTTCTAAACTTCCCAAACTCACAAATTTACCCATTTAATCAATAAAATATATTTAATATATTTAAAAGTACTTAAATAATATTATTTCAGATTCTAATTTTTTTCTAGACCATTATACCCCTTCTTTCTCTTTAACTCATCGAGCACGTTGCTGGCTTCCTCGAGCGCATCCCTGAGCTTGTCCATCCATTCTTCCAGAGCTGGGTTGTGGGTCCTTTGTAGATCACCTCTCTCTACCGCGTAGACGAGAGTCTCGATCTTAGGCTGGGACTCAGAAAGGCAGTCCAGCTCGACCTTCATGCCGGATTGCCATGATTTCTGGCATTCGAAGTAGGAGGATGCTTTGTTGATCAGCTTGCCGATGATCGTCGAGGTAAACCATCCTGCGATGGCAACTTCTACTGCTACGGTGACCATGGATCTAAGAGAGAGAGTGGCAATTAGTTGGATCAATGATTAATTTGGAGATAGTTAGATGTTGACTTGAGAGGGGTTGGACTTGGACAAATCAATTTGGATCTAGGTACCTGACTGAAGCAAATTAAAAACGGACGGCTCAGATAAATTTTTTAATTTGGTACGAATCTCAAAATAGACCTCCTATATTTAATATATTTTATTGATTAAATGGGTAAATTTGTGAGTTTAGGAAGTTTAGAAGGGGAAATATGTAATTTCAAATTTTAGAGGAGAAAATACGTAATATTGACGTTTTTGAAGAGGATACATGAAATTCCCCCCAAACAATAATTTCAATTGTTGATTTTGTTATTTTGTTACAATGACGTAAAAATATAAGGAAAAATATAGTACCTGAATTTTTTCTTTTGATTGCCTCCAACAACAGAGTTATAAGAGCGTATGACCCCTCATAACTATCAAATTGGCAGGCAATTGCCAACTCACGGCTACACCACATTTTGTTGCACGCCGATATCTGACCGTTGTATCTTTCAGCAACAGCGATCCTGATAGCTTGGATACTAAAATCAACATCATTTCTCATGTGAGCTGATATGCAATCGGTGACCATACTAGCCGACAACTGTGCATGATCTATTCTTGTCGCATCCGCGTGATAAGAATGTTTTGTTGGGCACTTGGAGAGCCATTGTGTACCATAATCGGTGGCCCTCGTGAATATGTACCAGCCACATCTACTGTCCTTGCCTTGCATTTGCACATCATGTTGGTCGTGTCACTGTGCGTATTCCTTATCTATTTGTTGCAAAGTATGTGAAACCTTGCAATTGCGCTCTTCATTTGCTCTTTTGAGTCATATGTTTGTCCCTTCGACAATTCATTCTCATACTCTGCTGCCCTTCCAAACAAACCCGCATTTGCTTCCTGAAACCTTGATGTGTTATTGAAAGCCGAAACTGGGTGCTCAAACCCGCGATCCATTATTTGAAACCCGTGATCCATTCTAAAAACCTCTGTCCAAGCATAGGTTTGGTATCTTCCTTGTCACTATGATTACTCATACCCTCGGGATGAACATCACCCCAATTTTTCTCTGCCTCTTTTAATTCCAGATCCACTGTTTCATCATTCTCATCCGGATAACAAGATTGACCCCAAGTAGCAGTCCACTAGATGAAGCCTGGTCAATCCGGGGTGGGGCCCGATGGGAGGGCCGACTACTGGATGGTCGGTCCCTCTAAACTGGGGCCCAGCTACTTGATAGTTGGTCAATTTGGACAGGGGACGAACTTGAGCCAGATGGGTTAACTCGATTACGACCCTGGATTAACCTCATAACTGGGTTGGTACGCCGGACTCAGGTAACCTCAACATATAGGTCAATTATCTTGTATGCATCCCTAGAAAAACTCATGGTTTAGTTGTATAATACCTGCCATACTCCCTCATTATGAATTGAAAAGAGTTGGAACCAGGTTTATGCTAAACTAGTAGGCATGCTAATTTTGGCATGAATATTAAGGTCATACTTAGGGGTGAGTAAATTGCTCATAACTCGTGACTCGATCATAACTCGCTTGCTAAAAGCTCATTATCAACTCGCTATAGCTCGCTCATTAACTTAATGAGCCGAGCATGAGCATACTCCAACTCACTTATAACTCGCTCATTAAGAATTGAGTTACATAAATCCTGCCACATCTAATCCCTTGAATCAAATTTTCTTAATAGTTATTTGATTTTGGTTAATTTACTTATGGATAATTTTTTGTTAAATTATGTAATGTTTAATTAGGTTGGATTATGACAATTTGTTAAATTCTATAAATGAAAATTAATTTTTGAATGATGTATCTTAAACAAAAAACTCAAAATAAAATTCAAATTGCTTACAAGCTTAATTTCTTAACGAGTCACTTAATGAGCACAAGCATACCCCAACTCGCTCATTAAGCTAATGAGCCGAGCATGAGCATACCCCAACTCGCTCAAACTCGTTCATTAATCACTCCTAGTCATACTGACCCTGATCCAATCCCAAACTTTGAAAATACTTGATTTCATCCCCACATAATCAGTACCCGACAATACCAGAATCACAGTAATAGGTCCGATACTATATTAAACCCCATTAGGACCTGTTGAAACATCACCACTAGTATAAATGGATACCATAAGGGCCATTTTGAATCCATTACACAAGAAACCTAAAATTAAAAATTAACTAAATTAATTATTAACCTACTGAAAAATAAAAAAAATTGAAAAGAAAAAAAACTTACAGATCAGAAGTTGTTGTCCAAGAGAGAGAATGGGTGAGAGTGAAAAATTCAGACAACAATATATAAAAAAGGGGCCACAGAACCATTGAGTTGCCCTGGGCCTCACCGGTGTTCTGCGGACCCCTGGCTGGGGCCGCACCGGCAATCTGCGGACTCCACTAAATGGGGCCGCAGAATGCTCCTATGGCCTAGGTAGATCTGGAAAAATCCAGATTTCGGAGTGTTTTTGTTTATTTTTTTTAAAATGGTATAATTAAAAATTTTGGTAAAAATTGGATATATGTATCCTTGTCAGTTTAATATCCGATATGTATCCTTATCCGTCTAATATCTGATTCGTATCCGTATCCGAAAAATAAAAGCGGATACTGATATAGTTTTACCAATATCCAATCCGCTTGCACCCCTAGAGGCGGAGCTATTCACATTGAATAAGAGTCAATTAACCTTCATTTTTTTTTTCAATATTTTTCTGTTTATGCATAATTTTCTATGTAATTCGGAGTAAAATAGTGTGAGTAATGTAATATTGATCCCTAATCACAACATAATTTTTTTATAGGATTGATCTCATTTATATCTGATTCTCATAACTTGAAAGTCTGACTCCACCTCTAATCACACTGATATTAGTTACAGTTAATATGTCATATTTTTTTCACCGAAAGTATTTATACAATGCGATTAAAATTTCGTAAGTTACAAATTGTTAGCTTTATAATAATTTACAACTGTTCATACTAGACTCATGAATGTTTATTCTTTTAGTATTTTTTTATTATTATATTTGACAATATATTTTCTAAATCACATTAACTAATTATGTTTCAGATGCTTCAGTAAGCCTCATCATTTATTATATGGTTTATCCATTAAATTCTTCCGTAAAGAGTTCCAATTTTGAAAATTCACTGTGGCTATACGAATATACTCATAAGATCTGTTTTTAGTTCTAATGATATATACCGGGTATTAATTGATTCTATTATTTGACATATACTAAAGATAGTCTGAAAATATTTATATATTAAAAAGGAAGTTTGATAAAGATCTTTTATCATAAACATTTGCATGGATCTCATGGGAGAATTTTACAAAATGACCTATCTTTGAAAAAAGTTGGACAAAATACCCTCTCTCCAAAATCTTTGTCAAAATGACCCTGTGGGTTCCACCAGCGTAAAAATTCTCTTTCCCCTTTGTTTACTCCGACCCTTTTTCCCGTCTCTCATCTCCCAAAATCCCTTCTTTTTTCTTTTATTAATTTCTACGCTAAACATGAGCAAACAAGGACAAGACGACCAAAGGCAACAGTTTCTCAAACTGCAAGCAGAGATGAATTTTGGATTAATACAATCTGATGAGCGTATACAAAGTCAAGAAGAACTCTGATAACAGCAGCAACAAGTCCGCATCGTTTGCATTGATTTAAAAGAGCATCTTTTGAGTTAATGCATTTCGGCTGTCAGATTTTAAACGGAGCCAATCCGGTCACGTAGGGACTCTTTAATATTAGTACGGATTTAACTCATACGGATCTTAAAGCAGATCGGACGGTCCAGGTGCATTAACTCAAAAGTTTTTTTTTGAGTTAATGCAGAGGATACGAATTCGCAGCGGCTCACTGTTTCTTACATACTCCCCCCATTTGTATAAATTAGCTACATTAGATTTGTTAGGATATGTATAATAGTGGCGCAGATATAGAGCTCATGTAATTCACTCCTGTAAGACTGTTTCCTGTTTGTAATATATGCCCAAGGACTTTTCTCCAAAAAAAAATTTGAGGCTCTAAAATGTATTTTCATCAAGGTTCTAAATAGCGTTTATAGCGTCGTAGCGGGAAGGCTAAAAAAAAAAGCTATAGCGAATAGCGTCGATATAGCGGAAGCTATTCCAAATAGCGTTTTTTTTTTACATTTCGTATATTCAATATTTGTACTAAATATCAACATTATCTAAAGTCTCATAGAACAATAAATAACACCAAAGTAATTAAGAAATTATAATATTCATATTGAACCAGTACAAAGTCCAAATTGCAGTTCAAAATATCCATAATAATATCATAAACTATCGATTTTTCCTATTAAAAATATCTTAAACATCATGATTCATGACATAATATATTTTTTTTCTATTCAAATTTTAATTTCGGTTTGGACTTTTTTTCTATTCAAATTTCAATTTCTATTCCCAATTTCAAATTGATTTATTTGTAGCAAGTAGCAACAAATTCAATTTCGGTTTGAGTTTTTTTTTTATCTTTATTCAAAACCCATATAAATTGCTTAAAAAAAAAAAACCCATATCGTATAGCGCAAATAGCGGACCGCTATAGCGCTGTAGTGGCCGCTATAGCGGCCGTAGCGCAAATAACGCATTTTGATGTCATAGCGTAGCGTTTGGGATCCAAAAACACTATAGCGCGCTATTTAGAACACTGATTTTCATTTATCAAATAGCGTGACAGCAAATAACAAAGAAATATAGAGTCAAAAAAATAATACGTTTATAACAATTACAGTCAATTATAACATCAACGAAATAAAATAGAAAATGATTATACTTAATAATTACCATAAATGGAAAGAGGGTAACTTGGAGATAGAGAGGGAGGGGACGGAAGGAGAATATGAGACTTATTTTGACAAAGAATTTGAAAAGAGAGTATTTTGTCAAACTTTTTTCAAAGATAGGTCAGTGTGTAAAATTTCCCGATCTTATTGGATGCTAATAAGATCTTTCATGAAGGGCATATGCCAAAATATTGCATGACCATTCTGCCCATACCTCAAGCAACAGCATTAAATATTACAAAAAGTTGGGGGAAAGTGACGAAAATCACCAGCAGTCTGAGCCTACCAACGCAAAGTGTCGTCAGGTTCCTCATCACTCCGATAAGACGGGTCAAATCCTCTGAAGTAACGCAAATGTTGTATTTATATTGAGGACCGTTCGATCAGAATCCGGGCAGGATTGGAATGCACAGTGACTTTAATATTCGTGCTAGAGCAGATCGGACGTTCCGGGTCCAAACTATATTTGGGTTACTTTTGGGAAACTGAATTCCCCATTCTTGACCCACATTGTTCAAAACCCCCATTTTTAATCTCTCTAACAGTTCCTAAACCCTTTTTTCAAAAAAATTAAAAGCCCTCTTAATTTCCAATATCTAACCCCTTTCCCTCTCCTATTTCTCTCTCTCTCTCTCTCTCTCTCTATCTTACCCAGGCGATGTTCCAATGAGTCTCCGGCAGCGCATCAACCGCCCCGCCCCCGGAGCCGGAGCCGGAGCCGGTGGGCCCCAGACTTCAAACAGTGGAGTTTACAACATAATTCCACTGAACAACCTCCTAGTGCAGCACCCCGCTCTGCTGTCGACTGAGGTGAGAGCCGCCATGGGCGCACTGATCAATGTCGAGGACCTTCCCCCCAACCGGTACGCCACGTATCAGCCCAGACTCGATCTCCTCGAATGGCTGGGGTCCTACTTTGGTTTCCAGACTGACAATGTCAGAAATCAGAGGGAACACCTTGTCATGCTCCTTGCAAACTACCAGATGCGCCTCGCCGTCACTCCTGAGATAGTTGATTCGCTCGACAAAAGTGTGCCCCGTAAACTTTGTAAGAAGCTTCTAAAGAATTATAACTCTTGGATTGGTTATCTCGGCAAGCGATCTAGTGTTCATCTGTCAGACAGGGACCATCGCCGGAATTTGTTGTATGCAGCTCTGTATCTTCTCATTTGGGGTGAGGCTGCAAACCTTCGGTTTGTACCAGAGGCTCTGTGCTACATTTATCACCATATGGCAATAGAGCTCAACAAAATATTAGATGGGACTCTGGACCCAAATGCAGTACCAGTTACTATGGGTGAAAACGGATACCTGACAAAGGTTGTGACCCCACTGTATAAAATAATCAAGGATGAGGTGAAAGCCAGCCGAGATGGCAAGGCTCCGCACTCGGCTTGGAGGAATTATGATGATTTCAATGAGTACTTCTGGTCTCGGCGAGTATTTGATCGGCTCAAGTGGCCACTCTCGGGCAGTTTTTTTGCAGAGCCCAAGAGTCCTAACCGGGTTGGGAAGACAGGGTTTGTGGAGCAGCGTTCCTTTTGGAACATATACCGCAGTTTTGACCGGCTATGGGTGATGCTGCTGCTGTACTTTCAGGCAGCTCTAATTGTTGCATGGCAGGGTCATACTTGGCCTTGGGATAATTTGCGTGACCGTGATAATCAGGTAAAGGTTCTGACAATTTTTATTACCTGGGCCACATTACGCCTCCTCCAAGCTGTGCTTGATGCAGGTACACAGTACAGCCTGGTGTCACGTGAGAATTCCTTGTTGTGTCTCAGAATGGTTCTAAAAATTGTTGTGGCTGCTGGATGGATTATTGTATTCAGTGTGTTGTACGCGCGAATGTGGGACCAGCGTGACAGGGACAGGCGGTGGTCCTATGCTGCTGAACAAAGGATCTTGAACTTTCTAGAAGCTGCTGGTGTTTTTGTGCTTCCAGAGGTGGTGGCGTTGGTGCTGTTTATCATTCCCTGGCTGAGGAATGTTCTAGAGAAGGCCAATTGGAGGATTTTGTATGTGCTTACTTGGTGGTTCCAACGCCGCACCTTTGTGGGCCGGGGGTTGAGAGAAGGTTTGATTGACAATATCAAGTACTCCTTTTTCTGGGTTGTGCTTCTGTTGGCTAAGTTCAGCTTTAGTTATATTCTACAGATCCGGCCAATGGTGGAGCCCACCAAAGCGATTTATAAAATTAAGAGAGTGGAGTACCACTGGCATGAGTTCTTCACACATACCAACCGGTTCGCTGTGGTCGTTCTGTGGGTCCCAGTTGTACTTGTCTACCTGATGGACATCCAGATATGGTATTCTTTTTTATTTATCTTCTAGGTGACTTTAATATTTAGCTATCCGCAGTGGAAATAAACCCTGTGCTGTTTTTTTTTTTTTTATCATCTGTGACCCTATAATCTCTGTATAAATTGCATGAGTTCGAGGTTCTAGGTTTTTGGTACATTCTGATCAGATGTTAACTTGAAGTACTGATGTAAAATAGAATATAGTAGGAGCAAAACACTTGATGTATCTGAACTCAGCATATCATAGGCCAATGTTTATATTTCTCGACTCAGGGTATCTTGTTTTGTTATACATCTTACGTTTTAGTTATGTGATATGTGTTAGTTTCTTCAATTAAAGTGTGGTTTGTAAAGAGCCAATAAGTATATATCATATACTCTGCCATCTTGCTTGTACTTGCTTGGAATCCAGATAATCCTGTTGTATTGGTAGTGGTATAGAACTTGATTAGTACATAGTATTTTAGCAATACTTGCTTGGAAATGTATATGCTTTAATCGAATTCTCCTATTGGAGGCTCAATATAAGCCATAAAATCCCAACTAAGTAAGTCAGAAAAAAAAAATGTTTCTAGCAAAACTACTGATTGGCCTGTGCATAAGTATTTTAATTTAAAGCTGAAAACCATTGATGCAATGAAATATGAGCACACTGGTTCTGTTAGAAGCTTGATTTGCTTGAACATCAACAAATGTATTAATTTTTGTAAATTAATAACAGGTATGCCATTGTTTCATCTCTTGCTGGAGGCCTTGTGGGTCTCTTCTCTCATCTTGGTGAGATCCGCAATGTTGAGCAGCTGCGGCTCCGCTTCCAGTTCTTTGCAAGTGCAATGCAGTTCAATCTCATGCCTCCCCAGGAGCAGCCAAACGAGACGCGCCACTCAATCCGCAACAAGTTTCGCGATGCTGTTCACCGGCTAAAGCTCCGGTACGGTTTCGGCCGACCATACCGCACTATTGAGGCCGACGAAGTGGAGGCGAAACGCTTCGCCCTAATTTGGAATGAGATAATTTTAATGTTCAGAGAGGAGGATATTGTCAGCGATAGAGAGGTGGAATTGCTAGAGATTCCGCCTGATTTGTGGGATGTTCGGGTCATCAGGTGGCCTTGTTTGTTGTTATGTAATGAGTTGCTTCTTGCACTGGGACAGGCTAAGGAGCTGGTTGCATCAGACCGGTCACACTGGCACAGGATTTGCCAGATTGAGTACCGGCGTTGTGCGGTGATCGAGGCGTATGATAGTGTCAGGTTTCTTTTGTTGAAGATTATTAGAGATGAGACAACCGAGCACAAAATTGTACAGGGTTTGTTTCGGTGCTACGAGGACACAATTCAGGCTGGACAGTTCACAGTTGAGTTTAAACTTGCTGTTCTACCGAGTATTCACTCAAATTTGATTACCTTACTAGAGCTTATACTTCGTCCGAAGAAGGATCTGAATAAGGTGGTTAACACACTGCAAACCCTATATGATATAGTGGTGCGTGATTTCCCTACAAATGATGTGAGAACAGCAGAGCTTAAGCAGATCGGGTTTCAGCGGAGCACCACAGGGCTGCTTTTTGAGCATGTGATTGAGTTACCAGGAGATGATGATGCGGTGTTTTACAGGCAAGTGAGGCGGCTCCACACGATCCTCACTTACCGGGACTCGATGAACGATGTGCCAAAGAACCCTGAGGCAAGGCGCCGCATTGCATTCTTCAGCAACTCTCTCTTCATGAACATGCCGCGGGCCCCTCGTGTTGAGAAAATGAATGCATTTTCTGTACTTACGCCATACTATAGTGAAGATGTATCATATGCGAAGGAGCAGCTTCGCTCAGAAAATGAGGACGGCATATCTATATTGTTTTACTTGCAAAAGATATATGCTGATGATTGGGCAAACTTTTTGGAGAGGATGAGAAGAGAAGGCATGGTGAGTGAAGATGAGATTTGGGGAGAGAAATGTAGGGATTTGAGGCTTTGGGCTTCATATAGAGGTCAGACTCTAGCACGCACTGTACGAGGCATGATGTACTACTACAAGGCACTGAATATGCTGACGTATCTGGATTCAGCCTCAGAGGTTGATATCAAAGAAGGAACAAGGGAACTAGCCTCATTGGGCTCTTATAGGTATGTGGCCCAGTTACGTCTGTACCAGCCCTTGCATAAATGCTCAAAAAACTTTTTACTGGTATTTTATTCCAATCATTGCCTCTCTGGCATTTGAACCAATGTTTTGGTACCTTTTTATTTGGATTTCCCTGATTGTTTAGTTTGTTGATTTCTTTGGTGTTAGAAAATCAAAGTTTCCTATTAAAGCCTTCTATATTGGTCAATAATGCCTAAGTTCATGCATTACAGTTTTTTGCTACATGTCAAATACATGAATGTCCTATTTGCATGACAGGTACGAGGTGAACAACGTGTATGGCTTCCATGACCCAGTGAAACCTTCAGCAAAACCTTCAGCACGCAGCCTGAACAGGACCGGCAGCAGTGTGGCTTCGCTCTTCAAAGGGCATGAATACGGCACTGCTCTCATGAAATTCACTTATGTTGTAACTTGCCAGATTTACGGCAGCCAGAAAGCCAAAAAGGACCCCCGTGCAGATGAAATTTTGTACCTTATGAAAAACAATGAGGCACTCCGCATTGCATACATAGATGAAAAACACACTGGTCAAAACCCAGTGGAGTATTTTTCTGTACTTGTGAAGTATGACCGCCAGCTAGGACGTGAGGTGGAGATTTACAGGATCAAACTACCAGGCCCGGTAAAAATTGGGGAGGGGAAACCTGAGAACCAAAACCATGCAATAATTTTCACCCGAGGGGATGCAGTGCAAACCATTGATATGAACCGAGACAACTACTTTGAGGAGGCCCTGAAGATGAGAAATTTACTGGAAGAATACAACTACAATTATGGGACCCGAAAACCGACTCTGCTAGGAGTGCGCGAGCATGTCTTTACTGGTTCAGTTTCGTCTTTGGCTTGGTTCATGTCAGCACAGGAAACAAGTTTTGTGACGTTAGGTCAGCGTGTCTTGGCAAATCCATTGAAAGTGAGAATGCATTACGGCCATCCTGATGTGTTTGATCGGCTATGGTTTTTAACCCGAGGTGGTGTCAGTAAAGCATCTAGGGTTATCAATATAAGCGAAGATATTTTTGCCGGGTTTAATTGCACTTTACGTGGTGGTAATGTGACTCATCATGAGTATATACAGGTGGGAAAAGGAAGGGATGTCGGGTTCAACCAGATTTCCATGTTTGAAGCGAAAGTGGCAAGTGGCAATGGTGAACAAACCCTAAGCAGAGATGTGTACCGGTTGGGGCACAGACTAGACTTCTTTCGTATGCTGTCAGTATTCTATACCACAGTTGGGTTCTACTTTAACACCATGATGGTTGTTCTGACAGTGTATGCATTTGTGTGGGGTCGGCTTTATCTCTCATTAAGTGGATTGGAGGCTGCAATAAAAGGTACTGCAGATTCAACCAATAATGCTGCTTTGGAAACCGTGCTAAACCAGCAGTTTATAATTCAGCTCGGACTTTTCACAGCCTTGCCTATGATAATAGAGAATGCAATTGAGCATGGTTTTCTTACTGCTATCTGGGACTTTTTAACCATGCAATTTCAACTTGCCTCGGTTTTCTACACCTTTTCAATGGGCACCAAGACCCATTACTATGGTCGTACAATTCTTCATGGTGGTGCAAAATACCGGGCTACTGGCCGTGGGTTTGTTGTGGAGCATAAAAAGTTTGCAGAGAACTACCGCCTCTATGCACGCAGCCATTTCATAAAAGCAATTGAACTTGGTGTAATACTCACTGTTTATGCAGCACATAGTGTGATTGCAAAAAGTACCTTTGTGTACATCGTAATGTCTTTGTCAAGTTGGTTTTTGGTAGTATCTTGGATCATGGGTCCGTTTGCATTTAACCCATCTGGGTTTGACTGGTTAAAAACTGTATATGATTTCGATGATTTCATGACCTGGATATGGTTCCAAGGCGGTGTATTTTCCAAGGCTGAGGAGAGTTGGGAGGTATGGTGGTACGAGGAACAAGATCACCTCCGTACCACCGGTCTTTGGGGGAAGCTACTTGAGATAGTTCTCGACCTGCGCTACTTTGTATTTCAGTATGGCGTTGTGTACCAGTTAAAAATTGCAAATGGTAGTACCAATATTGCAGTATATCTTCTCTCTTGGATATGTGTAATTTTAGGCTTTAGTGCCTTCATCCTTATGTGGTATGCGCGAGACCGGTATGCAGCGAAGGAACACATCTACTACCGTGCAGTACAGTCTTTCGTCATAATTTTAACAGTTCTGATAATCATAATCCTACTCAAATTCACTTCATTTGAGATTATCGACATTTTTACCAGTATGCTGGCATTTATCCCAACTGGCTGGGGGTTGATTTCAATTGCACAGGTATGATCTCAAATTAACAAAAGTTTGTCCAACTGTAGTTTGAGTTAACAGCCCGGCTAGTGTTTTCAAATCAAGGAAAAAATATTGTGCATAAGTAGTTTTGATAATCCAACAAAAGCCATACTTCTTCAACCTAACTAGACTGATTATCAAAATGCTCTATCTGCAGGTGATAAGGCCATTCATTGAGTCAACTGTGGTGTGGGATACAGTGGTGGCAGTGGCACGGTTGTATGATATTATGTTTGGTATTGTGGTAATGGCACCAGTGGCTCTTTTGTCATGGTTGCCAGGGTTCCAGGAGATGCAAACAAGGATTTTGTTCAATGAGGCATTTAGTCGAGGCCTTCAGATTTCACGAATCATTACTGGAAAGAAACCTAATGTTATTTGAGGTATTATTCACATATTGTTGACATTTTTTTGCAGTTTTGGGAAGTTCTTCCAAATATATTGTTTTCACTCTCCTGCTTTGACATTTACAAGGGATGAATTTCAAAAAAAGATCATGCCAGATTGTTAAATCCCCCCACCCCGTCCTGCAGTCCAAACAACTTCACATGCACAAAGAAATTCTCTTTAACAATTTGAATAGAGGATACAATATAGAATTCGGATCCAATGAGGTACCGTAGGGTGTACAGTGAGATCCGAACCGTTTGTTTAAATCTGGTACGAATCGTAAAGGGACCTTGTAAATCTAAGACAGGCCCGTATAAAATTTGACTTGGTTGGAACTCACTCTACAATATGGGTGTCTAAGAAAAACCAAACCTGTATAGATATCAACATAGTTCTTTATTTTTTCTTATTTTGCCAATGTTATAGCATTATAATTTTGTTGTGCAGATTCATGATTGCAGCTCCGCCTCTTCTGTACAGCCAAGCTCCTCTTGCTAGTTTTATGTTGTACTCTACTAGTTTAGGTCCCTTTTGTTTGAATTTGTTCTATATTTCATAAGGGAATATTTTATTTATTTTCCCCTATGATTAGCTTGTGGTATTGAACGAGCTGTCTGGTGGTTTAAGCTAACAAGATTATCATGTTTTCTAGTAAATTTAGTGTGTTGTGATTCCTTTGTTATGCATTAGTTTAATGAGTATAGATGGATGCAATATTTATGTTGTATTTTAACCAACTTGTAATATTTTGAAATATGGGCCTATTGGGCTAGGTTTTTTGCATTATATTCCACCGACAAAATTCGATTTAAGCATTTTTTGTAGAAAGAAGGCAAGCGCCAACAAATGTATACCCTAAAATAGAGAAAAATTTAGACGGCCTCTATTTGTTTGGTAGGATCGTGCCTGTAATTTATATATAGCAGGATTGTTTTACAGTTCCTTAATTGTATGAACAGTCCATTTTTTTTTTCAAATAAAACAAACATGTACGAATAGAAAATATTTTGTACAAGGTGAATAGTTTCTTAGAATCTAGTACAAGTTGTTCCGTTAATTTCATTAAATATTGAATTTTGCAAAGTTCAACTTGTTCGATTAAAAGATGAATCACATTCCATCTTTTTGTGATGTGTATTATGAATCATAATACACAAAAAGATGGAATGTGATTCACGTAAACATTTCTAAAATATGTGATGCACTAATGGCAATTTGAAAAGAGCAAGCTATGAAGAGTTTATTTAGGTCTTGAACTATAGTTCTTTTTTGAAAAGTAAATGTTAGATAGGACAAGTACCTTCCCAATTTGGAAATCTATTGCGATTACATAGTCAAAAGTTATTTTAATAAGTCTCCTTTGTAAGCATTGACATGTGTATAGCATTCGAAGGGATTATGAAACAAGATAAGTTTGTAAACCAATAGCAAACATTATCTTATCTTCATGAGCAGTCTTTCACCAATGTATTACTTTTTGGATATTTTTTTCGCATTTAATAGAATGCCGGTGATTAATGCTTAATTTCTTTACACGCCTACTGGATAAGAAATAAAAATAGATATAGATTAGTCAACTCAGAAAGCAATTTGTCAGATGAAATCTTTGATTAATGGGTCGGTTTGCAAACCATTTAAAACAGGGTTTCGGTTTGTTCTTCACCTAATTTAATTACAAAAATAAGTAAATCGTACACTATCAAACAAGAAAAAAAAATGAAAAAGTAAAGAAAAGGTATCATGCTTTTTAGCTGTCTTCCTTTTCCGGTTTATCCACACAATAAAACTAGCAAATCAGATACGACAACTGACAAGACTAATAAAGTATTTTTGTAAAATAAAGGTTCAATAAAAAATTATCATGTTATACTTTCAGATATGACAATGTTCTTAAATAATATAAATATTATAGTAGAACTAGTGTTTTTGGTGAGTTTTACTGCAAAACCTATCAAATTGATTTTAAATTACCAATTTAAACTGTTATTACCAATTTACTTCACAAGTGATGTACTTATATTCAAATTTTCTAAATTTTTTAATTAGTATAAAGTCAAACAGTAAAAAAAATATGTTTATAAGTTAATTTCAATGCGTTCATTTTTCGTAATTCTTTAACCACTTAATTTATACTAAATTAATTCGAAAATTTATAAATTTTACATGTGAACACATCACTAGTGAAGTAGATCGGTTTCAATAATTTGAATTTGTCGTTTGAAAACAATATGACAGATTTTTTTAGAGTTAAGCTCACAATGTGGCTTAGTGAGCTTAAGAATATCATAATTCCAAATAATTTATCAAATTTGAAGAATTGTACATATTAATCTCATATTATTAAAAAAAAAATGAAACTTCTTATTTATTTTGTACCTATATTAATATTTTGATATAAAAATTATGATTCTAGTCCAAATCAATATTTTCTTTTTCAAAGTTGAAACAATCGATATGAACTGTTCAAGTAATTTCAATTGAAAATATACTTGTTGATCAAATTTACTATTTTTTAGAATTTGTTTATTATTTTTTAGATAGGTAGAAAATCACTACTTTTGAATGGACTAGAATCTTTAGATCAAGTGTCTACCTATCTAAAGAATAGTTAAAAAGTTTCTAAAAAATATAAGATTTGATCAACAAGTATATTTTCGTGTGGATACCATATCGAAAGGATCAAATTAGTTGTTCGAACTTTAAAAATTGAGATAGTGATGCATAGTACCGTTGCCTCGCTGTATAAAAAATAAATAACAAATTATTTCTAAATATACATGTATGATATCTGTATCACTAAATTTAAACATCATCCAATTATTGTTGTATTCCGAATTTGTTACTGTGCTTTTACACACAAGGAATTGTTGCATAAACAAAAAGGAATGTACGTTCAAATTGATATGACCAAAATCAAAATCGGCATTTAACAAATCCGACATTTACGCTTGGTTGGGTTGAGCCTAACCGACCAGTTTAGACTAGCCCAACAATATTTTTTGCCCTTTTTGAAATAAAAGTGAGTAGCCCAACAAAGTAATGAATTCAGACCACATTTACATGATCTCTTGATATAATGTCGGTTTGATTGAACTAGGCCCAACTATTTTTTTATATGAACTGGACCCATTGCCATGATGTAAAGATAATTTTAAATAAAAGATCAATTTCTTTAAGCCGACTAAACAGGGTTCTTTTGATTTAATTTTCTTTCGGCCGTGTAAGATACAGTTGGTTTGCGTATGAGCATGGCTGTTGCACGTGCATCATTTATAGGGTAATTAATCGCTCTTCGGTGAGATGGTGTTTATCCTTCATGTAATGGTTCCAAAATATCACTCTTTACACCTTGTTTGGATGGAGAGTAGAGGAAGTAATGGGAGGTGAAGCATAGAAGGAAATGGAATAAAATAGAAAAGAAGATTAACATATTTAACTTCTTCATGTTTTGATGATTAATGAGAGAAAATAAATTTAACTTTTCTTTTCGTCTTATTTCTTGTTTGGTTGATTAAAAATTTAGAAGGTTAATGAGAAATTCGGTGGTTGTTGTAGGTTTGTAATAAAAAACTTGTATGAGAAATATATAAGTAAGATACAGGGTTGAGCATTTGTGCTATTTTTTCTAAAAATATTTGCAACATAATTTATTTCCATCCGTTACATCTCAAATCGGGAGGGAAACCGATTCTATTGATTACAATGATACAAGATTAAACCTTTAACCTCCTATACCCTTTACCTCAAACATAATTTTATCAACCAAACACGATTCGACGAAAAATTTTCTTTTCTTTCCATTCCCTCCCTTCCACTACTCTCCATCCAAACAAGGTGTTAAGATTTTACGTATAAAGAGGGTGTTTTCAATAGAAGTAGGGGCAGACCTAAAAAATTTTAGATTAAAAAGCAAGAATGTAAAATATAATTTATGGTAATTGAGATTCATTTAAAAATTCACAACTACAAAGTGAAATTTTAAACTAAGTTATAAATACATATTTTGTATTTTATTAGAGGAGTTGCACTATATATAAAAACTTTAAAAGAAAAGTTCAATTAATTTTCAATAAATATGGTTAAAATTTTAATATTATGAGGGCAGATAAGCACTCTAAGACTTGGTGAATATCCCATCCCTGAATGGTGAATGGAAGCGGAGGAGATGTGATGCTTATCGCGTCATCAAGAACATCTGATAGATGTATTAGATGTGCGATTAATCTCTTGATCGAAACAAAACTAAGAAGTTATTTTAATTCAATAGAAATAATTTAGAAATATTAGTAAATAAGGGTGATAATTTAACAACGTTTTAACAAGGTTTAAAATTCTTTTATAATATATAATCTTGATAATTTTAACAAGGTTTTTTCAAATCACATTAAAAAATAGGAAAAAAAAAATATAAGCATTAATTATTTGTATATTGGTTGTGTATTAATTTTTTTGTAATTTAAATATCTTTTAATATTTCATGTCATTTGATAAGCTATGGAAGTTACATCAAATTTTATCATTGTAATGTATATGATGTGTATATAGTATATATATTTATTGGATTTTATAAATTATAAATTACTCTTTACGAATGTCAACATTGTCAAAAAAAAGATCATCATCATTAATTAATCCATCTCTTAGAAGGCATTTCAAAACATTAGATCAAATAGATACCTCACTGGAAAAAAAACAGGAGGTTTGGCTAATATTAAAGCGTTTGTTCCTAATGCCGTGGAACAAATGCTTCAGTTTTTACATTTTCAAAATTCAAACAATCGATCCAAACTGTTCAACATTCAATTATATTAAAATGTGCTTGGAGAACAAATTTTTCATTTTTTGGAAATTTTTTACTATTTATTAAGCCAGTTTTAAAATTGATGTTTTCAATAATTCAGAAATTTTTCACTGTTTATTAAAATCAGTGATTTTAAAACTGTCTTAATAAATAGTAAAAAAGTTCCAAAAAATATAAAATTTTGTCTCCAAGCACATTTTAATATAGAGATCATATCTAACGGTTTATATCGACCGGTTGGACTTTGAAAATTGAAAAATCAATTGATTGCACCACAGCTCCGGAACAAAGTTTCTTCGTTATTGTAAATAATTATTTGAGGATAAGGATTTAAGAAATTATGGTCGAAAAATTGCAATTGCAAATGTACGCAACCTGAACCGTCTACTCAGCGAGTGAGTATATCCTGCGGTATTGTAGAGAATAAAATACTCCCAAATAAGTCAAAGTCTTTTCGGAACCTATTTGG
This sequence comes from Carex kokanica, assembly GCA_025461125.1. Lineage (NCBI taxonomy): Eukaryota > Viridiplantae > Streptophyta > Magnoliopsida > Poales > Cyperaceae > Carex > Carex kokanica. The sequence goes on along the minus strand of JAJGRX010000848.1, from coordinate 510,102 downwards.
AGTATAACTAGGGTGTTCATAAGCTCACTAAGTCCCTTTGTGAGCTTAATTCAAAAATCTATTGAATTGGCTTCAAACGATGCATCCAAACTGTTGAAACCGATTTACTTCACGAGTGATGCATTTATATGTCAAATTTATAATTTTCGAACTAATTTAGTATAAAGTCAAGCAGTCAAAATAAGATGGTTTATAAGTTAATTTTAATGTGTTTATTTTTCATCATTTTTTTACCACTTGACTTTATATTAAATTAGTTCGAAAATTTAAAAACTTGACATGTAAACTGTCGCTCGTGAAATAGATCGGTTTCAACGGTTTTGATGCATCGCTTGAAACCAATTCGATAATTTTTTGAGTTAAGCTCACAAAGAGGCTTGGTGAGCTTAAAAACACCCTAGTTCTACTCACCTATTTGAATAGAGAGGAGCCTGCTTTAAGATTCATACATACTCAAGTTAAATGGTGTGGATCTAACCTAATAGAGTAAGATCTCTCACCTTATCTGAATTCCTATGAGTCCGGATCCTTTGAGGTAACTCAAATTTTGAATTTAGATCTGGACTGTCTGATTAGAATCTAGAATAGTACAACCTAAAATGACATGCACAAAGTCTCTTTAATATTCGTGCCAAAGTAAATCACATGATCCGGATCTAAACTTAGAGTTTTGAGTTACCTAATGTGATATGAATTCGAATTCCTACTCAGCCTCTCACAGATGGTATGTTTGATTGTAAAACAAGAATAGCTAAAATAGCTAAATCAAGAATAATTATTGTTTGTCTTATTAGAATAGCTAAATTTCAAAACTCTTAGGAATAATCTATTCTAGTAAGACAAAAAGTTTGGATTTACTATTCTAACTATTCTAGTCCAACCAAACACTGAATAGACTATTTCGAATAGCTTAACTCTAAAAATAGCCTATTCTCAATGCAACCAACCATAACAAGACAAAAAAAGAAGAAGGTAAAAACACACAACCCAATTAATTATTTCAAATAAGAGTGCATCTGTCATCTTATGAAACGCTTTTGTAGTGGTTATCCAATATGAACTAAATACAAAATTGTTTCTTTTCGGAAAGGTCAATTTATTTAGAAGTTGGAGCTTGTGAAGAGTCAAGAGCTTGTGAAGAGTCAAGGACGTATTTGGTGCTTTTTCTTCGTTTGCATCCAAATTAAAAATAAAAATAAAACACACAAATTGGGCCTATATGCCGTCATCATGCTAAATCCTAACGTCCACAAACAAAATTTGTGTTTTGTGTCAAAATTTATATATGTCGGTTTATAATGTATTATTGCAAGTCAAACTAGACCCAATTATCAAAAAGATCTAATTTTTTTGCATTATCATGTAATGCACACACCGACTTTAGGTCTAGTTTCTACAACTGTTGGTCAAATAAAGCCAGTGAGCTTTAAGTGTTTAATAATTTAATTTATATATGCTGGCAACTGTACTAATAACTGCTCTCATCACTATCTTAAATTAACATGGTAGAATTACAAGTAGAGATATCACTTAAAAATGAAGCACTTTGGAACTTATATTTAAGATTCCACTGAGAATTGGTGGAATACAGTATCTCTGCGCATATGGCAAAATTTTGCTGAGTATAAAATATGCCCAATTTTTTTGTAATTATTAAACATGCCCCCACTATTTTGAGTGATCCACCTCGTCCAAACTTAAAGTGACTCCCAAAAGACAAAGTTGGTGTCTTTTGGTTGAGAGTTAGAAATAAGCAGGGTGGATCCAGGAATTTTTGCAGGGAGGGATAAGAAAATAATGAATCAGATTTGAATAGTTAATTGGATTTAAACTCATTAGCTAATCGGGTATTAGATAAAAAATAATGCTTTAATTTTTAATTTTCAATGCTCTGACTTCTAATTTTTAATACTCTGACTTCTAATCTTAATTACCAATTAGAATTCAAGAAATTTATCATAATTTTAATCCTAAATTTAACATTAATTACAAACTAAAAATTCAGAAGGGGCAAATAAAATTCCAGAGGGAGAAAAAGTCGAACTGAACCTATAAATTTGTATAAAACTTCAAAATCTAGGAGGGACAGTTGACTCCCCTGGACTACGCTGGGTCCGCCCCTGGAAATAAGAACCTCATTATTATATCTATAAGTATAATATACCCCCAGGCCTAGCTATGGTTGCATCATTGTGTGGATTGTATGTCAAATTTTCATATTTCATGGTGGAACTTCCCTCAAAAGAAAAATTAAGATGGGTGCATTGTTAGTTGTCTTTGTTAAAGTTATTTAAGTAAAACATTCAAATTATTTTTAGTAACAAATATTGAGTTTAGAACATCCTACCGATTATATAACGTTTGGATCGTGGAAGGATTAGTACAAGAATAAAGCAATTGATATTATAGTAGATAAAAATAGAGAGAAAATAGTAATTTTTGGATTAGTGTGAAAATAGTGTAATGTTGTGTTATTTGAATTAGTAAAAATGTTATTTTGATTGTACATTTTGGAATAGTGATTTCTTGCAACCCCTCTTGCAAGCGAGATAGCGGAGGGCTAAGGAAGAAGAAATATAAGTAAATGGAGTCTCAAATGAATTGTCACGACTTAGAGATGATAGAAGCAGCATCAACTCCGTCAAATCCGAAACGTGTTAGTGGAATTCCAAAAAAAAAAGTATTTTTTTCTCCCTCGGTACACACGGGAATAAGACGGGGTCGTCTTAAGACCGCTACTACAACTATAGATAATGTTGTTTCATTATTTAAATTTTATGTCCTTTATCCCAATTTAAGATTCAAGCTAAAATTTCTAAAAAAGTATGCGCTTCTAAATCAATCTTCGGCGACATAATTTTGATTTGTATCAATTTGGCGATTCAAATTAGGTTTCAAGAAACAGACCTTTGGATGAAGTCATTATACTTATTTTATTGAGATGTAGCCAATTGCTCTGTCTCCGTATAGCAAGTACAATTGTACTAATTAGGTGACAAGAAGTGGAGAGGCATGATGTAAACGGCGGTATCTTTCACGCGATATCTAACCCGATTGCGCGCGCCTGGAATTTTGATTGATAGATTCTTGTTTTGTTTATGTTCTTGCACGATTGATCGAGCGTGTACACTTTGATGAAATTTCATTGCTCAAATTAAATTAAAAACAAAAGCAAAGTATATACTATACATCCAACAAGAGGAAAGAAAGAAAAGAAGCAAATAAAAGCAATAACTTGAAAAGGTACTACCAGCTTGTGTGACCACAGCACAACTAAAATAAAGATCAAAACTTTTTCATAATTTGGTGGATTCCACAATCAACTTTTATAAAATTAACAAATATAGCAGCAAAGTTTAGTCCCATAAATTGATCGAGAAAGCGGTGCGGTCGAGTTAGTCTGTTCCTGATTTCCAGCAGTGTGCCAGACATGAGCTAAACATGATATATTAGAAACAAATTAAATGTAGAAAGAGAAGGAGAGATTAAGCTTTCTTTAATAACAAAAAGTAAACTTGAATTTAGATGGATTCCACAAGGATAAACACATTATCATTTCATAAAAATAAGCAAGCAAAATTTAATTAATCTCTATAGTTTGGAACATGTTACTTACTCAAGCAAAAATCAAACGCTCTATAATATAAAACAGTGTCTTATTCTGTTATTCAAGAAACTAATCTTGCTCCCCTGTTTTGACACACTATGACTCCACATTTCAAATTTGAACACTTGAGAGGGAAAAAAAGGAAAGAAAAAGAAAGAAAAATAAAATTTCTGTGGATGTAATTCTCAATGGTGTTGTGGGTCCGGTCCTGTGGGGCTCAGCCTCTTCGACTCGCCGAGATTTGAGACTTCCCTGCTCGGCCATGGATGAGAGACGACAACAGTTGCTTTGATTGCTTCTGAGGCTTTAACAAAATTGGTTATCTCGATCCTTTCTAGAACTCTCGAGTCGGCGATCAAAATGGCAGAGAGGAGAACAACAAGGAAGAAATAGTACACTGCAATTCTAGTTGCCATTAAAGCATATGTATGGTACAGATTGAAGCTTCTGATGCTTGTTCTCTGTTTTTGTATCTATTGGAGCAGAGGAGAATTGATGAGAGAGAGTGGCATTAGAACCATCTCTCGCGTTGGCTATATATAGCTACAGAGTGGGGTCAACTTTCTATATTTTATTTCTTACACTTCATCTCTTATTTTATTATTATTGACTTTGCAATGTAAACAGAGGAAGGTTCAAATGCCTCGATTTTTTTCGCTTTCACTTCACTGTTAGATGTGATCTATGTTATTTTCTCTATGTGTTCATAAAAAATTATCACATTTGAATTTTGTTTTTATGTGAATCAACAAGTAGAAAAATCAACGTCTAGAAATTATCTACATTAGTACGTTTTTTGCAAACTCTTGATGACAACCAAAACAAAATTAAAATGTTATAATTTTTTACATGTGCATAGATAAAATGATATAGATTATATCTAACAGTTTTATTTTGATTTTTAAGTTTTAAATTTTGAGTTATTAAAGTTTTTAAAATTAGAAACACAATGGAGACACAAAAAATAAAGGCATTTGAACCCTCGTGTAAATATTCAAGATAGTTCCTAGAAGAGTTGAAATATACAGAACCTACAATGCCGCTAGCAATGTGACATTGCAATGTAATTTGTTACTTAAGTCGCTATATGACGTACTTGACGAGAGAGAAATCGGAAAATGAATCTTTATCTGTGACACAGTAGGTCATACAATCTTTGCAACACCTGTCAAGATTCTCAAATAAAAAAAGAAGACAGTAAACTCTACAAACAGAGTAAGATAATCCGGTTGAAAAGAGAGTTCAATTTACTTCACCGTAATTCCATCTTACTTTTTATGTCTACAGCTTATGTATGAAGTAAAGAATTTATTCCATTTCTTATATATTCCACAATCAAACATAACCATTAGTCGATAAAGTGGATTAACAAGAAAGTTGAAAATTCAAACCGGACTAGTAGAATTCATTCTTACTCCGTCGTACGTAATTAGTAATTACATCTTGCTATTTCTGTTTTGTTCCTCATTTTTGACAGCTTAAAGTGTGAACTGTTTATTCCACATCTTATTTCACAACCAATTATAACCATTAGTGTAAAAGGTGAATTAAAAGAAAATTAAAAATTCTAATTGGGCTATAGTGGAACTCATATAGAGTAGCATTAAGAAGAGTTACGTGATAATCAAGATGATCAATCTTATCCTGATTAATTTTAACTGAAATTTTTATGATAAGAACCTCATCTACTCTCATAAAAATTCATTTCAATGGAACATAAAAGTATCCAACTTGTTTATCTAGAACATTGTGGTTGTACTAGGATTTGTTAATGGATATGGATATACTTGAAGTGAAATCAGTGGGCACTGACATTGGCTGATGAAGACACAGGATAATCTTAACTCACACAGTTTCCTCCGTTCCTGCTCGTATTTCTAGGGAGGGTGGACATCGAGCCAAAATCGATCTGATGTCTGATCGGAGCCAACCGATTCGTGTTAAGATTCACACAAACGTGATATGAACAAACCTTAAAGCAGTATGCATGAAAAAAAAATCACGCCGAATGAAATCGCTCGCTAGCTTATGACCATTCAATCAATATAAACTTGCTTTCCATTTTCCATTTCACAATTAGCATTGTATATAACTCCGTGATTTAAAAAAAGAAGTGTTCAGGCATTATCATTAAATTGAACCGGTTCATGATGCTTTAATTATTCATACTTTTTGAACATTTAATTCATTTAATTAAGTATAAACTAATATTAAGTTGACACTAATTAATGTACCGTGTATCATAATATAATAATCGACTGGAACAAAACCATGACCTCTTTACAGTAAAGTTTTATAGTTTTGAGTTAATTATTCATACTTTTTGAGTTCAGCGCTTATTGAAGCACCAATAATTGTTTAGATTATCTAAATATTAGTTGCTATTAAGCTAAACACGAAAATATCGTATACCTTTTCAGTTAGAACCGATTCAACACTCCCTTCCCATTATTCCCATTAATTTTTTTATTCTCAATCTCGTTGTTATTAAATTTTTTCAGTTCAATTAATATTGATTTACGAATTAATAATTATTTAGATTTCCTAAATACTTCAATTATTTAACTAAATACTAATCTATAATAATCTGAACATTAAAATAATAGCAAATGATAATATTAATATATTAGCTGACTCCCAATCCGGGTGATGATTTTAACAGAGCAGCTTTGGTTTCACGCAGAGCATGGACTTTAGAATCAAACTAGAGCTGCATAAGGGGTGCAAACGGATCGGATACGGATCGGATAGTGGTAAAACCATATCCGTATCCGCTTTTATTTTTCGGATACGGATACAAATTGGATCTCGGATATCCGTAGAAATAGTTTTATATCTTTTTAGTAATGTTGTTTCTTGCATTGCTATTTTTGTTCCCTCTTTGTTGTTTTAGGGTTGTTGGTTCAGAATATTACGGTTGTTGTTATTTTTAGTTTTTCTGCTAGCTTTGATGTATGACTCTTGTATCTGGTGTATGGTATCTATTTTAGGTACCTAATCAGATTCTTATGGTTTTCATATGAAATCGGTGGATATATTTTCACTATTCTTCAAAAAAAATATACATAAATATAATCATAATATATATATTAAAAAATATGGTATTTATACTACTATTCGGATACGGATAATTAAAATTTAAAATCATATCTGTATCCGTATACACACGGATATTCGGATATCGGATATTCATATCTAATTTTCAGATACAGATCCGGATAGAGTCGTATATTATCCAATCCATTTGCACCCCTATGGTTCGTGCGCGCACGAAGTCAAAACTACTATGTTAAAATCTTTACCTGGGCCGCTATGGAGTTTTGTTTTGGAGGGTTGTACAGAACAAATGGCGCCTTTTGTTTGAAGAGTTTGAAAGCGCTTTCTATAATATATATATATATATATTTTTAAACTTGAAAGTGTTTCGCATTGCTGAAAGCGAATTCTTTTTAAATTTGAAAGCGTTCCGTATTGTTGAGAACGAAAATGAAAAATGTCAATTTGCATTTAATAAAGTCGCTGCGTATTGTGGCTAACTTCACCTAGTAATTTAATTTATTTTATTGTTTTAAAAGTTAGTGGCTTTTTTAATTTATTTTATTGGAATACACCAACTCAGTTTAAGAGCTTTTCTAAAGAGCCGCAATTATCAAGTGGAAGGAACATTAATTCAGTTTTTATTTAACAAAACCGTTACTTTCATCCTTTTAATTTCGTCTTTCTACTATTTTGATTATTTAAAATACCAAACAATGGTTTTTCAGCTCCTAAAAAAACAGTCTTAATCCGCGTCTCAAGCGCAACGTCTCTATAAACATAGTCGTTAAAAATTTTGAATTAGGTGTATTATCAGTGTATATTTATACTAAATATTATGACAGATGCTTATGCTAATAAAATTGACAATAAAAAAATGTTTTTTTAAGAAACTTAATTGGTTGGTTGCTTATACTTTTTAACAAATTTTTATATAATTAAAGCATACACTTATACTATTAAGACAAATGTTCATATTATTAACAGGTATTTTTACTAGTAGAAGTGGACAATAAATAAATTGCTTTGGTAAAAACTTTATGTAGGTGTTTATACTTTTTAAGCCAGGTATATATATTATTACAACATGTGTTCATACTATTGCAACAGGTGAGTTTACTAATGAAAGTGAAAATAAAAAAAAGTTGTTTTGTTAAACTCAATCTAATATTCATATTTGAATCAAGTTTTTATACTATTAAAGCAAATATGTATACTAATTTACAAGGTTCTAAATAGTTTTATAGCGTCATAGCGGGAAGGCTACAAAAAAAGTTATAGTGAATAGCGTCGCTATAGCGGAAGCTATACCACATAGCGTTTTTTTTTACATTCCGTATATTCAATATTTGTACTAAATATCAACATTATCTAAAGTCTCATAGAACAATAAATAATACCAAAGTAATTAAGAAATTATAATATTCATATTGAATCCGTACAAAATCCAAATTGCGGTTCAAAATATCCATAATAATATCATAAACTATCGATTTTTCCTATTAAAAATATCTTAAGTATCATGATTCATGACATAATCTATTTTTTTTTCTATTCAAATTTCAATTTCGGTTTGGACTTTTTTTCTATTCAAATTTTAATTTTTATTCCCAATTTCAAATTAATTTATCTGTAGCAAATAGCAACAAATTCAATTTCGGTTTAAACTTTTTTTGGTCTTTACTTAAAACCCATATAAATTGCTTAAAAAAACCCATATTGTATTGCGGCCGTAGCGCAAATAGCAGACCGCTATAGCGCTATAGCGGACCTCTATCACCGCTATAGTGGCCGTAGCGCAAATAGCGCATTTTGATGTCATAGCATAGCGTTTGGGGTCCAAAAACGCTATAGTGGTGCTATAGCATAGCGCGCTATTTAGTAACACTGTTAATTTATGAAAGTGAGCGTGTGTTGTGCTCACCAAAAGGATTTGGTGAGCACAACTCCAAAAAATTATTTGATTGGCTTTAAACGACGAATCAAAACTGTTGAAACCAATCTATTTCATGAGTGATGTGTGTACATACAAAATTTTGAAATTTCGAATTCATTAGTACGAAGCCAAGCTGTAAAAAAATGAACTTTTTATAAATTCTTTTTTCTTTATTTTTTTTAAATAAAATATATCACATCTAACAAATTTATTTTGACATATAAATTTTTAATTTTTAATTATTAAAAAAATAATACAAACATGATAATAAAGGCATTTAAACTCTCTTTCAAAATTATTTATGTACCAAACCTATTGAAGCATCAATATACTTATCCATAAGCTAAGTGATGGGTTGGCGATGAGATCAGGTAACAACTACGATAATCTAGTAGATATATATACACTAATTAATGTCTTTATCCTTGCTTGTATCATCCTCGGCAAAATGTTTAGATGACGATGAAATCTGAATCCCAGCCGCAAAAGCCTGGATGAGGACCACAATTTTTTTTTAGAAAATAAAAAAGAATCAAATTATCGAAAAAGGGATTGCTTGTTTTTTGTTGAACCGATTTTTTTTTTGTTTTCGTGAGGGCAGACTAATAATAGAACCGAAGCAATGATTCAGTCTCAATACTTTTCGTAAGTTGCAACATTTCACCACAAAAAAATCTGAAAATAACTGAGACTGAACAATTGATTCGGTTCAAATAGAAACTGTCAAATCCGCATACTCTCTCATCAATTTCATTTTCTCTCTTCCACCCGAGTACTCATTGGAGAGTGCTCATTTGGTCCAACTATTAGTTCGGTTTCATTAGTTTTCCACAGTGTGTAGTCATTAATGTGGTAAATTGTGAAAATCAGTGAGACCGAATTACTGGTTCTTTACCATTGGCATCTATTCCAATATAACCGAATTAATGATACGGTCCATCTACTTACTGAAAAAAAAAAACGTCAATTTTGTTTCTAAAAATTTGATTTTTAATTTCTAACAATAAAAAAATTGCTGAGGACCACTGCTCCAATCATCCTTTTGGATTTCCATTTCCTTTCCACTTGATCCTTGCGCTTTTTTTATTTTGGACTAATATCAATTAAATAAAAACGTGTTCGTTTGTTAGGTAGAAGATTCTCATTCTCTCCGGCGCGCGGCATCGTTTTCAATGCTGCACAGAGAGAGCCTTCAATTTTTAGAGTTGGAATTTTTAAGATTAGCTCCAGCACGATTCTTGATATTACTGGACTAGATTTTTTTTTTTTTTTGGGTAAATACAAAAGAGAATCTGTGTTGATTTCCATTCAGACAGAACAGGTTACATAGTTCGATTAATGAATATTAATTAGATGTTTTTGTTTTATTCTGGACACCTTGAAAATAATTAAATCATCATCCAAAATGACAGTGATGCATATTAGATATTTTCGTTTAATTATGAATATATTTAAAATGATCAAATAATCAAAACTGACTGTTATGCCTTCAGATAATATCTTAAACTAGCACAAATTTCTACTGGTGCAATTTAAAAGGACATTTTTTATGCAAAAAGTAGGTGTAATATAGCATTGAATGTATAATAGATATGTTTAGGTTCTGACTGGATGAACAACTTTTATTATTTTTATTTTTACTGTGGTAGGACATCCTGATTTCATACCTAGCTAGGAAGTCAAATTATTGTGTCATGCTAGCACAATGGCTTATATATAATGTGTATTCTGACGAATTTCAACGTACGTAATTAAAATGTTTAAATATGAACCTGGAATTTTTTTGCTCTCTTTGCGGTTAATGTCAGAATCCATTATTGGGACTTGATATAGTGGAATAAGCGTACAAATCTTGTCTGCTCATTTTCTCCACATCCATTCAGCTGTCTTGTTAATTCTTTCTTCACATCCACCTTTCTTAATTTCTTTGTGATAAGTTCCAAAGTAAAATCCTACAAAACAAAGAAAAAATCTCTGCGATGTTGTTTGTGTTGGTTTGTAATTGGTGCGTACAATTAATATATATCTATTTTTTAACTTTTTGTCACGCTCAGTACGATTCGTCATTATGCGAATATACACTTGTCTGAACTATAGAAGAAAAATGCATGGTAATGTGAGACGATTAAGACTCCATGGCCGGAAGATGTTGCACTTCTTGTCCGCCCGTGAAATGAGTATGCATGGATCTTCACGTTACATCATCCTTTGAATTTGAATTCGTACTGTTCAATCATGAACATTCTGATCAATTTAATCCAAAACATATAATGTACGAGTTCTCTTTAAGATTCGTATCAAGATATCACGAATGGATTTGATCATACTCAATCGATGAGATACCATATATAGATGATGAATTCATATCACATAAGGTACATCACTATTTAAGGTTCAATCTGGTCCATTCGTTATATGCTTCGATCAAATTGGTCCACATTATGATCAAACACTTCGAATTCAACCTTAAAAGGTGAGGCAATGCAGAGTTTGTATCCTCGGCATTATCTTGATTTTGAAATTTTGACTGTCTGATCAGAATCCATACCAATCCGTCCTATCTTTGTAATGCATAAAACCTCTTTAATATTTTTGTGAATACACATCGAACTGTCCAAATTCGTTCTCCAAAAAACTCAAAATGTATATTATCGGATACGATATGAATTCCTCTAGATAAGAATTCGCCGTGGAATCGCAGATGGCATTGGGTTGAGGGCTTGAGGGGTGAAAACGGATCGGATAATATCCGACATTATCCGGATCCGTATCCAAAAATTAAATACGGATATCCGATATCCAAATATCCGTACGGATACGGATACATATATGATTTTACATTTTAATTATCCGTATTCGAATAGTAGATATATACCATATAATATAATATATATTATGACAAAATTTATGTATATATCTACGGATATCCGATATCCGATATCCGATCCGTATCCATATCCGAAAAATAAAAACAGATACGGATATGGTTTTACCACTATCCGATCCGTTTTCACCCCTAGCTTGAGGCGTGAGTACCAGGTCATTCTATATTTCTATAATTACTGGTACAGCTGGAGAACAGAAAAGACTGCTCGTGCGCTTTTTAAATATTTGTCCCAAGCAAAATCAATGCCACTTTCAGACGCTTTTTGTGATTTAATTCTTAAGTGGATAAGTTGGTTCCTCCGTGGCACCATGCCATGCGTGATGCGTCAACTTGGTTTTTTACGAAATGGTCTGGTGGATGCTACGTGTCTCCGAATTGTCACCCAATAGCCCCGCTACCATGATTAATTTTCGCCAAAAATGCCTCCTAAAGGTATCGTTATATATTATATTTTTGCTCATCTCATAGCCCGTTTTAATCAAGAAGTTATTGCAATTATTCATAAAATGTAGATAATAATGCATGTTATATTCTTGTGAGTTGTCAAAATTCGCATTATTTGTGAATTTGAAGCATGTATAAGTACTTGACCTTTATCATATTTTGAATAAAACTTAGAATTTAGACATTCAATTATTATTTAATATTTATAAGAAATTTTTCATTCAGATTGATTTCGAAAGTGGGAGCTCTTACACGGAATTCGATTCAAAAACTGTGATATCAGAATTTATTAGATCGGGAAAGGGTTGAAACTTGAAAGTTTTGAATAATCCAACAAAAAGATTATGTTATTGATTAGAATTTATTTTTTTCGGAAAGAAATTCAAACTGGATCCAAAAAGAACACTGTTAAGATTCTCCATGTCTTCTTCCTTTTCTTTGCACTCTTTTGTCCATGTTAATCGGAATTGATGTGCCCTTTATTGGCACTTTTTATGCATGCGATTATTTTGTTTATCTTCAGAAAGTTAATAATAGTTGCCAATAAAAATTTCCATATTCACATTTGGCAGCAACTGCCAAATTTCTTAAAAAAATAATAATAATTTCCACATTCTTTAAAGTAATTATTGTTTTAATAATTCACTGTTATAACAACTGAAAAATTGAGCATTCATCATTACAATCATATCACATGACTTATCTCTAGATTGTGCAAGTAATACATATATGGCTTGCAATTTACATAAATTTCGTCAACAATTTGTTAATACATGATTGATACTTGTAAAATTAAGAGTCCATGTTTGTTTGTAAAAGTCAATACTTACAAAAACTTGAAGATTTAAAAAAAAATCCATACTTAAAATTTTTAAGAGTTGAATGCTCGTCTATTAACTGATGATCAATACTTAGATAAACAAGGATCAATTAATATTTTGTTTATTAACTTTGGTGGTGGACATTTTTCCTCCTTTTTTTTTAGTTTTTTCGATATAAGCATCCTTTTGCAATTGTCGAAAATAAAGAGAAATTATGTGAAATTTATGGATTACGTTGGTGTTTTATTAAGGATTTCAAGTGGATATTTTCGAAATATGTGTGTATGAGAAATACAAATGAAAATTATTTAAAAAAAAAATTAGAAGTCAAGCCACTTATTTATTTAATATTCGTAATAAATTCTTGGATGTCAAATTTGCTACCATTCATACTAAAAATATTATCTTTTGCTACTAGATCATAATTCTCATAAAAATTGAAAACTTACGGAGGATCAATTCTTTTAACGTTGCTTTCGTTCTTTTATTGTGTCGCTTCTATGATTTTGTTAGTGATAATTAAGGTTGTGAAGGTACAACTTTACCACCACAGATATTAAGGGTCTTTTTTTAAAATTAAGTTCTACAATAGATTTTTTAGTACTGATAAGACCGTGAAGGTACAACTTTACCACCACAGCTATAACGTTTTTAAAAAAAAAAAATCTAATTTCTACAATATTTGTTTTAGTGGTAAGGTCGGTAAGGTACAAGCTTTACCACCACAGATATTAAGGGTTTTCTTTTTCTTTTCTTTTTTGAAATTTTTACAATATAATTTTTGACGCACTACGAAAATGATGCTGGAACTTCGTGCATGGAAGGTAATTAATCAGTACGAGTGCCTACAGATTTGTTGTTAAAAAAATATTTGTATATTATACTTTCTGCAAATAAATTACATATTAAGTGTTTTAAGATTATAGGCTGATATTTTTATGGTCACCAATTTTTAAGATTGCAAAATTTAATTAAGTTTTTATGGATTTTTTTTTAGAAGTCTTGACGGTGGCTGTCAAGGGAATTAAATTTTTATGTTAAGTGCGTATTTTAGACGAATCAGAAAAAAAAAAAAAAAAAAATAGAAGATCAAGACAGTTGTTGACAACTGTGTCAAAGTAAGTTTTGATTTGATCAAAATCACGTGACAACTGTCAGCAGTTATATATATGTGTTTAACTCAAAAATGTAAGTGTGCATTAATGCATTTTAAGTTGCGTGATGGAGATTATTTAGATAGTGAGTTTATGTAGTGATTATACTAGAGGGTAATTCTAAAAAATGTATCTGCTATATAATATTATAATAATTTCTAACTTATTCTAAAATACACTCAAGTTCAGAATATTATGAGGTTGTCATCCATTTTGAATTTTTTTTACAGTCAAAGGCACATGTATTACGCCTCATCAGTACGAAGTGCCTATGTAATTTGATACCTTGCTTTGGTGGAAATAAATCTCGTGTTCCTTCAAAGGAATAACAGGAACCTGTTATTCAGATTCCAACTGCTAATTTTCGTTGAGATTGGTGAAAGGAATCAGTTGATCATATTTTTCTTAATTGTACAGCAGCTCAAAACATTTGAAAACAGATTGCTAAATATAATCATTTTGTTACTTTGTATTTGTCGGTAGAATTATAGAAGACTTGCGGTTGTAAGATTGTCGCATTAATTAGAGAGGTACTAGACTTTATGGACGAAAGAAATATACAATGGATAATTTTATGTATATCTCTCAACAATTTAAAATTGCGTATTTTCCTCTTTATAATTTATAATATCATATTTACTTTTCTAAATTTTAAAAACTCACACATTTTTCAATTTTATTGTTTTTATTATTAAAACTCATTTCAAATTTAGAAAATATCCATTTTATTTTTTATTGAAAAAATAAAAATATGTAAACACTTTATGAAAAATGTCAGTCTTCTAATTGATTGGTTTCCAAGGATCTATAGTTTATTTCCCAACTTCTGATGCATACACGACGACATTTAGGTATATGCTTGTGTATACGTCAGAAGTAGAGAAATAACAATTTGCTTCGAAAACTGACCAATTAGAAAACTAGCAACTTACTTAAATAAATTCAGTTACATATTTTTATTTTTTAATAAAAGATAAAATAGGTACTTTATAAATTTAAAATGAATTTTAATAGAAAAAAAATGGGTAAATATGTGAGTTTTTTATATTTAGAATGATAAATATGATGATATTATAAATTTTTGAGGGAGACAATACGTAATTTAGAAGTTTTTGAGGATATAACTCACAAAAAAAAAATCTTTACCGAAAGGTAATACCGGTTACCGATACAACAGTTTGTAATAGATTTTTCTGTGTGAATGAAACAGGAGGATTTCTAATTCACTATTTGGGAAAAAAAAAAAAGATTGGAGTTTATTTAGTATCGAATTTCTTTTCTTTTTAACAATCTTCTCTGAAGTGTTGTTTGTCTGCAAATTCATTACATGAAAGATTATTATTTTTATTTTTTTGAATTATGAGTTGGGGTCTAGTCATCCAATACACTTTCAAACTCCTGTATTATATTACAGAGGAATATTTCACCACTTTATAGGTTTTGAATTCATAATTTCTCACATGAATGTGCCTCTATCACTAGAGCAAAGACAAGTTCTTTACATGAAAGATTATAATTAAGGGAGCAAAAAATTATTTTAATTAATATGGTGGTACGATTTATAGCAATAAATCTGGTGGTAAAGAAAAAAAAATATAGTGGTTCGATGGAATTCAAAATCAATAACACTTTCTCTAAACTTATCGCGTGTGAAGTTAATTAAATCCGAGATATGTCTTTAAATTGGAGGCAATATGATATAACTAAAGCCTGATGAAATTTAAATCCGAGATGTCTTTAATGACATGTTCAGCAACCATTTGCGTAAACAAATGCCCAACAGGCCTCTTATATAAAAGTAATCTGCTGACCAGGACAATTAATTTAACTGAAAAGTGGCTGAGGAAGTAAAATAAAAAAGAAGAAGAAAGGAATGGTCAATATCTGATCCCGATCACCTTTAACGAGGATTTAAAAAAAAAAAAAATGTAATGACCGAATTTGTAAGAAAATAGTGCAATTCTACAACTGGGATTGGTCAAAGCCACCTTTGATTCACGTATGAATATACTTAAAACTTCCTAAAATTGGAAGTCGTTAGTGCGATTATGGATAGATTGCTGAAAGCCACCTTCGTTTTATATTCAAATTCAGCTACATTGGAAAGATACAGTAATGCGTCAAGAATGACTAGAAAGTTAGGTCACGCCTCGTTTTTCTCTGAATAGCTCAAGTTCTTGGCACGATGCTATAGCATTTAAAAAATGAAATAAAATTTAAAAGACGGTTTTCATGAATACTTGAATTCTAACAAAAATACCGACTGCAAATGTATTTTACTCAGAAAATCAATGTTTTATTTTCTGATGAAGTAAAATTCTGCTTAAATATAAAAAAAAAAAAAATCGATGTCAAAGAAATAAAACATCGATTTTTATTTTTGTAAATTCTACAAGTAAAAAAATTGGTTTTATAATGCCGCAATCCATGAACTAAGTCTATGCATCAAATATTACAAGCATCTAATGTTTTTGTTATCCATATATAGATGTCTGGAAAAATGTTAGAAAAAACAATTAGAAATTAATATAGTTCACCAGTACACTTTGTTTTGCTCTTACGGCCTATATTTCTTTAATTGATCATGGGAAGAAATCAAAGTAGAAGACCACAATAATCAGTTTTAAGTTTTAAATTCAGACTTGTCAGCATTTGATATTCAAGAATGTAGGCTCTAAGCTATAAAAGTTGGTATGTGGCCAGCATGCATCTTTAATAAAATGATGCGGTTTCAAACTTGCTATAGAAAGTAGGTTATATGTATATCACCATCTTCATCAATAGTATTAGTATTGTTTCTTGCAATACAGTTATTGGATACTAGAAACAATAGTGGGGTTCCTTTTTAAGAGGAAAAAAAATAAAACAAAAACAAAAAGGGAGAAATGAAGATGAGTAATTCTTATAGTACATGCCACTAGCCGCCCAAAAAAAACAGGTTGGCCAGGTTCAACCCAAAGATAACTTTCTCTTTCAAGATAAAAGGAGTTTGAAATCAACTTGAACAATGCCTTGTATGTGAAAACAAAAGGACACTTTCAGGACTTTCGAAGAATTCCAACAGAACCTGCCTATTTTTATCACGGTTTATGTTAAAAATATCCTGGACGAATTGCCTCCAGTTATACAGTATTAACAGCAGAGTGACACAAATTAGAGAATCTCAAGAGCATTCCCATGCTGTAGTGTTATTTTCACAGAACTTGGTGCCAATGCTAAATAAGGCCTTTTTAAACACCAAATGAGCCCAATTAAAAAGGTTTTGAAAACCTAGTAATCTGACATGCCTGAACTCGAAACCAACTCAATGGTGAATTTGAGATGTTGCTGCCCAAAATTGACCCAAAACAACTCATGACCTGAGTGACACAATCAGGTATGAGTGTATGACCGAAAATTGAACCAGAACCCAAAAGCAGTCAAAACTAAAAGCAGCCTACCGAAATCCAGACTGACCATAATAGAATAAGAAATTCCAAATCAAACTTATAGTACCCAAAATGATACTAAACCCAATCATACTGGCCAGCCCAAATAGGCCTGCAATTCAGCTAATCCCAAACACTGACTGCAAACTACACAACGCAAAAAAGACCCAAAAACCTCAAATTGAACCAAGCCCAAAATGAACTCACACTGGAAATGACCAAGCCCAGTTGCCCACCCCTAGGTCTGGTTGTAGATGTACCATAGATGACACAAGGAACAGAAAAGCAGCAGTGACCAAGCAAAAATACTAGCATCCATTGAATTCTTAATTTGTAATCAATCTTGAGAGAATGAAACAAGGAATGAAATATAGTTTACCAGGAAATCAAGCTGATTTGCTCAGAAGTGTTTGGCACGCAAGGTGGAAGCAAACCTCTCAAGGCTAGATAGGTTCATACAATCAAGAAATCAACACACTTTTATTTACCAAAGAATATCACAGGATTGCAGATATTTACCCTTTTGCCAGTTTACAATAAAAGTACTAACAACATTCACTCTAACAAGTGGCTCAGTTAACATTTTGGCTTAAACTTTAATTAGAGTTAAATTAAGCCCCAATTCAGCTAATTAACCTAATGTAAACAGGAAAAAAAAAGTACTAAAAGGTACAGAACACCTCTGTCAGATATTGTGCTGGTAGGATCAATTTGGCATAAGAACCCTAACTGACATCGACCATAATTGATAAAAGTAAAAAAGGATATTTTGTCAGCATAAATTGGATGGTTTAGCATGAGCAGCTTGTTGTTACTGACGATAGCTCTTACAGGAAGCTCCTTTGCTTCCTCCTCTTTCTTTTTAAGCATACTGCTTATCTGAAAAAGGTATAGACTGGTCAGATCAGAATTATGGAAGACAGACGTTGTGTTGAATAGAAATCAATTCAATGTTTGCCATACATTCATTGCACGTATAAAAATTAAGCAGGCATTCCTAACAGTATTTTAGACATATATACATTTATAAGATAGGTAATTCTTCTTTACCTAGTCTTACCTCTACAACAAATTACATTGTTTTTCAACTCAAGAATATAGAGTACTTACATCTCCAAGTTCCTTTGAAATAGCTTCCGTCTTCTCCACATTTCCATTGTTTTCCAGAACAAGCACAGGGATTCTGAACTCTGCTGTGCCTAATATCGTCTGATTAGCACAATTTGGTGATTTCAGATTCTCCGTAATAGCTTCAACGCTTGCACTTCCAGTTACCTGAGAAGTCGAAAATAGTAGATGGAAAGTTTGAGATGTGAACTAAGCATTGATGGTTCGTACCAATAGACATCTATTTTTGGTTTGTGGGTAACATCTAATATGTGGAGCAATATTTAAGCTGACAGAGAGATGCAAAACATATCAAGGAAAATTGTATAGGCAAGCATTATTCTAGTATTATCTAATATTTGATCAACACTATTACCATTTCAGCCCCTGACTTGAGAGCAATTTCAGGTGATTTCCTGCATAACATAAGTTGTGTGTTCAAACATGTTTATGTCAATAAATCAGCCTTTATAGTGACAAAAGTACAACAACAGGATGAAAAAAAATAAGAAAGACCTTGATTCAAAAGGAGAGTTACAAGTGAGTTTCAAGGCAACCGTAGGACAATTTCTGCATAACAAAAAATGCATATATTTTATCATCTTTAAATAACAAGTAACAATATTTGCTTGGCAATTGAAAATGCTGGTGAAAATACCAACTCTTTCAAAAAAATAACAATAAGGAAAGAAAAATTATATTTAATTTAACTATAGGAAACAAACCTTGCTTCAGCTGGAGAGTTCGAAATACGCTTTAGTGGAATAAATGGATCTGGAATAGAATTCTAGACAAGAAAGCATAATAAACCCAGTGGAACTTAACTTAAATAAGTGGTCAGAAAATAATTTAACAGCAATTAATTGGAATGAGAACTTTAAATATTTTCCAATAAAATGCAGGTGGGCTCACAACATTTGGTAAATTTGCAGTTCTTTAGCTAAATCTAAATATAATAGCCTCGGTCAGACTGGTGAAGTAGCAGGAGCAGCTATATATCATGCAAATCATATCAGTAAACTAGGTCTAACTAGTGTTTACGGCATTTTATATAAACAGAAGAGAAAGGGCAAGGAAGATACCTCAACTGCCTTCCTTTTCAAAGGGGGGCTAAGCAATACATGTTTTCTTTTGGGAGCTGAGTTTGGTAGAAGAGGTGTTGGTAGTTGCGAGGGAGTCTTCATTATCTCTCTGGATTTTGAATCACTCTCCGGTGCTGCACTTGGGCTGATCTGGTTCATTTTAGTACGTCTACAGTGCAAAATGAAATAAAAAATAAATCAACTGAAAGGGAATGTTGAGTGTTAGTTGTAGGTGGTAACCACTCTCTTGTGTCCCTTCGTTCTCTTCCACACAAAACCTAATCAAAACCATAGTCAAGTGACCTTGGTATATATGTGGTAAAATGACTACCTGACTTGACAGAAACTCTCTGTCGAGGTTCTTTGTTAAAGTTTTACCCAACTTTCAACTTTGGTGAGCTGTGGGCAGTAGGCAAGGCAAACAAGTCAAAATTGTAACTGATAAATATTGCATGGTCAACCTACCTCTACTAGTACCAAGCTGGTATGGATCTGTACTGCTTTATCCATTGAAATTTCAGGGAAGTATTCATTATTGACTTGATAAGATAAATTTAAAAAAAGAAAGAAATTCATTTAAAATTAAACTGAAATTGAATCGCAAGGGCATATGATCTTAAGACATAAGCCATATCCGAAACCAAAAATTGATAAATTATACATTAAAAGAAGTGTCAATTGTATCATAAGGTATTAATAGAATATAGATGCTGTTGTGCTATGGCACTGTTGTAAATTCTAGAATAGGACCATAACTACTTCTGTTAGATTAGTTAGTGGCATATTAGTAAATAGTGATTGGCCTTTATATAGAGATACAGGCGCATCTTGTAATGTAAGAAAATCAGAAATGAAATAAAGATTTCTTCCTCAAATTTAAGCTTCTTTATATGGTATCAGAGCAATATGGAAATCGATCAAAATTCTAATCCCTCCCCTGCCTCTTCTGTCTCTAATGGCAATCAAGAACCATCTCTTGTTATGCTTACTCTCCCCATTTCTACCAAGCTAGATCGTGATAATTACCTCTCCTGGCAGTCTCAGATTGTACCTCTTCTTCATGCCTACGGCTTGTTTCGATTTCTTGAAGCAAGTTCTTCTCCTAGCTCGACGATCGTGACTTCCACCGGTCTTTCCCAAATTAATCCTGCTTACCTTCCATGGTACAAACAGGATCAGATGTTGCTAGGATGGCTGCGATCTTCTCTGACTCGGGAGATTCTTGCTCAGGTTGTGTCCGCTCAGACTTCCGCTGACCTATGGCAAACTTTGCAACGCTCGTTTTCTGCTACATCCCGTGCGCGGCTGTCTGAACTCCGCAGAACTCTTCAAAACACCACCAAAGGGGGATCTTCTTGCTTAGAGTACATCCAAAAGATTCGATCTGTCGCTGACGAGCTATCTTTCATCGGTGAGCCGATCTCCGACGAGGATCTTCAGATGTACATCCTTCAAGGATTAGGTCAGGAGTTTGATCCGTTTGTTGTCGCGGTCCAAACTTCCTCTCCTCGCTCGATCGCCGATCTCACCTCTCTTCTCTACAGCCATGAGGCCCTCTTACTATCTCGTTCTCGTCCTTCCTCGGACTCTCTTCCTTCTTCTCAGAATCCGATTGCACTTTACAACAGCAAGTCGGGTTCTAAACCCGGTAAGGGCGGGTTTCGCCAAAAAGGGGGTTTTCAACAATCTCAGCAGCGCAAAACCTATCAGCCCACTCCTTCTACACCTGCTACATCCAACTACAGGCCTAGTGGTCCGAGGCCTCCTTCTCGGCCCAATCCAGACAGAGACACCATCTGTCAAATCTGTTACAAGAAAGGCCATCAAGCCCGCAACTGTTGGTATCGATCTGATTTAGCAAATTTCCCAGAGATCACTCAGCCTCCATACCAGGCTCATTTGGCTCAGCCCTTTCAAGCAAACAGTGCTCAACCTGACTCTCTCTCCTCGGGTCCTGATTGGTATCTAGACTCGGGTGCGACTCATCACGTCACCAATGATTTGAACAACCTCTCCTCGTTCTTGCCTTATGAAGGACATGACAAGCTTCACATTGGGAATGGCGCGGGTATGAAAATTAGCCATATTGGCTCTTCTTCCTTATATTTTTCGAATTATACAATCTCTTTGCGTGATGTTTTATTTGTGCCTTCCTTTACGAAAAACCTTTTGAGCCTCTCTAAACTTCTCCAAGATAACTCTATTCTCATTGAGTTTCTTTCTAATGCTTGTATTATTAAGGACCTCCGCACTATGAAGGTTCTTCTTCAAGTCAAGCTTGATAGTGGACTCTACACTTTCCCTCCTCAAATCAAACCTCAAGCATTTTTTGGTGAAAAAGCTCCTATTGATATTTGGCATGCACGATTGGGACATCCCTCTTCTTCTACTACACACAAAATTTTACTTTCTTCTTCTCTCCCTTGTTCGACAAATAAAATGTCATTATGCCACAATTGTTTAGTGGCCAAGGCCCATCGATTGCCTTTTCTTCCTAGTACTTCTATTTCTTCTTTTCCTCTTGAGATTGTATATTCAGATGTATGGGGACCCGCACCAATAAAATCAAGAAACGGTGTTCGTTATTATATTGTGTTCATTGATGATTTTTCTCGTTATTCTTGGATATATTTTTTGCATTCTAAGGATGAGGTGTTGCATGTGTTCTTTTCTTTTAAAAGTCAAGTTGAGAATTTACTTCAACACAATTAAAATCCTACGAACGGATGGTGGGACCGAATATATGCCTATCACACGCTCCTTTCCATCTATCCTTCACCAAAAGACATGTCCATACACCCCTCAACAAAACGGAGTTTCCGAACGAAAACATCGACATGTGGTCGAACTTGCTCTAGCCACCATGGCTCATGCTTCCATTCCCGAACGCTTTTGGGACGATGTATTTGCTAGTATTGTTTACCTCATTAACCGGCAACCTCCCTCAAGTGACTCTTCCTCGCCATTCTTCAAGCTTTTCAACAAATCACCCGACTATCTCTTTCTCCGGGTTTTGGGTTGCTTGTGCTTTCCGTACACACGACCTTATAATGCACACAAGCTTCAACCTCGTTCTAAACCTTGTGTTTTTCTTGGTTATTCATTTTCTCAAAAAGGTTATAAGTGTTTTCATATTGAGACTAATCAATTATTTGTGTCTAGACATGTGATTTTTGATGAAACACAGTTTCCGTTCAAGAATAACAGTTCTGTAGCGGGTTCAGCTTCTCATTCTATGTCACAGCTAACTTCTTGGCTGCCTCTGTTGCCTCCCACTGCTAGTCACAACATTTCGCAGCACACTGGCCACTCTGGACCTGCCGCATCAGATCCGTTGCTCCCCACTCCATCTGTCCAGCCAACATCTGAGGCGTTTCAGCCTTCATCCGACCCTTCTCTCATGTTGTCGGGTCCTTCTAAAGCTGGACCGGATCCTCTCTCTGCTACTACTCCTGCGCTATCTCTCATGATTGGCTCCATCCCTGTTTCGGGTCCTTCTCAAGTTGGAGCGGATCCTGGTGCTCCCCTTTTCACATACCACAGAAGGCCTAAACCCAAACCCATCCTTCCTTCCACTCCTGCAGCAGATCCCGCCCCCATTCAAAATCTCCCTTCGCGCCCCACAACAGAACAGGTGTGTTCTCGGTCAGCTACCACTTCTGAGCCGGTTACAACTCCTGCCTCCTCTCATATTCCTCACCATACACTCTCCAGTTCAGTTCATCCCATGATTACAAGAAGTCGGGCTCGCCCTCCAGTGGCACTTGTAGCCGACAGCTTTCTCCATACTGAACCGAAAACATTTAACCAAGCTAAAAACCATCCACATTGGGTTGAGGCCATGAATAAAGAACATGCCGCTCTTCTTGCCAATCATACCTGGGTCCTTGTACCTCCATCTTCTGACCAAAATGTGGTTGGTTGTAAGTGGGTTTTTAAGATCAAACGGCGTGCGGATGGGTCCCTTGAGCGGTACAAGGCGCGTCTCGTTGCCAAAGGGTTTCACCAAGAAGAGGGGGTAGATTTCTTTGACACATTTAGCCCGGTGGTTCGCCCGACTACCATTCGACTCGTGCTCTCTATTGCTATCTCTTTTGGTTGGGACATTCGGCAACTTGATGTACAAAACGCGTTTCTTCATGGTGACTTACAAGAAACGGTTTTCATGCAACAACCGCCGGGTTTCATTGATTCGGCCAAACCCGATCACGTGTGCCGTCTTTCTAAAGCTATCTATGGCCTCAAGCAAAGTCCTCGGGCTTGGTTCAATGTTCTAAGCAAAGCACTAATTCTTCAAGGTTTCAAAGCTTCTCGATATGACCCTTCCCTTTTTGTGCTTTCTTCTCATGGGAATATTATTTTTGTTCTCATTTATGTTGATGATATTATTGTGACCGGGTCAAGCATTTCCCATATCAAAAACCTTGTCATGTCTCTCCAACAAAAATTTGCTCTCAAGGATCTTGGACCCATCCACTACTTCCTTGGCATTGAAGTTCATAGAACTTCCAGTGGCTTACATCTATCACAATCTAAATACCTCAAAGAGGTTCTTTCCAGAGCCAATATGTCCCATGCAAATTCTCTCCCTTCTCCTATGGTTCCTAACACATCCCTATCTCGCTTTGATGGTGATCCATGTGATGACCCGCATCTTTACCGATCCATTGTCGGGGCTCTTCAATACGCCACCCTCACACGTCCCGACATTGCATTCTCGGTCAACAAGGTCTCACAATTCATGCAATCTCCCTCAACCTCTCACTGGGCAGCCGTCAAAAGGATCCTTCGATACCTCAACGGCACTCTCTCTCATGGGATTGTTCTTAAACCGGCTTCGTCTCTCACTCTCCACGCTTATAGCGATGCGGATTGGGCCGGTTCTCTTGACGATCGGAAATCTACCACAGGCTTTTGTGTGTTTCTAGGCCCTAATCTCATTTCATGGGGTTCTAAGAAACAACCTACAGTGGCGCGATCCAGTACTGAAGCCGAGTACAAGGCTCTTGCTATCACTAGTTCGGAGGTCATGTGGCTACAGTATATTCTTGCCGAGCTTCATGTGCCTCTTCCTGCTGTCCCTTCGTTATGGTGTGACAATATTGGGGCTTCATTTTTAGCTTCCAATCCGATGGTCAATGCCCGCACAAAGCATGTGGAGGTGGATTATCATTTCGTTCGAGAAAGGGTTGCCAACAAGTCACTCCAGCTTCGCTTTATCTCCTCCAAAGACCAAATCGCTGACATCTTTACAAAGCCATTGTCTTCACCTCGATTTTCTTTTCTTTCTACCAAACTTACAGTCTGTACATCGGATTGAGGGGGGAGTAATAGAATATAGATGCTGTTGTGCTATGGCACTGTTGTAAATTCTAGAATAGGACCATAACTACTTCTGTTAGATTAGTTAGTGGCATATTAGTAAATAGTGATTGGCCTTTATATAGAGATACAGGCGCATCTTGTAAAGTAAGAAAATCAGAAATGAAATAAAGATTTCTTCCTCAAATTTAAGCTTCTTTATAGGTATAAATTACCTTAATGTTTTGTTCCCAATCTCAGGTTTGTCATTGCCGACGACAACATATGCCCTTATTTTTGAATCTTTCTCTGTTTCAGTAATCAAACTGCTCTTTGCATGAGTATCATTTATATTTGACTGCCTGAATTTCAGCAAACAAATTAATACGGAAGTGCTTAGGAAAACTAGATAGTCAAGTTTCAATACAACAAAAATTTGCTAGGTAATGAAATGCTTTTTTTTTTTTCTTCTCTGATGGTTTATTTCATTTAACTCCGGTTGGGGTTTCATTTCTAGCCTTTTAGTCCCAACTTGTTTGGGACTAAAAGACTTTGCTGTTGTTGTTGTTGATGATGGTTTATTCCATGTAAGCTTGGGTTCTTAAGTGAGCTTTGTTAAAAGAAACAAGGGTTTAATGCTAAGTGCCCACTACCAGATGAATCCCCAGTAAGAACAATTAAAAGCAATAGTCAGATAAATTTAGATTCAACTACACTTGGTAACCCTACCTTTCCGTATCTTTGGAATCAGAATTCAGTAATTCAGTTCTCATGTTGGAATCAGCAGGTTGTTCTGAGGTCAAAGCAGAATTAGGCTGAGCCTTATATAGGAGCGAAGAAATTGCTTTTTCTTGACTTGCACTCAAACTCAACTTGAGATTCCTGAATCTCAGCAATCATATAGGGCAAAAGATGTCAGTGAATAAAAAAGATGTTGTTATAGTTTTTAATTGACATATTATTTAATTTTTAATTACAAGCAAAATCCTAATTCTCCAAACTATGAAGAAATCCACCAACTATCAAAATTTTCTCTTATTTTAAGTTGAGTTTGTGCTTTGTTCCATTTTACTGCTGAACTAGGTTAAAGAGGCTCAAACATAAGGATTGCTATTGAACTTAAGAATTCAATATATAAAACCAACATAGGCTGTTAGCTACATAATTATTGAGACCAACCTTTGTGTTGCCGAAGTGGTAGCTGTTGAATATAAACCATTTTCTACCCCAACTGAATTCCTTCCAGATTCAATCTGAGCAGATAGAGTTGTTGAATCCTTATTTTTGCTCAGTCCACTATCTGACGAGCAGGCCCCACTGACATTATCCCTGCTGTTACTTGAAGTAACAGGGCTGGCACTCCTCATCTCCATAGATTGTGCACTGCTATCTGTCTTGTTGTCAGAGTTGCCCTTACTACCACATATGGATGGCACACTAAATCGTCTCCTGGTCAATCGATCTGGTCCATTGGATAAGTCACAGGATGGCAGTTTTGAGGTGCGTTCTTCAGTTGATGGAGGCCTTGAAGAGGATGAGATGGTCTCTGGTTTTGATGGCGCCTTGGCTGAGTCTATTTTGGGGATATCCATTTTTTCAGTAGATAACTCTCCCTTCTCAGTTTTGTTGGGACCAAATTCAGCAGTACTTTGTGTACGTTGCGAGTCTAGATCAAACTTGCCCAGGCTTGAAAAAAAAATATTAAACAAATTATTTTTTAGTTCAACTCAAGTAAACAATAAGCATGGCTGAAGAAAAGTAGTTTATTGGTTTAAGCATACATTACACGTAACCATCAACCCAGCCTGAACAAATTCCATTAAGCAGATCAACTAAGCAAGAAATTAAACAATTAATAGAAGCAAAAAGAATTTGTTGAAGTCAAGAAGCAGATACATTATACCATGGTAGATGGAAACAAAATTGCATGTTTGGCTTAAGGAACTAAAGTGAGACTCAACTAGACTCAATTAAAAGAGAAAAACTAACAACAAAAATAATGCAGGCACCAATCATCAAACTGAGCAGGTTTAGCATAAAGACAATAATAAATAAAACACAAATGTTAAAATATGACTTGGTAGTAGCTTACTCATCGAAGTCAAATGAGAAGGAAAAGGATTCTGTCTTTTTATCCTTTCCATGTGAGGAATCTTTTAAAGGCTTCTCGGTGGAAGTCTTAGTAGTTTTCTTCTTGATTGGGTTAGAGATATCTAAATCAGACATGTCCATATTGAAAGACGGTATTTTGTCAAAATCAGCATCCAAATCAAAGTCATCCCTGCATATCCATAATGTCAGAGTAAAACATAGATCCTGTGTGATATGTGACAAAGATTGAAATCACACTGAGATCCGATTAAATTGCCCATGTAGCACAGGTGAAGTAATACATATTATTGCCACAGAATAATGGATCAAAGAAAATCTAGGCTGCTGATAAAGGAACGATTATGGGCAATACAATGAAAATCTATTGGTACCAGACTGGACCTTTTTTTTGTAATCCTAGGATACCAGTTATAACTGGCAACTTTCTTAGTGTGTTAGTAGTTCCTGGAAACACCAAAAAGAAACCTAAAAAGGGAAATTAGAGTACAAATAAGCACAAGACACTTAAAGTTCAAACAGATAGAAAAAATAAAATCGCTGTATTATGCATGTTGTTCATGCATGTGAAGCAGCAAACAAGTAATTTAATTGATTAGGAATCACAGTTTTGAGAAAAGAAGTTTCATGTAGAACATATTCTCACAGTTTGCCAAAGTTGAATTTTTTGCCTTTCCCTTTCCCTTCACTTTTTTCGATATCAAAATCAATCGCATCATTCCCAAACTTCGTCGATTTCCAAGAAGTGAGAAAATCTTTCCCAAAATCATCATCTGTTCAATATGAAATTTACAATTGTTCAATAATTTTTTTTTATAGAAGAATCTAAGGTACGTAGGTGTAAAATTCGGAACAATTTAACAAACCAGAACGAATGGGATTTTAGCTGTCAGTCTGAATTAAAATCCTTACCAAGAGAAGTACTTGTTGCCTTTTTGCTCGAATTTGGCGCAGTTTCTTTCTGTGGTTCTTCCATGGTTTCAGACAAAAATTTAATCTAGTTCATCCAATGGAAAACAAAAGATAGGACAAAATTCAGAATTTTAAAATAACTGCAGGATTTTTTACTCTTTAGAAAGTTCAGCTTAAAAGGGCTCAACTTATTTAGATAGAACAAATATATAATAAAATCACTGGTAAGTACTAATAACTACGTTTAGTTAGCTCTTGAATAGAGCCATTGTATGTTATCAACAGAGCTCTTGCTCATAATATGTCCCTTCTTATTTTTAATCCTTTTGTAAACTTATTTTCTTTATCAATGTGTATCATTTCTCTAACAACTTCGCTGAGTAAAGAGTATACTAAATCTCCGCTTTCAATTTTTAGTTCTTGGATTAGACAAACACCACGCATAGTTGTGAAAATAGTAATATCAGGAGCTAAGAGATTCTGAAAAGAATAAATCAAATTTCAAACAATAACTCTATGGAGCTGAAATCAAATCGGAACTGAACGTATCACAGGGATTTGCTCCAGATCTAGTTCAGACAAGAAATCAAATCTTGTAACGTTACATGTCAAGTACTTATTAGATGATCAAATAGTGAAGGATTTGAAATAATTCAATAATATAAGCTAATTTATATATAAATCTAAAGCGGATCAATAAACAAAATCACAAAATCTACAAGTAGACGGGGACTCGTGGAAAAAACTGAATACAAAAAATAGAAGATATATATAAATCACAAAAAGCAGGAATACACCAAAATAATAATGTAGTTGATAATCCGAAACAATGACAGCGAGAGGGGATGCCCCCGCCTCCCCCATTGTTTGATTGTTTGTCTGTTAAGTACCTTACTGAAAATTAGAACCTTCTACCATAGCAAGCAATAGTCCATTTGTGCTACCATTGTGTGGAAAAGCTATCGCAGCACACAACCCGACTATAAGCGAAAAAAAGAAAAAGAAAAAAACATTGGAAGATGCTCACCGTTTGAGTTACGCCGATTCTTCCTTTAGTTTGTTTGCGACAGATTGATTCTTCGGGTTTGATTCATCAAAGGTGATATGGCTGATGATCGGAAGAGAGATTCGGGGGTAGCGGGAAGTAGGTTTCGCTGATGATCGAAAATCAGCTGATTAATCGTGTTTTGTTGCAAATTTTAGACAGAAGTGAAGGCGTACAGCACGGAACTGAAATTTGATTCCCTCGGGGTGCGAGAATTCAAATCACCTGAGGTAACAGAATATTTGAGTTTAAATCCGGACTGTGCGATTTGCTTATGCACGAATATTAAAGAAGCATGCATTTCATCTCGGATCGGATTGATCCAGATTCTGATCGGACGGTCCGGAACGAAACTCAAGTATTCTGTTACCTCACACGACATCGATTCGGGGGTGCGAACCGCGAGGCGCGAAGGAGGGAAACAGATTTGGCGGAGAACCTTACAATATGAAAGGGAGTGAGGCTATGGTGCTATGCATAGCACCAATGGCTAGTGTACTACGGCTCGATATGATACTTTTTAAAATCCTAACGGTCAATTCGACCGTTCAATGTGATATTCATATGAATATGTACTTGCAAACTAAATTTTATATTTTGTCGAATTTTTTTACTATTTTTTTAGATAGGTAGAAAAATCAGTGTTTTTTGAAAATTCTGGACCATCAAAATTCTACCTATCTGAAAAAATAATAAAAAAATTCAAAAAAATATAAAATTTTGTTTGCAAGTACATATTCATATGGTTATCACATTGAACGGTTGGATCGACCGTTAGGATTTTAAAAAGTACCATATTGAGCCGTAGTACACTAGTCATCCGTGCTATGCATAGCACCATAGCCTCACTCATATGAAAGGACTGAAATATCCTCGTCATTGAAACCATACTTTTTAGTTTACTTACAAAATATACGTAGTTATTTTGAAAATCTTAATAATGGTTTTTACAAAAATAAAATAAATTTATTTGTATATTATTGAACATATAGATAGCCTAATAATTAAATTGTTTGATAACACATGACATCAAGCATTATTTATTTTGAACCATTAATATTTGAGGTTCATTGATGTAGGGTGAAATATAAATTAAAACTTATTATTTTACAGACATGACGTGTAATAATATATAGCGCAGGTTAAAAGTATCTATTGGTTTCGTATTCCAATCATGTCACACATCATTATCTCTATTTTGAAAGCCTAAACAGTCAATATGAACCGCTCAACATGATTTTGATTTTAAAATGTGCTTGGAGACTAAATTTATAATTTTTTAAATTTTATTACTAATTTTTTAAATAGATACAAAATCATTGTTATTCAGAAGATTTTGACCATCCAAATACATTAATTTTGTACCAATCTGGAAAAGATAGCAAAATTTAAAAAATATATATATATATTTTGGTCTTTAAATATATTTTTAATATAAATATTACGTTGAGTATGAAAATAGAGATAAAAATGTAAAGCATGATTAGAGAACGAAAAACAATGGAACATATTTTCTCCTACAATATCTCTGAGATATTATGGAATCATGAAATCAAGTTAAACTTTTACATATTAAATTTTAAACTTAAACTTTATTTTTTTTTAATTATGAAATCAAGTTCTTGTCCGCTATATAAGGTTAGGCGTAGATGGTAATTGTTCCAAGTTCCGATCATTTTTTTTCTCTAGTGTTAAATTATAGAGCTACTATAATGAGTACATCTACGGAAACAAATCTGCTGTTATTTCAATGGAATAACAGGAACCTGTTATTCCTATCCTAATCGTTCAAAAAAATTTATACGCGAATTTTAAGGTACGTTTGGATCATTTATGAATAGAGTTAATCCAAAGTTAGCTCCACTATACTTAAACCTTGGTAATCCAAACACAAATTATGGCATGTTTGTTGCAAATTAAGAAAAACTATTGTTTGTCTTATTATAATAGCCAAATCTCATAACCCTTAGGAATAGCCTATTCTAATAAGACAAAAATGTTTGAATTCTCTATTCTAGTTATTCTAATCCAATCAAATACCGAATAGGCTATTCCGAATAGCCTAACCCTAAAAATAGCATATTCTCAACCCAACCAGACATACTCTTAGGACATGTTTGGTTGCAAAATAAGAATAGTTAGAATAGCCAAATCAAGAATAGTTATTGTTTGTCTTATTAGAATAGCCAAATCTCAAAACCCTTAGGAATAACATATTCTAATAAGACAAAAAGTTTGAATTTTCTATTCTAGCTATTATAAACAAACCAAACACCGAATAAGCTATTCTCAATAACCTAACCTAAAAAATAGCCTGTTCTCAACTCAACCAAACATACCCTAATAAATTGGGTAAGCTTTATAATAGCTATATGTTGCAATATTGGAATAGCTAGAATAGCAAAATTGGTGTTTGTCTTATTAGAATAGCTTGTTCCAACTTTTTGTGAGAATACCTTGTTCTAATAAAACAAACAAGTTTTTCCCTATTCTAACCCAACCAAACACCGAATAACTTGTTCTAAAAAAAAGCCTATTCTCATTGCAACTGATGGTGAGTTAGCAATAATAAAGCTAGTGGGGTTTTAGTGATATTAATAAAATATTTGATTCCTTTCAAGTTTTAATATTAAATTAGTATTAAATAAAATATTTGATTAATATTCAATAAATATAATATTAGATTAGATTAGTATTAAATAAAATATTAGTTTAAATATTAAATGTAATATAATATTAATTTAAAAATATAAATTAGTATTAAATAAATATAATATCATATTAGATTAATATTAAATAAAATGTTATATTAAATATCATATTGTAGTCATTTAAATATTATTTGTAATATAATGGAAGTTTAAACATTAGATTAGTATTAAATAAATATAATATCATATTAGATTAGTATTGAATAAAATATTAGTTTAAATATATATTAAATGTAATATAATATTAATTTAAAATATAAATTAGTATTAAATAAATATAATATCAAATTAGATTAATATTAAATAAAATGTTAGATTAAATATCATATTGTAGTCATTTAAATATTAAACTAATAAATATTAGTTTAAATATTAGATTAGTATTAAATAAATGTAATATTAGATTAAATTAGTCTCAAATAAAATATTAGTTTAAATATTAAATGTAATATAATATTAATTTAAATATTAGATTAGTATTAAATAAATATAATATCAAATTAGATTAATATTAAATATAATGTTAGATTAAATATAATATAATATTAATTTAAATTTTTTATGTAATATAATATTAGTGTAAATATTAAGTGTCGAATGTAATATAACATTAGTTAAATATTATGTTAGTATTAAATAAATATAATATCATATTAGATTAGTATTAAATAAAATAATTAAATATAATAATATTAAATTGAATATAATGTAATATTACTTTAAATATTAGATTAGTTTAATTATTATTTATTCATTGCCTCCATCGTTATTTCAAATATACAATCTAAACGATATTTTTACTAATCCGAATAGTTCAAAGTTAGTGCTATTTTCAAACCACTCAGATTAGTATTATTCTCAACCACTAATTTAAAAATCACTATTCTTGTACTAATTATTGTATGATCCAAACGTACTCTTAATAAAAAAGGTTTTTCATACACGAATCTTAACGAAAAACAATGATTGGAATCGGAATAACAGGTTCCTCTTATTCCTTTTGGACTAACGGCAGATTTATTTCCGTACATCTACAAGAGACTCGCCGATAAGAAAACTCAACATTTTTCTGATTTTCTCACAATTTCTATAGAATAATATTCTGTTACACAGATCATGTAGACCAATGTGTAACAAGTTGGTAGCAGAGGAAAGATGAGTTATATTCATAGTGACAAATGAATTATTCAGGTTCGGTTCGGCAATATCAAAAATTTATGATTTTAAAATAATTCAGGTATAATTTGATAATGATTCAGAATTATTTTAAAAGTTAATATTTTTTTTTGGGTATAATACTTTTTTATTTTAGAAAATTAATATTTTTTTTTGTGGGTTTTAGTATTTTTTTTAGAGAAAATCCGTAGGTATTTCGTATTTAATATAAAAGTCTAACCGTTATATGTAGGGGTGAAAACAGTATGGATAATATCTGATCCGTATTCAAAAAATTAGATGTGGATATCCGATATCTAAATATATATGGATACTGATACGGTTTTACGTTTCAATTATCCGTATCCGAATAGTAAATATATAACATATATTTTAGTATATATTATGAAAAAATTATGTTATGCACCATTATAATTAGATAAATATTATGAACTTTAGTATTTTTAATTTTTTATATTATTTTAATAAATATCAAATCCGATCCGTATCTGAATCTTTCTGATATTTGTTCCGCATCCGCATCCGAAAAATGAAAAAAAGAATATAAATATGGTTTTACCACTGTCCGCTTCGTTTTCATCCCAAGTTATATGAGATAAATGTAAAAGATATCACTAAGAAACTTTAAAGTAAAAGAAATTAAAAAACTAAATCTAATAAACAGTCCGTTCTTCTCCTAATGTAATAAGTGAGACTCTCAGGGACTTCTTGGTAAAAAAGTTCTTTCCTCTTTTTCTAACCGCTCCTTCCCCAAAATCATTAGACGCAGGAAAGCCCCATTTCCATCTCCTTACTTTCTTCTTTATGATAAGCTTAATTAGATGGGAAAGAACTTAGAATTAATTGTGTCTATTCTCCACCTCCAGGCGCGCTCCTCCGCCCAATTTTCTTGTCCAATTAGATAACATGAAGAATCGAGTCAATCAAGGAGGACAAAGGAAGAAATAACAGAAGAAAATAGCGCGAATTAAATGCGTATTATTTATATATAATTCACGCATTAAACAAATAATATACAAACTACTGAATTATACACCGATTCATTCACTGGATATCAAAATCCAAATAAAACGCGAATAATTCGCGAATCATGTTACTACTTATATTTAGTCTCAGTTTGCTTTTTCAACTAACGCATGCAACACGGGATCTAATATGAGGATGGAGAAGTCCATTGCGTGGTCGCCACATGCCTCTGTGGGACCCATACGCATTTTGCGGCCTAATCAGTTATTGCCACGCCACTGACTTCATTTTGTTCTCTTCGCCAGAGATTTGGACATTTTTTCAAAAAATTTTCCTTTTTTTTTAATAAGGTAGAAAATCACTTGATCATATTCTGGACCATCCAAAAAAAAATGATTTTTTTCTACCTATCTAAAAGATAATAAAAAAATTTGAAAAAATGTAAAATTTGGTTTGCAGGTACATATTCATTTTATAATCATATTGAACGGTTCGGATCGACCGTTAGGATTTTGAAAACTCAAATATTGAGCCGTAGCACAGACCAATCCGTGCTATGCATAAGACCGTAGCCTCACTCATTCTGAAAAGGTTAAATACTTAAAATGTTTCGGAAATTTTCAGTAGGCCCTTAAAACTATTTAATTTGCACCTAGCCCCGGATTATTATTATTTATATACTTTAAATGTGTATTCTCTCTAGGCATATATCACTTTGGAGTTTTTTTTTTATTAAAATGCTAATCAAAGTTTGCAAAGAAAGTGAGTCCAACATTAAATATATTTTGCAAATATTGCGATAATTGTTTACTTTTTTGTGAATTGAGACTCAAATTATATAAAATTGTATTGAAATTAATACGTGTGTGTATGTATTGTATATGTCACAATATTAGAAAACATAACATAATTGGTGTTAGTCGCATTTTGATATTGATTGTTATATAAAATACATAATGTAGATTGTATATATTTTTCAGAGATTATAATTATAAAATAGTAAAAGTATCTGCAATTGTTTGCTTGGAAAAATTCTTCTAATGCATTGTTTCAGTCATGAACTTTTTTTGTGACATAGTTCTCTATATTTATTTATTAATAACATAATGTATCCATATATATTCTATTTGATGTTAATTATATTATCTAGAAAAAAAGGACGGTTATAAATCTCTATTTGTTTCTCAAAGACTTTGCATTCAATTAATTATTTCACCACTAAGTATAAAATATACGAGTCATTATATACATTTTTTGCTTTTTACATATTTAAAATTTCTATATTGACAATGAGGAGGGTTCAAATGCCTCCATTTTTTGTGCCTCCACCATGCCTCCATTTTTAAAAACTTTAATAACTCAAAATTTAAAACTTAAAAGTCAAAATAAAACCGTTGGATATGATCTACATCATTTTATCTATGTGCTCATAAAAAATTATCACATTTTGATTTTGTTTTTATGTGAATCAATAAGTTGAAAAATCAACGTCTAGAAATTATCCACATTAGTACATTTTTTTCCAAGCTCTTGATGATAACCAAAACAAAATTGAAATGTCATAATTTTTTACACATATATAGATAAAATGATGTAGATTATATCCAACGGTTTTATTTTGACTTTTAAGTTTTAAATTTTGAGTTATTAAAGTTTTTAAAAATGGAGACATGGTGGAGGCATGAAAAATGGAGGCATTTGAACCCTCCTCATTAACAATATACATTTCTAGCCATGTAATATTGACTGATCGATTTACAAAGAAAATAATACACATTATTGTGTAAGTGCATATGTTATTTTTAGATGGAGGTGAAGTGAAGGGTACAGGACGGAACTGATTTAAGTACGTAAAGAGCATCTCCATTGGTAAAATTGATATGCAATTGCAAACTGCTGTAAACAGCTGTCAAAAGAAACAATTGAAATTATAGGAATTTCAATTTCACTACTGCTCCATCGCTGAAATCAGTTTGAAATTGTCAAACTGCCGCATCAGCGATATCACCTCATTTTTTTTATTCGTGACCTCTTCTTCTCCTTCAATTTCACTAATTTTTTTTTTCCGATATCTCCATCACCCTTTCCCCTGACCTCCACTCATTTGTTATTTCGCCTGTCTCCATTCATCTCCCTTATTCTCCGTCAAATTACGCTGATTTCCTTTTTGTTTCTTCTTCCGATATCTCCATCACTTTTTCTATTTCGAACAATAATATTCTACCAAAAATAAAATACGCGACGTTCTAAATAGACCATGCAACATGCGGATTAACCTGCTAATAAGAATAAATCAATAACATTTCTTCATCATCCTCGTGTTAAATGACAAATGTCAAAATTTCTTTGACTGCTAAGTCTAAAAACAGATAATACACAAACTCCTCGCTAATGAAAGAAACATCCCTACCTTTGAAGGTCATGAACCACCTTCAGATTATTTAAAGAACTGATTGATTTTACCAGGGGGAGAAATAAAATATCCAAACAGTAAAGGGAATAAATCTACAAAATCCCCATGTAAACTTAGCTCCTCGTGTAAATATAAATAATGAGTAGAGAGCTCCTTAGTCACTCATGACCTCGCTAGAATCGGAGTACTGGAGACATCTATGACATTTCCAGGCTCCTCTTAATCCAGTTTCCATGGCATCTTCAGAAGCCTCATCTTCCTCGTCAGAATCCTTCTCCTCATAAATTACTGGTGGGACTCATCTTCATCAATCTAGAATAAATTGAACACCATCATATGATCTCAATTAGTACATAATTAAACAAGGAATAGACAAAAAAAAGGAGTAGAAAATTATTCTAAATTTAATAATGCAGAAGCATACCCCACTAAAATGATAATCTATACAAGTAGATAACTTCAGTGCTGAACCAAATGTCGAGACTCTTGAATCTATAAGATACAGAACAAATAAAATAAGCAAAACATGATAAAATTTGCTACATGTTTTCAAAATATTATATAAAAAGTTCAAGTCTTTCTTTAATTTCTACAAGAACTACGTAATCCACATCAGATTAATAGTTTAGAAAGGAATATGACATCTTAAATCTTAAATTCAAATTACGCTGAACCCACCAGTACTTCACCAGAATACAATGTCTACAAATTTTCTATTTTCTTGTTTTCTTAAGACAATTGTACCAGTATTTAAATTTGTTTGCTGTTAGGTTTCTCTTGCATGTACCAGTATACCAGTTTTGCTTGTTTCTTAGGAAAATTGTAACACTACTGAACTTCTATCTCATTAATCAATGCTTATGGGCTTTCAATTAAAAAAACATTTTATGTGGCAATTGCATAAGAAATTAGCAAAAGAGGATGATCAAGAGCTATTACATGATGATTTTGTAACAACAATGGAGCGATGGAGCGATGGTCTCTCGCGATTTAATTGGCTCTTTTCCGCTAGCAATTCGATTTGCAATTGACGATGAAAGCTTTCATATTTTGAAAGCTTTCAAAATATGAAAGGACTCCGCAACGGTGAAAGGAGAAATGAAATTGCCACGTAGCGCCAGCGTGGACTTTGCAATTCGATTTGAAAGGCGTTGGAGATGCTCCTACTGTCTATTATGAAATTTGATTCCCTCAGGCTTTGAAGGAGGGAAAAAGATTTGGCTGAAAATCTTGTCATGTGAAAGAACTAAAATGTCCTTGATACGTCCTTGAAAGAACATTGAAACCGTATGAAATTTGATTTCTCATTCATCAAAAAAGAAAAAAGAAAAAAATTGATCTCACTCTTTTCTCCGAACCTATTCCACGCAAGGAACTTCTGTAAAACAATATGCATAGATTAATGTGTAATGAGTTAGTTAACGACGAAAGATGGGTTAGATTTACTCTTATTTCACATTTTCAACAAAGTCATGCGACACGTGATCTAACCGGAGGCGAAAAGTCCAGTGCCCACTGAAATTCGTATCCTCTGAGATATCTCAAACTTTATGTGACTTTATGGAAAATCGCAACCATTCAAATAAGTTCTACACGAATCTCGAAGCACAAATAATACTGGCCCCCGCGCTATCCCCAAATAGGCACCGGACACGTCGGTCACGCAAAAGTTGAGATATCTTAGAGGATACGAACTCTGTCCACTGCCCACTCGGATCGCCACGAGTGCGTATCCTCTGAGATATCTCAACTTTTGCGTAACCGACGTGTACGATGCCTATTCGGGGATAGCGTAGGGGCCAGTAATATTTGTGCTTTGAGATTTGTGTATAACACATTTAAACGGTTGAGATATTATGAAAAAACACTCAAAGTTTGATATATCTCAGAGGATGCGAATCTGATCGCCACACCCCTCTATTGGATTCGATCCGTCCTTGTTTGTGTAAACTTTCATGTTAAAACTTGATATTACATATTAGCTCATTTCTCATTCACGCAAAAGGAAACAGAGTTTACGCCGCAAATTATTTTACGTGCAGCATCTGAAAAGATTTGAAGTTGCAAAAAGTTTCATTGAGCCCTCAAACAGTCAAACTACGAGTAGAACTAGGGTGCTCCTAAGCTCACCAAGCCCTCCGTGAGCACGACTCTAAAACCTATCGAATTGACTTCAAACGACATTTTCAAACAGTTAGATGTTCAATCTATATTAAAATGTGCTTGGAGACCAAATTTTACATTTTTTGGAATTTTTTTACTATTTATTAAGATGGTTTGAAAATCGCTGTTTTCCAATGGTGCAGAATTTTAATAAAAACAGCGATTTTCAAACCATCTTAATAAATAGTAAAAAAATTCCAAAAAATGTAAAATTTGGTCTCCAAGCACATTTTAATATAGATTGAACATCTAACGGTTTGAAAATGTCGTTTGAAGTCAATTCGATAGGTTTTCGAGTCGTGCTCACGGAAGGGCTTGGTGAGCTTAGGAGCACCCTAGTTCTACTCGTCAAACTACATAAATTGTAAAATTTTATGTCGGATGAATATCTCTATACTTAAAATGTGTATTCTCTCTAGGCATATATCGGTTTGGATTTTTTTTTCTTTCTCGAAATGCTAATCCCAGTTTTGCAAACATAATGTCCAACATTGATTATGTTTTGCAACCATTTCGATATTTGTTTACCTTTTTAGTTATTTGAAAATCAAATTAATAATCGTGTTGAAATTAATGTGCATATGTATGTATTCTTATTTATAGTACTTAATTATATATATAAAAAATAAAAAAAATTCCGGTGTGCCTATACAAACTTTCAAAATAGCTAATTTACTTATGAAAATACCATAATATCCAATATCTCCCGTAAAAATTTAACATTATTTCTTATATCCGTTTAAATATTTAACTTTTTAAAATTATTTTAAGCAAATAAATTGAGCAATATGTCTGTCCTTTAATTCCGAATTTTGTGTCTAAAAAACTGAAAACTATTGAACCAAATCAATAACAAAATCTAAATTTTGGTGCGCGGACTGAGACACGTGAGTGGTAGAAATGAAAAATAATGAGTCTAGAATAGTATTGATTTAATTTGAATTTCTTAGGTAGGGTGGTAACTAAAAAAAGTTTCGGCCGACAACAAATATCATACAATCTATACATGTTGTATAACATAATCACACGAATATTAAGTGTTAGAATCGTACAAGAACCGCACTGACAAACCTGCAAGTAAGATTTTACATTTATATTTTCCTAAAATTGAAGCACTATAATTTTCTGATCTAATTATTGATCAGCCCAAGAATCCGATGCGACTTTAATTTTTTTTCCTTGGTACTGCTTTTATGAGTCAAATGGGTCCCACCAATGAAGATTACATCATATTTTTTTTTATGATGTAATCTTCATTATCTTGTAAATTTGTAGAGTTTTTTTTGTTATATCTAATATCTCGTATTTTTCGAAAAGTTTATATTATATTTTAATTTTTAAATGTTAGGTAAGACTATAGATACTTAATTTTTTAAGTAGTTTTACAGCCAATTGAATGCCTCCGTCTCATACCAATTAAGTATAAAACATTATAGATATTATTTTAAACTACTAAATACATTAAATGTTTGGTAAGACTATACTTAATGTTTTAACATATGTGCAAACCATGAACAAATTATATAAATAAGTGTAAATCCTATATAAATTTTAAATTATATATGATTAATTTTGCTTTCAAGTTAATAATTCACAAAATTATCATGTATTCAATATGATTCTGAAACACGATATAAGTTTATTAGAGATTAATTGTTCAATAAATTGCCGCCATCTAGAATGAATGAGTTTATAAAATGAAACAAAAGAAAAAAAATCAAGTAAAATGAAACTCTTGTCCAATAAATTGCATTGTATACCTGATTTTAAGAATATTCATTTAGATTGTGCCCGTCAATCTGAATGTAATAAACCAAAGTATAAAACTACGTTAATAAGGGATTAGGAGTTGGTATCCCCTGTTTTTTTCTTTTTCTTTAAAAAAAAAATAGAAATATACTATCGTTAATTATATTTTTTGAGAAAAAAGTAGTCCTATTATTGTTGGGCCCTATAAAAAAAAGTAGGACCCAAGAAATAAGTGTAGTTATTCTATGATTATTGTGGAATGTGGAGCCATTTTAGGAACTATTTTTGCCGATTTTTATTATAAAAAGCATTAAAAAAATTAAATACCTGGCATCGAAATGGTGGAATTGCAAAATCTGGACGGTACGAATGAAAAAAAATTCATCTGTACTAACATATATTAGTAGGCTAAAGAGTAAAGCGCCATAATATTAATTACATGTACAAAAAAAAAAAAACAGAGAATAATGAATCATACGGGGTACATGTCCCAGGGAAATTTAATCCTGAGCAATAACACAGCACACTTGGTAGTTGGTATCAGATTTTGCCAATTTAACCAAAAAGTTTGAATAAAAATTAAACTGCAAATTAGAAAAATAATCTAGGATATCTCATCCACGGCACTGCATGACTGCAACAAACACAGTACTTGATAATGGCCCTTGGATGACTGCAACATATAATGAATCAGCCCCTTATAATGACTTCCCCGATTTCCGAATTGACAAGGCCTTTTCCAGATCAGACTGTGTCAAAGCTCTTGGGATCTGTAAAAGAAGTCAAGAGCCGATAGATCAAATAGCGTTACGGTCTATTAAGTTTGGCACAAGATCTTATAATTTCAAATATATACTAGATCTTTTAACTGATAAAATGGGAGTGTATATACCTATGATGCACAATTACAAAGCTAAACTCACACCCAAGTAAAACCTCTTTAATTGAGCGGAAGCACAAAACAAATATCTCAATAAAGGTAAAAGAGAAAAAGGAAAAAACAAAGAAAGAAAAAGGTTGTCTCCACTCTCCACTAATAGAAAGTAGGTATGTCTCTCGGATGGCCCATGAGCTGCATGGTCGGCAAGGGCGAATTCAGAATTTTCGTCAGAACAAAAAAAATATCGTATTGGATTTAAATATCTAATTGAATTTAAATTCATTAACTAATTAGATACTCGATAAAAAATAATATTTTAACTTATACTTTCTAATGATTTAACTTGTAATTTCTGATGCTCTAACTTATAATTCTAATTATCAATCAAAATTCAACAAATTTATTTCAATTTTAATCTTAAAGTTAATCCGAATTACAATTCAAACGTCCAGAGAAGGGCAAAAAAAATTCCAGGGAAGAAAAGTTGGTCGAAACCGATAAATCTCCACTCTCTGGGTCCACCCCTGATGGTCGGACCAGCAAAAGACTGGTACTTGCTACATAAGATTAATTATTGCAATGGTGGTATGTGCTTCGACAAACCAAACTATAAAACCTATCAATGAAAAATGAATTTAAAATTTAAACTGATATATTTCACTAGAATTGCGTTAACATGCTAAATTTATTCTGTAAATAAACATTCTTTATACCTTTTTCCTAATATATATTTGTTGATTGCAATTCGCCGTCAACCATAAAAAAAAACATGTTAAATTTCTAAATATTTTATTTTATTTATTATATATTCAACCGGTCAAAAATGATGAAAAATGAATACATTAGAAATAATTTATGAATTATATTTTATCGTTTGATTTTACACTAAATTAATTTCTAAATTTCACATGTAAATAAATGCATCACTCATGAAATAATTTAGTTTTAACGGTTTGAAGTCATCGATCGAAACTAATTCGATAAGTTATTAACCTCACCAAACACAATTCTAAGCTTAAAAACATATATATTTGCTTCACTCAAAAACTAATGCCAAAAAAAGAAAAAGACTTTATCAAACATAAACTTCTCAATTTATTGGAATGATTCTTTCTGTTTAGCATACCTTAATTAACGGTATCCATCTCAATCTGAACACCACAATCTCTCTTCCTATCGAATTGAGCTCAGATGCGATTCTTTTAATTTATTTTTTATCAATTACTAATATGTATTAATTAATTTATTTGACAAGTGATAACCGTACTTTTTATATATGCATCACAAATGTATTTATATTTCAAAACAAAGTCTTTAACTTAAATTTTGTAAATGCATGTACTGATAGAGTATAGTTAAATTAGATTAGGAGGAGCTGTAAATATTTTGACACTTTTTTTTCAATACAAAAGTTAAAGGATGACCTTTTAACCTTGAAAAAAAAAAAATTAGATTTTGAGGACAGAATATCCAAAGAGCATGGAAGCATTGTCAGTGTCATTCTGCATGTTTGTTTCATTGCCAATCCAGTTTTGTTGGAGGCTTAATCACTTGGTTGATGAGCTCTTCAAGCTGGGTTCGAGGAGCATGTTGTGTTGACACAAAAAAGACGGGCACCAGATTTTCATGTATATAATATTATGATCAATCAAAACAATATACCGTTTTAATTTTTCTGTTTCGCTCTAGATATATATAAGAAGAGTGAGGCTATGGTGCTATGCATAGCACGGATGGCTAGTGTACTACGGCTCAATATGGTACTTTTTAAAATCCTAACGGTCGATCCGACCGTTCAATGTGATAACCATATGAATATGTACTTGCAAACTAAATTTTATATTTTTTCAAATTTTTTTACTATTTTTTCAGATAGGTAGAATTTTGATGGTCCAGAATTGTCAAAAAACACTGATTTTTCTACCTATCTAAAAAAATAGTAAAAAAATTCGAAAAAATATAAAATTTAGTTTGCAAGTACATATTGATATGGATATCACATTGAACGGTCGGATCGACTGTTAGGATTTTAAAAAGTACCATATTGAGCCGTAGTACACTAGCCATTGGTGCTATGCATAGCACCATAGCCTCACTCATATAAGAATGTATTTTTTTTTTCTTTTTGCATATATAGTCTCTTGCTTCGAAGTCATAACATTTACTTAAGGCCACTAGTACCGCCTTCATTTTTTTCATCAACAATTCTATCTTAAATCTAACTAACTAGAATTTTAATCAGTTATATTTTCGACTTATAGATGAAACGGATTGGTCGATAAGCACTACATTTATAAGCATTTGAAAAGTGAAACATAAGATGTTAATTTTTATTTTAATTGTTCGATATTTAAAATTATATAGTCAATCAAATTATATTTACACAAGATCAACAAATCATGTATTTGTCTCATTCCGAAGGAAAAAAATGCTAATCTAATTAAGAAATTTAGACCAATTAGTTTAGTTAATTGTAGTTTTAAGATTTTATCTAAAATGCTTACAATTAGATTAGATTCGGTTATGAATAGATTAATAGATCAAAGTCAAGCTGCCTTTCTTAAGAATAGATACATTTTAGATAATATGATTTTGAGTCACGAAATTTTACACTCATGTCATAATACACGCCAACCAGGGGTAGTAGTTAAGGTGAATTTTGAAAAAGCTTATGATAAAATTCATTGGAACTATCTTTTAGAAATATTGCATAGTAGGAATTTTGGACAGAAGTGGATTCAATGGATTATGAATTGGTTGTACAGCTCTCAATCATGCTTAAATATAAATGGGGAACTAACTGAATACTTTTATTGTAAACGGGGTGTACGTCAAGGGGATCCTCTATCCCCGTTCTTATATATCCTAGCTGCCGACACTCTTAGTAAGATATTTACCAAAGGCTAATGTGATCAAAGGTTTAGGGCCAGATTGTTTAGATAGAAAAGCAATTACAAATTGCCACTATGCCGATAATACCATTTTGTTCTTGGCAGCTCAAGAGGAAAATATAGAGGCGGCATGGTGGGCCATGCTATCTTTTGAGGCTATTTCTGGGATTAAACTGAATTTTGAAAAAACTGAAATGTACTCTCTTAATATAGATAGGTCAGTAGAGTTTAATCAGATTTTTAGATGTAAATGGGGTGAATTTCCAATTAAATATCTAGGGCTACCCTTACACTATAGGAAGTTGCATGTTAATGAATGGGCTTTCTTGGTAGACAAAGTAGAAAGTAGGCTCCCCCATTGGAAAGGCTCTATGCTATCGATTGGGGGTAGACTCACATTACTCAATTCAGTTTTAACTTCTATTCCTCTATATACATTATCTGTCTATAAACTCCCCATTACTGTGATTAAGCAATTAGATAAGATTAGAAGAAGATTTTTATGGCAAGGCAATTCTAAAAAAAAGAAATATATTCTTATAGATTGGTACACATCATGTCTGGCCAAACAATTTGGAGGGTTAGGTATTTTAGATCTCCAACAAATGAACATTTCTTTATTACTTAAATGGTGGTGGAAACTCAAAAATTATGCTTACTCTAGTACTTGGAAAACTATGCTTCAATATAAATATGTTTTACATAATCATAGAGGTCCGGTTTCAGCCTTTTGGAAAACTCTCTCTAACCTAGACAACATAGGTAATCTTAGTGTTTCTTATGAACCAGGGTTACAAACTCAAATCAGATTTTGGAAAGATATTTGGTACCTCAATTGTTCATTAGCTACAAGGTATTACCACTTGTTTACCAAATGCTCTAACAAGGATATACTCTTAGCTGATGTC
This sequence comes from Carex kokanica, assembly GCA_025461125.1. Taxonomy (NCBI): domain Eukaryota; kingdom Viridiplantae; phylum Streptophyta; class Magnoliopsida; order Poales; family Cyperaceae; genus Carex; species Carex kokanica. The sequence continues at coordinate 465,376 of JAJGRX010000848.1, read as the reverse complement.
ATACATTCTCAAGGGCAACGGGTGAAATTTAGAATAACTCTAGTAGGTAGGGACTATCTTGATTGGCTGGACATTTTGCAAATTTTGAGCACTACATCATTTACACTACACCACGACAAAATTGCTTGGCGATGGGAAAATTCAGGGCAGTTCTCAACTCATTCTATCTATAGAATTTTAAATTTTGGAGGAATTATACCCACTAAGGCTATGGTATGGTGGCATTTACCAATTCCACCAAAACTTAGGATTTTCATGTGGTTAGTTGAACATAATACAATCTTGACTAAAGATAACCTTCTTAAGAAAGGTTGGATAGGTAATCCAAATTGTCTATTCCGCCATGAATTAGAAACGGTTGATCATTTGTTCTATCAATGCACCTTGGCTCAGCAAGTGTGGTTTTGGCTTGGGAAAAGTCAAAGGTTTATGTTAGAATGGTTTACTTGGACTGATATATTCAATTATGCATTCTCCTTGTCAACAGTTGAAAAATTAGGGTTTTTAATTGTGATCAGTGTTGTATGCTGGTGTTTATGGAGGAATCGCAATGAAGTGTGCTTTACTCAATGTACCTCCAAAATTGCTAGAGCTATTATTTTACAAATTAAATCCCTTACTTTGTATTGGACAGGAAACTTGAATAAAAAGGTGAAGGAAGCAGCGGCAGATTGGATGCCTGTTATCGAAGATGCTATTCCACTCGCTCATTTTGTCACACCCCGGAACAGGGGGTCGCGCAGTTCTCGCCGTGAATATACAGTTGCCCGTATATTCACAAGGCATGTACGATATAATCTACTCAACTAAACACTTTAAAATTTATACACATATCATATGATTTGATTTAAAACAAATTTGGTTCAAATCCGATTCAATTCAGCCCATTTATACTCAAAACAGTAAATTCAGAACACCCATTGCGGCCCGCAGTAGGGCCCATTGCGGCCCGCAACCTCTACTCTAATTTCTGACTCAAGCTGTTGCGGCCCGCAACCACCCCTCTTACGGCCCGCAATAATTCCTCTGACTCAAAACCCCACTTTTGTTGCGGCCCGCAAGGAAATGGTTGCGGCCCGCAATCCATATACGAATTTCTCAGCTGAGTTTTCCGGCTCTGTCTCCTTTATTGCGGCCCGCAATCAATTAATTGCGGCCCGTAATGATATACACAGATTCATCCAGAGCCATTTCCCGGCTCTGTCTCCTTTATTGCGGCCCGCAATAAAGTTATTGCGGCCCGCAATAAGCCTACAGAAATTCATTCCTTTGCCCATTTCATGCCATTTCGACCCCGTTTTCAAACCCGATCAATCCCATTATTATGTAAACAATCTAACCCCATTTCACTAGCAATTTAAACACTACTTCACATATATTTAAGACATTCAAACCATGCAAATCTAAAATCGAAATAAACGGAAACAATCAAGCAACATGTTCATAAATATTTCGCAAAAACAACATGTCTTATCAAATTTATAAATAACAGGGCCTGTTTAATTTGGTTACACCACAAAATACCGGGATGGTTAAATCTACAGGGCATACCCTATCTATGCGGCTTAGGCCTCACTTGTCGCGCCCGAGTGCCCCTTTTCACTCGCGTTTACCTGCACACATTTATTTAAAAAGAAGAAAAATTCCCCGAGGGGATGGGGGTGAGAAAACTTGTCATCCGTTTTCTCAGTGCGGAATTTATAGGGCTACTGGATTTGTAAGAAACCCATTACTAGAACTAAACAATTACCGCATCTAATTATTCAGTTAATCAATCAGTCATGATAACATGCATATGCTCACACACAGATTCAAACGAATTTCAACTATTATTTCATTCAAAAGTAATCAAAGGATTTCCAGAATTCTTGGGGCTTAACTAGTAACCTTGCACAGTCCGGTTAACAACGATAGATATCAACAATCTATCCCATCTGGCTTAACAATTCTCTTACCTGGTTTCAAGTTATACAATCACATCACAAAATCAATTCGAATAATCACTAGCATATCTCGCGACTATGCAACAGAATATCACTTTGTTAAACGAGAACAAATAAACTTTTCACTGAATCACTTAAATCACTGAACCACTGAACCACAATTTCACTACCTGCAATCACACTACACTTATCCCTTACCCAACCGGTACTGGGTTCACTAGGGCCATTCACCAGATGCGCATAAGGGTCCTGGAGTAAAGTCTAGTAGCTAATTAGACTTTACAATTCACTGTTCACTTCAATCATTCAATTCAATTCAGTACTGTGGTTCCATACACTTATCCAACACAATAGAACAGAAATCGATAAACCATACCAACATGAGAATCATCACAGATATAACAATTCAATTATATTAATATGCAATTCATGCAATGCGACAACTAATGCTTTCAATCAGAGATTCAACATGATGATATGCAACGTATATTCAATCAAGCCATCAATATATAAGTTATATGCACCGTTATTTAGTTCTACGAAATAAATCCCAAAACAGATCCCGTGAACCCCCGCACCTGGTTATGTAGGGCACGTAGAGGGTCCGCGATCTTGCGACTCAATAAGCTCGTCTATTCCACTACGCGTGCTCGTGCGGATCTATTCACAGGTCAATTCACTCAAATTCAGACACTTTTGCGGATTAAACCCTTAACTTTACGTATTCACTAATTCTAGGGTTTAAGGCATAAATAGTCACAATTCGGTTTGGTTATCGATTAACTTAGTCATTAGGGCACCGACTCACTCACAAACACGATTCGGGTCAGGTTTGATTCAATTCAAGAGGACGGTACCAAAACTCAAATCGATTTCGGGGAAATCCATAAATCGGAAATTTGGTTACAAATTGGAACACGAAATTGACAAATAAACACTTTAGAAACAACAAAGGCATAGTACAATCAATTTGGTGCAATTCTACGGGTTTTCACCGAAACCCTAGAAATACGAAAACTCGAAATGAGAGAGAAATAGAGAAGGGATTTACCAACCAATCGGGTGAGGGTGCGAGATTCAAGCTTCTCTCTCGGAATCTCGATTTTTGGGCGAAATGGTCACCGGGGGTCTCTCTCTCACTCTCTCTCACTCTCTCGTTCTTTCTCTCTTTGGCGGAACCAGGAAAAGAAAAGAGAAGGCAGGAAAAGAAAGAAAAGAGAAGAAGAAAAGGAGGAAATGACAAAAGGGCCCCACTTGTAAATTTCAAATTTTGCAAATAAAACCTCACACTTGTCCCATATTCGATATAATTGAATTCTTACACATTTTTCTCTTCTCTCTTAACACAAATTATCGTATAATTATTGTTCCCCATCCACGTCACTAAATTCGTATATACGTATATATATATTATTCGATTTACCACTTATCATTTTAATTAAATCTGAATTTTAAAAGTTCACGGTGTTACACATTTCATGCCTATGGAGTTAGTCTTGTTTGGAGAAACAGATGGAGCTGCAGTACCAGGAGAACATGGTGATCCTCCTTCTGTGACACCCTAAAATCTGATGGATATCCTTATACAGTGCAAAATTTTGCTTCTTATTGCACTCTAACCACAGCCTTGTTAAGTGGCTTAGTATTAGATAATTTTGTGTATCTCTGGTCTTTAGCTATTATATGATGTTGGATAATCTATATGCTAGGATGTTCCGATTCATTGCTATATGGCAGCATTGAATGAATGATAGAATGATGGTGGAATGTTGGATGTAATTAACTAAAGTTATAAAATGGGCAATAGCCTCTTTTAAAAAAAAAAAATTATATAGTCAAATACTTATCCTTCAACTAGCCCATAAAATCTGATCACATGCGGCAGATCAAAACTGTGTGATCGACCACATGCGGCCTGTATGGGTCAGAAACAAGATGCATGGAATGCAAGTCATGCAAGTATGGCACGATTCAGATTTCACACATCATTTTGCGAATACATCTTATATATATCAAGCATATTTAAAGTTTTCTGAAAAACAGAGAAGGATAAAATTTCTCAACGTTCCACAATATATCCACATTTACTACTACCGAAACAAATTAAGTGCTGTTGGTGCATGCACTTTTTTACATTTGTCTCCTCGGCTTCTCTACATTCTGCTCCCGAGAAGATTATTCATTATCTTTTCCTTCGCCTTCTCGGCTTCTCTCTAGAGTGGAAAAAACGTGTGGTGCCGTGTCTTGACGTGACTAACATGCCGTGACTTTGATCTTGTGCCGTGCCGTGACCAAATTAATTTTTCACGTGCTGTGCCGTGCCGTGCCGTGACCAAATTAAATGTCAAAGGATGGTCACGGCACACGAATGGTCACGCCACGTGAGTCACGCTGTGACCATACGTCATACGTGACGCGTGACCATTTAATCATAATTTATGTTAGTTTATTCAATATTCACCATTAAATCAATATCTAATGGTCCTAATTACACGTGACTCGCGTGACTACGTACCGTGCTGTGCTGTGACTAAATCTTTCACGTGCCGTGCCAAAGTTTCAAAAGACGGACACGGCACGCGAATGGTCACGGCACGGGACACGCGAGTTACGACACGTAACTGACATGCGTGCCGTGCCATTCCGTACCGTAACCGTACCGTTCCGTGACGGAGCCGGTGAAAGTTTTGAGTATTGAGTATTTTATGAATATATTTATTTTTCTGAGTATATTGTTATGTCTTTTACACTCCTTTTCTATGGGTATTTATAGCCACACTTATTGTACCGTTGGTACTTAGAATAGTACCAACGGTAACTTTCTATTTTCCTAATTTACATTTTAATCCTTTTTCTACTTTACACATTTAACCCTCTATATTTTTGCTATTCTCAACAGCCGGCTCCACCATGCCATTTTTCCCACTCTAGTTCTCCCCTTCCTCTCCATATATATATGAGAAACAGGGAGATCGTGAGAGAAAGGTGAGAGAGGCCGGAGAGATGGGAATTTGTTACAATGAAGACAAGTCGACTTACACCATCACAGCCGTCGATAACATTATCGAGGCCACCGTCACCAACAAAGGCCATGTGGCAGCCAAATGGGTGGATGACATCCTACTTATCAACCATGGCCACCTTAGCGACCTGATCGTTGGCTTCGATTTAGAGTGGTGCCCCAATACCTTATATGGCACTAGAGGAGAAAATCCTGTTGCCTTGCTTCAACTCTGCGTAGGCCATCTCTGCCTTACCTTTCAACTCCTCTACTGTGATTTTATCCCTGATAAGTTGTGTGATTTTCTAAAAGATTATCGGCACCGATTTGTTGGAGTTGGGATTAAAGAAGATGCAGAGAAGCTTGAGCGGGGGTAACTTCTTTATACTCAGTAATTCTAGTTATGGGTTAAGGTTGATTGCTTTGTGTGTTTTGATTTCCTGATTTTGTTGGTTTTGCGCATAGAAGTCTACCAAATTTTTTGAGGAAAAATAAGGGTCTGAGCCCATATTTGATTGATAGTACTATTTGTTACAAAAGAGTTTGTAACGCCAAAAAGAAAAGTAATGTGCTCAAAACATTTGAGCTAAAAGAAAATGAAGAAGAACTGAAAAGTAAATTTAAGAAGTAAATAGAAAAGTAGAAATTTCGAAAAAGGGAAATAAAATGGAATTCTTGGGATGCCTCCTGGTTGCTATTTTCCGACCATGTACTGCCTCTGTTAGTCTACCAAATTTGAAATAACTAATAGTGTTAGTCTTTGAATCATGAGAGGTTAATTTTCTGAATAAAGGTTTATTGATGTTTTTAATATATTGATCCTTAGTTCCCTGTTTCCTCAAGTTGCCCATGACATCTGTAAGTTAAATGTAGGGAAGGAATTTAAATTTATCTGAGTGTTATGCAAGTCCGACAACTTCACATATCACTATATATTATGTATTGTATGGTTAATTATATATATATTTATATCCTCATGCTAAGAGTTAATACTCAATTGAGTTAAAACAGATATGGCACAGAGGTTGCGCACGTAGTGGATCTCCGACACCTTGCGGCAGAGCACATGGTGAGGCCGGAGATGAGTCGGTGGGGGTTGAAGAATCTGGCGAGGGAGGTCATGGGGGTGCAAGTCGATAAGCCAATGAGTGTCACGCTTAGCAACTGGAGTAAGTGCGTCCTGTCAGATAAACAGATCGAGTATGCAGCTGTCGATGCCTTCATATCGTTTGAAATTGGGCGGATGCTTTATGCCGGAGAATTCTGAGAGATTCTGTGAAGGATGGCGCTGTGGTTTGAAGTTAGGGTTTCTTCTTATTTGTTTTCTGTTTGGTGATAATGATAAAATAGAAATGGAAGTTGGTAGTAGTTTAGTAATATCATTGTAATGTTATGTATGGTCGTATGTTTTTGCAGCCGTGGTTGCATTCGAATCTGTTATGACATTCATATAGTTTAATTTCTTTCGTCTTTACGGCTTTTTGAATATAGATAGAAATGCAGTATAACTGCAGCCCCGCCCCGACGGCCACAACAACCTTCTGCACGATCTGCCAGGCCAAGAACGCGGCCATAGTAAATCTGTAAATGGATAGGGAAAGGGAAGTGGAGGGATATATTCGCTTAACTCCGCTTATTGTCTAGAAAAAATAAAAAGATGATATCGAATCTCTATTTGTTCTCTTAAAGATCGTGCACTCAATAAATTACTTGACCACTAATTAGTAAACGTACGAGTCATTATGTACTTTTTTTGCTTTACATTTTAAAATTTCTACATCAAAAGTAACTCCGCTTATTGTCTAGATAAAAAGAAAAAGATGGTTTCGAATCTTTATTTTGTTCTCTTAAAGATCTTGCACTCAATAAATTATTTGACCACTAAGTATAAAACGTATGAGTCATTATGTACATTTTTTTGCTTTCTACATATTTTAAAATTTATACATCAAAAGTATATATTTCTAGCCATTTAATATTGAGAGCTGATCGATTAAATGCACTCTCCATCTGAGAGATTTATTACACCATGCAAATTAGAGTGTTAAAATAAGGTGGCATGTAAGGATGTCATCATGCCATCAAACCAAACCAAATTATCTGTTCTATTGGTCCATTTAATTTTATTTTATTTTAGACAAAGCGGTATTGTATCAACGATTGAGATATAGCGGCATCCGGTGCCACTTGAGACTGTGACATCAAATCCCGGCTCTTTTACAATTGAAAATAAGGTAAAATAAATCAAATGAACCAAATTATTATTAAATATTATATTATGATTGTAATATTTACACAAATTAGTGCATAAATTTTTAAGTTACAAATTTGAAATTTTCATACAAATCCGTTTATATAGAGCAAGGTTCTAAATAGCGTTTATAGCGTCGTAGCGGGAAGACTAAAAAAAAAGCTATAGCGAATAGCGTCGCTATAGCGGAAGCTATTCCAAATAGCGTTTTTTTTTTTTACATTTCGTATATTCAATATTTGTACTAAATATCAACATTATCTAAGGTCTCATAGAACAATAAATAACTCCAAAGTAATTAAGAAATTATAATATTCATATTGAACCCGTACAAAGTCCAAATTGCGGTTCAAAATATCCATAGTAATATCATAAACTATCAATTTTTTCTATTAAAAATATCTTAAGTATCATGATTCATGACATAATCTATTTTTTTTTTCTATTCAAATTTTAATTCCGGTTTGGACTTTTTTTCTATTCAAATTTCAATTTCTATTCCCAATTTCAAATTGATCTATTTGTAGCAAGTAGCAACAAATTCAATTTCGGTTTGAGATTTTTTTTATCTTAATTTAAAACCCATATAAATTGCTTAAAAATAAAAAATAAAAAAAAACTCATATTGTATAGCGCAAATAGCGCTGTAGCGGACCGCTATAGCGTTGTAGCGGCCGCTATAGCGGCCGTAGCGCAAATAGCGCATTTTGATGTCGTAGCGTAGCGTTTGGGGTCCAAAAACGCTATAGCGGTGCTATAGCGCGCTATTTAGAACACTGATATAGAGTATAAGTAGCAGAAATTGTAAATTGGATGAAATGTAAGAAAACTTGTATCTATTTCTCTATTGAATTGTACTCATTCTCTCATCCTTTTCAATCAGAAGGTTTCAATTTAAAAGTCATATATATTTCTTTCGTTTCTAAGAACCAATATTGTTTTCATATTTTATATATATTTTTTTTTTTGAAAAAGGCAAAGCCCATTCCATTGATAGAAAAGTATAATTACAGGAACTACCAAATAGTATCTTTGGGACTGCACACCTGATATTGGTGTTCAAAATAACCATGCAAACCAAAAAGTAAACATAATGAAGTCGTTTTCTGATGGTTATAATTAACTTACATTTTGTCGTTAATTCATAATTCTAATTTTATTCATGAAAATTACAGTTAGATCTAACTTGTTTAATTATATAGATTTTAAGTTATTATACTGTTAATATTAATTAGATGGGAGATTATTGTTTATAAATAGTTGACAGATATGGTCATCTTCAGATATGAAGTGATGATGTATTTTGGAGAAGTGACAATTATTACATAACTAATGATGACAAAAGATAGAGACAAATACTAATGCTGATGCTTATATGTATACCTGAATTGATATTAATTTAATGAAATATTATATGTAGAGTTCAATTTTCACGACCTATATAAACTGTTTTTGGTCAATTTTTATTAAAAACAAATTGAATAAGCCACTGTGCATTTATGTAATACTTGAATATGTAATGAGCAATAATTAAGTGTGTATTTTAAGATATTCGGAAAAAAAAAAAACAAGTGTGCATCAATAGTATTTAAAAAAAGAAACAAATTGAATAAGCAAGTGTGCATCTATATATGGGCATAATAAAATGATGCGTTTATAGAAAGAACATGAGTCATGCTATACAGTTGGATACTAAAAAGTAAAAAACAAAAGTGTTCTTATAAGTTCATGCCCCTTTTAGCCGCCAAAAAAAAAAAAAAAAAGGTTGGCCAAATCCAACCAAAATATAACTTTCTCTTTCAAGATAAAAGGAGTTTGAAATCAATTCAACAATGCATTTTATGCAAAAACAGAAGGACACTTTCAGGATTCTCCAAGAATTCCAACAGAACCTGCTAATTTTAATTGTGTTATGTTAGAAATATCCTAGACGAATTGTCTCCAGTTATCCAGTATTAACAGAAAACAGCAGTGACCAAGTAAAAATATAGTAGAAAGACTAACATCCATTCAATTGTTAATTTGTAATCAATCTTGAGAGAATGAAACAAGGAAAGAAATATAGTTTACCAGAAAATCAAGCTTATTTGCTCATAAGTGTTTGGCACACAAGGTGGAAGCAAACCTCTCAAGGCTAGATAGGTTCTTACAATTAAGAAATCAACACACTTTTATTTACCAAAGAATATCACAGGATTGTAGATATTTTCCCATTTTGCCAGTTATTACAATAGAATAGTACTTAATGACATTCACCCTAACAAGTGGCTCATTTAGCATTTTGGTTTTAAACTTTATGTAGAGATAAATTAAGTCCCTATTCAGCTAATTAATCTAAAATAAACAGGAAAGAGAAGTACCAAAAGGATATAGTACTGGTAGGATCAATTTGGCATAAGAACCCTAACTGACATCGGCCAGAATTGATAAAGTAAAAAAGGATATTTTATCAGCATAAATTGGATGGTTTAGCATGAGCAGCTCGTTGGTGCTGACAATAGCTCTTACAAGAAGCTCCTTTGCTTCCTCCTCTTTCCTTTTAAGCATACTGCTTATCTAAAAAAGGTATAGATTGGTCAGATCGGAATTACGGAAGACATACATCAGTGTGTATTTGTATCCTACGTTGTGTTGAATATAAATTAATTCAATTTTTTCATACATTCATTGTATATATAGAAATTAAGACAGACATTCCTAACAGAATTTTAGCCATATATACATATAAGATAGGCAATTCTTCTTTACCTAGTCTTACCTCTACAACAATTTTTTACATTTATTTTCAAGTGAAGAACATAGAGTACTTGCATCTCCAAGTTCCTTTGAAATAGCTTCAGCCTTTTCCACATTTCCATTGTTTTCCAAAACAAGCACTGGGATTCCAAATTCTGCTGTGCCTAATATCGTCTGATTAGCACAATTTGGTGATTTCAGATTGTCCGTAATAGCTTCAGCACTCTCACTTCCCGTAACAGAAAATTGTAGATGAAAGTTTGAGATGTGAACTAAGCATGGATGATTGGTACCAATAGGTATCGTCTATTTTTTTGGTTTGTGCGTAACATCTGATATGTGAAGCAATATTTAAGCTGACAGAGAGATGCAAAACATCTTAGAAATGTGTCCTAAAGGCTAGAATATTTTGGGCCATAATTAATAGTTAATTAATGAAATTATAACATGAATCAAGTCTTATTGGGCTGCATATATCTATAGGCCCGAAATTTCTGATCTTGATATAATCTAATCTGATATGATATGATATGATATGATCTGATCATCTGGATAAATTCTTATGAATATGCTCGATCAATAGCTGGTGTGCTGTATTATAAATACACATACAGATGATAATTTCACTGATCTCTCTAAAAACTGTTCAATTATTAGACATGAGAGAAAAGAGACACAAAATGATAGAAAACATTTGATTGTTTGTTTGTATCAGTTAAGAAACCGAGAGAGAAAAGGAAAGACTAAGAGGGGACTGTCAGTTGGCGCTAACATTCCGACTCGCAGTTGTATGTCAACCTATTCGTGTGGATACCGGTAGAGATGTGGCTACAGTTGTTGTTGCGTGGATTCGACACGAGGTGTACGAAGTGAAGAAGGTTGTTGCTAGGCCTTGAATATTCCGTTGTGCGTCTAGTGGTAAACTCTATTTATCTTGGAATTAATTTTATACATAGATTCTGATTTTCGAGTAGTGAACAAATTATCAACTAAATCGAATTGTTGCACATATAACCTATCCGAAACCCTACAAAACATATCAAAGAAAACTGTACAGGCAAGCATTATTTTAATATGCTCTAATATTTTATCAACTATTACCATTTCAGCCCCTGCCTTGAGAGCAATTTCAGGTGATTTCCTGCATAACATAAGTTGTGTTTTCAAACCTGTTTATGTCAATAATTCAGCCTTTATAGTGACAAAAGTACAACAACAGGATGAAAAAAAAAAAAAAAAAAGACCTTGATTCCAAAGGAGAGTTACAAGTCAGTTTCAAGGCAACCGTACGTACGTAGGAGAATTTCTGCATAACAAAAAATGCATATTTTTTTTATCATCTTTAAATAAACAACAAGAAGGAAGGAACTTAAATTATATTTAATTTTAACTATAAGGAAACAAACCTTGCTAGTTGCTTCTGTTGGAGAGCTCGAAATACGTTTTAGTGGAATAAATGGATCTGGAATATAATTCTGGACAAGAAAAACATAATAAACCCAGTTGAACTAAAGTTAAATAACTAGCCACAAAGGATTGTTCCTTGCGGATTTCGAATTTAGAACCTTCCACATAGAAAACATTGTTTTTGTCACATTTTATTTTTATTACTATACTTGTTAATATGGTACGGGTAAGTTATTTTTTTCCCTTACACTGCGCTATTTGTTTAGGATAAAAATGTATTTTACGAAAAGCATTACGGACTTTGCACATCCCGTCGTACAAGCCATAAACTAGTTCACAAAAACGAGAAAAAAATATATAAAAAAATAAGTCATTATAGTCCATCTTAAGATAAACCCGCTTTTCCCTCTCTGAAAATTTAACCATAGATTGCAATATATAGTAGGTCTTTATTTTTATACAACATAGAGATATCACTACTAGAATCTGGGTTTTTTGCATGGGTAAAATTTGGCTTGTTGCATGGGCTTACCCATGCACAACAACCCCCAAAAATGTCAGTTGCATGGGCTACCGTTGCAACAAGTACCCATGCAACAACCCCCGTTGCAATTACTCAATTTCCGACTTGTTGCATGGGTTACCCATGCAATAACTTATGGAATACTTGTTGCAACGGTGAGCCCATGCAACAAATCCGATACAGGAAGTATTTGCAACGATATAGCATTGAGTAGTTGCGTGGGTAAAGTGCGTGGGTCCCATGGAGTATTTGCAACGATAGAAGATTGAGTAGTTGCATGGGTAAAGTGTGTGGGTCCCATGGATTAGTTGCAACGATAGAGGAGTGAGTAGTTGCATGGGTAAATAAAGTGGGTCCCACATGGTTAGTTGCATGGATAATTAACCTATTAGTTGCATGGGTAAAGAAGGTGGGCCCCACCAGGTTATTTGCAAGGATATTGTCTGGGCCCCATATTTGTATAGATTTTCCGATGCAAAAAATTAACGTTCCTGAAAAAAAATTCAGACCAAATTCTATAATTCACCCAGTACCAATTTGGTACCTGTACCGATTTGGTACCAACCCATAAGCAACCAAGAAACCTTTTACATTACACATTGAAACATAATAAGAACAATAACACAATAAAACATGGAGAGTAACATTTTAATTATCATTAATCATTATAGTAAATTCAAGCTTTCCTTGAAACATCAGAACAAAAAGGATTGCAACCACTTGTTTCTATAACCAAAATATACACACAACCCATCACCCAAAAATATACAAAGAGATGCTATTTTTTTAGCTATACAAAATACCATTTTTCTGTGATAATGATTTACAACACCCCACACTAGAAGGGCTGGTTGTTCTACCTTTCTTTTCCGAACCAGTCAGCGTCAACACCTAGACATGTTGCCGCCTGCTTTTCAGATTGCACATTGAGAAGTGCTTGGAAATTTCTTCCCCCGTTTGATTTTGTAAAATCAGCACCTAGACACTACATATACAACGTATAGAATAGAATGAAATTTAATATTGATAATAAATTGTAGAAACACTCGAAAAGCATTAAAATAAGTATAATAGGTATATCTTCATAACCTACTACACAGAAAAAAATCAGTTTATCTTCATAACATAGGACTAAATGGTAAACTAAGTATATTTCTATTCTCATTTTATCTTCATAACATAGGACTAATTGATAAATTATCAGTTACCTTCAAGCATCTAGCTAGAACATATTTTTAAGTATGATACCTAAAAAGCCACAAACAAGGAAATTTTCTAATACAACCTATGTTCTTAAAAAAAGGAAAAGGTTCCAACTATTGATATGATACCTGAGAGATGGCCATCGGCATTCTCGAAGCTCCTTCATGAGGTTGAGGTAGTGTTGTGGGACCTTGACCCTAAGCATTAACCATAGAATAATTGTTTTAGATTATGGACCTTTCAACATCTGGTCAGTGAGTACTATTAACATCATCTAGTTTTAAGTTGACAATTTCACCTCCAAATTAGTGATATTTCCCATTACACCAACATTTTGAGGTCCCTGACTGTAACCTTGAGCCTAAGTTAAACCAGAATCCATTCAAATAAGAATTTAGCAATCAGAAATACACACTAAATTTAAGTGACAATAAATATAAAAATTTAGAAATTAAGAGTAAATTTTATATTTCTGTAAAATCCTTTAACACTTGAACCAAGGTGCAGGTAGCTTATTTTGTCCTGCCGGTCACCTTTCTACCGCTCACTGCCCTTAACCAGATGTTATTGTAATAGTAAAAATTCCTAGGATTTGGTTGAACAACTACAGTTATTTGGTTATTCCTAGGAGGCTGTTTAGGGATATGGTACTATGGTACTATGCATAGCGCATAATGATGCATGCTATGGATCAATATCTACATTTTTAAGGTTCAATAATTCTTAGGAGGCTGGTTAGGGGTATGGTACTATGCATAGCGCATAATGATGCGTACTATGGTGCTATGCCTAGAGTTAAATTTTTTGTCTTTCTTTGCAATTCTGACATAAAGATAGAACCTCTCATCTTACTGGAGTTAATTGGAATTTTACCTTGAAGGGTTAGCGTATCAATAATAACAACATGATTTCAGTCCCTGAGGAGGAGCTGGGCAAATTTTACAGTGGAGATTGTTACATTGTACTTTATAAATACCAATCAATTTTCAAGTAGGAAGAGTACTTGTTAGCATGCATGTTGGATTGGGAAAAATAGAGCTTAGGTTAAACACACAACTCGTATCATTTAATTTATCAATTGTATCAATTATAAAATAATATCTTCTGCCGTACTTAAGCAACAGCTAGAAGAAGCTGCACTACTAAATCGGGACTTACAGCATGGGTTAAATTCTCGAATCCTAAAATGACACTGAAAATAATAATTAGACCGTACCTGCAAGTCAGGCCTTTGCATCCCCACCATAGCGTACAACTGCCTGAACATGATGTTATTTTGTTCTTGCATCCTAGTCCTCTCTTCCCGCTCCTCATTAATACGATTAAGTCGTTCTTGTACTAGGATTGCGTTCATTTCTTCCTGAGTGTACGTTTTCTGCAACCCATCCTGTGTCACCCCAGATTGTGGATTGGTTGTCTTGGCTCGTGTGGCTGTTTTCCCCAAATTAGAGGCAAGCACGCTCCCAAAGCCTCGCAACCTGCCACGGCTTGTTCCCCCAATAGCAGCAATGTACAAATTGCTGTCGTCCTCGGTAACATGTACCTCATCGGCCTTCCATTGGGTAACTTCTTCCTATGAGTTGCAACAGGTGAGTAAAATATATAATAGAGAAATGTAGTTAATAAATTAAATATTAATGTGATTTTGTTGATATGTAGATTTGATTAGTGACTGGATCTGCCTCCATGGCTTCGTTGGGATTGTTAATTCAAAAATGTAGAGATGTAATTTCAATTTGATGCTATTCCTAGTTATGCCACGGTTGGGACTGTTAATTCAGAAACTGTACAATAAATGTACTGCTAATACAAACTGCACAATAACGAGGTTCTGTGATTATACAAAATTACCACTTACATAAACTTTTCTAGATCTTGCATTGGTGAATTGCAGCGAGTTGATATTGAAAGTTAAAGGCTCTATGGTAGTTCCAGACACGCCCTCTGTTGGTTCACCATTTTCAATAGCTTCAGATACGCCCTCTGTTGATTCACCATTTTCAGTAGCTTCAGACATGGTCTTATTGGCAGCCGCATATTGAGACAGCACAGGTGATTCTCCATTTTCATCTCTACAATGCATATGTAGGTAAATCTCCTCCAATGTTGGAGTTCCTTTTTTTATCATTGCCTCCACATGAGAAGGAATAAACAATAATTATTGAAGGTCAGATTTTCTAGTAAATTTTAAATATTTATAATTTACTAACACGGTAGTTATTAAGCTTACCAGTTTATCCACATGCTGAAGGGTGCTCGTTGAACCACCGTGATGGGGAACTGTAAATTTCATTGCTAGACGGTTTTTTTTTGTTTTTGTCGCTTAACCTTTCCAATCCTTAGTGTTGAAGATGTCACAGAGACCGTGCCAATTTGGGGGATCAAGACACCAATGCGGCACATTGGCCTTCCATAGATCTATGTCCCACTTATATTTATCGATGCAATGGCACCTTGCTTTGCCAAGCTCCTCAGAGTACCTTTTGCAAGCTATGGCATCAAAGACTTTTCGACATTCGTCGACATCTTCCCTATGTTTGTATCTATATCTTTCCTTTAAAATAAGAAAAGGGTTGAAGCGTTAGCATATTAGTTAGTATTTAACAGCAAGCCTATCATCCTATACTAAAGCATATCACCTTATATTAGTTAGTATTTAACAGCAAGCGGTGAAGTTCTCCATTGATTTATCTCTCATTCAAACATTTGTTGCGAAAATATGATGAATCTATGGCCACTAATTCAGCTAATCCCAAACACTGGAATGATATGTGGAAGTGTGTAGTATAAAAAAAACTGATTAATAAAGGGTACCAGAAAAGCCCTCTCGGCGTTGTTCTTTGCCTTAATTGAAAAGGCGTTATAACTTCTTAATGGTTCGGCATGTAATTAAGGGCAAGCCTAGTTGACCAGCGATCTTCCTTGGATCTTTTTCGCAGGAGAACTCATGTGGACCAACCCGCCATACCTCCGATCGATCTTGAATAACATCTGTCGAGTCTGCTATAACTGCGGGCCCTCGTCCCTTTCTCTTTGCTGGTGTAATATCACATTCAGCTGCCCCGTCCAAACTCTGGACATTCTGAATCTGCTGATCCGTCGTGCGCTTCCTCTTGTTGTTCTTAGTTGTTCTTGATCTTGGCAGACCAGATTTTTTTGGAGGCATATTGGTTGTCGTCTTATATATTCAAAAAAATAAAATAAATAAGTGTGTTATAGGCAGCAAAGAAGTGTGGTATATACGCAGATTTACTTGGTATAATTAGAGTATTTTTATTTGCTTACCATTGTGGTTATTATCCATGAACTAATAACATTTTCTAACGAGGCAGCAACACAATTAAATTATGATTTGCATAGTACTAAATATTTGCACCAACTAAAAAGTGTATTTTTTTTCATACATATTTCAACATTTTTTTGTTACTGCAGTGACAGTGACCTAATTGCATGAAACAGAAATGATATTAGTAATATTGGAATGTGATGATCACCCCTATACATGATGACAGCTACAAATATTTGCAAATTCTGGTCATGACAAATTATTTGAGAGAGCTACAATCTTTAAACCAAATTTGCAAATTCTGGTCATTACATTTGATGCATGTTCAGGTATTTAAGGGTGCAACTAATACAGGAAAGACTACGCTCATGCATTTTTCTATGACAAATTTTGAGTTCTTAAATTTTTTTAATCCTTAATTGGATGATACCAGATCATGAAGCCTCTCTAGTCATTATTGGGAATTTTGCATGAAGCCTCTCTAGTAAATTAAAAGTGCATAGATATTTTACCAGTGGGATCCAATTCAGTTAAGTGTATCCCCTCCAAAAGAACTTGTAAGTAAAAATCTCAATCCCCATGTACTTATTGACATTCTTTAAACCAAATTTACAATTTCCAGTATTTGAGAGAGCTAAAACTATTTGCAAATTCTGGTCATTACAAATTATTTGAGAGAGCTACATTCTTTAAACCTCTTTTGGAAAATTCTATTAATTACATTTGACAGATTCAGGTATTTGAGTGTTCCATTAATTTAAGGTTGAATTGAGCTGCAATTATACCACAATTTCATATAAATGGCAAAAAACACAAGACAAAGGTTTTCATTTCAAAAGCCAAGTGCAAAATTTGCAAAGATAAGCACGTAACACTTAATCAATTTGAAAAAACGTTTGAATTTACCTGAAGAGGAGGAGGGTAATATGAAAAATTTTCAGGGTTAAATCCACCTCCGAGAATTGAGAGAGCTACCTCCGTTGTTTGAATCTACATCCTTGTTTGTCGGTCACTTTCTTGGCGAGCATGATTCAGAGAGAAAGAGAGACTGTTCGAATCTACCTCCTGTGGCTGAATCTACCTCCGGTGAATTTAGGGTTGTTTGTCGGTCAATTTCTTGTTTGAATCTACCTCCGAAGGATGAATCGTGACCTAATGGAAAGAGGTAAAGAGGGAAAGAGGAAAAGAGGTGTTAATGGCAAGTCCAAATTTGAGGGAGGCGGCTAAGTAGTGGATCTGAGAAGGGATGTCGTAAAAGGGGTTTCGGAATTCACATCCTCTCCATGACATGATATCCCCAAATTAGTATATCTGGACTGTTTATTTATCACTGCCTGAATCTCAAAGCCCTTTAATGAAGTATCCCCTGCTCAGCCCGAATCTCTAATCTGTTGGTGATTTAATCTCACACCGTGAAGTTAGGGTAATAATACGCAATACCTGAGAGGAACATACCCTATGGAAATCTGATGTGAGGTACGAAGGAGGGAAAATTTTATCGCCAACTTATGTTATTGACAGAGGAGTTTCTCCTTTCTTCAGTTTGTCGGAAATGGTTGGTATATATAAATTATAACTGTGATGTGCTGTTTTAAATCAAAAATGCTCTGTTCATAAAACCCTCAAATTTGAGAGGGAAGTGAAATACAGCACCCGGGAACTTGCTTTGTATACATAAAATATTGAAAAGACACGTGTCTGATGCCTACTGGCCAGTAATTTCGGGGCCCCTATATCAGTTAAGTGTGTTCCAGAATAATAAGAAGTGGAATTTTAGTATAATTACATGTGAATTTATAAGAGTATATATTTGTACATAAGATATAAATTTTGAAAAGTATGTAATAATTATATTTTTATTTTATTTTAATTATAGATGTACATGTCATGACTATTTGATGAATAAAATTCAATTTATTATGTACTATTGTTTATTTGCATGATATGTTGTTATTTTCTAATTAATGAATAAAATTGGCAATTTGTGTGTTAAAAAAAATATATATTAGTATAATTTACACGATAGTGAATGTTAATTTGTGTTTTTACGCCTTAGTAAGCGATTAGACACGTAAAATAGTACGTTAGCACATGCATGTTGTGTTAACAATTCATATGCTATATACTTGTCATGCAACAACAACAACAACAATTGTCGAGGCTAATGAAGAAAGAAACAAAAATGTCGTGCATCGGTCGATCGGGACCGTTACAATTATAGATTACTAGCTTAAATTGTCTGTGTGAAAATTTGGTCAAAATTTACGTTGATTTTGACATCCATCAAGCCTACGGACTATCATGCCATCGAATGGCTATAATCACATCACGTTGGATCGAAGCTTATACATACCCAAATTCAAAATCATTTCTATTGTGTATGTTAAGGGTTATTCCTTGATCATTTAAAAAGTTAAATTTGAATCATTTGAAGAAAAATCAACCGTCGATTTGACACGTGAAAATGCACGGTCCACATTTAATAACACTATGACAAGAGCCAAATAATAATGAAATTGTATAAATTTTATATTTGTATGTATATTTCCTTCACATTAATATGGTAAATTTCAGTTTTTTATTTTTTGGAATTTTGTGCATATAATTAGTGTGCAATTATTATCTTATTGTCTACTGGGTTAATCAGAGCCCTATGATGTGTGAGGAACAATTCAGATTTAAAAGGAGGCCTCCATTTCAGTAGATGAATTAATAGGGGTCATTTTCTCTCAGGTATTACCATCCATCAGGTAGAAATCCGCCCCATCGGAAGGCAACCTAACTATCAAGATTCGTGCTACATTGATCAGGCGGCTATATTCGGTACCGCTAATTTTATATTAACTCACACTACAAACGGAGGGGAGTAAAGGGTGAAATCAGATAGTCTTCGCAGAGAGGGGAAGGACTTGGTGTTTTTTGAAAATCAAATCCAAAAAATCCCTTCTCCCCCCTCTAAGAAGCCCTTCTCCTCCCAAAACCCTCCTACTCAGCCACAGCCGATCGACTAACCCTCTCTTCTCCCTCTCTCCGAAACCCCTGTCTAAGAAACCTATCTACTCAGCCGATCGACTAACCCTCACTTCTCCCTCTCTCCGAAACCCATGTCTCCGAAACCCTCTCTACACAGCCGATCGACCTATCGCTCTGACCTCTGAGAAAACCTGTCGCTCACCCTCTCTACTCACCCTCTCAGCCGATCTGACCTCCGCTCACCCATCCGAGTGATAGGTACGTAGTTTTGTTAACTTAGGTTTTCATAAGTTAGGGTTGTGTAATTTAGGATTTTGTAAATTATGTTTGTCGAATTATATAACTTATGTTTTTGTAATTTAGGTTTGTTGTTAACTTAGGTTTTGAAGAATCGGATTTTACTGTTATTTTACTGTCTTTACTGTTTTTATGATTATTCAAAAGTTTAGGGATGTACTTGTAATTTTCCAGGACTGGTAATGTACCAAGGTAGATAATTCAGGTATTGTTGTTTTCTAAGTTGGGGTTGTTTTAGGCTATTAGGTTTGATTTTATTTCATGAATTGGGATTGTATGTTTTCTCAAGAAAAAAAATTGAATTGTAGGAAAGCATAATCAGCTTCTGATAATATATTTGAGCTTTTGATATCCATGGCACAGTTTTGGTGTAAAAACAAAAAATGTGAAGTTTGCTCTAATTTAGATTTTGTGTTGCCTTGTGATGTCAAGTACCTGTCAGAAGATTTAATTACTAGTTCAATGGTGAAGATTGAGACAGTTTTATATTTCCATTTTTGTTGGGGGTTTACATGCTTATTTCCTTTAGCTGTCAGTTTCTATCTTTTGTTGAATGTATGAACTTGATCAATGTTTAGGTTTGTGTTGTTGATTTGTCAGTCAAGGTATTGTTATATACATATCTAGGGTGTTTGTTCTTTTAATGTTGTGTTTGTATTCTGGTACTAGAAAGGTGGTACCTGGTTCGAATATGTTCAGGAAAAAAAAGAGAACGGGTCCAAGAAGAGAGAAGATATTTAGTTAATCTTTGATTAGGTAAAGTTTTTTAAATATTAAACATAATTAAGTTGAGTTTTGGATATATTTGTTATATACTAAAATTATGTTGGGCAAATATGTGAAATTTCACAGTTAGTTTGTAGTTTAGGTTTGTAGTTTAAGAAGAGAGAAGATAGTTAGTTTATGTTGGGCAAATATGTGAAATTTCACAGTAAGTTAGTTTTGTAGTTTATGTAAAATTATGTTGGGCAAATATGTGAAATTATGTTGGTAAATATGTAATTTCACAGTTTTTGAGTGGTATATATATGAAATTCTCCCTTTAATTTAGGATTTTGATTTTGGTTTTGATTTAGGTTTGAATTATAGTATTTTGAACTTAGTTCTTAATTTAGGTTTTAATTTAGGTTTTAATTGAGGTTTTAACTTAGATTTTGAACCATATTTTTGTTAACTTAGTTTGTAGTTTAGGTTTCAATCAGATTTTGAAGTTTTAGATTGTTTTGTCTAGTTGGGACCAATCTGATTTTTGTTAACCTAGGTTTTAAAGAACCATATTTTGATCAATCGTCGATTAATGTCAACAGTAAAGGTGTCCAGACTTTAAAAAATACATTATGTGTACAAAGACCTATATACGTTGTAGTCAAATTTCACATATGCATTATTTGCATCTTCACATTTTGTATTTTCAAATTTGTATACAGATTACATGGCTGAACCCCAAGATGCCGTCTCGCAGTCCGAGGCGACTGTATGTCGATCACCTGCAAGGTTCACTAAGAGTCGTGCAGCCAAACGCGTGTTGTCACTGGTCGAATATTATAGGGCCCCGGCAAAAGTGCTAGAACCAAAGCTACCGTCAGAGGCCTACGACCCCAATCTGGCATTGCCTAAATCCCCTGAGACCCCAGCAAGTGTTCCACTGTCTGATCCATCATCTGTTGCCGCCCCCCCACCACCTCCACTGCCTAATCCAGCTCCGGCACTACAACCTAAAAATTCGGGCAGTAGCCGAGCCAAACACAAGAGCTCGGGCATGATGCCCCCCACCCGACGTTTGCCAAGGCTAAACAAGTCTGTGCCAGACGCAGCCGCTGCCGCAGACGCAGCCGCAGCCGCAGCCGCAGACACAACCGCTGCCGCAGAAGCAGACTCAGAATCACCTTCAGACTCAGCCGCTGCCGCTGCTCCATCTGCTCACGAAGACTCAGCTGCAGACGTATATTTCTCTCTCAACTTAGCGGACAGTTCAGACCATGATGACGTAACTGCAGACTCAACTACGACCAACGCTTCAGGTTGCTCGATCGAATCTCTACAAGTATTGGAGGATGATGGCAGTAGGAGGTACAAAAAGCGTGTAAGCTTACGTGAATGTCCTGAAGCCCGTGAAGCCAGTGGTGAAGACCTGTATTGGTCATCCGCTAAATTGCAGACTCGCAAGAGAAAGCGAATTAGGACCATGAAGAAGTCTGATGTGAGGTGTGGACGGGGCCCAGGCAGACCGCGTGACCCGGTTCACCCTGATAGCAGGCCCAAGATGAAGATTGTTGGTGATCGGGAGTTCACATCAGAACCTAGGTGCACAAAAATAACAAACCAATAAGGGTTGCAACATGTGAATGCTTGCCAGGACCCATCAGGTCGTTCAACATGTTTCCAACAAGGGTGAGGTTACAAATCCTTCATAAATTCTTGCAGCGGTACTCCTGGGCTGATGGCGAAGATGTCAGGCTTTGTCTCGATGTCTTCGAGAGAATAGCTGCTGATGCATCCCCGCATACAGCCGCATATGAGAAGCCCCTATGTGACAGCTCGTTTTCATTTTTTTGAATTTCGGGAACCATGTAATTTGGAGTATTTCAGCATACAGCCGCCTATGAGAATTTCCTGTAATCAGACTCTTTTTCTTTTTCCTGTTAATTTTTATTCACACCGCATTTTGGTGTATCCCCGCATACAGCCGCATATGAGAAGCCCCTGTGTGACATCTCGTTTTTATTTTTTTGAATTTCGGGCACCCTGTAATTTGGAGTATTTCAGCATACAACCGCCTATGAGAATTTCCTGTATTCAGTCCCTTTTTCTTTTTGCTGTTAATTTTTATTCACACTGCATTTTGGTGTATCCCCGCATACAGCCGCATATGAGAAGTCCCTGTGTTACATCTCGTTTTCATTTTTTTGAATTTCGGGCACCCTGTAATTTGGAGTATTTCAGCATACAGCCGCCAATGAGAATTCCCTGTATTCAGTCCCATTTTTTTTGCTGTTAATTTTTGTTCACTATGCATTTTAGTGTACCGCCACATACAGCCGCATATGAGAAGTCCCAGTGTTACTTCACGTTTTTATTTTTTTGGGGCACCATGTAATTTGGAGTATTTCAGCATACAGCCGCCTATGAGAATTCCCTGTATTCAGTCCCTTTTTATTTTTCCAGTTAATTTTTAATCACACCGCATTTTGCTGTATCCCGGCATACAGCCGCATATGAGAAGCCCCTCTGTGACATCTCGTTTTCATTTTTTTGAATTTCGGGCACCCTGTAATTTGGAGTATTTCGCCTATGAGAATTTCCTGTATTCAGTACATTTTTCTTTTTCCTGTTAATTTTTATTCACACCGCATTTTGGTATTTCCCCGCATACAGCCGCATATGAGAAGCCCCTGCGTGACATCTCGTTTTCATTTTTTTGAATTTCGGGCACCCTCTAATTTGGAGTATTTCAGCATACAGCCGCCTATGACAATTCCCTGTATTCAGTCCCTTTTTCTTTTTCCTGTTAATTTTTATTCACACCGCATTTTGGTGGTTCCCCGCATACAGCCGCATATGAGAAGTCCCTGTGTGACATCTCGTTTTCATTTTTTTGAATTTCAGGCACCCTGTAATTTGGAGTATTTCAGCATACAGCCGCCTATGAGAATTCCCTATATTCAGTCCCTTTTTCTTTTTCCTGTTAATTTTTGTTCACACCGCATTTTGGTGTTTTCCCGCATACTGCCACATTTGAGAAGTCCCTGTGTGACATCTCGTTTTCATTTTTTGAATTTCGGGCAACCTGTAATTTGGGGTATTTCAGCGTACAGCCGCCTATGAGAATTTCATGTATTCAGTCCCTTTTTCTTTTTCCTGTTAATTTTTATTCACACCGCATTTTGGTGTATCCCCGCATACAGCCGCATATGAGAAGACCCTGTGTGTCATCTCGTTTTTATTTTTTTGAATTTCGGGCACCCTGTAATTTGGAGTATTTCATCATACAGCCGCCTATGAGAATTCCCTGTATTCAGTCTCTTTTTCTTTTTCCTGTTAATTTTTATTCACTATGCATTTTAGTGTACCGCCGCATACAGCCGCATATGAGAAGTCCCAGTGTTACTTCACGTTTACATTTTTTTGAGTTTTGGGCACCTTGTAATTTGAGCATACAGCCGCCTATGAGAATTCCCTGTATTCAGTCCGTTTTTTTTTCTGTTAATTTTTATTCACCTCGCATTTTGGTGTATCCCCGCATACAGTCGCATATGAGAAGCCCCTGTGTGACATCTCGTTTTCATTTTTTTGAATTTCGGGCACCCTGTAATTTGGAGTATTTCAGCATACAGCCGCCTATGAGAATTCCCTGTATTCAGTCCCTTTTTCTTTTTCCTGTTAATTTGTGTTCACTATGTATTTTGGTGCATCCCCGCATACAGCTACATATGAGAAGCCCCTGTGTGACATCTCGTTTTCATTTTTTTTGAATTTTGGGCACCCTGTAATTTGGAGTATTTCAGCATACAGCCGCCTATGAGAATTTCCTGTATTCAGTTTCTTTTTCTTTTTCCTGTTAATTTTTGTTCACTATGCATTTTAGTGTACCGCCGCATAAGTATTGTATAGAAACTTGTTCAAGCATAAGTCAATGAGAGTTTGTACTAAATTTCTATTGCATAACTAAATTTTAATGAGTATTTTTAATTGGAAAAAGACTTCTCTGAGCTAGAGTTATAGTTCAAGAACACAAAACTTGTGATTGTCCTATGAACCACAATCAAAACTTGTGAAGGTTCTGGTCACAAAATTCATAATTATAAAAATATATTGCTGATGCTGTTAAGATATCTTTTTTTTTTTGTGTAACAAGTGTGATGACATTTGAAACAACTTTACTGTGTCGATCCAATGTAGAACAACTTTAAAGCACTAAAAGAGTCACATGGTAAAGGGTTGGACGATGAAGTGATCTGGGACATAGCTGTCAAGGGAGAGGACAAGAGAGGCAGGTTGTACGGCCTTGGAATTCGGTCAAGAAAGTCAAGAGCCAATCGAGAGGTGGAGGCAATGGAGGCATCTCTATCACCCACCAAAAGCACTGCCACCTCGGCTAAAAAAAAACAAAAAACATTCACGGCTGAGGAGGTTCAAGCGTTACTAAAGGATACACTAGCCACGGCACAAGAAGGGTTTGCCGAGAAGATAGCTGATCAAGAGAAGCGACACCTTGCAGAAATGGAAGCAAATAAAGTCGAAACTATATATAGGAGGATGGCTTTAGACGAGCTCCATAAACGTGCAGGATATCAATCTCCTGAATTCACTGTAAGTCCAATGACCCGCAAAATGTAGTTTACTCCATTGCATATTATACCTCTGCATATTTACTTTTGCTACATTTTGTTAGGAGGGGACGTCAAATGTCGAGGCACCTGGTGGTAGTAGGGGCAATCAAGAAGGGGGAGAGGAGGGCAGTCAAGAAGGGGGAGAGGAACCTTGATCCGGGACCTCTGTTATTGCCAAGCCGCTGCCGTGGTCTTAACAGTTCTAATGCAGTAATTGAAAAAATGCGCTAACAATATTAAGTAGGATGTGTTAATGTGCTCTAAATTTATATATTTTCTGAACAATTAAGTAGGATGTGTTAATGTGCTCTAAATTTATATATTTTCTGAACAATTAAGTAGGATGTGTTAATTATGTAAGACGTGAACAATTAAGTAGAATGTCAACAAAAGACTTGACCTAATTGAATTTTCTTGTTCTGCATATTCTTATTGTGACAAGTGTTAAATACAAAAGAATTTGGCTAATTGAATTTTCTTGTTCTGCATTTTCTTATTGTGACAAGTGTTACATACAAATGAATTTGGCTAATTGAATTTACTTGTTCTGCATGAATTTGGCTGACTACATGAATTGGCTAATTTTATGCGTACAATGTGGGTACGCAAGAAGATATAATTGAAGTCACAAAAGAAATGCCACTATTTATATCGGTCTGCCCATGAAAATATTAATTGCTCTCTAGCTCCAAAACAAAAAACAATCTACACAGACCCACTTTGAGCATTATTTCTTCAGTTCATCGACCTCTTCCTTGTTTTTTGGCGTAGAAGCGATAGTCCCTCCCTTTCCTCTCTTTGCCTCGCCCTACTTCTCTCTCTCTCTCTCTCTCTCTCTCTCTAATCTCTCCCGCTCTACTCTAATCCCTCCTCTCTCTCTCCACAGTCTTTCTGAATCAGTCACCAGCCGGTGTAAATTCTCTCAATAAGTACATTTTTTTTGGGCTATTTTTTTTTCTTGGAATGTAAAAATTGAAGATGACATTAATGTACTCTCAATTTCAACCTCCACTTGCTCATTTGGTTTGTACATTAGCAGACAATAACATCCTTTACGGTATAGTTCTGGACCTTAGCTTGTGCACTTTAGGTGTTTGATGTAATGTCTAAGAGAACTTGGTAGCCAATAACGGACCAGCAATCGAAAATTCAACATTACTAGTAGGTTCGAAAATTAATATATATGTACCACTTGTGTAAATTATTGCTAATTGCATAGATTATTTTTTTAATATAACTCAACTAATGCCTCGATGGTATAGGTAACTTCATATGGCCACTCACAATTGTGAGTGGATGTACAACAACCGAACACGAGTTGCACCCAAATTTGTTAGTGGTGTTCAAGAATTTGCGCAAGTGGCATTATCCAAACCCGATGTTGTGACTATCGACGTAAATGGAAGAAAATGTATCCCTTGTCCTTGTAAAAAATGTGCAAACCTCTATCGTCGAGATGTGGAAACCGTGAAGATACACCTTTATAAGCACGATTTTTGCGCCTTATATGGGGTTTGGCACAAGCACGGGGAGTCAGTTCCCAAGGAAGCTATCAATTCCCCATCTCCTCCACCAACTGATCAAATGGGAGATATGTTAAGGGCCGCCGCTGGACCAAGATTCGATTGGGACGATGACCAACCCACCGGAATAGCCAAAAAATTCTTCGACATGCTAGCCACATCGGAAACACCTCTTTGGGAAGAGAACTTGATCGGTCATTTGAAATGCGAAAACCACACCATATTGTCGGCGGTCACGCAAGCCTTAGCGTTGAAGTCGGAACACCAATTGAGCCAAAAGTGCTATGATGGGATGATGAGCCTCATTAAGAGCATGCTTCCTCCTAGTTCAAAAATACCGGATAATTTCTACAAATCGAAGCGATTGATCGAGGGGTTGGGCATGAAACATAAGAAGATAGATGTATGCCCAAACTTTTGTATGCTTTATTACAATAAGAACGAGGACAAGACATGTTGCGATGTATGTCAATAATCGAGATATAAGCCACCGGGACCAAATAAAGATGCAAAACCCGTTCCACAAAAGACACTCCGTTACCTTCCTATCACCCCAAGATTCCAAAGGATGTACATGACCGAATCAAATGCGAAAAATATGAGATGACACAAGGAGGGTAAGCGTGACAAACCCTGGATTATGGTGCACCCGGCCGATGGTGAGGCTTGGAAGCATTTCATGGAGAAGTATCCGGAATTCGCAAGAGATGTGAGAAATGTGGTGTTCGGTATAACAACGGATGGATTCATGCCTTTCAACTCTAGTGCAGCTCCGTATTCATGTTGGCTGGTGTTTATCCTTCCATATAACCTACCACCGGGGATGATAATGAAAGAAGATACCATGTTCCTCGCGCTTGTCATCCCCGGACCAAAGTATCCGGGACGTGACATTGACATTCTTCTTGAACCGTTAATTGACGAGTTGAATAAATTGTGGTTGGGAGAAATGACATGGGATGCATATAGAAAGAAGAATTTCAAGATGCGTGCATCACTTATTTGGACGGTAAGTGATTATCCCGCTTATGAAATGTTATGTGGGTGGGGTACACATGGACGATTGGCGTGCTATTATTGTCAAGAGAAAACAAAGGCATTTCGACTTGTGTATGGTGGGAAACCAGTTTGGTTCGATTGTCATAGATGCATGTTGCCTCCGGATCACCCCTTTCGTCGAGATAAAAAGAATTTCATAAAAGGAAGAGCCGAGTACGATGGGCCACCTCACATAAAAACGGGTGAGGAGATTCTCGAGGAAGTGAGCCAACTAGATGAGATCGTATGGGGCAAAACTAAGGGCTTAGACCAACTTTCGGGTTATAAGGATGCCCATCATTGGCAAAAGAAGAGTATATTTTGGAGTTTACCATATTGGAAGGACAATCTTTTGCCTCACAATATTGACATTATGCATTTGGAGAAGAACTTTGCGGATAATTTGATTTACACGCTCTTAAGCATAGGTGGCAAAACCAAGGATAATGAAAAATCAAGAAAAGATTTGGCTCTCCTTTGCGATCGTCCCAGTCAGTACTTAACCCATCACCCTCGAATCCCGAAAAAGATGATAAAAAATAAGGCTCCATATGCACTTACTTTAGTGCAAAAGCGGAAAGTTTTGACATGGGTAAAGGACTTAGTAAGGTTTCCCGATGGCTATGCATCGAATTGGTCAAGGTGTGTTAACCTCACAACATGTACCCTTACTGGGCTAAAGAGCCATGATATGCATGTGTTCATGGAGCGCCTACTTCCCGTCGCATTTCGTGACTTTGTTCCCGATGAGGTTTGGGATGTTTTATGTGAGATTTCAAACTTTTTTAGAGAGATATGTGCCAAGGAGCTCTTACCATCCCGTATCGACCAATTAGAAAAGGATATTCGTGTTACAATTTGCAAAATGGAAAAAAAAAAATTCCGCCAAGTTTCTTCGATTCAATGGAGCATCTTGTGGTGCATGTAGCACACAAGGCTAGATTGGGTGGGCCAGTAGGGTCCCGATGGATGTTCGCATGTGAAAGGTTTGTCGTTTTTCTATGATTCTTTTTAATTACATAATGAAACACTACTTAACTACCCGCACTAACTCTTTAAATTATAGGCGTAACAAAGGATGAGAGTGACGAACAAGGCACGTGTGGAGGGTTCAATTGTCGAGGCTACAATTGTCAAAGAGATATCAACATTTTGCTCAAAATATTTTGAAGAAAATCCTCGAAATGACCAACAACAAGTTACAAAGAGTAAACCTTTGCAGGGAGGACTATTGGTATTTTATAATCTTGGCTGTCACCATGGAAAGGAAAATCGATTAGTTCTCAATGACAATGACTATAAAGCAGCACACTACTATGTCCTTCAAAACTGCCCCGAGATCCGAGATCCGTGACAAGTATGAAAGGTACAATCCTAATAAATGTTTGTCTGGATGATCTTAAAAATAATCAAGATCTTATTTTTATCTTGCATCCTAGTCAGAATGTTTACCTTGCATGCTAGTCAAACAATCAAAATCTTATTTGTGTATATGCTAGAATTTGTAGAGAGTTCGATACATGCATGCTCAACAGTGGTACAAGACCGCAGGATTTGGACAAAGTTCGTCAAGAGAGTTACGGAGATTGGTTACGAGAAAAGGTACTCTCTATTGATGATTGTGATAATTACATCCGAAAGGCGGGACTCAAGCCATCTAAAGTCGCAAACTTCTACGAAGTGTACGATATAAATGGGTTTAGATTTCACACCGAAAATTATGGGCAAAACAAGGCAACAAAAAGTAGCGGTGTTTGCATCAAAGGAGAGTGGGATGAAAATGGGGAGCAACACGACTACTACGGAATTCTTCAAGATATAGTTGAGCTAAATTATGATGGAGGCAACAAGGTTGCTCTCTTTAAGTGTATTTGGTTTGACATTACAAATGGGGTAAAAAAAGACAAAAAACATGGAATTGTCGAGGTGAAACACGCTTCTCGGCTAAAAGGTTTTGAGCCGTATGTATTGGCATGTCAAGCAATTCAAGTAGTCTACATTCCCTATGCATCGGATACTCCTCTAAGACGCCAATGGTGGGTAGCAATGAAAACAAGCCCGAAAGGCAAGTTTCGTGTCGAGGAGGTTGTCGATGAAAACATCGAATTTTACCAAGAGGAAATGACGGATAATCCGGTATTGGAACCAAATGAAGAGGGCTTTAATTGGGACAATGAGGTAATTAGAGAAAATGAGTGCGAACTAGTAGATGATACGATGGAGATTTCACCAATAGTGGCGGATAACGAGAACCCTATAGAGGAAGGTGAAGAAGGTTATGACACGGAGCAAGAGTATGACATGCAAGAAATTGAGGAAGGACTTGGTTACGGCCTAAACCTTGAAGATCAATCCGATGAAGATGGTTATTAATTGGTAATTCTTTGTGTAATGTGTTGAATGGCAATTTGCCAACCATATAAAGTTTGTTTGTATAATTATAATAAACACAAAAATATATATTTGATATGGGACTTGTTAAAGAAGAACTGCATGGTTGAAAAGAATAACAAATTGATTAAGATGGCTATTATTTGAAATTCTTATAGGAGAAGGCAATTAATGAAGGAGCGAAGGCAATTAATGAAGGCTCTACTTATCGCTCGCTCGTCCTCTCAATAACTTTCTAATGTTTACTCTCAAGACCAAAATTTCAAGATTCTACAATTTAAGTTTTCGAATTATTTGTGTATCTCTTTTATTTTGTAATATACTGCTCTAATTCCTTTTGCTATGATTTACAAAATATATTCAATTTGAAAGGAGAGATCAAATTTCCTTCTAAATTTGAACAATATTAAGTAGGATGTGAACAAATTAATATACTGCTGTAATGTATCCCTTGCTGTAATTTACAACAATATATTCAATTTGAATGGAGAGATCAAATATATACATAGAAGTAACTGTCCAGAAGTTCAATACTTGTTGCATGGGTAGGCCCATGCAACAAATAGTTCTCAAAAATCATCAAAACTTGTTGCATGGGTAACCCATGTAACAAATATTTCTCAAATAATCCTCCAAACTTGTTGCATGGGTTACCCATGCAACTGTTTAGTCTAGATTTTGGAGACTTGTTGCATGGGTAAGCCCATCCAACAAATAGTTCTCAAATACTTGTTGCATGGGTTACCCATGCAACTGTTTAGTCTAAATTCAGGAGACTTGTTGCATGGGTATGAGATGAGTTGTTGCATGGACATTCATTAAAATATACTTTATATCTTTGCTGGCGGGTCACGGGTCATCAAATATTTGTTGCATGGGTAAATAAGAAGCAGTTGCATGGATAACCATCAGACTTATTGCATGAGTAACTATTGCATGGGACTACCCATGCAACAAGTTTGACTGTGTCAGAAATGCCAATATTTGTTGCATGGACACTACTTACCCATGCAACAAAGATTTTTACCCATGCAAAAAAAACCCAGATTCTAGTAGTGTATTAGTACGTAAGAAATGTTATAAGCGATCAATTACTTGTGTTCTTAAATTCACCGAGTTCTTTTGTGAACTCAACTTTAAAATCTATCGAATTAGCTTTAAATAATGTTCTACATACAAAAATTTTAAACTTTCAAATTATTTATTTATAAAATCAAG
The DNA here is from genome assembly GCA_025461125.1 of Carex kokanica. NCBI lineage: Eukaryota > Viridiplantae > Streptophyta > Magnoliopsida > Poales > Cyperaceae > Carex > Carex kokanica. Next base: position 434,256 of record JAJGRX010000848.1, on the reverse strand, counting down.
CGGTTAAACTTAGAAGATTTATAAATTAATTTTAATGCATTCATTTTTTTAACATTTATAAATAAAAATGAAAATGCAATTAAAAATATCAAATACTTTAAAAATATATAAATCAACTCAATAATATTATTGAGATACTTTTTTATTTATTTGGAAAAAAAAACTACTTATGACCGAATATGAATGTAACAGAACCATAAGCACTTAAATTTTTTGGTCCAATGACAAGGGTCGGATTAATCAGACCTAAGATTTGAAAGAAAAACTGCAGCAAGTTTTACCTCACCGCGGTCCTCACCAAATAACGTCTTGCTGCCCCAAAATTGACCTGGAATTAGACAATCAACTAATGACCGGAGTGACACAATCAGGTATGACCAAAAAATGAACCAGAACACAAAAGCAGTAAACTAAAACTAGCCAGAAATTCAACCCTACCAAAATCCAGAACATAATCTGACCATAATAGAATAAGCAATTCCAAATCAAAGTTGTTGTTTTTTTTTTTGATAAAAGGCAGCAAGTGCCCATTTCATATATGAAACAAGAGTTGTAAATTACATTCTCATGTCACAGATTTTCAGCACAAAATCACAAGAAAATAGCGAAATAAAGCAGAAACCAAACGCCCGATGTTTAATGGTCGACCAAAACACTGTTATTGTAAAGTAAGATATAACTAAGCCTCCTGAGATGGGGCTGAAGGTTGTTGACCCTATATTCAGGTCTGTACAAAATGGTATAGGAGACTTCATTGATCAAACGGCTAGAGATCCAGCTCTCTCTCCATGTGCGTTGTCCAGCTCAACTGCCTCCGATTCCTCTTGATAGACCACCAGCTGGGTATCAGTATGATCCCACACTCGAAGAGGTATAGCTTGTAAATCAGTGGGCAACCAGGTTTTAGTGGTATCCTTAATTCTCTTGTCCAGGGGACCTGTCCAATATTCACAAACAGAAATAATAAGCATAACAATGGATCTAGCTGTTTTGATTAGAGTTTGAGAAAAGATAATATCATTTCGATGTTTCCATAAAATCCAACACAAAACTCCAAACACAATTAGGAAGGCGGTTTGTTGGATACTGTTGAGTGATCCTGAAAATTGAAAAATATCAAAAATTGTATCCCAAGTATTGAAAACTAAATGGCAGTCACCCATCCAAAAATTAAATTTGCTTGGCCAAAGGACATAGCAAGAAAAGGTGATTGGTGGATTAAATTTACAACTTTGATTTGGTCCAAATTTACAACTTTGATTTGGTTCAAATTATAATTTCGGTTCGGTTCGATTTGGAAATTTTCAAAACCGAAATAACCGAACCGATCGAACTTTTATATATTATGAATTTGGTCCGGACCACTCCAGTTTATTTCTTAATACCCGAGTTTATTTCTTAAACAATTTCTTTAAATACTTCGGTTTATTTCTTAATACTCCAGTTTATTTCTTAATACCCCGGTTTATTTATGAATATACTTCGGTTTATTATAAATCAATTGCTTTAAATAAAAAGGTTTATATATTTTGGTTTGAACCGAACAAACCAAAATAAAACTTTGGTTCAATTCAGTTCAGTTGCAATGCTAAATTGGTTCGGTTCGGTTCGGTTCTATTTTAGAAACTGAATTATTACTTTGGTTTGCCTAGTTTGGTTCGGTTTCAATCGAACCCAACCAATGAACACCCCTAGCAATAGGAATTCAGATCCAGTAAAGTAACCCAATTTTTGGGTTTTAGATCGGGACCGTCCGATTCGAATCTGTGAAAATCCATCCCGAACTAGAGCGCACACATTCCAACGATGAATTTGAATCCCGAGGCGATCCCGAACGACAAATTCGAATCGGACGATCCTGATCCAAAACCCAAAAATTGGGTTACTTTAGGGGATCCGGACCCTAGCAGCAGTGACCAAGTAAAAGTATAGTAGAAATACTAACATCCATTGAATTGTTAATTTGTAATCAATCTTGAGAGAATGAAACAAGGAATGAAATATAGTTTACCAGGAAATCAAGCATTCAAGCTGATTTGCTCAGAAGTGTTTGGCACGCAAGGTGGAAGCAAACCTCTCAAGACTAGATAGGTTATTACAATTAAGAAATCGACACACATTTAATTTTTAGAAGCTGATAACAGTACGCGTGCTACAGTATCCGCACCATAACTACCATAACTACCTGGGGGACCACAAAAACTCCAGTACTGAATTTTTTTCTAAAATATTAATACCTATGTAAGGAAGCATTTATATCTATACATGAAAGTATTTATACCTATGAGGTAAATAATTTTTATGTAAATATTATTTCTCCAACCATATCTCAAACATACCCGAATCATAAATATCTGTGGGGACCACTCAAACTACATGGGGGACCATACACTTTTTTAGAGATGGTTTTTTTTTCTTCATTCAATCTCGTCCATATTTTCAACGATCTGTGAAATTTTTTGCGAAAGTAAAACCACGAACGTCTTCTACCCAATTTTCTCTTTCAAATGAGATCCATGATGAATACTTTCGGGCTCGTCGATACACAAGTATTTATAACTTGTCGTGCAAGTATTTATACATATACTTCTAAGTATTTTTTTACATATGACACTGAATAACGTCTGAAAGTATTAATATCAAGTACTGCAAGTATTAATACCTATGCACTGAAGTATTTATACCTATGTGATCAACTAATTTTGTTAGAAGAAAGTTGACACGGGAACAATTGGAGAAGGTTGATGCAGTGATACGGGGTTCTCACTACTTCATTAGAGGAAGGTTCACATGGGAACGATTGGGGAGCTGGAATAGGGATCATCATAACAAGTTACACATCAAAGTATTAATATCTTATTTTTCAAGTGTTACTATTTTATCTTCTAAGTAATTATATCTATGAAGGTTGACGCGGGAACGAGTGCGGAGATTGGGAAAGGGGACCATATAATTAGTGGGGACCATAAATTAGTCGGGACCATAAAAGAAGAGTGTTGCAGGAATTTTAAAATAATAATTAGTGAATACCATATAATTAGTGGGGATCATATAATATTTTTTTATAATAATAATTAGCGAGGACCATATAATTAGTGGGGACCATAGTACATAATTTATCTAAATAGGGTGTGGGGATTTTGAGAGTACTGGAGTGAGGGTACTCAAATAATTATTCTTAATTTTTATCTATACATAGCTTATTTAATGTTAACTATATTATCTATTTTAATGGTTAATTTAATTTTAATCAAATCAATTTTATTTTAGACAAAGCAGTATTGTATCACCGATTGAGATTTAGTGGCATTCGGGGCCACTCGAGACTGTGACATCAAATCCCTCCTTTTTACAATTGAAAATAAGGTAAATTAAATCAAATGAACCAAAATGTTAATAAATATTATATTATGATTGTAATATTTACACAAATTTGTGCATAAATTATTAAGTTACAGATTGAATTTTTCATACTAATCCAGTATCTAGAGTTTCAGTAGCAGAAATTGTAAATTAGATGAAATGTAAGAAAACTTGTATATATTTCTCCATTGAATTCTACTGATTTTCTCATCCTTTTCATGCCCACTTACAAAATGTAAGCAGTCGCAAACATCTTCTTTAGAAAATGTAAGCAGTTACAATTTCATTAAATTATTTCATTCTAATATTTGAAAAATCAAACAGACCCGCTTTTTTTTAATTAAAAAAAACTCAAACACTATCATATCCTTCTTTTATTAAAAAAAAAAAAATTCTTTCTCTTCTTTCCAAAATAATACCAATGGCTTAGTTGAAGTGGTGGAAATTAGAATATGAAAAATGTAAGACTATAACAACCTTTAATTCTTACTGTTCTTCACGTGTGAGGTTACATTTTTTTAAGCTAATGCAAAATTAAATTGTTTGATGTGACGAGTTAAATATAATAATACTTTTATTTTTAATGTAAGAGCTAAATAATATTCAAATTCACATATATGTGTTCATAATCAAATTAAAATGCGAGATGCAATTAAAAATATCAAATACTTCCAAAAATAATTATAAATCAACACTCAATAATATTATTGATGTATTTTTTATTTATTTGAATAAAATTTAAATAACTTATGAGTCATGACCGAATATGAATGTAACAGGACCACTAGTAGAGTGGAAAAAATGGCATGGCAGAGCAGAGCCGGCTCCGTCACGGAACGGCACGACACGCGTGCCAGTTACATGCCGTGACTCGCATGTCTCGTGTCGTGACCATTCACGTGCCGTATTCATCTTTTGAAACTTTGGCACGGCACGGCACAGCACATGAAAGATTTAGTCACGACACGGCACAACACATAGTCATACGAGTCACGTGTAATTAGGACCATTAGATATTAATTTAATGGTGAATCTTGAATAAACTAATCTAAATTATGATTAAATGGTCACGCGAGTCATGTATGGTCACGACACGTTTAGACACGGCGTGACTTACGTGGCGTGACCATTCGCATGCCGTAACCACCCCTTAATATTTTGATCACAACACGGCATGACACGAGATCAAAATCACAGCATGTTAGTCACGTCACGACACTTTTTTTCCACTCTAAGCACAAGTACCTAATTCTTAGGTCCAATGGCAAAGGTCGGACGAATCAGACCTAAGATTTGAAAAACGAACCGGAATCTCAGACGTCCATACATGAAATGCCCGAACTCCTTTAGGCTGTGCTCCAATTAGGGTTAGAGGAGGGGAGGGTGAGGAAATTTTTAACTTTCACCTGCTCCACAATTCAATTTTGGAAGGAAGGAAAGACAGAGCAGGTGAATTATTAACCCTGCAGAAGCCAAAATTGTCACACCCGATTTGAGGTGTAGGCCTTTTCCCTCCCCTCCCCTCCCTCTCTAATACAATTACTGGAGCACAGCCTTAATATTTGTGCCAATACGGATCGGACGGTCTTCCTTCTCCACCTTTTTGAAACCTCGACAATGCTGCCATCTGCCAAGTACCACTGCCAACTGAGTCCGAATCTGCTGCGATCCTGGGTGGGATCGCAGGATCCTAAAATTCCGAATCGACGGTTCAAATTTTTCTGTGCGCGGATCTCGAAAACACTTTGGAAAAATAAATTTTCATGCACGCATCACGAAAAAAAACCAACAGCTGAGATTCGGGATCGCAGGGTCCTGCGATTCCCGAGAATCACAGCAGATTTATTTTCCTGCCAACTATTTCTCCCTTTTCTCTCACTCTCTCGCGCCACTCCTACGCCAAACTCCCAGCGGGCCTCCGTCCGCCTAACCCTAACTTGTCTTGTCTCCCGGCTCTGATCACGCCTCCGCCTCCTCCTCCGCTCCTTCGGCTCTCCGGCCTCCGCGACTCCGCCCCTGCTGTTCTTCTCCACTGTCTGGTTAGTTTCTTAATTTATTGGTTTATTGGGAATGGGTATTGGGTAATCAGGACTGTCAGCAGGAGATTTGCATTGGCACGATGAATTTTCCAGTAGCCTTAAAGCTTATTGTGTAACATTCGGTGATTCTTGTTGCATGTGATTGAATCTCTATACTTTCTCTTCTTTCTCATATTTCAATTAGTAGAAAGAGTGAATAGTGCAAATGATTTGCTATATGTATATGATTTTGAGCTTACAAACTGAAATTAAGTAGTCGCGAGGCACCAGATTAGTCAAACAAGCATCAAAACCTGTAAATTGTTTGTATGCTAATTTCTTTCTGATAAAGTCCCTAAATGTTTGTAGCCCTTTCAAAAATAAATTTCACAGATAACAATTGCATGCTATTTCATTATCTTTGTAGATGGTTCTGATTTTTACAAAACAATTCATTAGTAAACCCCACAATTTCTGAGTGGACACAAATTAGTGTATTCAATGGCTGGAGGACATGAACATCGCATTAAGTTAGGATTACTTACTGGTATATTGTTTTCAGTTTTGTCAGGAAATTTTTTATGGAGTTAAAGACTTAGTCTACTACTTGTTACTTTCTTTAATTATATGTTTTCAGTATACTGTAAACAGTAAAATGTTGTCAGTTTTTTCAGTGTTTAATATTTTGCATGTTTAATGTCTTCTCTTATTTCCAAATCGCCCCTATATTAATGTCTTCAACAAATATTTTAATGCAACATCTTCGACAAAATAATGATATGTATCAATTAAGGTTACTTGTTGAGTAACTATTGCTATGCTTTATGAGCCACTCTTCTTGCAGGTTGAAATTGACTGAAGTTATCAATGGATGGACCTCAGCCTCAAACCAAGAGGGCTGATATAATCAATTCAAATAATGATTATATCAGCAATCTACCTGCAGATTTAAAAGAGAGAATTTTAATGAAACTTTCAATCAAAGAGGCAGTCAGAACAAGCATCCTCTCGAGCAAGTGGAAGGATTCATGGACTTCAATTCCAAATTTGGTATTTATAGGTGATAAAAGATGCGAGGTTCCTTCCCGTTTCTTCTCTTGCAGCGCATTGAAATCTGTGAAGCTGTTAGGTTGCATTATCAATGTTCCTCGGTTTTTCAATGGCTTTGCTCTGTTACACACCCTTTGGCTATATAATTTTGATTTGTTGGGGTTTGATATTGAGAAATTGGTTTTGAGTTGCCCTTTACTAGATTACTTGTCGCTGTATTACTTTCGCCAGCCAGGTTGCCTCAATATCAGTGCACCAAACCTCACATCTTTGGAGATTTGTGGTGAATTTTACGATCTCTGTTTAGAAACTCCAAAATTGACCATTGCAAACTTTGAAATTGAAATTGATAATGGAGATTATCCAAAGTTCAATGCGGCCAAAGATGGAAAGGAAAGCAACATTACACGAACTGTTGGTCGCCTTTCAAACATTCAAGAACTAGAAATACGCGGTGCATTCACTGATGTAAGATTATTATATACTTTAAACCTCTGATACTAGTAATAGGGTTCACTTCTTTTGAGCTTTTGATAAGAAGTTGATGTTTAAACTAATTAAGCCTCAAAGTTTGCACTACACCTTAATAAACATAAATGAGCCAAAAGGAATCGCACAAAAGGAAAAACAATGACAATACCATTGACTATATATGGGTCAAGTACCTTTTGGTGTATGTTGTTAATTGGTCAAGACGTTAATGATTTGTTTTTATTTTCATTGGAAGTTTTTAGCCACAGGACCTATACCGGTGAAGCTTCCAACAATCTTCAATCATTTGAAAGAGATTTGTTTAGATATACATTGTTCGAAACAGAATGAAGATGTTGCTCTTTGTTTGTTTCAAAGTGCCCCAAACATACAAGTACTTCACATACAGGTTCACATATTTCCTACAATTTATATATGACTTGTGTTCTTTTTCTAATTGTTTACTGGTTTTGCTAAACTCAATGCCCAACTCATTGCACTCTTTTTAAGTAATTGAAGCAAAGTAGAAAGAATCACAAAGCTACCAATTAATTCTCAATTGATACATTGTAAGATGACAACTGAATTGGATGAACATAACTAACTATATCTTACCAGCATTGAGTTGCAAATCCTCAGGTTGAATCCAATTTCCTATGACCTGTTTTTTTTCTCCCAAAATTTGCAGTTTTATGACAACGAGGTGGAAGATCAACTGCATGTTCAAGCTTTGTGGGAGTTGAAAGCTATCAAAGGCTGCTTGTTTAAGCGCCTTGAGGTGGTGAACATGGCTTATATGGAGAAAACTGAGTTGTCCTTATGGAGCGCCAAGTCCATGCTGGAATTTGCAAAGTTTGTGCTAAGCACTGCACCTGCATTAGAGAAACTCGAGATCACGAGTATAAAGGAGCTTATCATCAGCTTATTAGTTGATCGACAACTTCCCCAAGTTATCTACCAAGGCTGAAATTATGTTTCTGCAATGGTAAGATTGCTGCAGTGAATATAAGCATGACTTCAGTTTCTAATACTTTATTTGTTCGTGTTTTTGAATTTTACTCCCAAGTTTGATTTCTTTTTTGCTGGTGGTATTTTAAGAGAATATCATGTTTGAGAGCTATTACATTGCAGCTCTCTATCAGCTTTATATTTAGTATGATAGATTTTTGTAAATGTTACCAATTACTGGTAATTGACCACCTGAAGTCGTTTTCTGATGCTTACAAACCCCTTTATGTGTCATTAATTCATAATTCTGATTTAATTCTGATAATATTAATTAGATAAGAGATTGTTGTTTAAAAATGGTTGACAGGTATGTTCAGCTTCAGATATGAAGTGGTGACGACAAAAGAACCAATCTGCGGGCTATTTAATTAAGATGCATACACTAATGCTGATGCTTAATCTTATATGTATACCTGAATTGAATTCATTAACGAAATATTATATGTAGATTTCAACTTTTCACCACCTTAATAAACTATTTCTGGTCAAAAAATTTAAAACAAATTGAATAAGCAAGTGTACATTAATGTAATACTTAAATGTGTATTGAGCAATAGTTAAGTGCGTATTATAAGAGATTCAGAAAAAAAAAGCGCAAGTATGCATTAACAGTATTCTACTATTTTTTCAAAACAAATTGTAAGCGTGTATCTATATACGAGCATAATAAAATGATGCGGTTTCAACCTTGCAAAAGTAGGTTATATGTATGTCACCGTCTTCATCAATAGTCTTGTTTCTCACTATACAGTTGGGATACTGTATATGGGCATAATAGAATGATGCGGTTTCGGAAAGTAGGTTATATATATGTCACCATAGTATTGTTTCTTGCTATACAGTTGGATACTAGAAACAAAAGTGGGGTTCTTATAAGTTCATGCCCCATTTAACCGCCAAAAAAACAGGTTGGCCAGATTCAACCCAAAGATAACTCTCTTTCAACTTCAGAAATGCATTTTATGCAAAACAAAAGGATACTTCCAGAACTCTCAAAGAATTCCAACGGAACCTGCCAATTTTAATCACGGTTTATGTTAGAAATATCAAGAGAGCATTCCCATACTGTAGTGTTATTTTCACATAACTTATAGTGCCAAGGCTAAATAAAGCCTTTTTTAACACCAAATGAGTCGGGAATGAGGGGGAAAAAATATGAAAGAAAAACTGCAGCATGTTTTACCTCACCAAATAACGTCCATCATCTGATCAGACCTAACCCAATTGAAATGGTTTTGAAAACCTAGAAATCTGACATGCCTGAACTCGAAACCAACTCAATGGTGAATTTGAGATGTTGCTGCCCAAAATTGACCAGGATTTGACCCAAATCAACTCATGACCGGAGTGACCCAATCAGGTATGACCAAACAATGAACCAGAACCCAAAAGCAGTAAACTAAAACCAGCCAGAAATTCAATCCTACAAATCTCCAGAACATATAATCTGACCATAATAGAACAAGCAATTCCAAATCAAAAGTTAGGCCATGTTTGGTTGTGAAGTAAAAAGTGAAGTAAACCCCTTACTCCATACTTAAGCTGCCAAACAAGGAGGAAAAGTGTAAGGCGGAGTAGGAGATGAGTTAATCTGGAGTTGGAGTACTAGGTTACTCAAGATCGTCAGGTGGAGTAACTTACTTCACACTTACTCCACCTGTAGAACCTACTGTCATAGACAGAGTTTCATTTCACAACATCTGGCGGATTAATTTAAGACATGAGTTAATTACCAAACAAAGTGTGAAATATGAGGAGTAACATGGAGTAAACAATTTAATCCTCATTAACTTTACTCCACAACTAAACATGACCATAGTGCCCAAAATGATACCAAACCCAATCATACTGGCCAGCCAAAATAGGACTAGTCCCAAACGCTGACTGCAAACTACACAACACTCAAAAACCTAAAACCTCAAATTGAATCAAACCCAAAATGAACTCGCTTGCACTGGAAATGACCAAGCCCATTTGCCCACCCCTAGGTCTGGTTGTAGATGTACCATAGATGACACAAGGAACAGAAAAGCAGCAGTGACCAAGTAAAAATATAGTAGAAATACTGACATCAATTGAATTCTTAATTTGCAATCAATCTTGAGAGAATGAAACAAGAAATGAAATATAGTTTACCAGGAAATCAAGCTGATTTGCTCAGAAGTGTTTGGCACGCAAGGTGGAAGCAAACCTCTCAAGGCTAGATAGGTACTCACAATTAAGAAATCAACACACTTTTATTTACCAAAGAATATCACAGGATTGCAGATATTTTCCCTTTTTGCCAATTATTACAATAAAAGCACTAGCACTCACTCTAACAAGTGGCTCAGTTAACATATTTTGGCTTAAACTTTAATTAGAGTTAAATTAAGTCCCCATTCAGCTAATTAACCTAATGTAAACAGGAAAAAAAAAGTACCAAAAGGTACAGAACACCTCTGTCAGATATTGTGCAGGTAGGATCAATTTGGCATAAGAATCCTAACTAACATCGGCCATAATTGATAAAAGTAAAAAAGGATATTTTGTCAGCATAAATTGGATGGTTTAGCATGAGCAGCTTGTTGTTACTGACGATAGCTCTTACAAGAAGCTCCTTTGCTTCCTCCTCTTTCTTTTTAAGCATACTGCTTATCTGAAAAAGGTATAGACTGGTCAGATCGGAATTATGGAAGACAGACGTTGTGTTGAATAGAAATCAATTCAATGTTTGCCATACATTCATTGCATATATAAAAATTAAGCAGACATTCCTAACAGTATTTTAGACATATATACATTTATAAGACAGGTAATTCTTCTTTACCTAGTCTTACCTCTACAACAAATTACATTGTTTTTCAAGTCAAGAATATAGAGTACTTACATCTCCAAGTTCTTTTGAAATAGCTTCCGCCTTCTCCACATTTCCATTGTTTTCCAGAACAAGCACAGGGATTCTGAACTCTGCTGTGCCTAATATCGTCTGATTAGCACAATTTGGTGATTTCAGATTCTCAGTAGTAGCTTCAACGCTTTCACTTCCAGTAACCTGAGAAGTCAAAAATAGTAGATGGAAAGGTTGAGACGTGAACATCTGATATATGGACATTCATTGATGGTTCGTACCAATAGACATCTATTTTTGGTTTGTGGGTAACATCTGATATATGGAGCAATATTTAAGCTGACAGAGAAATGCAAAACATATCAAGGAAAATTGTATAGGCAAGCATTATTTTAGTATGCTCTAATAAATGATACGGTTGTCGAAATACAACGGTGGATGGCGGTCTGTTAGGATAGTCATGGAGGCATGAAAATGTAATTTAATTCTATTTTAAATGTTGAGGAGATGTAAATAACTTTTTAACCTTTTATTTCTTATAATACAAATGTTAAAGGCTACGCCTTTAACCTTAAAAAAAAAAATATTTTATCAACACTATTACCATTTCAGCCCCTGACTCGAGAGCAATTTCAGGTGATTTCCTGCATAACATAAGTTGTGTTCAAACATGTTTATGTCAATAATTCAGCCTTTATAGTGGCAAAAGTACAATAACTGGATGAAAAAAATAAGAAAGACCTTGATTCCAAAGGAGAGTTACAAGTCAGTTTCAAGGCAACCGTAGGAGAATTTCTGCATAACAAAAAATGCATATATTTTATCATCTTTAAATAACAAGTAACAAGATTTGCTTGGCAATTGAAACTGCTGGTGAAATTACCAACTCTTTCAGAAAAATAACAATAAAGAAAGATAAATTATATTTAATTTTAACTATTAGGAAACAAACCTTGCTTCTACTGGAGAGTTCGAAATACGCTTTAGTGGAATAAATGGATCTGGAATAGAATTCTAGAAAAGAAAAGCATAATAAACCCAGTGGAACTAAACATAAATAGCTGGTCAGAAAATAATTTAACAGCAATTAATTGGAAAGAGAACTTAAATATTTTCCAATAAAATGCAGTTGGGCTCACAACATTTGGTAAAATTGCAGTTCTTTAGCAAAAACTAAATTAATAGAGCAAAGCTAGGGTGTGATGTGCTCACCAAGAGGACTTGGTGAGCACAACTCCTAAAGTATATCGAATCGGCTTCAAATGGCGAATCTAAACCGTTGAAATCCATGTACTTCATGAGTGATGCATGTACATGCAAAATGTTGAAAGTTTCGAATTTATTTGCTACAAGGTCAAGCGGTCAAAGAAATGATGAAAAATGAATATATAAAACAACTCATAAAACAACTTATAAAATGTTCATTTCTTTGACCGCTTGACCTTGTAGCAAATAAATTCGAAACTTTCAAAATTTTGCATGTACATGCATCACTCATGAAGTATATGGATTTCAATGGTTTAGATTCGTCGTTTGAAGCCGATCCGATATACTTTTGGAGTTGTGCTCACCAATCTCTCTTGGTGAGCACATCACACCCTAGCTTTGCTCAAATTAATAGCCTCGGTCAGACTGTTGAAGTAGCAGGAGCAGCTATATAACATGCAAATCATATCAGCAAGCTAGGTCTAACTAGCGTTTACGGCATTTTAGATAAACAGAAGAGAAAGGGCAAGGAATATACCTCAACTGCCTTCCTTTTCAGAGGGGGGCTAAGCAATGTGTGCTTTCTTTTGGGAGCTGAGTTTGGTAGAAGAGGTGTTGGTAGTTGCGAGGGAGCCTTCATTATCTCTCTGGATTTTGAATCACTCTGCGGTGATGCACTTGGGCTGATCTGGTTCATTTTAGTACGTCTGCAGTGCGAAATGAAATAAAAAATAAATCAACTGAAAGGGAATGTTGAGTGTTAGTTGCAGGTGGTAACCACTCTCTTGTGTCCCTTCTCTTCCGGCACAAAATCTAATCAAAACCATAGTCAAGTGACCTTGGTATATATGTGGTAAAATGACTACCTGACTTGACAGAAACTGTCGAGGTTCTTTGTTAAAGTTTTACCCAACTTTCAACTTTGTAACAAAGCCTTAACAGAAACATAATGCAGCCAAATAATCTCAACAAAGCGGAATCATTTTTAAAAATGAGAAGGAAAAGAAAGAAATAATAAAAAAGGAAAACATGCAAAGTTACAGAGTACCTTAAAGTTGAGGGATTTGACATGACTGTTTGTTTCTCACTTTTCAAGGATGCATTGTTCGTAGGAAGGCTACCATCTGTATTCTTTGGTGTGCTGTGGGAAGTAGGCAAGGCAAACAAGTCAAAATTGTAACTGATAAATATTGCATGGTCAACCTACCTCTACCAGTACCGAGCTGGTACGGATCTGTACTGCTTTATCCATTGAAATTTCAGGGAAGTATTCATTATAAACTTGATAAGATAAATTTAACAAAAAAAAAAACAAATATATTTAAAATTAAACTAAAATTGAATCGCATGGGCATATGATCTTAAGACATAAGCCATATCCGAAACCAAAAATTATAAATATACATTAAAAGAAATGTCGATTGAATCATAAGGTATAAACTACCTTAATGTTTTGTTCCTAGTCTCAGGTTTTTCATTGCCTACGAGAACAGATGCCCTTATTTTTGAAGCTTTCTCTGTTTCAGTAATCAAACTGCTCTTTGCACGAGTATCATTTATATTTGACTGCCTGATTTCAGCAAACAAATTAATAAGGAAAACTAAATAGTCATTTCAGAACAACAAAAATTTGCTAGGTAATGAAATGCTTTTTTCTCCACTTGATGGTTTATTTTATGCAAGCTTGGGTTCTTAACTGGGCTTTGTTAAAAGAAAAAAGGGTTTAATGATAAGTGGCCACTACAGATGAATCCTCAGTAAGAACAATTAAAAGCAATAGTCATTTAAATTTAGATTCAACTACACTTGGTAACCCAACCTTTCCGTATCTTTGGAATCAGAATTCAGTAATTCAGTTCTCATGTTGCAATCATCAGGTTGTTCTGAGGTCAAAGCAGAATTTGGTCGAGCCTTATATAGGAGCGAAGAAATTGCTTTTTCTTGCCTTGCATTCAACTTGAGATTCCTGAAATCTCAGCAATCATATAGGACAAAAGATGTCATTGAATCAATTCTTGTGATCTGAATCATGCCAAAAAGATAATGTTACAGTTCTTATTGACATCTTATTTGATTGTTAATTACAAGAAAAAATCCTAATTCTCCAAATTATGAAGAGATCCACCAACTATCCAAATTTCCTCTTTCTTTCCTTTTAGGGTGAGTCTGCCGAACTAGGTTAAAGAGGCTCAAAGACAAGGATTGATATTAAACTATAGAATTCATCAATTCAATATATATTGAGACCAACCATTTTATTGCTGAAGTTGTAGCTGTTGAACATAAACCCTTCTCTACCCCAACCTCCTTTACCACAACTAAATTCCTCCCAAATTCGTTCTGAGCAGATAGAGTTGTTGAATCCTTATTTTTGCTCAGTCCACCATCTGACGAGCAGGCCCCACTGACATCATCCCGGTTGTTACTTGAAGTAACAGGGCTGGCACTCCTCATCTCCAGAGATTGCAGTTTTGAGGTGCGTTCTTCAGTTGATGGAGGCCTCGAGGAGGATGAGCTGGTCTCTGGTTTTGATGGTGCCTTGGCTGAGTCTATTTTGGGGATATCCATTTTTTCAGTAGATAACTCTCCTTTCTCAGTTTTGTTGAGACCAAATTCAGCAGTACTTTGTGTACATTGAGCGTCTAGATCAAACTTGCCCAGGCTTGAAAAAAAAAAAAGGTTAAACAAATTATTTTCTAGTTCAACTCAAGTAACAATAAGCATTACTGAAGAAAAGTAGTATATTGGTTTAAGCATACATTACATGTAACCATCAACCCAGCCTCAACAAATTCCATTTACCAATTAGATCAACTGAGCAAGAAATTAAACAATTAATAGAAGCAAAAATAATTTGTTGAAGTCAAGAAGCAGATACATTGTACCATGGTAGCTGGAAACAAAATTGCATGTTTGGGTTAAGGAACTAAAGTGAGACTCAACTAGACTCAATTAAAAGAGAAAAACTAACAACAAAAATAATGCAAGCACCAATCATCAAACTGACTTCAGTAGACATTCAATGCTTTTGGACTGAAATCAAACTGAGTAGGTTAAGCATAAAGACAATAATAAATAAAACACTAATGTTTAAATATGACTTAGTAGTAGCTTACTCATCGAAGTCGAATGAGAAGGAAAAGGATTCTGTTTTTTTATCCTTTCCATGTGAGGAATCTTTCAAAGACTTCTCGGTGGAAGGCTTAGTATTTTTTTTCTTGATTGGGCTAGAGATATCTAGATCAGACATGTCCATATTGAAAGACGGTAGTTTGTCAAAATCAGCATCCAAATCAAAGTCATCCCTGCATATTGCCGTAATGTCAGAGTAAAACATAGATCCTGTGTGATATGTGACAAAGATTGAAATCACACTGAGATCCCAATTAAAGTGCCCTTGTAGCACAGGCGAAGTAATTCATATTATTGCCACTGAATAACGGATCAAATGAAAATCTAGGCTGCTGAAAAAGGAACGATTATGGGCAATACATGTTATTGCCAACCCCTACAACTTGCTTAGTGTGTTAGGAGAAGTTTCTGGAAACACAAAAAATCAAAAAAAGGGAAATCAGAGTGCAAATAAGCACAAGGCACTTAAAGTTCACACAAATAGAGAATATAAAATCGCTGTAGTAATGGTACAGGTGTAATTATGCACGTAATGTTCGTGCAAACATGTGAAGCAGCAACCAAGTACCATCTAAGTAATTTAATTGATTAGGAGTTACAGTTTTGAGAAAAGAAGTTTCATGTAGAACATATTCTCACAGTTTGTCGACGTTGAACTTTTTGCCCTTCCCTTTCCCTTCACTTTTTTCGACATCAAAATCCATCACATCATTCCCAAACTTCGTCGATTTCCAAGAAGTGAGAAAATCTTTCGCAAAATCATCATCTGTTCAATATGAAATTTACAATTGTCCAATAAATTTTTTCTATAGAAGAATTTAACAATTTTTTCTATAGGTGTAAAATTCAGAACAATTTAACAAACTAGAACGAATGGGAGTTTTAGCTGTCAGTCTGAATTAAAATCCTTACCAAGAGAAGTACTTGTTGCCTTTTTGCTCGAATTTGGCACAGTTTCTTTCTGTGGTTCTTCCATGGTTTCAGACAAAAATTTAATCTAGTTCATCAAATGAAAAACAAAAGCGAGGACAAAATTCAGAATTTTAATATAACTGTAGCATTTTTTACCCATTAGAAAGTTCAGCTCAAAAGGGCTGAACTTATTTAGAAAGAACAAATATATAATAAAATCATTGGTAAGCACTAATAATTAAGCTTAGTTAGCTCTTGAATAGAGCCATTGTATGTTAACAACAAAGCTCTTGCTCATAATATACCCTTTTTTTGTTAATCATTTTGTAAACTTCTTTTCTTTATCAGCGTATATCATTTCTCTAACAATTTCGCTGAGTAAAGAGTATAATAAATCGAATTTCAAACAATAACTCCATGGAGCTGTAGGTCTACAACAAATCGGAACTGAACGTATCACAGGGATTTTCTCCAGATCTGGTTTCGATAAGATATTATACCTGTCAAGTAATTATTAGATGATCAAGTAGTGAAGGATTTGAAATAATGTCATTATACAAGCTAATTTATATACAGATCTAAAGCGGATCAATAAACAAGACACATATCAAACAAAATCTACAAGTTGACGGAGACTCGTGGGAAAAAACTGAAAACAAAAGATAGAAGATAAATATAAATCACAAAAAAGCGGGAAGACACCAAAATAATCATGTAGTTGATAATCCGAAACAAAGACAGCGTGAGGGGATGCGCCACCCCCCCCCCCCCCCCCCCCCCCCCAACCCCACCCCAATTATTCGATTGTTTGTCTGTGAAGTACCTTACTGAAAATTAGAACCTTCTACCATAGCAAACAATAGTCTATTTGTAATGCCATTGTTTGGAAAATCTATCGCAGCGCACAATCCGACTATAAGCGAAAAAAGAAAAAACCATTGGAAGATGCTCACCGTTCGAGTTACGCCGATTCTTCCTTGTAGTTTGTTGGCGACAGATTGATTGATCAAAGGTGGATTTAGATGATCGGAAGAGAGATTTGGGGGTAGCGGTGCGGGAAGTGGGTTTGTTAAGTAAAACCCTTTTTGGATGGGATTCAATGGGAGGGAAGGGAAAATCAGCTGATTTATGTTGTTTTGTTGCAAATTTTAGAGAGAGGTGAAAGGGGACAGCACGGAACTGATTCAAGCAACCTCTTGTCTACGAAAATTTGATTGGGAGAGGGTTTTTGTCCAAAGGCTATGGACAAACTTTATCCAAACTCAGACTTACACCGGACGATCTGAATCTAGATTCGTGCTAACGAGATTAGAACTAAATAAATTTCATAGAACCGTGAATCAAAACCGTCTGTTCAAATTTTGATACATCTAACGGTTTAGATCTAACTTTGGATAAAACTCTGTCCAAAACCATTTGGACAAAACTCGACCCGATTTGATTCCCTCGGGGCGTGGAGGGAAAAAGATTTTGGCTAAAATCTTATCGTATGGAAGGACTAAAATATCCTCATCACTGAAACCATAGTTTTTAGTTTAACTTACAAATATACATATTTATTTTGAACATCTTTAATAATGGTTTTTTTTAATTAAATAAAATTAAAATTGTAAAATGAATTTATAAGTACATTATGTGAAACTCGCCGATAATTTTCTCGCTTTTCCCAGAGACTGGAATTCACATCCCCTCAGGTTACCCGTGTACAATTGAAACGGACGGTCCAGAATCGTTCTTTTTAATTTGGAACGAATCTCAAAGCACAAATAATACTGGCCCCAGCGCTATCCGGCTATCCCGAAGAAGCACCGATTTAGAGTAAACTGGACCGTTCATTTCAATAGTCTTGAGTCAGGTAACCGGGAGGATACGGATTCGAGATTCGGAAGTCGGA
This sequence comes from Carex kokanica, assembly GCA_025461125.1. Lineage (NCBI taxonomy): Eukaryota > Viridiplantae > Streptophyta > Magnoliopsida > Poales > Cyperaceae > Carex > Carex kokanica. Next base: position 416,372 of record JAJGRX010000848.1, on the reverse strand, counting down.
ACCTCTTCTGATTTTCTCATAATTTCTACATAAGAATCTTCTGTGACACAAATTATATAGACAAATGGGTAACAAGTTGGTAGCATAGGAAATTTGAGTTATATACTTTTATATTTAACTATTTGAACAAACCAAGGTTCTAAATAGCGTTTATAGTGTCATAGCGGAAAGGCTACAAAAAAAGCTATAGCGAATAGGGTCGCTATAGCGGAAGCTATGCCACATAGCGCTTTTTTTTTAACATTCCGTACATTCAATATTTGTACTAAATATCAACATTATCTAAAGTCTCATAGAACAATAAATAACACCAAAGTAATTAAGAAATTATAATATTCATATTGAACCAGTACAAAGTCCAAATTGCAGTTCAAAATATCCATAGTAATATCATAAACTATCGATTTTTTTCTATTAAAAATATCTTAAGCATCATGATTCATGACATAATCTATTTTTTTCTATTCAAATAATTTATATTCCCAATTTCAAATTGATTTATCTGTAGCAAGTGGCAACAAATTCAATTTCGGTTTGAGCTTTTTTTGGTCTTTATTTAAAGCCCATATAAATTACTTAAAAAAATTCATATTGTTTTTTTGAAAAATTTGACAGTGACTGCCAAATAGGTTTTATTAAAAAAAAAAATCATATTGTATAGTGGCCGTAGCGCAAATAGTGGACCGCTATAGTACTATAGCGAACCGCTATCACCGCTATAGCGGCCGTAGCGCAAATAATGCATTTTGATGTCATAACTTAGCGTTTGAGGTCCTAAAACGCTATAGTGCGCTATTTAGAACACTGGAACAAACGCATGCAACACGCAATCTAATGACTAATCGGAGGATCGAGAAGACCGTTGCATGATCGCCACACCACACCTACATGCCTGACACACGCATTTTGAGGCCTAATCAGGTCTTGACACGCCACTGGCTTCATTTGTCCTCTTCACCGGAGATTTGGTCTGCCTCTATCCATGTAAATTTTCGTGTCGAAGCCCATGAAACTTATTAACGTTTGGAATGCACCGAGCAAGCAGGATCCGTATCCTCTGCATTAACTCAAAGGGAATCTTTTGAGTTAATGAATTTCAACCGTTCGATTAGCCAATCCGGCTCGTGCCTATAACATAGGGGCCTTTAATATTAGTGCAGATCTAGTTTGCACGAATCCTGAAACAGATCGGACGGTCTATATTCATTAACTCAAAAGATCCCCTTTTGAGTTAATGCAGAGGATACCGAAATTTTTATTAATAATCCCAAACAAAAGAAAAATATCAAATATAACCCTAACTCTCAAAAATTTTCAAATCTAACCCAACCGCCCCATTATTGGGCGGTTCACCCTACCCACCAAACCGCCCAGTGGTTGGGCGGTCCACACGGCCAAGCAAACCGCCCAGTGGTGGGGCGGTCAGCTTTTTTTTTTTTTTTTTTTTTTTTTTGATTTGAGAGACAATATGAATGAAATTTAATAATAAAAATTCGAATTTTGTTTTTAATATTTGTTAGATTAATTCTTTTGATGTATAAACCGACATTTTTAAAAATACCCAAAGTTGATTAAAGATTAATAAAAATGTCCAAACCGGCCGGTCCCTTGACTAAATAACTAAAATGCTGAGATATAACACTAAAATATTGATTTTTTTTTAAATATTTGTCAAATTACTTTTTTGATAGCATATTTATACTAAAATACACTAAATTACTTGAGAATTCCGACATTTTTAAAAATACCCCAAGTTAATTACAGATTAATAAATATGCCCACGGTTCCCGTAAAATATGCAAAATCCGATATTTTTATTTTTACCCAAAAAAAATAAAAATTAATATATTTAACCAAGTTTTTGAAAAAATTAAATTTTTACCCAAACCGTAAATATTATTTACGGTTTGAAACTCTTTTTTTTTTTTTTTTTTTAGAGAAAAATAGCTAAAATGCTGAAATGAAATATAACACAAAAAAATCGAATTGTTTTTTAAAATATTTGTTAGATGATGCACGAAAAGACCCTAAAAACTCTAATATTGTAAAGAAAGTTCGAAAACTCTATATCCGACGGTCGGATCGGGCTCGAAAGGAAATTAGCTTGGTTTTTGAATTCGGGATTTCCTGTCAAAATTTCAGCCCGATCCGACAGACGGATTAAAAGTTACGCTCCTTTTCGTGAAGCATGCGCAGGCCCATATTGCATCATTTTCGATTAAGATTTTCATTTCTATTCTTCAATCTACGTAGCTCAATAAATTACCGTATTTTAGCATAATTCTACATAATTATTGTAATTTCAGCATTTTAGTAAATTTACTGTATTTTAGTATAATTATTGTAATTTACCGTATTTTAGCACAAAATCGGCTCTATTCGTAACGTATTTTCTAACAAAACAATTCGATTTGGACATCAAAAGAATTAATCTAACAAATATAATCTAACAAAAGAATTAATATCAGCATTTTAGTTATTTAGTCAAGGGACCGGCCGGTTTGGACATTTTTATTAATCTTTAATTAACTTTGGGTATTTTTAAAAATGTCGGTTTATACATCAAAAGAATTAATCTAACAAATATTAAAAACAAAATTCGAATTTTTATTATTAAATTTCATTCATATTGTCTCTCAAATCTTTAAAAAAAAAAAAAAAAAAAGCTGACCGCCCCACCACTGGGCGGTTTGCTTGGCCGTGTGGACCGCCCAACCACTGGGCGGTTTGGTGGGTAGGGTGAACCGCCCAATAATGGGGCGGTTGGGTTAGATTTGAAAATTTTTGGGAGTTGGGGTTATATTTGATATTTTTCTTTTGTTTGAGGTTATTAATAAAAATTTCGGCAGAGGATACGAATTCGAGCAAGCAGTGAGCAGTGAGCTGTGAGCACCGCGAATTTCTTCTTGCACAATATCTGAAAAGGTTACATGTTGCGAAACTTTACATTGTGGCCCATAAAAGTATTTAAATTGTAAATTTTCAAGCCGGGTTTATATTTATGTACTTAACTGTGCAAAATTCCAGGACGGGTTTATATTTTTTTTTTTGTTCTATGACAACTACTCTCTATGCTTATATCAAATTTTCTTTCTTTTTTCTTTTAAACGCTACTCTCATTTTTACAAACAAAATGAGTTCAATATTGAATGTATTTTGCAACATTTGGATAGTTGTTTATTTTTCTTTTGTGATTTTGAACCTCAAAAATATATAAAATTGTTTTGGACCTCAATAATATAACTGATGTTTATTGCGTCTTGACATTGATTATTATATGGAAAGTAATGTAGATCATATATATTTGTTTAGATATTATAATTGAAAAATAGTAAAATAAAATATACTTGTTTTTTATTGCTATGAAAAATTGTTCCGATGCATTGTTTTACTATCATGAACTTCTAGTGTAATATAGCTCTTTATATTTATCTAAAAAAAAAAAGTTATCCATACATAGCTTATTTGATGTTAACTACATTATCTAGAGAAAAGAGAAAAATGGTTATAAAACTTATTGTTCTCTTAATAGATCTTACACCATGCAAATTAGACTATTAGAGCATCTACATCCCTGAAACTATTAGAGTTTCTAAATAACTGTTAACTGTTTTTTAGAAATTAAACCTCTCTTAATTTTTAAGCCTCCACATCCCTGAAACTAAAATTAGAGTTTCCTAATTGCCACGTCACAGCTTATAAAATTTCTTATTAAGATATATTTGCAAGAGAAAAGAATCTCAGTGAATCATTTCGCCACGTCACAGTTTATAAACGATTTCTTATTAAGAAATTATTGAGCAAAGTTGCTAAATAAGAAATTCATCTACATCCCTGAAACTGGTTTAGCAACTGCCACATCAGATTAGAAACTCTAAGAGTTTCAGGGATGTAGATACTCTTAGAGTGTTAAAATAAGGTAGCATGTAAGGATTGTAGTCTTGTAGAGCATTCGATCTGAACTAGATCTTCATCCCTGCGGTCTTTTCAAAACGGAGACCTGCCAATAAAACCGAACCAAATTTATATTTTCTAATGGTTCAGTTAATTTAATTTAATCAAATCAATTTTATTTCAGACAAAGCAGTATTGTATCAACGATTGAGATTTAGTGGACTCCGGTGCCACTCGAGACTGACATCATTACAATTGAAAATAAGATAAAATAAATATTATATTACGATTGTAATATTTACACAAATTAGTGCATAAATTGTTAAGTTACAAATTGAATTTTTCATACAAATATTATGTACATTTCTTATTGATTTTTTTTTTTGTATATTTCTTATAAATATTATGTATATTTGTGAGATAGTATTAAACATAATTATAGATTATATAACGTGTTTGTTTGCTGTAATTATTTATGATAAATATCCAATATATATTTATTTCATGTAGTCATATGTAGCTTATGTATACAACACGTGTGTCCATATTCAAATTAAAATGAAAAATGCAATTAAAAATATCAAAGACTTCAAAAAAAAACTATAAAATCAACAACTCAATATTACGTGTTTGTTTGCTGTAATTATTTATAATAAAATATCCAATATATATTTATTTTATGTAGTCATATGTAGCTTATGTATACAACATGTGTGTTCATGTTCAAATTAAAATGAAAAATGCAATAAAAAATATCAAAGACTTCCAAAAATTATAAAATTAGTTTTTTATTTATTTGAAAATAATTTGAATCGAGAATGTAACAAGGGCCAGAACCAGAAGTACTAAATTTCTGGGTTCAATGGCAAGGGTACGTCGGACGAATCAGACCTAAGGTTTGAGGGATGGGTGGATCTAAAGTTTGGCACAAATCCAATCTTACTCGGCCCATTACCATCCCTATCCAATTTGTATTTAATGATGATAATTAGCTTCCATTTTAGGCTAACAACAAAATACATGTCAAAACATGCCTATAAAATCCCTTTTTGCACACTTCAATTCAAACATTAATTTGAAATCGAATTTCTATGCCTATAAATTCCCTTTTTGCACACTTCAATTCAACATTAATTTGAAATCGAATTGCTAAAACCTGCACAACAAAGTAAACAATTTCATATTCCTACCGCAACATTTCAGATCCAACACCGACTTTACAATTCTAGCGACAATAAGGAATCACAGGATTATATATGATTATGCTCCAATTTGTAAGAAACGATTAGCATTGACGGATCAGCCGGGTCACGGTCTACGTGCCTAATTACTGGGCAGCCATCTTTTTTACACCTATAGTATGTCCTGCACCACAGGAAAGCACTACATCAAGGCCTCTGTTGGGTTCTTTAGGTTCTTTTTTAATGTCAAAAGATAATGTTTTATTGCAAAAAATACCAATTTAACAGCACTTACAGCACTACTCCCACTCAAAATTAATTATGGTGGAAAGTAAAAGAAGGTGAGAAGAAAACAAAGAAAGAAGCCTTCCCTACAATAAATAAAATATATGTATCCATTGCAACTAACACCCAACATTTCCCCAGCTTATTTTTTTGGGTCATTTTGCACCTTGCAACTATCACAGTTATATCCTATGGCTAAGAGGAAAAAGGGTTAGTGTAAAAAGAGAGCAAACTTTTTCTATGAGGGTCGTGTTATTAATGATTTCGCCAAACAAAAGCCAGCAATCAATATAGCACAGACCTTCTCTAGATTAGATGTTCTTCGCATACATGCAAACAACTTAGTAATGGCAAATTGCATCAGTTGCTTGAGTGCATTTTTGCAAATCTGGTAAGATGTTGCGAATAATTTTGGAAAAAAAAAGAGAGAGACACTAAAACAAATAGTACACTAACCGAGGAAAAGGCAATCCCTTGATCCACTGGGTACCCTTATTTCTCCAAGAATATTCATCAGCATCCCTCAAGTTTTTAGCTGGCACACGTAACGTTTTTTTCTCTTCTGAATTTCTACAATCAACAAAATAAAAGCAAAATAAACTTATTTAAAATAAAACAAATGAATTGTACTACAAAGATGAATGTTTTGCAGAAAGTTCTCTCTCTGACAAAAATAAGTAATTCATCTTTTGCAATGTTGTCACACACAAATTTGCAGTTTCGCAACTTCTTTCCAAAATTAGTTTTCTATATTTATGTCTTAATAGAAGGGACTCCATTCTATTCTTATCTTTCCTGATCTAATTTCTGAATTATATAAAATTGTCCAAAGCAATCATATATCCGACACTTACATTTCCACATTAGTTGTCTGAGGCTCTCCCCCCGATTTAAGAGACAACAAAGCAGAGATAACTGACATGTCATCTATGTCTTTTTTCTTGACAATTTTCTTATCTTTTCCCTTCATGATTTTTTTACTTCTTGAAGAAGTAACACTGACACAACTCGATGACCTCGAGATGACATCATCATCATCAGGTGCAGCACCATTGACGATTGGGCGGATGGTCGCAACTGATCCGACAGGGCACTCCTCCCACCCGGTCTTTGTTATATCCAGTTTGGCCTCCTCAAGAGATAGTGCTGACATGGCACCACTAGAGCCAGGTTGTGCAGCACAACTTAAAAATGTGGATCTTGAAGGTAAGGTCAGATCCAGTGATCTCACCGCATCTATGACTTCTTCCTGATAAATTTAGTTAACATAAGAAGTATTTTGTATTGTTTTCACAGCAAGACTCTTTCTAATGAAACTGTTCAATTAAGCATGTATAAATACAAGCCCTGTTTTGACCCAATTTTCCCTTCTATTAACCTTGATTGATATCATAAGAAGTATTTTCTAATGCCGTGTAATATTGCCCTTCTATTAACCAAACAAGGAACCAAAATTCAGTAGTTCCAGTAGTGTACAAAATTGGTACATGTTATGCAATTCGAATTTCTGGCCAAATCCTCAGGCTAAAGCTATACATTTAATTTTCTCGAAAACTTCCATTTCACTCAAAACCAAACAAGGAATCAAAATTCAGTTCCAGTTATGAACAAAACTGGGTACAGGTCAGTTAAAATATGAGATTCTAAAACTTGCATTTAAACTGTTATTAGTGGAAAAAATCATACCCTATTATGGCTCTTTAGGTGAACAAACCCATGCATGCTGAGTACCTGAGAGCTTAAAAAACAATTGAGGTGAATTAGAATTTTGAATTACAGTGTCACTAAGAGAGAGGAGAGAGAGAGAGAGAGAGAGACCTGGTTAAGTTGATCAACTGTTAGGTGATCAGCACAGTGGTCATGGAAGAACGCAAAATACTCTTCATATGTAAGCTGTTTGTGCTTGCCTCTATCCATTTGTATGATACTTACACTTGCTTTACACTTCGAACTGTACATGCACCAAATGAGTTCAGTGTTATCAGTAAATAACTTACCATAAGCGTATATAACACACATTATTCCTCGGTCTATTTTATATTTGAAACAAGGACATAAGTAGCCTGAGCTGTACTCTCGCTGTAATATTATAATAATAAAACCTTAAATCTTATTTATGCAAACATCCGATATTCAACTCGAGAGCAGAATATATTATGTTGCATCAAATTTCAACAAAACAATCACTAACCCCCATCACCGCTGCCCCAAAAAAGTATATTTCTCAAGGTATATGTGAAAAGATGGAATAGGAGTGGGACATGCAAGAGCCTTATATAATCCTATATACATTTTACAAGAAAGTATGATCTTATCTTTATAAATATACATCACATAGAACACTATAACAAAATCATGTTCTACCCCCTCAAATCCCTTAAAATCCTATCCTAGCTTAACGAAAATGCTAACCGTTCTCGACTCCTATGAGAGCACTCAAATTAATTAAATTCCCTTTTTAATCTCTACTAGCCCAATACCTCACACTAACTCCAATAAATTTTCCAATCTAACACTCTAAAATCAGATTCAAGCTTGTGCACATAGAGAGACGAGATCCACCTGATTGCTGAAGCAGCATCAAGCTGCAACTGATCACTCATATGACATAAGCTGAATCTCCACCTAGCACAGCATGAAATCTGAAACTAGACGATTACAAAAATACAGTAAATTCGCTACAACTCTACAAGACAGCCGACCTTAACAGACGACGTAGCGTGCGCGTGCTTGCCGCCGGCGGCTGGAAGAGAAAGAGTGCGATATAGAGGTAGAGAGAGGGAGAGAGAGAGGTATTAGTATTACCTTCGCTTATTTCTCCTTTCGCCAGCTTCAGAGGCTGTGGCGATTTCAGGGGGCGATCGGCAATCGGGATCGCTGGCAGCTCCTGGTTAGAGGCTGACAGGTAGACCCAGCTAGTCAGAACCCGCTGGGGAGATACGTGACGCCATAGAGTGGGAGCGCGGAGTGGGACAAGAAGAGAGCCGGGGCTTGAGCATTACACGGCATTGCCCCATAAAATCAATTTATAATAACCCTTGAGGTATAGTGTGAGATAATCCATCGCCTATGCATTATGCCCTTATTATATGGTAAATTGTAAACGTTGGATTTTTTTAGATAAAAACAGAAAAAAAAAAATTTAAATATTTATCAAAATTTTCAGTCAAAGTTGGAGTATATAATTTCTCATATAGGAAATATTATCTTAGATACTATATAAAAACTAATGAGTGAGGCTATGGTACTTCGGCTAGTGTACTATGGCTAGTGTACTACGGCTCAATATGGTACTTTTTAAAATCCTAACGGTCGATCCGACCGTTCAATGTGATATCCATATGAATATGTACTTGCAAACTAAATTTTATATTTTTTCAAATTTTTTTACTATTTTTTTAGATAGGTAGAATTTTGATGGTCCAGAATTTGTATAAAACACTGAAAATTCTACCTATTTAAAAAAAGAGTAAAAAAATTCGAAAAAATATAAAATTTAGTTTGCAAGTACATATTTATATGGATATCACATTGAACGGTTCAGATCGACCGTTAGAATTTTAAAAAGTACCATATTGAGCCGTAGTACACTAGCCATAGTACACTAGCCGAAGTACCATAGCCTCACTCAAAACTAATTCTTAATATTGATTATATTCACAGAGGAGGATTCAAATGCCTCCATTTTTCATGTCTCTATTTTTAAAAACTTTAATAACTCAAAATTTAAAACTTAAAAGTCAAAATAAAACCGTTGGATATGATCTACATCATTTTATCTATGCACGTGTAAAAAATTATGACATTTCAATTTTGTTTTGGTTGTCATCAAGAGCCTGTAAAATACGTACTAATATGGATAATTTCTAGACATTGATTTTTCAACTTATTGATTCACATAAAAACAAAATCAAAATGTGATAATTTTTTATGAGCACATAGATAAAATGATGTAGATCATATCTAATGGTTTTATTTTGACTTTTAAGTTTTAAATTTTGAATTATTAAAGTTGTTAAAAATAGAGGCATGGTGGAGGCATAAAAAATGAAGGCATTTGAAACCTCCTCGTATTCATATTATCATATCAACCTAGTGAATTATCATATCAACCTAGGTGCATTTGGGTTAATCTACAGATGAATACCAAAGAAACTACGAAAATTTGGTTGCTGATCCTAATTTTCAAAGATGTCAAATTGTTAGATTCATATTTCTATGGAGGCGTATATGCTATGATGTATGAACTGATGTATATATTTGTGCTTGTTATGGGTTTCTATTTTGGATACTTTAACATGTATTATCTGGTTTCTATATGTGAAATCGGTGAATTAATTCACTACTTCAAAAAAAAAAAAAAACATATTTCTATGGAGGCATCGAGCAACAAATTGTCATGTGACAAGTTAATATTTGTGTTGCTATAAAAAAAAAAAACAAGTTAATATTTGTGACCCTGCAGTTCCAATGATCATTTCTCGATATCTATATGACCAAAAAAAGAAACAATTCTAGCCATATGCAACAACAAAAAACAAAAAAATGTACACATTATTTTAAATTTATTCAAATGTCGAATTAAAATTGTTAATTTTATTTATTTTTGTGAGGAATACTATGTATAATTTCATGATTTTTAGAGCTTATTTTATACTCGATCAAAATTTTAAAAATTGAACATATTACAATTAATATATCACAATCAATTAGATTTATCTGTTTGTTTATCTTGATCTATTACATAATAACCCAAAAATCATAAAATTTTACATAGACATCTCTTGTAAAAATGAACAAAATTATCGACTTGAATTCAACATTTGAATTTTAAATTTGATATACAAATGAAAAGGTAGCGTTGTAATATTTACCGACAATTTTTTTTATATTATTAAAACTCCTTTATTTAGTTATATGATATCATGGTTCAGATACTAATTAAATTTGGAGATATTTTTATCATGGTTCAGAACTTCAGATACTCCTTTATTCTAGCAGCTGTGGCTCTCGTGCTGTTGGGGTAAATATTTTAACGGAGCAGTTTTGGCTTCGAACAGTGTCAAAGGTTTAAATAGCGTTTATTGCGTCATAGCATAACGCAGAGCGGATGCATGATTTCTGTTAGGGAGGGGCAGAAATCGGATTAAAATAACTTATTGGTTCAAATCCATTAACTAACAATCAACATAATAAAAAAAATAATAATAATATACTCTTACATAATAAAAAAATAACAAAATAATATCATTTTACATGTTAAAAAACAACAAAGTTGGTCCGGACTCGTAAATTTCTATAAATTTTTTTAAAAAACAACAAAAATTTTCATTAACAGTTCTTTTGGACTGGCCTGACAGGCTTTCTAGTTCTAGGGAGGGGCAAAGTGGTACCAGACTCGTATTTTTCTACTGAATTTCAAAATCCAGAGAGGGGCAGCTGCCCCCCTTTGACTGTGTATGGGTCCGCCTCTGGCGGAACGGCTAAAAAACGACGTGAATACCATATTGCGCTGCTATAGCACGAATAGCGCCATAATTTTTATAGTCCGAAAACATTATAGCGCTGCTATAGAACGTTAATTAGAACCCTGTACAGCACACAAACTATAAAATGAAAACGGCGTTGCATATGATTTGTGCGCTGCGTGAAGCCAAAACCACTCTGTTAAAATATTCACCCTGTTGTTGTACTGCTCGAATGTTTTAGGCGGCTCGAAAGGAAAGGGAGGGTAGCTGCTGTACTGCTGATGTATAGCGTTTAATTTTACGCGAAACTCCCGTCCGTCTCCTCTTCTCTGCTATTCGGTTTCCTTCTAAATTTACAATTTAGAATGTAAAAACTAAAAAGAAACGAGAGGTGAACTTCATGTAAAAACTAAATACAACTTTAATAATTTTGTAACTCCCAATTTAGAATGAAGAAAAACTGAACTCGTTGCCTTCTCTCTAGGGCTGAAAACAGGTCGGAATATAGGTCGGATATTTATTGGTATGTATTCGAATTTGTATTTGAATTTTTACATATTCGGATATTCAGATACAAATATGAATATAGTTTATGCGAATGCGGATACGAATACGGTTTTAGTTTCGGAAAATGAATACTGATATGAATATTGATAATTATCCGTATATATATTATTTTAAGTTTTCGTATATTCGTTTTGTACAGATGTTGATACGGATATAGATAATTATCCTTTTTGTGTGGATATAGATACAGGTAATTACCTGCATCTGTATTTTTTTATCTGTTTGTTTTATCATATATGTTTTTTGAGAGAAATATGTTCTTGTTGGTATTGTTAGATTAAAATATGGTTTTGTTGGTGATTAATTATTGTTAATGAGATATATATTTTGTAATGACATAATAATTTTAACATAAAATATTATTTTATTCACCGTAATGATTATTTGTTTGAATTATATCCCTATTTTATGTTATTTTTATTTTCTAATGAAAAATAATTTATTGAATAATATGTTAATTTTGTTATAATTTTTAAATTAGATATTCGAATTATATCTGTATTCGTATATGTATAATATTCAATTCATATTCGTATCCATTTAATACCCAACACATACCCATATTTGAAAAATAAAAACGGAAAACATATGAGGTCGAAGCTCATAAAATATATATTTAATATTCGTATATGTGTAATATGTTTTTACTCCTATTCTCTTCTACCTTTCTGTTCTTTTTTCTTTTATTAAAGCGTTAAATGTCACGGAAACATATGAGCGCGAAGCTCAGAAGCACAAAAATACCTTGTTTTCTTCTTCTTCCTTGTAATTGACTCCACAAAAAATATTAATTAGTATGGAAGAGGATTCTAATGCGATACATTTTTAGTGTCACTAAATATCGCAAGTTATTTTTTTATTTTGTATACCAAATTTGATACTCAAATGTTTAAACAGTTGATATTATTTATTTTTCATGAGAATATGTTTAAGTAAAATTTTGTGAGTTTTGAAGTTCATTTTATATTAGATGAATGAGTAAAAAAAACAAGCGAATCTAGTTTGATAAGTTCTATTTTTGATATCTTGGTCTTGAATTTTAAAAATTATAAAATTTGCGTGGATGCATCGTTTGTGAAAATGAATAAAATCAACAATTTTGACTTGATATTTCAGTTTCAAATTTTAAAATACAAATAAAAAGTGACGATGTGAGATTTCATGGCACACAATTTGTCGTATTAAAACCTTTCTCTATATTTAAAAGTCTTTCATACATGCGGGTTAAATATCATTGTGAACTAATATTGCTCTATGTTAAATATGGGTTAAAATTCGTTGATAACGGTTTATATTGAGAATTTCGACAATACCAAAAAAAATTTATAACATAAAAAAAAATTATAGACAATTATTTTTTTGGTAATCGTGCATATCTCTTGACAACGTATTTGAATTGGAACCATGCGCAACTCCACGTTTCTTCTAGAAGTTCATTGCATACGATATTTTGGAATTTATTTCCAAATTATTGTTGCTAAATAAAGTGTATTACTAAGATGTCTAGGGGTAGGGGAAATTTAACCTAGTTTAACCTTCTATATTTAAAATTCTAGTTTTATGTTATAAGAGGAATGTATTTTTCATATCAATGCAATGCACCTACCTACCTTGGAAATTATTCTTTGTTCTTCTGAAAAGTTCATTCAGGCCTGGGTAATAAGAGGAATTTGATCTTTCTAAAGAAATATTTTGAGCGAATTCGAATCCCCTAAAGTAACTTAAAATTTTGAGTATGAATCAGGACCATCTGATATGTTCTGCTACGAATATTAAAGGAGCCCCATGCATTCCATCATGGGCCAGATTCTGATCAGATAGACCGGATCCAAACTCAAAATTTGAGTTACTTTAGCGGATCCAGACCCGGTTGGGAGCTGCTTCTTTAGTATAGTTCATCAGCAAACTAACAACAACAGTTGGTCAGAAAAAAACATATCCTATTTTCTCTACTACCAAAGCTCCATCATACATTCATGATCATACAACTTACTCTACAGTGCATTTTATATTATTGCTCGAGCAACTTTCAGTTAGATCTCAGGCAATAACTTCTGATATCAACTAAAACTCTTTCTGATTTTGACAAAAAAAAATTCAACGATCTAAACTGCATAACATATACTACTTGACTAACAGAACTATATTCCTCAGAGTATAACCTAAAATCCAAGCACAACATCCGACTATATTGTGTGGTTATGCTCTCCATTGTAGTTAACAATTAGCATTGACGGGTCATTCGGATCCTGATCCACGATCTTGTGCACTGAACATCCTTTATAGCTACACCTGTAGTATCGCCTAGTCAATAAGGCAAAATTTGCAATTAGGATCTTGAGCATAATAGAAAGAAGAAAATGAATTCTACAAATTTGCTATTTCCATATCATTATTTTTCAATACACATTAATCATAAGGGAATCAATTAACCTAATTTCAAGGTGATCTAGCTAATGTAGAGAGAACTCGGGCAATAATCAATTATGCCCAATCCCCCGAGTCAAATAGGTATTTGGTGGAAACAAAGGGAAAAAGGACAATTTTAACCTAATTTACACCCAAATCCATAAGAAATTACCAAAAATTTAAATAATGAATAAGGAGTATGAGGTAATATGTTACATAATCAAAGTTAATAAGTATCCTTACCTAAGGTGAGAGAGACCAACCAGTTGTTTTGTACCATTTGAGCGCCATGAAAATTTGTCAGCACTTTTTAAGTTTGTGGCCGGCACTCTAATTGTTTTATTAACCCATGAACTCCTATATGCATTATTAACAAAAGCAGTTACTTTGAAAGATGTAGGAAATCTCTTAAAATGAAATGTGAACATTATACAAAAAAGAGGCTCTGCATTATAAAGAAGAATGTTATATCTTTTAATATTTGTAAAAGACCCCTGATTTCTTCAAGAAATCTGAAATCAGTTTCTCGCCTTAGTCCATATACAGTAGCATAACCCATTAAAGAAGGAATGTAACTATGTGAAAGCTTAGAATCAGATGAATTCACCATTCATAAAATCTGTCATATCAAATCAATCATTATAAAAATGAAATGACCGTGGGCTCCAAAATCACTTTACATTTTGGAAGGGCCCACTTGACAATGGATTATCTTGACAATTATCTTCAGATCAAACCACATAGGGTTGAAAATATTAAAAAAATAAACTTATGGAACATATTGTTGGACATATAGATAGGCTACCAATCAAATTTCATGCAATCTGAGTATCATTCGACAATGCATCAAGGGCTGTTAATTTAAGACCGTATCTGATGAACTTAATTATTTTATAGGCATGATATATGCACCATATAGCATGCCTACAATTTTAAATTTCAAACTCAAAATTTATTTTGACAATTGTCAAGTTTGTCAAGATAATCCACTGTCAAGTAACCCCTTAACATGTTGTTATAATTAATATGTAATACTAAAGGTTCAAAAAGCCAATAAAAGATCGTGTTTCTTTTTCCTACAAAGCCAATAAAAGATCGTGTATCTTTCTCCATTTTTGCAATTCTGGAAAATTTATCTCTTGGTTGAAAATTATAAAAGGTAGGATACAAACCGGCAATGAGGGGAGCGCTTGATGCTCACATGGCCTGTATTACTTCCTGGACAGATCTCGTCATTTTTCGAGCTGATTGAAGAGACGAGCACTGTTTTCTTTCTTTTCTTTGCTTTCGACTTCCTACATTACACAAACAAGGTTATTCACACAGCACATCTGTTATTGCTTTGCCAGTGTTCTTATTAAGTAATTAGCAAACAAACTTTGACCAAATGTTTGATACTACACACATTTAATAGTTGGGTACAGTACTTCCACAACCTTATTTACCAATATCTTGGAATTCTAGGCCTCAATTTAGCAAGTAAACAGTTAAATTAGAAAAGAGAATGAAAAAGATGAAAAATATAAATTTGTCTAATTGGCACCAAAATGTACTGGAATAAATACTATCAATCACAAAACAAATTTTATAGAACTTACTGTTCTAGTTCATCCTTGTGTACTTTTCCCATGGTTTTTAGGGAAAGCAAAGCAGATACAATTGACATAAGCTCATTTTCCTTTCCTTCTCTAACATTACTCTCCTCTTTCACCTTCAATGTCTTATTATTCTTCGATGTCGCAACACAATTCGACTGTGAGATCGAGTTGTCAAGTTTACCCTTCACCAAAGAATCTGCTTCGACCATCATGATATATAACGAATAATCCCGAGTAAAACTCAAAAGGCACAATCAGATCCTTAGAATACACAGCATCCCTGAAATAGTCATATCCAATGGCAACGATAACATATCTTCTGAGAGGGAGAGAGAGGGAGACAGGGAGCTAATCCATTGATGCTACCGTGGATTGGAGAATCTATTGGCAGCACAGGAGCCGACTATTGCGCGATTTTGCAAACCGACTGGATGGGTTTTGGTTTTACGCGAAAGAACGATCGAATCGGAAGAGATTCACTGTGCGATTTCCGCCGATTCTTCCTCCTATTCCTAGTCTGTTTGCGACTGCTGTGTCTTCACTCTCCAGTGATACTTTTTTACCGACTCTTCTGAGTTTGCTGCGGTTGATGATCGGGAGAAATTGGAATTCTTATCACCTAAGGTAACTCAAATTTTGAGTTTAGATCCGAACTGTCGTATCTATTTTGGCACGAATATTAAAGGAATCTGTGCATTGCACCTCCGGCCGGATTGGCACGGATTCTGATCGTACAGTTGGGATCTAAATTTATCATTTCAGGTACTTTAGGATCCGGGCTCGAGAATTGGGTAAGCGGAAAGTATGTTTCGTTAATTAAAAGTAGCTGAGAAGGAAATTTTCTCCCGAAATTTTTATTAATAGAAAAATAAATAAAAAATATGGACAATGGGAAGAATTTTGTTGAAATTCGATATCTAAAAAAACGTCATGGACTATAGACCACAACGTTCTGTTAATAAAAAATATATTAACTTCTCAACTTAATTAACGAAACAGCTTTACAAAAAAAAAAATACGTACGTTATTGTAGAGAACAGCTAGAGAGCTGAAAAGAAAAATAAAGCTGGACGTTGTTCTCCAGAAACTCTAGAGAAGTGAAAAAAAAAAGTTGTTTATGTTAAAGAGTCCCGAAAATTTTCCTTTATTTTTTCTCTGCTATTTTTTTGGCTTCCTGGACGTTCTCAACAATAACGTCCATCATTTTTTTTTACTCTGTTACGCTAATTAAGTTAAGAAGATTTCGTTAACTGGACGTTGTGGTCTATAACGTCCTAACGTTATAGACCATCACGTTTTTCTTAAATATTGAATTTCTACAAATTGCTTCTCTATTGTCGATATTTTTTTAAATTTTCCTATTAATAAAAATTTCGGAATTTTCTCGGCCCGTATATTTAGAGATTTATTGAGCCAGTAATACAAATTATAATTATTTATTTAATTATTTTAAGAAAATAATATTGTTGTCTGAGAACAATTAATCCGAGTTCCCTCATCATTTTCGTTTGAGCCACCTCGACTTTTTTTTTTTTTGGGATAATTGTTGTTGTACAAATAAAAAAACTTCTAAATGTTCAATTTTCTCGACAAAACTTGAAAATTATTTGTTTTCTCACTAGAAATCTTTTCATATTTTTTCTTTCTTTAATTCAATTTTTAATTTTTATTTGATTGGTTAGAATTAAATTTTTAAACTTTTAAACTTTAAACTTCTATTTAGTTTTAAACTACTTGCTCAGTTTTCCATCAATACAAATTCAGTAGCTAAATTTGCACATTAGCATTCAACATTTGATTGAATGTACGTTAATTTAAAAAGACAAGACATAAATTAATCATTTCATCTTAAAATAAAAGATAAATAATAAGCTCAAAAGAAAAGTTTAAAATTAGATTAAAGAAAGAGCAAATGAGAAATGTTATTTTTTTAGTGGAAAAATAAGAAAGTTTTAAGTTTTGATGGCGTGATTGGATATTTAGATACTATTGATAGGCATGGCAACAATTGTTCAATTTAAAATGGGAAAAAAAATGACATTTCAATATTTTGATAAAAAAATAGACAATTTAAAATATTTCAATAGATATACCATCAATTCTCCCATTATATAAAATGAAAATACAAAATATCAATCAACAGTACAAACTTATAAACATTAGAAACATACCGATGGATGAGTATTTTGACTATTTTCATTGTATATGCTCAAGGGCGGAGGCACTAAGAGGGAATGGGGGTCAATTGACCTTCATTTTTTTTTTTAAAATTTTTGTATTTAGTTATGATTTTTTATATAATTTAGAGTGAAATGGCTTGATATTATAAAATTGACCCCCATTTTCCATAGAAAAATTGTATATTTTTGACCTCCATAGTTCAAAAGTCTGGCTCCGCCCCTGTATATGCTTTTCTTTTTGTTGTTGTTGAAACTACCCAATTTATTTATGTTAAGTGTGTCTAAACTGAAATAAGAGATTCCTATTAGTTCCCATTCAGCTCATTTATAAACAACTATACTTGAAACTGTTTCATGAGACAGATATTTCATTAATATAATCATGTAGGCTTAGAATATATAATAATATTATTCTACTGATTGGAATGCATCGGCCAATTATTAATAAATTTGATTGCCGGCAACTATATATGCAGATTAAGGCATAGTGCCACTATGTAAATATATAAATCACTGAATTATATTAATTACAAATTAGTATGTGACAATTTAACTTTCGGCTTGCATCCTTAAAAATATAAAAAGTTACAAATTTGAGATTCAATTGTTTTTTTTTACTTAATCAGTTTTTGATTATTCATTTTAATTTTTCATATATTAATTAACTCATTTAATTAATTGTGCTTATAGATTTCTATGTTAGTATTATTATATTTTTCTCTGAAATTAGTAAAAATGATTGTCCTAGAAAGTCTGAAATTAGTAGAAACTGGCAACCGGCAACAACAAAACAAGAACAGTTGGAAGTAGCTAGAGCTTTTGTTATTTGAAGGCAGTGAGCAAATGTAGGTCTTGGCAGCAATTCCTTCCATAAAAAAGAAATGGCAAAACAATAGAACAGAATCAGATGGAGCTTCACTTTGCTTTGTTGTTTCTTCGAAACCATGCAACCAATAAATTAAGGAATTGCTAGCATACCAAAATTAAATATTAAGCCAAGGTAAATCACACAAAAATTAAACACCGTCATTTTTTTATCTGGAATTAAAATAAACACCAACTTTGGATAACATATTAAAGAAAGAACACACTGGATGCAACAAAACTCACTCTTTATTATTCAAATTGAGGAAGTACATATGCAAATCACATGACTTGCTAACATGATACAATCACTCTCTTTCACAATTTAATTATTACTTGAATCAGCATTCCTCTGATACTCAGTATCGAACTGCTCCTCGCTCTGGTATTGATACCTAGGATTAAAGATAGCCATCTCCTCCCTTCTACTATTCTTGAGTCTCCTTGCTTGTTCTATGGTAATACGATAAGAAGCCCTCAGCACATCCAAAGGTAGCGCACGGAAAGTAGATGCCTTTCCGACAAGTTGGTTAACCATGGCATTTTGGTTGGTTTTGAAAGAGACCCATTCAAACTGCTGCTGTTGGTCTGCCCTTTTAAGCACAACATAATTTTGAGGGATCAACAACAATTGTTTGCTATGGAGTTGGCCGTCGAAAACTGTTTTTCCTTGGTGGTTGACTATCTGAACCCTTCCGCGTCCTCCTGTTACATACATCAAGCTATGTGCATTGATATTCCAAAAAGGAGTAAGCACGGCATTCTGCAAAGAAAGAAGAAAAAGATTGATATAAAATATGCATTACATTATATATTTTTTTTTTTTGCATAGAATTAAGTACTTCAATGTAAATATATATGACGCTCACCCTTCGAAGAACCACTCGGGTAGCGCTCATTTGAACATTGTTCAGAATAGGAAGTTTTTGGCAGTTAAGTCTTGTGATTCTTCCACCTTGTGGGTTGAAGATATCAGCGTGATTTGGATCGTTGATATTTTCTCGAATTTTCATTGTGCAGAAGTTTTCATCTAGACCGTTGGAAATAGAATAGTTACTTCCCGGTCCGAACCTCTCGTGCTCAAACCTCTCACCTTGATACTGCTCTCCCTCAAACTCTTCTCGCTGCTGCTGCTGCTGCTCCTCTGGGCTCCTAAAAGGTCTGAGCAATTGAAGTCCACGTTCTACTCGAACTATTTCACCTCTTTGATCATCTTGGCTCTGAATTCTTCTGGCCAACTCTGGATTTACGCCAAGAGCTTCAGCTAATAGCTGGGTATCGAAACCGTTGAGGATATTATTTCCTGATACTTGTTGTCCCAATTCATGGAACTGCTGGCCACTTTGGTGCCTTCCGGCCAGGAAGAACTCCTACAAGCAATTTCAAAAAGAAAAGGTTGGTGCCATTGAGTTTTATTATAGGAAGAAAATTTGATAAAACAATATTAGTATTGAAAGCAACTGTCATATAAGTTGTTGCTTTAAATTGTAAAAACTTATATAATTACCCTGCGTCTAGGTTCAAGCTGGTTTGCACTGTTGCTTGTGTCAAAAACCTGAACAAGCACAAGAGGGACATCACCATCATTGTAGCACCAGTGAGTGACACCAGCTGGCACTGCAATCACATCTCCTTCACGGAAGCGGTGAATCTTCTGGTGCTCGTCCCTTGTCCATTGCGCCTGACTGATGCCTTCCTGTTGGAGTTGTTCAAATTGTTGGAAAGACTGATATGTTTCCGGACAACCAGGGAAAATAAACCCCGTCAGGCCTCGTCCTGTACAAGAAAATTATAAGTTTCTAATTTTAATATTGGTGATACGAATAATGTTTAAAGTTTAATTTTGAGGAAGTTGTGTGAGGCAAGTTGACCTTGCACTATGTAGAAGAGAGATGGAGCATTAGCGAAGGTAGGCAATAGAAGGCCTCTTGGATCGATCGTACGACGGAGTGCAGATACGCCAGCACATTGGAGTTGTTCGTTGTTCTCCTCGTAGAATTCAGTGAGACCAGCTTGAGATTGCACACGCCTAGATGGGTTAAGTGCAGCAAGATTATCGAATCGACATGCCCTCTGGCCTGCCCCAAAGCCAAATCCACGCGAGCTCTGCCATGGGCTCTGCCCACCTATACCAAACTGTGCTACACACCCATGAAATAAGACCAAGGTGCAAAGAGAAAATGAGAGAGAATAAAGAGTTGCCATTGTCAAACTCCCAAGTTAAACTATTGAAATTGATTGTTGTGTGAAGAGATGGGTGAGATCTACCAAGTATATATAGGCGAACAAGAGGAGATATATGGGTTTGGATAAAAGTATATATTAGATAAGAATGATGAAATTTGGTAGTAAAAGGAATGTGTTTTTGGAGTTATACACGATGGTTGGTGAAGTATGGACAAATAAAAGTTGTAGAAACTTGAACAATAGACGAGGATAAAACAATTGCACGACTAACAAAACCATGTCGCCGCACGCAGTGTTATTTCTTAATTACCAGAAGGATTGTAATTTAGTAGAGATGCAGAACAAGATAGCCAACTTTTTATAAAAAAATAAAGAAGATAAATGGATTTCAAGATATATATACAAAAGAGTTGGTAATAAATTGACAGCAAAAATTTGTCAGTATGTGTAGAGGTGAGGAACTTACCTACAATTAACATGAATACTGCTCCTAGTTTCGTTTAGAAATCAAATTATAGTTTAGTCTAGAGAAAGCGTTGTAGCTAGGTCCACCTACAAAATAACAAAAAATTAGTGGACATTATGGAAATATAGTTAATTATATAAGGGATAATTATTGTCATACCCATTAAAAATTGTAAATATCCAATTTTTTCATCAAAACTTGAAAATTACTCGTTTTTTCACTAAAAACAAAAAACCTTTCTCATTTCCCCCTTTTTAATCTAATTTAAACTTTTATATGAGCTTATTATTAATCTTTTATTTTAAGATAAAATGACTAATTTACCTTTCTATTCAAATGAACACATTTTTACAGTCCTATTACGATCAATATTCTTTTACATTCTAATCAATCAAATGTTGAATGCTAATGTTGGTAGAAGTGACAAACTGATAATCATTTTCTTTCTTGCTAATTTCATTTTCCAAAGCTGTCAAATTAGCTACAACAATTTATCATGTCCGTAAATCAATATAATCTCTAAATTTTCATGATAGTATAAATTATGGCACCAATTGATTGTTATTTGGAGAGGATTGTATATTTGGGTTTGTTTCATGTAGGGTTTTTGCACCAATGACCCTAGAACTTTCAATAACTTGTTTCCCAAAATTATGTTTTATGACAAACTGATTAAACCTTTCCCTCATTAACCTATTAAAAGTTTCAATTAATCCAATTTACTGTGCTCTTAGAAGTCAAACTCCATTTTTCATGTGCATCGTAACATTCCAAGCCTTATTTCAGAATTACATGTCATTTATGACAATTGTTAATATGTGATCAATTATCAACATTGCCACACCAAATAAAATACAATACATAGCCTGAGAGTTTGCCAATAAGAGACGTTGTATATTTTACATACAAAAAAGGAAGTTCTGGCTTAATTTCCCCTATACCATATAACACATTGAAATACTGAAAATATACTCTTTATGTACTCTCTGATCTCATAATCTATTGCCCCAGAAAAAAAAAAAATATAAAAACAATTAGAAAAAAAATACAAAAAGTATATCTAACTGAACTATCAAAATTTAACAAGTGAAAGAGTTAGTGCAGATTTACTTTCATAAAAAAAAAGATTTACGGTATCTAAAAATTGAGCCAGATCATAGACTAGAGTGGTTATGTTCGCCATCATATGTGATAATGAGCATCGACGAGTCATTTGCATCCCGATCAATGACCTTTTTAGCATGGCAGCCTGTTTCACGACACTTGTAGTAGCGCCTGTACGAGGGTATAAAAAAAATTTAAACTACATTTGCATTTAGAAAGGATAGTAGCATTATAGAGAGAAATGTTTGGAAAAAATTAAGATGAATATATTACTGGCGATAAGGATGATCCACCAGCTTTCTGGAATCATACTTTTGCCAAGAGTCAGCATCCTTTGAGTTTTTTGCTGGTACACGTATACTTCTATGTACTGGACGGCTCCTGGTTTTGTTAGGGTATCAGATTTATACTTGTCAATTGATTCTCATGCATGTAATTTATGCTTAAAATTAATAACAACACCTCCTAGTTATGAAAAAACTTCTTACTTTCAATAAAAAAAAGAGGAAAAAAAAGAAAAAAAAAATCAGGTGCATTAACTCACAATTCAACAGGAGGAACGGGATATATTGACACACTTTCTTTCTCTATCTCCTTCCTCTTTTCATTATTCTCAGCAACTGGTACAGCAAAACAGCACGGCATTGACATGGCAGGAGCTGCTGTCTCAACAGTAACAACAGATTGAACAGTGAATTCCTCCCATCCGATTGCGTGCAGATCTTCTCTCATCTCCTCTAGAGATAGAGATGCAGTGCAAAGGGATACAAGAGGCACTATGTTGGTCCTTAAGGTGGATCTGAGAGGTGGGGACAGATGTTGAGATCTCATTGAATCCATTATCTCCGCCTAATTTAGATGAAAACTTGATGCTAGAGCTTCTCAGCTAGAATATCAACCAGAGAAGTACAAATCAAGTCAAAAAGAGAAGAAACTGAGAAATGAAAAAGAAAGAGACTGATGGTATTGCACAGTGTACTGGTCTTTCACAGACTCAAAGGTTACTGGAATTCAAGTATTAATTGAATAGCTCAGTTACAATGTATAAAAAAATGCCATAAATTGAGACAAAATGCCTTCAATTTGTAAGCCAAAAATGATGCTAACCATTGATTAAATGTTTCTCTTTAACCATGAACAGGGAACGAGAAAAGAGATTGAACCAATATGGTATTGCATCTTAGATATGCATAAATTAACTAATTTATCAGAGAAATCAAATTTGACCTAGAATTTCTCAAAATAGCACCGGACTACAACAAACTCTGATAAAAGCAAAAGAAAAGCATATTCTAGTGGGGAAAGAAGCAAAATCCCAGGTAGTATTAAGTTCGTTTCCCATTTCCTGATTGACAGGAAGTATAATTCGTACTGCGGTATTATAAGAGCAGAAATTAACTAAAATTTTCTCTCAACGCACCTTATTTCGCACTTTATTTTCACAGATTAAGTACGCATTTGGTAGTGTGAAACGAAATCGACTACAACTCCACAAACCAGACTAATTAGAAGCTGAAATGCTTTTGGTCGAGGAGAAGGAAGAAACTATCTACCTTTTCTTGAACATTTTTGTTCTTTTGTCTTCTCGCAGTGCTGCCCCTGCTCCTACGATAGCAGCATGGACAGGTATAATAGAGACAAGTTTTGCTTTTGCTTCGTATTTTTTCCGTCTCCAGCAAGAGATCCGTTTTTTTTTATTAATCGAAATTAAAATAAAAAAATATCGCTAAAAGGGATCATTTTGGTGAAAATTTAGGTAGACCGGGATGTCTAATTCCGTCGCATGAGACGTGAAATTTTAACTTGTCTAGGTAATAGACTTGAGTTGATTCGCTAATTATAAAAAACACAGCTAATTAAGCGAAATATGAATTAGAGAAATTTATATATATCCCATCAAAACTTCTCATTTTAGATATATCCCCATTGAAACTTAAAATTTAGTTATTTCCCCACTAAAACTCAATTGTTTTATTTATATCCCCATCTCTTAATTTAAATACTTAAAATTTAAGATTAATATAAATAAAAATTTGAAATTACTGTTTTGTCCTTCATCAAAACTACTGTGCTAATCCCCTTCATCGTTCTTCCCCCCTCCATTCTTTTTCTCGCTAAACCTCCCTTGGCAACGCTGCCCCTTCCCCTCGGTTCTTCTCTGCATGTTCCAACTGTTCAAGAGGCCGTTACCATATCAGCAAAGAGCGCTGACATGGACGCTGAAATGGCGACACCACATGCATTTGAGCAATCCAATCAATAGAATTAGAAATTTCTTTCTTGAATAGTTTCGCCTATATAAGACATATGAATGTAACCAGTTGGATTACGCTATTGAATAAAACTTTGTGTGTTTCACCTCTCAAATTGGCTTACGGCTTTGTATCTCGTTCTTTTAATTTATCTGAAATTGACTTGATTCCTTAATTTTCTGTCCGAAATTCATTCTCTTTTGTTTCAAGCTGAAACAAAAACTTTAGTTTTCCATTATAAGCTAAGTTATCAAAGCATGATTCCAATCCTGATCATTTTATTTTGAATTAAATCGATTTGAATCACTAGGATTAACTATGTCACAAATGACCTAGAACAAGTAGCTATTAGATATAGCAAACAAATCATTACAAACTCATTGTAATATCACATAATATCATCTGGTATGACATTCAGGTACACCCTATTTGAGCTAAAACCATTCACATTTGAAATTGCACACATTAAATACTTGGAATAAATTATTACAATTTACTGTACTAGATACTGCTATACTGGTATATACCTTTTAGGATACTGGTTGACAATTTAACGTACCAGGTACAATATACTTCTAAAACTCAGAAAATATAACTCATTTAGGATACTAGTATACACCTTTTATAGTAGGTCTATTAGGTACAATTGAATGCATCAATTCTGCCTTTGTTCCGCAAGAAATTAGCATCCAGATTATGGTTAGAACTGATAATAAACGAAGATAATGGATCAATATTGTTTGAATCTTCCTTCATGGCATACAATTTTTGTGTGAGAGAGAGAAGAAAGAAAAAGGGCTGAGATGAGAAAAGACGGTTGAGATACACAACAACAAGCAAAACAACTCGAGCTGCGACAAGAAAGAAAAGCTGGAATTAGAAAAAGGTGCATACCGTAGATGAATTATTTGTTGTTGAATTTTAAAAAATGAAAGAAAAGTTCATACCGTAGATGAACAACAGGAGCGTGCAGAGAAGAACCGAGGGGAAGGGGTAGCCAAGGGGATGGTTTAGCGGGAAAAAGAATGGAGAGGGAAAGAATGATGAGAAGAATTAGCATAGTAGTTTTGATGAAGGACAAAACAGTCATTTCAAAATTTTATTAATATTAATCTTAAATTTTAAGTGGTTAAATTAAGAGATGGGGATATAAATAAAACAATTGAGTTTTAGTGGGGAAATAACTAAATTTTAAGTTTCAATGGGGATATATCTAAAATGAGAAGTTTTGATGGGGATATATATAAATTTCTCTATGAATTATACAGGACGGTAAAACCTAACCCGTTCAAGGCCAGTGAAAAAAAAAAACTCAGGACGGTATATTCTAACCCGTCCGAGGCCAGCGGAAAAAAAAAACTCAGAACGGTACATTCTATCCCGTTCGAGGCCAGCGAAAAAAAAAATTAAAAACCCGGACAGATCAATCTACCCCTTTTTCTTTTTCACCCCATCCCGAGTTCCCGACCCCTTTCTCTTTTTTCCTTTCTTCTATCTCCCGTCCTCCTCGGTGTTTTTGCCTCACCGACAAAACGTGAGAGCCTCGACCCCACGTCGCGCACGCCATCACGCGGACAGGTTTGTTTATACCGTCCGCTCCCGCAAATCTCGGCCCTGACCTCGCCCTCTCCCATCTATCCCCTCATCTCAAATCTAGGTAATTTGTTTTTTTTTTTAATAATATTGAAGTAACTTAGAGTAAAATCAGTTAATTAACAATAATTTCTGATTTGATTTGTTATCATACTATTGATTATAGTTAATTTTATTAATTTGTTAATTGTATTTTAGAAGAATTGATAAATTAGGGTTTAGGGTTTAAAAAAATTGATTATTTATTTTTAGGCTCATTTGATATGGTATAATCAATTTTGTTTAATTTATTTATTTTGACTAGTTCATAGCATAGAATTGAGAGTATTCATAGCATTATTTTGATTACCGTTGAGAATTCTCAACCATCTACTCTCAATTATTCGAATAAATTATTAGATAGTTCATGCATGAATAATTTATCCGAATTCTCAACCATCTATGCTATGAATAATTCATAGCATTATTTTGACTATATTTTAGCCTAAAGTTCTTCAAAAACAAAAATAAAGTAGATAGTTCATTCATTTTGGATTTTTGGTGATGTAAGTAATTTAGGTAATGTAGGTAATTATTTTCTTAATTTTTATGAAATTGAATTGAATTGATTAGGTTTAATTTTATTAGTTTGTTAAGCGCATTTTGCAAGAATTGATAAATTAGATAATTTATTCATCTCTTATTTTATTTATTTCTTAATTTATTTATTCATGTGAGTTTTAGAGTTTATAGGTAATTGTTTAATTTAGTAATTTATTCAATCATATAAGTGTTTAGTAAATTTAGATTGTTATTAATTCTAGGGTTATATATAATTCTTTCAACATGTTATGCATGCAGAATGTCAAGCAGTCGTGGTCCGTGTGGCCCTGCAGATGCTGCAGCTGCATATGATGAGGTTTCAAGCAGTCATGGTCCCGACACACGGCAAGTACATGAGCGCACGGTATACCTGTAAGTTGTGGTTTGAGACATGCACACTCTGCTCTGTTTCCATCACTTATGATGACCTTATACCTGAATGTTTCTTTTTTCTAACTGAAATTCCCGTCTCGTTCTTTGTATACGACTCTCTCATCTTTCAAAAGAGCATGGCTTGTTTGTTAATAAAGATGCCTCCTTTTGATTCTCTTTTGCATTTTTCTCATGTTTTATTTATGCTGGTAGGAAAAAAAGAAAGGGCAAACAGTGTTCTTCTATATCGGAGGACTAATTTGCTCTTTCTTAGTTTGGAGCTTAATAAAAACAAAGGTTGCATTTCTTAGTTTGCATTCCTATTTTACCATCATGATTTTATGGCAGAAGGGCATATATGCAAATGTCTCAAAATCATCTCTCAGTTACTCTTTGTTAACCCCTTTATGAAATTGTAAACTCAAATTGCCCAATATAAGCCTCCAGTTATCTCAAATCTCTCTCACAAAATTCAATTTTCTGCTAAGTATTGAAAGGGCACCAAAATTGCCCAAGTATAAAATTGACATAAAAGTCAAATTTGAAACATGAATTAAACCCTGTTAAAGCCTTCTCTTGGCTATGCAAGTCACTTATACATATTGTATAACTTACAGAAAGCACATCCATGAACTTAAACTAAAAGAATAAGCTCCTTTGATAATTCTAATTCTCACCCAAAGGTATCACTCGGCTGAAAGGAGCAGCGTACCTCGTACAATGCTCTAAATTTTGTCAATGTATTTCTCTTGCTAGTCAAAGCTAAAGACACGATCTGAAGACATTTTTGTATAAAGAGAGCCCCATAAGTGCTCTGAACCTAACTCCAGAAAATCATAAGGTGTGCCCCATGAGATCATTGATTAAGGTCATAGCATTCACAACATCCAACAAAAAAGAAAATGACTTTTAAAGCAATACTTGCCTTGGGAAGAGAGCAAAATTTGAATCGAAAGCAAAATTACCCTTAAAAACGTACAAAACTAAACAATGAGAGCTTAAAAAACAACGTTGGTATCCTCTCGGACACTCCGGTCGGTAATAACGATACCATCGACAATAGCAAATTCTGTCGACTTACCCTTAGTAATAGTCATTTTATACCCTCGCAGGTACCCACAGATTCTTGTATATATATGTAACAGGCTTACCCTAAAATACATATTGAATTGAGATTCAGGCATTCCTTTGGTAATTTAAATGGTATTAGTGGACAATAGTTGTAATAGGAGCATCCGTTGACAAAAGGATCACCCTAAGATGATCATCTCATGACTATTGAGAACGAATCAAATCAGATGGTT
Source organism: Carex kokanica (assembly GCA_025461125.1). NCBI lineage: Eukaryota > Viridiplantae > Streptophyta > Magnoliopsida > Poales > Cyperaceae > Carex > Carex kokanica. The sequence continues at coordinate 388,066 of JAJGRX010000848.1, read as the reverse complement.
CTATTTATCAATCTTTCTGACTTGTTCCTATGGAACCAAGGTCGAAAGGATTGAAAGGGTCAGTCATTCACAACCATTGATGAAGGATTCCTCGAAAAGTTCAGGAATAGAAATCTTTTTTATAAATCAAATGGATTCGGTATTATACATTCATGGCACATGCTAGCCCTCTGGAAGTTCTAGTCTGGTTATTATTTTGTCTTTTTCTTTTTACTTCTGTTTTTGTTGTTTTTATTATATTTTAAGTAAAATGAAAATTTAAGTAGTATTACTAGTAATATTGTAGGAATATTGTAGAATGTATATATGTTACAACAAACATTGCTAACTCGGAAATGGCTACATCTTATTATAGTCATATATATTAATCAAAATATGAAAACTAGCAACCCGATCTATAGTCCCACATCGGTTATCACATATAGTTAGAATTGTCTTAACATCATATATAAAGAGCCATGACAATTGTCCACACGCATGCACACGCACGCACAGCGCGCGCACGCACACACACACACAATTTATGTTGCTTGTTTATAATGATGTTGTATGTTGTTTTATGTATGCATGTTTTTTGGTTATCATGGCTAGCAAATTGGGGGAGGGATGAGGGTGCTAGCCAATTATATAAATGAATAATTGAAATTATGATAAAAAAAATAGACTTCTTCTATCGGTAATGTTGGATGTACCATAGATGAAGGGTGGTTCTTCTATCGGTAATGTATTATGTACTAATAGAATATGGTGAATCTTCTATTAGTATGGAACCGGTAGAATACAATTCATTTTCTTCTATCTTGTTAGTCTCTACCAGTAGGGAATGTTCTATAGGTTGAAGGACCATCATAATGGTGCGATTCAGGCAAATTTAATTTTAAAGTACTCATAGTATTTTAATCTAAATTATATATAGAATCATTTATAAGCCCTCAAATTTTAAAAATGAATTTTCTCCATGTAGATCCGCTTTTATTAAATAAAACTTAAAATAACATCTATTGTTCTACATCGACAACTTCATCCACATCAAAATACACAACATCTAAAATCAGAACCTCAACATCTAGCAATACAAATATCTAATTAAAACAACATAAAAAGCAAACCTAATTGCCCAAGCATGGACACAATCCAGGACTGTATGTTTCTATAAATGAAAAGAGTTCCCCACTTATTTCAATTGTCTGCCAACCCAGAATCCGTTTATTTTGATAAAGGGGGGATACTCTGTTCATTGTTGAAAACATTTTCAGGATCAATCTTTGTTTTTGCTCTGACCAACCTATCATAATTCCATAAAAAATATGCATTACCCCATAGCCTTGCATGGTTCATGTCATCAACTGTACTACTTGTACCGGCTGTCCAGTTGTTGGTTCCTAAATCTAGGTCTAGATAGTTTACATATGCTGCTCTAGGATTTTTCGACACAAATGAACCCATATATGCATAGAAGTCTCTTAGCCAAGCTATATATTTATCAGTCATGCCCTCTTCGACTTTTGTCCAATCAATCATATATTGTATGTTGTACAAATTTCCAGCTCTGTGAGGAAATGGTAAGTCTGTACCTCCTATGTGTTCCATGACCCCACCAAATGGTTTACATATAATGTAGGCACTCGGCTCTTTGGTTAAAAATTTTATGGCCCCAATAAGACCCTCTTTTTAAATAGGGGGTTTTTACATAGTCTGACGTTGCCTTGAAAGAGTGTTTTGAGTTTGTACTCGGCTGGTTTCTTAGGTCTGATACTGAGTTGACCCATGCTGCCTTTACTGTCGACTCAATCCAACTCATTTCTTCTAGGTCAGATTCACTGATCCGTAATTCGGGATATCTTTTACTTAGGATTGAGAAAGCACTTTCCTTTGGACCTAAATACAATCCCGTGAAAGAAACCGACCCGTTCCCATCCTCTAAGCCTGAGATAGCAGTTGATAAAAAGAACTCATCGGGTAGACTGGGCCCGACATCCTGCCACTTGTGAACTAAATCTGCCAGTGGTTCGATCAGGCCGGATTTGTAGATATTAAACCAGGTGACCTGATTTGGAACTGGTACTAGTTGTAGTTTCCATGCATAGACAATGCCCCAACTACCCCCGCCTCCACCCCGGACTGCCCAAAAAACATCTTCATCCATCTGACTGCGATTCAAAACCCTGCCATTTGGATCAATGAAAGTGACATCAAGTACATTGTCAGCCGCCAGCCCGTACTTTCTTGATAGGAACCCATACCCACCACCTGATATGTGACCTCCAGATCCAATGGTTGCACAAGTTCCAGCAGTAAACCCCAGCGTCCGGTTTGACTTAACTGCCACGTTGTAATAAATTTCACCCAATGTTGCACCTGCCTCAACCCAAGCAGTGGCTGAAGAAGGATCAACCTGAACACGGTTCAAGTTGGTCAAGTCAATTATTCCAAAAGGGGTATTGTACGATGTGGTGTACGATAAGCCCTCATAGCTATGGCCGCCACTACGAACACGTATGGTTAAAGAACTTTGTCTAAGGCAGAGAATTGCATGTTGCAATTGGTATTCAGAGAGGGGGAAGATTATGATGGCAGGTTTTGGGTTTGAAGGGAGCGAATAGCGGAGATTTTGAATGGAGAAGGTAAGTAGTTTGATGTATTGAGAGGAAGATGAATTCGATCGATAAGTGAAGTTTTTTTATGTTTTTTGATAGAAGGCAAGAAGATAGCAAGATGTTGGAGGTGTTGTCTGGAGTACATGTATTTGGTTGTGCTTGAATGGCTGTCGGGAGAAGGGACAGGAGGAAGAGAAAAGTTACAGCGATTGAGTACATATTTTGTGGAGGGAGGCTTGTAATTGATGTTGGAGCAAAATACTTACAGAACATGAGTGTTGAAATATATAGGGATGGAATTAAGAGGGGTAATGCTCTCCAATTAGTCAACACAGGTTTATTTTATATTTTACAAAACAACATATTGCTATCATTTTATGCGTTCTTATTAATTTGAATTCCGATCCCCTAAATTAACCCAGTTTTTGAGTTTGATCCGGACTGTCTGATCTACTCTAACACAAATATTTAGGGCCCCGTGTGCGTTTCACCACGGGTCGGATTGGTCTAAATTTTTAATCGGACGTTCTGGATCAAAACTAAAAAATTGGATTACTTTAGGGGATACGTACTCATCTTATTTTCCTGATATATTATTAGCAGAGACTTATGTTAGCCATATATATTTTTGGATTGAAAAGAAGAACTTGCGACCAAACATTGAGTGTTTCATTGTGGATAGAAAATATGCTAAGTAATGTGTCCTTCATCGGCCATTCGCAGCGGTAATATCCCAAAATGAACTCATTATCCTTCATATAATCTGGCAAATAACTGTAACAAACTAGCTTGCATTTTTTTGCCTCTTTGCATTTATCTTCCCCTTTCTCTTTCATTTCTTCTTTCTCCATTGAGCATGCTACAGTAGAGGTTGCCATGGTTTCCTCTATGCATACAACCTCTCCCATATTGTATATTTCTTTCTAGAGATAAAATCAAGTACCAAAACTTGGTACTATAGATATAGATATATGTCTTCCCAAAGAATGTAACTTGGTACTACAGTAGAGGTCCCACCAGAGCTCCCTGAGCCAGTTTTAGGCACTAATTTTGCGCGAGATGGTATGGATGAAAAAGACTGGCTTGCCCTTGTTGCTGTGCATAGTGATGCTTGGCTATTGGCTGTTGCTTTCTACTTTGGAGCTCGCTTTGGCTTTGATAAAGAGTCAAGGTGCTAATTAAAACTTTCCTATATTCCCAACTTTAAATCAGTTATCAAAATGCCCAAAGTAAATAAAAAATGGTACTCGACTGAAACTTGCCCCTACCTTTGCATGGTCATTAGACTGAAACTACTATCATGACATGCATGTCATCCAGGACATCCTCGTGCCCCTCTACAAGGTCGGTGAATAAGAAGAAGAAGAAAATAGTAGAAAAATATGCAGTTTTTGTATTTTTCAGGGCCAACTTTGAAAATGGCTAGAAAATAGTAGAAAAATCCGAATGATGCAAAGTTTGGCTCTAAACCATTTGTTTTTCTGTCATTTATTTAATTGTGTAACTAAACTTTTGATTTGGGCTTTGGATCAGTCTGCACTGACTGATCTGTTACAAAGGGTCATGTGAAGCATATGGTACTTTGTTTGGATTTGAAGAAGTGAACTTTAGACAGCCACCATTTCTCACTGGATTACTCAAATTGAGTAATTCTTTTTTTGTTTTACTCATATGAGAGTTCTCTACTTTCTGGTAAAATTTCATGAAATTTGAGGCTTCCTAGCTGTACCAGAAAGGGGTCTAAACACAGGGGTAAGCTGGGAACTGTGCTGGTATTTTGCTGATTTTTTTTATTTTTCAAAGGCTGAATCTTTAGAAAATCATAGAAAATGCATAGAAAATGCTATTAATGTAAAATTTGGGTCTAAGTTGTGTGTTTTTGAGTCCTCTCTCTAACTGTATCCTTTATTTTACCATATTACCCTTTTATCAGTAGGTTCTGTGCAGATTTTGGATTGTGGTTTTGTGGACTGTTTTCTGGTAAATGGAGCAGCAAAGGTGATACAATCTATGACTATGAATTTTCATGATTTTACAAATTTTCTTCTTATGCCTAATGACCATGCAAAGGTAGCAAAGAAGTCATGTGTTCATGAAAATTGGTAGAGCATACTAGTGGTGTATAATTGCTTATTAGTTCCATTTTATTTTGATTCTTTGCAGTGTGATCAATTAAGAGCTGATAATCTCATGAGGAAATTTGGACCAAGCCTTAAAAAGGTTCAATGATTTAAAACTTTTCTTTTAAGTAAAGAAGCTTCAGTTCAGGCACTTTTGGTTGTTTAGATTTGTTTTAAACTGTTTCTTTATGAAATGTTTGATATAGTTGTAAATTAGTGTACAAATGCTAGTTAGATGATTCTATGTAATTGTGATATTTTGATAATTCATTGTTATTATTTTGTTAAGTGACATGGCTGATGTAGTTTGATTAATTGTTGGAATTGTGATTGTTGAATATTATTTTGATAATTCTTTTGTTTGTGATTGTGGCATATTAATTATTGACCAGCTTTAAAAAAAAAAATTAAAATTAAAATTAGTGTCGGTTATCTACAGTAACCGATGCTAAAAGTGTGAATTAGCATCGGCTATTTGTAAATAACCGATGCTAAAAGTGTGAATTAGCATTGGTTATTTACAAATAGCCGATTCTAATTGAAACATTAGGATCGGTTATTGTAAATAACCGATGCTAATTCAAACTTTTAGCATCGCCTGTTTAACCGACCCAGATTACTTTCGTATTTGCATCGCCTGGGTCAGCATCGCCTCTAGGTCCGATCATAATGTGTGTAAATAACCGATTCTGATGTGTTTTTCCACTAGTGGATGGAATTAAATGTCATCATAAAAGTGTAAGGGGTGCAATTTCAATTTAGGTTAAAGAGTCAAATACCAAATTTCTAAATTAACTAGCAATTACAATTCCTAAACTCAAAACTCCGCGCAAGAAAAAGAATTAAAATACACAGCGGAAGCATTAGTTACTTACTTGGATCCATGCTTTGTAATCTCACTTGCAAACTTCACTTGATACGAGTTGACTTGAGATGGTGCCTGATTGGTACGCTCTCGAGTCCTTCCAAGCAAGCCCTGGTGCCTTTCTTCTCTCTCGAGTCACGAACGGAGCTCAAGAGTATTATTCTCTAATGGAGGGAGAATAAGGTGGCTATGCACAACACATGTGCCCTAAAAAAAAATTTCTTACCCGGATTGCTTGGAGACCCAACGCCTTTTATACTAGTGAAAATGTATCTTTGAGAGATCTTATAATTCATGTCAAAAATTATACAGAATATATGACATATTTTCTCAAAGATATTCGTTTGTGCATTTTTGGTAACCAATCAAATATGCATAACATATTTTCCTTTTCTATTCAATTATACAAATCAATTATATTTGGCTGACAAACAAATCGTATAATTGATTGATATAATTGATCAAATATGCATAATAATTCTTACATTTATCACTAGTATTAGTTGAATTAATTATAATTGGTCCATCAACAATTATAATTAATTTACATTATGTTCTATATGCATTCGTGCCCCAAAACTTAGCGAAATTACGTACTATGCCATTATTTCAGTCAATCACATTTAGGCATATCTTATATTATTCCTCATAATATTATTGACAGTATGTGATATATTAATCATATAACACGTAGTCCAAACTTAATTAATTGGAATTGACGTCTCAATTCCAACAAAAAGCTGTTGTTAAAAGCACAGATTCGGGGGCATGTTACTATGTTAGCCATTTTAATTTTGAATTATCACTATATATATACTTAAGTTGTTTGCTAATGCATTAGTACTTGAATATTTGAAGTATCATTTGGATTATTTTGGTAGTTCAATACTAAAATTGTATGAAATGTAAATGAAAATGACAGTGTCGGATTTGTACATTGCTCGTTTTTTGCAACGCCAACGAATGCCACTGAACGATTCACTTGATCTATCTGCTATTATTTCTTCTAACGAAAAGCCTTCAAGAAACAAAGAAAACAATACTGACAATAGAACAAGTAAACAACCTTTGTCAAATAACAGAGCTGTCCGTAATTATATGAAATTTGATATTCGTGAGTCCCATGAGTTGGGATCTGTAAAAATGTTATATTATGTTGATTTGCTTAGAACGTACGTAGCAAGTTATTACATTGCATAGTTTTGTACAAGAAACGGTATTGCCTTACTTCAACCTATTAGAATTTGAGATACAATTTGGAATGAAATTTTAAGAAAAAACATTTCATTGATTAATCATAATGCTCATACATATTACGTACAATGCATCTAATATCTAGAATAAAAAAAATTGATAGAGGAACACAACAACAAAGTAGGCACTTTTCGCGAGGGAACTTCGTCGCTAAAAGTACCGTCGCAAAAGAAAAAGCACGTTTATGACGGTACTCCGTCGCAAAAAGTCACTTTTTATCCTCGCGAAAAGTGCATGTCTTTTGTAGTGGAAGTGTTATAGATATAGAAAAAAGAAGCATCATATAGAAATAGTCTAAGACTGAAAACCATTGTACCGCGTAATCTTTTTAAAAGATGCTCTTAATTAGTGAATTATTGACATTCCATAATTTATTTCCTTTGAATCAAAATGAAAACAAAACTAAATCTGATCCAAATTTTTGTATTCAAATTGAATGAATATAGATGGGAAAGCTGACCAGATAGTTTTTTTTTTTCTAATAATTTGAATAGTAATTAAAATTTCTAGGGTTAGTAATAATTTTAGAAATTATCAAAACCTCATAGTTCTTAACAACCTAATTCCTTTAATACCATCCAATAAAACAGAAAGTTATAAGTTTCCAAAGTGTAGTAGCCCAGCATGGAGCTTAATTACATTACCATATTCTGAATTTAAGATTTTCAATCAATCTGCAAGGAGTTCGTCTTGATTCATATCTAGAACTATCTTCAATTATTTGTGTAGCCATAAATTATATTCCATTAAATATTGGATTTGGTTAAGATCCGTTGACTTCGCATACTATTTTGTCCGAGATTTTTATATATAAGAAAATAAATAAATAAAATATTAAAAATAAGAAACTGTTGAATAGATTTTGAAAAATAGAAAGGCCGCCATGCGGCATAGCGTCCCAGCCAGTGGAAAAACGTAATAAAAAAAAAAATGGGACGCCATGCCAGACTCCGGCTCTAAAAAAAAAATCAATTTTTTTTTTCTGCTGTGTTCAGTCAGAAATCCAATAATTTGATCAGATTCAAAATTCAATTTAGAGAAAATGGCTACATGAATTTTTGTGTTCTTTATGTCAAAATAAAGGTATGAAAGTCTAATTTTCAGATAATATAATTTCTCTATACAAAAATATTACAGATTGGTAAAGTTTTAGTGATTAATTGACAGAGGTCAGAATTCAGAAAAGCTGAAATTCCAGTGAGCAGTCCTATAATTTGATCAGATTCAAAATTCAATTTAGAGAAAATGGCTACATGGATTTTTGTGTTCTTTATATCAAAATAAAGGTATTAAAGTGTAGTATTCAGATAATATAATTTCTCTATACAAAAATATTACATATTGGTACAGTATTAGCGATTAATTGACAGAGGTCAGAATTATTGGACTGCTCACTGAAATTTCAGCTTTTCTGAATTCTAACCTCTGTCAATTAATCGCTAAAACTGTACCAATATGTAATATTTTTGTATAGATAAATTATATTATCTGGAAACTAAACTTTCATACCTTTATTTTGATATAAAGAACACAAAAATCCATGTAGCCATGTTCTCTAAATTGAATTTTGAATCTGGTCAAAATTATAAGACTGCTCACAGGAATTTCAGCTTTTCTGAATTCTGACCTCTGTCAATTAATCGCTAAAATTGTACCAATCTGTAATATTTTTGTATAGAGAAATTATATTATCTGAAAACTAGACTTTCATATATTTATTTTGATATAAAGAACACAAAAATCCATGTATCCATTTTCTCTAAATTGAATTTTGAATCTGATCAAAATTATAGGACTGCTCACTGGAATTTCAGCTTTTCTGAATTCTGACATCTGTCAATTAATTGCTAAAACTGTACCGATCTGTAATATTTTTGTATAGATAAATTATATTATCTAAAAACTAGACTTTCATACCTTTATTTTGACATAAAGAACACAAAAATCCATGTAGCCATTTTCTCTAAATTAAATTTTGAATCTGGTCAAAATTATAAGACTGCTCACTGAAATTTCAGCTTTTCTGAATTATGACCTCTGTCAATTAATCGCTAAAACTGTACCAATCTGTAATATTTTTGTATAGAGAAATTATACCTTTATTTTGATATAAAGAACACAAAAAATCCATGTAGCCATTTTCTCTAAAATAAATTTTGAATCTGATCAAATTATTGGATTTCTGACTGAACATAGCAGAAAAAAAAAATGATTTTTTTTTTTTAGAACTGGAGTCTGGGATGGCGTCCCGTTTTTTTTTATTTTTACTTTTTACGTTTTTCCGCTGGCCGTAGTCTGGGATGGTGTCCCACAGGGACGCCATGCCGCATGGCGGCCTTCTTATTTTTTAAAATCTGTTCAACAGTTTCTTATTTTTAATATTTTATTTATTTATTTATTTTCTTATATATAAAAATCTCGGCTATTTTGTTGTACTTCTAATTAAATGATCATATGGTAGATCCATTTTGAAAATTGTTAAAAATCGAAACAGCAACCTTATATAACGCTTTTGGTCAACCCAGATCCATTCGATTAACATGGGGATTAGTTTACGTATAATTGAGGTAATCATGAGAATCTTATTGGTAGCCTCATTACTTGCATTAATTGTTTCAAAATTTATTTCATTTTTTTTATTTAGTTGGAACCTTATGTGGTTCTCGAAAAAAGATAGCAAAAAAAATTGATAGAGGAAGCGTTATAGATATAGAAAAAAGAGGCATCATATAGAAATAGTCGAAGACTGAAAACCATTGTACCGCGTAATCTTTTTAAAAGATGCTCTTAATTAGTGAATTATTGACATTCCATAATTTATTTCCTATGAATCAAAATGAAAACAAAACTAAACTGATCCAAATTTTTGTATTCAAATTGAATGAATATAGATGGGAAAGCTGACCGGATAGTTTTTTTTTTCAATAATTTGAATAGTAATTAAAATTTCTAGGGTTAGTAATAATTTTAGAAATTATCAAAACCTCATAGTTCTTAACAACCTAATTCCTAGTAATACCATCCAATAAAACAGAAAGTTATAAGTTTCCAAAGTGTAGTATCCCAGCATGGAGCTTAATTACATTACCATATTCTGAATTTAAGATTTTCAATCAATCTGTAAGGAGTTCGTCTTGATTTGTCAAATGGAGTGTGCGGTATGTCAGAATTTTCTCCTGGAAACAGCATTCCATGTTCTATTCCAGTGTAGATAGGGGTGTCAATGGGTACGATACGGGTAGGGTGAAACTATTTTCATACCCATACCCACTAAAAATTGATCTACACATACCCTACCCATACCCGTTATGATTAACGGGTAACGAAACGGTAGTGGGCGAATAACGAAAATACTAATATAATGATTTTACTATTTTTACAAATAAACCATCTAAATTCATCATGTCATACATACACCATCACACTTACTAATATAAAAATAAAAATACAAATATGCAATCAATTCTAACTAATAGTTTTTTATAAAGCAAAAATAAAATAAAAATCACAAATATCTCTTCTAACAAATTCAATTCATTAACTAAATAACAAAACATTTGGCAATATGGAAAGCAGGGTAATAAATAAATTGAATATAATATTGATATATCTACATATAATTTATTTCATATAATTACCCGTTACCCAATGGGTACGAAATAATCTTTATTCGTACCCATATCTGTTTATCTAATGAAAAAAAATCTTTACCCATACCCATACCCAATAAGTTAAAAAAAAAAAATCTTACACATACCCGTCTTATCGAATACGATACGGGTAGGGTAAACGGGTAAACGGGTGTCATTGACACCCGTAAGTGTAGATATGCATCGCTTGTCTGGGATCACATGGGTCTGCTCAGTACTCGTGCTGACTCCATAACTGAAACATGGGATCGTTCATGGGCTCGCTACAAGCGGGTTTCTAAAGAAAGTAAGCGGGTTTGGGCAACAAGATTTATGGCAGTCATATGGTCTATCTGGAAGCATAGGAACGAGATCATCTTCAGAGGTAGAAGAATGCCCCCATCAATTCTTGCTGCTCGAATTCGAGATGAAACTGAACTGTGGTTGTCCTGTTGCAAACAGAGAGGTAGAGTTGGTGTGGACGTACAGTACATAGGTATGGGAAATGCGGTGTAATAGGGGGTATTACGAGCTGGAACTGGTAGACTGTTGCTTTGTTGTATTAAACACATCTTCTTTGTAACTTGGTAGCTGCTACCAACCTTTCAAAAAAAAAAAAAAAAAAAATTCGTGTAGCCATAAATTATATTCGATTAAATGTTGGATTTGGTTAAGATCTGTTGACTTCGCATACTATTTTGTTGTACTTCTGATTAAATGATCATATGGTAGATCCATTTTGAAAATTGTTAAAAATCGGAAACAGCAACCTTATATCAGTGTTGTAAAAAACGGTCTTAACGGCCGATTAATCGGCCGTTTAATCATTAACGGCGGCCAAACTGTTACAAATACACTTAACGGATGCATGTTTGCAGATGAAAACGATTAATCGTCCGTTTTACCGTTTAATCGTCCGTTTATTCCCGTTTATTCCCATTTATTTCAGTGAATATTTATTTTTAAATTTTTTTCTGTGATAGCGTGTGATAATAAGATTTATAAATTCTGTATTGTAGTTTTATTTGTGCTTAGATATACATCTAATATTTTTTGTATATATTTTTTCTTCAAACTTACTTTGAAATTGATTAATTCTTCTATTATTTATATACCATATATTTTTCTTACTTACTGATGTAATTTTTTCAATTAGTACAACGTGTTCATTTTTTAAATTAAGTTGTTATCATAAATTAAATTTAGTGATTTTATGTTGAAATGTTTCATTTCTTTCAAATAATATGTTATTAGTATTTGAAAAAAGTTTAATTCTCAAATTTATTTTTTCATTAAATAAATGTGTTACTTACACATGTAAAATTCTTATGTGTTAAGAAGAAATAAGCGTAGTGTCATGTTGTAATAATAAAACTAAGTTAAATTAAGTTTATTTGATAAATTTAATGAGTTAAATAAATTATTTTTAATAAATTATGATACATATATACATAAATTTAATAAAAATGTTAAATTGTCCGCATAATTCTGATTAATCGGCCGCATACCGATTAATCGCTTGGTGGTACCCTGTCCGTCCGACGACCGCATTCCGTTATTTACAATACTGCCTTATATAACGCTTTTGGTCAACCCAGATCCATTCGATTAATATGGGGATTAGTTTACGTAATTGAGGTAATCATGAGAATCTTATTGGTAGCCTCATTACTTAAATTAATTGTTTCAAAATTTATTTCATTTTTTTATTTAGTTGGAACCTTATGTGGTTCTCGAAAAAAGATAGCAAAAAATATTATCCCAAAAATCGAGAGAATTGATAAAATAATCCAATTTTGACTTTAGTTTTTTCTTGGCCCTCAAGGAATTAAAAAAAAAAAAAAGGCCTAAGCCCCTTTCATTGCCATAAAATTTTAGTCTTACAAACTAAACAACAACAAAAAGTAAACATAGTCATATGCACAATGGCACCAAAAGAGCAATGTGCACACAGGCACCAAAACATAGAGGGTAATATCAGTATCAACATTAACTAGAACTAAGCCACATAAAGAGCTAGGATATATCAAAACAGTAATGCAAAAATAAATTAGTGTTTTGTTAATCTGAACCGCTTGAGATCCAATTCAGCATCCTCTCATCTGGCTGAGCCACCTGCAGAGACACATCATCCATGTCCTTGGGTAACCAATCATTAACAGCTTTCTGCATCTCCTCCTTCAAATTAACCTATCCAATATATCACAAAAGAAACAATAGTAAGTATTACATTTCTACAAGAATGAACAACAAAGTGTCTAAAGTACAAGTCATTCCTTTGTTTTCAAATGCACCAAACAACTGCATTGACAACTATAAGAAAAGCAGTTCTTGTTTTTTTATTCAAAGTAAGGCCAAATTGAATCACATCATCCATAGACTACCAAAGTGTCTGAACTCCTGACATTTACCCATATAAAATCAAATAGTTTGAGCAAAATAACATTGGAAAAATAGATAATCATTATCCTCATGCATTGTGCAAAATTGACAAGTGAGATCTCCCTGCCAACTCTTTTCTTGTAATTTGAGTTTAGTAAGGATTTTATTTTTGTTCATCAGCCACATAAAAGCTCTGATTTTAGAAAGAACTGGTAATTTCCACCATAGCATAGGTTTAATAGACTATTCCCCTTGAAAATTAAAAAAACATGTACATAAATCTAACAGTGTATTTGCCTTTGATGTCTTAGTGCCAAGCCAATTCGTCTAGATATGGGTCATGTATAAAAGAAGTAGAACTTATAATATTCATAATTTGATGCCATTCTTGAAGCAAAACTCCACTCAGGATTCGCCTAATTAAACCCTCAAGGAACTTTTATAAACTAGCAATTAGAGTAATTAGATATTAGCACTATTCCATAACTCCCAATTACTCTGCATTGCTACATTAATTGCCTCGTGATTCATGCATTAATTATCTCACACAATCCATGGATCTCTCGCCCTCGGTTGAAGTCTTTGTATGATACACATTTACATCAATTATGTTGTACGTATATGTCGGTTATGTCTTTACTTCTGTCAAGTTGTTATATATATAGTAGTAGAAAGCGTCCAGCTGAAGCATGGCAAACATAAACTGATTGGAATCTCAATTCGAATTAACAACCTCATAATGACGGAATCAAATCCTCTGCCCACCGGGGAACAAGATTTTCCTGCCATCTATAAAAACTAACTAATACGTACGTTGTGTAACTCTCAATGAAGGTTTTTACAATAATCAATTGCCATTAATATGTGTAGACTAACTTAGTAAGTTTTTTAATTACTGAAAAATTAACTCACATGATGAACAAAAAGAAAATACAATCCAATATGTCTTTTATGAAATAATTAATAATACGACAAGTTATCCTAGAGGATGATCATTATAATGAATATAAATAAAAATAAATTTATAAAAAAATACCACAGGATATTTTTTATGACAAAAACTAAGTTATATAAAAGAGAGTTGTAATACAACAAATTTTATGTACAATTTGAGTTGTAAATTTTCAAATATAAATGAAAAAAATGGTAAACTTTGGACATTTTATAGCACAAAAATCTCGTAGCCACATAGAAAATTTTTATTTTTAAAATTTATTATTAATAAATAATATAGAAAATTAGATTGAGTACATGAGATTTTTTATGATCTAGAAGACTCAGAGTTAGTGGTTCGGATTAAAACTTTGGAGCCAAGTTAGTAGTTCGGATTCAAACTTTGGAGCCGAGTTAGTGATTCAGACTCAAACTTTGGACTCAGACTACTAACTTAACTCCAAAATTTAAATCCGAGTTACCCACTCGGCGCTTTCTAAGACAAAAAATTCCACTGAATCAATATTCTAATATTATTTAATAATAATTTCTAAAAATAAAAAATTCTCTCTAATGTTACGAGATTTTGTGCTACAAAATGTCCAAAGTTTTTTTTTTTTTGTTTCTATTTGAAAATTTATAACTCAAATTACACATTAAATTTGTTGTATTGAAACTCTCCTGAATAACTTACTTTTTTTTTATAAAAAATATCTTGTGATATTCTTTTTATTAATTTATTTTTTATTCATTATAATGATTATCTTCTAAATAACCTGTGGTATTATTAATTATTTTATAAAAGACAAACTGGATTTTTTTTTTTCTATTTTTGTTCATTACGCGAGTTAATTTTTCTGTGCTTAGAAAACTTACTTAAGTCAAATCTAGTTATCTACATCTCCCATAATGACATGTGCCCTTCAATAGAATAAATAAGAAGTACACATGGTCAAATCTAGTTATCTACATCTGCCATGCTTGATCTGAACGCATCTCTATATTTGCTCAGATCCACGAGATCCACGAGATGTAAATAATAAAATAAAATTAAATATGTAAAATAATACCAGAGTCAATGCATGAGTCACGAGTGGCCCGAAAATTATATTTTTGGAGAAATTTAGGGGGCTTGATAATAGCACAAAACTAATCATTAATTAGTGTTTTCAACGCCACGCATTACTATATTCTTTGATCCATTTGTATTGGACACAATATAACACTACTAGAATCTTCAGTAATGACAACGGCAGGAATTGGCTTGTTGCAACGGCTTACTCTTACTACAAGGCCTAAAAACGCTATATGCATGTGCTACGCTTGCAAATCCTCCCATTGCTTTAAGTCCCAATGCAAATACTCAGTTTCAGACTTGTTGCAAGGACTTATGCTTGCTAATACATTTCGCTATAACTATTCGCAAAAGTCGCGGTTGCAAAAGGCACGCTTGCTAATACTTTGGTTTTTGGCACCCAACTGACTATTAGCAAGGATATGTAGTGTAGGCCCCACTTAGAATTAGCAAGGTTATTTAGCGTAGGCCCCACTGGGTATTAGCAAGGATATCATTTGTGGGCCCTACTTATTATTTGCAAGGATGTCCCACTAGGTATTAGCAAGGATATCATTTGTGGGTCCCATCGGATTATTAGCAAAGGCTAGCGTGAGTGGACCCCACCTGATCCCGCGTGGGTCCCATCAAGTTATTAGCAAGGTTAGCGTCAATGGACCCCACCTTATTATTTGCAAGGCAAACCAGCATGGGTACCACCTTATTTTTTGCAAGGATAGTGATAGTGGGCCCCATTTGTTTTTTTTTTGCAAGGGTAGGTGTTGTGGGTCCCACCTGATTATTTGCATGCTCTATAATTTCATCATATTTCTCTTGATAATCCGACACAAATAATTACAATTAATGCTAGCATATCAGCAGCCCTGTTTCTAAAATCTTCCCATTACTTGTCCGATACCAACCCGGTAATATGATACATTTCCCAATAAAAGAAATAACAATAACATAACACCTTGAAATTTAATACGAAAGCTTGAAATTAGCATTAATGACAGTATTAAAATCAAGCATGTACAAAGCATGCATTATACCAAAAGACCAACTGTATTATAACAATACATCCACAGTATAATATGGAACATTTACCTTTACTCAAAATATAAGCACCACCCATCAACAAAAATTTACAAAAAAGAAACATACCCTATGGTATTAATGTGTAAATCCAAAATCTATAATTATCCATTAAAGGTTGGCAATACCCCAGAATATTAATGCGGGTTGTTGTTTGAGATACCTTCCCCGAACCATTCAATCATTGACGCTTCGGCCCCTAAAAGGTTGTCCACCTCTTGTCGAGAATTTGCCATTAGTAGTACTTGGAATCCCCCCTCCTTTTGATTTGATAATGGCAGCATAAATGGTAGACCCTACATATACCACATTGCCATAGGCAGCAAGTTAGTACTGGCATTGGAAACAGAATACCTCCTCAAGGGCAGTATCAATATGAATTTTGTACAAGTTTGGCTTACGGTACCAATTTAACTTAGTACTCAATTAAAAGTTGTACAGGTTTGTTTGTTGGTACAATATGAATCTGGTATTGGTATGTTTTGATGGGGTTTGAATTTGGTACAAGGGCAATACAAGTTTTATGGCTTCTCAAGTTAGAGTTAAGGGCAGTACCAGTTGTAAGGCTTCCCAAGTTCAGATCAAGGGCAGTACCAGTTTTAAGGTTTCTCAAGTTCATTTCCATTGAAAGAAAAAAATGCATCAAAATATTAAAATCTAATAATGATAAACAAGGCATCATAATTGATAAACAAGGCATGAGCGGTTCCCATCCAGTTATTAGACACATTTCAATCGAAAAGATAATAATGAAGCTTTCATTTTATTGATTTTGAGATCTTCATTAGCATGTATTTTTTTCACCAAATTCAAAGAAAATAAACCAGCACCACTATGTTGAAACTCTAGCAAAATTGATTTTGGAAAAAAAATCACTAAAAATAACTAAAAAGTGATTTTGGCCAAAATCCACCCTCAATGTGGAGGCCAGTGGAGGGAAACTCACAGAGGACGGAGGAGTGGTGATCACAGGTGGAGGGTGTGTTATCACTTTCTCCGGCCTGATCGATCTGCACTAAGACGATCAGTGGCCAAGGCGGTTGCACACGAAGCAAACCACCATGTTTCTACAAGGATGAGCGAGATGGCCTTTGGATCCACAACGAAAGCACTAGGGTGAGGAAGGAGAAGAGAGGTGATCAATGAAATCGTGTGCTTTTAAAATTTATAACTCAGTTTGCTATCGGGTCAGATTACAAGCGCATAATTATATCGAGTAGTATAAACAAATGTAGGGCTATAAATGATCTGAGTTTGAGCGAGTTACCTCCAACTCGAACTCAGCTCATTAAATAAATGAGTGAGTCAACTCGAGTTGGGATGTTAATAACGAGTTGTAGAGCCAACTCGAACTCAGCTCATTAAATAAATGAGTGAGTCAACTCGAGTTGGGATGTTAATAACGAGTTGTAGAGCCAACTCGAACTCAGCTCGTTATCAACTCGAGTTGGCTTACAACTCGTTTATAACTCGTTTAACCAGTTAATTATATACTACTTGTAAAATAATTTATCAGTATCCAATAATTTTTCATACAACAATAGTACATAAGCACCAGCAATTTTTCATACAGCAACTTAGTACATAAGCACCAACAATTTTTCATACAGCAGCTTAACAAAAACAATTTTTGGGATTTATTGTAACCAATTCTATGTAACTCGAGTTATAAATGAGCGAGTTAGGGTAAGCTCAAACTCAGCTCATTTATTAAATGAGTCAGCCAACTCGAGTTGGAACTGACTCGAGTTGTAAACGAGCGAGTTAAAGCGAGTTGTAAATGAGCGAGTTATGAGCAAGTTACGAGTTTAAGCAATTTTACCCAGCCCTAAACGAATGTCGATCCACAAGGAATAAGGTCTAAGGTCTTGAGCGATTAAACCACAATCTTTCGAAAGACTAGATAAAATCTGAAATCAAAGAGTTGTTGTTGTGATCAATGTATTTGGCGAAAATTAAAAGTAAGTAAAATAAAGATAGAGATGTGAATTCCTAGAATTTTGGCACACCGTTGTTACTTCAATCCGCTTTGATTCTTACCTTATTTGATGTTGGTTTTCAGTTGTTGTATGATGGTTTCTAATCCAATTTAGTGATTATCACTTTCGCATATAATCACCCTACTAATCAAGAGATCCCGTTAAGGCTTGTCTTGATTAGTGCTAGGAGATCTGTGACTAGCCCAAAGGTCTCAGCCTTTACTTATCTAGTATTTTATTCTCCATTATCCCAATTCGATTAGCCCAAAGATGAGAAACTCTCATGTGTGGTCATCACATGACGGTCTAGACTAATGAACAAAATCAAGTAAGATAGAACATAAAGCGCAAAAATAATCGAACAACAAAAGACTAAACAATGATCAAATAAAAGTATATATCAAAGCATCATGCCAACTCTAACAATCTAAAATTAGCCGCGGAACGGCATGTTTACAAAGAGATAAGATAAAGATACAACCATACACGAAGTACCCTCCTACTTAGTCTCTACACACTTCTCTTTTCTCACTTAATGAAAATAATCAAACCAAAATTACAAAGATATGTTTATGTTCAGTCCAGAGGCTTATATTGGAGTGGAGGGGCGCCTAAAGATGAGTGGAGTCCGAGTTATCTGATCTGGATACAGCTGGCGCAGTTATTCACCAAAGGGCGCCTTGGATACGGTCCATATTGGCTAATACGAACCGTACTCCCACTGTGTCGCTGAGGGGGTTAATGCATATTCGGCCATTTTTTGTCTGTACTGAGGCTCTGGTTCGTATTGGTGAATATGGCCCGTACCAGAGCCTTAACCGATGAGCTGCGCTATTCCGATCGACCCGATTTTTGCTCCAAATTATGTAAAATAGCCCCAAAACATGTTTTCTGCAGTAAAACACAAAGTTGGGTAACAATAACCTTTTTCATGTATCAATTAAACATAAATGAAAGAAAATAAAGCAAAACCTAAATCAAAATCCTACGTAATTCACTATTAATTTGAGCTTGATCAAGAGGCGGCATAGTTCTGCCATTTTTAACCTAGCGGCATTTGATCCAGCGAGTCAACCCGCACGATCCGATTGCATCTCGCGATGCGGAGCCCGAGCGACAGGTGTGTATTTTCTAATAGGATTGGGCACAGCCTGTTTGTAAGGCCGAGTAGCAGGAGCCGAAACAGCATGTAAAGCCTCGGTAAGAGCCTTAATAGAGGATCCGTATCCTCCCGGGTACCTGATTGAAGACAATTACGATCGGACGGCCCAGATTAATCTTATTTGGGCCAAACTCAATCCGGTGCCTATGGAGACTGTAGGGGATCTGTTTTGAAATTCGTGCCATATTAAAAAAACTATCCGATCATAATTGTCTTCAATCAGGTACCTGGGAGGATACGAATCCCTTAATATTAAGGGCTCCAAATCGCGAACAATCTGTGAGTGCGAAGGATCCATCAGGGATCCAGTCCAGCTTGAGAAGGGAGAGAGAACTGGATCCGTATCCTCTGCATTAACTCAAAAGGGAATCTTTTGAGTTAATGAATTTGAACCATCTGATTTTAAACGGAGCAAATCCGGTTCAACTCTATAACATAGGAGTCCTTTAATATTAGTGCAGATTTAGTTTGCACGAATTTTGAAACATATTGGACAGTCAAGATTTATTAACTCAAAAGATTCTCTTTTGAGTTAATGCAGAGAGGATACGGATTCGAGAGAACTAGGGAGATTAGGCGCGGGAGAGAGACGAATGCTCTAAATCGCCATCTCAAAGAAACAAAAATATCTTCGTTCCCCCAGACAGAGTGTTATAAAGTGAATTAACATTAAAATAACACAAATAAATGTGATAATTATATTTACACCGAGATCTAGCAAATATTGTATCAGGTAAATTATATTTATGACAACAACATATATTTTATTCAAACTAAATCTTCATTTTTTTTATCTACTGTCCTAATTTGAATTAATTCCGAACAGGTCCTTCATTCTTAATTTTTTTTTTTTTTTAAATGCATCTTTGTTGGTCAGTTTCAAATTCCGAATAATAATACAGAAAGCTAGTAAGGACGTGTTTGTTTGTCACGAGATTACACATGATAAGATTTGATAGGAATGGAAAGTGGGAATCCACTTTTAAAAAAGTGAGAATCCATTAGTACATGTACACATGGAATTAGTTATCGGAATGTGCTGAAATGAGTATTCAGCTGTTGTGAGATTAGTTATCGGAAATCATAATTTATTATGAAAATATATGTATCTATTTCAATTTCTCAAAAGAAACTTGATGACTCAGTATATTTATTTTGTACCAAAATGAAATAATATGTCGGTAATATCACGATGTTCCTCTAATTTTATTCTTTAATTAGTGACAACGATTAAATAATATTTTATTGTGTAATAATAGTATTTTTACATTTCTCAATCAGTTAATTTTTAACTCTTCATCTTGTTTAACATATTTAATATTAATAACTAATTAACAATAAAGAATGTAATAGTTTAAGAGTGAGGCTATGGTGCTATGCATAGCACACATGCCTAGTGTACTACGGCTCAATATGGTACTTTTTAAACTCCTAACGGTCGATCCGACCGTTCAATGTGATAATCATATGAATATGTACTTGCAAACTAAATTTTACATTTTTTCGAATTTTTTTACTATTTTTTTAGATAGGTAGAAAAATCAGTGTTTTTTGAAAATTCTGGACCATCAAAATTCTACCTATCTAAAAAAATAGTAAAAAAATTCGAAAAAATATAAAATTTAGTTTGCAAGTACATATTCATATAATTATCACATTGAACGGTCGGATCGACCGTTAGGATTTTAAAAAGTACCATATTGAGCCGTAGTACACTAGGCATGTGTGCTATGCATAGCACCATAGCCTCACTCATAGTTTAATGTACTTTTTGTAATGTGTTTTCGTATTATTTATAATCAAATTAGTTGCAAGACCCCCAATCGCTCCAGATATTAAGGTAAGCAATTTTTTTCAATAAAACCAGTTTTATTGATTATCATTTATGTTTGACTCTTATAATTTAAAAGTCTAGTTTCGCCACAAGTTAGGCAGGTTCAGGATCTAGCCTGTAGCCATTACATAAAGAAGTTTGATTTGCCGAGAAACTCCTTACAACAATAAACAAAATTCTCTACTCCAGCGTATCGCATGGCTCTCAAAAATATCTATGATGCTGGCGTTCCCTAACTAGTTCTAAAGTAGTGTCGTTGTTTTGTGATCGGAGGTAGAGAAGGAAATTTGTCACGCCGTGATCAATCATGTTACGGAACGTCACGTCACGTCACATTACGTGAGTCGATTACGTGACGTGACTCGCATGTCGCGTAATGTAATCATTCGCGTGATGTGACCGCATTCGAGTGAAAATTACACGTCACGTCATGTCATGGTATGAAACATAGAGGATCCAGCTTTTTCTAGTTAATTTTAAGTTTTTTTGGTACGCATAGAATATCCATGTCTCTTATAGTGTAGGTTCAGTGATACCGGTACTCATGTTGTACTGATTTTTATTTCTCTAGTTTAGTCCAATGAATATTTGTAATTAATTTTTTTAAAGTAATGTCAGATACGCAACAGCTTTTCCTCAAAAAAAAAAATTTGCAACATTATTTACTTATTTTACAATTTTTACAATTTTCATTTTTTTTTATATCTTTTTTCTGAATTTCAACCATTTAAATTAAAATATAAAAAAAAAAGTTTCACGTGATTAATTTGCATCTCATCATATCACGTCACGTGTGGTCACGCCACGTGTAGTTACGGCTTAACTACACGTGACGTGACTGTCTGTCACTATTTTAATCACATCACGTCACTTGAAAAAAAAAAATTGATCACATCAAGTATTTCCTTCTTAATTGGAGGTGTAGAGGATAACCTGGCAAACAAGAAAAAAAATTCTTGCTTTTTTTTGTTATTTTTTTTTTTCTCTTGCTGTGAGGAGAGGGAATACCGTTTTGTTATCCTTTGGAGTATTATTAATTGTAGCTGTTAGGAATTTGATCAATATCAGCCGCCTTGCTTGAAAATGAACCTGTTTAAGTTACCAAGAATATAATTCTTTTTTCTCAATTTTTGTCCAATTCAGATAATTTCTGACACTCGTTTATCAAATATTAGTCTCTGTGTTTATACAGTTGTCAAAGAAAAAAATGAAGTCAAGGTACCTTGTCATTGTCCACAATTACCGGTACTCACAAAGGGAAAAAAATAGGCCTCAGCTTCTCTTTACTCTCAATCATTCCATTGATGTACTGGACGACAATATAAGATGCTATAAATGTGAAATTGATACTCTCAAGGGGAAAAATAAATGGTAGAAGTGTTGCATATAGATGCCACTATACCAGTAGAGCACTACAAGTAGATATATTGAATTCTAAATATGCACAGCTACTGATATTCCTTGCAGACAGAAAGATTACAAAAAGACAAGAAAATATATGAAAGGAGATAGAGGCAAACAATATCCATGTGGCTGCAAACATATATAAACAACAGATAACAATTATGGAATTGTGTGGTTATGTTGGCCCTTGTAAGTGACGATGCACATCGAAGGATCGTTTGCATCCCGATCAATATGCTTTTTGGCAAAGCAGCCCATTTCACTGCACCTGTAATAACGCCTGAGAATGGAGACAAATATTTAGTTTAGAAGTAGAATTTATATAAATTTTAGGTGGATTGAAAAGGGACAGGTGAGCACTATTTTCCCAAAAAGAAAAGACTGTTATAATAGAAGTGTTATTCATAATTTCAGTAGCATTATATTAAAATGCCGCTGTTATGATTAGAAAACAACCTGCCCCATAATAGAAGCTTAAATTAACAGAGAAAAAGTAATACTTATAACAACTTCTGACAGTAAGGATACTCAATAAAGAATTGGCAATTTATTATAAACCCTCTAATTTTGTGGAAACCAAGACTGAAGAGAGAAATGCATCATCTTCAAATTTTGTTATATTGTTTTACAACAGAATTCAACAAGTCAGCGTTTACCGTTACAGTGCAAACAGTGCATATCAGTGTCCGAGTAAGTAACATTGAAGCAATTTTTATTTAATTCTAAAGCTGATCACCTGAATAATCATGAGAATTTTAAAAAGAAAACCCACACACGAAAAGGCTCCCTTAAAAAAGAATCATATGTCAAACTAAGCTATACTAGACAATAACAAGTGATGGAAGCTTAGACAAGACCCAAAGATATCAGGCTGGCAATCTTTTTGTTGGGATATCATAAACTGAGTGAAAGGCAGGAACTTGAAATTTTGAAATCTAACAAAAGCTAACCTGAGCTGACCTGAAAACGTGCGACGGGTTTTTGACTTTTGATGTACTGATGCGGTTCAGAATTTGTTTTGTAAATAAAATGGGTAGTTTTGTATATGCCAAGGGGGCTATATGATAGGGGTTTTTTTTCAAGTTTTACGTAAATATGCAAACTTTATAGAGACAGTTTTGTTTCAATAAAATGAAACATGTGGCAATTTACGCTTAGCTTATTTAAAAACAAACAAACAAATAAAAATAAAAGCTAACCGGTTATAAGGAAGACCAATTATCCTCATGCTACCACTTGCACACCAAGTGTATGGATCAGCATTTTTTGAGCTCTTGGCTAGAACTTGTATTGTTACAATTTCCGCAGACATCCTATTTTTTTATATGAAAAAAAGCTCAATGAAAAGATCATAAATCATGAAGTGCCTTTCCCCTTCTACTATTTCATTTTGTTGGTACCTGATAGTAAACACTGGTAATGGCTCTGTTGGATCTTAGCAACCATAATAAACTTGTCACCATGCTGTTACATACTGAAGTCGGTCAAATGGCACATATTGGAAGTATAGAGTAAACATTTTTACAAAGCAGTTTTTTATTCAAAAAGTGCACGAGGCATATAGTGTTGTTTTGACTATATCCGTGCTGCATGAATTAAAAGCTGCTCTGTCAAAATCTTCACCCAAAGTATTCCCCCAGCTAAGTGGGTACTGCTCGCATAGACCACAAACCAAGCATATATAGAGATATCAATTCCATCTTGGCCTGTGTAACCAAGCTGGCCCAAGCCCAGGTCAAGCCTCCCAAACCGTGCCCAAACCAACACAGTATATAACTTGCAATGATATAGATGTCAGTAATTGGACTGTTAGTGTGTGGTACTAAGGAGAGGGGCATTGTTTTAGATAAAATCTATGTTCAGTAGGCAGTATTGATTGCTTTAGATAAAATCTATGGTACTAAGGAGACGGACATTGTTTTAGATAAAATCTATGTTCACTAGGCAGTATTGATTGCATAGACTAAAAGAAATATTGAAAATATGTATTATAGATGAGTGAAAAACAATGGCAACTGCAAAAAAAGAGAAAAATAAAATAAAATAAAACATCTAGTCCAGGGATGGTTTGAATTTTTCATTGGTCAATTCAGGTCAAGAAGTCCTGACTCACAGTCAGCTAGAATTCGGATCCCCCCAGGTACCTGAGGTGCAATAAGTATATCCAGATCATTATTTTAACTTGACACGACTCTCAAAGCAGCTCCCCGACAGTTTCTTTAGGCACCAGATTGAGTTTGACCCAGCTGGGACTAATCTGGGCTGTCCGTTTATATATATTGCACCTCAGGTACCCGGGGGGGATACAGACTCCAGTCAGCTAGGCCAGGTTGGACCAATCTTTTGATAAAGACAGGCCAGACCAGGTTTTTCAAAATGTGGCCCAGCCAAGCCCATTGACAACCCTACTTGTAATTCCCCTGTTTGATCAACTTCATCCAACAGAGCCTCTGGATTAGCCCAATAAGGTACTTCAAATTGCAGAATGCAGGTAGTAAAGTTCATTATTTTCATTTGAACTAACAACAAGACTGTAGTAAGGAGTCAAAGGCATCCAGTCAGATCAGGCACCTATTCAAAATTGCATTTTACAGAACAAATTTAGTCCCCCAGCAATTGAGTTTCACTTCTTCTGATTGCTATAGAAAATTAGGATACACAAGGCTTGTTGTAACAGCCAAGAGAAGTGGTAAGCAACGTATGAAGCAAAACAAGTGTGAGATTAAACTCCCTGATTAAACACCTCTTGTTGCACATGACAAAAAAAAAAAAAGAGCTTTGCATAGAATTATTGAGGTAGGCTTACACTTCTTTGACAATATCCTTGTTGGCGCCTTCCTCTGCTACAGAGGATTGTAAACCACTTCTTTCATCATTTCTACTTCTGTTAGCCTTCCCTCTCCTTTTCTTCTGACTTGTTAGAATTGAGGTCGAATTGTCTGCAACAGCCGCAGCTGCAGGGTTAATTGTCAGAACTGATCCCACCGGGCACTCCTCCCAGCCAATCTCTCGCATGTCATGTTTCACCTCCTCAAGAGATACTGCTGACATGGAAGTGGTGACAGAGAGTATATCGCAATCACTCATGCCAAATCTAATAGGTGGGATCAGATTAAGTGAACTCAAAGCAACTATGATCTCCTCCTATCCAAACAGATGTAATGTAATATCAGTAATGCAAGGAGATTAATGACTGCACCAAAAAGAACTGTTGAAACAACAGTGCTACAAGATAAAAAAAGACTATTTTACGAAAAAAGGTAAATTGGATCAAAAAAGGTGTTGAGAAAGGAAAGAAGAGTAGGCTCTGCCAGTTTTGGCAATTATTTGGCAGCAAAAATCATTCTCATTGCTTGAATAGGAAATAGTCTCAATTAAATAATGTGAAAAGTCAAACCTTAGTTAGTCCAATATAACTTCTGTTTGTTAGCTTCCGGAATCCATGCAAGAACAATATCTGCTTCATTAAATGTGATGAATTGTGAAAAAATTGATCACAGAAGTGAGGGAGGAAAAGAGGGAGAGAGAGAGAGAACCTGATTAAGCTGGTTGGTAGTGAGGTTGTGAGCATGGCGGTTGCCAAAAAAGGAAAGATAGTCTTCAAATTTCATCTGCTTATCTTTGCAGTGCCCCATTTAGTATGCACCTCTAATCCAAGTGACAGGAATGTAATTACATTAATCAGACCAAAACAAGCAAACTGATTGCATATAAGCAAAGAACAAAAGGAAAGAAATATTGAGAGAGGATAACTGGATAAGCCGAATTCACATCCCCCGAGATATCTCAAATTTTGAGTTGCTATGAGGAAAATCTGGACCGTTCAAACCCTTTCTGCACGTATCTCAAAGCACAATAATACTGTCTCCCTGCATTCCCAATAGACACCGAAAAAATTTGGCCTGGCTTTAGATAAACTGAAAATTTGAGATATCTCAGAGGATACAGACTCATTGATAGCCTGCATTTAAGTCTCTATTTATTGGGTACATACAAATAATGAACTTGGCATTAAACATAGAAAGAAGCGCTACTAACTTAGATTATCCCCATTATAGTTGTATTTAAACAAATGTCAAGTTAGACATTTTTGTAATGATATATCTAGATCTGTTAGCAAAGGAACTTAACTTTGATTTGATTTGTAGATGTTAGTATGTTACAAATGTCCCTTTGCTCTTTTTTTTTTTTTTAATTCTCTTTTTTGATGAACTATAGCCGTTCGAAATAGTTTGAAAAGCTTGTCACTGAAACGCAATAGAACAATTTAGTCTTTATCAAATATAAGTGTTCTTGACTCGATCAATCATATCAACAAATCTCCAGATTCACTTGGAACCGGTCCCGATTTAGGGGAAAATGTTCTTCGTTTGTACATACAATCTAACCTAATCCTTAGCGAAACACGATTTCAAATAGGTTCGATAATAGAAAACTAGATTTGAATTTCCGAATGGTACCTGATCAATCAACAATGTTGCATCTCTTTTCTTCACTTCGCGCTTCTAGGCTTCTAGCTTTCCATTTCTCTTGCAGTAGCTTCCTACTAGAGACGAAAATATATTACGCAGAAATGGAAGACAAAGTATAAAATTGGGACATCCGGGGGATTTCGGATCTCTCTAAAGTATCTCCAATTTTGAGTTTATATCTGAACTGTCCGATTATAATCTGGACCGATCCGATCCGATGTGTTGCTTTAATATTCGTGCAAAACAGATCGGACGGTTCCATCAAATTTTCAAATTTTGAGGTATCTTAGGTAAAATGAATTCAGTGTATCGCTACCACTGACAAGTAAAACTAGCGATTCCTTATACGGGTCCCACTTGTCAATACTTTTGAAAAACTACTCCGCAGACCGCAAGCCTTATTTACTGGAGAACTACAAAGGAGCCAAATCGTGTGGCCGATAACTGACATGTGCCCCTACGTTGAACAAGTCGAGTCCAGAAAATGTCGTGGGTCCCAAATGTCTGTTATGTAACGCAATATAGTCTGTGCCACATAATATTTGAACTTGTTTAATCATAAGCCTGCTTAGGCGCGGGAAATACGAAAATATCCAAACTATTGGATTAAACTATCGGCGGAATTTTTAAGTGGGGACACTCAACATTATGCTCAATCGTTTCTTATTCAAATTAGATCGTTGCATCTTTGAATTAGAATTTCATATATATTAAAAGGTGAATTTCACGTATACCTCTCAAAAATATTAAAATTACGTATTCCTCCCCTCTTACCTTCAAAATTACGTATTCCCCTCTAAACTTTCAAACCTTACAAATTTACACATTCTATTGTCTTTTATATTAAAATTCATTTTAAATTTATAATACCCATTTTTATCTATTTATTTATTCTTTAATTTGAAAAATCACGTTAATTGTTGGTCTGGTACGCTCTTTCTGATGCACCCGCCGACTAGTAAATTAAACACTAGACTTAGAGTGGAAAAAACGTGTCGTGCCGTGCCGTGATGTGACTAACACGCCGTGACTTTGATCTCGTGCCATGCCGTGCCGTGAACAAATTAATTTTTCACGTGTCGTGCCGTGCCGTGACCAAAATGTCAAAGGGTGGTCATGCCACGTGAGTCACGCCGTGTCTAAACGTGTACCATTAAATCAATATCTAATGGTCATAATTACACGTGACTCGCATGACTACGTGCCGTGCCGTGACTAAATCTTTCATGTGTCGTGCCGTACCAAAGTTTCAAAAGATGGACACAGCACACGAATGGTCACGGTACGGGACATGCAAGTCACGACACATAACTGACACACGTGCCGTGTCGTTCCGTGACGGAGCCGGCTCTGCCATGCCATTTTTCCCACTCTAACTAGACTCTTGCACCATGTTTGTTTTGAAGGAAAGATTATTGATGGATTGAATTTGATTCCCACCTTTACACTATGATTACATGGGATATCTCCTTCTTATATTAAGTACGTAGATGTTCTGATCCTCCAACGGCTTTGATTAAAAAATAAAATTTTGGATTGAACATCAACTCTCCGATTAACTATTCTGATTCTATGCATCTTTTTTTATGTTTGTTTATGTGTAGAAGTCTAAATTAATTTAGACATGTACTTGCCACACGCAGTGTTGTAAATAACGGTATGCGGTCGTCGGACGGACGGGGTACTGCCAAGCGATTAATCGGTATGCGGCCGATTAATCGGAATTATGAGGACAATTTAACGTTTTTATTAAATTTATGTATATATATATCATAATTTATTAAAAATAATTTATTTAACTCATTAATATTATCAAATAAACTTAATTTAACTTAATTTTATTATTATAGCATGACACTACACTTATTTCTTCTTAACACATAAGAATTTTACATGTGTAAGTAACACATTTAATGAAAAAATAAATTTGAGAATTAAGTTTTTTCAAATACTAATAACATATTATTTGAAAGAAATGAAAATTTCAACATAAAATCACTAAATTTAGTTTATGATAACAACTTAATTTCATAAATAAACACGTCATACTAATTGAAATAATTACATTAGCAAGTAAGAAAAATATATGGTATATAAATAATAGAAGAGTTAATCAATTTTAAAGTAAGAAGAACAAATATATATAAAAAAAATATTATATGTATATCCAAGCACAAATAAAACTACAATACATAATTTATAAATCTTATTATCACACGTTATCACTGAAAAAAAAAATTAAAAATTTTTTTTTACTGAAATAAACGGGAATAAACGGGAATAAACGGACGATTAAACGGTAAAACGGCCGATTAATCGGAAAAAACGGCCGATTAATCGTTTCCAATCGTTAACAGGCCTCCGTTAAGGGTATGCGTGACGGTTAAGCTGCCGTTAACGATTAAACGGCCGTTAAGAGCGTTTTTTACAACACTGGCCACACGTACTCTCCATATGTATATTGTATCATCTTTATAATTAATTATGATTTCTTTCTATATTTTAAATGTCATTTAAGCAACTTTTGAATTGATTGGTAATTGATTGGTCATATCTTCATTTCTTTTTATTTTTGTATATCATTTAAAGAATGTTATTTGGTTGAGATTTTTTATATGAAAATATGTCAAAAAAGATTAAAAAAAATATGTCATTTAATATGTTATTGAATATGTCGTTTAAAGAATGTTATTTACGTGTACATGTCATTTAAAAAAATGTTATTTGTCATTTAGTCTAAATTTTTTTACGAAAATATATCATTTTGTATGAGATATTTTTATTCTCTTATAATATGTCCCAATGCAATCCACGGGTACGATACTTCTATATATATATATATAACAATCTCCTAATTAGCCATTGCTCTACTTCCTAATTTAACAGAATACAAAAGGCTATTGTTTCTAAACACAACAGGGTGATGTTCAATCTCCCTTACTCTAGCAACTTGTAACGTGCTAAATTCAACTCTTTTACAACATCATTCATTGCAATGCGCTCTTTTGATGACTCCTTGGAACACAGGAGTCCACATTGAATCACCAAAACCAAGCATTCTCGAGAGTTCTTTGGTACCAATGTATTCTCATTCTCCACATCTGATGAGAACAATTTGTTATCAATTATGTCCATGACTTGAGTTGGAAATGCTGTCTCGGCATGCTTGTGAAGGCTCCAACCATCTCTGAATCTTTCGTCAGTGGGGCTAATTCCAGTGAACATTTCCAGCAAAAGGATTGACATTTTTTGGTCTTTTGTTCGCCAATTAGGAAAATATGAGAACTGTGTATTACGGGAGGGACAAACTTTATCAAGGTCTGAGGGTTCGCTGAAAGTACGACGGTTATCAATAGATGGAAATGAGGTGAACACTGAAGTAACTAAAAGGGAAAAGGGGTTGAGAACATTACTTATGTGATTTAAACCTAAAATAGCACTTGATGACTTAGGTGAAAACTTTCCAAACCTCCGCATCTTGGATCTCTCTCACTCCAATATCTCAAGCCTACCAAATTCTTTGTGTGACCTCATGCATCTGAGGTACTTAAATGTTGGTGGTTCAAAGATAGAAAATCTCCCAGAGTCCATTGGAAATCTCAAATATCTAGTATATTTGGGCCTTGCAAGTGTAAAAATTTGTCAGATGTCCCTCGTAGTATCATCAATCTACAAGGATTGGAACTTCTCAATACTTATAATTCAAGAGTCAGGGCAATCCCGATAGGCTTGAATAAACTAGACAAGCTCGTTCAACTACGCGGATTCAAGCCAGACAAAAATAGTTTGGAAGGATTTAGTAGCCTAGATGGCATAGAAACTCTATCACAGCTAATTAATCTTCATTTATGCAACTTAGAGAAAGTATCAGATAAGATCATAGCAAAACGGGCAAACCTTCGGAGCAAATATCACTTAAGAGACCTAATATTATTATCTTACACTTCGTTGAGTTCGCAAGAACAACTTTCCCAAACTATTGAGAAGAAGATAACATCTGAGGATGTTTTAAATGAGCTTTGTCCACCACCTTCTTTAGAAATTGTTACAATTAAAGATTACTTTGGTAGATGCCTTCCTAATTGGTTGAATTTGGGAGCAACCCTTCCGAACTTGCAAATTATTGTAATTAGGGATTGTGCGTGCATTGAGGGGCTTGGCCCATTAGGCCAACTCTCTAATTTGGAAATTTTACGAATAATTGGTGCATATTCAGTCATGAGTGTGAGAGAAGAGTTCATGCAAGGAGACAGAGAGATACCAAAAGGAGGGATCTAACAGTTCTTGAAATGAGTTGTTCTGTCAAGCCTACTTTTCCCAAACTAGAATATCTAACATTTGTGAGGATGCCCAACAACCAATTATACCCAAGCTAAAGGAATTAGTTATTCGAGCTTGTCCCCAGTTGAGATCTCTTCCGGAGGGTCTTTTGCACCATGCTACTTCTTTGGAGATCCTACTAATTGAAGGTGCTAATAATCTGATGACCGTAGATAACCTCCCATCAATCAAAGATATTCGTGTTGTAGAAAATCAAATTGTGGAGAGGATTTCAAATTTGCCCAAAATCTCATTTATTACAATTAAAAAGTGCCCAAATCTGAAAACTTTGGAGAACCTTATATCATTGCAAATGATGGACTTAATTGTTTATGATATGAACACTCTCCCATAATACTTGACGACAGCAATGCCACACTAACTAATAATCTGGTGTAAGAAAGAATTGTTGTTTAAGATTTTAAGTCAAGGAGAAAGTGGTTCTGAGTGGAACAGATTCAAGCACATTTCCAAGGTGACTATCCACTCATCGGACAAATCTTTCTATGCTACTTACCAGAAGACACCATTCAGTTTCACCGTCAATTATAATCACAAGGTCAGTTTATAGATGATGCGACAACAAATTAGTACAAGTTAATTTGATCTTTCCATTACTCTTTTGTTCATGTATATAATTCCTTTTTTTGTTTAATTAGTTTTATATTAATTATGACATATTTTTAAAAATATCAAATTCAATTTATTCATTGCCTGATAAATACACCGTGATTTTTTTTTTTTTTTGAGAAACAACAAGGATCTTGTCCTTATTTATATTAACCTTAATTGGTTACAGTGTGATTGGGTTTCCAGGTTAGAATCCCTGTGTGTGAGAGAGGGATGAGGGGGTGGAAAAAACAATCCCAAGGATTTTAGTTTTAGAATTCAACATGTAACTTGTTAATTTTGGCATTGAGTGGCAGTTGAGATGCATGTATTCTAAATAAACAATGTTATTAGAACCATTTATTTGTTTCCGTCTTTTGCGTGCAGTTGAGGTATGTCATATAAATTGGAATTATGTAAAGCTATCTATAATAAGTATAAAGTTTCAGCAAACAAATAGATATATGGGCCGATGAAAGAACAAGAATGATTAATTTTGGAAACATGCCAGCAACCCTTAATTAGTTTGTGGATATTGATGCACGGTATGTGAAAATTTCAGAACTAAATTTGCAGATAAGGCAACTAAGGCGTGAATGTTGAGATCTTCAAAAGAGCAGAGTGTTGAGGGGTAATAAACCATTGTAAAAGGTCATCTTTTATTTATATTTTATATTTACTTTAATTGTGCGTGGTGATTTGTCCTGGATTGTATTTTCATATTACTTATTTTTCTTTTTTCTGTTTGTTTATGTGGTTAAAGCTTACTATGGTTAAATAAAAAGTCATGTCTAGTACATGCATGATTTACTCCTCTTTGGGTTTAAAATTCGGTACAAAGTTAAGCGTACTGGATGAAATTTGAACGATTTGTACGAACGAGCAAAATTATTATTCTTTTTTGGGTGTATCTATAGTAGAGCAAATATTTTTTTTTTACTATAGTACAGTAATTTATTTTAATTAAAATCCGGCCTTTAGTTTGTTTAAAATAAAATGGCATAGAAAATATACAAATATTGAATGATTGAGAATGTTTTGCTCTTTAATCTCGCAATATAGTAATACTGGTTTCCTGACTTCTTCTTTTTTAACTCTAAAAAAGGTCCAAAAGAGTGCTTGAACTTGGGTCAGGTTACGGGTTAGCAGGTTTTGCAATTGCTGCGTACACTGATGCAAGTGAAGTCATAATTATGATGGAAATCCACAAGTTGTCGACTGTATCCTTCTAAATAAACATTATAATTTAATCCTTACTAGATATCAATATTGGTACTTGGATATCTTGAAGTTCTTACTTTTTTGTTCCCTTGTAATTCATTAACCATCAGATATTCAGCATAATGTTGACAACAATGGAGAACTTTTTGGGGACACAAAAGTTATATCAATGATACTGCGCTCGGACCAGGAAATTACACAGGAATTAGAGAATTCATTTGATGTAATTGTTGCTAGTGATTGGTATGCTTCAACTTTCATTTTGCACCTCCCTTTTCTCAAATTTATAATTATTGCTTTCAAATTATCTTCTTCATTTTTTTGTCCTTGAAGAAGAAAAATAAGTGGTGTGAGGATTTCAGTAGCATTGATGTAATGATGTTATGCAATGCTTCTGTGAGGTGCAATTTCATGGGTACTTGCAAACTTCAGAATAAAATTTTATACCCCTGCAAGGTGAGAATTATCTGAATTGTCCCTACAGCATATGAAATAGCACATATAACCTCCAAGAGCTGTTTATTTCATAAATGGCCAAAGTATACCGCTTACATGTTAATCTCTTCTTTAAGGGAAGGCAAGAGGGACATTTTGGATGATTTTTCCTCATATTGTGAGATGAGGGTATAGCTGGTATTAACTATTAACTAGATGAGTATATTATATATCGATTTTTGAGGAGTACATGTGATAATTTGCTGTTCTCTAGGTGCTCGTGTTTTCAATCTCAATTTGTTCTTTGTACTTTCTTTAGGTTTTGAACATTCTATTTGGCCTTGTATTCCTGTGTTAATTTTTGCATATTTCCCCTTGCATTCCCTCTTCAAGGAATTTCATGAGAGCCTTGCTCAAGTGGTGAAACGCCTGCTGAAGCAGTCCAAGGCATCTGAGGCAATTTTTCTCGGCCCCAAGAGAGGTGATTCGTTGCAATTACTCAGTTGTTCGAAGAGGATGCAAGACTCGTTGTTGCTGAGAAAAAAGACGTAACGCCGGTAGAGAGGAAGGAGAGGTGAAAAAGGAGGTTTCTTTTGGAGAAGAGGTGAAAGAGAAGGTACCTGCTGATACTGATGTGAAAGCAGTAGCTTCCTCCGATGAGGTATCTGTTGATGCTGAAGTGAAACTAGTAGTAGTTTCCTCGGAGGAGGTATCTGAGGAGCAGAGCTCGGCCGGTGATCTCTTAAACCAGCCCAATCTCAATGTATGCACACCAAATGTTTGTTGCGTTGCCTCAGTGAATAATTTGATATTTCCTGTTATGAATTTGTTTCATGTCTCAATTCAAGTGCCATTGAGTTTATATCTACATTTATTAATTGCTAGGTTATGTTGCAACTAGTATATTTTAAAACCTCAAATTGCTGACATATATAATAAGAGAAATTGCATTGTTATTTCTAGTTGGATTCTGAGGACAAGTCTAAATTGCTTGTCTATGGAGCTGGTGCTTTGGTTGTCCTTTGGATATCATCAGTTGTTGTTTCAGCTGTCTTTGGTATCTATTTCTAACCTTGTTAAATATCATGCTACCTTGTATATCAATTATTCCTTAGCAAATAAATTGGATTAATGCACATGATCCATTGATACAGTTCACACAGTTGATGGAAGTGGTCGGCCTCGGCTACAGAGTTTGGTTCAGCTCTCGTTCTCTCCATGTAAAGGTAAATTAGTGCATAATTGCAAAGGTGAAATCTGGCTTGGTTAATTGCTTGGTAAAATGCATGATTATGTATCTTTGCTGACACAGGACAGTAGAGACGAGTTGTTCGCAAAAATTATCTGATTTGAAGGACCAAATTCTCGGATCTGATGACGAGTAATTAGAAATCTGAGTATGATGTTCAGGATTTTTAGAGTTGTCTCAAAATAGATTACGTGGTTTTGTTTACAATGAATTTTGTTACAATTTAAAATGCTTGTTGTCTCTTTGATTTTGGGCATTTGATGGATATTTACAGTGTTTCCGGATGGTTGTTGTTATGTTGTATCGGCAATTAATCTTTTTGGTATTTGATGTGACTGGTTTCTGTGCTGGTATTCCCACGCTTGCTGTTCGAGTTATTTATTTCTTCTCTTAGATTATCTATATCCATGGTAAAATTATGTGAACTCATGGATAGACATGGGTTTGTTTTAGGGATTTTCTCGAGTTTTTTTTTAACTAAACAAATTATGAAAATAAATGGTCGAATTCATATCACCTAAAAGTAAATCTAATTTTGAATTTCGATCCAGATTGTAAGATATGTTTTGACACAAATACCAAATATTAAAGGAGCGCGTGCATTCCACCTCCGGATTGTGTAGTTTAGTTTACTGTGACCCTCGTGGATTGTTTCCAGTATAGGATCCATTAATTCTAAGAAAGGGTTTTATTATATCAATCAGAGCAAGAGAATTTATGGGATAATACTTGTTTTAATTTGCTGCAACTTTTAGATACTTCATAACTGAAAAATATAATTTTGCGCAGAAAATTCAAAATGCATTTCTTCAAATTCTGCAGTTTTAGATTTCTGATAATATATAGCCTGAAAAGAATTTATTCATTGTTGTACCCTGACACAAATCAGTGTTAAAACAATAATTATAACAGAAGAAAACATTATAAACTTTGAATTATTTCACCCCGTAATGCTTTATTACATATTTACATACAGATACAATAACACTCCTTAATTTGCTCGCTAGATGGTTGTTTTCTATTACCAGCACAACATTCATAAAGCTGAAGTTATTCCAAATTTCTCTTAATTTATTCCATTTACATGACCTTCAGTAGTATGTTGCGCATTTTTTAATTAAATTGATTCTGCCTGTGAGAAGCAAAATGGTAAGTACCTAGTTTTCTCATGTACAAGAGATATTGAATTAAGCAGCTTTCACACAAATGTTCATCTTCCCTATTTTAGAAATTTCAGGTAGGAAGCAACATTGCAGTAGTTATCAATTGTTAACGACTTTAGAGAATCCATCACATATTAGTATGAATAACCAGTAAACGTCTTACATGTGCAGTCTAAATAGTGACAACACCTTGCAATTACAAATATAGGTCAATTCAACAGCGTAATGAAACCGAAAACTAGAACAAATTTGATCTCAATTAGGTCAAACTCTGAAGTGCTAATCCCTACATAATATATATATCAAGGAATGTTATGATTATGCTCCCCTGTATAGGTGATAATGCACATTGATGAGTCGTTTGGGTCTCTAAAAACAGTCTTGCGGACAGGGCAGCTCTTGGTTTTACATCGATAGTACCACCTTTCCAAAATAGCAAATATTAGACTCTACCAGTTTAATTTTTTTTTTTCCAATGCTGATGTATTGGGAGTCTGGACCAAACTAGCACAGCTGATCAGCACCATAATTTGAAGCATAATAAAACAGATTACACATACCTGTAAACAATATTCTCTTTCTTTTTTGTGCCATATGCACACCAAGAGTAGACATCATGGTCTTTCAGACTACCTACTGGCAAGCGCATTGTTTTCTTCACTGCCAACCTATTTTTTAATCAAAGCCACTGAGTTAATTCTACTATTAATTATTTTTCTACACTGCTGGCATGGTTATTCAGGTGAGATGAAAAAGAGAGGAGAAATAACAGAGTAAGATGAGGAAATGAATCAAATTAAAGCTAATTCTCTACTTTCCATTGTTTTCAGAGTCTTTTCCACAAATAGTATGTTAGCCTCTATCCTCTCTACCAAAGCACCGTCACAATCTTCACGAACAGTATCTTAATAAGTCAAGAAATAAATTAAGGTTAACTCACGGTTCAGCAACTAAACCAGCATTAGTGTCATGTATCTTCTCCTTCTTTATTTTCTTCTCCTCTGTACGCATTCCCGTCAACTCACTGACAACTGTCGACAATGAATTTAAATTGTCAGAGGTGGCAGAATAGCCCGCTGGTTTAAAGCTACAGACAGATCCAATGGGGCACTCCTCCCATTCCATTTCCCGTATATTAAGTTGCACTTCTACCAGGGATAAAGGCAGCGTGGGGCTATATATACTGCTAGTGATTGTTGACCTTGTAGGCATGACAAGATCCAGGGAAGATACAGCATTCATGGCCTCCTCCTATTTAAATGAAAGCAGCAGTAATTTAGAAGATTTACTCTTTCATTAGTTCCTTTATTCGATTATATAATGTTTTGAAATTTTGGAAGTGGGCATTCATATATCTTCTCTTTGACCTTTCAAGTTGACTTCACCAGAGAGCACCAGTGGATTTGATATTATCAGTGCCAATGTTGAACTAGGCATTACACCTCACATAAATTAAAAGATGAGCTGCTAGTAATCTGCCCTTAAGATGGTTGTTTAGCTTAGAAAAATCCATTGCATACATACTGCCATATTTCTTAGTCAACAAATATGAGTTGACTCCACCAGAGAGCATGATGTTATAATTCTTTTACTAGTCAATATAGCACTCTTAAATAGGCATTACCCAATTTAAATTACTATGAAAGGTACTGGTAATCTAACCTTAGTATGGCTGTTTAGCTTCACAAATCCATGCATGAACAGAATCTGCTTCAGGAAACCAAGTAGAGGTCAATTTTATATCTGCACACACACTTGTCTACAAAGCACACAAACACAGCAACAATAGACGCACAAAAGACAGAGACAAACACAGGGGATTGTGGTGGTGGGGGGGAACCTGGTTGAGCTGGCTATAAGTTAGTTTGTCCGCACGATGGTCCTGAAAGAAGGAAAGGTAGTCTTCGAATTTCAGCTGCTTTGGTTTGTACTGATCCATCTGTAGCTGGAGCTGAATTACAAATAGTTTGATCAGACTAAACATAGAAATCACTTCTTTATTTGTTTCATACATTTGGGTTTGAAAAGGTGATTATGTTACTCTACTATTAGCATTTCTATCAAAATAATTTAGAAAGAAGAAAGCCTAACTGAGCTGATTCTACTGGAAAATAGAAAATATCTGAAACATAATGAGTACGAAGAACTCTTCCAAATGTACATTCTTAGAAATCTTAGACCCTTCTCATTATAGTACGAGACTTTCAGATCTCAACCTAATAGATTAGATTGAATCCAATTTATGAGAAGAACTTGTCACTAGGACTAAACAGTGCGATCCAAAACGCGAGATCACCGAAGAAGAACGAAAGAACAACTCCGACATTGTGACCAACAGTGTTGGCAAGTTCATAATTCAAAACTCAAACCAAACTGTTTCCACTAAACTAAGTAATCGACTATACAGATAACAGAAGAAAAGCAGCAGATAGGCTGCCAAGTTTTAGATGGATTTTGAAGGTTAATGCTGCAGTCAGCACATCCAAAATATAAATTGATTTAGTTCAGAAACTGGACCTCGTTATTACCAGAAACAAACAAAAAAGAAACGAAAGAAAGCATAAGTTAATCTCGGATAATGTCTTTGCGTTTATTTAATCCGAGATATTGTCCCAAATTGAAGGGAAAGGGAAACCGTCATCTATTTCATCCCCCATAGACCTAGAATTTAGATCGATTTTGAAGAGAAAAAAACAATCGGTTAGAACATCCAGAAAGATACCTAGAGTAATTTGAGAAAAATCGATCCAGAATCACGCTTTTCTCACTTCTCTTCGGTTAGGAGCAGGCGATCAGCTAGTAGCCTAGTACCGCCAGTGACAGCTGTTAAGCTGTGCCACCATAAAGCGCTATTAGAAAACCTTAGGTACGCCTGGAGTATTATGCCAATTCACTGGTCTAGACGGTATCGTGTGGAGCCCACGTCCAGTTAGATGATCTAAAATCGATTCTTGATTATTTAGCCGCGAAATGTTTAATTTCAGCTTCGAAGTTTCGAATAGCCGGGGGCTGGGCGGATCCGTATCCTCCCAGGTTACCAGGTACCTGACTCAAGCAAATTGAAACGGACGGCCCAGATTAAACCTATCTGGGCCAAACTCAATCCGGTATTCCGGTGCCTATGGAGACTGTAGGGGGTCTGTTTTGAGATTCGTGTCATGTTAAAAGAACCGTCCGATCGTGTCTTCAGTCAGGTAACCTGAGGTGATGTGAATTCGGGGCTGGGCTCGAAAAGCCGAGATTTTTATATATAAGAAAATAAATAAATAAAATATTAAAAATAAGAAACTATTCACCAGAATTTCAAAAATAAGAAGGTCGCCATCCCAGGCCCGCGGAAAAAACGTAAAAAACGTAAAAAAAAAAATAAAAAAAAAATCAATTTTTTTTTCTGCTGTGTTAAGTCAGAAATCCAATAATTTTGATCAGATTCAAAATTCATTTTAGAGAAAATGGCTACATGGATTTTTGTGTTCTTTATATCAAAATAAAGGTATGAAAGTCTAGTTTCCAGATAATATAATTTCTCTATACAAAAATATTACAGATTGGTACAGTTTTAGCGATTAATTGACAGAGGTCAGAATTCAGAAAAGCTGAAATTTCAGTGAGCAGTCCAATAATTATGACATCTGTCAATTGATCGCTAAAATTGTACCAATCTGTAATATTTTTGTATAGAGAAATTATATTATCTGGAAACTACACTTTCATACCTTTATTTTGATATAAAGAACACAAAAATCCATGTAGCCATTTTCTCTCAAATGAATTTTGAATCTGGTCAAAATTATTGGACTGCTCGCTGAAATTTCAGCTTTTCTGAATTCTGACCTCTGTCAATTAATTGCTAAAACTGTACCAATCTGTAATATTTTTGTATAGAGAAATTATATTATCTGGAAACTACACTTTCATACCTTTATTTTGATATAAAGAACACAAAAATACATGTATCAATTTTCTCTAAAATGAATTTTGAATCTGGTCAAAATTATTGGACTGCTCACTGAAATTTCAGCTTTTCTGAATTCTGACCTCTGTCAATTAATCGCTAAAACTGTACCAATCTGTAATATTTTTGTATAGAGAAATTATATTATCTGGAAACTACACTTTCATACCTTTATTTTGATATAAAGAACACAAAAATCCATGTAGCCATTTTCTCTAAAATGAATTTTGAATCTGGTCAAAATTATTGAATTTCTGACTTAACACAGCAGAAAAAAAAATTGATTTTTTTTTTTTTTAGGGCCGTTGTCTGGGATGGCGTCCCGTTTTTTTTTTTTTTTTTTACATTTTTTACGTTTTTTCCGCGGGCCGTAGTCTGGGATGGCGTCCCTAAGGGACGCCATTCCAGATGGCGGCCTCTTATTTTTGAAATTCTAGTGAATAGTTTCTTATTTTTAATATTTTATTTATTTATTTTCTTATATATAAAAATCTCGGCTCGAAAAGAGGCCGAGAAATTCGGATTCCCTATGTCTGAATACTATGAGGGCTTGTTCGGCTGCAGTGTGGGTTCGGGAATGGGTACGGAAAAACAAATTTTTTGAACTGAAAATTACTGTTCACCAGAGTGAATTTTTTTTCCCACGTGAACAGTAATTTTTCCTGTACAGCCGATCAGGCCCTGAGGCTGTTACAAACTAAAATGGGAAAAGCGGTATGGCATATCGCTGCCATTAGGGACCCAGCACTTCAGTCCAAACTTTTAAGGGCTTTTTGAGTGGAATTGAGTTTTGTCCAAAAGAAATTGGACAAATTTTATTTGAAGTCAGACTAAACTGTCCAATTTGCGGTGAGATTTGTAAAAACGATTTACAACTTAATAATTTTGAATGGTCCATGAATCCGAATGGCCCCAATTCATGATAAGTTTGACAATGCTTAAATATTTCGCGTTTGTCTGTTCAACACAAGTGAATTTCCGACGGGCCGTTAGATCGTCGTTTCTTTTTTCTTTTTTCTTTTTTGTTGTTGTAAAGTTGTAAGTAAATTGTGTTGTTTAGATTCTACAATTTTAAAACGATATTTTTTGTAATGATAAGTTTATAAAATTGTGGTTTAGGGTTTAAAATACAAAATTTAATTATTAAAAAGCTAAAGTGCAGAATACTATGAAAAACAAGTATTAACAAATTATCAAGCGTTGAGAATTTAATAAAAAAAAATGTATTCGATAATAAAGAATATAACTAGGCCTTTTTACAAATATTAATACACTTTTTATTAGAAAAATCATAATATTTTAACATAATATTATGAGATTGATGCTGGCAAACAGTGAGCGTTTCCGTTTAGTAGATTATGAGTTGTCGTACGTCCTATAAATCCGTGGGATATAATATATATATTACACTGTCAATTAATTAAATAATTATCACATCACATGCGGACTGGGACAGTTGAACTACAAACTTAAAATTTAGAAAGCTAAAAAATCAAATATATTGTAATTTCATTTTATAAGAAAGTTGAAATATTTCAATATATATAAAATTACAAAAAAAAAATAGTTCCGAAAATATCAACAAATTTTAATGTTAATAGTACAACAATTGCAATGTGATCTATATATACTATAAATATGTTAGCTGATCACAAGTGATTAAACTTAGATGTATATTTTGTTCCTCATAAACGAATTTTATATTATAATAATTTATTTAGTCGATATTCATTAGATATCAAATGACAATTCAATTATTTCTTGAGGTTTTGTACTTGTCAATCCATAAAGGCAACAGATCGTGTTTACATTTTTATTATTTTCTCATTTAATTTGAAAAATGTTAAGATTATCAAATTATTACAATTTTGGTTTTCCTCAGTTAATATACTTTTGGTTTTCCTCGGTTATGACTGCAAAATTTATATAATTTTATTTTTTAAGAATTTAATATTAGATGTCATACCTCATTTTTACCAAAACTTAATATTTCAAAACACTTTGTTAAAGATATTTGGTATCACTCTGATCTTCAATCTTATTATCAGTATCAACGATACCATCTTTGTGCAACAATTTAGAGATGGCATAAACACAGTATAGAAATAAATTAATTATTATCGATAAAAGCTACATATATAAAAGAGGGATGCTTCGGTGGACATAAGGACCTATTTGTAAAATGAGTACTATTTTCATTTTCAAAGTTCAAACTGTCGATCCGACCGTTCAACATTATCTCCATATTAAAATGTACTTGGAGGTCAAATTTTTCATTTTTTTGAATTTTTTTTACTATTTATTAAGTATTTTACAAATTCAATGGTCTGAATTTGACTAGTTTTTGTAAAATACTTAATAAATAGTAAAAAAATTCAAAAAAATGTAAAATTTGACCTCCAAGTACATTTTAATATGGAGATAATGTTGAACGGTCGGATCGACTGTTTGAACTTTGAAAATAAAAATAGGACTCATTTTATAAATAGGTCCTTATGTCCACCGAAGCAAATGCCTATATAAAAACAAGGGTAAATTTTCTCAGAGGTCACTGAACTTTACTCTTTGTTACGAATTGGTCACTCAAGTTTAATTTGTATCTTAATAGCCATTGAACTTTTAATTTGTTTTAATCAAGTCACTCTGTAACTATTTTTGTTTAAAATAATAATAAAATATGATGTGGCAGTCTATTCAGCATATTCGATAAATTATGTAGTTTATTTTGAGATATGAAGTATTTCTCACCCACTGTTCTCTATCCCAGCACATTTCTACTTTGTTGTTTTTTTTCCAGTCATCCATTGATGTCTTTCTTCACTAAAACAAGCTTTCGCCACAGGGGATCTGAGTTCCACCCTCTTCCCAAACTTCACACATCATGCCTGCTCTAAAGCAACAGATCAAGCAATCAGAGTTTCTCTTATTTTCTCGTTGTGAAAGCTGGACGATTGTTAGGGCTCTATGTTGCATGGATACGGGTACGGGTATCGTATCGGATACGATACGGAAATGGCGATACGGCAATTTTCAAAAATCTCGGATACGATACGCCAATTATATATATATATATATATATATATATTATTTTTTATTATTTATATATTGTATTTAGATAATCATAAAAAATTTAATTAAATGCTCAAACTATAAAAAATTAAATGCTTACTCTGTTATGTATGTGGGCCTAATTCTAGGATTATGCGGGGGGTGGCAGGGGGGCGGCAGCCCCCTGCGAGCGGTGTCTGAGAAGTCAATTGCATATGAATCCTTGTATCTGACGGCCCAGATTAGCCAAATTTATGTTCTGTATGTGCTCCTTGGAACTTGATCCCCCTTTACATACTCTAAGTATAGATTAAATACCACAGTTATTGGTATAGTACACAAGTAAAACTATGGTGGAGTGGTAAAGGTTTTGGCCAAATTGGGGTTATCCCGAGTTCGAATCCCACTGGCGAAAAAAAATTCACATTGGTACAATGGTCTTTGCACGGCTCACGGGTGCGGGCCGGTTCACGGTCGCGGCTCACTGGTGCGGCGCGCGCGGTTCACTGCGCAGCTCACGTGTCCCGTCGTATCACGGGCGTATCCGAACATTATTTGCCGTATCCTGGAGTGTCAACGGAGTATCGAAGACCGTATCGGCCAAGTAAGGATACGCCAGCTGGCGTATCGGATACGTATCGGTGCCGTATCGGGCACGTATCGGTATCGAATACGTGTCCGATACGGATACGGAGCCTATATTGGCGTATCCGAGTAACATAGTTAGGGCTTGGCTTAAACGAAATTTCAAATGAAATAAAGAAGTGGTTGTTTACTTAAAAAATAAAGGTAAGCTAGAACATAGTGTTTTAATTGTTATAAATGTTTTATACCCTTATTTCTTATACTCTGATCGGGTAGAAGATGGCAAGAGTTCAATATAATAAGAGAGTAGCCTTTTGAATTAAATTGATTTAATACAAGATTTTTGAATTAGCTAATAATATAATTAGCTAGAATTGTTACGTACTTGTGTACGAAATATAATGGAGAGATACCTTGGCAATGCATGGCCGGAGAAACGAAAATAAACAAGAGTTGAGAATATAGACGTGCTGGAAGAGAGGAAAAAGAAAGAGAGAGTGTGTGAGAAATACTTCAGGTCTCCAAAATAAGTTACATAATTTATTAAATATGGTAAAAAGGCTGCCACGTCATATTCTATTATTATTTTAAACAAAAATAGTCACAGAGTGACTTGATTGAAACAAACTAAAAGTTCAATGGCTATCAAGATACAAATTAAATTTGAGTGACCAATTCATAACAAAGAGCAAAGTTCAGTGACCTCTGACAAAATTTACCCTAAAAACAAATACGTCAACTTGAATAAATTAAAATAAAAAATAACAACAATATATTATGCCAACAAAAATAAAATTACATCTTAATTTATTATCCTAATTTACATCATAATTTATTAACAAGGAATAGGAAACGTTATGGTGTAACTGACGATTTTGGAAGATATTGGGTTACTAATTTAATTGGCCCTTAATTAATTGCTTTCCGGGTAATAGAAAAAATCAACCATGGGGGCATAGCTCTTTATCCCTTGTTTTAGTCGTGTCTCAATTTAAAATATTTTCGTAATCTCAACCTTTTATTCAGTTCCTCGTGTTAAATAATTTAACTTTTCCAGAAAAGATTTTATCTCGTATTCTAAATCTCCACTAGCGGCGCACTGTGCTGTGCATATTTGAAATTTCTCCTCCAAAGCTCCAAAGCTCCAAAGCTCCAAGCCTCCAATCCTCCTGAGTCTCCTGACCTCCGCGCAGTCGCGCCACCTCGCGCGCCTCA
This sequence comes from Carex kokanica, assembly GCA_025461125.1. Lineage (NCBI taxonomy): Eukaryota > Viridiplantae > Streptophyta > Magnoliopsida > Poales > Cyperaceae > Carex > Carex kokanica. The sequence goes on along the minus strand of JAJGRX010000848.1, from coordinate 343,486 downwards.
GTTCCAGACGCGCTCGCACGGTCGCTCGCTCGCACAGTCACTCTTTTTTGAAAAATCTGTCTCCAGTCTCGCTCAGTGTGCACCTCTTTTCTCCTCTCATCAAAGTAGAGTAGTAGACTCAAACCCTCTCATGGCTTCCCGAGAAGGTACCGAATCTGGAACTATCAGCTATCAAATTGTCCACATTCTATAACTAAGACATTTGAATTTGTGCTGTTAACCCTGAAATTTTCAATGCGTTTCTGGTAACGCTGTAGATCCATGGATGGAGATGATTTTGGAAGAAGGAGACAACAACCCTGAGAACTCCCGAGTTGGAATGGTGTACGCTCGAAGGGGAGCACAAGCGAAGGCGCAATCTGACACAGAAAAGTAACTCGTATTAAATATTTTTTTTACATTAATTACAGTTTGGGATATGGCTCCGAAATAACCCTTCAATATCTCAAATTGAGTGAATAAGGGATGTGGACTTGTTTTAATTATATCGGAGTGATTTAATTTCTTGTCTACTGTCTTTGTTTTTTTGTTTTCCTTTCCTTGTTTTGTATATTAGCTTTATAAAAGTTGGAAATCATTTGCATGCCAAAATATTAGGTTTCTCAGGACAGATCAGTCCCATTTTAGTCTAAATTTTGCCCAATTAAGCTACAAATAACTCACGTTGAGATTGAATTGTTCAATATGTTGGTAAGTTGATCCCAATGCTAATTCTGACACAGAAGAAAATGTTTATTTCGATAAGAAAGTACATTTTATTGAGCTTCTAAAGCTTCTTGTTTTTGGAAAAATTTGATAGAAGCCTGTCAAGGAGACAGAATAGAGGAAGCTTCGTAACGGGCAATAGTAGCAGCTGGAGCCACTCCCTCTCTATCAGGTTCTCATTTTATGAAGTATTTTGGATTTATTGTTCTTATTTTTCTAATTTTTGGCATGGCTTTGGTATAATCCTGTATTAAGATGTCTGGTCGAGTTAGATGCCTTTTCATTCAGAAGTGTATAGTTGATTTGATGGTTTTATATAATTCATTCTAACTTAACATTACATGATATATCATGTTTGGCAATTGTACATTGCAAATAGAACATATATTTTTGGTTCTCTTTTCCATTGGTGAATAGAAAGAGATTGTATTAACATATAATAATAATTTTTTCTCCTTACATTTACTTACCTCTTCCTGCTGTTCTCATTTTATTGGATTTTGTTCCTTGTTTGTTTCCATTCTTTTGACAGAGGGAGAGAAAGCATTGTTATAGAGTCTGGAGTGAATTTGCAACCCCAACGGAAGCTGAAAGGCCCGTCTAAGAGACCACCTAAACACACCTCAAAGGCAATTTAATCTTTTATTCTTTAAAATTAAGATTAAACATTACCCGGGAATAAGAAAAACATAATTATTTACATTTGTCATGAGGGTTAGCAGGAGAGATAGAGAGGTGAAACCATCAACATTTTTCTCCGACGAAGTCAGAAAACTTAAATAAAAAAATACTGCATTGATAAAAATAAGTACTTGCGTTAAATTACTTCTAATTCCAAAGTTTTCGGGTGAGATATATCTTGCTTCTGTGTTACCTCAAAGCTTGTAATTAAGCTTAAGATAATCTTTCATTGGAATTTTGATTGCTTGGATGTTTGACCTTTCCAGTAGAAAAGAACAATAGAACCTGGTAACTCCGTGTTGCCTAATGGTACTTAATGTGTCTCATCTGCTGCATGCTACTCTAATTCTTGATTCCAGGCACTCTTTACATTTGATCTATTTTCATGATCATCATCATATAATTAATTGTGGTTTTGTTTTTACAGAAGAAACAGGATCCCTCACTAGACTTGCGAAAAGAGAAAGAATACTTTGAAGAGCTGGATGCATTTCAGCTTATAGAGGAAACACCTTCCGCAAGCAAAGGCAACACATGGGTTGAAGGGGAAGAACACCAAGCAACCTCACATAATTTGACAGCCATCCTGGCTCGGTGGGGCCTGGATAAGCCGGTTGAGAAGTCGTTGCTTCCTCTTTTCGATAACCTTGCTATTGAGGACAACGAACAGGAAGGGGAAGGGGAAGGGGAAGAGGAAGTAGCGGGTACTGAGACTGTCGAGCCCCATGTGGTGCAACATGGGTTGCCTGTTGGTGAAGATGAGTGTGTGAGTGCCTTCACACAACTTTTGAAGGTTTGCAAACAGACTGCACCGGTTAGCCTCCGTGAAGTTCTTTCTGCATATTGGTACACCTTTGTTCTGTTTGAGTTGATTGTATTTGAATGTTTTCTGTATTGCATTAGTCCATGTTACAGCTTGATCTAGTGCAGATATATATTAGTAAAGTTATCTTATAGTAGCTACAAACTGCTTTTACTCTTTCTTTTTGGTGCCTTCCCATGTGTTAATCTAACCATGACTGAATTATACCTCAACTAAATCGAGGGCACCAACTAATTATATGGTTCTTATTACATCTGGAAGTAGATTTAGAGGTTTCATCCCATTTTGCTTTCTCCTGGGAAGTTCAATCATCCAGGCTTTGTATGTGAGCACTTGCTCAACCTCACACACGCTAGTGAACTACCCTGGTTTTATGCTTTATAAACAGTGATCCGGGTAGCATAAAAAAGCTGGGAGAAGGAACATATGGAGAGGCTTTTCGGGTGGGTCCCACTGTATGCAAAATTGTTCCAATTGATGGGGAGATCCTCGTCAACAATGAAGTTCAGAAGGTTTGTTCTATGCTAGTGCAATGATATTAGAATTCCGGAAAATACTTATCGTATTGCCTTCTATAAAAGTTGTGACCCCGCCCCCCCCCCCCACACACACACACACACAAATGCACGCACATATACATCACATTAGTTCTGTAGAGCAGTTGGTACCAGAATAGTAACGGATATTAGTTACTCTGAAAATAACAAATCCAAGACCTTAATTATAGATACATAGCCTTATAAATCCTAGTTTGACCTTTTCTACTATACCTGAGGAAACACGTAGTCGAGAGATATTCCATCAATTAGTCTTGTTTGTTTACTTGCCTTTATTTCCTTGTACAGAAGCCAAAAGAAGTACTTGAGGAGGCTTTACTTTCTTTGACTCTCAACAATTTAAGAAAAGAGGGGGAGAACTCCTGCACTGGATTTATTGAAACTATCGAGTACGAAGGATTTCTGTCTCCTATGCAATTAACACCAACTCTTCTTGTTTCTCTATGGATAATGCATGCTAAGACCCGGAAATATCAAATTTATCATGGATATTGTTACCAAGGAAGAAATATCTTGGAAAAATACTATGATACAGTAAAATATCATGTATATACATAGAAAACAGACCAGCACCAACTTTTAAGGCTTGTCAACCAGAAATTGATCAAATGCCCCTAATTTTTCATAGTGTCTTGTTGAAATCACTTCATGACCTATTCAAACAAACCTAATGGCTCGTTATTGTTTGTAAAAATTCAAACTTGTGCTGGCCCATATTGACAAATACGATTCTGCATTTCTTAATATTGTGAAAGAACAATTACTATTAGTTATGTAACTGGATCATCAAATTGATTTTTGTTGTTAGTTTTCGAGTATGCAGAGGAGCATACGATGCAGAGCTAATTAGGGCATGGGAAGATTGGGATGCCAAGAATGGTTCAGAAAATGATCATCCTAAGATATTTTCAAATAAACAAGTACTGTACTTAGTTATGATAGTGTACTATCTATCATTTTTTTCCCTTTCTTTTTCTTCCACTTGCCTTGCATTAAACTGCTGGATGCTGATACCATTCAGTCAGGTCAGATACAGGTGCCTTTCCCGGAAGCTTGTCAGTTGGTTTAAGTGTTGTCCAAAATAGTCACAAGTGAGTTTGTTTTATTGGTAAAATGGTGGTCATGTCAATAAAAAAGAATATGTACTTGGTGGTACACAATCTCTACCAGTTTTAATGTTTACTTCTCACCTTTGATTTGTTCCTTCTAGGTTATAATTTTTAAAAGAGCTTCGCAAGGCACTACCCTTTTAATTGTATATTCTGTTCTTATTTTTGGTCCAGTGCTATGTCGTGTTTGTGTTAGCTGATGGGGGGGAAGATCTAGAAAGCTTTGTTCTTCTCGATTACAAGGAAGTCCAGAGTCTGCTTTTGCAAGTACGCCTTTGTCCCTTTTTTTCTCTTCACATATATAAAATTTTCTAAAAGCAAGATAATTTTTGCTTGCCTCTGAAAAACATGAGACATGGTGCAGAACCCTGTGAATAGAAAACTTTCTGCTGATTTGTTGACAGTACCAATCCACCTCTCTTTTCTCTATATGAAAAGTCGTTTTTTCTTCGTTTGGGTTTTCTGTGCTTTGTCAAGAATGAAGGATGTTTTCCTTGTCTTCCACGTTGTTTTGAGATTTTTTGAGGTATTGTGCAACTTTCCTACAAGGAAATATGAATGATGTTTCGGTTGCTTGGCAGGTCACTGCATCCTTAGCTGTTGCAGAGACTGCATGTGAATTTGAACACCGGGATCTACATTGGTAATTTTCTTTTCTTTTTCTTGCCTGGCCTTCTAATACCTGGTGTTTGATGTTTGCATGCCCTAAAATTGCCGAGTCAAAGATATCCCTTTGAAAGAAAAAAGCAATTTAATATGCGTACATGCATATTCAAGACTCAAGGGCAATTGGTCATCTCAGAAATCCCCAAAGCATGTGCTCATTTCTTCAGTTTGTTTTCCTTTTAAGTTCTCTAAAAAGTACTCTTTACTATTTCAGGGGTAATATTCTATTGTCTCGTGACAAGACTGAAGACATTAGTTTTACCCTTGGAGGAGAAAGAAAGAATGCTACTACCTTTGGGTTAAGAGTCTCTATTATTGACTTTACTCTCTCTCGGATCAATACTGGTACAGATTTTTTATCTTAAATTTGCGTCAATTATTTTGCTTTTTTATAAAATGGATTTTCCTATAATTGGTCAAAATATCTTAAGTAGCCCACTGTACTGCCGTTCCTATGTGGTCACATACTGTGAATGCTTGCTTTTACTTAACAGATGTTAACTGGCTTGTTAACTTAACAGTGCCCCAAAAGTGTCACGTATTCAAACAATCATCTCCAAATTAAGCTCAAACAACCTCATATATGCAATTTAACAAGTTGGATAGTTGAAAAAAATATCCACCAAAAAAAGTTATATTCAATTTGTGGTACAGGAGATGCTATACTTTTTCTGGACCTATCAGCTGACCCGGGATTGTTCCAGGGAGAAAAAGGAAACAAACAGGTCAGTAGAGATTTCAGTGGGCCTACAAATATCTGATGATTGATTTATTGTTGAATACATGTTGTCCTATGCACTGATCGTACTTAGTTTGTTCTCTTTGTTTCTTGTACATAGTGTGAGACATACCGGGCAATGAAAAAGGTCACAAAGGATTGCTGGGGTGGAAGGTAAATTTCTTTTTACCTCCTACAAATGAATGTAAATATAATTGAAAGTGTTATGTTACATAAATTGTGTTCGGGTCCTGGGTTGTGTTACTTGATTTTCATTTGACTATTTTGTCATTTTATTTCCATGCGTTATTGATTTGGGTTTACTAGTTAATAATTTCAACAAGGCATATACATTTCCCTTTATTTTATAGATCTTCAGATGCTCCATCCAAACTATAATTTCTTGGTACTGAATACTTCTGTAGTAATCCTGTTTATGGACTGCCCTCTTTTAGCACCGTTGAAATGTATTAGCTTTTACCTTAAAAACATCAAGTTTTTTTTTTCTAACTTTTCATCTGTGCTGCAGTTTTCCAAAGACAAATGTTCTATGGTTGATCTATCTTGTAGACCTTTTATTGCTCAAGAAACCCTTTGTAAGTCGCAGTTCTCTTTCTTTTGTTTTCTCGTCTCTTTCTCTCTCAAACTTTCTGAATACTTCAACAAATCTTAAAAAAGAATGAAGCTTCATGTGATGACATTTGGATTGATATGATACTGAAAGGATATTCGGAATTAGCCTATATTGGGTAAACCTGTCCTGTTATTGCAGAATTGGAGGTTAATTTAAAAATAAATAAATTTGTACCTAATTATTTTTAAATTAAGTAGGCCCAAAGTCCACTGTGGTAAAAAAAATACTAATAAAACTTCAAATTATTTAAGATATAACATTATTTTTTTTGTTAACATATTTTACAGAAAAGAACTGCAAAGGATGAAAGAGAACTTCGATCTTTGAAAAAACAGATGAGCTTGTACCAGTCAGCCAGAGAGTGCCTCATGGATTCGTTCTTTAGTGGCCTATTAGTTGCAGCATAATGTAATTACTACTCGGACATTTACATACATACTCGATACAGCTGTAAAAATGTCATGTATACCCATGTAATACAAGAAACATCCATCTCCCTACTAAGATATTTTAGTATTGCATGTGCCCTTCCTCTTTGAATTAATTAAGACTATTAAACTGTTGGGGTTAATTTAGAAATGCGGAATACCGGTACAATCCGTACCAATTACAAGAAACCCGCAAAAGACCCAATAATCTGTACACCAACAAGAATCGAGAAGTTAGAGACAAATGCAAGCTTGCATACTACCAGAGAGTATCAGTAGATGTAAACTATTTTTTTTTTTTGGAGGAAAAGTAGATGTAAAATTCTAAACTAATACTTCCTTGAAATAACCAGCTTTATGGGGGAAAAAAATTATATATACATACCACAGCAAAAAAAATATTGAAATGTCAAATAAAAAAATTTGCTTACCTTTTGGGCTACATAAAATTCCACTTTAAGAAAAAGGGGAGGAGCTTCAGTTAGGAGGGATATCTTAATCCATCACCATTAATTAATTTATGAAAACCTAGAAATTAACGTCTGTATCGATTATGCCTCTTTTAGAATCTGAAAACGATCAATTATATCCCTCTTTGTGAGTCCTTTTGAAATGTGAAAATTACCCTGAACAATTTTATATAAAGATAGTGTGAGGGAGGTGGGTTTGTTTGAGCATCTTTTCAATATAAAATTAATAAGAAAATTAAATTATGAACAAGGTCATTGGTACAAAGGATTATATTTTATAAAAATATTTTCAATAATGATGCAAATTAAGTATATGTGATATTTTTTCCATATATAAGGATTACATTTGATTTGTTTTGTCTTTCATTTTTGTAACATGTGTTTCAATCTGTAGTATGAAAAATATTTGATATTGAAAATCTTTACTGTGCAGATAAAGAAGATGGTAATTTATGCCGCGTATCGAGCAGTGCAAGTATTGGATAATTCAAAATTGAAAGCGGCATGATTATTCCTTGAATTAGAATTAAAATAGAAATTATGATTGGCACATTCATTTATATTAATTTGCAGTTCGGCTTGATTAAAATAGAAATGGGCCGGAAAATAGAGATATCATGAATAGAAAACTTGTGTTGCTATTTTGATTTTTACATATATGCTGTAACTGGATATTTATAATTACCTAATTAATTCCATCCTAGTTGTTAGGCTATTTCCTAAATTATTACATGCTGGATTTGCCTAATTAATTAGAAGTATTTAATTTATGCTAGGTAGTAAATTAAGCCCCAACGACTATTTTCTGCTAGTCAAATATAGTTTCTATTTCTCAACACTAAAATTGTAAATGTCAATCAATTCATAATTTCTTCAAATGATCTTGATTCTAATCCTTTCAATGAATTTGGATTGAATTTTTATTTTCTAATGAAATAACAAACGACTAGTAACTATACCATGATACATTGATAGCTTTTTTTTTTTTGTGATTTTCTGATAGCTGATATTTATAGATGACATAAAAAAATGGCTGCATAAACCACTAGTAATTACCCTAATATTATGGCTGCCATCTGATTTAAGATAAGGCACATGGAGAGAGCAAAACCAAAATGAAACTCCCGACCACACGATTGGAAATAAAAGACATCTCACAAAAAAGCGCTAGAAACAATTAAACACATGGTAGCATCTCAGTGGTTGGTTGCTGCGGTGGTGGGCCCAACTTCGTGAATTTAATTTATAGTAATAACTGATAGATATTTAACATAATATTATAAAATTAGATTTAAAATAAAATGTTTTAAACATAAAATGTAGTGTGTATATCACATACAAAATGACAGAGAACTAATTAAGACATAAAGTAATAATTATTGATTCTAAAATCTATTAGATTAATTTCAAATGATGAATCTGAACCGTTGAAACCTGTCTAATTTACAATTGACGCGTCTAGATACAAAAATTTTAAGCTTTCAAATTAATTTTATATAGAATCAAGTGGTAAAAAAAAATTCAAAAAATAAAAAATTAAAATTAATTTATAAACCATCTAATTTTGACCGCTTGATTTTATACTAAACCACACACCAATGTTTTCTTTTTGCGCCAGCCGCCATACTAGATTCCATATGGATGTTTCAAAAATTCCTCAGATTCGTGTGTAATGTGCCGTTACTTCTCGAGCTTTTTGTAGTAGTGAAATCTAGTTAAGATTAACTAGTACTTTTTTCTAGGATTACTCAATTTTAATATGAAACCTAATTCAGAGAAGTGAGAACGATATTCACTGATATATCGTCCCCACTTCTCTCATAATTGATCCTATTATGTTATCACAATGTAAAAACAGCTAAACTATTACTGTCTTGTTCTTTCAGAATTGATCCTATTATGTTAGACAATGCTATGGACGTACAAATTGATCCTTCAAAGTTAACCGAGAGTCGTTGTGGCTTGCTTCTCATGGCAATATTGACGATGGTTTTTAATTATAGTTTATTGATTCACCCTATCATATCATTTGGCTGCATAATTTTAGTTTATTGGCACTTGACAAGATTTATTCGACATGACATTGATGCTAGTTCGTGTGTGCTTCAATTACTAATGGTTTTCAGTTTGGTTTTTAATTATATATACAGTAGTATACTGCTTCGCAATCGATCGTAGTGAATTTGGTTTTTATATATTTATAATTTTCGTAAGAATCAATTATGCTTTTTATGTCGTAAGAATCCATCGTGGAGAGGTACTATTTTTGCTCAACTGATATCGGACCTGGGACTGCTCAACATCAACCTACAAGGTAGGAGATTCACATGGTCAAACGACAAGCAAAACTCGACAATGACAAAACTTGATAGGTTCCTCATATCACGTGACTGGAATATCACTTACCCAAACTCTACCCAAAAAGCACTCCCAAACACTGTCTTTGACCATTGCCAATTACTCCTTAAGGCCAGAACAAACTACAAGAAAACGAGTTTCTTCAGATTTGAAAATGTTTGGCTAAAATATGACGATCGCAATGAACTCGTAACACAAGATTGGACCTCCACTCCAAAAGCAACAGATGCACAAAGTTTCCAGACCAAACTGTCCAAACTGTAGCAAACAATCAGGACATGGTCAAACCAGAAAGTAGGCACAATAAAATCTCGGCTGAAGGTATGCACATACTTCATTACATGGATGGACAAAGTGATAGGGCTGAAATAAGCACTATTTTTTCCTATCACTTAACCTAAAATATTGCCAAATATTGAGTTACAAATGTCCAATTTAGGTAGAATCAGATTACTTTTGTCATTTTACTTGATTATGTAGAATTGTAGGTTTTCTAGTGTTTTTGGAGCTAAAACATGTATAAAATGAAGCATTATGGACATAGTGGTACCAGCATGCGGTGACCCTTCATTCGCATGCAACCAGTGGCAGCCAAACCGCATACAAAAGATGCAACGTCGGAATTCTATGCAGATGATGCGCATGCAACCTAGGCAACCGCACAGGATAACTGACAAACAACAGTTACAATACTAAACTTGACAGCCAAGATCCACTAAGTCCACTAACACATAATGGACGAATTAGAACTCATCTTCTCATCTGGACAGACAAAGAACTTAGTAGAATATATATATAATAGATCTAGGGTTCTCATATATGAAAGAATAGAGGGAGATAATATATAGAAGAGAGAATAGAAAACGTGTAAACTCTACTAGAAGAAGAGAGATACAAGACGTCAAGACAACGTGTATGAGATAAGGAGATTCTCTAGATGTATTCCTCCTATTTCTTCTTCCTCTTACTTCTTTAATTATGTCTTTTGTATCTTATGTTGTTGAACTTGCCATGAGCGACTAAGCAACACCTTTCTATGGTGAAGGCATGTAATCTTGAATTCTTATAAGTTTAATCTAGAGGTTTATTTATATTTATCATTTGCGTTTGATCTAAATTCTTTCTGCAGTTTATTCTTTATGTTACTACTTAATCTGGTGCGTGTAACCTCGTGACTATGGCAATGTACACCCCATGGTAGGCTTATAAGGTTGACCGGTTAGGAATAAGGTATAATTATCTTAGGTCCAATAAGGGAAATAAACGTACCTGTTGATCCCTTGTGATCGAAATCTCAGTTAGGAACCTATTGGAATATAGATCTGCAGACTAACGTTGCATTCTATAGACCGATAGTGGGGTAATCTCGGTTATTACAACTACGGAAGGTATAAAGGAAGGACGTAACTGTGAACTTAAATCCTTCTAGTATTAGTAATTGAGACTTATCATTGATCTTTATGCGATTGATTAGGGTGAGGTAAGGGTACCATCCCCTTACTAATCCTCTTCAGTTAGAGTGATATAGCGTACCTGTGATTTGCACTAGGATAGGATTAACAGCCCTCAGTTTTGCATTTATACCAGTACAGGACGCACACAGTTCTAGCCAAACTGCATCCGACACCGATTGGAGTTAGAAACCATAATTGACAGGTAAATGTGCTTGCATGTGGTTCGTAACAGCACCGTATACGGTTGCATATGTGACCAGAAACTAGATTAAACAAGTAAGAATGATAGATAGCCTGATCCCTGGAAGATCATTTTCTATACACAAAGTATTCATTTACTGTTTCTATTATTCCTACAACTAAACAAACCAAACAATCAAACCAAACAACCAAAACAACTAAAAACTTAGAATTGATTGCCGTTAGATTTCTTAATATACTATCCCTGTGAATCGACACCCCGATCTATACTATACGATAGATTCATGCGCTTGTGAATCGATTGTAAAGTAGACAATTAGGGTTATAAATATTATTAACTCTGATTCTAACCCATCACAAAGCCAAAGAGGTAAGACTTGCAACTGATTTAGAAAACATATTAATGAGATTAGTCAAAACAAGATACAAAGAACTCACAAATCTCGAAGAAGATATATGGAGACAAAGAGCTAAGATGAGATGGCGATAGGGGTACCAAATACTTTCACTCCATAGCATCAAGGAATAAAAGAGCAAACACCATTCCTCAGATTGAACATCAGGGCACGATGTACACTGAACATAAAACCAAAGCTGATACCTTCTTCACGCATTTTGCCAACCTGATGGGGAAACAACATAACCAGACTCCACATATACACTGGCCCAACTTATACCCAAACCAATAGGAGATGACAAACTTACAAGACCCCATCACTGAAGAGGAGATAAAACATGTGATCAAAAACATGGCCGGCAAATAAAAGCCCCGGCCCGAATGGCTTTACGGGGGAATTTTACAAGAAATTCACAGCAATTCTCATACCGAGCCTAATAGCAGTTTACAACCACATTATACTCACAAATTCCTCCCTGACACCCCTAAATAACTCCTATATAGTGTTTATATCCAAGATAGAAAATGCAACCCAACCTCAAAACTTTAGACCAATCAGCCTGATCAACGACATCCAGAAGATCTTCTCCAAAGCACTGGCAAATAGGTTACATAAACATATAGACAAACTGATTGACAGCTCCCAAACAGGGTTCATGAAAGACAGACAAATAGTTGAAGGCTTCATCTATGCACCACACATACTGCAACTCTCTCACCAGAACAACATACCTTTGGCAATATTCAAGGCGGACATACAAAAGGCATTTGACACACTGAGCTAGAACTTCCTTCTCAAGGTAATGACAAATTTAGGTTTCCAAAAACAATGGACTAACTGGATTGAAAATACAGTACTGAAAGGAACGTCACAGACCATCATCAATGGCCTGCTTGGGAAGAAACTCATACTTAGGAGAAGAGTGAGACAAGGGGACCCAATGTCACCCTTCCTATTCATCCTGGCAATAGACTTCCTCCCAAGATGGTTCAACAAACTCAAATACATGGGAGCAATCAGAATGCCAATAGCAGCCATGAAACCTTCCTTGCTCTACGCAGACTAGGGGCGTTCATTGGGTCCGGTTTAGTCAGTTTTGAACCGAACCGAATTAGTTTGGATCAAATGGTTCGGTTCGGTTTACTTTGTAAAACTGAATTATAATTTCGGTTCGATTTGGTTTGAAAAATTTTAAAACTGAAATAACCGAACCGATCAAACTTTTATATATTATGAATTTGGTTCGAACTGTTCCGGTTTATTTCTTAATACCCCGATTTATTTCTTAATCAATTGCTTTAAATACTTCAGTTTATTTCTTAATATCCTGGTTTATTTCTTAATACCCCGGTTTATTTCTTAATATAATTCGATTTATTATAAATCAATTGCTTTAAATAAAAAATTAATATATTTTGGTTTGAACCGAACAAACCGAACAAACTGAAATAAAACTTTGGTTTGGTTCGGTTCAGTTCGGTTGCAATGCTAAATCGGTTCGGTTCGGTTCTATTTTAGAAACCAAATTATTACTTTAGTTGCCTAGTTCGGTTTGGTTTCAACCGAACCGAACTGATGAACACCCCTAACGCCGACGATGCCTTATTTTTCATCAAACCAGAAGCTCATCAACTGCAAGCACTGGAAATCACATTTATCGCTTTCCAAGAAATCTCGGGGCTAACAGTCAACCTCAACAAATGCCTATTGCTACAAACATGGCAGCAATTATGGGATGCAAGTTGGGATCCTTTCCCTTCATGTACCTCGGACTACCCCTATCCAACAAGCAATTAAAGAAGGAAGCTTACCTACCACTAATCCAAAAATTTCATAAAAGACTAGCATGATGGGCTGCTAAGAATTTGTCAATAGCAATAAGACTGGTGCTGATCAGATTAGTTCTATCAGCTTTACCAGCTTATTACATGTTGGTCCTAAAATTATCGGCATTGAAGGAAATCAACAAGATACATAGAAGATTCCTATGGCATGCTACACACCCAACAAAGAAGATGAGCTTAGCTAGCTGAGACACTATATGCAACCCCAAAAAACTAGGCGGCCTAGGGGTAATTGACCTCGAAGAATTCAACCAAGCTTTATTGCTTAAATGGTACTGGCAATGGAGAGCTGCACACCCTAGACTCTAGAAAGAAATTCTCAAACAAGCACAAACAGACTTCAACATACCCTACTGCAAAACACTATCCCAGATGGATACCCAGCACATCCAATTTGCTGAAGTTTCCATACGCACAAAACCAGGAAAAGGCTCAATGTGGCTTTCTGGTGTCATAACTGGAGGCATTGTATACTAAAAAAATATGTACTACATATTGTACACACATGCACTGGACCAAAACATATCACTATACCTGATGAAACAAGCCACAAACAGACAGACCCTATTCAGAGACCCAATGTCACAAGAGGCGACTGAGGAACTCTTACTGATACAACCTTTGCTACAAGACCTTCAACTCAGTAACATACCAGATGAAGTGCAATGGAGATGGACAAGCAAAGGGAAACTTTACAGTAAACTCAGATTATTTGAAACTCAAAGGTTGTCTTCAGTCACAATAAAAATGGGCCAATATTTGGGAGTTACAAGCACCACCGAGATTTCAGGTCTTTGGATGGCTCATGACATGGAACAAAATTTTAACAATAGATAACATGGTGATCAGAGGACGGACATTGCCCAAAAGATGCATCATGTGTAAGGCGGTGGCTGAATCAGTCAACCACCTGTTCAATAAATGAGGGAAGGTGATGCAACTATACTTGGAAGTAGCAGCACAGCTAAACTGTGGGGGTCAGATTTGTTGGGTTTTGGTGCTACCCTTGTATTGGCTTAAGTGCGGAAAAAGACCGAAAAACAAAATTTTTACGGCTAACTTAAGCCGAGGATCTATCTCCATGATTGATTTCTAAAACTAAATTTATTTAACAATTAAATAAATTAATATAACATTATACCTTGGTTCCAAATTCGAATTGGAACTGTCGCTGCACTTGCCTCGCTGTTGCTGCTCCTGTTGCTACTCCTCGGACAACAGCACCAGATGTCTAGTGCCTCTATTAATTAGTAGTACATCAGGAATGATCAGAGAGCAAGTATTTCTCCTGCCAGAAATACTATACTCGCAGCACTCAGCTGAACAAGTTGTCTTGCGCTTTGCAGATACTCTGATTCACAACTTATGTGTAAAAGCAGAGTTACCGCTGACTACGCAAGATTACAACCGCTTACCACTCAAAATATATACGTCTATACGTATATATTTATAACCTCACACAATCACTATTTGAGAGGGATTCCGAGAATCAGAGGAACCTGGCTTCCGTAGACGTTCAGTCAGGTTTCCACTCAAACTTGGAAATAGAAATGGTATATCATGAACTAACCCCTCCACCCCTATTTATATCCTTATAAGGAGGTGGGAATAGTAAATTGGGGTGAAAAGACCAAAATGCCCCTGGCTCAATAATGTATTTACAGGGTCCAAAATGAATAGTTCTGGGCCCAGAAAGGCCCAGAATGAATGGTTATTGGGCTTGGATTTGGGCCCAATGTGAATAGTACTAGGGCCTAGAATGGCCCAGACTGAATAGTATAAGGCCCAGAATGAATAGTATCAGACTTGGGCTTTCTTAATTATATTCTAAATATAAGTAAGGCCCAAATATACTATTCCATATATATAATTGTTCTGAACAATTATATTTCATTTTACGGTTGTAACAATAATTACACAACGTGTCATACATGCTTGTAATTTTAATCTGTTTAAGCTTATCATCTTGATGATATTTCTATATTAATTATAACATTTATAATTAATGTTTTGCCATCTTATTTATTAATTATAATTATTTATAAATAATAAGAAGATTCTCTGATCCGGTTCCTATATGGTGTGACCCGATAGGATCTGTGTTATGTTGGCAATAGAATTAAAACTGTTTTAATTTCTATAGATCATAGTTGGCACCTGGCAGTGCACTGTGACCCCCAATTACATAGATGATGTTGTCTAGTACAATATCACGATCCTGTAGTAAACTTATTAATTTACTCGTGTTAATTCTTTCGTCTCATAGCAACAGATCAGGTTCAGGGTAGGTATGTGTCATCCCTGCAAACCTAATTTTTTCTTGATCTTTGAGTATATTATTTTTATATGATTAATCTTTATTAATCATACTGTATACGTATAATCCTACTCCTATCAAGGGGTCCAGTGTTACTATCACTCGTATAATAATACGAGGGACGGTAGTACTTTTGGTGAGCATCTCTTCCTCCGCACAAGTCATGTGTACTGAAATGTCACCTTTATAATTACTTTTTACAGATAGCGTTTGATGACACTTACAAATACACATTTCTCATGTAGGAAAGACCACACCTCATACTGTAGAACTTAACACTGAAATGAAACCGTTAATGACACAAACACATTACCATTTAATGTTTCATTTAGAGTCAGTCAAATACCATGTTCATAACATGTATCTATGTGATTAAATGACAATTCTTTGTCTATGGTCTGCAAAACTTAACCATCATTTAATCCACATACTAATCTTATAATGGTTAATTAGTGTTCCTACTAATTACCACGGCTAGTGACTATTTAGAGCATTTATCATCTATATTATGAAGTTTCACAATTTCAGTCATGAACTTAAAATAATTCATAAAGGCAATAAAACTCATGGAACAAAATGATATATATTAATCATCCAATTCATGAACAAAGTATAATTATGATTGACTGCTAGATTACTATCTAACAAGATCATGGTACCGGTACCGGCACCAACACCAACACAAATACTGACTGACAAAAGTTTCACACTCAAAGAAAGATCAATCATGCTAATCACTCAGTTTGTAGCATGGAGAGAAAGATG
This sequence comes from Carex kokanica, assembly GCA_025461125.1. Classification (NCBI taxonomy): domain Eukaryota; kingdom Viridiplantae; phylum Streptophyta; class Magnoliopsida; order Poales; family Cyperaceae; genus Carex; species Carex kokanica. The sequence goes on along the minus strand of JAJGRX010000848.1, from coordinate 327,358 downwards.
CAGACGCACATTCATAGACAAAGAGAAGGATGTACCAGAACTGGTACAGCAAGTGGCAACTCAGTGGGAATACAACAACAAAAGAAGAACAATACCTGGCACATAAAAGACCCAAAAACACAGCAACAACAATAACACTCCTTAATTTAGGCTTTTACCTTTATTTCTTAATTTAGGATTTTACCTTTCCAACCTTCATTTCTGTTTTACTTATTCACTTTACTTTCTTTTTATTTAAGCTCATACAAATGAGCTGCCTTGTACTTTATTGCGGTTGCAAAAACTCTTTGAAACATTAATACAAACAAATCTGGGTTAGACCCAGATTTTTCTGTTGGTGGAGAATCAGAAAGGTCAAACAATTACGCCTTATCTAGATATCAAACAATTACATCTCATCTAGGGGTCAAACACTTACACCCGGAGAAGGATAAACAGTTCCCCACATTAACCTAAGGATTAATACAAACAAATCTGGGCTAGACCCAGATTTTTCTGTTGGAGAATCAGAAAGGCCAAATAATTATGCCTTATCTAGAGATCAAACAATTACATCTCATCTAGGGGTCAAACATTTACGCCCCAGAGAAGGATAAACAGTTTCCCACCTTAACCTAAGGACTGTCATATACCAAAGCCGACTCATAAAACATAAATCTTAAGTGTGGAACATAATACCTGATTCCATGGATATTTCCATAGAGTAACTCGATCCTTTAAGATATCACCAACCGTCTCCGTGAGCGCGAGACTAGACTCTAATGGCAAGAAGCCCTTCTTGTTGTTTTGTCGTATGGTCGTAGAAATAAGTCTTCCAAAACAACAAGATATGACTCTTGAGAAATCATTTACAAATTTTCTAACAGATTTCTCTTCTCTATTCTTTGATGGTGGAAGAAGAAGAGAAGGCACACAGAGCTGTGTTTTTCTAAAGAGAAAAACGTATGTTCAGGTTCTGTGTTTCTATTTTTCCTGTGTCTATTATCTTATTTGATCACTTTAATTGACAATCATATATGACAATAAACAATCCATAATTAGATTACATATATGCTCAATGTTGGCATTAAATCCAACGAGGTTGGCAATAAATCCAACATTTTCCTCAAAAAAAAGAAATATTTATATATAAAATTTTAACAATGCAAATACGCAAGAGACTGAGGTATTTGAAGTTAAAAGTACTAGAGGTGATATAAATTTGATAATCCAGCATTCTGCCATTAGTTGGAGGAATTCAAATCCTCTGAGGTAACAAAATATTTCTGTTTAGATCTGAACCGTCCAATCAGAATTCACACGCATATTAAAGAAGTCTGTGCATTCCTCCTCGGGTCAAATTGATCCGGATTCTGATTGAATGGTCCGGATCTAAACATAAATATTCTTGTAGCATCACCTATTTTTGTAGCATGCCAGAAGTGGTTTGTTATTTTCATCTTGATCCCTATAAAATTTAGTAATTACAAATATTTGTTAGCGAGGATGATTCCAATTACTGGACTGTATGTACATTATTTGTTGAAAATTTAGTGTTGTGTTTCTTTTCTTAAATTATTTCTCCCATCTTTACCAGTAGAACGAGTCTTATACAAATATATTTCAAGATTTACTTGATAATCTTTAGATATGATTTTAGTTTTGAGCTCCAAATTAAAAAAATGAAGAATTTAATTAGCTAAGAAATTATTTGTGTGTGTATGATTGCATGTATTTCAATTTTTTTGCAAATTCTAAAGAAAGAGATAGAAATATGCTCCTTGTTGTTTGATGTGGATTGAATATTCTTTTTAGTTTGAAAATAAAGGTTTTGTTGCTTGATCAAATTGGTATTCAGAATATATATTCTGCATATATCATACTTTATTTTAGTTCTATGGCTTCTAAAGCAACTAGAAGTGCAAATTTGTAGCATCAGAAATAGGGAAAAAAAAATGATTTAGGCCTTTTGATATTGGTTGATCAGTTCGAAACAAACAATATGTAACATTTTTTTTAGTTTTGCACAGTAAAAGTTTTGTATTCATATGTAGATTAAACATATAATAATTTTAAATTTATGAAGTCCAAAGTAGGAAAAATGCTACCGTACCGAACGTCTCATTTTGAACACACATACAACTTAATTTCGCCTTTTGATATTAATCGGGCCATTTGTACAAGAAAATTAATTAAAGTTTCATGTGAAGTTCTTTTTCCCAAGTATTCAAGCACAATTTTTATACCTAAAATTTTAAAATAAAGAATAGTTTCGTCGTCAGAGATACTCAGGTGTACGGAGCTTAATTTATCGCTTCACTTTGAAGCTCAGCTCTGCATGCCATCGGACCTACCTTGGTTCGATGGGTGATGACCATCTGATCTGCATCAAGATTCGTTTAAAATCCGTGCAGGCCTTATCAATTTTCGTGCACATAGATCTCGATGCTAATCGTACGGTTCTAGAGCTAATTAAACCTAAATTAGGTCCGATGCCCATCGGACCTACTCCTATCTCTCGGATTAGGTGATGGCATTGGATCAAATTCATTTCCATGTTTGTTTTGAATCATTCGATTTGTGTTGAAATTAGCACATCTGTTTAGATTCAAATGATGAATTATGGACCGTTAGATTCGCGTTGAGATTCGCACATCTATTTAGATGCATGGTACGATTTATAATTTTAATTTTCTACACAAATTTCAACGTTCTTGTTCGGATATCAGACTGGTTTGATCCGCCTCAAGATTTGCGCATCCAATTTAGATTCGCAAGTATTTATAATTTTAATTCTCTGCACAAATCTTGACACAAATCGACTATTAGAAGTGAAAATTAGATTAAATTTAATCCAATGTTCATCAAAATATATATAATAAGGATGAGATATTATATTATTTTTGCCTGATTATTTAATAAAATCAAGTTGAGGGGGAGTGTTTTTAAATACCGCATATGCACTCGTATATACGTTTACGGTTCAATACCGCATGCCCGTATAGACATTTACGGTCCAATACTGCATAAGAATATACAATGTGGCCTAATATGCAGATTCAGCCCATATACACAGATTGAGATGATTTTATTAATTGGTCTTTGTATCACCCTGGATATGCAGTTATAAATAATCCTTTGACATGACTTCTATATGGGAGGTTATGAATTTGAAACTCACAAATTGAAAAAATATTCTATATTAATATATAAAAGTTTGAAATGTGTTGAATGGCTTGACCCAACTCCTATTTCAAAATAGTCGTTTGAATCGACCGACTGATTCTGTTATAAAGTAAAGATAAACAAACATAAACAAGATAGAGAGAATGTAAAGAATGTCTATCTCTTATTCATATATTTCTCATGTGTACAAAACAATATTACAATGCCTCTCTATTTATATGCCACAAGTTGTAAATGAAAAATCATTACAATAATAAATAAGAAAATAAATTTTAAATAGTAGTGGGATATGAATTCCAATAGTAGTAAAATAGTAAAAAAATAAATGAGAATTAATATTAAAAATTACAAAATGAATGGATCATCACCGTTATATTCATAACAGATTCAAGCTCATTTTTATTTATAACGTGGGACTAATATTTAGCACGAACCGAGATTTGTCGCTGCCTTTTTTTCTGCCTTTTAGTCGTTGCCTTTAATAGACTAAAAAAGTCAAGACAATGACAGCTGTCTTCCAATACTTTGAGAACTATTGATCAGTAATTTGTAAATGGACCGGTCTTTTTCTATTTTCATCCTAAATTTTACAACCAATTACAACTAATTTTTTTAAATAAATTTAAATAAAAAATCTAGCGTTGCACACATAATTTAAATAGTCCATATTTCATCAATTTATTTATTTTGTTAATTTAAAATTGTGTTAATTAATATTTATATCTTAAAATCTGCATATATACTCTCACATAAAAATCTACATATACGGCCGCATACCGCATTAAAATTGCATTTAAAAACCTCGTCTTTTCATTGGAATTATATGATAAGTTGGAAAATGAAGGAGGGTTACCTTACAAAGTTTTCCGTGAAGAAGAAGTTAGATGATTATTAAACTTCCGAGCGGTCGCTGGCAATATATGTTGTATCCCATCGAGACATTTTTCCTTCTTTACATACAACTCGATCAGTGGTATGCAAAATTCTAAATAGTGATTATAACAGCATAGCGGAGAGAAAAAAAAAATATTGCGAATAATGTAGCTATAGCAGAAGCTATCATACATAGCGTTTTTTTTTTCTTTTCAAAATTTATATTTTATATTTCTACTAATTATCAATATGATCAATATTGAAGAATTAGAGTAAAACTAAATGACAACTAATTTAAGTTTATATTTTTTAAAATAATGCAAATAAAAAGGAAAAAAAAGATCTACAAGATAACATTATTTAATAGTTCATACTTCATAGTATTACATAATATAATAGACGAAGAACAATTAATTTTACAAGGGAAATGAAGTCAGTATATCTATTTGAACATTTTATATATTACAATAATCAAAATTAGTTTTTAATTGAAACGAACGACAATAATTTTACAAGTGAATACTATACGAAGATCAAGCAAAAAAGAAGAATTAATATTTGAATATTTTCCAATATAGAATGAGAGACTAAATTAATCACAAATTGGAACAAAAACACATAGTTCAATTTAGCATACTTATCATAGCAAACCATTTAGCATCAGAAATATAAATAGAAGCAAATAAGCGCATGTAAATCGCAAAAAAAGCTCATGTAGCATAGCGGTAGCAATAGTGCGTAACGCGTAGCGGTAATAGCAGTCAGCTATTATAGCTATAGCGGTCGTAGTTGAATTAACGTACTTTTATCTCATAACTTCGCTTTTATGATCCGAAAAAGCTATAGCTAGTTATTTAGAACACTAGTTTCATGTGAAATTCTTTTTTCCTAAATATTCAAGCACAATTTTAAAATGAAAGAATAGTTTCGTTGTCAGAGATACTCAGATACTCAGGTGTACTGAGCCTAATTTCTCGCTTCACCTTGAAGCTCAGCTTCGGATTAGGGGATGGCGTTGGATCAAATTCATTCCATGTTTGTTCTTAATCGTTCAATTTGTGTTGAGATTCGCACATCCATTTAGATTAACATGACAAATTATGGACGGTTGGATACTTGGATTTGCATCGAGATTCACACATCCATTTATATGCACAGTGCGATTTATAGTTTTAATTTTCTACACGAATTTCAACATTGATCAAACGGTCCTGATCTGTCCGGATATCTCAGAGTGTTTATAATTTTAGTTCTTCGTACGAATCTTAACACATATAAAATATATATAATAAGGATGAGGGATTATATTATTTTTTGCCTGTTTATTTAGTAAAATCCGGTTGAGGGGTCGTGTCTTTCCATTGGAATTATAGGATAAGTTGGAGAATGAAGGACGATGACTTCACAAGTTTTCCGTGAAGAGGAAGTCAGGGGATTTATTAGAGGAATTTATTAAATGGGAATTTTATGTATATTTATAAAAAAACTTCAAAAATATTGATTTTTTTCACCAATATTCATAATATTATGTTTATTTTTAAAATTTAAAAAAAATATAATTTTATTTAATTTATTAACTTTTCTATTAAAATTTAATTGAAATTTATAAAGTATCTATTTTACTCTTATTAAAAAATAAAAATATGTTGTATGTGTAAAAATATATATATATATATATATATAGAGTACGGCTAACGCGCTTCCTCTAGCATTTCGGCCGAGGTGCTTCCGGGGGCATATCTTGCAATTTGATGTTCAAATAACAAATTCAAACCGTTAGATGTTCAATCTATATTAAAATCTATTTGGAGACCAAATTTTACATTTTCTGGAATTTTTTTACTATTTATTAAGCCACTTTGAAAACCGCTGTTTTCAATGCTTCAGAAATTTAATAAAAACAGCGATTTTCAAAGTGGCTTAATAAATAGTAAAAAAATTCCAAAAAATATAAAATTTGGTCTCCAAGTAGATTTTAATATTGATTGAACATCTAACGGTTTGAATTTGTTGTTTGAACATCAAATTGCAAGATATGCCCCCGGAAGCACCTCGGCCGAAATGCTAGAGGAAGCGCGTTAGCCGTACTCTATATATATATATATATAGATGGGCTATTGTGCTTTGCAAAGTAAAGCCATCGTTTTACTTCGGCTTACTTTTTGGATTTTCAAAGTCCAAAATGTCGATCCGACCGTTCAAGTTGATCTACATATTGAAATGTGCTTGCAGACCAAATTTTACATTTTTTGGAATTTTTTTACTATTTATTAAGCCACTTTGAAAATTGCTGATCACATGGTCCAAAAAAAACAGTGCAACAAAATTCTGGACCATGTGATCAGCAATTTTCAAAGTGGCTTAATAAATAGTAAAAAAATTCCAAAAAATGTAAAATTTGGTCTGCAAGCACATTTCAATATGTAGATCAAATTGAACGGTCGGATCGACATTTTGGACTTTGAAAATCCAAAAAGTAAGGTGGGGTTTCAGTCAAGAGAGATAGGTTTTCTATTCCTCTGACTTCTCCGTTCTGAGAAGGAGATCGGAGAGAGAAAGGGGGAGGTCGGGGTCTGAGCCTCGTGAGAGAGAGCGGGCGCGGCGCTGAGAGCTGAGTCGCGTGAGAGAGAGAGGGTCGGGGTTTGAGTCGCCTGGTGCGATTTTGGGGGGCGGGGGGCGCTGGCGCGGGTGGGAATTTGGGGTTCGCCCGGTGCGATTTAGGGTAGAAATCGCCTGGGCTGAGAGAAGGAAGAAGCGGGAGAGAGAGAGAGGGTCGGGGTTTGGGTGGGGATTACTCCACTGGACCGTCCAGTTCAAATTCCAGCGACAATTATCAATCTGATCAAGCACGAATCTGAGAACAGATCGGACGGTTTAAAACTCGGTTGCTCCAGACCCCAGGAACAAACGTTTTGATATTAGCCACTCTATATATATATATATATATATATATATAAGAGGAGGGATCCAATTACACCTTTTTTGGTGACACATCATGACATCGTTTTTTTTATAGGTCAATTTTGCGATTTCAAAATCAAACAGTCGATCTGAACTGTTCAACATGATCACCATATTAAAATGTGCTTGGAGATCAAATTTTACATTTTTTTGAATTTTTTTACTATTTATTAAGATGGTTACAAAATCGCTGTTTTTCAATGGTCTGAAAACAACGATTTTGTAACCATATTAATAAATAGTAAAAAAATTCAAAAAAATGTAAAATTTGATCTCCAAGCACATTTTAATATATCCATCATGTTGAACGGTTTGGATCGACTATTTGGACTTTGAAAATGGTAGATGTCAAAGTGTGTCACCAAAAAAGGTGTAATCCGATCCCTTCTCTATATATAGAGATGGGCTATTGCGCTTTGCAAAGTAAAGCCATCGTTTTACTTCGGCTTACTTTTTGGATTTTCAAAGTCCAAAACGTCGATCCGACCGTTCAAGTTGATCTACATATTGAAATGTGCTTGCAGACCAAATTTTACATTTTTTGAAATTTTTTTTACTATTTCTTAAGCCACTTTGAAAATTGTTGATCACATGGTCCAGAAAAAACAGTGCAACAAAATTCTAGATCATGTGATCAGAAATTTCAAAGTGGCTTAATAAATAGTAAAAAAATTCCAAAAAATGTAAAATTTGGTCTGCAAGCAAATATGTAGATCAACTTGAACGGTCGGATCGACGTTTTGGACTTTGAAAATTCAAAAAGTAAGCCAAAGTAAAACGATGGCTTTACTTTGCAAAGCACAATAGCCCATAAATATATATATATATATATAGAGAGTGACTAAGGTCAAAGTGGTAGTTCCTGGCTCCCGGTGCTACCAAGTCGTTTTCGGATTTTCAAAGTCCAAATGGTCGATCCGAACCGTTCAAGTTGTTCTCCATATTGAAATCTGCTTGGAGACCAAATTTTACATTTTTTGGAATGTTTTTACTATTTATTAAGCCACTTTGAAAATTGCTGATCACATGGTCCAGAATTTGGTTGCACTGTTTTTACTGGACCATGTGATCAGCAATTTTCAGAGTGGCTTAATAAATAGTAAAAAAATTCCAAAAAATGTAAAATTTGGTCTCCAAGCAGATTTCAATATGGAGAACAACTTGAACGGTTCGGATCGGCCATTTGGACTTTGGAAATCCGAAAACGACTTGGTAGCACCGGGGGCTAGGAACTACCACTTTGACCTTAGTCACTCTATATATATATATATATATATATATAGAGTGACTAAGGTCAAAGTGGTAGTTCCTAGCCCCCGGTGCTACCAAGTCGTTTTCGGATTTCCAAAGTCCAAATGGCCGATCCGAACCGTTCAAGTTGTTCTCCATATTGAAATCTGCTTGGAGACCAAATTTTACATTTTTTGGAATTTTTTTACTATTTATTAAGCCACTCTGAAAATTGCTGATCACATGGTCCAGTAAAAACAGTGCAACCAAATTCTGGACCATGTGATCAGCAATTTTCAAAGTGGCTTAATAAATAGTAAAAAAATTCCAAAAAATGTAAAATTTGGTCTCCAAGCAGATTTCAATATGGAGAACAACTTGAACGGTTCGATCGACCATTTGGACTTTGGAAATCCGAAAACGACTTGGTAGCACCGGGGGCTAGGAACTACCACTTTGACCTTAGTCACTCTCTCTCTCTCTATATATATATATATATCATACCATCTTCTAACTAATCAATATCTGAGGACAAATAGTTCATTTATTTACTTGTTGTGCTTACATGATAGCATTTAGGTTTATACTTGTATATGTGTCATAAGTAAATCAATGAATCATTTGTTTTCAAAACCGATCAATTAGAAGGTTAAATATTTTTCTTAAATATATTATATATTTTTTATTTGATCAATAAAAAGTAAATAATACTTTTATTAATTTAAAATGGGTTTTCGAAGTTTTTGAGGGGTACACATAAATGTTTTCTTTTATTTAAAATTATAATAACAAAATGACTAAATAAACAGGAACATATATATAACAGAACATTTGACACTTCTATTAAAATATGAAAATGATTTTAGCCCTAAATGCAGCACACAAATAAAAATGAAAATGTACATGGCAAGATATTTGGATTTTTTTTGTTTTCTTTTTGTGAGATAAGAAAGGAGTCAAACCTCCATCGTACGCCAACTGTCGCAACCTGCGAAAGTGTGGCAAATGTTGGACGGATGGCCACACTTTTCACAAATGCTCGACTACTAAGCTAAGCCCCTCGGCGCGGCCGTTCCACCCATCTACTACGCCCCCAGTTATTATCCGTAGGTGTGAGCCAGGTTTCGAAGAAGTGTTACAAATGGAAGGCCAATCAAACCCTCTTCTACTTAAGGATGGCACTAGCAAACACCTCTGCTTCATAGAACGTGATGAGGACTTCCACAAAGAGGTGGAGCGTCTCAACCATGCAGTGGTAATGTATTGCCCTAATTCAGGAACACAAATGACTGCCTCTGAGGTGGTGCTCATGGCTGTCAATACGGGTTTGGTGCGTGAGGAAGAGCTACGAATAGCTGAGCTCTCCAATGAGAGGGTCTTGATACATCTTCCTAAAGGCCTGGCCATTGAAACCTTTGTTCGAGCCATTCCTCAGGTGGTTTGGGACAGTGGTTTTACATTTCAGCAATGGTCTCTATTGGATGATGCTGAGGTTACTATGCCCAGATTCAAAGTTCTACTAGACCTCGTAGGTCTGCCGCTACCTTTATGGCGTGAGATGGCTGTCATCAGGGCGGTCTCTGGCTTTGGACTATACCTTGGCTCGGTACCCTTAGCTCGACAGTCCGACCGTAAATCATGGAGAGTCGCGGTTGCCATGGATGACCTGGACCGCCTTCCGCCGTCCATTGCTTATGTGGTTGGGGGCCTTGAATATCTGGTTAAGGTCATCCCGGTTTCCTGGTCCAAAGGGGCCATATATCACAAAGATGATTTTCCCACGCTGCCCAACAGGATCACGAGGCCTCTGCGGGTTACGCTGACCCCGGAACCGACTTCTGTTAGCAGGACCAATCATGGTGGGGAGGATCTGGTAGCCTGCTCGCGGCGAGTTCTGAGAGAATTATGTCAGGGGCTGCCTATAGACGCAATACCAACAGAACTCCATGATCTAATCTCCGGCCAGAGGTGCTCCAATGAGGTCCCTATGGAAGCTCTCCGGGAGCTAGCCATGGCCATTGACGACCACGTGCCATTCCAATTACCTTCCACCGCACACACGGATCATGTAGCGGGTCAGAAGGCAGGGATGATCGACCCGGAAGTGCACAGTGACCCACGGGGGGGCAACACCGAATCCCATTCGAAATCCCCAACTATACAACCGGATCAGCAAAATATTTCTTGGGGAGTGCACGCGGCACGCGCGCGATACAATACAAAAGAAGGTACGATTCTGCACGACGCAGGCTGCTCTGACGCCTTTCCAGTACCAGGTACTGTAGCAGCTTCCCTAGAAAGTCCCAACGTCTCTTCTCAGGTTGGAATATCTGATGTTTTGGGTGTGGCGGATCACAACCCTGAGGGCACTCACTTTCAAGCGGGTCGGACCCTCAACAGGGAGCCACAAAAGAAGTCCAGTGACGCAAGGCAGCTCTCTATCAAAGTTGGAAAGCAGGTGGGCCCGGTTAATACCTCACGCCATAACCGCTTCAAAGGCTTTTTGGGCCGGGGAAAGGCCCGAATGATTCCCCGTCTCGCAAAATCAGTGATGGGTCGCCACTCCATCTTGGAGGCCCCCGCTGCCCATCCCGATCAAGCCAAACTCATGGCGAGCACTTTTGCTGCGTCACAGACTACCCGGGCTCCACCCAGGCTTAAAAGGAAAAGTGTTTCTGGACCTGGGGAGCCCAGTACACGGGCTGTTGGGTCCAGGGCAAAGCCTACCACTCCAAAGGAATATCCGCGGGCTGTTGTCATGCGTAACCCGGAAGGTCTCTATGAGGTCAAGGTCCACTACGGACACTGTGCGGACATTGCCGACCGATGTGGCCTTTCTCCGTCCAAGGTTGTTCAAACGGTGAACGAGGATAACATAGAACGGATCCGGGCTCAGGATATGAATACCCCTAACTGCGCGCCTGAGGAATCACCGGCTGTGACTGAGGCCCTTGCCGAAGATTTGGACCCAAGGCGCTTCGAGCCGGACTCATCCGATGAACTAGGGTCTGATTTTGAGTAGGGCCGTGCCCAAGAAAGCAATACAGTGCAGTCTATGTTGTTTTTAGTTCTTTTAATGAATATGAAACAATTCAATTTTTTATCGTGGAACTGTAGGGGCTTAGGCAGTTTAGAGAAATGTTTGGTAGTTAGAAACTGCATCAAAAACTCTCGCTGTGATGTGGCTTGTATTCAGGAGACAAAATGGAACTCTTATAATTTAGCTTCCTACAGAGCCTTGTTTCCTTCTTATTTTGATCACTCTGGGGTGTACATTTCCTCAATTGAAACAAAAGGTGGGTGTGTTATTGCCTGGCGTAAGTGCTATGAGTTGCAGAATTCTTGGGGCACTAGAAACACGATCACAGCCGTGCTAAAACATAAGAATTCAGGTGCAACTATGGTAATTACAAATGTTTATGGGCCGAGTGCAGATGATAAAAAGATGGATTTTCTAAACGAACTTGCAATGATCTCCGGGCTGGTTAATCACAGATGGATAATTGCTGGCGATTTCAATATTGTCCGTTGGATGATTGACAGGCCGGGGGACATGCGTGGTTTATCCCTAATGAATTGTTTCAATGATCTTATTAGGAACGAGGCGTGGATTGATGTCGAGTTCAACAATCGCCGGTATACTTGGACTAACAAACGGCCAGATCCCACCTTCTCGAGGATTGACCGCATCTTCATCACTACTGAATGGGTCGCCCAATACCCAATAATAGAGCTGACAGCACTCAGCATGGTGGTATCTGACCATGTTCCTCTACTAATCAAATTCAGACAGCTTCCAACTAAACCAAAGCCGAAGAGACTTGAAAATTTCTGGTTTCGGTATGAGGACACAAGAACCTTTGTCAAGGAGATTTGGAAAGATCCAGCACATAGGTTGCAGGACTTCATGGGCAAGGCTGATCAGCTCCAAAACACTATGGCGAAATGGCATACCAGTCGGTTCCCGAGGATGGACCCATACCTGGAACACCTTCACCAGGAAATTGCGGGACTAGATCAACTAGAGGAAAGTAGTCCGTTGAATGAATCTGAATTCAGATTGAGGCAAACAGCGCGACAGAGGGCCTATGAATTATCTGCAAACATTGAGATCAAATGGCATCAACGGTCGCGGAGTAGATGGCTTCGATACGGTGACCGCAATACGAGATACTTTCAATCACTCGCGTCGTCTCGGTTCAGTAGTAACTGCATCAAAATGATACAGCACAATGGCGCGGAGTGTTTGGAGAGTAGGGAGATATCTGCAGTCTTCTATCGCCATATGAAAGGTCTGTTGGGCGAATCGGCACTGGTGCTGCCTTTTGATCCCACCAAACTGTACACGCCGGCCGAGGACCTGGGTCATCTTCAGGATCCTTTCAGTGAGGATGAAATAAAGACGGCAGTGATGGGATTAGCTACAGGAAAGCGTCGGGCCCGGACGGACATCCTAACGAATTCCTTCAAACTTACTGGGATGTACTCAAAGTGGAGGTTATCACGATTATAGATGAGTTCTATCACAACAGGCTCGATCTAGCCGAGGCAAATAGGGCCAATGTTGTCATGATTCCGAAAAAGGTGGAGCCAACAACCGTTCACGACTTCAGACCTATAAGTATTGTCAATTTGATTCCTAAACTAATCTCCAAAATCTTGGCAAACCGGCTAGGAAAAGTCCTGCCATCACTAATCTCCACCAACCAAACTGCTTTTATCAAGGGCCGTCAAATCTCCGAGAACTTCATTGCAACAAGAGAATTGCTCCATCATATCCATAGATCCAAGTGCCCGGCGGTCTTCTTCAAAATAGATTTCGCCAAGGCCTTCGACTCGGTGGACTGGTCCTTCCTGGCGGCAGTTCTCCATGCCCGGGGATTTCCACCTAAGTGGTTGCAATGGATACAATCAATTCTGACCACATCCTCCACACGGGTGCTCATTAATGGAGAACCATTGAATTATTTCTCACATAGGAAGGGTCTGCGGCAGGGAGACCCGCTGTCCCCCTTACTGTTCAATATTGCGGTCGATGTTTTCCAAAAAATGATGCAATCAGCTAGTGAATTGTTGTCGGTTTTGATTTCCCGAAAGGCTGACCGAGCAATTTATGCGTTCCAATATGCCGATGACACGGCTTTAATAGCTAAGGCTGATGACGAGGTCCTTGTCACGGCCAAGATCATGCTCCAATTATTCACCAAAATCTCCGGGTTGGAAGTTAATTATGCCAAAAGCTCCTTCATTCCCATCAATGTTCGGGATGTGGACAGGGTGAGTACGGTTCTGGGTTGCCAGAGAACCGATTTCCCCGTCACATACTTGGGTATGCCTTTAACTGTTAAGAGGCCAACAAGGGACCACTTCATGCCTTTGGTGGAACGGATTGAATGTAAGCTTCAAGGATGGCATGGTAAACTGCTTTCCAGAGCGGGCAGACTGGTTCTGGTCAATTCAGTTCTGTCCTCCATTCCAATCTACTTCATGTCTTATTTCTCGCTGCCTAAATGGGTAGTTAGACGAATTGATAAGGTCCGGAGAAGATTCCTGTGGGGTAGCACGGCAGCCGGTTCAAACGGGGTTCCTCTATTAAACTGGAATGCAATTTGTCTACCTAAGAAGTGGGGGGGTCTGGGGGTGTCGGACTTGGAGTTGAGGAACACGGCACTGCTCCTGCGGTGGTGGTGGCGATTATACAGTGCCCCGCACTGCCTCTGGACATCACTGGCATCAATCTTGAAAGGCAAAGGTCGCATTGGTCAGGGGCCCAAGCTATGGATCATGGCGGGTTCCTTTTTCTGGGCACACCTTCGTAAGATTAAACCACTGTTCCAATGGAGCTGCACTTGGCTGATTGGAAATGGCTGCACTATTTCTTTCTGGTTTGATGCCTGGTGTAATACTCCAATTATCCAAGATCAGGAGGACCCCAACAGGATTGTGCATCAGCATATCTCCCTGAGGGACGCAATGCCAATACTTCACCAGGTAGCACCCCAGGTGTGTCATCAGTTGAATCTGCGGCCGGAGATCCAAGACGAACTAGTCTGGAGGTGGAATGCGCACGGTAGTTACTCTACGGGATCGGTGTACAGGATGATGGTAGGGGGAGGCAAGTTAGTGTGGAAATATAAGCCCATTTGGAAAATGAAGGCCCCGCCAAATGTAAAAGTTTTCGCCTATCTTCTATTGAAGGAAAAGCTTCTCACGCATGAGGTGATGCAGAAGAGGGGGTTTCAATGTAACACTCGATGCTACTCGTGTGACAACTGCGCGGTAGAGACCCTAATGCACATCTTTTTCAGTTGTCCTTTTGCCTCGCAGGTATGGCACCATGTACACAATTCCCTGAATATCACATTGCTGGATAGGGCGGATAGCCTGGCAGAGACGTGGGACCGATCGGCTAAGCTGGCAGTGGGGTCGGCAAACCTGACACGGCCACAATGGACGTCCCGGTTCCTCTGTACCTGCTGGCACATATGGAAGCAGCGCAACTCCAAGATCTTTCGCGAGGTGCAGGTGCCGCCACAAATACTGGCACGCAGTATAGTTGAGGAAGGGGATTTATGGGAAATGTTTTGTTAGGGTAGACGTCAGGTTTGGAAATCCATTAGGGGATGACTTTACTTGGCAGGAGGGATACCCTACGGTGGGGTGGGCTGTACAGCCATGTATGTTTACTGTACTGGTTTTAATAAACTCTTGACTGCACCAGTCAAGCTTTCAAAAAAAAGACAATAAATGTCTATCAATCCCAAACATTTTTCCTTCTTTACGTACAAGTGTACAACTCTGTTAGGTTACACGAATTTTCAATGAGCTGGTCTAACACGAAATCGCCTGTAAACGACGTATTCTGTTGACCTATCAATTAAAAATGCTACTTATGCTACAAACTTCCAATTGAGATCTAACAAAAAGTTGCACTTCAATTTTGTTAATTGCCAATTAAAAAAAGAAATCAGTTCTCTACTCTATAGTACTATACTAAATAATTAATAGCACATAATTAGAATGAACATAAACAAAAACCAAAACTGCAAATTTTCTAAAAGATATATAGAAGTGTGTGCTGTATGTACTCAATAGGAACATCCATGCCAAAGTAATGGGAACATAAGAAATATAATCTCAAAAAAAAGGGCAAAAACCAGAAAATTATATACACTAATTATTAGAATTTGCTCCATTATTTCCCCTTTCCAAATCTTCCACCACTGCATCATCTTGAACTCTTCTCAATGATCTATTGCTATTAACTATCCTTCGAAGCGACGTACTTAACCGTGTCGACACCGATGTCCCCGCCTCTGCTTCCTCTTTCGTCCCGCTCTGATCTTGCGCAGGTGCATCCGAAACCTCTACAACTACCGATTGTGACCGTGATTCTGATCGTGATCGCACGTGTGGTTGGGGGCTCACCTCAGCACGGCATACCGGGCATGACGCACTCGAAGCCAACCACTTATCTATACACGCAACGTGAAACACATGACGACATTCCGGTAGCATCCGTACAACCTCCCCTTCTTCCAATAAACTCAAGCACACTGCACAGTCAACTCTACTATTCTCACTACTATCCGCTTCGACTTTCTGATACTGGAAGGATGGGATGGATGAGATTGCGGTGCGATCGAGGCCGGGTCGGGGGGAATCAGACTGAGCAAGATTGAAGGTTGTAAGGCGAAGGAGATTGGTTGTTTGGCGGCGGTGCTGCAGCATGTGACGGCGCCTTACGTAGCGGAGATATAGATGGAGAAACACGACCAAGGAAGCGACTAAACATAGACAGACCACGGCTATGGTGAAGAAGCGGGCGTAGGTCGTGGCACTGTTGCTGGAACTACCTGTTGACGAGGTATTGGTGAAGGGGTTGAAAGGAGAGTTCGAGGAATCATTGTTATAATAGGGGTAGTTCGCACCATTTGGGAAATCATTATAATAGGGGGTGGTTGTTGTTACTACATAATATGGAGGCAGTGACGGTGGTGGCAGTGGCGGTGGCGATGGGGGGTTGATATCATTACTAGACATGATTGAATGGTTGTGGTTTTGTGACTTGTGATGGTGTGTGAGAGGAGTACTGGTTTTGTTTGGTTAGTAGGATTGTAGGATCATGCAGGAATTAATTTAAGATTGATTTCATTGTTTATAGTTGCTGGAAAGCAGGGGAAGAATGGAACTTTGTGCAATTTTGACTAGCACACATGTTCATTCGTATTTTCAAAACAAACCTTCTATACTTTCATATTTGCAGCTAACTCTGCCATTGTTTTGTAAACAATATTAAAGGGGCGTATAGGTGATGTAAAAAACACAGTTTTTATTTTAATCTACATTTAAACTTTTTCTGGTATATGAGTCTGGTATATTAAAATATGTTGTTCAAACTTGAAAGTTAAAATTGTAGGTGTATTTTTTTTCATTTAGATAGAATATCATAATTTAGTCAATTAACTGAACTATTAAAATCATAAATTATTTGATGAAAGATTAAATAATTTCAAATTGATTTGAGCTTATTACACGTGTTGTTTATATAATGAAAGACATACCTTCGATTTTATTCTTTCAATAATATTATATTATTGAGAATATAAATTGAATTTATTATAATGATTAGCTGTACACTAAAACTATCCAAATTTTATTATATAAACACTATAATTTATTTCATAAAACTCGAGACATCTTGTATGCTTGTAAGCCAAATTATGGCAATAGAATTCAAATAAAAGGGTAAAGATATTGACAGCTCATTTTTTGCTTCATGCAGCACATGTACAATAAAGTCAAAACAACACTGCATGAAGCAAAAACTGGTTTGTTGATATCTTTACCCAAATAAATTAAGTATTGAATGCTCATGTTTAAATAACTTACAGCGCATCTATTTTGAAATAAAAAATTACTTTAGTTGTTATAAACTTATAATGAGAAAGAAAAATTCGATGGTTGTCATTCATTTTGGTTTGTTTGACTTTGTGTTAAAAAAACCAGAAAATGCCAACATAGATAAGTGTCAGCAATTTTAATAAAACACTGGTCTCTTTTGTAAAAAACACTCTTTGATAGCGTAAGAGAAAATTATGCCTGTCCATTCGGGAAAATCGGGATTTGATGATAACATCGGTGACTATAAGTATGGACAATATTAAAAAATAGGGACCGACTAACTATCCCCAGCTCCCATCCCCCATTCATCTTCCAGTCAATAACTGTCTTTGTTGACTGCTAATTAAGAGGGGACCACAAATTTCAGCGCTAAAAGACAAAACAAAACGTGTCATTATTATTTCATCATAGATCTCATTTGAAAGATAAAATTGCGTAGAAAACGTTTGTGATTTTAGATTTGCAAAATTCTTCACAAATTGTAAGAAATATTAGTTAGAGTGAACGGAGAAAAAAAAATCACCTCTAAAAACGTGTAAAAGATGGGTGGGTGATGTGTCCAGTTTTTTTTTAAATACTTGATATCTTAGATATGAATACTTAGTGTATTATATATGAATACTTGATGTATTATATATGAATACTTGTGCGCGTCAGTTATAAAAAATTTCAAATATAAGTGGTTCCCCACGTAATTAATGATTGATACACGTTTTCTTTTGTCTTTTTGTACTTGAAGTTGTGGTCCCCTACATAATTAATGATTGGAGGATAAACGGGAGATAGGAAGTTGGAGAAAAAAATCTTTATCCTAAAAAATATAGAGGAATTTTTTTTTTTTTTTGTAGTTAGTCACACAGTCAAGTCTTTCTTCCTTTGGTTTTGTTCATACCTACTACCGTACCTACTCTAGGTAAAGGTTAGATAATTTGTTATTGTTTGTGTTCTTCTTCTCCGTTTCTTACGTGGATTAACAGGGACCCTGTCTGACTAACATGCTTGGAAATTTATGTCTAATAAGTTTCTCCATTAACCAAGTCAAGCTTAGAATTTTTTTATCTTAGAAAATGAATTTCAGTTCTGATTAGTTTGATTGTGGATCTAATAAATGTACCCAAATTTGTAGTAAACAATTACCGTCAAGAAAGCGTATAAGGCTGAGCTTGAGAACTAACTCGGAACTAACCCATTAAAGAAAGAAAATGAAAAGAAAAGGGAAGAAGACAACGAGTTTCTCTTCTACATTTTTTAAATAAAGATTAAAAAAATGAGGGTTCAAATATCTCTGATTTTTGTGTCTCCGTTATGTCTTTATTTTTAAAAAGATTAATAACTTAAAATTAAATCATAAATGTTAAAATAAAACTGTTAGATGTGATCTATGCTATTTTCTATATGTGCTCACAAAAAATTAACACATTTGATTTTGTTTTTATGTGAATTAGTAAGTTGAAAAATCAACGTTTAGAAATTATCAACATTAGTACATTTTTACAAGCTCTTGATGACAACCAAAACGAAGTTGAAATATCATAACTTTTTACAAGTGCATAGATAAAATGATGTAATCATTTCCAACGATTTTATTTTGACTTTTAATTTCTAAATTTTGAGTTATTAAAATTTTTAAAAATAAAGATTAGATGAAAGCACAAAAAATAAAAGCATTTGAACTCTCCTCAATATTGTCACACTTCGACTCCCCTTTCTATTTTTCTCCTAATTAATCACGTCTGAAGCCCGACCTAACTGTGTAAATAAATAAAAAATATGATGTTGACACTTGACAGTGATACAAACTATTATGTCAAAAAAAAAGAAGTTTTATGTCCGTTTCATTACGTGAAACATTAAGTTACAATGAAATTGTTACTGTTGCAAACATTACTGGAAATGAAAAGAGTCGGTAAGCTTTCGAAATATAAATAACACCAAACAATTGTATGGTTTAAACATGAATATATTGCTTACACTGTAAAAAAATTTCTGGTGCAAGAAATTTGTCCCAATTGGGATAAGATAAAAATCAGAAAACTACTTGCACCGTATAAATTTATCTACACGTTTACATCTTAACAATTTTCTAATATTACCTATTTTTCAACAACCTACCTTATTCTTTTCCTTTCCAACGAATAATAATATTTTATTTCTAAATAAAGAAAATCCCCTCTTTTGTCCTCACCATTTTTTCTAAATGTTGTCAGGATTTGCGTTGAATACTTATAGAATGTTCTATGGATATTACCCTGAAGACTTTCACGTAGCAGGTCATGTCTTCTCCGTCATCATACAATGTTAAAGTGTCGTGACAACGCGCATCTTCTGCATCGTACACTAGAATATTCTGTTACCAATTACCTCTGACATTCATGTTGAAGTACATAATTCGGTATGTTTTCGATTGCTATACTAAAGATTATATGAATAACGAAACAGGGTTTTAAGTTCGGCAAACACGGAGCGGCTTGGCTGGTTACCGAAGCGTGTAGACCAGGATCCAACGACCTAAAATTATTTGAAGATGATTAGGTCTGGAGAGGAATTTATTATTTATGAAAATTATTGAATAATATAGGGTAATAAATAGGTTGTCTTGAAATTTTGATTTTATAGAAGAATATGTGGTATCAGTGGGCCGACATTTTTATTAATACCCTAAGTTCATTAAAAATTATTAAAATTACCCACGGTCCCAAATCTTTATTAAAATACCCATACCGGCCAATTATTGGCCGGTACCGATTAAATAGCCCAACCGGCCAATAATTGGCCGGTTCCGTGATATATTTTTTTTTTTTTTAAATTTTTTTTTTTGCCGAACCGGCCAATTATTGGCCGGTTCCGTAAATTTTTTTTTTTTTTTTTTTTTTTTTTTAGAGAAAAATCCGATATTTTTATTAATAACCTAAAAAAAACAAATATCAAATATAAACCCCATCTCAAATTATTTTTAAATCTAACCTAACCGCCCAGGAATGGGGCGGTCAGGTTATCCAACGAACCGCCCACCCGTCGGGCGGTCCACTGCCCAAAAAAAAAAAACCAAACCACCCCACTGTGGGGGGGTCCTCTAAATTTTTTTTTTTTTTTTTTAAGATTTTGATAGGGAGCAGTCCTATAATTTTGACCATATTCAAAATTCCATTTCAAAAAAATGGCTACATGGATTTTTGTGTTCTTTATATCAAAATAAAGGTATGAAAGTCTAGTTTCCAGATAATATAATTTCTCTATACAAAAATATTACAGATTGGTACAGTTTTAGCGATTAATTGACAGAGTTCAGAATTCAGAAAAGCTGAAATTCCAGGGAGCAGTCCTATAATTTTGACCATATTCAAAATTCAATTTCAAGAAAATGGCTACATGGATTTTTGTGTTCTTTATATCAAAATAAAGGTATGAAAGTCTAGTTTCCAGATAATATAATTTCTCTATACAAAAATATTACAGATTGGTACAGTTTTAGCGATTAATTGACAGAGGAATTCAGAAAAGCTGAAATTCCAGGGAGCAGTCCTATAATTTTGACCATATTCAAAATTAAATTTCGAGAAAATGGCTACATGAATTTTTATGTTCTTTATATTAAAATAAAGGTATGAAGGTCTAGTTTCCAGATAATATAATTTCTCTATACAAAAATATTACAGATTGGTACAGTTTTAGCGATTAATTGACAGAGATCAGAATTCAGAAAAGCTGAAATTCCAGGGAGCAGTCCTATAATTTTGACCATATTCAAAATTCAATTTCGAGAAAATGGCTACATGAATTTTTGTGTTCTTTATATCAAAATAAAGGTATGAAAGTCTAGTTTCCAGATAATATAATTTCTCTATACAAAAATATTACAGATTGGTACAGTTTTTGCAATGACAGAGGAATTCAGTTTTTGCGCTTCAATATTTAATTTGCTCAGATAAAGTGACTATGTTTTGCTTTTTTTGGGAGAAAAAAACAAAATCAATATTATGCTGATAAAAGTTGGAAAATTTGTAACTATTCAAATTCTAGATTGTCTTATTCTATATCCCTGGTTTGGCTCTATATACGTTAATTACATCAAAGCTTTCTAATTCAAATAAATTGATTCGTTTATTATAATAGAAAAATAATTACATGAAAGCTTTCAAAGCACTTTATTATTGTTAGAAACGGTATTATCCGTGATTCATATTCCAAAATTAATTACCGATTTCTAAATATCATACTAAGGGAGTGTAAAGTTTGGTTGAGTGGTTCCGTTAAAATTGAAATAAAATAAAATAAAAATTATAGAGTTTTTAAAAATATAATTGAATTAATTTAAATAAACTTATCAGTTGAATTAAAATTGAAATGAATTTGTTCTGTTAAATCAAAATAAGAAGATTAATTATAAAAGTAAAAATAGTTTTTGAATTTTATTTAAGATGGATTTAAAAAATTTTATTTGGTTCGGTCTAATCGGTCTTAAACTGAACCAAGTAATATACACTATGTCGTAATTTTTGAATATTTTTAAATATTTGGTTTGGAAGGGGAGCATTTTTAAAATTTTTGATCAGTTTGGTCTAATTGGTTTTAAAGTTTCTAAACCGAACTGTTTAATCTAAATTCTCTCGGTTAGGTTTAAAACTATTTAAACCGAATCTTATGAACACCTCTAACAAAAACCACTCCATTCAAAATTAAATATATTGATAGATATATTAGATATATAAATAGATATGGTAATATACGATGGAAGCGGAGTAGATTTGATGTTCATCGAATTCAAATTAGGTTTGATGGATAGCGCTTATGTTCGATCCGTTTCAAGATGTATGTGTGCCGTTTCAAAATTCACATGTGTCCGTTTTAATATTTTGTACGAATCAAACATGTACATATTTTGAAACGGTTCACTCTAACTGAACTCAAATTTAAGTCTGATGAACATCAGGCCTACCCCTTTTTTTCTGGCTGGGATAATGAATTCAGATCCAGTGCACCTGATTGTATAAAATGAAATCTGAATCGTTGATTTCAATCTGCCCCGAAATGAAATCCAATATTTTAAATAGGTATCAAATTGATTTTAGCTCGGCAGAGTATGCATTCTGAGATAATTGGGATAACTATGGCCAGGTGTCACTTCTATTTCTGAGTCATTAATAAAGAAGTTCATTTTTTTTTTAAGTATTTATTTTATTTTTACTTCTGAACATGTTTAATTTAAATCGTTTTAATATATATGTTGTATTTTTTTATGTACTTTAGTAGTTAAGTTCAATATAAATAGTTCCATTTAACATTATAATCATGAAAATAGGAATGTATGAATGAGTATTTTAAAAATATTTGAACAAGTAACTTGGTGAATGTATCCTTTTACAAAATTTCACAAATAAACCTAATAATCTCTTTTTATTAATATTCGTAAAAGGATGCAAATTCTTATTAAGTTTTTCTTGGTGAATGTGTCATTTAATTTGCTCAGATAAAGTGACTATGTTTTGCTTTTTTTGGGAAAAAAAAACAAAATCAATATTATGCTGATAAAAGTTGGAAAATTTGTAACTATTCAAATTCTAGATTGTCTTATTCTATATCCCTGGTTTGGCTCTATATACGTTAATTACATCAAAGCTTTCTAATTCAAATAAATTGATTCGTTTATTATAATAGAAAAATAATTACATGAAAGCTTTCAAAGCACTTTATTATTGTTAAAATTGAACTTCTTTTTACTTTTTTTTTATCTCAAACTTAATAAAAGTATGTCAATTAATTGCAAAAACGGTACCAATCTGTAATATTTTTGTATAGAGAAATTATATTATCTGGAAACTAGACTTTCATACCTTTATTTTGATATAAAGAACACAAAAATCCATGTAGCCATTTTCTCGAAATTGAATTTTGAATATGGTCAAAATTATAGGACTGCTCCCTGGAATTTCAGCTTTTCTGAATTCTGATCTCTGTCAATTAATCGCTAAAACTGTACCAATCTGTAATATTTTTGTATAGAGAAATTATATTATCTGGAAACTAGACTTTCATACCTTTATTTTAATATAAAGAACATAAAAATCCATGTAGCCATTTTCTCGAAATTTAATTTTGAATATGGTCAAAATTATAGGACTGCTCCCTGGAATTTCAGCTTTTCTGAATTCCTCTGTCAATTAATCGCTAAAACTGTACCAATCTGTAATATTTTTGTAGAGAGAAATTATATTATCTGGAAACTAGACTTTCATACCTTTATTTTGATATAAAGAACACAAAAATCCATGTAGCCATTTTCTTGAAATTGAATTTTGAATATGGTCAAAATTATAGGACTGCTCCCTATCAAAATCTTAAAAAAAAAAAAAAAAAAAATTTAGTGGACCGGCCCACAGTGGGACGGTTTGGTGATTTTTTTTTTTTTTTTTTTGGGCAGTGGACCGCCCGACGGGCGGGCGGTTCGTTGGATAACCTGACCGCCCCATTCTTGGGCGGTTAGGTTAGATTTAAAAATAATTTGAGATGGGGTTATATTTAACATTTGTTTTTTTTTTAGGTTATTAATAAAAATATCGGATTTTTCTCTAAAAAAAAAAAATAAAAAAAAAAAAAAAATTTACGAAACCGGCCAATAATTGGCCGGTTCGGCAAAAAAATATATCACGGAACCGGCCAATTATTGGCCGGTTGGGCTATTTAATCGGTACCGGCCAATAATTGACCGGTATGGGTATTTTTAATAAAGATTTGGGACCGTGGGTAATTTTAATAATTTTTAATGGACTTAGGGTATTAATAAAAATGTCGGGATACGCTAGATTTAAAGAAATCGA
The DNA here is from genome assembly GCA_025461125.1 of Carex kokanica. Taxonomy (NCBI): domain Eukaryota; kingdom Viridiplantae; phylum Streptophyta; class Magnoliopsida; order Poales; family Cyperaceae; genus Carex; species Carex kokanica. The sequence goes on along the minus strand of JAJGRX010000848.1, from coordinate 303,410 downwards.
GATTTTTTTTTTTTCGGTTTCTTATGTAAGATCAAAATTTCTGTGCAATTTATATACATAATTATTTTATAATTTCTATACATAAAATTTTTGGAGTTGGGGGCCGTATGATATCCGATCGGCAGGAGCGGATCCACATGAGACCAGGGGCAATTGTGATAACAACTTCGCATGACATATCGCAGTGAATTCGATATTCGATGAGCGAACCAAACATATAGAAGTGGATTGCCACTTCATTAGAGAAAATGTTCAAGCAAAGAAAATAGAGTCACCATACGTTAAAAGTGAATATCAACTAGCAGATATTTTCACAAAAGGCTTGGACCCGAGTTCATTTGAAATAATTTAAAGCAAGCTAGGATTGTACGATATATACATTCCAAGCTTGAGGGAGAGTGTTGAGAAATATGATCCAAGATCTCAGATTAATAATCATCATAGATCTAGAATTAGAAGACTAGAATTAAATCAAGGAGTTAAAGAGGTCTCCTTGCATATATTCAATAATAGATACACTACATAGGTACCAAAGGTGCAAACGGTAACTTAGTACAGAAACGGTAACATAGATAGTTTGTAATATATATAACAATAAAAACTGTGTAAGAACTAAGATCAATGAAATACTTTTTCTCATCTCTCCTCATAAATTCTCAAAATCAACAATCTGTTTATGACTCTCCAGAAGTAAAGAAGAAAATATAAAGAAATTTGAATCACCATTTAATTTTATTAAAACAATTTTTTTTTTCAAAAAGAAAAATTCTGCTGCATATTTTATATTAAATTATTCTATCTGTTTACTAAAGAGTAATTACAAATCAGAAGCTCCCTGTGAAACATGCAGCCGCAAAGTAGAGTCGAAATTAAAAAAAAAAATCATAAAAATAAAGATTGATTTCATTCAATATTTGAAATAATGATCCCCTTTTCTTTGAGTCCGGATTCCCTAAAGTAACTCAATTTTTGGATTTTGGATAGAGACCGTCTGATTTGAATTCGTCGTTCGGAATCGTCTCGGAATTCAAATTCGTCATCAAAATGTGTGCGCTCACTTTAGGAATAGATTTTCACAGATTCGAATCGGACGGTTCCGATCTAAAACCCAAAAATTGAGTTACTTTACTGGATCCGAATTCCTTTTCTTTCCCGTGAGTTGCTTGTCTTATGAAATCCTGTGTTTCCATTCAATGATTGAGAGGTCGCCTACCATTAAGCAATTGTCTTTTCTCACTGCTTTGCAAAATTAGGCTGAATGAGAATATCAGATTAAACAACAAATCATGAATAAAAAAGAAAAGCCATCTTTGCCGCTTGTCATACAAACTGACGCACACAAAACAAAGAAATTTGACTATCAAATGATTATAACATTTTAATATTTTAAGAGAAGCGTCCATAAATGTCTTCATTTTTTGTGCCTCCACTGTGTCTCTATTTTAAAAAAATTTAATAACTCAAAGTTTAAAATTTAAATAGTCAAAATAAAAATAAAACCGTTAGATGTAATCTATGTTATTTTATCTATGTGTTCATAAAAAATTATCACTTTTGATTTTGTTTTTATGTGAATCAATAAGTTAAAAAATTAACGTCATAATTTTTTAGACGTAAATAAATAAAATGATGTAGATCATATCCAACGATTTTATTTTGCTTTTAAATTTTAAATTTTGATTTATTAAAGTTTAAAAAAATGAAGACATGATGGAGACACAAAAATGAAGACATTTAAACCCTTCTCATGTTTGAATCCATAATCTCATAGTACGTGTTCGGCACCATGGCTTAAGGCTCCTTAGCCTTCCTTAAGGTCTTAAGCGAGCCGAACACCTATGCATTAGATAGATTTAAGCCTCCTCCTTAAGCCGAATTTTAAGCTTGATATTTTGCTTCCTTAGCGCTAAGGAGCTGAGACTTAACAATACCCAGCTTAATCCACTTGAGTTGTTGCCAAACACCAATTCCTTAGTAAAGATTAAATTGTTAAACCGCAACCCCCAACATGGCCATAATATCAGGAAGTTTGGATATGAATGGACTATAATACACAAACAGCGGTCATCACAAATATGAGTTCACTTCCGGTAAGGTAACATAATATTTCTATTTAGATCCGTACCGTTCGATCAGAATCTGCATGAATATTAAAGGGACTCCATTTATCTAAACAGAAATATTCTGTTACTTTAGAGGATATGGACTCCGCAAATATGTCGTTAGCGCAAACAGCGGAAAAGTGAGAAGACTTCCCTATTCGGCTGTTTCGCTATTTCGTTTTAGGCCTTTTCGAAACATGACGGAAAGCTCGATTCTGAAAATTTGGATTATCCGCCTAAAATGAATTATTTTTGGCTGACCTTGGTGCACCGTTTAAAACCAACTACTCTAAGGGGTCAGGTCGTAAATCCTCATACTCCAGGACTAGGTGGAAAGCCACGCTTCTTTCATGTCCTTCCCACCGGCTGTCGAATTCATATCCTCTGATATAACAGAATATTTATTATTAGATCCGGACCGTTCGATCAGAATCCGCACGACTATTAATGGGTCCCCGTGCATTCTACCTCGGGTTGGATTGGTCCAGTTTTGATCGGACGGTACGGATCTAATCAGTAATTTTCTGTTCCCTCGAGAGGATATGGACTCCCGGCTATGCATCGAGTCACAGTCAGAAAACACAAAAGAGGGAGTCTCTCTCTCTCTCTCTCTCGCGCCCTCGATCGATCGATCGATCTATCAGGTACTTTCTTTGGTAAATTTGATTTTTCTTCCAATGTAATTGTATATTCATAAAGATTAATCATCCCTTATTGTGTTCCTTTTGTTCTTGTTTGGGTGTTGCAAATTTACAGAGGGTACAGAAAGGAAGAAAAATGGAATCGTTTAAGCTAAAGCAACTCAAATTTGAAGACTACCTTTCCTTCATCCGAGACGGCGATGCTGACAATCTCACAGTCTACCAGCTCAATCAGGTCTCTCTCTCTCTCTCTCTCTCTCTCCCTCTTCCCTCTTCCCCCATCTCCATTTTTTTAATTCTCTCTCTCAAATTAAGCACTGACTTGTTAAATGATACAGATTCTATCCATACATCGATTTGCCAAGCTCAATCAAACCAAGGTTTAAGTCATCTTTGTTTCATCAATTCTAGCTATATGTTTTCATTTTCTAATTACATTTTAAAATATTACTCATAATTTAGGCAATTGAACTGGTTCTTGCAACCGTATATTTTTCCTTTTGATAGGAGAATATCATTAATGCGGTTTCTTCACTGGACTTGATACCACCTACACGATCCACAATTTGTGCCAATACTGGTACGACACAGCTCAGTTCATGCCACATGTCTCCTTTACATCTGATGGAACTGAAACAAGACATTCGGGATATTGAATGGCAGGAGTGCCCCATTGGATCTGTTGTGACTGTCAATCCTGTTGCTTTGTGTACCTCTGATGATTCAATCTCCCGAGATGGTAAGGGGGTTGACATGGTCAGGAAAAGGATTAAACGAGATGAGGAAAGGGATAATATGTCCTTTTTGCGGGTTCCTAAACCAGCGATGGAGGGTGAAGAGGATACTGTTGTGAAAGTGTAAGTATTACCTTTTAATCATTTAAGGGCACCAAACTTGTACCGGTATGACTGTGGAAGTGCCAGGCATTCTGATTAGTGCTCACTACACAACTGCAACTTGTTTCACAGAAATAAGAAATAAATGAAACAAGAATTTTATGAAAAACCACCATTCTGGTGGGGCATAATTATTATGGGGAATCTGTATGAGCCAACAATCTTTTATATATTTTTGCAATATTTTACTTGGAACTTGTATAAAATTAACTAATAGTACTTTAATTATGTTATGATGATAAAGGAAGCCGGAGATGGAGAAAGCAACTCATGTGGCATCTATGACCCTGAAGGATGCCGATGGGTATTCTTGGAAGAATTCAGGATCTAATGTTCTCAAGGGCTTTCCTTTCTATCGGTTTGCTTTTGATCTTTTGATACTGTAGTCCTCTGTGTACAATATATGTTTGCTTAAAAAAAATTCCTTTCAAGTTTCTTCTGTTATAATTTGGAAACCTAGCACAGATCTTCATACTATGGATGCATATCTTCATTTTCAAAGTCCAAACATTTGATCCGAACCGCTCAAAAGGATCTCCTTATGAAAATGTGCTTGGAGGCCAAATTTTATGTTTCTTTTACTATTTTTTTAGATAGGTAGAAAATCCCACTTTTATATGGTCAAGAATCTTTAGATCAATTGATTTTGTACCTATTAAAAAAATAATAAAAAAAATCTAAAAAATGTAAATTTTGGTCTCCAAGCACATTTCATATGGAGGTCATGTTGAGCAGTTCGGATCGACCATTTGAACTTTGAAAATAGAGATATACATCCATAGTACGGACCAATGTGCACTATGCATAGTATCATAGCCTCACTCTTAAAAACAATTACTCATTAGTGAGGGTAGATGCTTAATTCTTCTCAATTTTCTTTTTCTTTTTTCATGTGATGTTGAATTACCACATATTCCAAACTAAGTCTTCTGTTTGAATTATGGACAGGAGGTACTATACATGCAAGATGTCGAGCTGCAATGTAAAAAAGTATGTCAATGGTGACCCGAAAGACCCCATGATGTGTACAGTGACCTACAAAGGGGAGCATAACCATACCAATCCCTAATTTGCTTATTAAATAATATCTAGATTTAGTTTCTAAACTCGGCTCTTAACAGAGGTATTTTACCTTGTTCGACTAACTATTAAGTCCGTAATGCATTGTTACAAATTGTTTACGCAATTATCTGTGAAGTTCACTCCTATCTTTTATCTTTTATTGCAAGTATAGTTCTATGATCTTACAGTGTTGTTTTTAGTAGTTACAATCTAGCATGTCTACCTTTGAAGTGTAATAACATTAGGAAATTGCTATTTGTTCAATTAGAGGATGTGAATTATGACCAGAATATTAGTTTTCATTTTGACTTTTAGGGGATGATGCAATTCTTCTCTAAAGTAGTCTTCGTTTAATGTGCAATTTTTTCTTTTTTTTTAGTTGAGTTTAATGTTGCAATTCTAGGCTGCTATTGTTGGGCTTCTTCGTATTTTGATATTTTAGTCCTTGTTTAGTGTACAACTTTTTCTTATTTAGCATATATTTTCCAATTGTAAAGGCCTATCGTAAACAAAAATAGTTCCATTTGTCAGGTGTTGAATGTAAGGATTGTTTGACAAGTGATTATCATGACGGTTTTGCTAGTTTTACTAGTACCATGTGCTAGTTTTACTAGTACCATGTGCTAGTTTTAAGATTGTATTTCTCGACATAAGTCTATCATTAATATGTTATTGTCTTCTCAGCAACACTTCCTTTAGCACGAATTTTCCCTATAAATTTTTAAAAAAATACGATATTTAAGCAATAGAATGGGCTAACTATAATCTTGATAGCACTGTAGCAAAATGAAATCGATATCATGAGTGCAATTCAACAGGCTCAAGGCCTTTTGTCTGCATAGAGAAGTTTGTATATTTGGGCCTTTTATTGGGTTAATTCTATTAAAACAAAAAAATTGGGACTGACGTGTTAGTTCGCAGTCTCTATGGTTTGCTGCATCAATATGCGCGCCAGAAAACTTTCCAAAAGAAATGTGCTTATGAAATGTGTGTTGCAACGTTATAATATCATTTTGGGCCTTTATGGGCGTTTCGAAGAGAAGTATGATATAGCACTGAAATAATATCATTTATCTCCTGGCTTCTCTCTTTTTGCGCCCTATCATTTACTTGAAATAGTATAATAATAGCACCAAATAGTAAAATTGTTTGCCAACCTCCTGAACAACACATCTTTTCAATATGCGGTAAAAAACAAATAAACCCAGCCAAATTATTTCCTTCTTCTTCAATCGAAGTACTCCACGAGTGCCGAAGCATCTCTTACCCTTTTGAAAATCAGATTATACATGTACGGATGAACCTTTACAATAAAAACAAAAACATCAGAGAATCAAAAACTGATTACTGTGCAGGATTTCATTACATTTGGAAGATCAAATAATTTACATGACTAAATTTGAAATCTAATATATTAGACATAATTTCTGTGTTATACTGTACATAAAACATTATGAAGATTTAACATGTATTTTATTGCCAGTCAAATACTTTAATTTTCTTATTTATTTCGAACTTGGAAAAAAAAAACTTTTTGTGATTGTTGTTATTCACTAAAAAAAAAACGGGTTAGAAGAAAACCTAGTCAGAACATTGTCCCCAATTCCCGACTAGCGAGTTCCAAATACAGCCTATAGAGAATTTATATCACTAAAGTAACTCAAATTTTGAGTTTAGATTCGGACCATCGCTTATGTATTAGCACGACTATTAAAAGAGTTCCATGCCTTCCACGATTGCCGGATTGGTCCGGATTTTGATCGGACGGTCCGGATAAAAACTCAAATATCCCGTTACTTCAGGGGAGATGGACTCTAAAAAGAATTCCATATACGGTTAACAGTCGCTATCTTCTCCGTCGACTAAATATCAAATCGAGCGCGCATTTAATATTCAACTCCAATCGAGATCCTTTGCGAATCTATCAATGCGACCATGTCTTCCCTCGCTTCCCAATGCCGTCTCCACCTCCTTCGTCTAGAGCTCAGGCGATTAAAATCGCGACAAGCATCAATTTCTATTTCTCATGCCAGCTCGAGGTCTCAGGTGGCTCTTCTCATACTCCAACTGTGTTTCTTTCAGCAATTAATCGGATATTAGTAGTGATTATCAAGGCTGTTTTTGATCGCTTTTCTGTCTTTATAGTTGTCAGGAGTTAAACTCGATCGTTGGGCATTTAAACCGCATCAGCGCCGTTCGGTTAAGGTTCAACTAATCGACGATGTATGCTAATTTTTCCTTTCCTATATTTTATCAATCAGTCATCAGTTTTTAAGATTAGCCTGTGAAAACCGTTAACAGTAGTTGTAAATCATTAAATCATGACTTATGCTAATGAAAAAAAAAATTGTTGGTATGATCATTCCAGCAATGGTAATCATACCAACAGATAAGTTCTGGTGCTTGGCTGTACAACTGGTACATTCACTGTACATTATCATCAATTGCAATATAAGAAATTATACTGTGCTCTGACATTTGATTTGAAACTCTTAAAATCTAGAGCTTTGATGATTTTCCTTCATTGATTGAAGACGATCCTGATTTTTCAACTGCTTTCCATCAGACTTCAACAAGTGATGGTGACGAAAGTGATGATGATTCCTATGTTAATCCCTACATTGATGTTGATTTACCGGCCAGTAAAAAAGAACGAGTTTCGCTTCCTGATGCTGCTTTAGCAGCAACAGCACATAGCCTCAGGGGGAACCCACGTGGCCGTAAAAAGAGAAGGTGAATATATTATCAGTTTTTTGTAAAAAAGGGCACTTGTAAAATATATATTGTCAACACATGCAGAAGAGATCACTGCTTTTCCATCAATTGCAAAAAAAAAAAAAAAATGCTTATTACTGGAGTACAAAATTAAGCTTCTCCTATGAGTTGGGTTTTTAGCATTTTATTTTCTTCAATTGAAATCATCAATAATTACTATAAATGACAAAATGAAACTCATCAATTTATTGATCCATTATTTTGAAATATCAATTGCTAACAATGTAACCAAAGAACTCACAATAGCCACATTTTTTTTAAAATGTGTTTATCAGTCAATTTTTGTTATTTATATTGTCCTAGTCAGTTTGAAGATCATCTTACGTAGGGCCCACCATTAAATTTTTTTAAAAAGGTAAAATGGAAGGGGTTCCTTTAGCAAATCTTGTAAAGTTATTTTATCTATATTTTTGCACAAAGATTCTTGCTCAAGTTTAAGCAGGTAAAAATGTTATTGCTTTGCTTTTCTTTTTCTTTTTTATCAGAATCCGAGAAGGGATGCTGTTAAACCTTTGTTTAATTGCATTCAGTGGATTGTTTCTTCTATGGTTTGACTGGTGTTCATGGCGCATTGTCAGACTTCCTCTCAAACCTCTCTTTCTGACACAACCATTTATAATCTCAACTGTTATCTCAGCAGTTGCTGGTTTCTTGTACACTCCTTTGCTGGGGACTTTGAAGATCTATAGAGTTACAATGAAAGAAAGGTCAAATATGCAATTTTCCTATAAGGTTAAACCAACAATGGGTGGTTTATTCTTTATTCCTATTGGAGTAATTGTTAGTGTAGTTTTGATAGGTAAATCATCAGAACCGGTAAATGGTTCTATAATTGCAACTCTTGCATTTGGTGCCGTTGGATTATTTGATGATGTTTTGAGAGGTGCTGGGAGGCATGTTGGTTTCCCAGGATGGCTAAAGCTAACAATACAAGTAAGTACTCTTGTGGTAACATTTAGGTCAACTCTGTTGACCTTTGCAAAGCGTGGATCGGCCCGTACTATGGATTCATATCTATTTTTTCTAAATTCAAACAGTCGACCCCGAACCGCTCTATATGATCTCTATATGAAATGTAGTTGCAGTCCAGATTTTACATTTTTTAGAATTTTTTTTACTATTCTTTTAGATAGGTTGAAAATCACTACTTTTGGATGGTCCAGAATTTATAAATTAGGTGATATTCTACTTATCTTAAAAGTTAGTAAAATAATTCTAGAAGTTACAAAATTTAATCTCTAAGTACATTTTCATATGGTGATCTATTGAACAGTTCGGATCGACTGTTTGGACTTTAAAATAAAGATATGGATCCATAGTACGGATCGATGTGCGCTTTGCAAAGTACCATAGCTTCACTCCCTTATTAATTTAAAAAGGTTTCCTGCAGCACTGATTTCTGATAGTATGCACCTACATGTGTGGTATTGGTTTTTGATATGGCAATCCTATATGATACTAATAAATTTCGTTCCCAATTTGGCGAACAGGCGGCTGTAGGATTGTGTTTCTGCTATTGGTTCGATTCTGCAAGTATGTTGACACCGTACACAATGTACATCTCATAATTTGTATGATAATAATATTAAAATAGTCAAAAATAATAAATGCACTGTTTCTGATATTGTTTACCATGGTGAAAATTTTAAGCATGTTAAACTTAAGATCTGTGTTTCCTATTGTGAATTACACTAAGTTTTTGCATGTTTTTATGCAACATCAACATTTTTTGTTCTTGTACCCAACTTGTAGAATGCTTTTTGTTTTTTTAGACAATGATTAATTGAATCAAGCCTGTAATATCTAAACTGTTCCCAACTGTTTAAGATTATGGATGTGAAATGTAAGCATTCAAAATGTCAGTTGTTCTTTGCAAATGAATACAGAATGTGTATATAGTATAGTTTGAGGTTGTGATTACATATTACAAATTACTGACATGTATCTTATTTCTTCACGATTGAAGGAAATATTTGATTCCTCTGCCTTCCCCATTTGGGCTTCAGTATCTTGGAAGCTTCTATTTCATTACAACGATATTTTGTTTTCTTGCAATGGCTAATGGGGTTACTGTGACGGATGACATTGACGGTTTAGCCCCTGGAACTGCTGCTCTTGCCTTTTTGGGAATGTCTGGGGCTGTCCTTGCTTTGTCTCCTGGTTAGATTATTTTTCCTAATGAACACAAGCATCTTAGGCGCATATAATTTTCTTCTATTTTTCATTTTCTTTTGCTTGGTGGATTTTTCACTAGTGTCTATGCAAGAAATATATTACAAGCCATACCAAGGTATCTCGTCTTTCAACATCCTGATCTGAACCGTTCAACATGATCTCCATATGAAAATGTACTTGTAGATCAAATTTTACATTTTTTAGAATTTTGTTTACTATTTTTTAAGATATGTGGAAAATCACTAGATTTTGTAGTGATTTTCTACCTATCTAAAAAAAATAGTAAAATTTTTATAAAAATGTAAAATTTTGTCAAGTACATTTTCATATGGAGATCATGTTGAGCTGTTCAGATCGACTGTTTGGAAGTTGAAAGAGGGCATTGATCCATAGTACGGACCAATCTGTGCTATGCATAGTACCATAGCCTCACTCTTTCAATGCTAGAATCATATCATATTGTCCGTTTTGCCCATGTTTCCCATTTTCTTTTAGTGATACCAAAAGTGCCACTACTTGCTGTAAAAAAGGGCGAGAAAGGGCATAATTTGAGGAAGGTTACATATGTGATTTGAATTTTTTGTAGGAGCAGAATAGTCCAAGAAATTGGAAGCATGTTAGTATTATTTAATTTTCTTTTGTTCTTGCAGAGTTAGCTGTTTTTGGATCATCAATGGCCGGAGGGTGCATAGGTTTTCTCTTTCACAGCAGGTACAAGGCCTCTGTTGTAATGGGTCAAACTGGATCAATGGCACTAGGTGCAGCACTTGCTGCTATGGCTTCTTGTTCTGGAATGTTCTTTCCTCTCTTCGTTGCTACTGGCCTTTATGTTATTGGGTTAATTTCAATAGTATTTCAGGTACTTCTCTTTATTAATTGGTAATGCCCTTTATTTTTCATTATTTGCTAGAAGATCCCTGCTTTCTCAAGAAACTATGCAAATCTCTTATTATTAGATATACGAGACGGTTGCTATTTTACTTTCATGTTGTTGACTACAAGGAAGTCCCATAAATTTGTCTTGTAAAAGGTGAATTTAATTAATGCCTTCTCATAATGCTTGGCTTCAAATGACAATCAATTTCTTGAGTTTGAGGTCATATTTTAATATTTCCGTACTAAAATTCTTATGCTAACATGTAGATCAACATGCGAACAAATATAAAGCTTTATGTCAAGTAGGGACATGTTTGCAAATAATGAATTAAATGGTTTTTCAGCACTGTCATGTAACTTGGGGGGTTCCTTTTTTTTGTTGCTAACAACCGACAGTGTAACTGGGTTGCATATAGGTTTACCAGATCTTAATTTTCACAGGTGGCAAACTGGTGGATCTGTTCAGTCAGATAAAATTGGGTTGTTTGAACTTTAAGCTCTTGCTTCATTTTTTCCAATTTTTAGGTCATTTTCTCGGGAAATTAGAGTTTTATGCAGGGTGGTTGATTTTTGTTATAGTCATGTTGGGTCTTTCGATTCTTATCCTGACTAAATTTGTTCAGAGTTACAGCTGAGGTCTTATTGGGTTGGGTTTAGGTTTCTGCTCATCTGTAGTTAAGGTTCTAGGTCAGGTTCAATTTATCGGACCCGGCTTGGGTCTGGTCTTGTTTTCAGCTGCTAGATTCACATATGAATGAGTCTATGGTACTATTCATAGTGCGGATTGGTCCATACTACGGATCAATATTTTCGTTTTCAAAGTCCAGACAATTGATCTGAATCATTCAACATCATCTCCATATGAGAATGTAATTGCAGACTAAATTTAACATTTTTTAGAATTTTTTTACTATTTTTTAGATAGGTAGAAAATCACTACTTTTGAATGGTCTAGATAATCACTAATTTTTAGATCAAGTGATTTTCTACCTATCTAAAAAGATAGTAAACAAATTATAAAAAATGTAAATTTGATCTGCAAGTACATTTTCATACGGAGATCATGTTGAATGGTTCAGATCAATTGTTTGGATGTTGAAAAGTTTTTGTTTGTCAGGTACAGGGTGAATCGTGTTCCAGTTAAGTATCCATAGGCCTCCATAGTCTGTTAATCACCTTGGGCAGGATGAACAGGAAATCCTTTTGCTCAATCCTAAGCACCAGCCCCCTGACTCTGGATCCCGTGAAGTAACTCAAATTTTGAGTTTGAATCGGGACTGTCCAATTAGAATCTGGGCCAATCTGGCCTGGGTGGAATGCACGGTGCCGCTTTAATATTTGTGCCAAAGCAGATCGGATGGTCCGGATTTAAACTCAAAATTTGAGTTACCTTAGTTGATATGAATTCCCAGCCCCCTTTCCTTACCGCGAACGTCCTCCTCAAGGCTTCTTAATGCCTTCCTTAACTAAGCCTCCTCCTTAAAAGCCATCATTCCTTAAACCTAGTTGTAGAACATGTCCACCTTGGCAGAGATTAAGTTCTTAATCCTTTCATCTCGTAACGTTAAAGTCCTCCTTTGGTTTGTTTTGTTCGGTTCTGATGGGCAATACTTGTAAGTAAACACAGAGTCTAGGTTTTATGGTAGTTAAGCTTGACCTCATACCTAATTATGAAATCAACCAACAGAAAATGCCTATTGGAAACAAACTTGAATAGAAGAAAAAGAATTAAGAAAATTTTCTATTCAACCAGCATGTTATTTCCATCTCCTTTGAATATAAATATTTTTCATTTTTTCAGGTATTTTACTTGAGGATTACACGAAGGGCTTTTTGGTATACAAGGGATTTTTCTCATGTGGGATCCATTTACAGTCGCTTGAAATTATTTGGATTTAAAGACACAGAAATTGTTGGTGGAGCCTATGTTCTCTCATGCTTCCTGGCTTTACTTGCTGGATACGTTGGCTTAATTTCATCATGAACACGAACAAACGAAATTATTCAAAATGAAATTATTAGATGATTGACGATGATTGCATAAAGAAGTTGCTTAAAGGAAAAGGTAATTTTTTGTTGAGTTAAGGCAAAAATATTAGATTAGTTGGGTTACTGATGGCTGAGGGTGCGTTTGGTTGGGTATGGCAAAAATATCTAATGTAATATTTAATCTCTTAGATCAAAATATTAAATCTAATAATCCCTTACTGAAAAAATATTAGAATATTTTTTGGGTTACCGATGAGTAAGGCGAAAATATTTAATCTAATATTTACTCCCAAAAGGTTATCCTTGGTTGGGCAAGGGGTAACTAGTTCAGATAAAAGTACATTCTATGGTAGAAAGTGTATACTTAAAGGTAGCGTTAGAAGAGGACATGCTGGTGGCATTGATGCTTTTTTGCTTTGTGGTGAAGGCCATTAGCCTAAAAATGTTATTGATTTGTATATTCATGCAAGTTTTAGTATTGGTTTTTGATGTTGCAGGGGTAACTTCTTTTAAGCTGTAGCATATGATAACGAGATCCTGAGAGGTTTATGTGCAATCCGATTAATCCAATTGTGTTAGTAAGCCAAATCATGATTATTATTAATAATATTATTATTATTTGAGAATAATTTTGAAAGTTATTGTCAAATCAAAAGAGTATACAGCATCAACAAAAATTATTTACCAGACCAAAGAAGAATTTACCAGATTAAAAGTTATCCATGGTCTTATTAAATCCATGGATATTTTCTAATGTTATCCATTTGAGAATTTTATTGTGTATTATTGTGCTGTCCATTACACGGCCATATTAAAAGCTCCTTTCTAGACAATATCTATCAAGCATTATTGTTTGCTCATTTGCTGCTTAACCTGTAGTTACTAACTACAGAGAAATTGGTGTCATAGGTCTAACCGACAAAATGTTTTTAAAATGAACATAAAATCAGTCAAGCATTCATTCGTCAACTGGAGAGTTTATATTTCTCAATTATCGATTATGTCTTGACAACTAATCTGTTAACAAAAAACATTCCATGTTGTGTGAAATGAGCACATGCACAGGATATTATTCTGTCTAATTAACAAAACATAGCGCCCAAAAAATAAAAATAAGAACTAAAGGATTTGACTTCGCCACCTCAGATATATAATATAGAAAAGAATGACTCGATGGCGACATTGAAGTATGAGTGAGGCTATGGTACTATGCATAGCACGGTTGGGTCCGTGCTACGGCTCAAAATTTGAGTTTTCAAAATCCTAACGGTCCATCCAAACCGTTCAACATGATTATAAAATGAGTATGTACTTGCAAATCAAATTTTACATTTTTTCGAATTTTTTTACTATTTTTTTAGATAAGTAGAAAATCACTTGATCTGAAAATTCTGGACCATCCAAAAACAGTGATTTTCTACCTATCTAAAAAAATAGTAAAAAAAATTCGAAAAAATGTAAAATTTGATTTGCAAGTACATATTCATTTTATAATCATGTTGAACGGTTTGGATAGACCGTTAGGATTTTGAAAACTCAAATTTTGAGCCGTAGCACGGACCCATCCGTGCTATGCATAGTACCATAGCCTCACTCTTGAAGTATTTTTCAAAAAGAATGCATTTTCCTTTTCCTTTAAAATTCGTACAAACTCATGTTAAACAGTTTGAATCTAACCTGATGGGATCAGATACCTTAGCTGATCTGAATTCCAATCGTTCCCCACTCTATCATACAAGTGACCCACAAATTAAAGGCATGGGAATCCTTCCTGCCTCCTGTTCCTCCATGCGTCCATGTGTTCCAAGCCCCACTATTTTTTTTTTATTTAACCTACTAGAAATTGTCCCCAGGAGCACTTTGTGCTTGTTTTGCCAGGCTGTTTTGTATTTGGCGCCAGCTTCTGTGCGTCTCTGGCTGTGGCATTATCGTTGTTAGAAAGACTAGCCCTACCACTGCCAGAGCAGTGATTGGTGGGGGAAGGGGGGGGGGGGTTCGAATTCGTATCCTCTGCATTAACTCAAAAAAAAAAATCTTTTGAGTTAATGAATTTCAACTGTCCGATCTATTTTAAAATTTATATAAATTAGATCCGCACTAATATTAAAAGACTTATAAGCAGGAGCCGAATTTTCTCCGTTTAAAATTAGACGGTTGAGATTCATTAATTCAAAAGATAACGCAGAGGATACGCGTTCGGAGGGGTTCATGCCCAATGAGAGCTGTTCTATCCACATAAAGATTCGTGCACATTTAATTTGAATAAATTACAAAGTTGTCCACACAAATTTTGATATGAATCGAACGGTTTGAATTGGACATTAGACCGAATTTGTTGCATGCCTATCAGACCGCCCCGATTCCATATATACTGCGTGCTTAGAGCAATCTCCTCTCCATTTGCATGGACATTTTTAGATAATTTCGAATAAATTTGCAGCTTCGCACCGTTCATTTTAAAACGGACGAGTCAAATTAACTTTTATAATACATGTCCAGGAAACATCTGGCTTGAATCTACCCTCTAACTCTAAATTAAAGTACATCAGCTGAATTTTTTTCTTTTATAAAAAGAGAAGGAGATCAAGTTCAAATTTCATACTCTTATTATTACAATAAAAAATTATTTCTATTCGGATTGTGAAACCATGACCTCCCACACATCAGGTGAATTTGTTTGGAACTTAATATTATTTCAAAATGTACTTTGTGGAAATGGTAAATGATGTCAAGAATATTAATCTACTTAAAAAAAACAATGAAAACGATAAAGGTACAAACGTTTGACTATTTAATTGCAACATATCTTCCAAAAGAACAAAGAGATTTAGAAAATAAATATGTATTTAGAAAGAAAAAAAAGGAACAAAGATAATTAGAGAAAAAAAATTGTGTAATCTAAGTTCTCGATAGAAGTTTACCATACTATATTTGCAAGAAACTTAATGTATGCTCCAATTCTCAAATAATTATATGTCTTAATCGAAATTATACAGAACTTAATTAAAAGTTCGAATTTTCATATTTGTGTCACTTCACGTGTAATTAATAATATATATTAGTTTTTTTTAATCTTTTTATTTGTATCCATCCTACGTCTTGACTACAACTACCAAATATACTGTTTACTTTTCCGATCAGTAATGTACATTAGTAACATTACAGTGGAGTATAGTATAATGTCCTTAAGTCTATGATAACATTACTAATTA
This sequence comes from Carex kokanica, assembly GCA_025461125.1. NCBI lineage: Eukaryota > Viridiplantae > Streptophyta > Magnoliopsida > Poales > Cyperaceae > Carex > Carex kokanica. Next base: position 287,682 of record JAJGRX010000848.1, on the reverse strand, counting down.
CAGGGTTCCCTGGTCCAGTCACGTGGGGGCGTGCAAGTAGCGTTAGTTGCACATGATATTAGTTGCGACACTGTAGTAATTAATCAACTTAAACCTACCCCACCCCCGCCCCCACCCTAAAAATTGAGACAAACAAATTTATATTTTGATGGTTTAAACAAAAAATTTAAGGAATGAATAAGATTATTTTATGATGATAGAATTATAAAAGTAGAACTAGAGTATTCTTATGCACATCAAGTCATTTAGTGAGTACGTGTAACTTCAAATGAAGAATTCAAATTGTTAAAATCAGTCTATTTCACAAATAATGCATTATTTATATGTAAAATATATAAAAATTTGAAATTATTTAGTATAAAGTCAGTAAGAAAAATTTATAAGTTGATTTAAAGTCCTCATTTCTCATCTTTTTTATAATAATTCATAATTTATAAATTTTAAATGTAAACACAACATTCGTGATGTAGATTGATTCAACGGTTTGAATTTTTAGTTTGAAGTCAATTAGGTAATTACCTCATTATATTTTGAACTTAATTAACCTCATCAAAGGACTTTGTATGCTTAAAAATACCCTAATTATACTCTAATATATAATAGTGTCATTACAGTTCTAATAAAAAAAAGTAGTATTATCACAGTTTCTTTAACAAATTTCAACTAATGTTGAAAAAAAAAAATTTACAAGAAATCATAGTATTATCAAAGTAATTTAGCCATTTTTTCTTTAAACATAGCAATTCTACCATTCTTAAAGGTATTTTTAATTTACGGCTCCCTCATCACCTCCTTATATTTAAAGCCATCATTTCTATCTCCTCATGTCACCCATTTCACAAACTTGTACCATTTGGACAATTAATTAATGGATACAAAACTACATACAAGACAACTCCAGCCCATTTCTCTTGAACAATCAATGGATTCCAAAGTGAATGAATGTATGGACATACCAGAGATCGATAATGATCTCCTCATGGAGTTGTTAGACGGCACCGAAGAGGAAGAAATGCTCGTATCAGAGGTTGATTCTCTCGAGAAAGAGAACAACTGCTGCGACCAACTTCTGGTTTTCAGCAATGCATGTGCATTACTAAATCCTGATCTGATACACGCTCATGAAGATTGCGAGGATTGCAGTTTGGACGACATTTTGTTTAGTCTAGACATCCATGAGTGTTTGGTTTCTTCGACATACCTTGTTGACGATTTGCTCGATTGGGTGGAGATGGATATTGGCATGGATTTACCAAGCAACCTTATAGACCATCAATGGCAGATTGAAGGACGAGGATGCAACTCTTTCTACTATGGTACTGAAGAGTACGTAGAGCAAGGCTTTTGTCCCTTATGGGAGTAATTAATCTTGTTTTATTACTAAGATATTGTTATTAAGGTGATTAATTTTATGATTTTACTTTCTTTCTAATGTAATGCCATATGATAAGCTCACGAAAGGAGTTGAGAATTTTGATAAAAGTTTATTCCGCAACTTTTATTTGGTTTTTTTTTGTTTTTTTTTTTGAAATAATGGGTTGGAGATCAAGACATCCAACACACTTTCAAACTCCTATGTATATTATAGGAGATATTCTCACTTTGTGGGTTTCGAACCCATGACCTTCCACGTGAGAGTCATGTGCCTAACTTTCATTTAGTTTAATTAAGATTTTTAATTTGACCTCTTTCTTTTGTTTTTAATCGGTTCATTGGAAGTCCTAAATTTTCAATTATTCATCTTTAACTTTCTACAATATAATAGGCTCAAACTAGCATTTGTTGGAAATATCCTACGGCTAATTATATGGGCTAAAATTAATATGTTAATTTCTAAAATTAAATATAGTTGAATCATTATAGATCAATATGCTATATTTGACGACATAAATCATGGATCAAATTCGACAATTGATTGATTTATTTCTAGAGTTCATTTTCTACGCTCTCTCCATATTCATTTAATTGGTTATTTTGTAAAATTGTGATTTTGAAAAAACGGACCTAAAGGATTATATAAGCATGTAACATATTGATCTGTGGCTAACCATTTTTCCATATGAACAAGAAAAAGAAAGCAAAATGGGGTGATGATATTAACACAATAAATTATGGGTGATGCTATATTGAGAGCAACAATTAGAATATTAGAATATTGAGAGCAGATAGAAAACTTTCTTTCTTAATGACCAATTTACCATTTAATGATTGACACAATCTCTCATATCTTCGCGTCATTAAAGCACGTCTAATAAAGAAAGTTTTAAAAGAAAATATTGCAAATGAGATAGTTTGAAATCATTGAACTAATATGGTAAAATTTGAAGGCCTATTAAAGATTTAGGTTTGTTAGATAGTTTAATATTCGATGAATTATCTGCATCAAAAGGGTGATATGTTATTTAGCGTCTAAATTAGTGAATTTGAAATCTAAAATCCTAACAACTAATTAGTAAATATTGGAGCTGAGCAATATGGTTACTGTCTATAATACAATACGTCCAGCTTGTACGTCTAACTTGCAATATAATTTTGTCTTCATATACACACAGTGGCGGACCTATGAAGGCCCAGGGGTAGGCAAGTGTCTATCTCTGGATTTAAATTTTTTTTTAGACCCAGTGTATTTTTATTTCTGTGCCTACCCCTGGTCCAATACTGTGCCTACCCCTGGCTCAGAATAATAGATTTGCTGCTCTAATTTATTCATTGGCCAAGTCTGTTGCTTCGATTAATTCATTGTACCTACCCCTGATCAAATTTCTGGGTCCGCCCAGGTATACACACACACAATACTTATTAGTTATTAGCATAGTCCTTTTGTATATTCTGCATAGGGATAAAGTAAAGCAAACAAAATATAAAGCTATGTAAAGGTTAACTTCAACTTATTTAATTAGTGAACGCTTGATAAAAGACATTAACGAAAATATATGGTGACAGTTATTCATCAGTATATATTGCTTTGATGAAATATTTTCTTTTCCCTAAAAATAAAAAAATTAAAATCTAAGATTGTTTCTAATTAATATTTCAATACTTTTTTATACTTCATTATCGATGAATCTTAACAGAGTCAACTACTGCCAACTACGCAAAAATTGAAAAACTTTAGTTAACTTTAATTAAGTTAGCTAAAAGAATTTTGATTAGTTTATTAAAATTACTAAAATTTAAAATAATCTTAACAAATAAGGGCGAATAACCACCGAAAATTACATTTCTTATTAGTGAATTTCATAATGATACGTTGCTAGTGATTTTCATTCAAGTGCAATAAATACTTTCCTTTAAATATATTGTTCGAGTTAAAGATGCAAAATGAAAGAAACTTTGAAGAGGTCAAATTCGGTAAATATGTAAACCGTGCTCAATTTTACAATTTCGGATCTCGATATAGCAGTCTAAGGACTATTTATTTGTCCTAGAGAAAAATAGTTTCCAAATAATGTTACTAATATATCATAATTCTGAAAAGTGATGCCATTATGAGGAATAAATTGTGCCAACTAACTATATTTAGGAGTATTTAATATATGGAGTTCAGAAGAAAAGTAACAAATTGATGGCAATACAAGAGTGTTAATTAGGGGGCAATATCGGTATAACATACATACAAAAATATTCTCTGTGCTCATAAATTTTAAGAATATGGTGCTGAAAATAGGAGTCTCCATAAATTATTTCATTAACACAACAACTTAAGATTTTTTTTTTTACTTGTATGAACAAATTTGTCCTTAAATTCTCTCTAGATGCCATATTTGTTTTAGAATGCACTTTTTTTTATATTAATGTGATCATTGATTATTTATTTTATTTCTATAATTAAATATCTAGTAAAATTTTTAAGAGAATGTTTCATTTTTCAAATTTGAGAAGTATAGCAACAAAAATTTAAGCAATAATTTCTTTGCAGAAAAGAAAAAGAAAGAGAAAAACAAGCTTTCTTTTAGTAATTTTAGTCAACTTATAGTCGAATTTGTAACATTAAATACTTCATTTCTTGCATCACATGTCGTTTTGTTTTTCTCACTTTTATTGATTATGTATTAGGTGGTCCGTACAAATTTTATATTATTGAGTTTCGAAAGAAAAGTACAAACTATATTCATAATATATTATCATAATTCAATAAAAAAGATACTACAAACTCTATTAATTGAAGATACACTTCGCACTGAAACTAAGTATTATAAGCTAACAGAGTTGTTTGATGGAATGATTTTTTCATATGTAAATAATATTTTATTTATTTATTATTTTCTATTTTGCAAAGAATATCTAACTTTAGAACTTTGAACGGGGATATTGATAAATTTATCTAACTGTCATTTTAGGATAACCAATTTTTTATTTTTGGCAAAACATGCCCGTAGGCTAAGGAGGTAATTTATTTATAAAGTAATATAAGAAGGCCCTTAACCCTTGGCAATCCGTAAAGCGAATCTCCATGGATTTACTTCATCGAGAAACAGAAAGCGATCATGAAAATAGAAATTGTCGGATTTGAGTCCAGATTTGGTTCGCCTCATCTCCAGAAATCTCTGTGATATCTTTGATTTTGTTAGATTTCGCAATGTTTGTAAGCACTGGCGCTCTGCAGCCCTTGCCTCCGATCATCACCGGCCTCTACACCCCTGTCTATTCGGTCGTAAGTCTAACTACTTCTTACTCTACTCGCTTCCTTTTGGTGAAACACATAAGATCAATTTTCCCAATCCACAAGGTAATATCAATTTCCCTCAGCCACGACATTGGATATTTACCGGATCCATAGAGCACCCCATCCTTGCTGGAAATAATATCGTTCCGACCTCCTTGTCTCTTATCAATCCTCTTACTAAGAACGAGGTGGTTCTTCCTCTCATTAAGAAATATTGTTTCCCACGCCATTGGATCGGTCTAAAGTACCCTACTAGAACTTGGGAACACGTGGCCGTACATGGTTACGCCGGATATTCCAATACACATTATTTGGCATTGTATCGGCACGGCGAGGGCAGGTGGGTCACTAATGAAAAAAATTTGACTGGCAGGTATCCGTGATTTTTATTTTTACCTAAAAACAAAATTATTTTAATATAAATAATCAAGATTTTGTAAAATTTTTATTTCTGCCCAAGCCGTAAATATTCTGTACGGTTTGAATTAAGAATTCAAACCGTAAATAATATTTACGGCTTGAAATCGGATTTAAAACCCGCCCGTGACTCCCTTCTTCTCCCTCTCTGTAAATATTCTGTATGGTTCATTATTTGCTTGATAATTTTCTGCAACCGAATTTTGGCCTGAACTTCCGGCCCTTGACTCTCTGCGAATTCTGCATGTAAAAACTTCCAATAATGATTCGCCAGACCTCAAAACCTGCACGATCAGGCCTCTCAATGCTCCGTCATCTCCTAATGCGATTCTGACATACTTTCCTGTGTGGACTACTCGGGCCATTATTTCTAATTCCCAGCGATTTCTATTGTAGCCGCTCGCTTCATAAATAAGCGATTGCAACTGCTCGAATGATAAATTTTCATCAACCCAATACGTATTTACTGGAGGTTTGGAGTAACGTGCCCCATTCTGGTCAAAAATGAATTTCCCTTCAAAATGTATTGAAATTCCAATAGGCATGGCCAATAAACTACATTCGTAAATGGTAAATATTTTGTCAGTTTACTGATTTCAATCGTGAACAGTTGTGAATAATCATATATGAACTCGAACAGTAGATACGTACATGATCAGCAAATACGTATATGAATGGTACATAAACAGTAGATACGTAAATGAACAGTACATTCATATATGAACAGTAATGAATAGTAAATACAATAATGAACAGTAAATACGTATATGAACAGTATATACATATATGAACAGTACGTATATGAATAGTACATACATATATGAACAGTAAATACGTATGTAAACAGTAAATACTTATGTGAAAAGTTACAAAAAAAATTACCTGATTCAGCAGACTTCTCCTTCTCGGAGTCCTTCCTTCCTCCTCTTTCTTTTTCCTCTCTTTCTTCTTCTTCTTCTTCCTCTCTTCCTCTCTTTCTCTCTTTCTTTCTCTGAGGAAGAAGAACTCCCGTTTTATAGCCAAAAAACGGTTTAAAAAAAAAAATTCAAACCGTAAATAATATATATGGCTTGGGCAGAAATAAATTTTTTTTTTCAGAAACTTGATTATTTATATTAAAATAATTTTGTTTTCGGATAAAAATAAAAATCACGGGGCAGGTATCCCATCGTATACTACAAAGGAATGTACTACTGCCTTAATAACGTAACTCGAGCCACAGAGGTCATCCACGCGATTACAGGTGAAATCATGTCGACAATACCTCCTCCCCGGACTTATGATGCCTATTGTTTGGATGAACATTTTTTTGTTGAGTCGTCGGGAGACTTGTTACTAGTCTGTAAGTCACGGGACTACCAGTCATATTTTAAATTTCTTAATAAGTTTCACTTTGAAATATATCGATTAAAGCAAGAGAATGACGATCATCCCCTTTGGGTGAATGAGCAATATCGCTGACCGGGCATTGTTCTTGGAGAGTTCAGGAGGGTTTTCTATCAGAGCTACTGATTTTGATCGATTAAAGGGTAATTGTATCTATTATATTGAATATGCTCTCACTACGGTAAAACCATATCCAAATCCGATCCGTTACGTGATGAGGTATGATATTGAGGATCGTTGCTGGGAAGAACTACCTCATCCTTTCCACCAGTGATAACTTGGATCATGCCTAGTATTCAGTATCTTTTGGAATGATAATTAAGCTATATTTTCAACTTCCTTTTTTTATTTTCTTTTGTTGAAATGGTTGCCGAGATTTTTATTAATATCCAAAATTAGTTATAAAATATTAATTATGCTCAGCTTAGTTAGGATTTTTTAAAATTGTTCAAACCGGTCAAAAAATGGCCGGTTGGATTAAAAATTAGAACCGGCCATTTTTTGGCCAGTCAAGAGATTTTTTTTTTGAAATATTTGTTAGATTACTTCTTTTGATGTATAATTAGCATATTTATACTAAAATACGCTAAATTACTTTAAATTATGTTAAATTACGCTAAATTACGCTAAGAAAGACGATATCTTCACTGAGAAGGCGAAAACGATGACAGTCATCCGAATAATTCAGCGTTCGATTCATCATCACACAAAAAAAAAATTATTCACGAATAATTCGCAAATCTTGTGACTATAATTGTGATGAGTCAAAAGTAGTTGGCATCTTCTTTTAAGCGATGCAAAGGACTCATAGATCTCACGTAACTTCACGTGCAGTGCAACCCGTTTGTTCCCCTGATATCCTGAGGTAATTTCCATGTATCTTGTGTATAGAAATGTACAACTAGTTATTTATTGCCCGCTATACTAAACGTTACACGATAGTGTTTCTATTGATTTCTAGTTATTTATTGTCCGCTATACAAACAAATTATTAACGAGCCGAGTTCAAGCTGAGCCGAGAAGATCAAATGGACTGAGTCGAGCCGGGCTTTTTCAAATAACTTTTGCCCCCTTCTGGACTTTTGGTTTCTTACAGTTTCCAAGTTTGAAATTTCCAAAAATATAAATGACATTAGGCATTTTCTGTAAGTGCAAGCTACTCAGAAGATTATTTGAGGAAAAAGTTATTAGATCTCCTAATAGAAAGCTTCTTTTTTGTTGATATATTGAAGCCTAAAAGAGAAATAATTTCGCTTCGGCGCATGTAGCTTTTCACAGGAAGGGTTAAATAGAGAAAGGAAAAAGGGAGAGAGCAAAAGAACATTTTTTTTCTACATGGACCAAGTGTTTCTTTTTCGAATCAACTAAGTCTTATTTTGAAGTCATCCTTTGGGACCTGTTTGTTTGTTATGGAATTATACGGAATGAGATTTAATAGGAATAAGAACTCACTTTTAAAAAAGTGAAAACACATGTATACAGATACACACATAATTGATTATAGGAATGTGCTAAAATGGGTGTTCGGTTGTACTGTAGAATTAGTTGTGGAAAATCGTATTTTTCTTTCTAAATGCTTGATATTATACAATTTTTTTATTAATAAAATTATTAATAATGTAAATTAAATAATAACATAATGTTGCTTATTAATTATTATTTTATAAAATATAAACATTACTTATTACTTATTAATTATTACTTATTTCTTAGTATTTTATAAATATATATTTATAAACATTTATAAAAAAAATAAAACAGAAGTGGCAACTAACTTTGAAAATATATTTTAGATGAATTTTGAAATGAATGTACGAGTATGTACGAGAATGTGTTGAAATGAATGTTCGGTTGTACCGTGAGATTACATGCGGAAAAATTTATTTTATTTCTAAAATGCTTGATATTATATAATTATTCTTATTAATAAAATAAATATTATAATTAAATAACATTGATTAAGAGCAATATAACAATAAAAATATTTATTTTCTTAAATACATATATAATTCAAAAATACTTCATCATTTTATATTTTTATTAAAAAGAATAGAGATTATCTGACAAAATTGTTTTTGAGATATATGCTCTAATAGCATTATAGCAACCATGTTTTTCCAAAAGTAAAATAAAAATCAACGTGCTATTACATAATTAATTAGCTGGTAGTTTATTTTTATGAGTTAATTGCATTAATATTGTGTAATGGAGAGAGAAACATCAGGCAATAACAGATAGGAAAATATAATGCAGTCCAATCAAATTGTATTTTTCCCATCAAATAACAAAGAGATGGAAACAAAAGTGGAATAGATTCTAATCCCAATATCCAAAAAATATGCAACCGAAAGGTGTGTAGGAAAAAATTTAAACGTGAATCAAATTATGGATAATTCCTATGGTTTTAATCCATCAAAATATATTACATAATGAGTGAGGATATTATCAATAATATGTATATTACAGATTGATATGTGCTATGCTTCCATATCTCTATTTATAAAGTGCAAACAATCGATCCAAACCATTACATTTTCATATGAGGATCATGCTCAACTTTTGGATTGACTTTTTGGACTTTGAAAGTAGAGATGATTCATAGCACGGGTTGGTCAATAATATATATATATATATATGCACATTACTACAGTCTCATTCTTAAATAATTTTAAAATTAGTGTAAGAATTTGTAAGAGAAGTAATTGAGTTATTTTTTAGTTGTTTCTCAGATGTGTTTCATATTTCGCCATTGAAGTTATTTTTAGTGTTTATCCACAAACATGCATGTTTGATAATTTTTTAGGCTTGATCTGTGTGCTATCTAAACATCTTTTACTGCACAATTGTAAGGGATATAGATAGTGCATATGGTAATTAAATATCCATATGAATTCAACTTTATTATTTCATTTTCAATAACAATTGGTCTTTACAGGAGAGACGTGTTTCAAAATATTAACTGTAATCCTTTCAATTTACGAGATAGGAGTAGGTCCGATGGGCATCGGACCTACATTTAGGTTCAATTAGCTCTAGAACCGTACGATTAGCATCAAGATCTATGTGCACGAAATTGATACAGACCTGCACGGATTTTGATGCGTAGCACATGAATCTTGATGCAGATCAGATGGTCATCACACCCATTGAACCAAGGTAGGTCCGATGGCTCAATTTACAAGTATATAGGCATATACTGAATGAACAATCCTCAGCTGCACCTCACAAAAAAAAAAGGAACCTTAAGATTGTATCCGAGATATTTTGTAAAACAACCTCATCAAATTTACAAATTAATCCTCAAAAATGTCAAAAAAAATTTTACTTTTTTCTGTAAACAAAATTGGTATCTGCTAAGAAATGTATTTTCCGTATCTTTTTACGTATCTTGCTGGTAAAAAATTTAAAAACAAAAATGGGAGATGGCTGACAATTATATAATATTTTGCATCCACCTCATGTGCTTCCTACGTTGCTTTTCCTGCAACACTTCATATATAGTTCAGCTCCCTGCAAAAGAATCTACCGTTAAAAAGGAAAAAGAAGCAACACCACTTTTTACAAAATATCTAAACCGTTGATCTTGATGTCCTGATAAATACTGCGATTAAACAAACATAAAATTATAGATTTTCAAGTACATTTTCTCCATGGATATATAGCAACTAATTAACCTAAAATTTTAGAGAAATTAATATATACATCCATTATATTGTTGATGTGATGGTGGTGGTGAACAGAGATAGGGAATTAATATACATTTGAAAAGTATTGTAATATTTGCAATGTAATAAAATTATATATTGAGTTTACCTATATATATACCAGTAAAAACTATAAGGCGGAGCTGAAAGGAAGAAGAGCTAAAAGCTAGCTATGTCCCGGCAGATCTTTCTCTCTGCTACTTTCAACTGTTATGGATTCAGAGTCAAGATCGCCATCAAGCTCATCGTCTGGTAGTATCATTTTCTGTGCATTTTGTCGTTGTTGTTGAAGCAAATGATTCAATTGCTCTTGTTCTTTCAATAGCGCATTATACTCATCTCCAGTTCACATAACAAAACAAAATTAAAATAAACATCAATTCATAAGAAATGTTGTGAATCTCGGATACTAGCTTAATTAACTTGCCAATTAACTAGGCCACAAGATATGATACAGGACATGTATTTTACATGTGAACATGCATTCCTAAGTAGAAACAGTGAAGCATTGGTATATAGAAAAATAATTAAGTGACCCAAATTTCAGAACAGTTTTCTATTTTACCCAAGTTTCAGATTCAGTTTATTATTTTACCTTTCTCAGTGTACCTTTTTTTCTCATAAAATCTCATAGACCTCGTTGTACTTTGTTCAATCCAAGGTTCTGAAAATCAGAATCGGAATCGGATAGCCGACTCTTGACTTGGAATCGGAGGAATCGGTCGGAATCGGCCGAGTCAACTCAGAAACTCGGTTTTTTTTATTAAAAAACTTGTTTTGTATAATAAAAATAGGAAAAATATTGTAAAAAAATAATTAGTCCAAAAATGGTATTAAGGTCAATTCTTACACTAATATAATCTACTAATAAAATAAAATATAAACATTTTAATTAAAAAATTAAAAAATTAAAAAAATAATCACGGGTTCATTACAGCTCACTTCACATTAGATTTTAGCTTTATGGTGGCAAATAAAATTAGCTTTACTTGAGTACATTAAATATTGCTTATATTGGATTAATAAAAAAAACTATTCCGTTCGATTCTGCCGAGTTAGCTCGGAATCGGCCAATTCCCAAAACCATGGTTCATTCAATATATACAAACTGTATGTATCTGTACCAGTAGTGATGGATGTGGACATACCCTGAGACAGAGGCAGAACTTCAAATTATGGGGGGGCAAATTTTAACGGGATCAATAATATAAATTTTTTATACTATGAATGGGGTCAATTTTATAGTACTCGTAACATTTTATTCTAAACTATATAAAAAATCACATATAAATACAAAAATAATTGAGGAAAAAATATGAGAGTCAATTGAATCCCAAAACTTGTTACTACCTCTGCCCTCATACTTACCAGTGCTCAGAGGCGGATTGAAGAACCAGGAATGGGGTCAATTAACTTTTTTTTTTTAAATTGTATTTATTTATGATTTTATATAAATTTAGAGTAAAATATCATAAAATTGTGATATTGATCCCGTTTTTCACATAAATATTTTATATGATTGATTCTCATGTGTTTGACTTCCATAGTTTGAAAGTCTAATTCCGGCCCTATCAGTGATAATCTTTAACAAAATCTCTCCAAACGCCGTATTATGCCAAGTTGTCCTCTAAATTTGAAATTCTAAAATGACACTTATTGTGTTATATACAATTTCATGCATGTCATATTTATAAAAAGAAAAAATTATAATACTTCCACTGCCTAAAGCGGGAAAACCTTGCTCAATGCAACATCAACCATGTTAATCACAGCAGAGGTTTCCGTAAGAAACCAAATTAATAAAAACAACATACTTCTCATGATTAAAAAGATTAAATTGTTGAGAGCACTTACTCTTTTTGAACATTTGATCTTGATTGAAAGACGCCATCTTTTGTCTGAGGTGACCATTGCTAATCGTAAGGAGTGTGCGTTGGTGGTCGAGGTACGCCACTCGAGGAGCTAACGTCGTTACCTCATTCTGAAATTAATGGTTTGCATCCACTGTCATTATTTCGGTATCACAGGCAGGTCATAAATTTAGATTAACAATCTGACAGATTTTGATATCATCTAAACGGTCTGCTTTCAGTCGGACGGTATAGGTTGAATAATGGCAAATAGTCGTGCCTAGAGTTGCTATCTGAAGGGTCCGGATACTAATATATTTAGAATCGTACACTAAAAATATTCAGGTCTGAATTTCGATCCATATATTTATTATTTTCAAATCAGATCGGGTCCAGATCAGGAAACCACATCTAATAGTAGAATTTCGGGTCTATTATTTTGGTTCCGAGTAAATAGATACTCATAATTGTTTGTGAATTATTAAGTCTGATTCAGATCCGGAGCAAATACATGTCACAAGCATTTGAAGAACCCTTTATTCTTAAATATGATTATAATTTCTTAAACATCTCACATAATATATGATTATAATATAAATTAAAAATTACTTTAATTCCTGAATTTTTTTTTAATTACCACCTCAATATTTCAAAATTCTGACCTTACCATTGATTTCTAAAAAATTCAGAAGTTATAATGTCTGCACAGTCATACACAGTTCTGTAGTGCGCATGACTATGGCCTATAGAAGGGGTCATGCGCATATGGAGTAAAAAAATTGTGATAAGGGGTGAAAGCTGCGATAATTTTCAGTAAAAGGTACTTTTTAATTAATTTTAATTTTTTTAGTGTGGACCATATTCCCCTTTGGCCGCCCGCAGCCCCTGGAGCAAGGATGGGCGCCATAATGGGGTTGTCCGTTCGTTGAGTCTTGTCCGGCGTATGCGTCGAGGTGGTGCTCTAAGAAGACTTATGTCAGCACCCACATGGAAAACTTATGTGAGTTGCATTTTTTCAGAGTCAGTTTGAGCATATGACTCTGGATTATCAAGTCGAGTGGCAGTCATACGATCAGCGTGTCGAGAATTTAGAGGATGTTCGTCGCCACTCCTTCCTATATTAGCTACCATGTAGATGCTTCGAGCAGCTCCGGTACTAGTTTGCTCAGGTACCACTTATTTCCGTAGTGTACCGCTTATTTTCTTTTGGTTTGCTCATGTATCGTTCATCTTCAATCAAGTGGTCGAGACTATTACCCGTGACGGGTAATGAGACAGTTTAGCATGGCTCAACCTATTCATGTCCCCAAGCCTATCCCGGAGGCACTTTGGCACGAGCTTCACAAGTGGACACAAACATGAACAGGCAAGAATTGGAGAACGATCCACACTTACTATGTGCATCGGTTAGAGCATATAGATGAGCACATGGTTCCCGACCAAGAGTTTGCTTTCGATGATCCACACTTACCACTGCACTTTTGTGTGGAGCCCACGCAGGAGTGCTAACGGTCGCGGTGGTTGTTTGCACAGGATGGTAGGAGAAGGTGTGGCCAAGGTTGTGATCTCAATTGGGCTCGAATGAGATGGTGACTGGGGACACGTCGGGGTAGTCGGAAAAGCATGGCTTAATGTTGTTATCCACTGTCAAAGCGGGGGTACAGGGAGAATGAGTCCAACTTAAATTAATCATTGATTAATTATAGCTTCTAAATTCTTAAAACATACACTACTACAGAAATGGTAATTCTACACTGCACATTGTACACGATTTTTCCAATTTTATATAAAAACTATGTACCAAATATGATTTTTTGAAAGCCCAACAAATCTGCGGGAATTATACACGGACATTTAGTTAAGAATCAGTGTAGAATTGTTTGAGAGAGCTACACGGTTTATTAGGGATAAAAAATCCATGTGGAAAGAAGACCGTGTGGAAAAAATTGAGAGAGCTACACGGATTTATACATGGATTTTTGATAATATATCCGTGTAGAAATGGTAGAAATGTACACGGATTTTATTATAAATAGTCGTGTATTATTATTTGGAGAGCTACATGGATTAATAAGTATAAATCCGTGTATAAAAGGCCTTCTCCTTCCAGCGCCGCGCGTTTTGATCAAGTCTTTTATGCCACTGTCTCTCTGTATTGAGCTTTAATTTTTCTTATTTATGCTAATTGAGGCCAACAGCTGGGATCTGAGATCTTTGAAATTTGTATTTTCTCCTCTCCATCTTTCTAAGGTTAGTATATACATTTAAATCATTTTCTTCCTCTAATTTTCTGTTAATTATTATTGCTTATTTAGGTCATTTCATGCATGCGCTTATTACACGATGATTTTCATGTTTGACTTTGTCGAAAGAATACAATTTCAATTCCCAAAAGCGGTATGTAATTCATATTAATTGTTCCTATATAATAGCAATTGATATTTGCAACTGTCTTGCATCTACCTTTTCTTGTTACTAACTAATACCAAATTATAAGTAGAATGCGCCAAAGCAACCGCATTACACCAAGGAGCAGATCGACGATGTCAGGTGTATGTGGGCAAGGTGGTTTCGAATGGAATTTTGTAATGCTCAATATGGATTTTCATAATTTTGTATAATTTAGTGTATATGAATATTGTATAATTTAGTGTATATGGATTTCTTGCTAATCTGAAAAATATGGATTTCTTGCTATATGAATTTTGTATAATTATGTAGTAAAACTGGCTAGCAAAACTGAAGGTTAGCCCAAAAAAAAAATACAAAAAAAAAAAAAATAGTTAATTATACACGGATATTTAACTAAAGTCCGTGTATGATAGTTCAGAGAGCTACATGGATATTTAATACAAGTCCGTGTAGAAAGAGTAATCGTACACGGATTATTTTATAAATGTCCGTGTAGGATAGGTATAGCTACACGGATATGAAATTAAAAGTCCGTGTAGAAAGAGTATTCGTACACGGATGTTTAGGTAATATCCGTGTAGCTCGGTAACATGGAGAGCGACACAGGCAGGTCTTTGTACACGGCTGTTTATAAAGTAATCCGTGTAGAAATCGTTATAATCGCACACGGGTAAATATCCGTGTGTAATTATTGACCTATTCTTACACCCTCACTTTATACACGGCAGGAAATCCGTGTAGCTCCTCCATTTATGTCCGTGTGCAATCTCTTTTTCTGTAGTAGTGATAATTAATTTGAAATCTGAATATGTTTATTTTATATATATATAGAGAGAGAGAGAGAGAGAGGAGGGATCCAATTACACCTTTTTTGGTGACACACTTTGACACCTACCATTTTCAAAGTCCATATAGTCGATTCAAACTATTCAACATGATGGATATATTAAAATGTGCTTGGAGATCAAATTTTACATTTTTTTGAATTTTTTTGCTATTTATTAAGATGTTACAAAAATCGTTGTTTTCAGACCATTGAAAAACAGCGATTTTGTAACCATCTTAATAAATAGTAAAAAAATTCAAAAAAATGTAAAATTTGATCTCCAAGCACATTTTAATATGGTGATCATGTTGAACGGTTCGGATCGACTGTTTGGATTTTGAAATCGCAAAATTGACCTATATAAAAAACGGTGTCATGATGTGTCACCAAAAAAGGTGTAATTGGATCCCTCCTCATATATATATATAGTAGAACTAGGGTGTTCCTAAGCTCACCAAGCCCTTCCGTGAGCTCGACTCTAAAACCTATCGGATTGACTTCAAACGACATTTTCAAACCGTTAGATGTTCAATCTATATTAAAATGTGCTTGGAGACCAAATTTTATATTTTTTGAAATTTTTTTACTATTTATTAAGATGGTTTGAAAATCGTTGTTTTCCAATGGTGCAGAATTTTAATAAAAACAGCGATTTTCAAACCATCTTAATAAATAGTAAAAAAATTCCAAAAAATGTAAAATTTGGTGTCCAAACACATTTTAATATAGATTGAACATCTAACGGTTTGAAAATGTCGTTTGAAGTCAATTCAATAGGTTTTAGAATCGAACTCATGAAGGGCTTGGTGAGCTTAGGAACACCCTAGTTCTACTCTATATATATTAAGTTATATTAGGTAAATATGTGAGATATTAGAATTTAGGATGATATATATATAAATATAAGTAATTTCATAGTATTTGAGGTGGTTGCATTTCCGTAGTTATTAATCTATGTTTTATATTAATTAATTATAAAGAATTGTATTAGCATTATATCGGTATTTACACGAGTATTAGGTTGGATTTGGTTGTGGGGATCAGATAATTTAATCAAATTCATATATTATTCATTACAATATCGGTTTCGGTTTAAATTCGGATCAGATATTTAAGTATTAATTTTGTAACTGTACATATAATTTAACCAGTTATATATTTTAAATCATATCTTATCTTAATTAATCGGAAACAATCTCAGAAAAATATCTGAAATTAATAGTATTAGAAAAAATATTTGAGAAATTCAATGACATACCTGTAACAATTGCACGTTTCGCTCCAGCTCCGAGATGTAATGCAACTTTCGTACGCGAGACCTCTGTGCAGACTGTCGATTTGCTAAGATCCTGTGATTTATAACAAAGCTTAGTTAGTGGTATAAGCAAATGGTTGTACCAAATATTGTGAATACATTACAACTGAAAGTATTAATCCAACTGTGAGTAGAACTAGGGTGTTCCTAAGCTCACCAAGTCCTTCCGTGAGCTCGACTCTAAAACCTATCGAATTGATTTCAATGACATTTTCAAACCGTTAGATGTTCAATCTATACTAAAATGTGCTTGGAAACCAAATTTTATACTTTTTGGAACTTTTTTACTATTTATTAAGATGGTTTGAAAATTGCTGTTTTCCAATGATGCAGAATTTTAATAAAAACAACGATTTTCAAACCATCTTAATAAATAGTAAAAAAATTTCAAAAAATGTAAAATTTGGTCTCCAAGCACATTTTAATATAGATTAAACATCTAACGGTTTGAAAATGTCGTTTGAAGTCAATTCTATAGGTTTTAGAGTCGAGCTCACGGAAGGACTTGGTGAGCTTAGGAACACCCTAGTTCTACTCATCCAACTGTATTCATAAGTTTTGATACAAAAGGTAGATTGGTCCCCAACACCTTTGAAGAAACGAGACATTGTGCATCTTAAATTAGAATTTAAAAAAGAAAAAGAAAAAATGAAATAAAAGAAACAATTTTGATCGATGCAATGTAAAATAGCATGCACACAGAAATTGAAAGAAAAATAGCACGCATGCACGTATAGACGTCGCGTGTCATACTTTCAGTGCCTACTTTCAATAATTTCTCAAATCAAA
The DNA here is from genome assembly GCA_025461125.1 of Carex kokanica. Taxonomy (NCBI): domain Eukaryota; kingdom Viridiplantae; phylum Streptophyta; class Magnoliopsida; order Poales; family Cyperaceae; genus Carex; species Carex kokanica. The sequence continues at coordinate 270,317 of JAJGRX010000848.1, read as the reverse complement.
CATTTCAGGAAACACAAAAAAGTTCAGTAAACTAATTTTGCTTCAGAAGCTTTTATAATAATATATAGAATATCTGAAATTTCTATATTTTCTTTGAGTACGGTTAAAATATTCCATTGTTTTCGTGTCTCAATAATGCCTCACATTTGTATGTAAGTTTTCAAAGTCTAAAAAATCGATCTGAACCTCTCAATATTATTCCCATATTAAATGTACTTAGAGATCAAATTTTTTTATATTTTAAAATTTTATTATTTTTAGATAGATATCAAATCGTTGTTTTATACAAGATCTTGACCATCTAAAAATAATAATTTTATACCTATTTAAAAATTAAAATAGTAAAAAGTTTCCAAAAAAATATAAATTTAATCTCTGAGCACATTTTTTTTGAAGAATAAATCGGGTCATGCCCTAATCTCTTTAATACATATAACCTGGGAAGAGTTTTGCACTGTTCACTGTGTAGTGTTGGGCCCTTCTTAACCATCTAATTTGAATCCAACAGTTCTCAGCGATCGGCATTTGCTCTCTCCTCGTGTTGTAGAAGCCTGTTTTGTATTAACCTTGCTTACAAGTGAGTGGGGTTCCAAGTGAAACACTTTGTGCATGTTTGGAATAAATTGGGAAAAAAATAATAAGAAGATGCCTTTGGGCGTGTAGGGAGTGGGAAGGGATAAAAGAAAAAGAAAAAGAAAAGACATTGTCTAAAGAAAAAGAAAATACGTATGTTCTAGCACAGTGATAACTTAATGACTCAGTAAAGGTTTGGTGGAGTCAAAAATTTGTAATTCGAGAATAATTTAGATATAATTTGGAAAAAAAATCGGATAAATTTGTATACTTATCTGCAATCTAAAGAGCAAAAAAAAAAATTGCAAATAATTCGGAAAATTCAGAAAAAGTTTGTAAAATTATGAATTATTCACGAATGATTTGGAAAATGTTCGGAAAACCAAATATACAGAGATTGCTTCGGGACCAATTCAAATCCGAATTATTCGCGAATAATTTACGAATCTTGTCAGTTTGTGTTCTAGTACTATCTCCTCCGTTCATTATTTTCAGCATCTATCTCCTTAAGTTCTCCAAATCAAATTAAGAATGTGAAGCATAAATAAAATACATACAAAGAAGCATTTTAACCCTACTTTTTCTTTTTCTTGTGTTTGTATTTGTGACTGTTGACCTCCGGGACCAGCGATACTAGTTTGAAGAATTCATTAACATCCTTGTATTTCGAACCAATATAAACCCGTCCGATCAAAACCGTATTATTTGGTGGGCAATCACCCACCAACCAAAAAACCTAATTATTTGAAATATTCCATGTTATGATCCTTGGTATATATCCTAGGAGACAACCAACGGAGACCAACCCACCTCTTTACCCTCTTAGGGTCAGTGCTAGGCGCACCTTCTCCATCAAGCGACGAGGTGACCTCAGAAGGCGATGTCTCCTCAGCCTCGGTCCCGTTTGTCAGCATCTCTGGTTCTCCCTTGTATTCGCCGCTATCTGCCTCATCTAATTCTTTTATCTCATCAGCCTCACATATCGTGTTGCTGTTATGTTCTGATACCTCAGGCATGACGTTGGAGGATGACAACCGGGCCTGGTTTTCAGGGAACATGGTCAAGAAAAGGTCATCATCAAGCCGGTCAAACTCAGGACCATCCATTGATGAGGTAGATTCAATAGCGGCACTGCGGTGCGCGGCCCGTCTCGCACGACAAAATTCGGAGAACTTGCCGTCCCAAGAAGCAATTTCGGAGTCTGATTCCTTTGTTGGTGGTGGTTGCTTTACATGGTAAAGTGGTGCCTTAGGTGGCCGCTCAGCCATTATGGATTGTACTTGAGTTGTAACAGTTAGGTTTGGTCTGGGCAACAAGGTGGCGTTGGCTGTTTGTTTAAGTTAATTATTTGCTGGCTTGTTTTTTGCTAATTATGGAGAGAATGGTGGAGAGACTAGCTGCATGGAGTCAACATATTTAAGCAAACATCTCGTTTGTTTTTGGAAGGAGGATCGTTCAAATCTCCACGCGCGCGCGTACCGGCGTAAGCGGGAAAAGCCGCCTCTTGTTTTAGAAAAGAAATGGTTTTGTCGGTTGATATCATTTCATTGACTGTCTTTGCAATTATAGTAAGATTGGACTGAATTGCAAAAGAAAAATAAAATATTTTAATAGAAAAATAATTTCTGTCGGTGCGCTACTAATCAAAGGTAAAAAAAAAAAAAACTAAGTTGGAAAACGCGAGGTCTCTGCAGTTTACAGCGGGTTCGCTATTTACGGAGAGGCCCAATAAGGTAAATATCGGCCCAATAACGAATACGGACCAACAGATCTCATCACCTAGACAACGCTATTCGTTATCTTATTTCTTCTCTTCTCAATTCTCATGGATGTGATCCAGCACAAATTTTTTTTTAAAAAAAATTTGTGCTGGATCACATCCATGAGAATGCCTGTACCTGTTCCGCAAATAAAAGCAACTTGGAGGCGGAACTGCCTGTACCTGTTCCGCAAGGGCCTCCTTAAGCCTCCTTAAAGCTAAAGGAGTCTCCTTTAACTTCCTTAGCCGCTTAATTTTGCCGAATACCGATTCTTTAGTGTGAATTAAGACAATCTCCTTAAGCCTCCTTTTGCCCGGATCTTAATCCCCTGCCCCTTCCTTAAGACACTTCCTCCCTTCCTTTAGCTTCATTTAGCTATCTTAATCTCCTGCCCCTTCCTTTAGCTTACCGAACAGCCCCTTCTTAGCGCGGATTAATATTTAATCTCCCATGTGTTGCCAAACAACCCCCTGAGTTCTGCGAGTTGTGGCAGTTGCTGAGGTAAATTCTTTTACATTTATTAATAGAGGAGGGTTCAATACATCATGTCTTTCATACCTCATCATACCTCATATTTTATATCTTCATTTTCAAAGTTTAAACTGTCGATCCGAACCACTCAACATGATATCCATACTAAAATATGCTTCGGGATGAAATTTTATAATTTTTGGAACTTTTTTACTAATTTTTAAGATAGTACAAAATCACTGTTTCTATACCGATCAAAAACAATGATTTTGTACTTATTTAAAAAAATAGTAAAAAAATTTCAAAAATTATAAAATTTCATCTACAAGCATATTTTAGTATAGATATATGTTGACCGGTTCGGATCGACAGTTTAGACTTTGAAAACGAAAATATAAAATATGAGGTATGATGAGATATTGAAGGCAATGATGTATTGAAACTGTCCTCTTATTAATATTATCACGTTCTCTAGCGTAGCATTAACAATAGCTTGTATTTTGTCTTTTCCGGCAGGTACTTGACTCAACACAATTGAAACGAACGGTCCAGATTTACTTTCAGCCGGTGCTTGCTCAGGATGCCAGATAGTATTATTTGTGCTTTGAGATTCGTGCCAAGTTAAAAAGAACATTTTTGAGCCGTCCAATTCAATTGTACTCAGTCCGGTAACCTGAGGGGATGTGAATTCCTTGAGGTAGGGGATTTCATTTTCTCATTGGTCAAGGTGTCAATGCCACAGCGAAAAAGAAAAATGCATCTCTTCTTAGGTCAATGAAGGTGGAGAGTGTCATGGTAATTGGCAATAATTGGGGTACTACAAAGGCTATTCCAAGAGAAGATGGAATTGAGAATGTAGTTGCAGAGGCAAAATCATTTCTAACCTCCTGGATTTGAAGAATGTAAATGATGCAGGTGGAATTTGTAGAGGAACATTTGGCCGGAATAGTCAGTAACGTAAAGGCATGTAGGAGAAAAAAGGTATAAAAAACAAAAAACGGAGGCACGAGAAGAATTAATAGCAGATGAGTTGACAAGAGTTAATGAAGCTAGCATGGATGAGGATGACTCGGATCAGGAAATTCAGAGAGTGCTGAGAGAAAGTCGAGAAATTGAAATGAATGAACAATTACGGTGTAGAGGTGAAGGCTCCTCTAGGCCGAGAGTCGAGATAGGGCGCTCGGCTTCTATGCGTGCACCGGAAGTTGGTGGACATAACAAAAGGCCCTTGAATGTAGGAATTGGCCCGTCTCATACACAATCAATAGCTGATCATTTTTTGTACTCAAAACAAACCAATACACAACCAAAAATAACTAAAGTTGTGTTGAAAGGCATAAAAGATGCCAAAACTTATCTAGGTCGAGCCTGGACGAAATGGTTTGTGCATGATCACATCTCCGGCTCATGCCGCAGATAGTATTTATTTTAAAAAGACAATTGAGACCACTCAAGCATGTGGACCTGGTATCCATCCACCAAATGCAAAAGAAATTTATGATAAATATCTGCCAATAGAGGTCGAGGATATAAAAACTGTGATAAAATTATTTCATCGTCACTTGGATGAGATTGGTTGTACCATAATGTCATTAATGTGTCATGGATGGACCACACAGAATCGAAGAAATATTATTAGTTTTTTGGTTTATTGTGTACCGAAGGAACGGTATTTTTGAAATCTATGGATGCTACGACACAGATCAAAGATGCGAATTATATAGGTGGCTTGATGTCAGAGGTTATTGAAGAAGTTAGTGCAACTCGCGTTATCCAAGTGGTGTTTGATAATGGTGCCAATTTTAAGTTTGCAGGGAGAAATATAATGAATAGGTACAATCACATATTTTGGACACCATGTGCTATCCACTGTATTGATCTCATGCTTGAAGATATCAGCAAGGACAGTACCATGAAACAAATAGTAAATAAGGCACAAGATTTTACTAATTTTATATATAATTATCAGTAAGATCTTTTTGTTTTTTATTAAATCAGTGAGATCTTAATTTGTTGCATGAGGCTGCCAACAATGGAGAGTTGCTCGGGCCCGGTATCACACAATTTGCAACAAATTTTATTACGTTGCAGAGAATATATACTTTTAAGGATGCATTTTTACAGATGTGTCTCGAGCCGAGTTGGGTTGAAAGAGTTGGGATGCTGAGAACAAGGAAGGACAAAGAAGGTGTTGATTGTGTGCGAGATATCTTGCTTGATCAACGGTATTGGATTTTTCTTACCGAGATAATTCAACTATTTGAGCTACTAATTAAAGTGCTACCAATGGTTGATAGTGATGATAAAGCAGAAATGGATTTTTTATATGAAGGAATTGATCGTGCAAAAGAGTAGATTAAAAGAAATTTAGGTGGCAGACAATAAAAAAAAAATGAACCATAGTAGATAAAAGATGAAAAAAGACACTTCATCGAGACATACATGCACCAGGTACAATATTTATTTAAACAAAGCTATTTTATATTTTAGTGTTAATTTATTTTATTAAATGAAGTAATTTATGTGGCAGACGATACAAAAAGTGGTGGATCATTTTTTGTGTCTTCATCGTACTTTTATTTTTAAATGTTAGTAACTTAAAATTTAAATTTCAAATATCAAAAATTCAAAATAAAACAATTAATTTTATCTATATTATTTTCCCTATGCACAAACAAAAGATTACAACATCTCAAATTTGTTTTGATCAATTCATCAATATCAAAAGTTTGCAAAGAAACATTGATATAGATAAATTATGAACATTGATTGTTCCATTTATGTATTCTTATAAAAATAAAATTGATAATTGGCGCCACTTTTTGATGTGAATGCAAAGAAAATAATGTCACATTTAGTGGTTTAATTTTAGCATATAAGTTTAAAAAAAAATTATTAAAATTTAGAAGGTGAAGGTATAATGAAGGCAAAAAAGTAGAGGCATTTGATTAATAAAAAAGTAAAATTTTAAATTAAAACAATTAAATATTTGATATCAGCGAATAAATTCTCATGAGTTTTGATGAAAAATTATCATTGTTTATAATAATAATTTATAATAACTATTTCGGACGACATACATTTTTTCTCACAACCAAAAAGGTGCAATCTAATAGCTTTGCTAATCTAATCGGCCCAAATCCAAAGCTGCTGCAGACAACGACTCTGCAAATCGAATTACAATTGATTACTGTTTTCAACACAATTTAACAAGCATTGGGTGTAAATATATACAGAGATATTGAAAGTTAAACAAAACAAGTATATCTCTGAGACCCAAACCAATACATGAGCCTAATTATCAAAACACGCTTTACCTTTTCAAGACAAAATCAGGTGATATATTCCATATAATGTTCCTAACTAAACTATTACTAATTTGCAAAGAGACGCCTACGCTTCTTAGGATCAACAGAACCAGTAAACTCCGGTGACTCATCAACCACAGCTGAGTCGTCTTGCATGACAAAACCTCGATTCCTTGTAAACTTCCGGATTGGAGTTCTCTGTGTGGGTCCCTCTGTTTCTATGGGGTTTTCCATGGGACAATTTCTGTGTGGCATCAATTCTTCACCCAGCTCAACCATCTCTTTCATTTGCTGCATGTGAATGTTTCGACATAAAAGGAAATGAAACATAAGTAAAAGTGTAAAACTATATTATAATTACGGGAAATTAAGTTCATAAATTTGATTTGCTAGAGCACGTACCTTCCAGTCCTTGAAATCCAACCGGAAGACAAAGTGTCTGTATGAGACTTCCCCTGTGGCAACTGCACTTGCTGCTGGTGCATTTCTCGGTGCTGGGAAACATTTTTCAACACAAGAAAATTTACTTGAGAATATTGAGTTTCAAATCTGTGTATAAGGCACCTAAGTACCATAATGGAACACATGTTCTATGGTCACTCTTTCAAAACTCTAGGTTGTGCAAATTATAAAAATAAACAATCTGTGAATGATCCCATGCAATATTTTTCTTCATAAGAAAACACCCCCAAAGAGTATTCCTGCCTCCATTAATTGCAAAAGCAAAGTGTACATCACATACAACCTAAAAAAAAGACTAAAATGGAATTACCCAGACCTTATACCAGTACCCAGTTTACTGTTTTATAGGAACATAAACACCACGTAGGGTCCAATATGATATTAATAACCACACAAGCTATAATAAATCCACTTAAATTCAAGACAGTAAACATTCCAATGTGAAAAAGGGATTGAAAGAAACTTAAGCACTTACAGACTAATTGGCAACCACTTTTGTTGACCAAAATTTCAACTCGACCATCCTTCACCAGAAAAGACAAGGCAAAAATATTCTCTACTGTTTGGGCGAACGAGTTTCTGTTCAACACTAAATTTTCTAGTCTCACGCTCTTTTTCCTTCTTAATATTTCAAAAATAGCCAACATATTTTTATCTGTGTCAGTTTTAGCCTCCTCTTTTCTATCACCAAGCTATAAGATAACAAAATTAACAGTTTAGCAAACTGGTAATTAATTGGAAATTGCGTCTTTCTCCCTCTAAAGTTCACAATATCATATTTACCTTTCTAAATTTGAAAAACTGGTCAATTTACCTACTTTATTATCTTTTCTAGTAAAACTCATTTCAAATTTATAGAGTACTCATTTTACCCTTTATTAAGAAAAATAATAAATATGTAGAATGTTCCAGAAAAATGTCAACCTTCTAATCTACCTTTATTTAAATTATAATTGAGCTAATGGGTCATTTCAACATTAATTTTGTGGTTTTCATTTATTATTATATCTAACTACGTTACCAAGATGTACAAAAGCAGCTGGTGCCAGTAACAATACAAGCTGTCTGGTACATCAATCCTTGAAACTACAAAATTTATATAATTTAAAAGAAAGGAGAAGTTACATCTCTGATTAGTAATCTATTAGTACCTCCTCAGGGCAAGTGCTTTCATTTGGTCGACTAGCTCGTCGCTTTTGATTCACAACCTTTCTTTGCTTCACTTCAGTGTTCATTGGCCCATTCCTTTATGAAAAGAATTAATCAGAAAGAACATAAAAACAGATATTGTCTCAGATTTAGTTAATTTAAGACTTCATATAGAGTTTTTCACACAGAGAAACTGCACATACATGCAACGGTATCTAGAGGACAACTTTAATAGTACATGCCTTGTTTACTGTTATTTATAACAAGAATTCCAATAAATTGCCTCACAGTATACAAGATGCTTTGCAACAATCAACATTTACAGTACTCTCAATATATAATCCAATATTTCTCAAATTTACAAAAACACCCAATTATCTACAAAATTGCATGCCAAGATACAAAAGTTCATAATCTAAAGCATTGTACCCTAACCTTGCCATCTCCATGCTTTTATCACTTTGGAACCAACAGTTATTGTACCTCAGGTGATGTTTCAATTGCAAAAATTTGAGAAATATTCGACATTTTAAAAAATATTGTAATTTTTGACGTTTTGATTGCAAAATGAAAAATAGAAGGGAAAATAATTAACCACTATAAACAGGTAAATTTCTCACATGGTGCAGCATCCAGAGCCCACCATGAAGACATGAGAAACACTATATCCCAAATCGGTCCAATTGAAAGTAACTGGACTCTCAATTTCATCATTTAAGGGGTTATTTGTTTGCCCAAATTTGTTCAACAAAGCCGTGACAAAGTCAGAGGGTGTAATTCCTTCACTTGACTGAGACCGAACCGATGTTAAAAATGTACTGGCTATGTCTAATAGTGCCTCAGCATCAGCTACTTGCTCTCTTGGATTTTGAACTGAAAACAAAACCATGGGATTATAATTAAAAAGTAAAAAACAGTTTTGTTTCTCCAATTACATTATAAAATTGAGTTTCTCTACTTGTTAAGCCCAAAAATTTTAATACATTACAAAAAAGTTGCAAGATATGTTTATATTTGCATCCAGAACTACACTGTGTGTCTACACCATTTGTAGTTATTTGCAAATAACAGCTAAACATACAAACGAAATGATAAATCAACATATAATGGGTAATTCATGTAAATTCTGGCACCTTGATTTAGTGAATGCTACAGTAGGGGATTCTCCAAATTTATTGGAATAAACCCTTTCCACCTCACAAACCCTTGTCTTATCAATCGAAAATTACAATTATGTAGGGAGAATTTTACCAAATTGATGCAAGCTCTCAACTTCAGTGATAATATTTTGGAATTTTGTTGAATCGGCTTTCACCATGTCATCCTTCTCATCTGAAATTGCACATTTGGATAAAACAGTGAATCCCATCTAAAAGAAAACTAAAATAACAAGAACAAGGTGATTTACTCCACAAAGTTTAAACTTTTGTAGTTCAAGTAAAAGAACAAGAAAAAAATAGACAGAAATCTTGTAGGTGTTTAAGCACCAAACAAAAATACTCAGCACAACCGCACAAAATTTTAGTTTTTCTCTCAAGACTAATTCCAGAGGGTTCAAGAAGAGGGGAATAAAATATGCAAGAAAGGTACCATTTATCAAATTCTTCATCGCTAGATAACGAGATCGGAGTTGGCGGCGATCAGCCATGGGTTGTGTTTCCGGCTCGGTAGTGTGAGACGCACCAGACTCTCTCTCCCCCCGACTCTCTCCCTCTTCTCTAACCATCCCTCTCTTCGTTGCTCTCACCATTGGAAAAAACCGGGAGATATTAAGAGAAATGTTTGCGAAATTTGAGGTTTTTGTAGCAAGAGGATGGGAGGGAGGGAGCGCCAGAACTCGATTTTAGTAGTTCAAAATTTTGAGAGGGATAGAAAGAGAAATTTGTATCACCTTAAGGTATCTTAAATTACGAGTTTAAATTATGATCGTTCAATCTGTTTTGGCACGAATATTCAAGGTTTAAATTCTGATCGGATGGTTCATATCTAAACTCAAAATTTCAGATACGTCAGGGATCCGGAGTCTTGAAAGAGGATGGGAGGGAATAGAAAAATTTTCGCTCAATTACAAGACATCGGTTGAATGAACCGCTACTGAATTGTGGGTCCACTTGCCTGATTTTATAGTTGCGGTGTAGTAGAAGAGGTCCAAATGATGATACCTGGTGAACCAGCTAGAAAGAAAAAAAAGAAATTGGATTGGACTGGCTGGAGTACCTTACGGGGTCGGATCCTCTTCCCACCGTCAAACCTTTGCAATACCAAGACACGCGAGGATCGTTCCTCCCAGGTACCTGACTCAAGCAAATTGAAACGGACGTCCCAGGTTAATTCTACCTGGGCCAAACTCAATCCGGTGCCTATGGAGACTGTGGGGATCTGTTTTGAGATTCGTGTCATGTTAAAAAAACCGTCCGATCGTAATTGTCTTCAATCAGGTAACCTGAGGGGATGTGAATTCATCCGATGCCACGATTTACTCTCTGTTGCCAAAAATGGGTAAACTACGGAGGGATTGGGTTTTGTCAAAGCCTCATCCAAAGCCAACTACGGAAGCAAACGGTGGGAAACATTTTAACAGAGCAGTTTTCGTTTCATGCAGCCAACGAGTCATATGTTGTGCTGTTTTAATTCTATAATGTGTGCGTCTGCATGAAGTTAAAATTACTCTGTTAAAATATTTACTTAAAATGGATTTTTGTCATGTTCCATATTTGACATATAAAATAAAAGTTCCGAACTTCTATTGAAAACAAAAAACAAATGAGAATACTTAGACCTTATTTATTTTATAACTTCTAATAATTTTAAAATAATATTAAATTTAAAATATAATATTATAGACATAATAGATATTATGTGCACATCACGTTTATATTAAATAACTAAATCTGATGTACATTTTTCCATAATTAAAGTGATTTAAAATTTGAACGGTACGAACTTAGTAGTCTCTGATATACCATTAAATAATAATTAAATTGAATAAAATTTGATAATTAGTCTGTCAATTTGTTGAATCCACTCAATCCTTCTAATTCGGTGAATCCATTTAATCTTCCATCAAGTCAGATTCCGTATCAACGCTAGATTCTCAAAATCTAGTTTCTTGTTTGCATTCAGTGCATCAACCGATATTTTTATTAATATCTAACATTAAATAAAAAAATAAGCTGGGTAATTTTAAAAATGTCTAGACCGGTCATTTTTTGACCGATTGGAATTAAAATTAGGACTCTACCAAAAAATGGCCAGCCAGGTATATTTTTTTCAGTTTCAGACATTCTAAATATCATGTTTTTCTCTCCTCCCACTCACAACTCACTTAAACTCTCCAAAAGAGAAAGAGAAAGAGAGGAAGAGAAGGGTGATTTCGAAGGCGAAAAGGATGAACAGTAACAACCGAGGTAGATCGTCCAATCGTGGCGTAGCGAGATGAGAGTCAATAAGTGGTCGAGGTAGAAATGAGGAAAAAAAAAAGAACTGTCAAGTATGTCTGATTGAGAAATTTCTTAAGCGACCTATTCAGTTTAAAATTTCAGACGATAACTTTGTAAAAAATTCTTATAGCTACGGATTCAAAAAAAAAAAGATTACTAATTTAAATTTATAAGTTACTGGAAAAAAAATTATAAAAATTATAAAAAAATAAAAATATATTATCGGAAAATCACCTTTTTCTTTTTTCTTTCTCTATCTCTCTCTCTCTCTTTCTTTCTTTTCTGGAGAATTTTAGTGAGTTGTGAGTGGGAGGAGAGAGAAACGGGATATTTATAGGGTCTGAACAGAAAAAAAAAAAAAAGAATATATCTGACCGGCCATTTTTTAGCCGGTTCTAATTTTAATTTCAACCGGCCAAAAATGATCATTTTGAGCATTTTTAAATATTCGCAGCTAAGTTAGATATATTTAATATTTTTATTTAATGTTGGATATTAATAAAAATGTCGAGTGCATGAATTCATGTCATGTATCAACGCACTGTTTGAGTTTAGATTCGAATCGTCTGATCAAAATCTGTACGAATATTAAAAAGTCACGTACATTGCAAGTGCGGGTTGAATAGGTCTTAATTCTGATCGGATGGTCTGAAACTAAACTGAGGGTTCATCCTGCCTAATATCTCCAAGGTTCTAGAAATAGAAGAAAAAGGTTTAATTCCAATTAATGATATTCAATTCAGGAAAAATCTACAAAGTGCTACGTATCTCCTTATTTTCAAATTTCTCTTTTACTAATTGAACTTCCTTAATTTATTTTATTATTTTTATATCTCGTCGTAGTGTTGATTTGGTTTTGTTATTTTTTTTCTGAAGTCTTATAACTTTGACCCTTCCATTGGAATATAATACAACACTACAACAGTAAGTAATTAAGTGATTCTATATCTATCTAAAAAATAGTTAAAAATTTAAGAAAATATAAAATTCGATCAACAAGCACATTGTTATATGAAAATTGTGTTGAACAATTCATGTCAATTGTTTGGATTTTGAAAATATAAATATTGATTCATAGTACGGATTAGAATGCGTTTATGCATTGTAATGTAGCCTCACTCTTTAATTTTTACATTCGGAAGGATATCCGCGCTTACTTTTTTTATAAAGTAGTTTAGTGTAATATAAATAGAGCAAAGTTAGGGTGTGATGTACTTACTGAGAGGAGTTGGTGAGCACAAATTCAAAAGTCTATCAGATTGGCTTTAAAAGACGAATCCAAACTATTGAAATCCATCTACTTCATGAGTGATGCATGTATATGCAAATTTTGAAAGTTTCAAGTTCATCTAGTACAAGGTCAAACTGTCAAAACATTGATGAAAAATGAATGCATAAAACAACTTATAAAATAACTCATAAAAGGTTATTTGTTTTGACCGCTTGACCTTGTACTAAATGAATTTGAAACTTTCAAATTTTTGCATGTGCATGCATCACTCATAGGGGTGACTAAATTGCTCATAACTTGTAACTCGCTCATAACTTACTCGCTAAATGCTCATTAACAACTCGCTCATTTACTTAATGAGCCGAGCATGAGCATACCTCAACTCGCTCATAACTCGTTCATTAGCTCATTAAGAACTGAGTTATATAAATCCTGCCACATCTAATCCCTTGATTCTTTTTTTTTTTGAATGGCCCAAGAAGCAAATTTGAAGCATGCATGCCAACGAGCAATGATAGATGAAGATGTGGCAATCTGCAAAAGAGAAAGAGAGCTTGAAATTTCAAATTCCAACGAGCAATGATAGATGAAGTAAGATTATGTATTGTTTAATTAGTTTGGAATTTTAATTAGGTTGGATTTCAAATCTGCAAAAGATGAAGAGTTGATAGATTTTGTTAAATTATGTATTATTTAATTAGGTTGGATTATAACAATTTGTTAAATTCTATAAATGAAAATTATTTTTTGAATAATGTATTTTAAACAACTTGGCAACTCGCTCATAACTCGCTCATTAACAGCATGCTCATTAAGCTAATGAGCCGAGCATGAGCATACCCTAACTCGCTCATACTCGCTCATTAATCAGCCATTTCACTCATGAAGTAGATGGATTTCAACGGTTTGAATTTATCGTTTGAATCCAATTCGATAGACTTTTAAAGTTGTGTTCACCCATCCTCTTGATGAGCACATCACACCCTAGATTTGCTCAATATAAATATTTATTTTTTCCCATAAATTATTACATGATAGGTGTATTAGAGCATAAAGTTTGCGTTTGATAAGGTAAGATGATTTTAAATAAACTTAATTGGCATAATAAATCAATTTAGCTCTCTTTGAACCCATATAATTAAATTACGAAAAGTACACAGAAAATAACATAACCTACAAATACAAAAAATAGTATTTCAAGGACTAATTTATGGTTCGTGTATATGTATTTCTATAATCAGGACAAAATATAGTTTGTCATCTAACAATGACTGAAAATCATGTCATATTAACCAAAATATCCAACAACAATTATAATATCCGATATTATTATGTAATATAATCATGTATTATAACATTACATTATTCAAATATTAATTGTTTTGTATTTTGGATTAAATTTTGAACTATGATATTATAAATTTTGTAATTAAATGATAATACAAAATTTAGCTCTATTTTACAATTCTAAAATTAAAAACTATTTGATGTCAAGTCAAAAAACTAGAATTTAACTTTTTTAAAACATGTTGTGGTGAGATCCGCTTTGGGAAGGGAGCAAAAAGGCGCTAGACGGGAACTGACAATTAAAATAAAAATTAAAAAAAAAATGAAGTTATAATGACCGACTCTTTCGATAAGTTTCCAACAAGCCCGTCGTTAAGCAACTCCTGCACATGCATAGAACGTCCAAAACTAATATCAGTAAAAAGATTAATAAGAACAACACGGTTCCCAAATATCAATATACTTATTCCTCATAGGCTCAAACTAGGTTTGTGAAATATTATTTTTGTTACTCATTGAGTTTGCACAATGGGTATAGAAAAAAGTGGTACGTTGTGATTTAAGGCGGGCTTACTTGTGCCATGGCTGCCATTGGTTAATTTGAAAATCACTTTTGTAATTGTGTGAAATCATTATTATTGGTGATTGAGACACTTTCTAAGGATTAATAATTTAATTAGGTTTGGATTCATTACCACCTCAGTACTGTTGTTATTTTTGTTGGTTGATGCAGTAATTAATTTAATTAGATTTTTCCATTTGTTAGATGTGTACTATGATACTTCATTAGTTATGAATTCTTATCTAGTTCGAATTTGATGGAGTATTTTGAAAGTGTATTAAGTATATTATTTGATGTGCAATTCTTCAGATGAATCAAAGTTTTTAGTTTTTGTAGTCAATTTTAGTGGTACTTAAGTTGAAATCAAAATTGTGATACTTTCATTTTGCAAAAAAATTGTATTACCTTCATTTCATTGTCAAGCTGGCTTCATCAGCAAGAATTCCTCATAAAACTTATCATTCAATTTATTTTTTTAGATTTTGTATTAGTTTGCAACATTCATATTTGGTTGCTGTTATTATTAGAATGAAAAGAAATATTACAACTAATGTCCCAAAATATTAACCATAAAAAATTAGTCGCTTTTTAATTAAAAAAAAGGACTCAAATACAATAAGAGACGATAAAAAATATTTATAAATAAGTATAAAAAAGGGATCTTTAAATATGTTTTGCATGTCTTAATAGCCATATAAAAATTGGACATTCAACATTCATGAACAGTTGGAAGATGTTGCATGATAAATCATTTCAAAAATATGTTTTAGTCTCTTTGACTTTTACCATAATTTTCAATGTGCTTGTTGAGCACCCATGTCAACAATTAGTTCATTGGTCCTACCTAAGTACCTTTTGAGAGACTCATTAATAAAAAAGTTTTACAAAATATCTCTTCTTCTGAAAAGCTAAAACAAATTTTCTTTCTAAAAAATTATTTAACAAAATATTCATATGAAGCGCAATACATCAACATGTTGGACTTCCTTTCCTTGCCTCAAAGAATATTTAATATTCTTATGAAGCGCAACTTAGATCACCGTTGTATAACATTATGTGCAACTAATTCAATGCTGAGAGCAACACCCCAAGTTTCTTTTGCAGAAAGAGAATTTGTTGATTTTTTCAGGAATTTGTTTTTCCTCATTCAACTGTTTAAATTGTTTCATGTGTTAATCTCGAAAAAGATCAACAGTTGGATGAGGAGTAGTATGAACCTGCTTTTTCCAAAAAAAAAAAAACTGCAAATTTTATCCCCCATTTGCATAGTTCAAAAGCTCCCGTGTGATGTGTACAGGAGCTGATTTTTTTATTTATAGCAATAAGAAAAAAAATATTAAATTTCGGTAACACTATTTTTGTAAAATGTCCAAGCATTAATAAAATATTAAATATCATTTTTATAAATTTCCATGCATTGAAAAAATAAAATATAAAATTTGTAACATCATTTTTGTAAAATGTCCAAAAAAAAGGTCGCGATAATTTGTTGCGGCTAAAGAGATGAAGTACAATCCAGTATAATTGAGATTACTGTTTTTTTTTTTTTTGGTTGTAAGCCCTTAGGCGATTTCATTAAACATACGAGCAAATTACAAGTATGTTCCAGTATAGGCATTCTTATTACACAAAGATAGTATCCTATACACTGAATTACTTGTAAAATCTCTCACTGCTAAAAATTAAAGAGAAGAGGAAAAGTAAAACCAGTAGTTGCGAAATGTTCAGTTTGCGCCAAATTAGCAAGTCAATTGAGATTACTGTTAGTTTTGAAAATTTTACAAAAATAATGTCTCGTTTTATTTTTTTAAAAATTTTTTAATGCTATGAATAAAAATATCGGTACAAGAATGATTATTCAAAGAATATTTGCCAAAATTTAGAAGCATGAGCCGCATGAAATGGGGAGTTATGCATGATTTTCTTGCTTTATCATGTTAAGTTTTAGCACATTTTTCTGATTCAGAAATGTACTTAATTTATAGGGTGCGGAACTTATCCAAAGCCCTTTAGACTATCTTCGTCCAAAGAAGTTGATATGATAATAAGTCTTTTCATTTTTACAAAATGTCATACACAAATAAGAAGGAATTCAATCGTGATAGGACCATGTTCTCAAGGCTCTCAACTAACCCCTGCAGGCTATGAAACAATCGGGTTTCGGACCTTGCGGAAAGGCCAACCCGGAATTGATAAGAAAAGCCCCGGGTCCATCATAACCAGGCCCAATAAAGCCTCACAAAGCCTCATGCAATGTGGGTCAAGCCCGAACTCGACTTACACCGCCTTTGTGCGAGATAACTGTCTCATCTCCCATAACCGCGCGGTATAGCGGTTATGGGAAAGCCTGTATAAGGCAAAAGACCCATAAAACAGGAGTCAAAACTTTTGCCAAGAAAGATATCGCATAGATCAGAGTCCGAATATCTCCAAGTCTCATCGAGTTCCAAACTCGATTCTCAGCCTGACTCTCATCTTGGCCTGTCACCCCAAGACATGACGATTTCAGCCCAGAACCCGAATCACATACGGCCTACTCTCTCCGAAAAAGGACTTATCAAATCGTTTTTCTGAAATCTAAATCCAGCATACAACATGTTATTTGAAATCTCCATTTTTCCTACCAAATGCATCCATTCACTACAGCAAAACAGGACATCTGCGACCGGCATCAGCGACCGCTTCAGTCGCCGGTCGCAGAAGACCAAAAAAAATTAAAAATAAAATAAAATAAAATAAAAAGTTTTCAGAGACGAACTCTTCAGAAACCGGCGCAAACAGTCTTCTGCGACCGATTTTTCCCGGTCGCAGAAGAGTATCCAAAAAAAACCCGGAAATTTCCTTCTCTCTCTCTCACTTCGCGCGTTTTAGGTTTGATTAAAAAAAATCCGACGGAAGCCGACGCCGCCCGATCGACGAAAACCGACGCCGCCCGATCTGCCGCCCGACCCCGCTCGAGAGGAGAGAGCCTCCCGCTCGCTGCCTCGCACGGCTTGCCGCCTTTCTGCTTCGCCTCCGCCGCGCCTAGATCAGGGCTTCGCCTAGGCCTCCCTGGTTAGCGTCTCTCTCTCTCTCCCTGGTTAGCGTCTCTCTCTCTCTCCCTGGTTAGCGTCTCTAATTTTTCTGATTTTCTTTGATTTCGGTTTTTTTTTTCTGATAACAATGTGAGGCATGCTGGTACATACTGAACAATTTGGGTAGAAAACAGATTAGTAGATATGTGGAAATTATGTTTTGCTTCAGTACAGAATTAAATACCTAAATACACATGTGATAAATTAGCATTGTAACAATAATTTATATGAAAAGTTTAGTAACATTCAATCCAAGGAAGGTAGTCTGCAATTAAATTATATAGCAAGCACCATGCATATTCAGGGATTAACAGGTAAAAAAATCAGCAAGTCCAACTCAAAACACACTTCTTCGCAAGCACCATGCATATTCAGGGATTATCATTTATTGTATGTGCTGATTCATATACTCCTCAATTTAAGTTATTAGTTTATTTTTCATGTTAGAACAAAATGACTTTGATCTCATAGTTATTACTTATGTAGTGGTAGTATTGACAAATGACTTTGTGTGTGTGTTTTTTTTATTATTTTTTTTCGTTGTCATAACACGATGACTTTGGTGATCTCATAGTTATTACTTAGTAAGTGATAGTAACTTGCTAATTCCTTATAGACCCAAAAACTTTTGTGACCCACCTTCACAGCCAAGGGTATCCAACAAAATAATACTGATCCAGGTGACCGTTGTTATTGAGCTTTGATTCAGTGATATCCTGTTTTAAAGTTGCTGATTTCAGTTCTGAATTACGAATTAAGCAATTTAGTTCAGGTTGAATTTTGCAATTACGGCCTTATGAACTGTTTTTTAGCTTGTTCTTTTTACTTTGACTACCAGTACCAGTGTTACCAGTGGTACCAGCCCAGTGAGGCACTGGTACTGGCGCTGTTGCCGGTCTCGGTTCTGTTGGTACCGACCTTGTTGAATTTGTGCCTTGAGTATTTTGGTTCTGAGTTGGTGTTGTTGCCATTGTGTTTGTGCGATCTATTTCTGTATGGTGACCAGACTTGAAATGACATGGATCTAAATGGAGGTGGTGTGTTTGAATAAGTTTGGTACTTGGATAATTATGTTGCTCTTTTGGCCTTTGTACCAGAAATTTGATATCCTGTTTTAGGAATGACTTCCTCTGTTTGATTTGTTCAGATTTAACCTACATTTTGTTTTTCTATATGAAAAGGCTGATGTGGATGGACATGGAAGCATAGATTTAACATATTTTCAAAGCTTTCAAGTACTTTGACCAGGATAAAAGCAGGTAATTTGAACAATTCTTATATTGAAAATTTAGCATTTTGAATATTCTGGCATGTCCCTTGTAATTGTACCTGTGTAGGTATATAACTGTAGAGGAACTGGAAGAAGCACTTATCAAACATGATATGGGAGATGAGAATACCACTAAAGAAATCATTGCTGAAGTCGACACTGATAATGTAAAAATTTTCACATTTTCATTTACACGACTCCAGAAATTTCAACTTGAGGTCATATGATGTGGTATGTATAAATGTGACCAGTTCAAAATGGAAACAGATAAAAAAGAACCACATAATATATATTTTTATTTCATTTTATTTTATTTTAGACATTTGTTATTTCATGCTTATATATGTTAAGTATGTGGGCCTGATTCTAGGATTATGCGGGGGGGTGGCAGCCTCCTGCGAGCGGTGTCTGAGGTTACGAAGCACCGCTCTGTCGAGCCCGGCGAAAATTATTTTCGAGAAGTCAATTGCATATGAATCCTTTTATCCGACGGCCCAGATTAGCCTAATTTGTGATCTGTATGTACGACCCAGATTGATTCCCCTTTACAATATATACTTTAGATATTTCATGTTTATATCGTTTTGTGAATTGTTTGGTATGTACCAATTAAATTGCTTGTGAATTGTTTAATACGTTTCGTACTAATTGAGACGAAAGAAATATAAATGAACAGAATGAGGATAAAAAACAGCAACTAAAAAAACAGCAAAAAAAAAAAAAAAATCTTCTGCGACCGACTATGGTCTCATCAGCGACCGTTTATTCGGTCTCTGGTGGTCTTTCTATCACGGCAACATATACCATCAGAGACCGACCGGATTGGTCGCAAATGACTCATCTGCGACCGGCGCCACAATCATCTGCGACCGGTGACGCCAGCAAAAAGGTATCAGCGACGCAGCCAACTGCGACCGTTACATCTGAGACCGATTTATGTCTTCTGCGACTGTCTTGGTCATCTGCGACCGATTTGGCCGGTCGCAGATGAGTGTTTTTGCTGTAGTGATTGTTCCTTCTTTGATATGCAGTATATAACAATTTAATTTCGTTATTAATAAATTTGTTGTATGATTATAAAGATTTCTTCTATTATAGATAAATTTAATTATTAATACTAGAAATTATGAATTACAAAGATTGATTTATTTATAATAAAACAAATTTGTAATATCGTATAGAAAATTTATTAATTTATGAAACTAAAATTGTTATTTACTTACATTTCTAACCAAACCAATTGATTCCATCCTGCTTGTACGAAATATAACATTGAAGATTTTCAATGATAATGGAGGCTTCCATTTTTAAGTAATGGAGAAAAATTTACAATGGAAATAAAGACTTTACTCTTTCATTGAAGAACAATTAATTTGCGGTATGCATCGATTAGCATCATACGGTGCTTATCACTCTTTGGACAAAGGATCAAAGATGGTTCAAAGGATTTCGGACAAGTTCTGCACCCTAATTTATAATATTTGGGAGCAGCTTTTTGCATGTTTTGTTAGATTTCAATTGTACCGAAGAGAAATTAATTATAAAAAATAATTTGAATATGCAATGTTATTAGAATTTAAAATAGTAAATATGTAATTGTAAAGTATACTGAAAAATACATAATTTCATAATTTTTGAATGAAATATATGAAATTGTCTCTAAAAAAATATTCTTCAAACACAATACTTCAGTTTGATCGTATATATCTTCCATGTTTTTTGAACGGTTTGATCCAATACCTTCTGTGATACATGAATTTAACGGAAAGCTAGAATAATTTGTGTGGCCTTACAATCTGAATTATTCTTTGAACAAATTAATATATATTCAGCGTGCGTAATTTTCCAAATTAAGATAATAGTAGAAAATAACTTATAAAATGTTCATTTTTTTACAGCTCGACTTTGTACTAAATGAATTTAAAACTTTTAAAATTCTGCATCTACACACATCACTCGTGAAGTAGATGAATTTTAACAGTTTGAATTCGTCATTTGAAACCGATCCGATTGATTTTAGAATGTTCTCATCAAACTCTTTTAGTGAGTACAACACACCCTAACTTTGCTAAAAAAACTATGAAATATATGAAATTATCCCTAAATAAATATTTGTCAAACACAATACTGCAGTTTTGATCATATATATCAGAAATACCTTTTTGATACATGAATCTAATGGAAAGCTAGAATATTTTTGTGGCCTTACAATCTGAAAAAAATAAAGGTAAACATTGAGATTTTCAAATTTGAACAAATTAATATATAATCAACGTGCACAATTTTTCAAATTAAGATAACAAGAGAAAGTCGTGAAAGAAATTGAAACTTACTAGTTGTCTCAATTAATCACCAACTTGCCGCATGAAAAAAATTATATTAAAAAAGAGAACTTAAGTAGTCTCTAACATATACACGTGATCAAAACTTGCCGAGATTTTTATTTTTACCAAAAAAAAAAAATATTTTAATATAATTATCCAAGTTTTTGAAAAATTTAAATTTATACCCAAACCGTAAGAAAAATTTACGGTTTGAATTCCGAATTCAAACCGTAAATTTTTCTTACGGTTTGAAACTCTTTTTTTTTTTTTAAGAGAAAAATAGCTAAAATGCTGAAATGAAATATAACACAAAAAAATCGAATTGTTTTTTAAAATATTTGTTAGAAAATACGCTACGAACAGAGCCGATTTTGTGCTAAAATACGGTAAATTACAATAATTATGCTAAAATACGGTAAATTTACTAAAATGCTGAAATTACAATAATTATGTAGAATTATGCTAAAATACGGTAAATTACGCTAAATTACGTATGAATTGGGCCGATTTTCTGGCATCTTTCATAAATTTACTAAAAGGAGCGTAACTTTTGATCCGTCCGTCGGATCGGGCTGAAATTTTGACAGAAACTCCACAACCCAAAACCCGATTCGAAACGGATCTATGATCCGTTTTGCCCATTTGCGGGCTCAGATTCGCGATCCGAGTCTTCCTTCATGGACTTTTGAACATTTCTTTATAATTTTAGAGTTTTTAGGGTCTTTGATGTATCTTTTATATATATTTTCTGTTTTAGGGTTTGTATTTAAACAGACGTCATGTCTTTTGGCATAATTATTGTAATTTACCGTATTTTAGCACAAAATCGGCTCTGTTCGTAGCGTATTTTCTAACAAATATTTTAAAAAACAATTCGATATTTTTGTTTAATATTTCATTTCAGCATTTTAGCTATTTTTCTCTTAAAAAAAAAAAAAGAGTTTCAAACCGTAAGAAAAATTTACGGTTTGAATTCCGAATTCAAACCGTAAATTTTTCTTACGGTTTGGGTATAAATTTAAATTTTTCAAAAACTTGGATAATTATATTAAAATATATATTTTTTTGGGTAAAAATAAAAATCTCGGCAAAACTTGTCTTGTGCAATAGAATAATAAAATGATATATAATTTATTAATTTATATCGGTGACTACAAAGGACTCGCAGGATTTCAAATCTCATCCAAACCGGGGTGTAGCCGAAGGAATGTGTTTGGGTGAGAAACAATTTATGTGAATGAGAAACAATTTATGTGTGTGGTGGGTTTGTTTTAAACAATGGCTTGTAACATGTTTTGATGGTTGGTAAGAAACAGTTTAGTTTGTTATTAGTTGAACAATGATAAATAGTGTTATGTTAGACTGATTGATGTTTGATTTGATTTGTAAGATACGTTATGTTTGGTAGAAATATATATATTTTTTATTTGTTTAATATCGTAAAATGTTTGATTTGCAATTCAGTTTTTTATGTTGTTATGTTTTTAATTTTTTTTTTAACATTTTTAGTTGTGTTTTGAGATTAGTTGTTAGGTTTACAAACTTTAGAGTATCACTTTACATAGTTGTATAGCAAGATTTACAAACTTCAAAGCATAAAATTGTATTATTTGGATGCAGCAGATCTAAAAAGATAAAATTCATACTTTACTTGTTAGGTTTACAAACTTCAAAACAACACTTTACATAGTTATTTTTTTAAGATTTACAGACTTCAAAACAATTGAAAGTAGTAACTAGCTCCAAATCTAAAAATATAAAAATTTAAATTTGTTTACATGTTTACATACTTCAAAGAAATACTTTACAGAGTTGTGGTTTACAAACTTGTAATGAACAATTTACAAAGTACTTAAAAGTGGTCTCAATTGCTAGTTTTGAAAAATCGGTAGCGGTATTCTAGAAGTAGTCCTAGTGGTTCCGGTAAAAGCTCTAGAAATGGTCCTAGTGGTCTCAGTTAAAACGATTAGCCTGAAAATTTGACTAGAAACCACATTTTAAATGAAAAATCACTAGATTTACATACCTTAGTGTAGGGGATACAAACTTGATATAACTAATTTACAGACTTTTTTTTTTTTTTTTTAAAAACTTGGTAGATGCAATTTTCAGACTTGTAGAGAAAGATTTACAGACTTCGGTGAAAGTCGATGAAAATAAGTTGATGACAATTAGTTTGAAAATTTTCTATCCCACAAAAAAGCTTGATGAACTTAGGAACTCTCTAGTCTACTATTTTGTTTATATTAAATTTGCATGTTGTAAAAATCACAGGAACTCGGAGTTCGTTTGTTATCATTTCAGGAACAAGAAAATGCGATCGTATCTGGATATAATTCCACCGCAAAAGTGATGTATTTCTGTTGCAAAAGTCCAAGTTGAGGCCCAAATAAACCGTAGTCTTGCAAAATCAGCACATGCAAATTTGGACTATGTGTATATATTTGTCAAAAGAACAATGGAAAAGCAGGTACTGAATAGAGGAACACTGAAAGACTGAGACCGGAGACCTTTATCTACCGTATCAATTAAGGTTGACTATTCAATATTGTTCACTCCGAGCTAATTTGGACTTCTTCGTAGGGCTGCTAATGAGCCAAGATCGGCTCAAACTCGGCTCGGCTCGTCATATAACTAAACATGCTCAACTCGTGGCTCAGCTTGATCTTGAAGAAAAAAGCTCGGCTCAATTTAATGAGTTTGAGCTTTCAGCTCGTCTCATAACTCGCGAGCTCAACTCATGCCAAGCATTATAATTCACTAAAATTCACTAGTCATATAATTCACTAAAATTCAAATTAATTCAAATTAATTCACTAAAATTCACTAAAATCATATAAAATCAAATTAATTCAAGAATTCACTAAAATTTAAAAATTTAACATATTCCCGCAAATCACTAAAATTCACTAAAATCATATAGAATCAAATTAATTCACTAAAATTTAAAAATTCAAATTAATTCACTAAAATTCACTAAAATCATATAAATTCAAATTAATTCACTAAAATTCACTAAAATCATATAAAATCAAATTAATTCAAAAATCCACTAAAATTTAAAATTTTAACATATCATTTTACCACTTAAAAGTAAAATACAAAATCATAAATGGTCATCATTTCAGAAAAATTAAAAAAATGCATTCAAAACATCTTCTTGAGTACAACGCAAACCCTAACATTATAAAAGACAAACATCTACAACAAATTGCCTCTTTCTATGCTATTCAAACGTCTACAACCAATTGCCAGCAATAAATTGAAAGCAAGCTGTGCAAGCCCATTGAGCAGGTCTCTTCTCAAGTAATGGTTGTTTCCAACTTTGACCTATCAAATTTTAATCAAAGAAATCTCTTCAGTACAAAATCCTTAAATCAAGTTAAACAAAGTACTTACTGCTATGACATTAGGAACAGGCGTAACTTGGAATTCACCATTCACAATTAACAGTTGGTCTATATGCATAAGGATAGGCTAATCAACACCATTTTTTTTAATTAAAGAAATAAATTGTTGAGTATTTTCATATTTTTGTTCAATCTGATTTGTAAGTACACTAATTCAAAAATACAATTAGTATAAATGCATTAGCATAGGCATGCTGTTGGAAATTAAATTGTACTATTTACCAGTAAAATTGAACTGGAACAGTTTATCACAAAAAAAATTGTACTATCAAATACCAAAATTAGAAAAAGATGCATAGGCATAGGCATAGATATGGTGTTCAATTACTGTACCAGTAATTAAGTTCAATTACTGTACCAGTACTGTTGATGCAAGTGCTATTGTATATCAAAGTTCATGGTTGAGTCATCTAGGAGCAAATTGATCTCATTTGTGCAAATTAATATAGAGGTGCTATCGGGTCGGGTAGGGTCCGATAGTGACAAACAATTAGTTCATATTATTTGGAAAGGAAAAGATATCAAATTCAGTAATTGTGACAAACAATCAAAACTATATCCATGATGCGAATAACAATCCAGGAAAGTATAGGTTTTGAGCAATAAGTATTGTACCTGCCATACTGGTATGTTTTTTTATATTTTGGCTTGTAAGCACTGGTACTATAAGCTTCAATTAGGCCTATCCAGTCAGCTAACAGGAATAATTCTGATGAAAAATCACTTTGTCATGGCATATTTATTTTTCACATGTTTCAATCAAAAATCACTTGCATGTCACCACTTCAAAGGAAAGAAATTTCTTTGCAATTGGGTTTTTCAAGGGCAGTATTACTGTGTACTGGATACTACGCATGGTACAGGAACAAAATTGAATACTACGCATGGTACAGGAACAAAATTGAATGGTACCAGTATTACTGTGTACTGGATAACAGCATTACACAAATCTAACAGATTTAAATAAATCATCCAAAACTCGTACAAAAGAGCATACCAAAGGCTCACCTCCTTTCAACCGGACCACATTTGTTCCCACCTCGGCAAAACTCAGAAGCAGCTGATGTATTTCCTCCTATATAAAATGAGAAATTTCTGATAAACCCACACAAAATGAGGAATTCCTAGAATATATCCAATTTAAAGACAACTCATTTCTCAATCCTAAAACCACCTTTGAAAAAGCGACAGAGAAAAAGGAACAGCAACAACAACATCCGAAATGCAATTTTACCGGTATCAATCAAAACCCATAAAATAGAAACAGTACCAATTTACCACAACTCAGAGAGAAGGGTTTTGATTTAACGAAAATACAATCAGCATTGTAACTCAGAGAGAGAGAACGCACCTGAGAGAGAGAGAGAACAGTGACCGAGCGAGAGGAGCTTAGAGACTCAATGGGCGAGTTGAGAGGAGAGCGACAGAAAGTGGAGACCGACCGAGCGAGGTGAGAGAGCGACAGAGAATGGAGACTTGGAGACCTAGAGAGAGACGGATAGACGGAAGAAGAGACTCTCGGCTCATGAGTCAACTCGGGCTCGGCTCGGTTCAGCCCTGATTGATTAGCCGAGTTGAGGTCGGGTTTTTTTTAATTTAGGACCTGACTCGGTACAATTTATTGAGCTGCTCGACTCATTGGCTCGTGAGCCGGCTCGGCTCATTAGCAGCTCTACTTCTTCTTTTGGATGCGGAGAGAATAGCACTAATTTATAAAATAGCGCTATTCTTTTCGCTATTTTCCGTTTGAATCACACAAAGAATAGTGTTATTTTCTGGGTTAGTGCTAAATCCAGAACAGCGCTATTCTCGCTAACAATTTTGTTGCAATAATGAGTTAATTCTGTCATGTTAATCCCAAAATGTATTCTTCTCTGTGAGTTGAGATGTGACAGAGAAGGCATGCAATTATAGTATTTAACAAAGTAATTAAAGAAAAGGGTGGCTTCTTCTCGGGAAAAGAAGGCCCAGGCTATAAAGGAATAAAAAAACATTCATGTATTAAAAAAATTACAGAGATGTACCAGAGTCATGTTTAGGGGTGAAAACGGTATGGATAATATCCGATCCGTATTCAATCCGTATTCAAAAAATTAGATGTGGATATCCGATATTCGAATATTCGTGTGGATATGGATACTGATATGGTTTTACGTTTCAATTATCCGTATCCGAATAGTAGATATATATCATATATTTTAATATATATTATGAAAAAATATTGTTATTCACCATTAAAATTAGATAAATATTATGAACTTTGGTATTTTTTAATATTATTTTAATAAATATCCGATCCGATCCGTATCTGTATCTGTATTCGGCTGATATCTGATCCGTATCCGTATCCGGAAAATTAAAAAGAGATATGGATATGGTTTTACCACTATTCGCTCCGTTTTCACCCCTAGTCATGTTCCATAAAAGAGGTTGAATTGCAAAAAGGCCCCTCATCAAGAAAGAAATAATGAAATGAAAAATAGCACAATTTCAATCAAGAGCACAGTTGAAGTCAAAAGCATCGAGGACTACTAAAATTAAGTTCAAGTTAAAAGGTATTTTGCACATCACAGATCTGAACCCTAGCGATGGTTAAAAATCGCAGAAAAAACCCTATATCACACCAGAAGTTTTTTAAAAGGAGAAACCAACCAGCAATTTGCAAAACGAAAGAAGGCATTATCTGAACAAATTCAAATATTACAATCCCTATTCACACCAGAAGTTTTTTAAAAGGAGAAATCAACCAGAAATTTGCAAAAAGAAAGAAGGCATTTACAATTATTTAATTTCCACCAGCATTAATCCGGGACTAAACCACTAACAGATCCATCAATTATACAACTAAGCCTCAGCTTACTGGATTTACTGCAGTTGTCTTCTTGTTAAACAATTAAAAATGCTTTAGCTTAACCAGATTTAGCTTCTGTTGTCTCCTAATTGTTGCAATATAAAGCTCAATTAGAGCTAGTAAAGACTAAACAATACTTGTCTAATATTTGGAATTTTTCGAAGAATGTCAAGCTGATTTTCAGCGCCCTTTTCCTCGAAAGGAGTCTTTCTGCTGCCTAAATATAGAATGGGGTTCAAATTGAGCAGGTCAGGTAGCAAACCCCCTTTGGCAAAACCAATAATCATAATACACAACAAACAACTGATTGATCAATTCATACTTATTTATTGGCACAATTGCTAAATGCATAGGAGCACCCTTTCCCTATGTAATAATTTTACAGGGAAAGAACAATGATTTCCATGTAAATTACAACCTATGTTATTAAATTTTTAAAACCATGACAGGATATAAGCAAACAAATAAGTTAATCATTGAATATGAACCTTTTAAGTAAGCCTCCCAATCATTTTGCACTCTAGTTGACTGATCCCAACACGGAAATACCTTCAAAAAGAAAATTGCATAAACAATGACAACTTAATTAACTCCTACTTCTAATGAGCTACTCTTCCCTTTGTTCCATTAGGCCTAAATTAAAGGTTCAATCTGCAAAAGTTCAAGTCAGAGTGCAATTTTGTTCTGCCCTTAAGATATACTTCGTGTGTATAATAACAACTAGTCGGGTACCCGCACAATGAGGCAAACATGACATCTTCCTGACGCATTAAGCAATATTAAGGCTGTTATCTAATGTTCAAGAAAAATGATAATACAGCTGCGGTAGTCGCTGTTGCAGTAAAGGTTTAGATTACCAGGTAAAATCAGTCTAATAACAGCTACAAGTATACAAGTAATAGCTACTGGTACTGTGGTACATGATGGTATTGCCCTATACTGGCTCAAAAAGCATTTTCATCTGGTAGAACAAAAATTAAAATCTCACATAGCCATTGGCTCAATTTTAGGTAGTTAAATATTTCATGGTGTGGAGATTGACACGAATTAATTGGGATGGTTGTTTTGGGGGAGCATGCAGTAACCCTGACAAGTGTGGCCACTGCAGCTGCAAGTCTTTCTATCTTTTTTTCTCTATTGGTATGGAAGTCGGTACCAGTTCCGTTCCTTGCTCTTTTTTATACATTGTTTTTTAATACAATCCTACTATACGGTGAAAAGAAAAAAGAAAGAAAGAAACATATAGGCATCCTTATAGCTATCGACGAAGAATAAAACCATTTATTCACATGTGAAGTTTGTAACTCGAATTTAAATTAACAACTCCAAAACATAAATGAGTTTTATGAGCTACAGTACTTCAAAACTTCTGAAATCCTAATATAGTTCATACAAGCAGAATTCTACGATATATGGCGATTTATTTCAGAAATTGACTGATTACAAAGCCGATGATAAAGAAAAAAGAGAACAATAACACTATAGTGATCCACCAGCCCAGAGGGTACTGATGATCGGTCGTCGTCGATGCCTGCTGAGACCCATCTCCCTTTGATATGGGCTTGCTGTTACAAGGTGGCAATGGTAATCCGCAGAGACCTGAATTATTGTCAAATGAATATTCTGGAAATGTAATCAAAGAACCCTGTTCTGGTATGGGGCCGCTTAGCATGTTGTTTGACAAATCCAACTGCGACAAGGACAAGGTCGAAAAGGAAGAAGGTATCCTACCTTCTAACATATTGTGCGATAAATCAAGTATTATTAAGCTAGCCATGCCTCCCATTTCATCTGGCAATGGTCCCGATAAGTGATTGTGCCCGATACTCAAAACCGTCAAAGATTGCATTGCAGAAATCTCAGTTGGAATCTGGCCATCAAGCTGATTGTACGACAAATCAAGAAAAATCATTGATTTGCTATTTTTACTGTTTTGGTTATTAGTTCTGCCAATATCAGCTGTATAACCTTGTAATAAGTTACAATAACGTATACTCGGAACGCGCAAAAGGTCATTATACCGGATTCCATCAAACTCCAGAAAGATATCCATACGGTGGCATAGCCTATCATCATTAATTCTCTTGCTGAAATATAGGCGATCATCCCCTCCAATGTATGCCCCAATATCATTGGATTGTTTTGCCAAATCAGGTGGAATGGACCCATTGAGTTGGTTGCTGCTCAAATCTAAATATCCCAGGCCCTTACAGTCACCAAGCTCTGATGGTATCGACCCAGTGAAGGAATTATTTAAAAGTATTAAAATCACAAGCTTTTCTAGCTTACCAATCCAAATGGGTATCGGCCCGATCAATTGATTGCTTGCGAGGGAAATCCATTTCAACCTGGTGCAATTCGCTAACCTATTCGGTATTGTACCAGTTAGGTTGTTGAAGTCCAAGATTAGGTTTTCAAGTGACTTAAGGGATGAGAGCTCAGCGGGTATCTCACCATTCAAGTTATTTTGCCACACTATAAGCTCATTTAAGTTGAAGAGGGACCCTAGAGAACCGGGTATGGACCCAGAAAGCAAGTTCAAGCTCAGATCAAGTGAGATCAAGTTAGTACAGTTGCTTAGGCAGTCAGGTAAGGACCCACTAAAATAGTTATCCTGTAAGTGTAACACTTCTAATCTAGAGACCCTCCCGGTGCACAAAGATCGTGGTATTGAGCCCGAGAAGCTGTTCGCACTAAGATCCAATATCATGAGACTTTTAAGCTTAAAAATAGATTTGGGTAAACTACCATTGAAGTTATTAAATGCCAACTCTAGAACCTGGAGTCTAGGCATGGCAACCATGGACAAGATGGGGAATACACCAGAAAAATTATTGTTGGAGAGGCTCAGCGTATTGAGATTCATGAATGCCTTTATGCCGGGCGGGGCCTTACCAGTAAAATGGTTGGATGAGAGGTTTAGATAAGTTAAATTGAGGCAACCCGAGAACGTACCTACTGGTACAGTACTTGAGAGTTCATTGGAAGACAGGTCAAGAAATTGCAGGGAAGTGCAATTGATAATCTTTGGTATTGTGCCTTGTATATTGTTGTGAGCGAGGTTGAGATAATTCAGTAAGCCGAGTTTAGAGAATAACCACTGGAGATCTTTGTTGGTTGTAATCTTGTTATAGGAGAGATCAAGCATCTTCAGGCCGTTGAGAACTGGAGAGGTATGATTGAAGGACTGGCCAATGTAGTTATTGGAGAGGTTGAGTGACTGAAGGGATTGACAGGAGGTAGCGAGAGAAGCTGTATCATAAATAGAGCCTCGAAGGTTGTTTCTAGATAGGTCCAGTTCTTTGAGTCGCATGGTGCAATTTGCAAGGGCTGAGATGGATCCAGTGAGATTGGTAGCATGGAGAGAGAGCGCTTCTAGGTTTTCAAGAGAAAGGATGTGAGCTGAGACTGAACTAAAGTCTGTTCCGAGTGACAGATCTCGAAGCATCAGAGAGGACACATGGCTTCCTTTACATGTTACACCTTGAAAGTTGCACACTCCATGCATGTGGTTCCAGTTGGATAACAAATTAGGATTTGGAAGAGAATTTTTGAAAGAAATTAGATTATCAACATCTCTGGCCATGGCTGATAATATGCAGAAGAAGAGAAGATGCAAAAAAACAGCGGAGTGTAAGTGTAACCATTGTATGCTGCACGCCTTTTGTCATCTCTCATATGCTTGTTGTGATTTTCATGTTCTTCTACTTAAAAAGAGAGTGAGAGAAGGAGAGAGAGAGTTGATAAAGAAACACTTGACAGTCACATCCAAGTTGCCCGACTTTTCTCTTTTCTGTGTGGACAAAGTCAGTTGTTTATTTTATACGATGCTGCCTTTTTTCAATTACTATCAACCGACGATCCTACATATACCGTAAACAAAAAATATTTGATCGAGTCAAAAGTAGACTGGAAAGTGTTGATCCACTCGAAACATTCACGGTGTATATTCAGTCCAAAGTATCTGTGTGAAGTGGGACCCAACTAATTGTCGGAACTCGAAACTCGTATATAGGATGAGAATCCTGTGGCCAGCAAATATACATGTCGCTGTGTAGCTTTTATATGTTTTGCAGAACCAATTAAATGGTAAAGAATCGAACTAATTAGTCTTTGCAAAAGTCCAAGTTGAGGCCCAAATAGTCCAAATTCTATAATTTGTATATTTTATTCATTCAACAAAAATTCAATATAATATAATTAAAAATTATTTTTCTTGTCTTCACAATTTTTTTTTTAACTTTTTAAAAACAAATATTCAAAATTTAAATGTCAAAATAAAATTGTTTAATGTAAAAAATTATCTTCTCTATAAGCCATTCAATTAAAATAATTATAAAGGTTACGTTTGGATGGGAGTTACAATAGCTAGAATAGCGAAATTTGATAATAGTAAATGAGAATAGAGAAAAAATAGTGATTTTTAGATTAGTGCGTAAATGGTGCTATTTGGATTAGTAAAAATATCATTTGGATTGTAGATTTGAGATTGTAAATAGTTGTAACCGATAAATAATAGTGTTAACAAGGTACTAATTAAGAGAAAATATAGACAAGTAAGGTCTTAAATGAATTGTCGCAATATGGAGATAACATAAAGTGGTGTCAATTTTGTTATTTCGGGACTGTGTTGGCGAAAATCCGAGAAGAAACATTTTTCCCTCTCTCTTCACACTTCCAAATAGTAGTTATTCCAACATTTACAAGGAATAGAGAATAACAATTATTTTAGCTATTCCGAATAATAAAAATGTTATTTGGATGCACATTGTTATTTCGAATAGGCCATATTCTAGAATGAGTGAGGCTATGGTGCTATGCATAGCACCAATGGCTAGTGTACTACGGCTCAATATGGTACTTTTTAAAATCCTAACGGTCGATCCGAACCGTTCAATGTGATATCCATATGAATATGTACTTGCAAACTAAATTTTATATTTTTTCGAATTTTTTTACTATTTTTTTAGATAGGTAGAAAAATCAGTGTTTTTTGAAAATTCTGGACCATCAAAATTCTACCTATCTAAAAAAATAGTAAAAAAATTTGAAAAAATATAAAATTTAGTTTGCAAGTACATATTCATATGGTTATCACATTGAACGGTTTGGATCGACCGTTTGGATTTTAAAAAGTACCATATTGAGCCGTAGTACACTAGTCATCCGTGCTATGCATAGCACCATAGCCTCACTCTGATTAGCTCATATTCTTGACACATCCAAACATACTCAAATGGAATAAATAAAAACATAAATAACGTGATATAATTAAAAAATTTATAATCTATATATTATAAAAAAAATATTACGGCCAGTAACCCACTTTAAAATCTGTTGAAAATCTTATTATTTGTAACAAGTGAGTCACTTCAAAATTCAATTCAGTCAGCAGCTCGAGTCATTCATAAGTCAAAACTCAAAAGAGAATAAAATAATTATATTATCCTTTCTGAAAACATTAAGCCCCGATATTTTTAAAAATACCCACCGTTCAACATGTTTTGCTGAAAATGCCCCTACTCCTTCAAGAATTTTAAAAATGCCCAAACAGGCCATTTAATGGCCGGTCCCCCCATTTTTATTTTTATTTTTATTTTTTTTATAAGAGACAAATAGCTAAAATGATGAAATATAACACTAAAAAATTGAATTATTTTTCCTTTGTCAAATTACTTTTTTTATAGCATATTTATACTAAAATACGCTAAATCCCTTTGTCAAATTACTTTATCAAATTATGTTAATTTATGCTGATTTAACACTAAATTACTTGAAATTATGTTAATTTTTTTTAAGAGACAAATAGCTAAAATGTTGAAATATAACACTAAAAAATCGAATTTTTTTAAATATTTGTTAGATTACTTTTTTGATATATAATTAGCATATTTATACTAAAATACGCTAAATTACTTGAAATTATATTAATTTATGCTGAATTACACTAAATTACTTGAATTACAATAATTATGTAGAATAATGCTAAAATACGGTAAATTACGCTAAATTACGTATGAATAGGGCATATTTTGTGCCATCTTTCATAAATCATACAAAATAGTAAAAAAATTCCAAAAATAATAAAAATTGGTATTCTACAAGTTCATTATATAACTAATTTACTGAGCTACGTAGATTGAATAATAGAAATGAAAATCTTAATCGGAAACTTCAACTGAAGTTTTGAGACTCTTCCTTTTGTTTTTTGACAATTCTGATTATCAAAATCCGGCATTGCTGGTTCTAACGCATGCGCATTTTCACAGGCTTTCCGAAAAGTGGTCATTGCTGAAATCGGATACTCGAGCGCCGTTTTATGGCCGTTTGAAGTTTCGTCGTCGTTTTTCGTCTTCTCAGTGAAGATATCATCCCTATCATATGTAATTTAGCGTAATTTATCGTATTTTAGCATAATTTTACATAATTATTGTAATTTTAAGTAATTTAGTGTAATTCAACATAAATTAATATAATTTCAAGTAATTTAGCGTATTTTAGTATAAATATGCTAATTATATATCAAAAAAGTAATCTAACAAATATTTAAAAACACAATTCGATTTTTTAGTGTTATATTTCAGCATTTTAGTTATTTGTCTCTTAAAAAAATAACATAATTTCAAGTAATTTAGTGTAAATCAGCATAAATTAACATAATTTGACAAAGGAATTTATCGTATTTTAGTATAAATATGCTATCAAAAAAGTAATTTGACAAAGGAAAAAAAAATCAATTTTTTAGTGTTATATTTCATCATTTTAGCTATTTGCCTCTAAAAAAACAAAAACAAAAACAAAAACAAAAAAAATGGGGGGACCGGCCATTAAATGGCCGGTTGGGCTTTTTAATCCGGACCGGTCATTTAATGGCTGGTTTGGGCATTTTTAAAATTTTTGAAGGGGTAGGGGCATTTTCAGCGAAACATGTTGAACGGTGGGTATTTTTAAAAATGTCGGCATTAAGCCCGTTCGAAGTAATATCTTGTCAAAATTTATACCGTCCTAGTGTTGAGACTGCTGAATTGATCAACGTGTGTTGCTTTGGATTTTAACCGCCGAATAATTCAATGGTCCTGCTATAAAACGAGATTTGGTGAAATGTATAGTATGGATTTAATTTTATTTAATGGTACCAATAAATAAAAAATTGGGCAAGCTCTCTTGCATTTTTTTAAGGACAATTTCAGTCTTCAAAAAATTTAAAATTAAGCTATTTTGCTCTTCCAAAACTTGTTATATCATATTTATCTTTTCAAATTTCAAAAATTTACAAAATTTACACAATTTATTGACTTTTCAATTATAACTAATTTTTATTTTATCCTTTATTAAAAAATATATAGTCTGTGTTAAAGAAATATTCAGATTTTGCCATTTTTGTTTGGTTGGTCATTTGGCTAGTTTACACGAATCCCAAAACAAAACTTAAAAGACTTCAATCTTTGTATTTTTGTTGTCGTCTTGAGCTTTACATGGTCTTGTATTTATAGAGAACTCACAGAGCTATGTTTCCTACTTGCAATCTCTAACTGCTATAACAGAATAACAAAATCAGTCTAACTAACTTGTTTAACAGAAACTAAACAAATCTTCTCTTGCCCTGCTTGATGTCCAGTAGAGTCTAAACTGGATGTGTCAAGCATTCTGCTATTAAAACTTCTTAATTTTACATACCGGGAGATACTCAGTTTACTCCAAAACAGGATATCTCCGTTTAATTTACAAATGGAGAGGATCTTGAAAATTGAACACACTCCGTCAATAAGTTTGGAGAGAGCTCGGCTCGCACCGAATTGAACACACTCCGTCAGTAAGAATTTCTCTTCCTCCGACGAACCGACATGGAAGAAGTAGAAGGCGCCAGTCCTCCCTCCCCTCCTCCCCTCTCTTCCCCGATCGATTCTCCTCCTCATAACCCCTCTCTTTCCGACAGGAACGAAGAGGTGATCGGAGAGAACAGCGAGGATCACGAGCAAGAAATCATCTTGAGTGGTGATGGCGTTCTCTCTGACGAACTTCGTGCGAAGATAGTGCATCAGGTGAGAGAAATGGATTATATTGTACATTGTTGGAATTCTCGGTTTGTTCAGTGTAAAGACTAAAAAGGCGATGTTTTAATGGGATTTTGTGATTGTTTTAATGGGATTTTTCCTCTTTGTTCATTTATTGCTATATGATCTGATAACAATGTATTTCTAGGTTGAGTACTATTTTAGTGATGCAAACCTCCCGGCAAATAAATTCTTACTCCAGTATACGTGGAAAAATGGTCGGGGTTTTGGTAAGTTTCTCAACTTTAGTTAAAAATATTGTTGTAATGCTTTGATCCAGCATTTATATGATGATGGGCTTTATGTCAAGGTAGCTCATCATTTTAAAATTGCATAATTCATGCTTGGAAATGATATTTTCCCTTACTCATCTGAGTTGTCCTACTTTGTTATAACTATTTTTCTTATAAATCAGATATCAACAAATCATTTCATTTTGTTAGTTCTGGATCAATGTAATGATGATTCTATTTTTTTTTTATTCCTCCTGTAGTTCCTATTAGTGTCATTGCATCATTAAGAAAAATGAAGAGACTTGTTGAAGACGATTCATTAATTGAAGCCGCACTCAGG
Source organism: Carex kokanica (assembly GCA_025461125.1). Taxonomy (NCBI): domain Eukaryota; kingdom Viridiplantae; phylum Streptophyta; class Magnoliopsida; order Poales; family Cyperaceae; genus Carex; species Carex kokanica. The sequence goes on along the minus strand of JAJGRX010000848.1, from coordinate 234,518 downwards.
ACATCATCTAATTTGGTAATTTCTCTTTTTAAGCACTTGTTTCTTCAAAGTTCATTTGAGTTTACTTGTAAATATTCAAAATCTCTATCAAACCTCTTTTGTAAATGGACAGTCTTGTTCACTTTTACTTTTCTTCGTTTTAGGTTGTCAGTGAAGATGGTAAAAAAGTTAAGAGATTAAATCCATTGCCCGTTATTGCTGAGTCGAACGATGATAAGGTAATAGCTTTCCTTTTACAACTAATTATTTGTATTTGCTTATTTATCCACAGCTTCTAAATTCTTGTGCTTCCCTTAGTGTGGTTATTAGAGCTTCTTCAACCAAAAAGTTATGATTTATATTTTTTTTGAAAGAAATGCTAAATTATATATTGCAGTCACGAACAGTTATGGTGGAGAATTTACCAGAGAATTACTCTGAAGAGAGTATTGGACAAACCTTCGGTGAAGTTGGAAAGTGAATTTCTTTCACAAAGTGCTCTAAACATTTTTTTTTAATAAAACAACATGTTATTTGTTGGAATTGATATGATTTTTGCACTGTAGGATTGTGAAAATAAGCATTCAGGATCCACAATCTGCCGAAGGATCACAGGTTAAAAAGGATGGATATCTGATAAGTAGTAAGGTATTCTTTTAGTCAAGGAGTTGTTTAACCTCCCTAATTTTTGTAATTGCTGAATAATATGCCTGCTTGCGATGTGATATTTAGGTGCATGCCCTTGTGGAATATGACTCTGTAAAAGCAGCAAAGAAAGCTGTAAGTATTTATGCAAATCTCTATCTCAGCATAATAAATTAGTGCCGATATATTTTCAGAATTAAATTTTTAACTATCTCAGGTATCAACACTGAATAACAAGAAAGACTGGAGAAGTGGGCTGAGAGTCAAGCTTTTGTCCAAAACAGTAACTTTTTACACCCATAACTTTATGGATTGCATGCATTTTCCTTGGAAACATACAATAAATAATCTTTCATCTAACAGGAATCTCAAATGTTTGATCATTTCATTATGAGATTTAGAGAAGCTGAAGGTGGAGAAGTTAGCAGTGAGAAAGATGACAAGGTAAATACCCACATTTTTACATATACACAATAACGTGCGCGCACACCCGCATGTATGTATGTGGGTGTGCCTTCAACTTACTGAAGCTCAAGTCTTTAATTTTAATGCTTCAATAGCATTGATTAAAAGCAACCAGGCACAAACATCCAACGGGAAAAAAAATAAACAGAAGAAGGTATGAAGAGAATTAACCTTTTCAAAGTCCAGACAGTCAATCTGAACCATTCAGCATGATCTCCATATGAAAATGTACTTGTAAAACAAATTTTACATTTTTTAGAATTTTTTTACTATTTTTATTAGATGGGTAGAAAATCACTTGATCTAAAGATTCTAGACTATTAAAAAGTAGCGATCTTCTATCTATCTAAAAGAAATAGTAAAAACAAATGTTAAATATAGTATGCAAGTATATTTTCATATGGAAATCACATTGAACGGTTCAGATCAACTATTTGAACTTTGAAAATGAAAATATTGATCCGTAGTACGGACCAATCTGTGCTATGCATAGTACCATAGCCTCACTCTAGATGTGTTTGATCAATATGGATTGCAGCACTGTTGTTATGGACTTATGGGTATGTATCAGCCTGTTCTTTGCCCCTTTTTGTTCCATTTTAAGCTCTTTGCATGTGTCAGGAAGAAGAGCATTCAAAAGATAAGAGACACAATTACAGAAACCAGCGAAAGGGAGTACAAAAGAGTGCTAACGAACAAGGTACTTTTTGCTATTAATAATACACATGGAGTACTGTAATTAGTGAGAAACACTACGCGGCATGCTTAATTAGCTATAAGAACTTGAGTAAGAAAAAAAAATTTAGGTTTTACTGGCACAACTCCGGTTGGGTTTCATTTCTAGCCTTACCCAACTTGTTTGGGACTTAAGGCTTTGTTGTTGTTGTTATTGCTTCATTGAGTAGTTTGAGTTTGTGATAAAGTTTAGTGCATACCTCTCTCTCTATATATATATTTTTTTCCTTTGTGTCTATTTACTGGAGAGTAGTCAAGTCATGTGCCCTATTTTTGCTCAAGTTGTGGGCCCATCTAGTTTCACCATCAGTGGCTTGAACAAATTTGTGTTTGCCTGCGGGTGGGTGATTGTATAGCTGTTTGCACATTTTTTTTTCTGCTGCCATGTACTGAATCAACAATTCATCAGTGGGTTTTTTTTCGAATGTGTGTCATCCTAATTTTTTTTTTTTTTGGTTCACAGACTTTATCTGTGTTGTTTGCCAACCAAATTGTACTTTCTATTTTTAATATTTTTCTGTGGTAATGCGAACCCTAGCTCTCGTAGGGTCGCACACACTGCAACAATCTTCCTACTTCTCAAATTTTTCATTTTGGGTTCCTGTCTCCTAATTACCAAATTTGAATTATCAAATAAAAAAGTGTGTGAAATATTATAGTTTGAGGCTTGTACTTTATTTCTACAGTCTGGGCTAATTTTTATTGTGGTAAGTTATAAAGTGCTTAGTTGAGGCATTATAAGTGTCTTTGATTATAATAAAACTTAACCATATACTGAAGACACGATCTTCAGTACCAGTCTTTGTTTATTAATAACTTATAATTAATTTGTTTTTCACTATACCGATAACTTTTACAGGGCATGGATGTGGTACAGTTGGATCAACTAGTGGAGTCACAAATAAACCCCTTCCTGGCCCGAGAATTCCTGATGGCACAAGAGGATTTACAATGGGTCGTGGCAAACGGGTTTGTTCCGACTACAAACCCGATCTGCAAGATCCATGACTTTTAAAAGGTTGTATCTTATACAAAATTGGCTTTGAAGTATTAATGAATGGCTAACTATAAATCACAAAATATCCTTGTTTCTGGATTTTAACATTTTTGACTTGTAATGTGTATCATGGTTGAGCCTTTTGGCTAAGTTGAGATTTTACTATGTTTGTATATTGACGAAAGTAAGAAGACATGGAAACTAATTCGATGGTTGTTTGATTGTTTGTTTTGTGTGAATGAATGACCTTTACTATGTTTCTTTTTAGCTCGCTAACATGAATTTGAAGGAATGAAATTAAAAAAGACTCAGGAGTATAAATAAAAAAATAAAAAATAGTGTTCGGAAGTAATATGTGTGGGAAAGGATACTTTACAAAGAATTAAATTTTTACCTCTTAAGGAGAAATTGCCCAACAAATCCAAAGGTAAACACAAATTTGTGCAAACAGCTATACAATCAGTAGATATCTTTTCGAAAAATGAGGGTTATTTTTGTTAGGTCAATAGAAAAAGAAAGTGACTGAGGAAACAAAGTGACAACTATTGTATATCTACTGTTTGTATAGCTGTTTGCACATTAAATTTGTGAGGTCAATAGAAAAAGAAAGTGACTGAGGAAACAAAGTGACCTCACTTGTATTCGTACAAACAGTAGATATCTTTTCGAAAAATGAGGGTTATTTTTGTTTCAACTTGTCAACTTAAAAAATAAAATAAAAAGACATGCAAATAAAATAAATCAGAATTTGGATCAATTCAGTCTGAGATAGAATCATAGAATGCACGTAGCCCCCTTTAATATTCGTGCAGGAGCAGATCGGACGATCCGGGTCCAAACTCAAAATTTGAGTTACTTTAGGGCATCCAAATTCAGCAAAATAAGCGTGTATTCGTCCAGTTGAATCATTTTTCTTTTCATAAAAAGCAAGGACATGCGAGATATACTATTTTAATCACCTAATAACAAACTTTTATCGTTCAATGACCAGTGTTTTATGTATTCATTTTTCGGTAAAAAAAATGGATCTTTTAAATGTTATTTTATAAGTTTTATATATTCATTTTTCATTATTTTTTTGACTACTTGATCTTGTACTAAATGAATTTGAAACTTTTAGAAAATACGGCATCTTAATCTTGTTTTGATTGATATCAAGAGCTTGCAAAATTACACTGATGTAAGCAATATATGTACATTAATTTTTTAACTTATTATTCATATAAAAATGAAATCATAAAGTGATAACTTTTTATGTGCATATAAAAAAACAGATTTGTATTGACATTTGAGATTTGAAATCTTTGTTATCATAAAATTTTAAAAAAAAAAATAGAAGCACGATGAAGTGGTAAAAAATAAAAATAATTGAACCTTACTAAAAGAGTCACGTGTCGCACAAGTGACTTTTAGCCGAAATTTTTATTAATCGAAAAAAAAAAAAAGAAATATCGAAAAAGGACGTAACTTTTGCGGTATATTTAAAACTAGGTAGAACGGGAATAAAATTACCGTCCCATGGGACGGGAATATCCTCCCCGTCCAGGATTACCATTTCACTAATGATCTTGGTCGCTAATCTATATCCACGGACGGTAATAACCTCCCCGTCCGACGAAAAAAAAGAAAAAAAAAAAGAAAAGGCAGGGATGGTGAGATCCTCCCCGTCCAAGGAAAAAAAAAAAAAAAGGCAGGGACTGTGAGAACCTCCCCGTCCGAGGAAAAAAAAAAAAGCCGCAGATTTGTTAATTAAATTAATTTCATTTAGAGTTTAGGATTTAGAATAATTGTTAATTGTGCAATAGATAATTATTAATGTAAGTTTAGGATTTAGAGTTTAGGATTTACTCTCAATTGCAAGAATTATTGCAAAAGTTAATAAATTAGATAATTTTTTCATCTCTTATTTCATTTAGAGTTTAGGATAAATAAAATAAGAGATGAAAAAATTATCTAATTTATTAACTTTTGCAATAATTCTTGCAATTGAGAGTAAATCCTAAACTTACATTATTCTAAATCCTAAACTTACTTAATAATTATCTATTGCACAATTAACAATTATTCTAAATCCTAAACTCTAAATGAAATTAATTTAATTAACAAACCTGCGGCTTTTTTTTTTCCTCGAACGGGGAGGTTCTCACAGTCCCTGCCTTTTTTTTTTTTTTTTTTTTTCCTTGGACGGGGAGGATCTCACCATCCCTGCCTTTTCTTTTTTTTCGTCGGACGGGGAGGTTCTTACCGTCCGTGGATATGAATTAGCGACCAAGATCATTAGTGAAATGGTAATCCCGGACGGGGAGGATATTCCCGTCCCATGGGACGGTAATTTTATTCCCGTTCTACCTAGTTTTAAATATACCACAAAAGTTACGCCCTTTTTCAATATTTCTTTTATTTTTTTTCGATTAATAAAAATTTCGGGACTTTTAGATTCAAAAAGGAACAATAAATTTTTTATCGGGATAGTAGGATCCCAGGGATCAGATAATCAAAAATTTTCAACAATCTAAAATCTTTTGTTTGTAGGGTAAAAATTTTATGGATTCAAATATGCTGAAATTCGAGATCGTCAACGGTAATTCTGAAATTTTTGAAATTCTGAAATCAAGACGTTAAACTGTTTCGAAATACGTGCACAGAAAAACTAGCTGTTTTGAAATGTGTGCACACAAAAAGTTGGACAGCTGATTCGGAATTTCAGAAATTTCAGAGGTATTTTTCATGGATCTCAAATTTCAGCATATTTGAATCCAAACTTTATACGTTTCGCAGAATAGTCCGCGGCTTATAACTGTGGAAAGTCTAAATGTACCTAATTTTCTTGCAATTGTGAACAAGCAGCAAGAAATTTTTCCATACATTTTTGTTTTATTCAGATGATTACATTTATATGTTTACAGTGTGTTATTTTTTTGTACTCTAGCTAGCAGTGGTAATTTCATTTGACCATACTGGAGGAGGAAACTAATTCAACAACACTCATCGACACTGGAAAAGTACACAACTCCTATAAACAACTTATTCTATTTTTTTACTCATCTAAAAAAATAGTCAAAAATTCTAAACAATATAAAAACAGCATACTATATTTTAAATACCCATCGTACTTTACTCTGAACTATATAGAAAATTATGTATAATTACAAAAAAAAAAATGAATGGAGTCAATTGACTTCGTTCACTTAACAGTTAACATAGATCCTAAGGACTTGTTTAAAGCTGTACCAGTCAAAACCTGATATGAACCAAATGACCGATCTTAACCGGTGTCCAGATTTGAGAAATTTGAAAAGTCAAATTGTCTTGTTAAATTTTAATAATTATTGTGTATTATTGTGTATTACTGTGTTGATAACAGGAAATGGTGTGTAGTCTCAACATGTATTTATAACAGCAGGGGATATATCTCATATGAGTTCATTTGATCCCTTCAAAATCAACATACATAATTACATGCTCAAATTCGTTGCAGCAAAAATACCAGTGCTAGTTGCAAGCAGTGGTTGATCTTAACCGCTGTTTTTGTTCTTGCAAGACCATATATTACAAATTAACACTATCAGGCTGCACAGCCTATTTCATGCAACAGAAAGAAACCGTATCAGACTTGTAGTTTTTATAACAAGCAACAAAAACAAAAATCACATGTCAATCAGTAACTTGAATTACTTTCCATGTTTTCTTACTTTTGTCAAAATACAAACGTAGTGAAGTAATTTAGCCAAAAGGATCAACCATGATACACACTACAAACTCACAAATGTTAAATTTTGTGATATATATAGTTGGTCATTCATAAATATTTCGAAGTCAATTTGGCATAAGATGCAACTTTTAAAAAGTCATGGCTCTTGCAAATCGGGTTTGTAGTCAGAACGAACCGGTTTGCCACGACCCAGTGTAAACCCTCTCGTGCCATCAGGCATTCTCGGGCTAGGAAGGAGTTTATTTGTAACTCCACTAGTTGATCCAACTGTACCACATCCGTGCCCTGTAAAAGTTATCGGTATAGTGAAAAAAAAAAAATTAATTCAAAGTTATTAATAAACAAAAACTGGTACTGAAGATCGTGTCTTCAGTATATGGTTAAGTTTTATAATAATCAAAGACACTAATAATGCCTCAACTAAGCACTTTATAATGCAACGAGCCTTTAGTCAACCCCAAACTATCATATTTCACACTTCTTTTATTTAATAATTCAAATTTGCGATTTAGGAAACAGGAACCCGAAATGAAAAAAATTGAAAAGTACGAAGATTGTTGCACAGTGTGCGTGACCCTACGGAAAGCTAGGGTTCGCATTAGCTGTGAACTACCCTAAAACATTGGCAACGAACAGAAAAAATACTAGATGCATATTGATTCATATATGGCAGCAGAAATAAAAAATGTGCAAACAAATCGATGCTTCAATTTTTTGTTCAAGGCATTGATCGGCAAGCATATATTTGTTCAGGCATTGATGAGGAATCTTGGTGAGCCCACGAATTGGGAAAAAATAGATTGACCCGGAAGGATAGCATGGACGTGGACAAAGCCAATAAGGCACATGATTTGATTACTCTCCAGTAAAAAGATACAAAAAAATACAAGAAAAAATATATATATATTAAGGTGTGCACCCGACGTTTACCACAAACTCAAACTACCCCATGAAAGCAAATAAAAGAACTGTCAGAGAAAGAAAGCAAATAAAAGAACTGCCACGGAAAGAGGCTCAACTGAAGATAAACCAGAAGGGAGAACACTGGTTGCATTTGGTTAGCTAACAAAGGAGAGAAGGGTTGCATTTAAAGACAGCAAACCTAATTCTATTATGGAGGTTTTGTGCATCATTTCTCTACTCTGAAAACGGAGATAAAAGATGTAGAGCATATTAGAGCATATTTTATCCGGAAAGTAGGGTTGCATTCCAAGAAACAACTTACTCAATTTTTTACTCATCTAAAAAAATAGTAAAAATTCTAAAAAAAATGTAAAATTTAGTTTACTAGTAGATATTCATATGAAGACCACGTTGAACGGTTCGAATCGACCATTAGAATTTTGTAAACAAAAATATTAACACCTGATAAGTTCCGCTTGAACCAACTCGTGCTTACAGCTTACCAGATAAGGTCAATCAAACATTTCAGATCAAACACAATAGGTTTATTAATGTATTTCTAGTTTAACCTCACCGACCAGTTGTCGGTCCCAAGCTACAATCAAAGCGGATTCAGATTTTTAAGCTACCAAGTAAATCATATAAAATTTCTGATGTTACGTATATTATACAGTACCTATTATATTTTACTCTAAACTATATTAGAAAATTATTTATAATTACAAAAAAATTATAATAAATGAAGTCAATTAACCTCATTCACTTGACATGGATCCGCCTCTTGTCTACAATGGTTGATTGACCCTAAGGACTTGTTTAAAGTTGTACTTGTCAGAACCAAATGACAGATCTTAACCGGTGGCCAGATTTGAGAAATTTGGGAAGTCAAATTGGCTTGTTAAATTTCATCAACTGTTGTGTTGATAACAGGAAATAGCGTGTAGTCTCAAAATGTTAAATTTCATTTGATCCCTTCAAAATCAACATAACTTGACAATCTGAATTTAGTTTCCATGTTTTCTTACTTTCGTCAAAATACATAGTAAAATCTGAATTTAGCCAAAAGGCTCAACCGTGATACACAATACAAGCCCACACAAGTTAAAACCCAGAAACAAGGATATTTTGTGATATATAATTAGCCATTCATCAATATTTCGAAGTCAATTTTGTATAAGATACAACTTTTTAGAAGTCATGGATCTTGCAAATCGGGTTTGTAGTCGGAACAAACCGGTTTGCCACGACCCATTGTAAACCCTCTCGTGCCATCAGGCATTCTCGGGCCAGGAAGGGGTTTATTTGTAACTCCACTAGTTGATCCAACTGTACCACATCCATGCCCTGTAAAAGTTATCGGTATAGTGAAAAACAAATTAATTCTAAGTTATTAATAAACAAAGACTGGTAGTGAGATCATGGAACGTGTCTTCAGTATATGGTTAAGTTCTATAATAATCAAAGACACATATAATGCCTCAACTAAGCACTTTATACTGCAACGACCCTTTAGTCAACCCCAATTAACCACAATAAAAATTAGCCCAAACTGTAGAAATTAAGTACAAGCCTTGAACTATCATATTTCACACACTTTTTTATTTAATAATTCAAATTTGGAATTTAGGAGACAGGAACCCAAAATGAAAAAAAATTAAAAATTAGGAAGACTGTTGCACAGTGTGCATGACCCTACGGAGAGCTAGGGTTTGCATTATCTGTGAACTACCCTAAAACTTTGGCAATGAACAGAAAAAATACTAGAAATAGAAAGTACAATTTTGTCAGCGAACTACAGAGATGCATATTGATTCAGTATAAGGCAGCAGAAATAAAAAAATGTGCAAACAAATCGATGCGTCAATTTTTTGTTCCAACCTAGAGGACTCAGCTATACATTCACTCACCGACAGGCAAGCATATATTTGTTCAAGGCATTGATGGGAAATCTTGATGGGCCCTCGACTTGAGAAAAATAGATTGACCCGCAAGGACAGCATGGACATGGACAAAGCCAATAAGGCACATGATTTGACTAGTCTCCAGTAAAAAGATACAAAAAATATAAGAACAAAAATATATATAAAGGTGTGCAACCGACATTTACCACAAACTCAAAACTACCCATGAAAGCAAATAAAAGAACAGCCACAGAAAAAGGTTCAACTGAAGATAAACCAGAAGGGAGAACACTGGTTGCATTTGGTTAGGTAACAAAGGAGAGAAGGGTTGCATGCAAAGACAGCAAACCTAATTCTATTATAGAGGTTTTGTGCATCATTTCCCTACTCGGACAAATTTATTGGTTAAGCCTGAGAGGTAGTGCTTCTCACTGGTTACAGTACTCCATGCGTATTATTAGTAGTAAAAAGTACCTTGTTCGATAGCACTCTTTTGTACATGTCCCTTTCGCCGGGTTCTGTTATTGTGCCTCCTACCTTTTGCATGCTCTTCTTCCTGACACATGCAGAGGAGTTAAAATGGAACAAAAAGGAGCATAGAACAGGCTGATACATACCCATAACAACAGTGCAGCAATCTATTTTAATCAATAATCAAAGTAACAAAAACATTTATATAAATCACCAAGAGTGAGGCTATGGTAATAGGACAGGTATCCTCTCAGGTATTGGACAGTGGGGCCCACTACTTTACGGTTTCAGATTACCTCAAAAACGGTGCCTATTCGGGATGCCACAGGGGGCCAGTATTATTTGTGCTTTGAGATTCATGCAAAGTTAAAAGAACAGTCCGGATCAACTAATTGTAAAAGATTATCTTTTACGGTACCTGGTAGGATACAGATTCATGGTAATATGCATATTACATAGTCTAAACAGTCCATATGAACTGTTCAACATGATCTTCATATGACATACTTGCAGACCATTTTGTCAAAAAAATAACTTCATTTTAGATAGGTAGAACATCACTTGATTTGAAAATTCTGGACCATCCAAAAGCAGTGATTTTCTACCTATCTAAAAAAATAGAAAAAAATTGTAAAATTTGCTCTCCGAGTACATTTTTATATGGAGATCATGTTCAACGATTCAGATCGACTGTTTAAACTTTGAAAATGGAGATATGAATTCATATCACAGTTTGATCCATAATATGCATAATACCATAGCCTCCAGAAAAGGTTAATTATCTTCATACCTTCTGTTTTTTTTTTCCTGTTGGATTTTTTTGCCTGATTACTTGAATCAATGCTATTTAAGCATTAAAAACTTAAATTTCAGTAAGTTCAAGACACACCCACATAATATGTGCACGCGCGTGTGCGTGTTAATGTGTATGTGAAAAAATGTGGGTATTTACCTTATCATCTTTCTCACTGCCAACTTCTCCACCTTCAGCTTCTTTATTTTTCGTAATGAAATTATCAAACATGTGAGGTCCCTGTTAGATGAAATGTTAGTGTATGCTTCGGCAAAAAAATGCATGCAATTTATACAGTTTATGGGTGTGAAAAGTTACTGTTTTTTTAGCCAAATGCTTGACTCTCAACCCACTTCTCCAGTCTTTCTCATCATTTAGTGTTGCCACCTGAGATAGTTACAATGTTTAAATCTGAACATATCGGTGCCAATTTATTTTGCTGAGATAGAGATTTGCATAAATGCTTACAGCTTTCTCTGCCGCTGCTATGGAGTTATATTCCACAAGGGCATGGGCGTGCACCTGAATATCACATCGGGTATATTATTAAGCAATCACAAAAATAGGGAAGTTAAAAACAACTCCTCGAATAAAAGAATACCTTACTACGTATCAGATACACTTCCTTTTTACCATGTGATCCTTCAGCAGATTGTGGATCTTGAATGCTTATTTTCACGATCCTACAGTGCAAAATTCATATCAATTCCAACAAACCACATGTTGTTTTATTAAAAAAATGTTTAGAGCACTTTGCAAAAGAACTTCACTTTCCAACTTCGCCGAAGGTTTGTCGAATACTTTCTTCAGAATAATTCTCTGGTAAATTCTCCACCATAACTGTTCGTAACTGCAATATATAATTTAGCATTTCTTTCAAGAAAAAATTATACTAGTCTGTGCTAAACACAATAATTTATAAGCTGTGGATAAATAAGCAAATACAAAAAAAATAGCTATAACCTTATCAGCTTTTGTCTCAGCAATAACCCTATCAGCTTTCGTCTCAGCAATAACGGGCAATGGATTTATCCTCTTTACTTTTTTACCATCTTCACTGACAACCTAAAACCAAGAAAAGCAAAAGTGAACAACACTGCCCATTTACAAAAGAGGTTTGATAGAGATTTTGAATATTTACAGATAAATTACCAAATTAGATGATGTCCTGAGTGCGGCTTCAATTAATGAATGATCTTTAACAAGTCTCTTCATTTTTCTGAAAGATGCAATGACTCCAATAGGAACTACAGAAGGAATAAAAAAGAAATAGACTAGTGATAAAGTTGATTTGTTGATATCTGATTTTAAAAAGTTTTAGTTATAAATAAAGTAGGACAACTCAGATGAGCAAGGAAAAATATCATTTCCAAGCATTTATATGTAATTTTTAAATGATGAGCTACCTTGACATAAAGCCGGCAACATCATCATATCATGCTGGATCAAAGCATTGTATCATCATGGTCCCGTAAAATAATTAAAGAGAAATTACAACAATATTTTTAACTAAAGTTGAGAAACTTACCAAAACCCCGACCATTTTTCTTCGTATACTTGAGTAAGAATTTATCTGCTGGGAGGTTTGCATCACTAAAATAGTACTCCACCTAGATATACATTGTTATCAGATCATATAGCAATAAATAAACAAAGAGGAAAAAGAGAACAATCACAAAATCCCATTAAAACTGGATCTCTCACCTGACGCACTATCTTAGCACAAAGTTCGTCAGAGAGAGCACCATCACCACTCGAGATGATCTCTTGCTCGTGATCCTCGCCGTTCTCTCCGATCACCTCTTCGTTCCCGTCGGAAAGAGAGGGGGGATGAGGAGGAGGAGAAGCGATCGTGGAAGATAGGGGAGGGGAGGGAGGACTGGCGCCTTCTACTTCTTCCATGATCTCTTGCTCGTGATCCTCGCCGTTCTCTCCGATCACCTCTTCGTTCCCGTCGGAAAGAGAGGGGGGATGAGGAGGAGGAGAAGCGGTCGTGGAAGATAGGGGAGGGGAGGGAGGAATGGCGCCTTCTACTTCTTCCATGTCGGTTCGTCGGAGGAAGAGAAGCACCGAGAGGCCGCCGCTTCTATGGAAGGGATGCGACTCTCTAGTGACCTGACACCGCCTCAACTCGGTGCCAGCCGAGCTCTCTCTGAACTTATTGACCGAGTGTGTTCAATTTGCGAAGATCCTCTCCATTTTTATCAAAATGGAGATCAACAGTTGCTGATGATTATTGACTCCGTCGACTTTGTTCACAGATGAAGCATTCATTTTTATCCGAGATTTTTATATATAAGAAAAAAAATAAAAAAATATTAAAAATGAGAAATGGTTGAACAGAGTTTGAAAAATGGGAAGGCCGCCATGCTCCATGGCGTCCTGCGGGACGCCATTCCAGACTCCAGCCCGTGGAAAAAACGGAAAAAAAAAAAAAAAAATAGAAAGGGACACCATCCGAGACTCCAGTCCAAAATTTCTGTTAATTTTTGATCAGATTCAAAATTTATTTTAGAGAAAATGGCTACATGAATATTTGTGTTATTTATATCAAAATAAAGGTATGAAAGTCTAGTTTCCAGATAATATAATTTCTCTATACAAAAATATTACAGATTGGTACAATTTTAGCGATTAATTGACAGAGGTCAGAATTCAGAAAAGCTGAAATTGCAGTGAGCAGTCCTATAATTTTGACCAGATTCAAAATTCAATTTAGAGAATATGGCTACATGGATTTTTGTGTTCTTTAAATCAAAATAAATGTATGAAAGTCTAGTTTCCATATAATATAATTTCTCTATACAAAAATATTACAGATTGGTACAGTTTTAGCGATTAATTGATAGAGGTCAGAATTCAGAAAAGCTGAAATTTTAGTGAGCAGTCCAATAATTCTGATCTCTGTCAATTAATCGCTAAAACTGTACCAATCTGTAATATTTTTGTATAGAGAAATTATATTATCTGAAAACTAGACTTTCATACCTTTATTTTGATATAAAGAACACAAAAATTCATGTAGCCATGTTCTCTAAATTGAATTTTGAATCTAGTCACAATTATAGGACTGCTCACTGGAATTTCAGCTTTTCTGAATTCTGACCTCTGTCAATAATCGCTAAAACTGTACCAATCTGTAATATTTTTGTATAGAGAAATTATATTATCTGGAAACTAGACTTTCATACCTTTATTTTGATATAAAGAACACAAAAATTCATGTAGCCATTTTCTCTAAATTGAATTTTGAATCTGGTCAAAATTATAGAACTGCTCACTGGAATTTCAGCTTTTCTGAATTCTGACCTCTATCAATTAATCGCTAAAACTGTACCAATCTGTAATATTTTTGTATAGAGAAATTATATTATCTGGAAACTAGACTTTCATACCTTAATTTTGATATAAAGAACAGAAAAATCCATGTAGCCATTTTCTCTAAAATGAATTTTGAATCTGATCAAAATTATTGGATTTCTGACTGAACACAGCAGAAAAAAAAAATTGACAGAAATTTGGGCTGGAGTCTGGGATGGCGTCCCGCAGGGACACCATGGCGCATGGCGGCCTTCCCATTTTTCAAATTCTGTTCAACCATTTCTCATTTTTAATATTTATTTATTTATTTTCTTATATTTAAAAATCTCAGCATTTTTATTCACAATAAATATGGATATAGAGAGGTGGAATTAAATTTCTCTCTCGTGTCTTTCGTGTTTCATGAATCATTATATTTTATATTTTATATCTTCGTTTTCAAAATTTAAATTATCGATTCGAGCCGCTCAATATGATATCCATAATTGAATATGTTTGGAGACTAAATTTTATAATTTTTTGAAAAAAAAAATTACTATATTTTTTAGATAAGTACAAAATTCTTATTTCTGGACAATTCAAAAACATTGATTTTCTATTTATCTTAAAAAATAGTAAAAAGTTTCTAAAAATTATAAAATTTGATCTTCAAGTATATTTTTGTATAGATATTGATGAGCGGTTCGGATTAGTAGTTTGAACTTCAAAACTGAAAATATAAAATATGAAGTATAAAAGAAGTATGAAAGGCAATAAATATTGAAACCTCTTCATATATGAAAGAGTGATCATGAGACTATCAATCTACACTACAATAGTACCATAGTCTTGCTCATTCTTCATCATCTTTCTTTATGTTAGAATCTCCAATTTAGGATGTGTTTGGTTACTTTGTGTCCCAAAAAATGTTCAGAAAAAGATAAAATATGAGATATTTTTTCTAAAGATATTTATCAAACATGAGTAAAAAAAATTAAAAGAAAGTTAAAAAAATTATAAGATATTCTTCCAACTCACGTGAATAGAGAGATTTTTCGGAAGAAGATCAAAATTAGAGGTGAAAACGGATAGGATAGTGGTAAAGTTGTATCAGTATTCATTTTATTTTTCGGATACCAATATAGATCGGATATTAGACGAATATAGTTTTGAATCGAATCGGATATTTATTAAAAAATATTAAAAAATATCAAAGTTCATTATATTTATCTAATTATAATGGTGAATAATATAATTTTTTTCATAATGTATATTAAACTATATAGTATATATCTATAATTTGAATACTGATAAAATTTAAAATTATATTCGTATTTGTATCCACATGAATATTCAAATATCGGATATCCGTATCTAATTTTCCCATACAAATAGTATATTATAAAAATCCGCTCCGTTTTCACCCTTGATTCAAAATATTTATCTTTTACTACAAACGATAAATGACTGGGGCTGTAGGCAAAAATCTGTATATTTACAGGCTGCTGAAGTTCATTAATATATATATTTGTTTATGATTTCTTCAATCAAACATACTATATATCTTTTATCAAAAAAAAAAATCTTTTATTACAGACATGTTATTCATCCTGTTGTACTTTTTAATAATTAATTTATAATAATTGTATTTCTTATTCCACCACCACCACCATCACCACCCAACAACAACCGTAATTAAAAAAAAATTTAATAATAATAATAAGTTTATAATATTTTCTATTGTTATTATTCATTTCATTGTCATTATTATAAGAGAAGGGTTCAAATGCCTCTATTTTTTGTGCCTCTACCATGCCTCCATTTTTAAAAACATTAATAACTCAAAATTTAAAACTTATAAGTCAAAATAAAACCGTTAGATATGATCTACATCATTTTATCTATGCACATGTAAAAAAAAATAACCTTTCAAATTTTGTTTTGGTTGTCATCAAGAGTTTACAGAAAAATGCACTAATGTGGATAATTTCTAAACGTTGATTTTTTAACTTACTGATTCACATAAAAACAAAATTGAAATGTGATAATTTTTTATGAGCACATAGAGAAAATAACATAGATCACATCCAACGGTTTTTATTTTGACTTTTAAGTTGTAAATTTAGAGTTATTAAAGTTTTTTAAAATAGAGGCATAATAGAGACAAAAAAATGTAGGCATTGAAACCCTCCTCTTACTATAATAATATAGTGCTACTCTATATGGTATTTAAGTAGTAGTAACAATTATATTGTTATTACTATTATTATTATAATCATCACCATCACTGTCATCTTCATTATCTTCATATCTTCATTGTAATAAAATGTTGCTATTATTTTTTTAATTAAGACGTCACGGTACACCTCAGTATCATTTAGATATTATTTTTTAGAATTAAACATGCATCTGTCCAAAGAGAAACGAGAGATGAGTGCTCATGCCATTTCATTAAGCACACGATTCTAAATGTTGCTATTATTTATTATCTTAATAGCAGTGGTAGGAAAAAGTAAGTTCCTTATTGTTGCCTTCTTTTGATTGTAGTCCATCGCTTTTCTTTTTCCTTTCTTTCACTTTTCCTTGTTTTCTTGTTTACTCTTTTTCCTTTTCCACTTTTTGGTTTTCCCTTTCATAATCTTGCCTGATTTTTTATTTCTTATAATGCTATCTCACTGGCCAACTGGCTGGTAGCTAATAGCTTTCTATTCTTGAAAAAGAAAAGAAGAATTAGAAAAGGGGCCTTCTAAGCCAGTTTGCCTGAGGAATCTCAATTGGGTATATTGTTGTATGAATTGGTTCTCAATTCATTGATGCTCTAAGCCTTATTTTGTACTGTGAGTTAAATAATAATTTGGGCCTAACTTCCATGAGTGCAATACTCTTGGGCCAGAACCGAAATTTAATAAGAGAAAGTATACCCCATCTAAATATTTTTTATTTTATAAATTACTATATTGCATATCCTTAATATTCTTCGTATTGGCCTTTTTTTTTAGTATCTTCTATTTCTCTCGCTGTCCTTGTTTCAGATTTGAATTTGTATTCAAGATGAAAACAAGATAAAAACACACAAGCCTGTAATTTAATATTTAAATTCAAAAAATAAAATTAGACTTGTTACTTCCCCTCTATCTAATATCAATATAGCATCTCGCAAATTTTGAGCGGTAGATCAAAAAATTTGGTTCTAAACTTACAAATCTCCAAGTCAACTGTTCAACAGACCTCTAACAAAGGTACCCAAAATCTCTGTACTGTTCCGAACTTCCGATTCGATTCAGAAATCAGAACAGAGAGAAGGTACCGTACTAATGTCGCCATTTAGTCAAAAGACACAACATCCAAGGAAAAGAATCTACAGCCTTTCAACTCTCCAAATGTAAAAATAATTCGAATATTTTATTATAATATTTCCCGTGCAACTGGAGAGGATCCAAACCTAACAACTGTACGGCTGTGACTTTGTTTTAATTATTTATTTTTCTAACAATAGTACGACGAGTGTTGACCAAAATGACCTCCGGTCAGAATGCATTGATTCTTATCTGGGATCCTATCCAACTTTATATATTTCTACGAAAATATAGGAGATGTGTTTTGAGATACGTGCCAGGTTAAAAGGACGATTCTCGGAGTCGGATACCTGCGAGATACAAATTCGGTGCTAGAACAGTTTAATTGCTTATAATGATCCCTCACCTCTCGACAACTTCGCATGCTGAATGGAACACGGCGAACTTGAAACTGACCACTAACCGGTCTGAATCTGACAATTTGTTTTAATTTAAGATATTAAATTATCAAAAATAGTATGAATTATTTTTTTTATCTTTTATATTTATATATATACGAGACTGAACCAATGTAGTTTTAGTGGAGTATTTTTGGAACCGAATTATTAGATTGGAATCAGTAGTTTTCGTAGGTTGCAGTGTGTTCTTTTATAAGAAAATTTGTGAAGTACTTAAACTGAATCATTGATTCATTCGGTCTCTGCAGAGGCTGTGAAATTTATGGGTCCTCTCCTTTGTCTTCCACTCAAAACTCCCATTGTGGAGAGACCAATAGAACCGATTCCATTGATTTTTCTCATTGGTGTGGCACCTGTTAAACATATTAGACTGAACTATTAATTCGGTTCCATAAGCATGCTCCTTTCTGGATCAAATTAATGATTCAGTTTCATTCATTTAAAAAAAAATATATATATATAGAGAGAGAGAGAGAGAGGCTAAGCTCAAAACGTTTGCACCAAGGGTTTGGTGCAAACGATTTGTTTTCGGATTTTCGAAGTCCAAACGGTCGATCCGAACCGTTCAAGTTGTTCTCCATATTGAAATGTGCTTGGAGACCAAATTTTACATTTTTTGGAATTTTTTTACTATTTATTAAGCCACTTTGAAAGTTGCTGATCACACGGTCCAGAATTTGATTGCACTGTTTTTACTGTTCACCCGAATCAGCAACTTTCAAAGTGGCTTAATAAATAGTAAAAAAATTCCAAAAAATGTGAAATTTGGTCTCCAAGCACATTTTAATATGGATTAAATATCTAACGGTTTGGATCGACCGTTTGGACTTTGCAAATAGGAGAACCAAAACGTTTGCACCAAGGGCTTGGTGCAAACGTTTTGAGCTTAGCCACTCTCTATATATATATATATAACGTTTTGAGCTTAGCCACACACTCTCTCTCTCTCTATATATATATATATATATATATATAGTAGAACTAGGGTGCTCCTAAGCTCACCAAGCCCTTCGTGAGCGCGACTCTAAAACCTATTGAATTGACTTCAAGCGACATTTCCAAACCGTTAGATGTTCAATCTATATTAAAATGTGCTTGGAGATCAAATTTTACATTTTTTGAAATTTTTTTACTATTTATTAAGATGGTTTGTAAATCGTTGTTTTCCAATGGTGCAGAATTTTAATAAAAACAGCGATTTTCAAACCATCTTAATAAATAGTAAAAAAGTTCCAAAAAATGTAAAATTTGGTCTCCAAGCACATTTAATATAGATTGAACATCTAACGGTTTGGAAATGTCGCTTGAAGTCAATTCGATAGGTTTTAGAGTCGCGCTCACGGAAGGGCTTGGTGAGCTTAGGAGCACCCTAGTTCTACTCTCTCTCTCTATATATATATAGAGAGAGAGAGAGAGATAGGCTACCATGCTTTGCAAATTAAAGGGTCTCTTGTGCTTTGGGCTCCTTTTCGGATTTTCAAAATTCAAAATGTCGATCCGACCGTTCAAGTTGTTCTCCATATTGAAATGTGCTTGGGGACCAAATTTTACATTTTTTGGAATTTTTTTACTATTTATTAAGCCACTTTGAAAATCGCTGATCCATTGGTCCAAATTTTTTTACTGTTTTGGTACTGTGACCATTGGATCAGCGATTTTCAAAGTGGCTTAATAAATAGTAAAAAAATTCCAAAAAATGTAAAATTTGGTCCCCAAACACATTTCAATATGGAGAACAACTTGAACGGTCGGATCGACATTTTGAATTTTGAAAATCCGAAAAGGAGCCCAAAGTACAAGAGGCCCTTTAATTTGCAAAGCATGGTAGACTATCTATATATATATATGAGTGAGGCTATGGTGCTATGCATAGCACAGATGGCTAGTGTACTACGGCTCAATATAGTACTTTTTCAAATCCTAACGGTCGATCCGACCGTTCAATGTGATAACCATATGAATATGTACTTGCAAACTAAATTTTATATTTTTTTCGAATTTTTTTACTATTTTTTCGGATAGGTAGAATTTTGATGGTCCAGAATTTTCAAAAAACACTGATTTTTCTACCTATCTGAAAAAATAGTAAAAAAATTCGAAAAAATATAAAATTTAGTTTGCAAGTACATATTCATATGGATATCACATTGAACGGTCGGATCGACCGTTAGGATTTTAAAAAGTACCATATTGAGCCGTAGTACACTAGCCATTGGTGCTATGCATAGCACCATAGCCTCACTCTATATATATATATATATATATTTGTTTACCATAATTTTTTTATTTCTAAAAATAAAAAAATTGTGAATCGGATTCCATAATTTGTTTTGTGATTTTTCTTGATTCTACCCAAACCCACCAACGGTGGTGGAGGTGGACCAATGTTAAGATTGCAACTTCAGAAGCTTTGCTTTCTTCCATTATTTTTCTGTGACACAGAGAAAGCAACTGGAGAAATTAAAACACCCCTCGGGAAAAATTATAAGTGATCACTGACACGTGTCGGGGATGTCGGCGTGTTCCCTTGTTTGCTTGAACAGCTGTCCTGCTTTCCCCACCTATGCCAGTAATGCCCCCACCTTGCCATACCAACGCGCACGGGAACTGTAAATTTCTCAAAGTATTTTATATTTTTTCGAATTTTTTTACTATTTTTTTAGATAGGTAGAAAAATCAGTGTTTTTTGAAAATTCTGGACCATCAAAATTCTACCTATCTGAAAAAATAGTAAAAAAATTTGAAAAAATATAAAATTTAGTTTGCAAGTACATATTCATATAGTTATCACATTGAACGGTCGGATCGACCGTTAGAATTTTAAAAAGTACCATATTGAGCCGTAGTACACTAGCCATCCGTGCTATGCATAGCACCATAGCCTCACTCAAATTTCTTTTTTACTTGGGTTTTACTTTGACAGTAGGAATGTGGATAATTCACAATATTGATTTACGGAGGACAGAAAATGTATAAGAATAATTATAGAATGTTCAGAAATAATTAAGTTTTGGTTGTTTCACAAATTATTGTGGGAATTTTTATATTTTTTTAAAGTGTTTGATACCAATACTGTTTTTTTATTAATAGTTAGTAGTTACTGATATTATTTAAACTAAATGTTTCATTGAAATATTCGTAAAAATTTTAAATATTCGTAAACTAAATGTTTTATCGAGGTAATAGAAAAATATTGCAATCTACTTCTCGTTGAAAAAAAAAATAGTCTATCATTAAGGAGCAAACAAAAACAGAAAGATAAACAAAGGAGATATAAAATAAAATCTACTTAACTTTTTTTTCAGCTTTTATTGAAAAATGAAGAGATAGGCGGAAAATAAAATATGCGTACCCACGTTACAAAATAAAACTACTGAATGGCTCCAGTGAAATTAGGGATGCAAACGGGTCGGATAATATCAGACCGTATCCAAATTCGTATTTGAAAATTAGATACGGATATCCGATATTTGAATATCCGTGTGGATACGGATACGGATATGATTTTGAATTTTAATTATCCGTATCCGAATAGTAGATATATACCATATAATTTAGTATATATTATGAAAATATTTATGCATATATCTATATATGATATCCGATCTGTATTCGTGCATATCCATCAGATATCCGATTCGTATCCTTAAATGAAAAATAAAAACGAATACGGATATAATTTTACCATTATCCGATCCGTTTGCACCCCTACATGAAGTACAATCCATTGCATTGCATGTAAAATTAATCGAAATGAACACTCGTTTTGATGTTCAAAAGATTTCTTAAAAATCATCACATTACATTATTAAAAATGATATGCATAAGATCTAACATTATTGTTTTGATTTTTTGTTATAAATTTTTGTAATTGAACTTCAAAAAATGAAGACCCCAGTTTGCTACAGACATGAGGTATCATATCCAATCAACAAATGTTGATGTTTCAAATTACTTGTTAAAATGCACAACAAGACTTAGAACAATATAAATATGGTGGAAAGCAGAGGTGCATAATTCCTGAACATTTCATCTTGTTTTACCATTATTCAGATTCTCTCTCTCACCAATATATATATCGAGTCAACTTATAATTATTTATATGAATTTTAATTTTTAACCTAACACATAAGTAATTTATATTATATAGAATTAATTAGATTATATCAACAACAAACGTATTAATAACCATGACAATATACCGATATACAGTCTTCTATTTATTTAGCCAGCTGGTAATGAAAATTCATTTTCAACCATCGAAAAAGATTTGAAAAAAAAATAATGTTCAAATTTTATTAGCACTTCATGGGTGATTAAACGATAAAAAATAAATAATTTGAAATTTGTATTTTCTTTAATTTAAACATATGCAATAGATCTGAAGGTGTTGATAAGAAATTAATATGCCACTGTCTTGGGGTCCATTTCTCAAGTGATAATGGTATTGTTTGTTTTTTATAACCACTTTGAATAAGCAAATGCTCTTTGATTGGCTGTTCTACAGAAGACAGAGCAACTTATTTGTGCCTACTTGGATGGTTGTTTTATCACGTAATTTGTGCTAGTTTATAAGTTCATATTATACAAATAGTAGAGTTAAAATTGAACTATTGATTTTGTGCTTTAATTATGCTTTGCATTCTTATTTCTGTTTTTAAAGTACAAACAGTCAATTTGAACAACTCAATATGATCTCCATATTAAAATGTGCTTGGAGACCAAATTTTATATATTTTTGAAATCTTTTTATTATTATTTTAGATAGGCACAAAATCGTTGTTTTGGATGGCCTAGAATCATATGAAAATAGTGATTTTGTACCTATGTAAAAAATAGTAAAATAATACCAAAAATATATAAAATTCGATTCTTAGCACATTTTAATATGAATATCATATTGAGCGGTTCGGATGACTATTCAGATTTTGAAAACGAAGATAAAAATGTGGAGTATGATTGGAGCACAAAATTAATCTCATAGTTGTTTTTTTTTTGGGCGCAATGAAATTGTGTTGATTTTTCCAAAACTAACTTTATATTTTCACAAAAAATATAAAATTTGATCTGCAAGCACAATTTAATATGGAAATCAACTCAAACAGTTTAGATCAACATTTTGAACTTTAAAATCGCAAAATAAAGAGTGTGAAGTAAAACACTCGCTTACCCAACTCTCTCTCTCTATATATATATTTTATTTTTTTAATTATTTTGCAACCTGTTACTGTTGTAAAGTAAATTTGATTTGCAACATATTATTTTTTAATTATATTTGTAACATACTCGTATATATAACAAGGTTTGCTTAATATTTATAGTTATTAACATATATAATTTAAACTTTTGATAGAATTGGTGAGCTATGCTCACTTTTATCAAATTTTTTTTTAAGTTTTCATGGATGTAAACACAATTTATATGTATAGCATACTCGTATATATAACGAGGTTTAGTCCCGCTTAAAATAAACTTGTTCAAATGTCTAATCAGACATCTTAACCTCATGTTATTTATTTTGAAGAAAATTATGGTTGGGATCAGAAAATTGAGATAAAGAAGCTGAATAAGTAAGTTTTTTATAATTTTATTTATGAGAGAGACTAATAGTATAATTTTTTGAAAGATAAAATTAAAAAATTTCAATCTATAGAAAGTACTGGAAAAATACCATCAAAGTGGTCTTATTATCTTTTTTTATTATTAAATGATTTATCTGCTAATTAATTGTCAGTTTTTTGTTGTAATATTAAAAAAATTAAATTAAATCGACAAGAGTATAAGACTGTTCCACAACGTCTTTATTAAAGGAACATGCAAGGCGGGAAATGAGAGCCAGACTGTACTCAACTGATTCATTTATTTGTTTCATAATAAAAAAATTGAGGGGAGTAAAGAAAAACTGTAGTATAAACTTAGCAATTTTGTTCACCTCCAATTTAAAATATAGAGGAGATGAATTTTCTCACATCTCTCCTTTCTTTTCTTATTGTTCCTTTCTTTCCGTTGTGTAGCTTTTTGTGAAATACAGTCTAAAAGAATCTGGCCTATTTACAAACTCTAAATCCTAATTACCCTAAATATAATTATTATTAGAGTCTTCAAAAGGAGACTGGCTAAGCTCAAAACGTTTGCACCAAGCCCATGGTGCAAACGTTTTGGTTCTCCTATTTGCAAAGTCCAAACGGTCGATCCAAACCGTTAGATATTTAATCCATATTAAAATGTGCTTGGAGACCAAATTTCACATTTTTTGGAATTTTTTTGCTATTTATTAAGCCACTTTGAAAGTTGCTGATTCGGGTGAACAGTAAAAACAGTGCAATCAAATTCTGGCCGAAATTTTTAAATATAGCACAGCCCAAAAAAAAATAAACCAAAACGGCACCGTTTGACGGAAATTCGAAATTTAGCACGGCCGCAGATCAGCTGAGCGGCCCCCTTTCCTGGGGACCGCATATCAGCTGAGCGGCTCCTGAAGTGGGGCCGCATATCCGCTGAGCGGCCCCCTGGAGGCCTATATAAGGGGGCCGCTGGTTTCATTTTTTTTATCGATTCAAGAATTCCATCCCTTCGTACTCGGGTAAGTTTTCTCTTCTTCTATTCTTGTTTAATTTTTTAGTTTAGGGTAGTAATTAGGTGTAGGGTTTAGGTTTAGGAGTAAGGTTTAGGAGTAGAGTTTAGGATTAGGGTGTAGGATTAGAATTGATAATTAGGATTTAATTTAGAGTTAATAATTAGAATTGTTCCAAATTTTAATTGTCCCACCAATAAAATTAAAATAGACTTGTACCAAAAATTAAGTAGGTATATTTAACCAAAATTAATTGTTTTAGCACCAATACTTAAATAGATTTGTACCAAAAATTAAATAGGTATATTTTACCAAAATCAATTGTGTTAGCACCAATACTAATTAGATTTGTACCAAAAATTAAATAGGTATATTAAATAGCCAAAATTAATTGTTTTAGCACCAATACTTAACTAGATTTGTACCAAAAATTAAATAGCCAAAATCAATTGTTTTAGCACCAATACTTAACTAGATTTGTACCAAAAATTAAATAGCCAAAATCAATTGTTTTAGCACCAATACTTAACTAGATTTGTACCAAAAATTAAATACAGCATGGCATCTGGTAGAGATATACCGTCTTCCAGTATGGGTGTGCCATCTTCCAGTAGAGGTACACACCATGCCCATCCACCCACTCCGTATCAGATGTCCCAGCACATCGAGAGTGCTCTATCACAGACAGATATTCCGGGTATCCGGAGTCGCATTGACAGGGTCAGCGACTTCCTGTGGTACCCGAATTCAGAGCACCGGATTCTAGAGGCTGCCACCGGGGTAAGTTATAAATTAGTCATATTTATAAAAATACAATAAAACATAATCTTTTTTTTATGAATGAACTTGATCTGATTTCTTACATAAATGCAGGGGTTGGATGCGGTTACGGTTCGTCACAACCGCATGTGGCTACCGTATCAGCCGGCGTACGGGGGGACATTACGCTCGATGGGATTATTCCAGCTATCACAGATGCGGGAGGAGAACCATGACGAGGGGTTATCTTCCGGCCTCATCGAGCGATGGCGTCCCGAGACGCATACCTTTCATCTCCCCCATGCTGAGATGACAGTCACCCTACAGGACGTCAGCTGTCTGTGGGGTATGACTATTACCGGGGAGCCGGTGACGGGTGTCGAGTACGGGGACTTCCGTCCGTTGTGCGAGGAGTTGCTGGGTATCCCGCACGACCAGCTACAGAAAGAGAAGAAGAAAGGTGAGAGGTTTGCGATCTCGCCCAGTACCGTCAGCTTGATGAAGTTGAGGGCCAGATTCAAGGACTATCCGGATCATCCAGATCAGGTATGTAAATTGTACCTTATTTAATTCAAATAATATCAGATTTACTTGTAAACAATGTTCTAATTTATATAAATAATAGGTGGTTGTTGACCGACACATCCGCGCGTATATTCTTGAGATGATCACCTGTCGGTTGTTTCCGGATTCACACGGAGATCAGGTTCGGCTGTGCTATCTTCCGTTTCTGCGCGACCTGCCCACTGCGGGCAGGTTCAACTGGGGTGCGGCTACGCTGGCATGCTTATACAGGTAAGAAAATTATTCTTATCATATTTAAATTTTTCAAATATTGTAGAGTATAGGCAACTCTGACTTTGTGTATTGTTAAGGGGTCTTAACAATGCCTGCCTTAAGAAGAACAAGACCTTTGTTGGACCATGCATGTTACTACAGCATTGGTCCTACGCACATCTGATCGTAGGCCGCCCAGTCATAGCCAGACCGACTGATGTGCCGGACTGGGGCCAGCCCGAGCCAGACCAGTGCCCTGCATACGGCGCCAGATACTGTTACAAGAAGGTTTGGGTTGGAGCCGGACATGGCGCGACACTCGGGATCACATTCTGGAGACAGGAGATCGAGCATCTGAGAGATGATCCCGAGTATGTCACCTGGGAGCCCTACAGAGAATATGTGAGTCTACTTTTATTATAATTTTGAATTTGAAAAAACTTATATCAATTCATACTTTACTTGAATTGATATATGGTATGAAATATGTGCTTTCAGGTCGAGGTCGATGGGGGACATCGGGCTTACATCGAGATATTGCCTGAGCGATGTCGGCAGCAGGAGAGATACTGGCGTGCAGAGGTGCCGCTCATATGCTTTCAGGTACCGTTATTTAATTTAATTTTTATATTTCTGTACATTAAAAACTTAATTAAATATCTGACATACTGAACATTTTGAAATATGTAGATCGTCGAGCATCACTACCCTGGTCGGGTCCTGAGGCAGTTCGGCATGCGTCAGCTAGCTCCACCCCCGGCACCGATCAGCGAGGAGGTGTGGCGACAGCTCCATCGGGCCAGGGACACCACAGCTGGCAAGAACTGGGGGACCTGTCTTTCTGATTACGTGTTCGAGGCAGCATCTACTGACCCCCCATTGGCCCAGCCGGACCGTCACATGGATGTCGCGCCAGTGTAAGCAATTTTTTCTCAAATTCGAAACCTTAACTGTAATTTTGAAATATGTAGATATCTAACGTTTTTTTTGTAATTTGTACAGACCTTATAGAGATTGGTACCAGGATCACGGCGCGTACACTATATATCTGGAGGGGTGTATCGCCGACAACCCCTTAGAGCGAGTACCGAAGCCGAGAGATCGGAGAGGACGGGTCCATGGTCTTATCCCTGCTGGCGCACCGTTCGCAGCCACGGTATGTTTAATTTTAAATTTAAAGTTAAAAACTAACAATATTTAAATTTGTACAACTTTTTCATATATTTTTTTCTTTGCAGGCACTATATCTGGTCAAGAGTTGCGTGATAGGGGCTACGATGGCCGTGACCACGGGTTGGAAGAGGCTCGGGAAGGTCCTCCTCAAGCACAGCGTACCGGCAGTGTGCCAGTGTGGGTACAGGGCGCGTCTCGACTCTCTACTGAGATGCGCTGGCTTGGGCGGAGTTGATGCGGTAGACGACATATCCGACGAGCCCGAGCCTGATGTTTACGTCCCGTACACTGGCGATGAGCCCATGTTTAGACCTGTACATGAGGCTGAGACTGTTGGTCAGGTGTTTGACCGAGCTGCCGAGTTGATGCGCGACTTCGGGCGTATGGGCATGGGATCTCAGGCTGATACGGCTGCCCAGGTATAATTTGTAATTAAAATATAAAACAATTGTTTTTTTTTTTCCAAATTTCTCGATTAACTAACTTGTAAATTACTGCAGCAGGGTGAGGAGGGGGAGCGCATTCCGGATTACCAGATCTCAGCAGACGGACTGTATTCTCCGGGTTACAGTCCGACCCAGACGGATCCTCCTGCCTATCAGCCAGGGTATGTTCAGACAGAGCCCTTCCCGGAGTTTCCGGGACAGTCCTCACATCATGCCACCCTTGATGACCCCATTGCCAGACAGGCGTATTTATTCACGCATCCTGAGTCTGCACAGACTACTATTTTTGGTCCTGGAGTACAGCAGACATCCGAGATTGAGGAGGTTCGTGATGAGCCGGTCCAGTCTGCAGATGTCTAGGCGGCGAACTCCACAGACACTACAGACTCAGGAGATACAGACGAGACGCCACTCTCCAGGCGGGGTCGAGGGTTCAGAAAGAAGAAGCAGAGACAGATGTATGATTTGTAGACTATGTCAGGCACTGGACTTATTTGTTATATTATGCCTCTTATTTTTTTTGTTATTTTGTTATTTATTTTGGTTATTTATTTATTTTGTTCATTATATCACTATCTCCTCGTAAAAAAAAAAATTAGAACCACACGACATATATAAAATATTTCAAACGAACCACGTTTCTAAAATAACTTGCGACAAAAAAGATAAATTAAAACAACATTGCAATAATTAAAACACAAATACATTTATTTTTATAACACAATAACTAAAACACAAATACATATTTCGTAATAAAAAAAAAAATTAAAACAACATTACAATAATTAAAACACAAATACATTTATTTTTATAACACAATAACTAAAACACAAATACATATTTCGTAATTAAAAAAAAAAACCCCTGGGGCCGCTCAGCGGATATGCGGCCCCATTTCAGGGGCCGCTCAGCTGATCTGCGGTCCCCAGGAAAGGGGGCCGCTCAGCTGATCTGCGGCCGTGCTAAATTTAAAATTCTGGCGAAACGTTGCCGTTTTGGTTTATTTTTTTTGGGGCTGTGCTATATTTAAAAATTTCGGAAATTCTGGACCGTGTGATCAGCAACTTTCAAAGTGGCTTAATAAATAGCAAAAAAATTCCAAAAAATGTAAAATTTGGTCTCCAAGCACATTTCAATATGGAGAACAACTTGAACGATTCGGATCGACCGTTTGAACTTCAAAAATCCGAAAACAAATGGTTTGCACCAAACCCTTGGTGCAAACGTTTGTAGCTTAGCCACTCACCTTCAAAAGACTCCCGACTGATTATTATTTGTTGAAATCCTATGGTCCAAGGAATTTGACCAGCCGAAAGAGGTGGGTATAATATGTCTAGACCTCTTTTTATGATTACTGAATAATGAGTATTACGAGTTTCTTTTTATTAAGAGTAAGGTTGGGGTAAAATGCTTGCTCAGTGTTTGATAAGAGAATTTTAAATGTGTGTGCAATTTGTTTACAGTTTACAAATAAATAATTTTTGCTTTAGACTCGTAGTCACAATTTTTTTCTGAACAGATAATTTTTTTGTCAAAAGTAGACAACAATCCAATTATACATAGATTTTATATTCGGTTTTTAAAATTCAAAAATAGACAACTGCGTACTTCTAGTTCAATGTAGTTCTTGTCACTACTTTGCTCCTACTATAACACTTAAATAACTCT
Source organism: Carex kokanica (assembly GCA_025461125.1). Classification (NCBI taxonomy): domain Eukaryota; kingdom Viridiplantae; phylum Streptophyta; class Magnoliopsida; order Poales; family Cyperaceae; genus Carex; species Carex kokanica. Next base: position 205,466 of record JAJGRX010000848.1, on the reverse strand, counting down.
TATGAAAGAACAAATACTATTTTAGAATTTTTTTCTTAATTTTGTGAGAATTAACATATCAATAAATCACCGAACACCTAGAAAAGCTATAATGAAGGCGTATCATGCTTCCTCTATCAACGCATATAATGAAGGCGAGTCTAAAGAAGGACAAAGAAAAAGTAGTTTGGAATTATAATCAATGAAAAGCAATAATAAGAGATGGGACCTAACTAATAACAATGAGTGAGGCTACGGTACTATGCATAGCACGGTTTGGTCTGTGCTACGGCTCAATATTTGAGTTTTCAAAATTCTAACGGTCGATCCGAACCGTTCAACATGATTATAAAATGAATATGTACTTGCAAATCAAATTTTATATTTTTTCAAACTTTTTTACTATTTTTTTAGATAGGTAGAAAATCACTTGATTTGAAAATTCTAGATCATCCAAAAACAATGATTTTCTACCTATCTAAAAAAATAGTAAAAAAATTCTAAAAATATAAAATTTGATTTGCAAGTACATATTCATTTTATAATCATGTTGAACGGTTCGGATCGACCGTTAGGATTTTGAAAACTTAAATATTGAGCCGTAGCACAGACCACTCTGTGCTATGCATAGTACCGTAGCCTCACTTAATAACAATAACATGTAGCCTTTAAGACAACTGTAGCGATACATTCGGAATTTGCGAATAATATCTTGACGGTTTCATCATTTCCCATATGCATGTTGGGCAGAAGTATATATTATTACATTGTAAGTTTGTAACTGTTGGAGTTAGAAAATTATAAATTATTTTAATTAGGAGTCCGATTATCGTGACATTGATAGTATTCGCTGTCAAATCTAAAACTTATCGAATATGTTTAAATTTAAAATGACAAATTTAAAATGTTCAAACCGATCTACTTTATGAGTGATGTATTTACATACAACATGTATAATTTTTTAATTATTTTAGTAACAAGTTAAGCTTAAAAAACAATGAAAAATTAATGCGTTAAAATTAACTTAAAAAAAACTCATATTTAACCGATTGACTTGATACTAAATAAATATGAAAAATTATAAAATGTGCATGTTTACTTATGAAATAAATTGATTTGAATTCGTAGATTGAAACCTATCCAATAATTTCAAAATTAATGACATTTATGTTGAAATATCACCGATATTATAATTGCCGGACTCTAATAATCAGATATATTATCAAGCTAATCAGTTATAAATCAATCCTTTGCTATTTCCAGCGCAAAAGATTGGATCAATATTATCCAAACTCAAAAAGCAAAAAGGTAAAATCTTTGATTTAGTATTAGGAAGAAATAACAACAATCTCTTCATCTTTCTCCGGACAAATTCTTTTCTTTCTATGCAAAGAAAGAAAAATAAATCAAAGAATTCCTCCCTTCATTTATATTTTTTTCATATATTTTAAGCATACAATATTCCTCATGGCCAACATAACGCCAAAAGAAAGGGAATCAGGCCCATAAAAGGCAGTGCACACTTAGCTCCACTGACCACTAAAACTGATTCTCACTGCCTCTCTCTCTTCTCTCCTTCCCTGCCTCTCTACGGTATTCTACCTCCTATCTCAAAGAGAGAATGAGGGTTCCATGGACACGGTTCACGCCGTTCAGTTTGAGCCTTCTCCTTCTAGCTCAGCTAGCCTCCTCTGCAGTAGAAGATGGTGAGTTCCCATTTCTTTCTCCTGTCTCCTTTACTTTCGGCTTTGCATTGGGTTTAGAGAAAGAGAGAGAGAGAGTACCAATCTGTTCAACTTTGAGCTCAATGTGCATCATTTGATCTACTAGAGTATAATTTTTGGTTTGATTTGACATTGGAGTATCCCAATCTACTTAATCTTTAGGTCTTTCTGGTATTTGTTTTTACTAGATTTTAATTTGTTTATGGCTTGATTTAATGTGGCATTTAAGTATTGTTTCCAGTAGAAAGATTAAATCCTGGGTTTTTAGTAATTAAGTTTGTGTTCTTGAGATATTACTTTTCACCTTCTCTTTCATGAGAAAAGGTGTTGATGTTTCTCGTGTTGTTGTTTTTTGATAAGAAGAATATACCTCTGATAAAGAAAATGAGATCTCAGAAAGTGACTGTAGAACTAACATGGAACTATACAGGGAACAAAAAGCAAAAACCAGTCAGTACCCAAATGTACTGGTACCTAAAACCCTGCAATCTCAGCAAAGCTGTTACATTAAATTAATTTCTTGCTTTGTTTTGCCAGTTACTTGTGTATCTGAGTGTTAATTGAAACTTAATCAAGCCTAAAAATATATAGTTCTGTTATCGATTTGATAAAATGTTGGCCAGGTCTGTTCCGGCCAATGATCAAATTGTGTTTTTTGCTATTTCATTTGGATGCTTGATTAAATTAATATTTGGCAAGCTTGACTAAACATAAAAGTTATGGATAAATGGAGTTTATAATGTGAAAAAAGAAACACTTGACTTTTGTCTGTTACCCATTCTCTTGATGTTGACTTCTCATGTCTCTTAGTCTCTAGTTACATAGTATGCTCTTTTTCTTCTTTATGATCCGGATCTTAATTTACTGTGACACTTCATGGTGTGATTATTTGCGTAATGGATCAGTGTGGTCCCCTGTGAGCTTGATTTGTACCTTGTAGAAATCAGCCACATAAATAGCAGCATTAAAAGCGCCATCAGGAATATGACTCTGTGCATGTGCCTTACTAATTGCTAGCATGCCTCTTCAATGACTACTTGATTAAGCATGCTTATTTGATGGCTGGCCTTTATTTGTGAATCTTACTTTCTGTGGCATTTCCTGTACGGTCTTGTCTGTGTTGCATTGCCAACTCAAACCAGAAATTCAAGGCTGGTCATGAAAATAGCAATTAAGATCAACCCAAAAAATGGGTGCCATATAATAATGGTTACCACGTACCGTTTTAATTGCTACTTAATTAAGCATTGCCTGTATCATGGAATTTAGATCATTACATGTACATTTTTGTTCTTTAGTACGATAAAGACACGTGTAAGGTGTCTCTGCTGTCGGGCAATAATTAACACAACAACCTCGCCTATACTGTCCTGAAGTAATGAAAGACTTGGTGCTTACTTAGACAATTGCTAGCTTGTGTTAAAAAAACCCTTTTGATTTTATTTGGATTAATCAGTAGGACATGATCTTTTTGTCCATTTTCTGTTAAATTAGTGGCCCTCACTCAATGAAATGAGATTTATAGTTGTTGTGGTGTGTGCTTGTTTGGGTGTGTCAGTGTGTGCTGGTCCCTTTCACCTAACTCTTATAGCCATGATCCTTTTCCTTCACCATGCCAAGTGGGGTTTCTTTTTCTCATGTGAAACAGTGGGGGTGGGGGTTACTAAACTTTTATCGTACCGTTAGTACACTGGTACGTACATATAATGTAAATGTGCCTGGAATAACCGAGCAATTCAATTCAATTGCACTGAGCTGAAATTCGTTATGCACTGTAGGGTTGCTTAACAATGGCGATTTTGAGACAACACCAACCGGTGGATTTGCAAGTGCTGCTATTGGAGAAGGGGTTGCGTCTATACCTTCCTGGAGCATAAACGGCACAGTCGAGCTTGTTTCGTCTGGTCAGAGGCAAGGCGGCATGATATTGATTGTCCCACAAGGTAACTAAGTCAAATTCAAAGCTAATATTTTGGCCATGCTGATTTGTTAAAGTAAGCATTTAGCAAGGGTTTCATGCCATACTTCGCCACTGTACCAGTCAAGCTTGACTTGTGTATAATAAATACATGTACAGTTCAGCACTAAATGAACAGTTGCCACCATATGTACCATTGGAAGCTTTGTTTGGATTTTTTATGAGTGAGGCTATGGTACTATGCATAGCGCAGCTTGGTACTACGAATCCAACATAGTTGATCTGAACCGTTCAACACGATTTCCATATGAAAATGTAATTGCAAACTAAATTTTACATTTTTTATTAAATTTTTTACTTTATTTTTAGATAGATAGAAAATCACTACTTTTGAATGGTCTATAATCTTTGATCTTTTAGATCAAGTGATTTTCTACCTATCTAAAAAAATAGTAAGAAAATTCTAAAAAATATAAAATTTAGCATTCAAGTACATTTCATATGGAGATTATATTGAGCACTTCGGATCAACTATTTAGACTCCGAAAATGGAGATATGAAACCATAGTACGGACCGAGCTATGCATAGTACCATAGCCTCACTCTTTTTTTATTTATTTTGTGTGTTTCTTTTACCTACGCATACATCAAATTCTGTCATTATAAACTTATACATGATGGCGTTCCTTATTATTTTTTTGACTAATTGAAGGTGAGCACGCAGCCCGACTAGGCAATGATGCAGAGATAAGCCAAACTGTACAATTCGAGAAGGGATCCCAATACGCGATAACATTCAGTGCAGCACGAACTTGTGCACAGATGGAGGCCTTGAATGTATCGGTGGGGTCCGCTACTCAAACAATCGAACTGCAGACTCTGTACAGTGTTGAGGGATGGGATGCATATGCCTGGGGATTCCAGGCAGCTGACGAGGAGGCCCGCCTGGCATTCAGGAATCCTGGTATGGAAGATGACCCAACATGTGGGCCCATTATCGATAGCATAGCGATCAAGAAATTGTTCACACCCGATAGATCTGACGGTATGTAAATTTTTTATTACATTTGCTTGCTATTTGGGTTTTGGAATACCCTAGTTTTGAAGTGAAATGTGGTTTTGGGTTTGAAACATGACACATATTATTTAGATCAAGAACTAGAGAAGAGAAATTTATGTTTTTATGAGAGGGAGATATCTGACACTTTCAGGGGCAATATTTAGCATGTATCTAAATCTTATAAACTCTTGACATTCCTAGGGACTAGAGGAGTTAGGATTCTGACAATGGTATGGATCCCCACAGTATATTAAATCCTCTCATGTTATCTTTGACACCCAAAATAATCTTTGTAATAAAAAATATGAACATTTTTTGAACTAAAATATTGTCAAGTACTCTAGTGAATGGAAGATCAGATTTTTGTGGAAAGATGCACTGTAATGGCACTGGGTTGTGTAAAACCGCGTGAATTGCACTATTGTCGGAAAATCCATATGTTGGCATCTAGGAGCACTTAACTTTTGTTCACACTTATTTTTATAAAAATAAAAATAAGTTGGGGACTTGACCAGTTGACTGTTGACCTCTTTCATATCTTAAAAGAAAAGAAAAAAATTATTCACACAGGGTCACAGGCTCGAGAAAAATCTTAGTTCCAAGAACCCCACAATTTTATATTGAACTACCTGCTCGGACACGTGCATGGACCCTACTTGGCTTGCCACCATCTTTTGTCCATCTCACATGTGCATTGGGAAATGGGTTTTAATTGAAAGAATTTTTTTTATTTTCCTCCTCTCCATTTCTTGCGAGAGCTGCAGATGCATGTTTCTTTCCACAATGTAAATCTCGCAACTTGCATGGCATCATTTTATCGTGTTTACTATAATTTGACGTGAAGAAAAAGAAAATACAAACTTTTTGAGTTCCTGTTGATGCATATATGCATGTGAACGAAGTTTTTGCATAGAAGAACTTTGATCCTCCAGTTTTTGAACAAAATGGAGAAGAGAAAGTTGGAAATATTACCTCACCCTATGTTTTTTGTCCAGAGTTAAAACCCTAACACTAGGTGGCATCTTTTCAATATAATAGTACATAAAAATTAACAAAGCAGCTATTCGCATCTTTTCAAAATACAAATGATGTATACACAAAAATTAGTTTACTCTGTTATTTGATCTCTAATTGGTGTCTAACCAAGCTACTATTGTTCTCTTTTTCTATATCAGATAATGAGGTGTTAAATTGGGACTTTGAGGAGGGCCCATGGATGTTTCCAAACACTTCTCTTGGCATTCTACTACCAACAAACCTTGATGAAGAAACCTCCCCCCTGCCCGGCTGGACGGTTGAATCGAACCGTGCCGTGCGGTTCATCGACTCAGTCCACTACTCGGTCCCAGAAGGAAAGCGTGCTGTCGAGCTGCTCTCCGGCAAGGAAGGCATAATTTCCCAAATGGTCCAAACTACCCCTAACAAGCAGTACAACCTCACATTCACCCTCGGTTCGGCCGGCGACAAATGCCAACCACCATTAGCCGTAATGGCATTTGCCGGTGACCAGGCACAGAATTTTCACTACTCGCCGGTCGGTAACGCGACTAGCCAGGCTGCCAACTTGTCATTCACAGCCCGGGCCGAGAGGACACGTGTCGCCTTTTACAGTGTGTACTATAACATGAGGAGTGATGATCATAGCTCTCTTTGTGGGCCTGTTCTGGATGAAGTTAGGGTTTGGGGGCTTTCTGGGGCTGTTGGGCTGAGTGCAAGCGGGTCTAAAATTATTGGGCTTATTATGGGCCTAGTTGTTAGCTGGGTTTTGCTTTAGGTAAGGGAGGTAATATATTTTGAATAGTTTTAGTTTGTTGTCTAAAGGAGGAATTGTAAACAAATCTGGCAAGGCAGCATGGGGATTTATGGAGATGGTTGTGATCTTATGATATATTAGTAACTAGTCAAAGTTTGCTTAGTATGATATTTTCATCCTGCTTGTATGGAAAGAGATCATAATATTGCAATCTAAGTCTCTAATACGAGACAAGAAAGCTTTTGACATGTCTAGATTTTTTATTACTATTTTCAAAAAATGTAGATTGTAAAAAATGGGGTGACAAGCATAAAATTGCAACTACAAATGAATTCAAGTGAATATCTACTCAATTTATTTTATTTATTAACATTCTAGCAGTTTTTTTTTATCTTACAAAATTTTAATCGAAATTTAATTTTTACGAATTCGAGAGCAAGATTTTGAAAATAAGCAGCAGACGAAAAAAGTTTCTACTCTTTACTTATGTCTCTTTAACCAAAAAGAGGATCGCTTCACAATTCTTAATATTGACAGTCTTAAATTTAAAATCTAACATTATAAGCTTGATCTATATTATCCACGTATCATGTCTAAAAAATATAATGAGATTTGGTGTAAATCAAATCAAGTGACTTGAAATTCAACAGTTCAAATTGCAGTTATTGATGTATTGTTTAATAATACTACAACAAAATATATGTTCAAACATACTTGCACAGTTATTTTTTTAAAGTTGTGGGGTATGATTAGAGCATGAAGGCAATGGAGCATTGGAACCCTCCTCTATTTTGAAACATTATTGTTTAAATTGTCAAAATAATTATTGTCAAGTAATTTGTCATCATGAGATAGAATAATATTAATAGGCCCATACAAGGGGTACAAATATGTGTTCATGCTCATGTCATGGGCCCAAAAATATTGTCCAACCCATTTTCCGGTCTAAAATAGAGAAGGAAAATAATAATTTCTGGGAATATGTTCTTCACGGAAATTATTATTTAGTATGATTTAAATAATTAATTAATTTTGTAGAAATTATCACTTTTAACTTTTAATTGTATATTTTAATATTTATTTCATGTTCGTTCAGTACATGCTAGTGAGTGATTGGGATCGCATTGGATGATGGAAATTGAAGGTACTTACAAACGAGATTAGTTACCTCATGTAAACATCTTTAATTTGTCCAATTAATATAAGTTATTACTTTGTTACATTTAATTTTTTGTTTAGTGCAAATTATCACTTTAGTTTTGGACCAAATTAAGAAACACAGAATTATCGATCAATAATTATTTTGCATGCATCTTAGATGTTTTTTTTAAAATAATTTTAGAATTATTTCGAGCGAGTAAATTATCAAAATAGATAGTTGTATTTCTAAATTTCTTTAATACATGTACAAATAAAAAATAGATAAATTTGAAAATTATAAAAAGACTTTTACGCATCATAACTTCTAGTACTGCATTTACATCATGTTGTATGCATGTTATATGTTTTTTCCTTATTAATTTTGAACTTATTTCAAGTGATTAATACTAACACTTATACTAGAAATATAAACCTAACACATGTGAAAATAATTATTAGTTAAAATTAGAAAGGATAAATAAATTTGTACGGAACATAACTTATAGCTTGTTGAATTTATTCTGAATGTTTATTAAATATTTCCATATAATGAAAAACATTTAAATATATTGGAGGGTAAAAAAGCGAGGGGAAAAAACATTGGGACCGACTAACAATACCCGGGTTGCTATCCCCCATTCATCCCCCGGATAAGGTTGTTAATTATTCTTTAATGGTAATTAAGAGGGGACCACGATTTCCGCACTAAAAGACAACCAAAAACGCTTGATTAACGGGGACCACTAATTAAAAACGCGTTTTCAACTGGGGGGGACCGCTAATTATCTGTTATTTAGCATTTAACTGCCGGTTGGGACCGATAACCAACTTGGAATATTCGGTAACAGAAAAGGAAAAGAAAAACATACTACTTTTTCATATTCATTACTATTAAAAGAAGTATTCATAGTTGCATTCTAAAGTATTCATATATAATGCATGAAGTATTCATATCTAAGATATCAAGTATTTAAAAAAAAACTGGACACATTACTTATCCATCTTTTACATGTTTTTAGAGGTGATTTTTTTTTTCTCCGTTCATTCTAACCAATATTTTTGACAATCTGTGAGGAATTTTGCAAATCTAAAACCAGGAACGTCTTCTACGCAATTTTCTCTTTCAAATGAGATCCATGATGACATACTTTCGAGTTGTCCGTTGCACAAGTATTCATACCTTGTCATTCAAGTATTCATACCTCATCAAGCAAGTATTCATACCTCATCAGTATTTCACAAATAAAAAACTGGACACATCATTCACTCATTTTTACCGATTGAAATTTCATTACCACTCAATCATTTTTTACTTGATATCTTAGGTATGAATACTTGTTCGACGTGGTATGAATACTTGCTCGACGTGGTATGAATACTTGCACGACGAGATATAAATAATTTTACGAGGTATGAATACTTGCGTGACGGATAACTCAAAAGTACTTCATCATGGATCTCATTTGAAAGAGAAAATTGCATAGAAGACGTTTGTGATTTTAGATTCGCAAAATTCTTCATAGATTGTTAGAAATATTGGTTAGAATGAACAGAGAAAAAAAAATCACCTCTAAAAACGTGTAAAAAATGTGTGAGTGATATGTTCAGTTTTTTTTAAAATGCTTGATATCTTAGAAATGAATACTTAATGTATTATATATGAATACTTGATGTATTATATATGAATACTTGTGCGCGTCAGTTGTAAATTTTTCAAATATAAGCGGTCCCCCTAGTTAATTAGCGGTCCCCAATGTAATTAATGATTGATACGCGTTTTCTTTTGTCTTTTTGTGCTTAAAGTTGTGGTCCCCTAGATAATTAATGATTGGGGGATGAATGGGGGATAGGAGATGGGGGAAAAAAATCTTTATCCAAAAACATTATGCGCTTTGTTGACAACTTGACATACATTTGTTGTACAACAAATTTTGTATGAGAAATGACATATGTTCGATACTGTAAATATGCATTTGGCATTTACATCTTATCGACATTATAAAAAGAAATAAGATTGAGCACAAATTTATCATTTTTTGAGTTTCGAATATAAGAAAAATAATATCGAGGCTAAATGATACATGCTACATGATTGAACTAGCGATAGAAATTAAGTTATTTTATTAACAAAATGGAGGAAATCACCACTAAATTAGGACTATTAAACAACAATTATTTATGATTGTGAGGATTATATAGAGTAATATTATATTCAAAATATGGTACAAGCCCACATATATAAGATTATGGACCACATAATCAATAATAACTATAGTTTTTCTTTTCTTTTCCAGCTGATTAGACATATAAAATTGAGTATTTAACACTCTATTATTTGGTAAATGTAAAATAATGTATCTTTCATTGTAGTTTCTTATTATTAACCAAAATTCTTCAAAAAAAAAAATTTAGTTTGGAATTAAAAAAAAAAAATTCATGGAGTGACAACACAAAACAAAAACCGTTTGGGAAAAAGCTGCTCTTGCGTCATTATCACTGTATTGCCAACGCACTGTAAATGTTGCTGATGCGTCCTCTTCAATTCAATAATTTTTTTTTTTCAAAATTGTTTGACAACATGACTATCATTAATTTATATAAAAATATAGAAATGAAGATATTGACTTTAAAGAATAAAAATAACAGCTATATGGTTATCTTCAAAGAACATTCTCAATTTTTTATTTTTAATCCTCCACCAACAACTATAAAGAAATAACTCAATTTGATAATTAGTGTAATACTTTTTATGAATATGAACTTAAATAATTATTCCTTTAGGATTTTTTGAGTGAATGATTTAATTAAGAGACAATTAATATAATTTTTTAAAGACCGACAATTATTTAACTAGATTTAGGGTAAGTAAGAAGGGCACCTCTAATCTATGAGATAAAAGGGTTTATATATAAACTTAAGGAATATAATCTGAACCTTAAATTTTCATAAGTGTCTAGCAGAGAATTTGATAACACCATGTGTCTAGCATTAATGCTATAGTTCACTCTTAAGACTAGTTAGAAATGTATAATATACAATATGATCAACGAGCAAATCTACGTTTGTCAAACTTTGTTTAACTTCGCTTAATTAGGAGGAGGGATCACATGATAATGGTTATTAATTTGTCAAATTTGATAATATTTTTAAAAAAATCAAATAAAATTTGAAATTGATGATATAATTTATCAGATAGGTTATTATGCATATAGATAGTCTAACAATTAAATATTGTGTAATTAAAATATTATTTGATAATGCATCAAGGTCTGTTATAAATTTCATATTGTTAAAATTTCAACTCACTTGATGTGATGTGCCGTGAAACATACACTATATCTTATTAATTTTTATAATATGATAGGATGATAAACATTATGATTAAAATTTTGGACTTCAAATTGAAATTTTATCAATGAAGATTGTCAAGCGATCTCCTATCTAAACTAGTGCTAATAAATTGTTTCATTCTAAACTATTATTATCACGCATTTCAATTATTTGTTTGATAAAGATAAATATTGCCATATATAGATTTTAGTTAATTTAAAGTTTCAAACTTAATATAATGTTGTGGAATTTGTACATTGAGTATTATATTCACGGATATCAAATCTAATTATCGGCAAACCAGTCTTGACTATCTAGTTAAATATGTACATAAATAAAGTGCTTAAAATTTGAAATTACTTAGTTCTAATACATGATAATAGAGTAGGGTTCAAATACATTACATATTTCATATCTCAATCGTGCTTGACATTCTTATTTTGTTTCAAAGTCTAAATAGTCGATCTGAATCACTTAATATGATCTCCATATTAAAATGTGTTTGGAGACCATATTTTATGTTTTTTTAGATAGATACAAATCATTATTTTTGAATGGTTTGGAATTTTCTGAAAACAATGACTTTCCACCTATCTAAAAGAATAGTAAAAAAAAATTCATATTTTTTTTACTAGTGGTTTATTGGCACAATTTTAATATAGAGATTACACTAAGCGGTTTAAATTAATTGTTTAAATTTTAAAAACAAAAATAAAATGGTAAGACACGATTCAAATATAAAAACTACGAGATATTTATAGACATTTGAACTTGTGATAATAATTTTCAAGTCTTGACATATAGCCTTAATTAACTTTGTACCGATAAATTACTAATCACTATATGAAGACATTTTCCTATGTCCAATACCTCTCATACTTTAATACTTTTAAAAGAAAATGATTGAAATATAAATTTAAGTACCAAAGCATCTCACAAAACGTGACGTGTGCCATTTTTTCTTTTGAGGCAAGTGACATATATGCCATTGAATGCCTTCAAATAAGCCGAAATTTGGAAGCCGAACCGGTTCTGTCCATACTGCCTTTTAAAACTTCCCCTGGCCGTCAAGTAACGCATGTGTCATCTTTTTATTTTTACTACAATTTCCTGTTCTTCTGGATGAACACGTTCTTTGTGGTCTAAGGGTGAGTCTGCCGACTACCCTATCATTATTTTTAAGAAAGATTTTAAGTTTTTTTTTTTTTACAGCTTATATGATATCTTATAATTAATTAAAATATGGATGACCGATGAAACGTTTATTAATATTTTAATTAACAAAAAATATTGCATTTATTTGAAATTAATAGTACTTTAATTTACATAACTTACCTTGTGGCTGGTCATGTACCAGGTGCATGCAACAAATATCCCGTTCAACGGTTCATTCGTCAGTCCTAGGACACGGACAAAAAACAACCTGTGGGTCCCACCTCATTAATTGACATCCACCAACACTTGTTTAACGGCTACTACACTCAAAATTCCGGGACCACAGTCACGCGCATCTGCCCGTTCGAACGTTTCAGAACTTTCCCTTTTCCCAACGGCTCTTTTCTCGGGTCGGCTAGGGTTACCCTATAATAACTCAAAATTAAAGTTTGGATCCGACGGTGCTGATCCCTTAAATAATCGTAAGGTTATGATCGGATGGTAAAGATCCAATAGAAAATTTTAAGTTACTTTAGGGATCAGAATTCTCTTTTCCCAATCTATTGTATCCCCCTCAATTAAATTTCTAATAATTTATAGTTCTCCTATTTGTCATTATAAATAGCCCTCAAAACTAACACATTTCACACCAATTCAAAAATCCAGGCATTTCATTTTGAGAAGAGAGAAAGAGAACGTATCCACTTTACCAATTATTCAATCCATTTTTGCATCTCTTTCTCTTAATTTCTCCAATACTCTCTAATGGCAATGAAGAGCTTCGCACTTCTCTTTGTGACCTTGGTTGTTCTGTCTGCTATGGCAAATGCACAGGACGAGCTTATCTCTACTTTGGCACCAGCCCCTGCACCGGCAATGGAGAATGGATCGGGTATGGTTGTACCGGGCTTTTGTGCGCTTCTACTGGCTTATCTCATTTCTCTCATGGGTCTCGCTGTGTAATAAGGAGATGTGATATCACTGTTCAAAATGGAAGTGGGGTATTTATTCGTTAATTGTTTTGTTGCGGGATTTCTTATGTTGGTGTTTTTTTTTTATTATGAGGTTGTTATCTGATCTCTCCCTTTCGCCTGTATAAGGGAGATGTTATAATTTTATATAATTATATTTTATATTTAGTTTATTTTTGGACTGATCTGTGGTGTTTAATTGTTTCCCTTGTTCTTTGCACTTTTGAGGCCTATGAATTTGAATCTATAACGAAAAATTGATAAAGGTTACAATCACATAAAATTGATAAAATAACTAATTAGGATGCAAAAGAGAATTGCGTCTAAATTGCATGTCTTGGCTGCAAATAAGATTCCCTTCCTTGATGTTAAAAATTGGTAACTGGAATTGAGCTAAGATAAAGATTGCCTTGATTGTGTTATTTGAATAGTGAATAGAAAATCTACTGGTGTTGTTTGAATAAATTTACTCCAGGACGAAGCTAAAAAAAGGAATTTATATTAGCTCATATGAACAGGCCCAAAACTGGCCCATTTACACTTGCAATGTAGACTAACTTTACAAGGTCCATAAAATGTGCTCATTTACATTTGAAAGATAGGCCCAATATCTATTAGCTCTCTTAAAATAGGCCCAAATTTCCCTACTCTCTCGTATTAAATTGGAATTCGCATCCTCTGAGATATCTCATATTTGCATGACTTTCTGGAAAAGCTCAACCGTCAAATACGTTCTGCACGAATCTCAAAGCTCAAATAATACTGCCCCTCTTTGCTATCCCCGAATAGGCACCGGACACGTCAGTCACATAAATATGAGATAAATTCGCCTTGATTGGGGCATCCTCTGAGATATCTCATATTTTGCATGACTTTTTGGAAAAGCTCAACAGATCAAATACGTTCTGCACGAATCTCAAAGCTCAAATAATATTGCCCCTGAGCCCGTCTTTGCTATCCCCGAATAGGCACCGAACACGTCGGTCACGTAAAATATGAGATAAATTCGCCTTGATTGGGGGCAGTTCGATGGACAACAAACCAAATTCCAAATTCAGTTTGATGACATATGAGAGCCATCCGACCCGCATCTACAGATTTTTAATTCGTCCTTTTATTATTTAAATTTAATAAAAAAAGGTTGGATTAAGCATCCATTAATATTAAAATAGTGAAAGTAACTTTCAGGAAATCTACTTTTCGTAGTAGTAAATTGTTTAATTGACATGGGTCAAACATAGATATATTTTCATAACATGAACACCTTTCTTTTCCTGAGTGGAGATTGAAGCCTAAAAATTATTATTCGATCCTGTCATTTCGGAATCATATTATTGGATTAGCAAAGAATCTGAACTACAGAGAACCGAAGGCTCTGCATTTTCTGTATATATATATATATTTATTTTGTTATGGAAAAGACGACTAAAGAGAATATATTACTTTTCAGGTTAATATCAACTCTGAAGAGTGATGTGTGACAGGGAGTATATACGAATTATGAGAATCACTACAAAGATGAAATGATTGATGTAACAAATAAGAAAATCTCAAAATCAGAGGAGATATCAAATATTATGCATACGCGCACCCAGCGTTTTCAATTCAGATTTCAATACCATTTGAGCATCCACTATGACACAAAAACTGTACATGACGCAACGTAACGATTAACAAGAATAGCCGTTTTTGCAAGCACACTCAAAAGAGAGAAGTTTCAAAAGATACATTCAGAATTTCATACATCCCTTGTAAGACTGTGTTGGTTCAAAATAACTAAAAAATAAATAACTGTTTAAATAGTTAAAATAGGAGATTCACGTCCCATTATCTGTTTATCCTGCATAAAATTCTTGCGGCCTGCAGAAAAATTCTAGTAGCCGAAACAACAAGCTTAAGGGTATGTTTGGATGAACTCTAGAATAGCTAGAATAGCTACTATTAAAAATAGTAAATAAGAATAGCTACTGTTTAAGAACAGTGCTAACTCAAGCTATTCGGAATAGTGAAAAAGTTGTTTGGATTGCATATTTGGAATAGAGTTTGGAGGGAATGAATAAAGCAATAGTTTATGTGTTAGATTAAATATAATACAATATATTATTAACTTAAATATTAAATGTAATATAATATTATTTTAAATATTAGATTAGTATTAAATAAAATATTATATTAAATATAATATAATATTAGTTTAAATGTTAAATATAATATAATATTAGGTTAAATGTTAAATGTAATATAATATTAATTTAAATATTAAATGTAATATAATATTATTTTAAAAATTAGATTAGTATTAAATAAAATATCAGATTAAATGTAATATAATATTATTTTAAAAATTAGATTAGTATTAAATAAAATATTAGATTAAATGTAATATAATATTAGTTTAAATATTAAATGTAATATAATATTATTTTAAATATAATACAATATAATATTAATTTAATTATTAAATGTAATATAATATTATTTTAAATATTAGATTAGTATTAAATAAAATATTAGATTAAATATAATATAATATAATATAATATTAATTTAAATATTAAATATAATATAATATTATTTTAAATATTAGATTAGTATTAATATTGAATATTAGATTAAATATAATACAATATAATATTAATTTAAATATTAAATGTAATATAATATTAGTTTAAATATTAGATTAGTATTAATATTGAAAGCAACAAATGCTATTCCATGTTTTTGTAAGAATAGCGAATAGCCCTATTATTTCTATTCCGAATTGCTCTATTTCTCGTTTGGATTGTCCTTGTTTCGAATAGCAATGCTATTCTAAGAATAGTGATATTCTTAGTGCAACCAAACGTAGCCTAAAGAAACAAATTTACCCGCAAGAAATTATTGCGGCCGAAACAGTAAAGCTTTCAGGGAACAAATTTGGCCCACAAGAATAGCAAGAAATTATTGTGGTCAAAATAGAAAGTTTAAAAAAACACGTATTTCATTTTCTGAATTTCTTCGACCTGCTTTCCTTCTTTTTTGGATTAGTCAAGTCAATAAAATCCTCATCGGCTTGCTCCGCATCAGTGTAAAGCCAGAATTACAATTCCAAATTGACTAGTGCTACACAATAATATGAATGCGGATCCCCAGATATCTGAGGTGCAATAAGTAAATCCGGACGGATCTTTTAACTTTTCATAAATTTTAAAATGGATCTCTTATAGTGTCTATAGACATCAGATTGAGTTTTGTCCAGATGGAATTAATATGAGTCGTCCGTTTATTTATTGGACATACATCTCTAGATACGGAACTATAAAATATTGACACGGAGAGTTAAAACTTAAAATGCAAAAATTGTGGTAGGTAAGAATTGAACTCAAGTTCTCCATAATCACAAAATAAGTTCTAACTACTAGAATAAGTAGACATGATATTTTATGAGAGGAGCTTAACTATATAAAATGTTCTAAAAAAATAAAATTCAACTAAAATTTAAAAATCATAGGGGTGACTTAGTCACTCTATGAATAGTTGAATCTGAATCCTCCTAGATACCTGACTCAAGTAAATTACGAACAGATGACCCAGATTAAACCCAGCTGGACCAAAATCAATCTAGTGCCTATAAAACTATAAGGGTCTGTTTTGAAATTTGTGCCAAGTTAAAATAACTAATATGAAGAATCAATTTTTGATCTAGTGGTAAAGACACATGACTTTCATGTGGGAGGTCATGAATTCAAAGCCCACAAAGTGAGAAGATCATTTGAAATATAAACAAAAATTTGAAGAAAATTAGTAAGCTAAACCATCTTTCATTTAAAAAAGATAACTAATATGAACCTTCCATTTGTAACTTGCTTTAGTCAGGTACCTGGGGTGATCCATATTCATAAATGGTTTTAGATCGGCTCCTGTGCACCACTCCAATATCCGAGGGGACATGCATTCCAATAATATACCATAACGGTATGATTTCAGAATGAAATCTGCTGCGATCCCCCTTTTCATGAACAGTATCCTGCTATCTCTCCTTTTTCGAATCTAACCGTTCAATTTTTTTCGAGAACGAATCTCAAAACAACTTTTTTTTAGAACTGTTTTCTGCACGTATCTCGAAACTATTCAATGGTTGAATTCGGAAAATGAGAAATAGCAGGGTTACTGTCCATACCAAGAATCGCAGCAGATTTTGATCCTATGATTTCAGCATAGCATATACCGTAACAGCCGGATGCAATGAAATGTCGACATGGGCACACTTGGCACATTGTGTGGCATCAGCTCTGGTGTTTCTATCATGCAAACTATCACTTTGCATGTACACTCGCTTTTGTTCCTCAATAATAAGCACATCTTTTTTTCTTTGTTTGACGGCTCAGTGGGAATTAATGGAGGTCTCAATTCTTATATAACTTTTTTAAAATTCACACTCAGGGTTAAGTGACTTGAGGAGAAAGGCAAATCCAACCAGTACATTAACCAAATTTCTTTGTCAAAAAATAAAATAAAAAATATATCACTAGGGCTAGACTTAGAGTTGGAAAAATGTGCCGTGCCGTGACTATCGACTAACACACTGTGGCTAAATTAATTTTTCTGTGTTGTGCGGTGCCGTGATCAAAATGTCGAGGGGTGGTCAATTACGCGAATGGTTACGCCACGTGAATCACACTGTGCCCAAACGTGACTGGTCACGTGTCACATTTAACTATTTTTTCATAATTTAGGTTAGTTTATTTAAGATTCACCATTTGATCAAGATTTAATGGTCCTAATTACACATGATTCGCGTGACCATGTGACGTGCCGTGATCAGATCTTTCGCGTGAAGTATCGTGCCAAATTTTCAAAATATGACACGTAATCGACATGCATACCGTTCAGTGCTGTAACTGACTAACCGTGCCGTTCCGTAAGACCTCTGTTCCTTTCTCAAATTATAAAAGAAATAAATATTAGAAGCGTTTTCCAGGATAAAGGTATTGACAAAGCTGGTTCAACTTCATGCAGTGCAGTAGCTATATACTTTAATTGTTTTGTTTCTATTAATTGTGCGCTCTGTGAAGCCAAAATACTTCTGTCAATATTTTTACCAATACTACGTTCTCTCCCTCTGTTTATTTTTCTTCTTCTTTTCCTTCGTAAGAGTTTCAACTAAGAATTGATCTGATGTAGCACTAATTAAGATTAAAATATTGAAATGCAACGAAAACCCAAATTTCTACTTCACATCAAATAGGCTGCATAAATAATAAATTCGAATTAATTGACGGTGCAAATTCAACATTCCGTTTTCATAAGAAAAAGACATTTTGATGATTCCAGACAAGATAAATACCATAATAATTTGATGGTCCTATACAAGTTTGGAGCGGCCATTTCTAAAATTTATTTTTTTGAGAAGAACACCAATTAATGCCCTACCCTTTTATAATAGTCTTTTATTATCTTTGTACAAATAAAATACCATTATCTTTGCTTCAATCTTAGTAGAAAGATTTTGTCATATTTTTTTAAATGAAAAGATTTTGTCATGTTCAATCAACTTTAAATCTTCTCTGGTGATAATGCAATCATATAGATTGGATCTAGACAAATGATATACTCACAAATTTTGTCAAAAGTTAGCAACAACAAATCTAATTAGTAAATTATGTTCAATCGATATGACATAAGATGTGGATGCTAAGATACTATTTATGATTTGTATGGTATAACTGTTCATGATTGAGGGGTGATAATGACAGTTGCTGAATCTTAAAATTATTGTAAGGAATCAAAGCCATCAAAATGTCAAGAAAAAATATTAAAAACATTAATAATTAAAGTTTTGTATTGTATTTTGTATAATGAAAACAAAACATGCTTGCTATGAAAATCATATGCACACAAAGATTGCTGCTCTGATAATTTGCTATGAAAATCATAATGATGATAATTTGCACTATGTAAATCCATTTCACAAGTGATTTAAAGAAAAAAAATGATTTAGAAAAATAATATACACACTCCGTATATTTTGAATCAGTGTATGGGGTTAAATTGTGTTGAAGATGAAGAATTAAGGGACAGTTAGCAAATTCTGAAAACCTGAAAATGCATAAATTCTTCCTTCCTTTCTTAGAATATTTGATTTGTTGTATTAATAGCTGTTGTAATCAACTGAATTAATTAGATATTTAATAAATAGCTAAAAATGTATATTTCTTTAAACTGTGTAACTTTTAAATTGACATTATAGACTTAAAAGGAATATTAGAATTCAATCAAATATTTTTTTCCTCTCAAATTTTAACAAATTGATCTTTTCACGTACCTAAAAAGTTCCAAAAGAAAATTAATTCAAACTTTGAGTTGGATTTGAGTCTTTTCACACTTGAAAGAAATCTGGCGTCATTCTCGGATTCTGCCACTAAGTAACAAATATTAAAAATGAACTGAAATGGAAAGTTATTTGACCAAAACAATGAAACAAAAATAAAGCCAACATTATAAAATGATAGCCAGATGACATTCCACGTTGGTTTTCTTTTCCCCATCTTTCATTTTGCCTATGATAAAGTAAGAATAAAGTAAGAAAAACATCGTCAGTATCTTGATATTTCAACAATTTGGTGAAGTTGGTTGACAGCTGCCTCTTTCACAGATTTTACTTGTCAGAAACATGTAAAAGGTTTAAATTGTTCTTTTTTAAAGTTATATTTTTTCCGTGCTTAGCCATTTTTATAGTTTCAATATTTTAATTATGTATATTAAAATTTAATTGAATATTATTTTTTATAATTTTTATATAGTCTAGCTCTCTTATAAAAGATCAAATGTTTACTTGTAGTCTAGTGGTTAGTTTTATTTTGCGAGTGTGAGAATTTAAGTTCACTGCATATTGTGCATTTTTTTAGATATCTTGGCAGATGATGCTAGTTCCAAATTGGGCAGTTGATCCAAGTGGCTTATTGTGAGTGTGAGATCTTGGCATATTGTGCATTTTAAATTTCAGTTTTCCATGTCAAAATTTTCTAGTTCCGTCCCTGGTTCTAATTAGTACCAAAATGGTTTGATTGTTCTATTCTGGTAAAGGATCCTCCATAGTTTTGAATTATCTTATTTGTTTTGCATTATTTGAGGTTTAGTAGCTGTGTTAGGATTTAGTTAAGGTTAGAAAATAACCTAATAGGAATTATAAAATTTAGATTAAAGGACTGAAACGTAGAATATATAATATGTGATAGGTAAGATTTGCAAGTCTCTACGATCACTAAGTAAAATTCTAATTACTAAGTTACAACAAGCATACATAGTACATTATATGATGAGCAGAACTAGGTGAATTAACTTACTTCACTTGTATGACCCACTGTCTTAAGAAGATATACATTTCTAACATCTTACTCCACAAAATAGATTAATTTAAGTCAATAATTCCAACAACCAAATAAGATATAAAGATACGAGGAGTAATATGGAGTAAACAATTTAATCCTCATTAATTTTACTCCACAACCAAATATGACCTATTAATATAAAATATCATTCATTTTAAAGGATTTTTGGCATCCAAATGGAGCCTGACATTGTAACCAAAAGAATCATTTATTTTATTTTGACTGTGCTCCAGTACTTAGCGATAAAAAAAAAAGGGGAATTTCATATATCCCCACAAAAACTTCAATATTACGTATTTCCCCCTCTAAACTTTGAAATTACATATTTCCCCTTCTAAACATTCCAAACTCACAAATTTACCCATTTAATCAATAAAATATATTTAATATATTTAAAAATACTTAAATAATATTATTTCGGATTCTAATTTTTTTTCAGACCATTATACCCCTTCCTCTTTCCAATCTCGTTCTTTCTCTTCAATTCATGAGCGTCTCACACCGTCCCCACCTATGGATTGAAGCAGCTGCGTGACATCTTTTGCCGATTCGACATGGATGGTGCGGCGGCCTGACGCCGCTGGAGCTCGCTGCATTGCTCCAATCCATAGGTGGGGACGGTGTGAGACGCACATGAATTGAAGAGAAAGAACGAGATTGGAAGGAGGAAGGGTATAATGGTCTGAAAAAAATTTAAAATCCGAAATAATATTATTTAAGTGTTTTTAAATATTAAATATATTTTATTGATTAAATGGGTAAATTTGTGAGTTTGGAAAGTTTAGAAGGGAAATATGTAATTTCAAATTTTAGATGGGGAAATACGTAATATTGAAGTTTTTGAGGGGGATACATGAAATTGCCCCAAAAAAAGAGAGGAAGCCTCATGATCATGACTGGATCTGACTACTTTTCCGAAACTAGAAAATTTGAAAATAAGAGGGAAACATTAATCTCTCTATAAACTTTTTTATTTTTCTCAAACCGAAATCGAAGATAATCAAAGTGCACTTTTACGCGTTTTCGTACATTTCCTTCTCTTTATACAAACTGTTCTGAAGCACAGACTTAACCATCGTTGATTATAGTGTAAGCAGTGCACCTGGAATATGACATGATACCTTGCACACGTGCGAAATCACAAAAGGAAAGAGAAGCGATTTCTGCACGAATGGGCTAAAATTAATGTGCCAAAACATCAAACCTACCTATTAGCTAATATATACAGTGCATGTGATTCGATTCTCTAGCTTATTACACTCATTAATTAGGCGCTTTATATTATTATTATAAAGTGATCCTTTCAAACCCAGCCAGCCACTCCTCTCTTCCTTTTGACTTTATAGACTTTCACATTAGTCACTCTTTCATATTATTTTATACTAATTTGCTGACACTTGTGGGCCCCACAATTGGGAGAATTTAATAGTTTCAAGTACAAAAGTGGGTATATATTTCTCTCTTTTTTATTATTCTTGGTTATCTCATCTCCATTGTTTGGAAAATGGAGATTATCCATGTTTGATAGTATTTATTGTTCTTTTAAGTTTGTAAATACGAATGAAGGGGCTAATTAAGAAGATAGCAAAAGTTAATATTTACTTAAATTATGTGTAATATTATATTACTTGGAAATTATCATCATTATGTCATGTGCTATAAACAACACACATACTTATTAAAGATTATGAATGTGTATTATTGCTACATTTTTTTATAAAAGAAAAGACTAATTAAACATGCTATTCACTTTTAAGGTAATTGGAATAGTGTCTTCTTTTTTCGAACCCTTTTTCTTATAGAAAATTAACTAAAATACAATATTGATAGTAATTAGTTATGATATAACTCAACAACAACAACAAATTATTGTTCAAGGATATATCATAATGGAACAAATTAAATGTTTATGCAAGAGAACTTAAAAGACAGCATGTGAATAATAATTATCATGATTATTTTGAAAGAACTGTTAGGTACAGTGTTTCTCCATTATTGTGAAAATGGAGAGGAGTCCAGTTGTATTTTTAAAATAAGATTGACGGTACAAAGGATAGGGGAACCTAATATGATCGGATTGAAATAACAAGTAACTAACCTAATAGAATAATTGTCCCTTCCTGCTCGTCTCCAAATATTTTATACGCTACATGTTTCATTGCATTGATATCTTGTACAACAAGCGATGTGGCTAATTATGTAGCGAGTTACCCTGTTGCCAATCCTTGAGAGATTGAAAAATTGATTAGAAAGAAAATTGTCTCAGATAAATTAATTCTAAAAAAACACAAATTTATACAAAATCTGAAGATAAACAAAAATTTAGATTTATCTTGTCTAAAATTGCAAAAGAGATAGACACGATAATAAACATATTACACTATTATTATTTTATCCTAAATAACTACTAAAATGTGCATTTATTTAGCAAACTTTTATTTTATCAACGTGTAATTATGTCATAGATATAAGAACTAATGTTAAATATCATCTCTTAGCTTTTCAACTAAAATTTTATTCTATTTTAAAAGATAATAATGTCATAACCTGACACATGAATGCACATAGTGTAATTATGTCATAGTTTAAAATTGGTTTGCACATAGTACATCAACTACCATGCATTATAACAACTTCCTATAACCCGCCACATGAATGCACACAGAAAAAGAGAAGCAAAAGAACCGGATTATACATTATTGAAGTTCATGCATCGTGCTGAAACTGCTCATAAAATAAAAATTCCGACAGGGTTCTGTTTAGGGGAGTTGAATTTCAAAAAGACCAGATTGGACGGGGGCCGTCAGATTCCTTTTACCCTTTTCTTAATTATAATTTAATTGACTAAAACTATTGTTTTGGTAGGTCGGTCGGCTGATTAAATTCTTATAGAATTGCGGCTGATAGTTTAGTTTTTTTTATTATCTTTTTTACTAACATCTTTCGGCCGAACAAGTACGTAATAGAATTCGTAAATTGTAAACAAATCCGTACAATACAGTGATTTAGATTTAAATTTTGAAGTAGTTGTATCGATATTTTTTTTTACTAAATCTGAATCAACCAAGCATGCTCTTGTAATAATTGTTCACTGTACGATCACTAATAAAAAAATATATTTATATGTGACCAATCACAATTGTTTCATAAGACTAATCACGTTATGTTCATGACATGACAATTCGTGTGATGTAATCGTCATTTATTATTTTAGTTACATCATGTGAAAACATTTTTTTATCGCATATTGTGACATAACGTGATTTATTAATCATATCATGTCATGTTTTTTTATTCACTAGTATAATTTATTCATAAGTCATGTTAGAATTCAAGGAATTAAATTTTGTTTAAAGGGCTTTGGACAAATTTTATTTAAAACCAGATCCAAACTGTCTGATCAATTTTGAAATTTGTACAAAATAATTTAAAACATGATAAGTTTTAACGGTATAAGTATAAAATGTTCGTGTGGATTTTAATATCAATCAGATGGTTTAGGTCTGTCCTTAGATAAGCCTTTCTCCAAGACCCTTTGGAAAAAAAAGAAAAGAAAAGAAAAACATCCGAATTGAAGCGTGAAGTCAAATGCGCAATCCGGTGAATGTATTAAGTGCGATGACTAGATGTTATTAACCTTTTGAATTCAGAGTAGGTCCGATGCCCATCGGACCTACTTTGGTTCGATGGTGTTATGACCATCCGATCAACATCAAGATTCGTGCAATACGCATCAAAATCCGTGCGAGGCTGTATCAATTTCCGTGCGCACAGATTTAATGCTAATCGTACGGTGCTAGAGTTAATTGAACCTAAAAGTAGGTCCGATGCCCATCGTCCCGAATTTTTTATTAATATCCAAAAAATAAATTAAATTACAAAAAATAACCATGTTGGTGTTGAAATTCGGAATCTACCCAAACCGGAAAAAAAATTTCCGAACTCAACGTCTAAGTCCGGAAAATTTTTTTTCGGAAACTCAACCCTAATTCCGGAAAAAATTTTTCCGAACTTAACAATTTTTTATTTTTATTTTTTACAGATTTCGGAAAAAAAATTTCCGAACATAAATTTTTTTTATTTTTTTTTACAGATTCTGGAAAAAAAAATTTTCAGAACTTAAAAATTTTTTTTTTTTTTTTTTACAGATTCCGGAAATTTTTTTTTTCCGAACTTAACAATTTTTTTTTTTTTAAGAAAAAATAGCTAAAATACTGAAATCTAACACTAAAAAATCGAATTGTTTTTTTTAAATATTTGTTAAATTAATTTAAAAAATTTCAAAATAGTGTAGAATAATTTAGAAATTATCAAAATAGCTAAAATACTGAAATCTAACACTAAAAAATAGAATTGTTTTTTTAAATATTTGTTAGATTACTTTTTTTGATAGCATATTTATACTAAAACACGCTCAATTACTTGATTTATGCTGAATTACACTAAATTACAATAATTATATATAATTATGCTAGAATACGGTAAAGTACGCTAAATTACGTACGAATAGGGATGATATCTTCACTGAGAAGGCGAAAAACGACGACGAAACTTCAAACGGCCATAAAACGGCGCTCGAGTGTCCGATTTCAGCAAATGACCACTTTTCGGAAAGCTTGCGAAAATGCGCATGCGTCCGGACTCGCTTGGCTAGTTTTCCAAATTCAAATCGCCAAAAAACAAAGGGAAGAGCCTCAAAACTTCAGTTGAAGTTTCTGATTAAGATTTTCATTTATATTATTCAATCTACGTAGCTCAGTAAATTAGTTATGTAATTAACTTTTAGAATATCAATTTTTATTTTTATTTTTTATGATTTATGAAAGATGCCACAAAATAGGCCCCATTCATACGTAATTTAGCGTAATTTATCGTATTTTAGCATAATTCTACATAATTATTGTAATTTCAGCATTTTAGTAAATTTACCGTATTTTAGCACAAAAATCGGCCCTATTCGTAGTAAAAAAATAATTCGATTTTTTAGTGTTAGATTTCAGCATTTTAGCTATTTTGATAATTTCTAAATTATTCTACACCATTTTGAAATTTTTTAAATTAATTTAACAAATATTTAAAAAAACAATTCTATTTTTTAGTGTTAGATTTCAGTATTTTAGCTATTTTGATAATTTCTAAATTATTCTACACTATTTTGAAATTTTTTAAATTAATTTAAAAAATATTTAAAAAAACAATTCGATTTTTTAGTGTTAGATTTCAGTATTTTAGCTATTTGTTCTTAAAAAAAAAAAAAAATTTTCAAGATCGGAAATTTTTTTTTCCAGAATCTGTAAAAAAAAAAAAAAAAAAAAATTTGTTAAGTTTGGAAAAAAAAATTTCCGGAATCTGTAAAAAAAATATATATATATATATATATATATATTTGTTAAGTTCTGAAAAATTTTATCCAAAATCTGTAAAAAAAAAAAAAAAAAATTTTGTTAAGTTCGGAAAAAATATTTCCGAAATCTGTAAAAAAAAAAAAAAAAAAAATTTAAGTTCGGAAATTTTTTTTCCAGAATTAGGATTGAGTTTCCGGAAATTTTTTTTCCGAACTTAGACGTTGAGTTCGGAAATTTTTTTTCCGGTTTGGGTAGATTTCGAATTTCAGCACCAACATGGTTATTTTTTGTAATTTAATTTATTTTTTGGATATTAATAAAAAATTCGGCCCATCGGACCTACTCCTATCTCTAACCTTTTAGCTAGCTTTGGTGTCTCTTAATTGAAAAACTAAATATTTAGAGGCCCTCACTGCAATGCATTTTAGGAAAGAAAATTTTATAATTAATTAGAAATATCTAACCAAACACTAGTAAGACTGGCTTTTAATTTTAATATAATGTATCCACTAATAATTATATATATTAATAAAATTACTTGTATATACTTGTCATTTGATTTTAGAAATTTTCAATAACATATTCTAACCATCCGATTTAAATGATTTTTTAAAACATAAATAGATACCAAGTCATTGATAAAAAAAATAGTATTAGAACAATGTTCTGAAAGATAATAGTTTTTTTTTTCTTTTTCATTATTATCCAACCTTTCTCTAGAAAGGGATTTTTTTTTTTTCCTTTTCATTGTTATCCTACCTAATTCTGTAAAATAAATTTTGTGGAAAACAATTTTTTTTTCGAAACATTAATAAATAATTAAATATGTATAATGATAGACAACATGATTGATCGCCTAGTAATGGACGTAGAGAAATACAAAATAAAAATAAATTAATTCAAGAATTATTTTGTACCTTCAAGTATATCAAACACTTTTTTTACATGAGAAGAGAAAAACATGATATATGATCTGCGTGATCAAGATAAATAGGAAAGATAAACAAATTAGACGAGATAACAGTATAGTTAATATAGCATGACAAAAAAAAAATTTAAGAGATGTAATCCTTTTTATGTATTACAAGCTGAATGAGTTCTATATCATTCTTCTCTTTCCACACTTATAACTGATATGTGAGTGATTTGTGTCTGATGCAATACAAATTTGAAAGCATTTAAAAACAAGGAACTTTTGTGCCTATAATTTGCTCAATAGAAAATATATTTTTATAAAAATTGTCTCCCTTTAAAAACTTATTTTTAATTATTATATATTTATTTTTCCGGCCCAAATTCAGAAGAACAACTCTATTTATTAATATTGCTGAAATTTTTTGCATACAGATATATTTTTGTGTGTTCAATTAAAATAGAAAATTAATCAAATAAGTTATAAATACATCTTTCTGTGCTTTGATTTAATTTTAATTAGTTTTTTTTTTTGTAAATTTTTTTTTCTTACCTAAACCAAACAGCAACAATTTCAATCGGCGATTTATCATGACTATTAAGTATGAACTGGAAGACTTTTGGGGCGATGTAAACCAATAAATCATTTTAAATGAACAATCTTAGGGCCTGTTCGGCTGCTCCCCAAATTTTACTGTTCACGTGGGAAAAAAAAAAATTCACTCAGATTGAATTTTTTTTTTCCCACGTGAACAGTAAAAATCAGTTCAAATTTTTTTTCCCGAGTCCATTCCCCAGCCCACTGTGCTGCTGAACAGGCCCTTAGCTTATAAGTCTTTGTGCATCAGGGATTGAAATTAACATGTGATGTGATAAGATAGTTATGTTCTTTGACGGTTCAAAAATCAAAGCTATAATTTTATTGATAAATTGAAAAAAATTACAAGTGAAACAAAAATATGACATGTACTGTTTTCTTGGATAAGTCCAATTACGTCATGTGTAATATTAATATAAAAAAATTATCGAAATTATAACGGGTATATGTGTCGTTTTATTACCAGTACAATAGTTAAAATTTTATTAAAAAACGATACTTACGATTTATATAAAATTAATTTGTGTTACCATTTTTCTGGATTTCGACATATATTTGCTTTCAAGGATAACTTTTTTGTCAAGCTGCCAAACGGTCATGACCAAAATAAAATTATAGGAGGATTCAAGTTCTTTTATTTTTACGTCATGATTACGACTTTATTTATAAAATTTTAATAACCTAAAATTTAATACTTAAATGTAAAAGAAGCCCGTTAAATATGATCTATATAATTTGCTCTATACACATGGAAAATGTTATAACAGTTTAGCATTTTTTTTTTATTATTAAGAATTTGTAAAAATACACTGATGTCAATAATTTGTTGACGTTGTTTTTTTAACTTATTGATTCATATAAAAAAAAGCAAACTGAAAAATAATAATTTTTAATATGTGTGGAAAAATTAATATAGATCACATCAAATAATTTTTTATTTTACATATATATTTTTAATTTGTATTTTTAAAAATTTCAAGATAAAAACATAGACTGAGGCGTAAAGTCATTTAAATTCACTCGTGAAAATATCACATAAAATTTCCTCAAAAATCGTATAGAATTCAGAGGATAGAGAATCCAGATTATTTAATTTGCTTCGAGCCCTGAACCAAAACCAGTGTCTTTCTTTCTTTATTTTATATTATTTTAACAAAGGCAGAGATTGTCATTCGTCAATCTTTTCACATTCTACAGCGCCCCTAATCCCTAGAAAAGGTAACCTTGAACAGCGTGAAAAAGGTCACAGACCAAAGACTTGAACAGCACGAAATATGCATAAAATAAGGAAAAAGCAGAAGCATTGAGATGTACTTCTTGTTTTTTTTTTTTTTTTTTTTTTTTTTTTTTTTTTTTTTTTTTTTTTTTTCATTTTTTACTAATGAAAGCATTGAGATATACTTGGAGCTAGGGGTGTAAACGGAGCGGATTCGGAGCGGATAATGCCGATATCAAATCCGTATTTGTTTTTCAATGAGCGGATACGGATACGGATACGGATAGTAAACGGATATCAAAATTCAAAACCAAATCCGTCTTAAACGGATGCGGATACGGAGCGGATAATCCACGGATAATTGTCGGATAATTGAGTCATATGAACTTTAAGTATAAATACTAAATTAAAAAAATTAAAAACAATTAAGAAAAACAAAAGTAAATTAAAAAAAAAGGTAAAGAAATGGAGAAGATATAGGAATGGAGAGGAATTAGGGAATATTAACCGCTGAAAGTCAAGTTACAGCGAAGCGGAGAAGTTGAAATTTCAGATCCGGATAGTGCGAATATCCGCTCCGTTTATACTTTCAAAAAATTATCCGTATCCGTATCCGCATCAAATTTCCCTATGCAAAAATTATCCGTATCCGTATCCGTGATATCCGTATCCGTTTAAATCCGGATATGGATAATAAGCGGATTCGGAGCGGATATCCGTCCGGATATCCATATCCGTTTACACCCCTACTTGGAGCCCATAGAGAAAACTAGAATATAACTGTGGGTTTCAATTCTAAAAAAATATTTAGAAATAAAAAAATCAAATCATTGAAAATAAGATTATTATTATTTTTATTATTTTTATATGAATGAAATCAAACTAAAAATTAAGTCTGAGTGATGACAATCCAATAGAATTGAACCAATAGTTCGGTTCTATTGATTTCTACACTATTGGTTTAGTTGTATTGACCTATATTTCTACACTATTGGTTTAGTTGTATTGACCTCAATAGGATCGAATTATAGTTCAGTTCTATTAATTTCTGCCTTAAATATAAATTATTTTATACACTAGATTCACAGCTTCTACTGGGATCCCAATACTTTTGAATTTATGTGGCCAAGGCAAGTTGCCACTTTCGAAAACTACTAAAATCAAACTACTAATTTGGTCTAGTTGATATCGAGTGGAATCGAACTATTGGTTTAGTCTCATCCAATGTTTTAAAATGTTATTTTGTTCATGCATGCAAGGCCACTGCATACTACAGGCCGCATATGCGGATTTGTATGAAGAAGTACACCTGCAGTTTTACTATACATTGTTAAAGGAATATAAATACATAAAACTAATTTATATCATAAGAGTTGTCTAACACAGTGGTTTGTGCTCTTTACCATATTCTAAAGGTTATGGATTCTAATCTCCTCCAATCCGCATGGACCACATATGTAGTTTGCATATTCAAAACCGCATGAATGTGATTGCATGATATTTGTATGCGGAAGCCCACCGCGGCACCGCATACGCATATACAGTCCATACAACCGTATTTAAATACATTGGTCCCAACTATTTGATCAAAAGAAAGAAAATAATCTCTCTCTTTTAGAAATTTGATTTCTTTTATTTCTACAAATATTTTGTTTTCAATCCTAGCCGGTTGTACGAAATTTACTGTAGCTGTAATTTTTTGATAGAGATAAGTGTTAAGAGTTAAGTCATTAATTTGAAATTTAAAATTTTTTATTTGAATTTTGAACATATGATTTGTAATTCAAATGATATCGTTTTAGTCATTAAATAAAAGATTAATTCCTTTATGAATAATTATTTAAACCACATGTTTCAGGTTTTAATATTAACAAACTTCTTTATAAAATTATTTCCACATCAATCGGATATATGATATTCACTCGAGTTTGAAAGGAGTTTAAAGAGGTAAAAAATGAAAAAGAAAAATAAAAAAAGATGTTGATTTTCATTCTAGTTTACATTTCATAGATATATGGCTGATATGATTAATGTGTAGATTGTCTGATTGGGTAAATTTTTTTAACAGACTTGTTTTGACTTCATGCAATGTAGGACTATAGAATCAAAACAACCCTGCACATGTTTAGTGTACTGGATGAAGCTGAAATTGCTCTGTTAATTGTTCAGATAATGGGTAGCTTCGATAAACTTTGAAATCTGAAATTAATGGTTCAAATGTAGTCCATCTGTATTAGATATAGGAGTTCAAACGGATCAGATATTATCCGTTCGTATTTGAAAATTACATACGAATATCTGATATTCGAATATCTGTATTTTTTTTTTTGGGTCTCTTACATGACCCGTAGGTCTACATCGTACCATTCATTACAAAATTCATCAAGTCTCCCTCCAGACCTGACCTATCCAATCCTTCTATCCTGCCCCGGTTTGCCAAGTAGTGAGGCAAATGCAACTCATCCCGTTCCCTGCTACAGTAATATATTTTGAAGCTGTTCCCTGTTTGATTCTGGATTTGCCATGATGCCCAGACTTCTTGAAACGGATAGGATACGCATACGTACATGATTTTGAATTTTAATTATCCGTATCCGAATAGTAAATATATATCATATAGTTTAAAATATATTATGAAAATATTTATGTATATATTTACGGATATCCGATATCTGATCCGTATCCGCATGTATCTGTTTAATATCCGATCCGTATCCGAAAAATAAAAATAGATACGGATATGATTTTACCACTATCCGATCCGTATCCGATCCGTTTGCACCCCTAATTAGATACCAGTTGACATAAAGATTCTCCAGTCTACCTTTAATTAAAATTAGATACATCATATAAGTTTTAATCGAAAATTACCTGTAAAGAAATTAGTTAAAGGATGATCTGTCTGTTTGACATGAGATGAACTGTTTATATTTGTTTTAGAATTTCAAGGATTCATAGCAGAATTTTTTTATTTTAGAATATTTTGTCGGAAATCATAAAAAAAAGAGCCATCTTTTGATTTCCCACAAATCAAAATAAAAAATTCTGGGCCTGTTGACTTCTCTTGAGCTTTGTGAACTTTTCTAAAAGATTTCTTAAATAAAATTAATCTATCCATTTTATAAATAAGTATAATCCAGCTACATAAGAATATAAGAATTAGTAATATAGGTATATCAACGTACATATACTAGACAAGTTATTATATTATAAGATAATTTATTTAGAGTAAGACTTAGTTGCTATGTATAGCATAAGGTCCGAAATTTTTATTTATACCATAATAAAAAAATAAACCAATACACCCATGTTTTAGGAAATTCGACATTTACCCGGGCCACAAGGGCATTTGGCGGCCCCAAAGACTGGGGGGCCGCCAATTGGCTCTGCGGCCCTAATCCAGGGGCCTCAATGTCCCTGCGGCCCCATTTTTTTTTTTTACAAAGTCACAGTGCAATGAATGATATAATTAAATTTTGATGGATCCGATTTTTGATGGCCCCTAGGCAGTTTGACCAGAGGTTTATCGGTGCATTACAAAAAAAAAAAGGGCCTTGGAGGCCCCTGGACTAGGGCCGCAGAGTCAATTGGCGGCCCCCAGTCTTTGGAGCCGCCAAATGCTCCTGTGGCCTGGGTAGAATTCGAATTCCTATTAAACGGGAATGTTTTGGTTTATTTTTTTTTATTATGGTATAAATAAAAATTTTGGGCATAAGGTTTTCCGTGCTATTATTTGAAAACCTATAGTATAAACTTCAAACTTCGATCTAAGTAGCTAAGTAAATTGTTTATATATGAATTTGTAGAATATGAGCAAAAAAATGGCATAAAATATGAGCAATTTTCTTTTATTATTTTGTCATTTTTCATAAATCATAAAAATAGTAAAAATTGGTATTCTATAAGTTCATTATATAACCATTTAGTGAGCTACTTACATCGAAATTTGAAATTTGTACAATAAGTTTTTGAAGCAATAGCACGGAAGACCTTATGTATCCATAAAATCTAAGTCTCACTCATTTATCTAAATTGAAATGCAGAGTGTATGTATGATTTGACTTTGTCTACAATCATTTAATGCGGATCGGATGGTGTTGGAGCTCATTGGACCTAAAAGTAGGTCCGATGCCCATCGGACCACTCTGTTCTCTATTGAATATTCTAATTTTAAATAATATTTTGAATATTTTCTTAGCAAAATCCTAGTCATTTTCACTGTATAATTTGAGCTTATCAATGACCTCCTTACAATCACTAGATATGTCTTGAGAGACGTAACCATTAGGGCTGCAAACGAACCGAACCGAATCGAACTTATCTCCAGTTTGAGTTTGGTTTGAATTAATTTCGAACTAGGTTTGGTTTGAATTAATTTCGAACGAACTCAATTTGAAACCGAATTTTTTACGAACTCAATTTCGAACCTTTACGAACTTTGTTACTACTTACGAGTTATGACTTATGACTGGACCATAGTGCAAAATTACAGTACTTACGACTTACGAGTTATGACTTATGACTGGTCCATAGTGCCAAATCAGCTTTGCTGTTTTTTTATTTTCTTGATTTTCTGATGCTGGTAAATGACTGATCTCTGTTGCTGGTTTTGCTGATTTTCTATATTTTTTATTACTGGTTTAGACTATTGTATGGAAAGTTTCTGGTATGACAATGGATCAGATTAAAAAGGGAAAAAAAAAATTAAACTGGCGTATGCCATCTTTAAGGCAAAGAGAGGAGGAAATCGTAACAATAAAAATGGTCATCTATTTGATCTATAAGTTTACTGGCGTGTGCCATCTATTTGATCTATAAAACAAGCAACAATAAAAAGGGTGTGCTTTTTAATTACCCGAGAGAGGAGCAAATTGCAAGAAGAGCAAAGAAACGGCCGGTACCAAGGGTCGTCTCGCCTCACGGCCGGTCCCAATAATCAATCAACAAAGCAGAGATCAATGAGGGCCGCCTCACCTCGCCTCACGGCCAGTCTCGGTTTGGTATCGCAGCCAAATAGCCAACAGAGGGAAACTCTAGGGTTTGGACTTTGGACTAAGCCAAAAGTTCACAACCAACGATTATGGGCTAAGGCGGGGTTGTGTTTAATTTTTCTATTTTGGGCTTTGTTGTTGAATTTTTTTATTTGAGTTTGTAATTGGACCGGATTTTCTGTTTCAGAAGTCAGAATTTAAAGCAATTATGGACTGGACGGCTTATATTTTCATCAGTGAACATAAGTTATCAGCAGAAATTAACGGTTTACGTATGAGTTAATTTCGAACTAAATTTGGTTTGCGAACCTATTTCGAACGAACTAGGTCCAGTTTGAGTTTGGTTTGAATTAATTTTGAACTAAGTTTGGTTTGAAATAATTTCGAACGAACTCAATTTCGAATCGAACTTTTTCGAATCAAACTCGAATCGAATTACGAATTTTTTGTGCAGCCCTAGTAACCATACATGAGTTAGTGAAAATAATTTTTGAGTAATTTAAAGACATGCAATTGGGGTCAAGTTCATATTAAAATAAATAATTCCAGACCAACTGGACAAAATGATGATGTCCATATATACTCCATAGTCTATGCTTTGGTAAGAGGAAACATAAGCAAAACAATATGCAATTGCACTGACCTGGACCTTTGAATAAAGGGGAATTTTATGTATATCCCTCAAAACTTTAAAATTACGTAATTTCCTTCTAAAATTCATAATATATATTTTTTTTGTACCGGCTTGGATGTACTTTAGTTTCAATAGAAACCGGTGAGGTTTTTATCTCACTTTAATAAAAAAAAAATTCATATTTACTCTTTTAAATTTTAAAAACTCACAAGTTTATCTATTTTATTGTCTTTTTATGTAACTCGTATTAAATTTATAAAGTAATTATTTTATTTTTTATTAAAAAATATAAATATAAATGTAAATATATATATATATATATATAGAGAATGGCTAAGCTCAAAATGTTTGTTCCTGGGCTCAGGAACAAACGAGTCGGTTCTCTAATTTCCAAAGTTCAAACAACAAATCCAAACCGTTAGATGTTCAATCTATATTAAAATGTGCTTAGAGACCAAATTTTACATTTTTTGGAATTTTTTTACTATTTATTAAGCTGGTTTGAAAATCGCTGTTTTTATTAAAATTCTGCACCATTGGAAAACAGCGATTTTCAAACCAGCTTAATAAATAGTAAAAAAATTCCAAAAAATGTAAAATTTGGTCTCCAAGCACATTTTAATATAGATTGAACATCTAACGGTTTGGATTTGTTGTTTGAACTTTGGAAATTGGAGAACCGACTCGTTTGTTCCTGAGCCCAGGAACAAACGTTTTGAGCTTAGCCATTCTCTCTCTCTCTCTCTATATATATATATAGAGAGAGAGATGGACTAGGCTAAGCCATGGTGTAAAACGACTTGGTACTCCACGCCATATCTTCATTTTCAAAGTTCAAATAGTCGATTCGAACCTTCCAACATGTTCTTCATATTGAAATGTACTTGGAGACCAAATTTTACATTTTTTGGAATTTTTTTACTATTTATTAAGCCACTTTGAAAATCTGAAAATCCGGGTGAACAGTAGAAAACAGTAAAAATTTCTGGACCGCCGGATCAGTGATTTTCAAAGTGGCTTAATAAATAGTAAAAAAAATTCCAAAAAATGTAAAATTTAGTCTCCAAGCACATTTCAATATGGAGAACAACTTGAGCGGTTCGGATCGGTAGTTTGGATTTTCAAAATGAAAATAATGAGGCGTGAAGCACCAAGTCATTTTACATCATGGCTTAGCTAAGCCCAGCACTATATATATAGTTTAAGAAAAATATTTAGTTTTCTAATCAATCAATTGTTGAATCAAATAATTCATTTTTTTTACTTGTGACATACATACAAGTGCATGTTTAAATGTCATTGTGAATGCATAAGTAGAGATTTGCTAAATGTCATATTTTAAGCATTGAATTCACATGTAAAATATCAAAACCACCCGTACGCTACCGTGACTTCCTACTATCGTTTAAAATGACTTGTTACAAGAAAAACAGTTAATAAATGTCACAATTCGAAATCATATCCACACTTATTTAGTTGTACTGATATGAATATAAATATGATAATTGATGGATGTGATATGAACTGAAAAAGATATTCTAACGAATAATAGAGGTGCTAATATAATATATAGCTTTTAATATTTAATTTTTAATATTTTACTTTGATATACTCGACGAGCAATGTGCTTCGTTTTCAAAATTGTAATTTCTCAATCTCATTTATTGCAGATCAAGAAGTTTGAACATAAGTACAAAAAAATGCGAAGCATAAATGCATTGTAGGTCAAGTAGATTGAGATCAAAGATTTAAATTATGCCTTTAATTTTTAATGTTAAAGGTTAGTGAATTAAAGCCCATCTAACTTTTATTCCAACAAATTAATATATTCTATTTAATTGTATAATTGATACCAAGATTAAATAAATTCAAACAAATTTAAGAATAATTTAGACGACGGGTAAATAAAAATATTAACGTTCGTATTCGTCATAACAATATAAATTAGTGGTATCCTTGTTTACATCTTTTATCATTGTAATACTTATGTCCAACCATATCTTTATAATAATTGAGGATAAATCACCCCATAATTAAATATTTTTGACTATCTTTATAGAGATTATAATCTAATTTTTTATTTAGACAATCTTGACAATCAATAATTTTTTTTTGGGTATCTTTACACATGAATGGAAATAAAAAAAATAACATTCATCTCCTTTTCCTTCTCTACATAAATGTAACTATGACACCTAAAACTTCTCTCTCTTAGTAAAGTGGCTAATTATGCAAATTCTTGTTACATGTCTCTGTTAGATTAGCAGAATTAAACCTAACCCATTTCAGATAATACATGAAAATAAACATGTGTCAGATATATCACAATTTGAGCAATTAAAAATAGTATATTAATCCAAAAATAAGAAGAATGTGGTAAGGGCATGCGTGGCAAAACAACTAGTACATAATACTTGTAAAAAAGATAAATTGTTAAGGTGCTAGTGACGTATAGCTCAGCTGGTATATATGTACAAAAAACGGTATTTGTTTTTTTTTTGAAAGAAGTACTACAAATGGTATTAAAACCAGTATGCCGATAGTGGCAATAGAGGTTGCAAATTCAAAGATCAATTTAATTTTCTTTTTCATTAAATTTAAAAGTAGAAAATATTATTTTATTTTTATCTCAAAAAAATAATTTTAAATCAGTAATACCTTGAAATTCGCATGTTTATGTGGGTGTACCGGTAAAGCCAATATTGCAAGGAAATTATATATATATATTTTTTATAAATTCGTTGTCACACCCCGCAGCCACGGGTTGCAACAGTCCCCTGCCGTAAACATACAACACCGTGTATGTTTACAAGGCAATTACCCGTTCAATCAGAAAATGTACAACTAATGAATATCCAACACATCCCGCTGTATACACATATAAATCCGAATATAAGGTTATACAGTCTGGTCAAATATCATACAACAAAAGTATCTCGTACAGATACCCACCATCAGGCCTATCCTAAACTGTACAACAAAAAGGGTAAATTAGGCCACACAGAGGCAACTACCAATGGTCTACAGCTCGCGTGCCTCTCCAGAACCCGACGCCCCAGATCCTGTAAAATAACCCAAGAGTGGGGGTGAGAATAAATTCCCAGTGCGAAATTTGCCACAGTTTAGATTATTGGACTTGCAATCAAAATTTATATTCAGAAATGAAACCATACAAAAGCAGTTCATACAGATGCATATTCGTAAATAAAACAAGTGCATATGATCGACAACAATTTACCAAATGACACACAAGTTACGGAATTTCCAAGATGAATCTCAAACACACACGTTTCTGGCTTAACTCATTTTATTACAGCTGGTAGCACCTACGGATGTTCCACCGAGCTGGACCCTTTATCCAACCCACATCTGTAGGGTTACTGACACCTACAGATGGCCCACCAGCTGGACCCTTTATCTGACACCCATCCGTAGTGCTTTGGCTTAACCATTAACTAAGGTCTGGTTCACAATCAGATAAAAATTCGTATGCATTAAACTCAGAATCGTCCATTCGCAAAACGTCAAACCAAACTGTCATTCCTGTCCCAGACTGGATATGACATCATTCCATCGTTTCCTCACAGTCACCCAAAGTCTCCGTCACGATCAGTCATTGCCCAGCATTGACTGATCTTAATCAATCACCGCCCAGCAGTGATTAATTATTCTCATATGCGCACATGGTTTCGAGTCATCGCCCAGCGTTGATTTCGAAACATTACCGACCATCCTAGATAGTCATAAATTGTTGGGGACTTTCGACCGTAGTTCCAAAACAAAAACACACAAACAAACGATATACCATTCAACATGCAAATATAACTCTAATATTCATTATGGACTAAAATGGGGTTATTGCGGCTCACAACTTAGTTACCAGACAATTTCCAGCTCCATTTGACATTTTTCAGGCTCTCATTGCGGCCCGCAATGGATCTCATTGCGGCCCGCAACAAAGCATTCAGAGGGTTTATTGAATTCTACTCTATTCATTGCGGCCCGCAATGGATTCATTGCGGCCCGCAACAAAGTATTCAGAGACTATCCTTTATTCTGCTACATTCATTGCGGCCCGCAACAAAGTAGTCAGAGAGCATTCAGCCTATATTTTGAGCTACGCTGTTGATTGCGGCCCGTAATGGAAGTTGTTGCGGCCCGCAATAAGGCGATTTCAGTACATATCATTTCTAAATTAATACGGTTATGCATATGATTCAAACAATTCGATTATGCAATCATTCAAGCAGTTCAACATGACAATTGGAAGCAGTTTAATTCCTGAATCTAAATTATCAAACAAGTCCAAGAATCCCGCACCTGCTGGCAATAGGCGTACCGCGTAACTATCGCTCCGGCGCCTCGGACTGCCCCGCAATTCTTTGCTCAACCGAGCCTACACCTACATTACGTGTATCATCACAATTAGATCACATCCCGGTACGGGTTCGCTATTCTGGTTTACGCATCAATTCGGTTGGCCGGTTGGTGTAACCCTAATCTGGTCGAAACCTCAATTTAACCATTATACGTTCTAACCTTTCCCGAACCAGCGGTAACCCTACCGAGGACAAGTCTAGTCGGTCGGAATAAACTAATCAATCAATGCCGCGTTTAAATTCAGGATTTGGTATCAAAACCCTAGAATTGGGAAATCCAAATTGAGAGACGAAATTACAGAGAAAATCGGTAACCGAGAGATGAGAAACTCAAAGGAGTTAGAGTTCGATCAATTCTAACACGAATCTCGGGTTTAAAACGAACAATCCGCGGATTCGAGAAATCTCGGATTTTCAGACGAAGAAGGGAAAAGAAAAATTTACCGACAGAAGGGATAGGAGAGATCTACTGCTGCCTTCTCGGTTTCACCCTCAATTTCCCGAACGGTGGCACAATCCGACGGGATTTTGGAGCTCTCTCTCTCTCTCTTTTCTTCTCTCTCTCTCTCTCTTTCTCTCTCTTTCTCTTTGTTTCTCTTTGGCCGGCCACACAAGGGAGAAGAGGGAGAGGGGTTAGGGTTAATCAAATAGGGTGCTTCGCGATTCGTGCTAGGATGGATCAATGGTCCGAATAATTCTAAAATTCAATATAAACCCATTTAATATGTTTTAATTTCTCATTCCTCGCTCGTCGATCAAATTTCGATTCCGTTTTAAACGTTCTAAATAAATAAATGATTTAAAATTTTATTATAAAATTTTCTTAACGTGACATTCGTTCTGTTTAAATCCATTAAAATTCAATAAAACACTTTTAGCATAACAGAATTTTATTAATAATAATCATGAAAGTCCAATTAAAATATCCGGATAATGAAATTGAACATATTAAAATTTAAATTTTAATACTAACAAAATATATATTTTCGTCCGAATGTCAAACCTACCATCATATTTTAAATTTCAAACAAATTTCGGAATTAATGTTTTGTTCCGGTCTTCTATCTGTAGAAAATTCTAGAGGTTAACTTCCTCAAATTCAGTTGGGCCAATTTTAAAAAGATTAAATTTAATATATCCATGCGTGTCATTTTCAATAGAAAATTTATCCATGGAGTTGTTTGTTCATCAGTGCTTCAGTAGAAAGCATCTTTTTCCTATATATGATTTTTTATTTTTTTTCCAATAATTCAGAGATGCACATAAACTTCTCAGATTTACAAATCAAAACCTAACAAATCAACGGTTCAGTTGCAAGAATTTATGAGTGCTCATTCATTTTTTTTCCTTTCAGTCTTCTTGTTCCTCTCTGTTTTTCTGTTTTAATTTTTGTTTGGTTTAAGGGGAGGAGGGTGGTGTTAGGAATGTAAATATGTGTCATGCTGTGATCGGTTACATTTGATTTGGGTCATGTGCTGTGTCATGTCGTGATTAAGTCAAATTTTTACGTACCGTGTCAAGTTACATTTTAGAAGGACGGTCACGATATGTTAGTCACGTTGTGATCACACGTAACTTGGTATGTTTGTCACATTTGGTTCTATTTTTTTTTTATAATTTAAGTTAGTTTATTAAAGATTCACTATTCGATCAAGATCGAACGTTTCTAATCACACATGATGTGTTGTGTCGTAACTAGATATTTCGCATGATGTGTCGTGCCGTGCCAAATTTTTTCAAAGGATGATCACATCACGCGAAATGTCACGGCATGGGACACGCGAGTCACGACATGTGACCGACACACATACATTGTCGTGTCGTGACTTATCTGGTTATGACGTGACTTTTTTACATGCTTAGAGGAGGCATGCATGAACCAAGTGGCGAAGGTAGAGTAGAACAAGGGTAGATAGTCGCCTACCCCTGAAAAAGAAATTAATTTGGACCTAGTTCTATAATGGACATTGCCTATCTCTGGAATTTAATTTGTCTACTCCTAGTTTAGACTAAATCTCAAGTCCCAACCCATTAGAACTCCAAACCTACTAGAGATCGAACCCGTCTCCTTTGGATTTGTGAAAAAAGAATCGCGGACTACGCGGAGAGAGAGAGAGACTTGGTAGCCACTACCAAGTATTTTCAAAGAGAGAGAGAGAGAGAGAGAGAGAGAATTTTGTCGAAGGAGAAAAGGAGATTTTAGTGGAGGCAAAACTGCCGTGCTCACTGTTGAGGCAGTTTTGGCAGATGTTCCTTTTGAATTTTTTCAGACTGTTCCTATTATTCGACATTTTTGTTTGTTGCAAGTTATTTTATTTTGTCCAAATTGTTTCTAATTCACATATGATAAATTCTTGATTAATTTGTTGCAAGTTCCTAATTGTTAGTGATACCCAATTGACATAATTTTGGTTAATTTACATAAGATTTACATGATAGAAATTATCAGTGTTCTAAATAGCGCCGCTATAGCGTTTTTGGACCCCAAACGCTACGCTATGACATCAAAATGCGCTATTTGCGCTACGGCCGCTATAGCGCTATACTACAGCGCTATTTGCGCTATAAAATATGAGTTTTTTTTTTTAAGCAATTTATATGGGTGTTAAATAAAGATAAAAAAAATCTCAAACCGAAATTGAATTTTTTGCTACTTGCTACAGATAAATCAATTTGAAATTGGGAATATAAATTGAAATTTGAATAGAAAAAAAGTCCAAACCGAAATTAAAATTTGAATAGAAAAAGAAGAAGATTATGTCATGAATTATGATGCTTAAGATATTTTTAATAGGAAAAATCGATAGTTTATGATATTACTATGGATATTTTGAACAGCAATTTGGACTTTGTACGGGTTCAATATGAATATTATAATTTCTTAATTACTTTGGTGTTATTTATTGTTCTATGAGACTTTAGATAATGTTGATATTTAGTACAAATATTGAATATACGAAATGTAAAAAAAAAAAAAACGCTATTTGGAATAGCTTCCGCTATAGCGACGCTATTCGCTATAGTTTTTTTTTTAGCCGTCCCGCTACGACGCTATAAACGCTATTTAGAACCTTGGAAATTATTATTATTATTCTGTATTTCTCTATTGATTTTGATTATGATCAATTGGTATGATTCATTCATATTTGTTTCTGGTTTGTGCTATTCTAAACTTCACGTTCTTATTACTATTTTTCTTATATACATTAGGTTGGTGATAATTCATATTCGGTATTTTTAAGAACAATACAAATGGTATATTAAGAAAATACTTCTAGCCTAGTTTGTTTTGATAAATTGGACTCAATTAGTAATTTGAAAATTACAACCGATGCAAAGGTGGAAAGAAAGTTATGGAGACAATTTGGATCCAAACCCGTTTAGAAAAAAGAATCTGAACTCAATTTTTGCCTACTCCTGATTCAAATTATGGCTATGCCACTGCATGAACCTATGTGTACTCTTCTATATTTTTAAAACAAATAAAGTTTTGTTCAAAAAATTTGGACAAAGTCTTATTCAAAATTAGACCTAAATTATACAAATTGCATCAAAATTCAACTAAACAGTTTAGATTCACAAAACTATTTAAATTTATTCCGTTTAAGTCTGTTCGCAAAAATCTCTATAAAAATCAGATAATATATATCCGACTGTAGCCAAATTTGTCCAAAACTCTGAACACAAAATCCAATTCCATCCAAAAGGCCAATTAATTAACATCTCCCACATAATACAATCAATACATAAATCAAAAGTACACCGCCCCTTTTGGCCACCTGTCGGTGCGCAGCTATTGGCTCAAATACTGTTTCGTTTAAGTGTCCAAAAGCTGACATGCATCTGGTATTCTGGTATCATAATTGTTTGATTCTATGTGCATCCATCCATAAGTTCATGTAGTCAAAATTGATGTTGAAATCCACCAATTTGTTTCAACAAGATATCAGAGCCAATAAAGGAAAAATAGTAACACTTGGAGTTCCGTTTCCAACTCAAATCAGAGTACTTGTATATTTAACCTTCTCTCTTTCTTTACTCAGTAGATTTCGTATCAAATTTGTACAATAAAAATATTCAAATATGGACCTTTGTAGGTGTTGACTGTTGAGCAATAATAGAGTAAAGATATTGACAAAACTAGTTTACTTCCGTGCAACACATCCTCGTTTATATATATATTTTGTCTCTATTGATCATGAATTACGTGAAGCCAAATATCTCTGTCAATATTTTTACCCCAGTAAATACATGAAAAGGCAAAAATTGGACATCCTTTTTCATTTGATTCCAACTTGATCTGATAGAGACTATAGAGTAGAATTAATCCAATTCCAAATCCGGTAAAATATTTTTAATTCCTACTTATCATTTTTTTTATAGAATAGATACTTCATACTTGATCTTTATGTAGAATATATTATTCCATAAATGGATGAAGATAGGTATATGTTAGAAATGTTCTACATGCCATAATATTTTGGGCCATAATTAATAATTAATTATAGAGTTATAATATGGATCAAGTCTTATTGGGTTGGCCCGAATTTCTGCTCTAATCTGATCTGATTTGCTCAATCATGATAAAGCCTTCTGAATAGGCTCGATCAATAGGTGCGATCAAATGATGTGTTGTATTACAAATACACATACATATGATAATTTTGGATCTCTCTCAACTGTTCAATTTTCGGACAAAAGAAAAAGAGACAGATAATAGAAGAACAGTATTTTCTATTTTATTGGATTAGACAGAAAATCTGATCTGTCTGAATTCGCACCACTTTAGAAACCGAGAGATAAAAGTAAAAAGACAAGAGGGGACTGTCAGTTGGTGCTAGCACTCCGATTTGCAGTTATTTGTCAACTTGTTTGTGTGGATACCGGTAGAGATGTGATTACGGTTGCTGTTGGGTGGATCCGACACAAGGTGTACGAAGTGAAAAAGGTTACTGCTAGAACTTGAAATTTCAGCTACGCGTCCAGTGGTGAACTCTATATTAAATCTTAAAATTAATTTTATATATAGATTCTGATTTTCAAATAGCAAACAAATCATGAACTGAATCAAATTATTGTACATATAATCTACCTGAAATCTCTATAGTATGATCGCGATTTAGAGAGTATGTAATATGTATACATTAAAATATCCTCATGACTCATATATCTTTTCTCTATTATATCATTATTTTACTAGAAAAAAGTTAAGAGTTAGAACCTTTATTTCGAGATTTAGATTTGTGCATGTCCATCAAATTATTTTTTAAAATAAAAGATGTGAGATAAGCCTCCCAATTTTAGATATTTATAAAATATTTCATTTTAGCTTTGAATCTGAGACCTCTTACACATAGGGATCTCAAAAAGTTATGGTGTGACTGGATATGTCACGGCACAGCACGTATATCGATTTGTGTCGTGATTCGTGTATTTCGTGTCGTGACTATTCGGGTGACGTGATCATCTTTTGAAAATTTGACACAACACGGCACGACACGCGAAAGATCTAGTCATGGCACGACACGTGGTCACGTGTAATTATGACCAAACATGACCAGTCACGTTTAGACACATCACGTGTGGTGACGGCGTGCCAAACGTAACGTGACCATTCACGTGCCATGACCATCCATCTAAATTTAGTCACGGCATAGCACACCACGTATAATATTGTAGCAGTCACGATACGGCACGGGACGGCACGTTTTTAGAACCGTACTCACACATAGAATATTGTCTTTAGGCATTATATCATACTAATTCTTCAATATTATATTTTTATTAAAAAAAATTCCACCTAATTCGGAATGTTTTCTCCATTTATTTCATAATTTTCTACTCAGTTTCACTTTATTCCACATATTGTAACATTATTATTTAAGTACTTAGCTCATTTATTTTAAGAAAAGATGTATTTTTTTTTCTAGCTCCTCAAATAATATTTAGTGGCATTACTGGGTTCCCAAAATGCCATTTTCTACACACAGAAAACAATGTTTTAATTAATTATATTAGATGTGATTTTAATGATTTATATTTAATAATGTTATTAGCTCCAGAGTATTTAAGGATGTACCTTTTTTTTTTTATTGATTTTATTACTAAGTGCTGTTGGGTCATTGCAAAAGGTGCAATTCAGAGATTAAGTTACGAGGTGCAAACGGGTCGGATATCATCCGACCGTATCTGTATCCGTATTCAAAAATTAAATACAGATATCCAATATTTGAATATTCGTGTGGATACGGATACAATTATAGTTTTGAATTTTAATTATTCGTAT
Organism: Carex kokanica; assembly: GCA_025461125.1. Taxonomy (NCBI): domain Eukaryota; kingdom Viridiplantae; phylum Streptophyta; class Magnoliopsida; order Poales; family Cyperaceae; genus Carex; species Carex kokanica. The sequence continues at coordinate 160,705 of JAJGRX010000848.1, read as the reverse complement.
CCAAATAGTAGATAAATACCATATAATTTACTATATATTATGAAAATATTTATGTATATATCTACAGATATCCAGTATCTGATCCGTATCCGCATGTATCCGTCTAATATCCAATCCATACCCGTATCTGAAAATTACAAACGAATACATATATGATTTTACCACTATCGGATCCGTTTGCACCCCTAAAATTACCGCAGGTGAGATGCTTTCTCTTGTTTGAATCAAATTAAATTGGGAAAATTGGTTATTTGCCACTCCAAAACCTTCTAATTCTAAAAATGCCACTCTAAACTTCATTAATTCCTAATTTTGCCATTTATATTGTATTCTTATGCTATTTTTATTAAAAATTAACTGAAAAATAATGTTTTGGTATACGTATTTTTGTATTTCTGATTATACCCTTCGTACAATTTCAAGGTTATTTGCCAAAACAGTATTTTTCAGTTAATTTTTAATAAAAATAGCATAAAAATACAGTATAAATGGCAAAATTAGAAATTAATGAAGTTTAGAGTGGCATTTTTACAATTTCAAATTTCGGGATGACATTTTTAGAATTAGAAGGTTTTGGAGTGGCAAATAACCAATTTTCCCAATTAAATTAGTGAGATGCTTTCTCCTGTGTATGTAAGACAGATCCGATTTAAAATCGCCTAGTTGGATACCCAAGTATATCACACAATTGATTTCCATCGTTGAGACAAAGTATTAAATTAACGATTTATTTTTTTAAATTAACCTGAAATAATATTTCAAAATAAGATACTTCATAGATATATTGTTGACCATTTATTTAAAATTAAGATAGTTCAAATTAACAATCTTAATATAATTTAATATTTCATAAAAAAATATTAACATATATACAAATCACATTTTAAATGTCGGTAATCAGAATTAACATAGTATTTTTGACGATTAACGAGATAAGTCTAATTATTTTTTTAATTTTGTTTTGGGTCTATCTAAACAATGCAAATAGATATGTAACTATGGGTGGATCTAAGGCATAGCCAAAGATAGCTAAGTTACCTCTATAATTTGAAAATTTTAATTATGTATATAGAAATTTAATTGAATTTTATGTTCTTAAAACTTTTTATATACTTTAGCCATCCTCAATAAATAACATATGTTTAGTTATAACCTAGCGGTTAAAGTTCTATTTTGTAGTTGAGATGTCTTGAGTTCAAATTTCACTCACCACAATTGTGCATTTTAATTTTTAGCCACACCTGTCAAAATTTTCTAGTTCCGCCCCTGTATGTAACTATTATGAATGTAGACTGATTACAGCATGAATGACCACTGTGACATGACCATTCACGCGATATAATTATTTTTTATTATTTTAGTCACATTATAGAATATGACAAAGTCATGATATACTAGCCACGTGATGTCACGTCACGTTTTCCTTTCCTAATTTGTTGTATGCATGGTTGCAAGTTCGTATATGCTATTCCAATCTCTTTGCTGCTGGTTATGAATGTAAAGAGCTCAATTGTTTTAATTCAAATACCCTAAAGTAACGCAAAATTTGAGTTTAGATCCGGATTGTCTGATACATATTTTTAATACAAATATTAAAAGAGTTGTAAATTCTAATCTAAATCAGATTGATCTGGATTCTGATCTGACGATTTGGATCCAAACTAAAGTTTTGAGTTACTTTGGAGGATCCGGACCCATCCTACTAGGGGTTGTCAGATGTCTAATAGAACTGCTCACTGGGCTTTATTTTCCGATATTTTTATTAATAACCTAAAAAAAAAAAATATCAAATATAACCTCGATTTGAACTTATTTTCAAATCTAACCAAAATGCCCATTTATTGGGTGGTCCACTCTGCCTAGCCAACCGCCCCTTCATTGGGCGGTCCAGTACCCCACCTAACCGCCTCCCTAGCGGGCGGTTTGCTAATTATTATTTTTTATTTTTTTTTACAGATATGTTAGGATATATTTTTTATTAAGATATTTTTAGTAAGATAGATTTATGATATATATATTTTTTTTAGATATTTTAAGATATATTTTTTTTTTGTAAATATCTTTTTATTAAGATATATTTATAAGATATATATATTTTTTATAGATATATTAAATATTTTTTTTTTGTAGATATCTTTTTATTAAGATATATTTATAACATATATGAAGATATATTAAGAGGAGGAGGGATCCAATTACACCATTTTTTTTGACACATCATGATACTGTTTTTTTTATAGGTCAATTTTGCGATTTCAAAATCCAAATAGTCGATCCGAACCGTTCAACATGATCACCATATTAAAATGTGCTTGCAGATCAAATTTTACATTTTTCTGAATTTTTTTACTATTTATTAAGATGGTTACAAAATCGCTTTTTTTCAATGGTCTGAAAATAACAATTTTGTAATCATCTTAATAAATAGTAAAAAAATTCAAAAAAATGTAAAATTTGATCTCCAAGCACATTTTAATATATCCATGATGTTGAACGGTTGGGATCGACTATTTGGACTTTGAAAATGGTAGGTGTCAAAGTGTGTCACAAAAAAATGTGTAATTTGATCCCTCCTCTATTAAGATATATATTTATAATAAGTTTATATTATTTTTGTAAGATATATTTTTCTATTGTAATTTTTGTATGAAAATGATTTAATTTTGTTAAATAATGACCACAACTGGTCCAGATCCGGCAGATTCCGACGATGACTTTGTTCCATGTACTTTCAAGGCTCGTTGTAAGAAGTAGTACTAATTATTAAGGATTTATGTTGTAGACTATATTCGTTGTAGTATTTATTCCATCAAGTTATTGTTTATTTATATTTTATGTTGTCAATTTGTGTATATTTATTTGCGTTATGAAAATAACAAAAATGAAGCATACAAAAATAGTTACAAACTACGAATTAAATCAGTTCACAAATTTAGCAACGACGACCGAACAAATTTAGAAGTTGACGAGTTCTATATCTGCTTCCAGTCTGTTGTGCGACACTACTACCGCTACCGGATGCCTCTGCATGACTACTACCGCTACCGGTTGCATCCGCAACAACTCTAGCATTTTCTCTTTCGTTGGCTTCGTTCATGGCATATTCCAGTTCACAGAAAATGGTATGTTATTGAAATCGTAAAATATAAAATAAATTATAAAACATAAAATGAAATGTACCTGCTCGCTGCCTGTCACAAGTTGAACGGCGAGCCTGATGTCCCATTCGCCTACCCTGCATCTCATCCATTGTCATTGCAGCATGCTTGTGGGGCCTTCTCCCTTTTCTGATATAAAAATAAGTTAAATAACTACAATAAAAAGAAGTTCAGTGCATACACAAAGTATTCTCCCTAACCTGATCCACTTTCTGGGGGGGACGATTTTATCCCCAACATAGGCCGGCCACATATGCTGGTTGGGATAAGAATGGAATGATGCACCCCAAGTACTCGCAAGGTAAGTGGTACGGTACATGTCGGCGACAAAATCATCCTCACAGAAGTTTCTTACTTGACACACCGCCATAACATGAGAACAAGGTATGTGAGCTAGTTGGATTCCTTGGCATGTGCATGTTACAGTATTGTTATCTCCGATAATGACAACATATTTGTAAGGCCTTTTAATAAACTCCATAGTCCCATCTGCTCTATGGCTAGTTGGTGTTAGTTTGTAATAATCTAGAAGTCAATAATACGATAATTTATCATAAAGCTTTGTTCATGAATTGAATGTTTAATCATTTTGTATTTAATCATTTTGTTACCTTGAGTATTATTGAATTTATGAATCATTTCGAGTTCATGACTGGAATTGTGAAACTTCATAATATAGATGATAATACTCTTAAAAGTCTCTAACCAAGGTAATTAGCAGTAACACTAATTACCGCGATAAGGTTAGTGTGTGGATTAAATGATGGTTAAGTTTTACAAACCATAGACAAAGAGTTGTCGTTTTAATCACACAGATACATGTTAGAGAACATGATATTTGACAGACCCCAAATGAAACATTAAATGGAATTGTGTTTGTGTCATTAATGTTTTCATTTTAGTGTTAAGTTCTAAAGTATGAGATATTCATTTTTCCTACATAAGAGATGTATATGTGTGATTGCTATCTAACGCTATCCGTAAAAAGTAGCTATAAGGGTAGTTCTTCGGTATACATAGCTTATGCGGAGGAAAAGATGGTTTATCAAAAGTACTATTGTCCCTCGTATCTCAATACGAGCTATAGCATCACTGGGCCCCTTGATAGAATATGATTATCTGGATCCAGTATGATTACAAGAGTAAACATATTTGATAATCTATTCAGGATCAAGAAAAGATTAAGTTTGCAAGGATGACACACACCTACCTTGAAAGTAATCTGATAGCTATGAGACAAAAGAATTAACACGAAGTAAATCGTTTACTGGATCGTGATATTGTACGGTCTGTCCTTGACGATGCATACTTGCATGTATGTGGGGGTTCATATTTCTTAATGATCCATGCTGCCCCTACCCACAGGGGTTGCATACAGTCGAAACTCGCATCGCGGTGAGTCTTTGCAAACAACAACTAACCTTTTTTACTTTTTTTTTTGTATTTTGCACTCCCAGTTGCTGCGGATATGAACTTCATATATTTTCTTCACAAGTTCATTTATGGTGGTATAAACCTGATCCGGAGCAAGCTCTGAAGTATAAACGACACGCTTCCCAAAATAGCTTATGTCTGCTTCTTCAAAAGCAGTGGTATCGTTGAATGTGGCTACCGGTTGTCGATCTGTCCGACCTCTAATCGGAAATCTATCATGCCTGGGTGAATAATCTCCATCATCGTCTGATAAGTGATCAGAATCCCAATCCCCGTCCCAACTATCACCCGAGTTCATTTCATGTTCCGGTATGACATCAACCCCTTCAGCCTCCAGCATAGCATCTCTCCGGAGAACAATAACAGGTACTAGTATAGGTACGGACGGTGGTACAGAAGGAAATCTGGCTTCGATTAAGGGTTGAATAGGAGGTGGTGGTGGTAGGTCGGTGGTATAATCAGTGGTATACTCAGCGGTGTAATCAGTATGAACGGGTGGTGCGTATGGTTCAGATGGTGATACATGACCCAAGTTTCGGTTACCCGAGTTGTCAAAACCCGAGTGGTCAAAACCCGAGTGCTGCTGCACCGGGCTATCATGACCTGTATTGTCTGTAGAAGGTCCAACTCCGGACCGACGCAGAACCTTTCTGGAATATAACTCCATTATCGAGGTACCCATAGATTGAAAAGTATTGTAAACACATCTCCAACCATCCTCATCTGTTATTGGATACTTTACATAGTAAGGTCTATCCCTCCCTGTGTCAACTCGAGTAACTAAATCTATGTCATACCGGTTGGGGTTTACACCATTCCTTTCGAATACCATTTGCTTAAGTTCTGGAAATGATGTGTTTTCATTTACCTCAAAGCTGCGGGTTGGATCTTTCGTGTAATGTACTCCTTCCACACCCACCACGAACTTCCCGCCCACATACAGTGTAACCAATATTTTGATAGCTACATTAATAAACAAACTTTTATCAGTTACAAAATAATAATACAAGATTAAATTATTAGTAAACAACAACAATAAAAAATATATAAAATTAATAAAATTAATTACAAAAATAAAAATAAATAATGAACAGTAATAACAAACAGTAATATACAGTAATGCACAGTAATGTACAGTAATATACAGTAATGCACAGTAATACACAGTAATAAACAGTAATAAACAGTAATAATGACATAATTAAATAATAATATAAAAAAATATAAAAAAAATTACCTGCGGAGGACAGTAAAGAGCGATGAACTCGGGGACGAGAGAGTGTGAGATGGAGAGCCAGAATCGGGTTTTTATAGGGTTTATAGTGAACCGCCCCATGGGGGGGCGGTTTGCTTGGCCGGGTGGACCGCCCCATTTTTGCGGTTGGGTAGGTAGGGTGAACCGCCCAATAAATGGGCGTTTTGGTTAGATTTGAAAATAAGTTCAAATCGATGTTATATTTGATATTTGTTTTTTTTTAGGTTATTAATAAAAATATCGGCTTTATTTTTCATTTGTTTTTTCTTTCTTTCTTTTTCGATTTAAATCCCTGGGCTTTTATATATAGAACTGCTCACTGTTCAATGGGCTTTATTTTTTTAATAAAAATAAATTTCATATATAATTCATATTTATATATAATTGATAGGCGACTCTGAGACTAATATTTATTCTGATTATAATTAATAGGCTTCTTTAGTTATGAGCTATGTATACTTGCAATTGCCAACTACTAATCTGTTTCTGAAGCATTTATAAACTATCCAATTTGAAATGAACAATTCCAATTTGTCTAAAATAGTTTGATAAAAGGAACACCGTTGCACTATATATAGACAGTTGAAAGTTCATGACCGAACAAATTACTCAAAGAGATAATGAAGAGTATTATATTTAATTACCTCCTAATATTTTCGAAGGTACTCTGACAAAAAATACTATTTTTGAGTGTATCCGTATTATTGACAGGAGGATCCGCGAAGATACTGTCGGCAAAAAACACTTTTACTCTCACGGATAATAACACATTTTTGTAGTAACGGATGATGAAGATTGAAGGGAAAGACTTACACGTGAAGATTTCTTAATGGACTGAAAATTTTCGTTTTTTGGTTTTCTTTATTTAAGTTTTCTAATTTCCTTATTTATTGTCCCTTCTTTAATTTAAAATCTAATATAGGGTTACTCCTCAGTACCCTACAATAGAAAATATATAGGAGCTTGACTCCTGTTCTTCACTCAAAAAAAAAAAAAAACTATTTCTCTTCTTGAAAAGCTATTAGGAGAATTATCTGTGGTTTGGATGGCATTAAAAAAAAAAACATGCAATGGTCTCATTGTTTTCAAATTACATTTAAAAAAATATCATACATAATCGTAAGCATAAAATTTCATCCTTAACCTTCTAAAACCTCAAACTAATTTATTTAGTTTGACATATATAAAAATACCAAATCTTTTCTTGTTAAAACATTAAAACTATCTATTTATACCAAAAGTAATTTCATATCCACAATAAAGGTTTCCTTCTTATTCTAATAAAAGGAGAAACTCCCTTATCTTAAACTCCCTCCCTTATCTTTCTCTTATCCACAGTACTAGATGTATTATTGAAATGCAAATGGAAGAGTAGCCAAGCTATAACGTACGACTCTGGCTTTTGTAAACATTAGGGTTTTTATGTTTTACTCTTTTTTTTTTTTTTAAAGGTTGGAGGTGGAGCCTTCATCTCGAGATAGAAAGTCGTACATTGCTACTCAACTAATTTTTAAGATAAAGATGAGATGCAAACTTCTTGTCTTTAAATAGTGTGAACAACCGCTTAACATTTTACAACGGTCGCTCTGGGTCACTATTATGATCTACATAACAAACTTTGTTAGAAATCTAATTCTACAATTTTCTGATTTTGTACAATTATATTGATAGGAAAACAATTTCCATTTAAATAAATGATATGGAACATTCGATATCAAAGTTTTCTTTCTATTGAAAAAAGTTGTGAATTTTCTTTTAAAAAAGGTAAATTTGAGTTTTCAGCAATATTTCGATATGAAAAGTTCATTGAGTGGCTCTGATCAGCCGTTTGTATTTCTAAAATAAATATGGAACCAAATTTGAAAATTATTCAGTCATAGATCAAGTTCCGATAGAATCGAATCATTACTATTAAGGGAGGGCCTAACCTTCCCCCGCCATCCATCCTCCACTTTTCCCCCAACTGAAAATAAGTAGGGGACCACAGTAAACCGTTAATAACTGTTGAAATAAGTAGGGGACCACAGTAAACCGTTAATTATTGGGAAATAGAAGGGGACCAAAAATGCCTCCACAGCATTACAGGATAGATTGCGCACAAGTATTCACCCTTGTAAACTCAAGTATTCATTCTACTCATCTTTGAGAAATAACTATATAAGGAAACATTACCACCCATCTTTGACACGTTTTTAGAGGTGGTTTTTTTTTGTACGTTCACTCTAACTAATTTTTCCGACGATCTGTGAGGAATTTTTCAAATCTAAAACCACGAAAGTCTTCTACACAATTTTCTCTTTCAAATGAGATCCATGATGACATACTTTCGAGGTGTCCGTTACGCAAGTATTCACACCTCGTACGCAAGTATTCATCTCTCATTGAACAAGTATTCATTCTCGTCGTGTAAGTGTAAAGAGTACATGAAGGTATGGTGGGACCGCACAACCGCGACTTCAGATAAGTAGGGGACCACAGTAATATGCGGAGATAAGTGGTGGAATTAGTAGGGGACAATTTGCGAAAAAGTATTGACACTTAACACGAGTTGTATTCATCCATATAAATAAAAGTACTCATCTTTGAGAAAGAATTATATATGGAAATATTACGACATTAAGAGCATTAATTACGCGGAGATAGTAGGGTACCACAACTGCCGTTCGCTAAAAATAAAAGAAAATGCGTAATTAAGTGGGGGGACCGCACAACCGCCATCACTAATTACCGTGGGGACCGCATAACCGTCACCGCAAGTGGAAACAACATCAAGTATTCATCTATAATACATGAAGTATTCACATGTAATACATCAAGTATTCACCCTAATATATCAAGTATTTTAAAAAAAAACTGGACATATCACACCCATCTTTTACACGTTTTTAGAGGTGGTTTTTTTTTTCTCCGTTCAATCTAACTAATATTTCTAACGATCTGTGAGAAATTTTGTAAATCTAAAATCACGAACATCTTCTACATAATTTTTTCTTTAAAATGAGATCCATGATGACATACTTTCGAGTTATTCGTTGCACAAGTATTCACCATCGTCATGCAAGTATTCATCTATCATTGAACAAGTATTCACATGTAATACATCAAGTATTCACCCTGATATATCAAGTATTTTTAAAAAAAAACTGGACATATCACACCCATCTTTTACAAGTATTCACCCTCGTCATGCAAGTATTCATCTATCATTTAACAAGTATTCACATGTAATACATCAAGTATTCACCCTGATATATCAAGTATTCATCTATCATTGAACAAGTATTCACATGTAATACATCAAGTATTCACCCTGATATATCAACTATATTTTTAAAAAAAATTGGACATATCATACCCATCTTTTACACGTTTTTAGAGGTGGTTTTTTTTCTCCGTTTAATCTAACTAATATTTCTAACAATCTGTGAGGAATTTTGCAAATCTAAAACCACGAACGTTTTCTACATAATTTTCTCTTTAAAATGAGATCCATGATGACATACTTTCGAGTTATTCGTTGCACAAGTATTCACCCTCGTCATGCAAGTATTCATCTATCATTGAACAAGTATTCATCCTCGTCATGCAAGTATTCATCTATCATTGAACAAGTATTCACCCTCGTCATGCAAGTATTCATCTATCATTGAACAAGTATTCATCCTCGTTGTGTGAGGCGGAGGCAGAGGCGGAGAAGGAGAGGCGGAGAAGGAGAGGCGGAGGCGGAGAGGGAGAGGCGAAGGTGGGAGAGGCGGGCGGAGGCAGAGGTGGAAGGGGGAGGCGGAGGTGGAAGAGGGAGAGGGAGGGAGAGAGGAAAGAAATAGAATGAGAAAATCTACTAATTAATTTGTAGGGACCACTAGTTAGTTAAAATTGATTATTATAGTTAGAAAAGAAAGTTAGTTAGTTGGGGGAAAAATGGGGGAAGGAATCAAGGGTTAACATATAATTACCCTACTATTAATTATATCAAATTTGATACATAACTAAATTAAACTATAGATACAATATCTATAATTTTAGTATTTGTCTGTTTATTGAACATTATTTTTGTCAACACAACTATTTTTTTTTATGAGAATCCATTCAGAATTATACCTATTATTAAAAACTTGGCTCAAATTTTATAGCAAATCAGACTCAGAGGAAAGCATTAATAATGATTTAACAATTCTCTGAAAAACATGGGTTTATCCAGAAAAGTATCAATAATTACAATCGCAATTAACACGGCGTCACAGCCCCTGTTTTGCTGAGGTGCTCTGTTATCTATGTTCACATGCAAATGCATGCAATCCCCATAGTTTGCTGCTCAAATCTCTCTCTATATACCTCTTCCTCCATTCCCTCTTTCCCACATGCATTCAATCTCCATCTTCCCTCTCAAACCTTCACTTATAGTCTTATACCTCCAACCCTCTTTCTCTCTTTAAACAAACCATGGTTGTATTGGCAAATCCAGTGCTAGACCAAATATCTCTTGTTAAATCCCCTGACCCAGGAGACTACCTTTCCTCAATCCCAGCCATTGATCTTTCGAGCTCAAGTTCACCGGATGCCATCGTGCGGGCATGCAAAGAGTTTGGTTTTTTCAAGGTTACAAATCATGGAGTATCCATGGATTTGGTTGAGAAGCTAGAGGCTGAGGCGGTGAAATTCTTCGCCATGCCACAGTCGGAGAAGGACAAATCAGGGCCGTCGAATCCATTCGGATATGGAAGTAAGAAAATTGGTATGAATGGTGATGTCGGTTGGTTAGAATATCTCCTTCTTGCTACTAGTGCTGAACCATTTTGCGAATCTTCGATTGCGTTTCTAAGAGATCGTTCTTCCTCGTCATTTCGGTGAGCATTCAGTTTTTCTCTTATATATTTTATATATATATATAATTGGTTTCATTGTTTTGTTTTAATATTTTGGTACAAGATTGTGCTGCTCTTTTAGGTAACAATTGTGTCTCTGTTCATGACTTGTACTTTGTTAAATAATTAATTACTCTAGTAGTTAACATTTATCATGTGCAAAAGTTGAAGTTGGTAAACAGGATGTAGTTTTCAATCTGACACCATTTACTCTGTAAAATATAACATCAAGTACATTACATATATTTTTTTAATCTATCTAAAATAAAAAGGAATGAGTAGAACTAGGGTGTTCCTAAGGTCACCAAGGCCTCTCGTGAGCTCAATTCTAAAACCTATCGAATTAATTTCAAATAAAATTTCTAGACCGTTAGATGTTCAATCTATATTAAAATGTGCTTGGAGGCCAAATTTTACAATTTTTGGAATTTTTTTACTATTTATTAAGCCAGTTTGAAAACCGTTGTTTTTCAATGGTGCAGAATTTTAATAAAAACAGCGGTTTTCAATCTGGCTTAATAAATAGTAAAAAAATTCCAAAAAATGTAAAATTTGGTCTCCAAGCACATTTTAATATAGATTGAACATCTAACGGTTTGAAAATGTCATTTGAAGTCAATTCGATAGGTTTTAGAGTTGAGCTCACGAGAGGCTTGGTGAGCTTAGGAACACCCTAGTTCTACTCATGTATATATATAACTAACATACATCATGGGACCTTAAATTTTGACAATTTATAATTTACTTGATTTGTCTTATGTAGCTCTGCTCTTTATGAGTACATAACATCCATGCGAAAACTCGTTTGTCAAGTGCTTGAACTAATGGCGGATGGATTGCAACTCGAACAAAGAGATACGATCAGTAAAGTAGTACAAGGCAGTGAATGTGATGAGATATTCAGGCTGAACCACTATCCACCGTGTCCGTTACTTCAGGGGTTCAATTGTGGCCTTACCGGGTTTGGCGAGCACACAGACCCGCAGATAATCTCCATCTTAAGATCAAACAACACATCGGGACTTCAGATTGCACTGAGTGATGGCCGGTGGGTCTCGGTGCCGTCCGATCGGGAAGCATTTTTTATAAATGTCGGTGATTCACTTCAGGTATAAGACAATTTTTTTTTTATCAAGTGGCTTTTGCCATGTTCCGTTCATTTTTTTAACTTCTAAGAATTTGCTTTGAAAAAAAATGCAACATTGTCTTTAGTCATTTTACAAGTGGACAAATAGATAATACTTGTGAAATTAATTCAACAAGTTAATTGCATATTGAAGTGAAGCATTGATTGTATTCCACAATTATCTATAGTCCTATTGTGTTTTGTTTTAGTCCATTAAAAGGTGGAAGTAGAATAATTCATGGTTGAATAGGCTCCACTCTGTAATAAGACATTTTTGTATCTTATCATATACAAAGAAATTTCTCTACTTATTAGTAAATAATATGCTTGACTATTTAAGCAAAGTATTCTTTTTCAATAGGACCAGTGGATATATACGGTTATTTTATAAATTTATAGCATAATTTCCTATTTCAACGCTATTAAATATCTCTAACAACTAAGTCCAGATTGGAAAAGAAAATAATAATGTCCTTGTTGTACTTTGATAAGAGAACATATATGTATGTATGTATGTAATTTTTAAGTTTTGCTTCAACTTCACTTACCTCATGATTGCATTAAGTTGTTATTTTTTTGTGGTTTGCATGATGTGGTAGAAAAATGATAACAACATAGACACTAATATTTTAAAGTTCAAAATAATATCTCAATATGTTAGGTCAACTCCTCTTACAATGACATTAACAAACGTCTAGATTGGGATTTGCCGTGTGCTAATATTATAATTTTTATTAGCTTAATTAATAAATAAATCATACATACATACATATATATATATATATATATTATTTGCAGTATAATTAATGTCACCATCTCTTCAACACTAGTCTGTCAACATCTCTGTTATTAGTTACTTTTTTTATCTTAAATTTATAAATAGAAAAGATATTCCAAGTGTATTTCTTTTAACTATATATAAAAGATGCTTTCCTTCTGTTAGAATAATACCTAGCAAACATCAAGTCCTCCGGGATAATTTGAGTGCCCCTATAATTATATTCAATTAGGTATAACTTAACTTAGTCCATCCTCTATAAATATATATATTTTCTTTTTTTAGCACTAATTTTCATTGCATTTGTATTTCTTTAGTAATCATTTTTTTCCCACTAGCTAATCCAATTAGCTGCCATATGGTTGACCAAAAATTAATATTAAATTATTTTCTTACAAAACATGCCTTTATTAATGTAGGAGCTAATTTTTAAGATTTTTAAGATTGTTAATTCATCTATAAATTATATATCATATTTAAGCTCAAAGGGTGAGGTACCATATATAGATGATATGAATTCGAGTTCAGATCCTAAACATTATCTCACTGTTTGAGTTTGAATTTGGACCGTCCGATCAGAATCCAGGCCGATTTGGCCCAAGCATATAATAAGATTGGTGTTAATATATAACGAACGGACTGGATTTGAACTCAAGACTGAGATACCTTAGGTGATATGAATACTATATATGTCTGTACCAGTACTGAATACCAGCCCCAAAGAAGAGAATTCTAGATTGATTCCTTTGTGCATTGCAATGATAAATTTTTTTTTTTTTTTTTGATTAGATGCAATGATAAATTAATGTTGTATACATATGATGATATAACGTAGGTTCTGACAAATGGGAGGTTCAGGAGTGTAAAGCACAGGGTGGTGACGAACGGTTTGAAATCTAGGGTTTCTATGATATATTTTGGAGGTCCCCCATTGGCACAGCGAATTGCTCCCCTGCCACAGCTCATAGAGGAAGGAGAGCAGAGCTTGTACAAGGATTTCACATGGGGAGAGTACAAGAGAGCTGCCTACAAATCAAGGCTGGCTGACTATAGACTTGGACCCTTTCACCTCTAGACTCAGACCGGATCCTCTGTGGCATATATATATATATATATATATATATATATCATCACTTTAATTGTGCTTATAGCTTAGCAGTGGTTCTTCTTTCCTTCTTCCTACAAGTTTGCCGTGAGTAATTAACAGCTAATTAATGTTAGATATGGATGGATATGAATGTTTAATTAATTTCTAGACTCTTCTTACTCTTCCAGTAAAATGGGTGCTTTGCTTGAATAATTATTATATGATTGCTTAATTTCTGTGTAAAAGAGTGTTGATTAATTACAAATGCTAATATTGGGTTTGCTTTCAAGATTTTGTACTTCAATATCATGGCTTGATCTTTGCACTACTCTTGCAATTCTCTTTCTTTTCTTTTCTTTTTAACATTTTAAGTACTATATAAGATGTATGTGTTTCTAATGATTGGTCTCTATAAAAATTTAATCTTTCTGTAGCTCTATAATTACAAGTGCATGCTCTGCTTAGTTTGACCAACGATTTAGCTAATGCATGCAATTGTTCATTGTTTAATTTATTGCAATGATAACTTTGTATAATAGAAAGTCAACAATAAACATTTTATTATGGAAACTTCCAACAAACGAATTCAATTTTGTTAATCAATTTGAAGACATTTCAGGTGTGAGGCCACATTAAAGTGATGTCACTGGTGTATTCTAATATAAAATTAACTGTTTAATAAATGAAGCCAACAAAAATGTTAAATATAATTAGGAACTATGCAACAGGTAATGCCTAATAATGGAGTATAAAGAAGTTACATTGAAATTGAATAATTGATTTTTCCATAAAGCTTTTAAATTTATGTTATTCAGAAACCAAGGGAACAGCCATTTGAAAGATTGATACTTTTAGATCATAATTTGTGTGAATAATGATTACAAAAATTTAAAAAAACTTGTAACAAAAAGAATCTTTACAGATATATAGTACATGACTAGATGGCAATCAATCATCATATGTCAGTTGTATATAATTTATACAGTCAGGGATGCAGAGGATCCAATAGGATCTGGGCTCTTTCCAATTTTGGTCCGTGGGTTGGTCAGGACAGCCGGACAGGAAAATTAACAGGCACAGGCTGGGCTGGTTGGCTAAGAACGACCACAGTTAATTGTTGACCAAATCTAGTAACTAAGTGGCCCCTTTAATTATATGGTCAATACCAGTAATAATTTTTTAATGTGAAATTTTTTATTAGTTCATTACTTCATTTACATCAGAATTATTTTAAAACCCTAAAATGAACTTTTTAATAAAATAAAAAAATCATAAAAAGGAAAAATATTACAATTCAAATAATTTTTGCCATGTGTGTTAGAAACTTCAAAATTATTGATTGGACACGCTTACTAATGTTACACTAAATAAATATGATTTTTTTTCTTTCTTGTATCTTTTCATATTGAGAATCAGTCTTTAAGTAGAGAATGCATGTTCGAAATTCAAATAGATGAACTCTTATAAATATTTAAAATAAATAAAAACTTCATCTCCACTCGAAATTATTTCTCTTTAATAAAATAGGAATGGTACTTCTTTTAAAAAAAAAGAGAGAGAGAAAATTAGACTGCCTCTTTCAAATCAAAGGTGTTCCATATGCAACATGAACCAACCATCTAGAACATTTTATCTTTTTGAAAGAAAGATGGATAGCGGTGTCCATTATACCCTTTTAATTGTTTATTCGATCCGTACTATATTCGATAAGACGGGTATGAGTAAGAATTTTTTTCGTTAGCTTATCGGTATGAATATGGGTAAGGATTTTTTTTTTTGTTAGCTAAATATGTAAGAGTATGAGTAAAGACTATTTCGTACCCATTACCTTATAGGGT
Organism: Carex kokanica; assembly: GCA_025461125.1. Classification (NCBI taxonomy): domain Eukaryota; kingdom Viridiplantae; phylum Streptophyta; class Magnoliopsida; order Poales; family Cyperaceae; genus Carex; species Carex kokanica. Next base: position 145,167 of record JAJGRX010000848.1, on the reverse strand, counting down.
AATTATATAAAATAAAATTATGTGATAATGTTGGAACAATAATTAGTTATGACGAAATTTATTTGTGTGATATTTATATGATAATGTTTGAGCAATAATTAGTTATGTACTTTTGTTATTTAGTGTATGTTTTTTGTTATAAGAAAAATGTTTAAACATTACTTTGATTTGGTTGTCTTGATATTTAGTTAAATAATTGAATTTGTCTGAAGAGATATTTGTATTTTTGAATTCACTGTATAAAAAACAATTTAGTTGAAATTGATTTCACGATTAATTTTTTAATAATAATGTGATTAGATATATGTGAAATGAAAAAGTTTTGATAATATATTTGTAAAATATGATAAAACTAATTGTTATATTAGTATTATTCATTATTCACCGCTACCATTTTGTTACCCGATAAATTTAACGGGTACAGGTAGGGTAGGGTAAGGTCAATTCTTAATGAATAATGGTAGAATATGGGTAAGATAAATTCTTAGCGGGTATGAGTATGGAAATGCTTCTACCCTATCCGTATCGTACCCATTGACACCCCTAAAGATGGATGTCTAAATTTTCAAATTCTAATAAGATTCATCAATGTTCTAAATAGCTAGCTATAGCTTTTTCGGACCACAAAAGCTAAGCTGTGAGATAAAAGTACGTTAATTCAGCTACGACAGCTATAGATGTAATAGCTGATCGCTATTACCACTACGCGCTATGTTACATGGGTTTTTTTTGCGATTTACATGAGCTTCTTTGCTTCTATTCATATTTCTTATGATACATGGTCTGCTATGATAAGTATGCTAAATCAAACTATATGTTTCTATTATTATTTGTGATTTAGTCTCTCATTTTATATTAGAAAATATTTAAATATTAATTCTTCCTTTTTGCTTGATCTTCGTATAGTATTCACTTGTTAAAATTATTGTCGTTCGTTTCAATTGAAAGCTGATTTTGATTATTATAATATAAAAAATGTTCAAATAGATATACTAACTTCATTTCCCTCGTAAAATTAATTGTTCTTCATCAATTATATTATGTAATACTATGAAATATATTACAATGAAATATGAACTATTAAATAATGTTACCTTGCAGATCTTTTTTTTTTCCTTATTAGTTGTATGATTGAAAAAAATATAGACTTAAATTAGTTGTCATTTAGTTGTTACTCCAATTATCTAATATTGATTATGTTGATAATTAGTAGAAATATAGAATATAAATTTTGAGAAGAAAAAAAAAACACTATGTATGATAGCTTCCGCTATAGCTACGCTATATTCACAGTAGCTTTTTTTGGTCTCCCTGCTATACCGCTATAATTGCTATTTATAACTTTGAGATTCGTGGAAGATTTTTCATCTGTATTTCGAACTCACAAACTTTAACACATAAAATTTTACTTTTTAACACTAGACAAAAAGCTAATTCTTAAACTAATTATCCTTCATGTGAAAGGTGACATGGAATCGCTATCGATTGAGCTCTCAAGATCAATTGTAAAAGACTATTAGGATGTACGGCAGCAACATACCCAACTCTAGTGCAAGGACCAGTGTTTAAAATTAAATGTGATGAAGTTGCTATCAATTGATTGCTTTTGTGCCACCTAAGCCAACAGTTGTTCATTCCGTGTATTTGTTGTCTAGAGATGTTGACATGTTGACATCTCTCATCATTACAAGGAGCAACGAGATATGCAAACTTGTAGTTCATTCTTAGCTTATGCTCATTGCCTACACTATTTGGTAAATAATATATATTATTTTGCTTAGATTCTATATATGCTTCTTACTAAACTTAGAAGTTTAATTGGTGAGCATACATGATCATGAGATATTAATTGTGACGAATAAAATAAATTCTAATAAATTAAAATGAGTAGAAAAAGATTTTTATCGACTATTGTTGGAGGTCGAGCCTTTATTTTTGAAATAGAGATCCGTGCATTATCACCCAGCTAATTTTTAGTATAAAGATTGGGAAAAAGCTCCATACTTTTAAATATCCATAAAAGACTCCAATTCGGTTTTTGAAACTGCAACTTCCACACGAAAAATATTTGACTTTAGCCACTAGACTAAAGATTAATTCTTAGTACAAATATTGTTCTGCATTATAATTATTTGTCAAAGTGAAGTTTGCGATGAAGTAATTTAGGAAAGAAGTTATAATTCCCTCTGAAGTATATCCTATATATATATATATTTATTAGTAAATATTGGATATTAAGCAACCCAATTATTTAATATTTACAAGAATTTTTTTATTTGAATTTTGAACCTGGACCTCTCACATGAATAATATCATATGCTGGATTCCATGTAAAAATGTTGTGAACATAGTAATTGATAGATAATGCGAATTTCTTTTAGTTTTTATTTGTTAAGCCTTTTTGTCTGTATGAGCTGCCTATGTTGGTTGTTATTTTGACATATGTTGTAAATGATCCTTAAAGACTAAGGGAGCACATTTCTTCTGCCATTTGCTGTCAGGTTATAGAGGAAGATTTGAACACAAGAATCTTTGAAATGGGGGCCAAGAGCAAAGGAGCAACGGAGCCCAAACAGATGGCAACCAGAAGTTGGTTGTGTTTTTGTACAGATTTCTCTGGTGGTTAGACGAGACAATGGGCCCCAGAAAAAGCTGCTCAAAACCCGGCCCGTTTGGGCCCCACTCGATTTAGCAGTCAATGCTCTAATATGTATCCCAATGTACTTTGATCAATTAGATCTCTCAAAGAATTTAACTCGTTAATATAATCAAGATCTATAATGTATATTAATTTAGTTTTAGTTCAATTTGACAATTATAACATCAAAATTTCCAATTCTTTTAGTGCCTCACAACCTCATAAATTGGGTTTTTTTTAAAGTCCAATTTGATTGTCAAGAGATCCTCTAATAAAATACTTGTTTGAATAAGTGGCATCATGAAAGATTAGGTAGTGTTTATTGGTAAGGATATCTACAGAGTAAGCATTTATTTTTAAGCTTATTTATGATGGAATATGCTATCCATCACTTAGACCATCTATCAATTTGGTCCGATTTAAAATTTATTTTTACCACTGATTAAAAGTCAATAATTTGTATCTCAAATTTACTTCTTTCATATAAAATTATTTTTATGTCAGATTTTATTATTTTCAACTTTTGGTGTGACATATTCACATAATGTGCAATGCATTTTCAGTGCATTACTTTGCCTCTCTTACGTTGCTTTAAATGCTAAATTTATTCAAAGAAAAGAATATTGGACGTATTAAATAGATATTTATATCTTTTTAGTGTTTATGTTTTAAGTTAACAAAAACAATGTAACTGATAATGTTGCATTGTATTTTTTTAAATTTTTTTCTGATTGTTTATTATATTGACAAGCAATTCATTTTACGTTTATATAAATTCTAGATCCAATCCGTCAAAATATAAACACTAACAACGGCTTTGCTAATAGTCTAATACAATAATATATAAATAAGGTCCTAAACCGTCCGATCTGCGTTAAAATTGGTATGGACGATTTAGATTCATGGGACTGTTCAAATTTATTAAAGTTTCAAATCCGACAGTACGTTCAATGCAGATCGGATGGTTTAGATCCGGTTTTAATGTCCAAAGTCTATAGAAACATTTTTTTTTTACCTTCTTGGTGTATGATAGGAGATGCACATCATTTATTAACCAGTCAAGATTAAATTATTGTTACCGATGGTCAATGCAGCACATTTATTAGACAGTAGTACAAAATTCTGAATTCGGGACACATCATAAAATCTAGCAGGAGGGGCCTATCTCTCATGAATTATAGGAAAATGCATGTTTCTACTATTTACTTTTTGTTAAAAGGAATATATTGAAAAAATAATATTTCAGAATGCATGTTTCTACTCTTCAATTAATGTGTTTTCTATATATCTGAATTATAAGGAGCATATATACAATTTTACTATTTTTATATTGACGGCTATTCTATTTATTGTCACGATCATCAAATAAATTTATTTTGTATACATCTAAACCTTCTTTTCTATGCAGGCCGGAGAGAAGAATAGGAAATATAGTCAATTGAGCCCATTTTTTTTTTGTAAAATTTCTTGTTGTTATGTAGTTTTTTTATAATATAATTTAGAGTAAAATGATATGATATTGTAAAATTAACTTTTATTATCCATCGAATTTTCTTATATAATCGATTCTTATAGTTCGAAAGTCTGACTCCACCCTTGTTTTTATACATAAACTCTTGTAACTATTCATACAAAACTTAATCCTAATCCTTAAAATTTGTTGATTTCTCATTTTATGTTGTTGAATTTAGACATACATAGTCGGAAAATAATGAATTTGGATCTGCTGTCATTATTATATAATGACAAGAACAAATTTTTATAATTCGATTCAAGTTATTATCTAAACCTTAATTTTGTAAGGTGCAATATGATCATTTTCTTCTTCTAATTTTGGTTGTGTTTCACGTGCAATAATGGTAATTAATTACCATCATAATTATTGCTGCGGATATGAGTAAGTAAGATAGTAATTATCATATATTTATCTTGTCACAATTATTGAGGATCAGATATCTAAAGGGGATTGTTTTTGTTTGCCACCATCAAGACGCGCAGAAGCGGAGCCAAGTAAAATTAAGGGTGGGCACTTGCTAAATTCTGCCGAAATTTTTTTAGTTACCACTTCAAACTTTCAAAATTCGTATTTTAATATCGTTTTAAAAAAAATTCAGAATTTGACACATACGCAGACTGAATCTGTGCATCATAATTTTTTTTTTTGCTTTCCTCTTTTGTTATGTTCTATATTTAAAAAAAATTGATGTGCAGACTAGATCAGCACACCTGGTAAGTTTTGAGTTTTTAAAAAATGGTAGCAAGATGCGAATTTTAAAACTTTGAGGTGGTAACTAAAAAAATTTCGGCAACTTCTAACACAATTTTTTAAAAAATACACTTTTAGTTTTATGATATTTAAAAAAATATAAAATATACTTAAGCTTTACAAAATTATAATCTTTTGCTTACTGGATTTTTTTCCAAAATATATGCTTCTATTTCTATGTTTTTCAGAAAAAATATAAAAATATAAATAATATTCAAAATAATTATAAATTTATTTCTGGACCAATTTTTTTGCCCCACTCTACTTATTTTTCAGCCTCCGCCTCTACAGACCCATGAAGCTCGCGCGACGATTAATAAATTTATTAACCTTTTAACAATATCAATCGTACTTGTGTAAAGTGCAAACTATATTTTAACTTTCAAGCCGATGCAATAGGTGAAATTATTGACTCAACTAACCTGAGGTGAATTATATAAAGGATAATAATTACAATGGCAATATAAACAAACGAGTTAAATAATAATTGCCACAGAAGATCTCAATCGAGCTTGGGCGAGTCAAAGTAAATCTCTTTAGCAAATTAATTATCATCTAAAGTCAAAATTAAGAAAATATAAAACAATGAATAAACACAATCATATCAAAATAAATGTGTGTTGTATGTAAATAATTGGATTTTAGTTTTAGTTCAGTAACTCTTGTTAATTCACATGTGTTAGGTTGTATTGTTGGAATATTATTCCGATAATTTATTTAAAAGGACTCTTAATCAAGTATTTTGCACATGAAATAAATTAAATAAAGTTCGAATAATCAAGTATTTTGTATCTGCCTTAAGGATATAATAATGTCTTGACATGCAGAATTAGGTATTTATTCATTAATTTCCATGATTGGATCTTGAGTATATCTTAATTTCTCATTGATAAGATGATTATGTATTGATAAACATCTATTTCAAAATAATGAACTCGTACACCAAATTTCTCTGCTATATGTAATGAAAAGGGAATTCCCATGGAACTCATATCTGCTATATTTTCATCAAGATTCATGTGTATGTCGTGGTTCCAAATCTGATTTTCTTCTTCGCCATATTTTTTTTTTCTCTCTCTCTCTATTTCTATCCTTCTAAGAAGAGCAACACCATACTTTTTTTTTTTTTTCTATCTTTCTCCTTCTCTATTTTCTCTCTTTCTCTCTCTAAAAGCAGAGTGCTGCTCTTTCTCCAAGAAAAACAACAAATTTGAATTTGTATTTGGTGATCCAACCGAGTTGTGTAAATGCTCATAGAGTTTAAAAAAATTTAAATCGACATAATCACTTACAAATAATATATTAAAAAATCTCCTACAACTAGTGACCGAGTCCCAAATTTTTTATTTATATCCAAAAAATAATGGAAATTTCAAACAATACCCATGTTATCTTGAAAATTCGAAAAATACCCAAACCGGAAATTTTTTTTCCGGATTTGGCCTCTAAATCCGGAAAAAAAATTTCCAGAAATTGAACTCCAAATCCGGAAAAAAAATTTCCGGACTTAACAATTTTTTTTTTTTTAGAGTTTCCGGAAATTTTTTTTCCGGATTTAACATTTTTTTTTTTTTTAGAGATTCCGGATAAAAAAATTTAACTTAACCAATTTTTTTTTTTTTTTTTAGAGATTCCGGAAATTTTTTTCCGAACTAAATAATTTTTTTTTTTAAGAGAAAAATAGCTAAAATACTGAAATCTAACGCTAAAAAATCGAATTGTTTTTTTAAATATTTGTTTCATTAATTTAAAAAATTTCAAAATGGTGTAGAATAATTTAGAAATTATCAAAATAGCTAAAATACTGAAATCTAACACTAAAAAATCGAATTATTTTTTTAAATATTTGCTAGATTACATTTTTTATATATAATTAGCATATTTATACTAAAACAAGCCAAATTACTTGATTTATGCTGAATTACACTAAATTACAATAATTATGTAGAATTATGCTAGAATACGGTAAAGTACGCTAAATTACGTACGAATAGGGATAATATCTTCACTGAGAAGGCGAAAAACGACGACGAAACTTCAAACGGCCATAAAACGGCGCTCAAGTGTCCAATTTCAGCAAATGACCACTTTTCGGAAAGCTTGCGAAAATGCGCATGCGTTCGGAATATCTTTGCTAGTTTTCCAAATTCAGAATCGCCAAAAAACAAATAGAAGAGCCTCAAAACTTCAGTTGAAGTTTCCGATTAAGATTTTCATTTCTATTATTCAATCTACGTAGCTCAATAAATTAGTTATGTAATAAACTTTTAGAACACCAAATTTTATTATTTTTGGAATTTTTTTTACTATTTTTTATGATTTATGAAAGATGCCACAAAATAAGCCCCATTTATACGTAATTTAGCGTAATTTATCGTATTTTAGTAAATTTACCGTATTTTAGCACAAAATCGGCCCTATTCGTAGTAAAAAAAACAATTCGATTTTTTAGTGTTAGATTTCAGTATTTTAGCTATTTTGATAATTTCTAAATTATTCTACACCATTTTGAAAATTTTTAAATTAATGAAACAAATATTTAAAAAAACAATTCGATTTTTTAGCGTTAGATTTCAGTATTTTAGCTATTTTTCTCTTAAAAAAATTTTTTTATTTAGTTCGGAAAAAAAATTTCCGGAATCTCTAAAAAAAAAAAAAAAATTTGTTAAGTTAAATTTTTTTATCATGAATCTCTAAAAAAAAAAATAAAATTTTTTTTTTTTTTTTTTTTTCCGGATTTAGAGGCCAAATCCGGAAATTTTTTTTTCCGGTTTGGGTATTTTTTGAAATTTCCATTATTTTTTGGATATAAATAAAAAATTCGGGACCGAGTCACATGAGGTCACAAGGAGACACTTGCCTTATCTTTGATCCAATTTTTTTTTTTCAAAACATACGGTTTTTTTTCTCATGTTTATTTTTTCAGATAAATTTATGAAAATATATTTGTATTTAAATTATCATGCAATTATGTTCTTTCAATGCATAAATAATTTGTATTTTTTTTAATATTATGCATAGCTCATTCTATTTTTGGAATATTAGAATTTTACTATTTCGAACTCATCCCTGCTCTTCATCTTACGCTTAATTAATTTAGGGTACATTTGAATGGGAGCTAAAATAGCTAGAATAGTGAAATTTGAAAATAGTAAATGAGATAGAGAAAAATAGTGATTTTCGGATTAATGTGAAAATAGTGTTATTCGGATTAGTAAAAATGTTATTTAGATTGTACATTTGAAATAGTGAATAGCTGTAACCAATAAATAATAGTGTTAATAAGGTGTTAATTAAGAGGGAAGATAGACAAGTGGGACCTCCAACGAATTGTCACGACGTGGAGACTGTCAAATTTGTCATTTCAGAACTGTATTGGTAGAAATCTGAAAATGAAGAATTTTTTTTTTCTCTTTTCACATTTCCGAATAGTAGTTATTCTAACATTTACAAGGGATAGAGAATAGCAGCTATTTTAGCTATTTCGAATAACAAAAATATTATTTGAATACACATTACTATTCCAAATAGATGCTATTTTAAAATAGTCTCTATTCTTGTGTCATCAAAACATAGCCTTAGAGTTTAGAGCGTCCACTTGATATCAGACGTAAACTAGAGATATTTTGTTCAAATTTGGTAGGGTCATATCCACGTTAGTAGTTATCCTTATAGCGCTCTAATTATATATGGTATAAACAGTACTTTACCAACCTCTTCATCATTCAATGTTTCATGAATCATGGACGAGGGAGGTCCCCAATTTATGGGCCAATCCGTACCAGGAGTTCCCTAATTGGTACCAATAATTTTTTTTTTTCCTTTTTGAAAGCTTGGTAGGGGCAATTGTAACCAATTATTACCGGAACAGATTTGATTTTCTTATAGGTCTTACAATAATATACCTAAAGGGTTCCTTTTTTTTTACTGCCTCTTTGGTTAAAAGTGAAGTAAAATTTTATAAATTAAAATGGAGTTTACTCGCATTTAATCATAGTCTTTTTTTTTTTTTTACAGAAAAAGATGAAGATATAATTATTTTTTGAATTTCAATACTAATAAAGTCTCATTCGGATCTATAATCTGCGACTTTTCATGCAAAAGATGTTGGTTTTTATTACTATATCAAATGTTATTCTCACATTTATTCAAATAGCACATTATTAGATCATGTATTGCAGATTTGTTTAATAAATTGTTAAAGTCGATATTCGCTATTCAGTGAAGGTAGTTTTAAATTATGATCCATATTATTTTGGGAAAATTTCATATATATATATATCTTTCAAAAACTTCACAACGTATTTCTTCTTCTAAAATTCATAATATTATATTTACACTTCTAAATTTTATTAACTTACATATATACTAAATTTATTACATTTTCTATTAAAATTTATTTTAAATTTATAAAGTACTCATTGTATCCTTTATTGAAAAATTAAAATATATACTTTGTGTAGAAAAAATCCAGTCTTCTAATTGGTTCGTTTCCAAGGGAATATAATGGTTCATTTATCTATTTGTGACAGATACAAAATGTATTTAGACATATACTTGTGTGTGCGTCCCATGTAAGAAAATGAACCATTTACCCTCACAACCGACCAATTAGAAGACTGGACATTTCTTTTAAACATGCTACTTATTGTTATTTTTTTAATAAGGTAAAATGAGTAATTAGTAAATTTAAAATTAAGTTTTAATAGAAAAAACAATAAATTGAGTAAATTTGTGAGTTTTGAAAATTAAGAAAAGTAAATATAATATTATGAATTTTAGAGGGGTAAATACTTAATTTTGAAGTTTTTGAAGGGTATCCATGAAATTCTCCCCATTATTATGGAAGATTTCTTGTTTCCAAGCTATGCTGTACTTTGCTAGCTATATGATCCATATTATAGATCATTCTTCAGTTTAGGGTTTAGAAAAGACTAAAGTTATATGTATTTTTATTACTAGAAAAGACTACGACTTGACTCTTGAATTAGCATTTGATAAAAAGACTAAAAGTTAGCATACATATGTAGAGTAGAACTAGGGTGCTCCTAAGCTCACCAAGCCCTTCCGTGAGCGCGACTCGAAAATCTATCGAATTGACTTCAAACGACATTTTCAAACCGTTAGATGTTTAATCTATATTAAAATGTGCTTGGAGACCAAATTTTACATTTTTTGGAATTTTTTTACTATTTATTAAGATGGTTTGAAAATCGCTGTTTTCCAATGGTGCAGAATTTTAATAAAAACAGCGATTTTCAAACCATCTTAATAAATAGTAAAAAAAAATTCAAAAAATGTAAAATTTGGTCTCCAAGCACATTTTAATATAGATTGAACATCTAACAGTTTGAAAATGTCGTTTGAAGTCAATTCGATAGGTTTTAGAGTCGCGCTCACGAAGGGCTTGGTGAGCTTAGGAGCACCCTAGTTCTACTCTCTACGAAGATAAAAAATGACTATTGCGAAGGGTAAGCTGACACAAAATTGCTATTTCAGAGAGTATCGCTATTATTAGTCAGAACATATGCAAGGATATCAATGCAATTAAGCACTTTTACCCTTGCAGATACTCACATTTTTTGTGTAGTTAACTTGATGAGTCAAGGATTTGAGTTCTTATATTATATATTTAATTTTTTTGTAGTATATTCTTTTAATTTGTACCAAATTGTTATGAATTAAAACAAGCTGTTACAGGTTTCCAATGCAAAGTTTATAATTTTTTTAAGATAAAGATAGAATTAATCAAACTTATCAGCTTAAAAAATATATAAAAATATACATCGGATTTTGAGCCTATGACCTTCCATATATACAGAGGACATGCATTGTCTTATTTACTATACCCCACGCTAGTTTACAATGCAAGATTTATATCGTGTATTAAGAACCTAAAATTTGTTGTACAACTTCTGATACAATTTATATTATATGACATCTTAAATATTTTTATTTAAATAAAATGATTATATGAAATCGCAAAACCTTCAATAAACCGGAGCTGCCGGTTAGAACCTTGCTTTTAATATGCATGAACACCTTTTGGGCACATTATAGGTGTCAAACCCAGCTAAGATAACCTTTGTTGGATAAAGTTGCTTATAAAGAGCATAATTATTTAAAAAAAAAAAATATTTGCTATTTTCTTATGTAGTTGTAAAATAAGAATGATCCAATCCTTAATTAATTATAGGTGTCAAGTCACTATTCAAAATTTAATCATTATTTTGCACCTATATTTGAGGGTCTTAATTAATGATATTACATTCATGAAATTAGACATAGTATGTTGTATTCACTACAAGAATCTGTTTTACAATCGTGGATGTAATTTTGAAACAATATGGTCCAAATATCGTCGGTAGTAAAGTAACTTTGGGAATTCGAAAAAATTATCTCGGCAACAACAATCCTTAATTACTGGGGGATCTTAATTGAATATTTATTTTTGTAAGTTTTTATATAGTCCAGCTCTTTTATAAAACATTAAATATTAAATATTTGTTTGTAATCTACTAATTAAAGTTACTCATTGTGTTTGTGGCAGAACTTGAATTTAAATTTCACCTACCACGTCATATATTTTTGCATTTTATTTTTAGCCCCCCCTCTCCCTCTGTACAACTTTTCTAGTTCTGCCCTCTCCTACAATCACATCAATAATATTTATCGGTTCACTGCTTAAACTAACCCTGATGACTTGATAGAAATAATAATTACTCCCGTCGTTGGTACAAGAGCCTAGAGGGGTGGAGGCATGAACAAGAATGTGGTCAATTGATCTTCATTTTTTTAATTTTTTTTTTGTTTATTTATATATGATTTTTTATATAATTAATTTAGAGTAAAATATCATGAATATTGTATAATTGATCTTCATTCTCAACATAAAATTTTATATGATTGAAACCAGGGGCGGACCCACATAGTTCCAGGGGGGCAGCTGCCCCCCCTGGATTTTGAGTTTTAGTGGAGATCTATCGGTCCTGACCGACTTTTTCCCCCCTGAAATATTTTTTGCCCCTCTCTGGATGTTTGATTTGTAATTCAGATTAAATTTAGGGTTAAAATTGAAATAAATTTGTTGAATTCTGATTGACAATTAAATTATAAGTTAGAGCATCAGAAATTACAAGTCAAAGCATTAGAAAGTATAAATTAAAGTATTATTTTTTATCAAGTACCCAATTAGTTAATGTATTTAAATCCGATTAGCTATTTAAATCCAATTCGATATTTTGTTGCTCACCTGACAAAAATCTTGAATCCTTTCCTGATTGAAACCCTCTATTAATATTTGATCCCCTATAGTTTGAAAGTCTGGCTCAGTTCCTGAGAGCATGTTTATTCATCATAGACTTACACACGTCAACAATAGTGATAATTTATTTTGCCGTGTTCTTAAAACAGATTCTTGTAGTGATGACATGTGTTTGAACTGTAGGAACCCTTAGTTCAGTTGTCAAGCATATATATCTCTTTCAAGAACTCACCATCTCTTTTACATTTTCTTCTTTTTTTAGCTTGTGAGAATTAAAAGGCACTTAAGCCGCTCTTTTTAGTTATTCTCTGATGCGTGTCGCCCTGAGAAACCTTGGTACATTGGAATGTTTCCCAAAAAAGAGCCCCAGTAGTAAATGAGAAATTGACATTTCATCAAGAGTCTCTCTCTTCTCCTCTTCTCAAGTGTGAACACAAATGGAGACAAGGGAATTGTATTGAATTGAATCTGATTGAATCATAATTGGTTTGGTGGAATACAATCATATCAGTGTAATAAAGAGCCAATTAAATTTTAGTACTGTACTGGTTTGTGGATTTTTGAAAGCTGCATTTTAATAATATGTGCAAGTGACATATTAACTTACATAGTTTGATTAGAGCTTCATATTTATATTGAAAACTATAATCAAAGCACGTATATAGGAAAATTTATTGTTGATATCTCAAGTTATCAACTTAATGAAACTCAACCCCGTCTGATTATTACTTCATGTGCATGCTACTGTTTGGATTGTAACCACTTACAACTATGCTACTGAAGAGGTGGTAATAATAATTATTTATTAAACTTTTGACTTTGGAGAGGCAACTGGTTGCATATATATCTAGGTCTTTCTCTGAAATGGAAAAAGCTGATAATTTTCAACTATAGATCAAATTGTCATGATACAAGATTCATGCATGTTTGTCTATTTTCCCAGTTGTCCAATAATCGAACTCACAACCTTTTCAAGCAATTCATAACCTAACATCCAAAATTGACACTTGGTTAGAGGTAAGATATGAACCACATATATGTGACTTTTTAGCTTTTGAGTTTGCTTATAATTATACGACTCATTTTAGAGGAGCCTGGAGATTATCTTTCATGAAAGCTACTTCTATACCAGTCTAGTCAAACTTAACTAACCAATATGTGAACAGTATGCTTACCCTCTGTGTGCAATTATATACATGCATTAAAGCGAAGATCTCTTACGTGCGTAGCATCTTGTCGAGTCATGATCAGTCCCTGCCATTACCATGAAAAATACTCAATTATCTTTTTGAATAGAACTAGAATTGATGTGCTCACCAAACTCTTTGGTGAGCATAACTCCATAATTTATTGGATTCACTTCAAACGAGATAAATCAAAACTGTTGAAACCGATGTGCTTCACGAGTGATGTGCGTATATACAAAATTTTGAATGTTTCGAATTTATTTAGTACAAAATCAAGCGGTCAAAATTGATGAAAAATGAATGCATTAAAATAACTTCTAAAACTTCATTTTGAATCATTCATTTTTCATCAATTTTGACCACTTGACTTTAGACGAAATGAATTAAAAAAATTCAAAATTTTGCATGTACGCACATCACTCGTGAAGTAGGTCGGTTTCAGCGGTTTGGATTCATCTTGTTTGAAGTGAATCTGATAGATTATGGAGTTATGCTCACCAAAAAATTTAGTGAGCACATCACACTCTAATTCTACTCTATCTTTTCTATTTACCACGAACTGTTGCATTAGTAATATATTCAAGATACATATGTATAAGTTTCCAAAGGCTATGTAATCAATTCAATGCTATGGATAAAATTTCCATTCACAAGCATTTTGTATAAGCTCAAAAAAATTCAAAATGGTGATCTAAGGCACTTGATTCACCATTCACCAATTACCTATTAATTAGTACCATGTTATTATTAGTATTGTGCCAGAACTTAAATTTACCTCACTCTTTTCCAATAATGCATATATTAGAGTTGTGACAGAGAGATATAAGATATGTTAGTGGCTTATGCATGTCGCATATTACACGGTTGCATCTATACATTAGTCATAGGTATTGCAAATTTTTCGATAAATGCTCAGAGAGAATAAAGGACATCTATGATGCATTGGATGCAGCCGGAAATACTGAACTCTATGTTTGATTTGCTTATCTTAATACTCAGTTTAGTGCTGCCAAGGTAAAGAAGAAAATTAAAGAAGCAAATAGGTAGTGAATGAATAGTGACTATATTGTTCTGCCTTTCGGATTTTTGTAGCTCATAATTGGTTGTATACAAACCTAATGTCTCTTACTGGGCTAATTTTTTTTAAATTGTAGGATTATCTGGTTTAATTATAACCCATGGACTATGACTCTCTTAACCCAGAAGTGTAGAAGTTTACAACTCTGGGCTTCGGCAATTACTTCTTGTAAAATGGGCTGCTCCGAAGGAAAAGGGACCTAGCCCAATACTCTCTCTCATCTATGATTTTGTGCGATTTTTTTTTTCTTTTCAAATTACTCATGTATATAAATACCTTAGGCCGTGTTCAGCAGGGTGGATTAAAGCTCCTTAGAGTTTCTTAAGACCTTAAGCAGGCCGAACAATTTTTTCTTAGACAGACTTAAACTTTCTTCTTAGAGTCCACAATTAAACTCAGCTCCCACCTTCCTTAAGAAATTTTGCTCCTTAGCACCTCCTTAGCACCTGCTTAGAGCCGAACGTGAATCTCTTAATCCACCCTGCCGAACACGGCCTTAAGGCTTAAGCTGAATGGCAGTTACGAGCTTGAGCATAGTTGAGCTAGACAAAACTTGAACTCGATTCGTGTCAGAATGAACTAATTTTAAACGAGCTAATTACGAGTCGAGCAGAGTAGGCTCATAACATATTAACATCTAGCTAGTTCATGTTGTGAGCAGTGATAAACTAAAGATTTTCGTCAATTTATGTGAGGCGCACCACTATTCTCCTCATTTTACAGAATTTTACTGATTAATACTTAATAGTAATAAAAAAATAAAAAGACACTTATGCCCTTACATTTAAACCTTGACTGATTAATAGTAATAAAAAATAAAAAAGACACTTATGCCCTTACATTTAAACCTTGATCTTCTGTTATTCTTTCCTCGGCAATAGCCTAGCTCCTTTCCAGGACTCACTCATAGAGTGGAAAAAACGTAACGTGCCGTGCCGTACCGTGACTAACACGCCGTGACTTTAGTCTCGTGTTGTGCTGTGACCAAGTTAATTTTTCACATGCCGTGTCGTGCCGTGACCAAAATGTCAAGGGATGGTCACGGCACGCGTATGGTCACGCCACGTGAGTCACGCCATGCCTAATGTGCTGTGACCATACGTGACTCGCGTGATCATTTAATCATAATTTAGATTAGTTTATTCAATATTCACCATTAAATCAATATCTAATGGTCCTAATTACACGTGACTCGCGTGGCTACGTATCGTGTCGTGCCAAAGTTTCAAAAGATGAACACGACATGCGAATGGTCATAGTACGGGACACGCGAGTCACGGCACGTAACTGACACGCGTACCGTTCCGTGATAGAGCCGGCTCCGCCGTGCCATTTTTTCCACTCTACTCGCTCACCACTATAGTTCTCATTTTTACTCACTATCTTGCCCTCAAATTTTGAATAAATATTTTAACATAGTCATTTTAATTTCATGCAACACACATACTATAAAATTAAATTTCATGCAGCACACATACTATAGAATTATAATAATACTGCATATAATTAGTGTGCTGCACAAAATCAAAACTGATATATTAAATCTTTACCCAAAATTTACCTAACGCAGTAAATACTTATTTTCATCAGTACATAAATGCCCTCAACAAATACTTCTATTCACGAGACATTTCAAACAATATCTTCACTTTCGGAACTACAGCACTGAAATAGAAACTTAATGGCAAGACAACAAAAAAATCGTTGCAAAATATTTTTTTTTTCTTTCCGAAAGAACTCGGAAAATAATATTTACCAAATTTGGTGGAATCAGAGTAAAATACGTAAATAATTATTGACAAGTGGAGTTACTAGGAGCTCATATGCTCTATCTGGGAGATGATAAGCGTCCCAAAATACAAATTTTGATGCATCCTCGCATGTGCCAGGGCTTAGTTCATTGCACAAAAGTGTGGCTTCAATCTCTCCAGTGCTACAACAGCCCCCTGTTGCTTCATCAAACCCAACAATAAATACCAAACCTAGCTCATTAGTTGAGAAATAACCTCAGAGAAATATTAAATTTTGAACTGATATAGTCTGTACCATAATGAGATGAGTTCACGACAAGATCAAGCTGTATGTTGTATACATCCATGTATATTATCTTGCTACCGGGAAGCTCTGATGCCAACCTCGTTACCTCGGCTGATAATTCTTTATTTAGCAGTAATGTTGCTTGGTTATAGATGTCTACACATTCTCTTGTTATGCCTCCTCTCAGAGTTCGTACCGCGGATAGACAGCCTAGTGGAGGTACACCCGCTACGGCGATCTTTCGGGCCCCCAAATCATACAAATTCTGTAATATTAATTGAATCGATTCGTTCATTTTAATTAGTCTCAAGTAATGATAATTCCAGGTGCTGTTACTGAATTTTCATAATGCGTATTATTGCACTAAACCGCAAGTTCAATCAACAAAATTTTGGTCAAATTATAGATCAAATAAAAAATCCAAATCACCATCAGATGGATGAGTTTGAAAGTTTACCCTCAGTTCTTTTTGTCATGAAGAATAATTATTGTGCAATTGCAGCTAATTAGACTCAATTATACCCAATTCATGCCTACTCTTTATTGCATAACAAAATTAACCAAGAAAAATGAAGAAAAATGGAAAAATAAAGAAGGGCTTATAGGTAAGATTGGTAAAGTTACTAGTGTACCTTGTTGAAACTAGAGGCTGCTTGAACTAAATAATTGACATAAGAAGGTATATTATAATTAATTTGATCTAAAATTGGTTGTGAAATATGAGGTAATTATATCATTGCTCCCAGATAATATAATGTAAATGCTATCGCTGACTCAATTCCTGCCACCGTTTCTATTTTAATCTTGTACTCCTTGAACATTTGTAGTTGATCCCACATTGAGTAAGCAGACTAAAATATATAAAACAAATATGTTAAAATGGTAAAGTAGAAATAAGAAATGTCTTTTTATACAATAATTAAAAACAATCAATATAAGATGTACTGCTATTTGAGCTGACATGTTGTCAAACCCGGCCCCAGCTGAAGCAAAGCTTACACCGGTTAGCAGATCCTCGTCACTCAGTTCTGGATCCAGGTATGCTGGTAAGTATTCTTTTATCCCAAGCTGAGAAGCTGCATTAAAAATTTGACCACTTCATGTTCACATTTTTTGCTAGTAATTAAAGACAGAGAAACTTACCAAGTTGTTAATGTTATATTACCTAACTAACGCAATGAAATGATAAATTCAAGTTAATCCAACAAAAATCCTAAAAGCTAAAAAAAAATAATAGGAGAAGTTCTCTGTAGATGGGTCACGAAACAGCCAGTAATTATATACCAGTAAATGACACAGGGAACATAAAGATAATTAACTGACCGATATTCACGCGGTCTAACCCTCTGCATTCATACAACTAGATAAAGATAATGACATTTATCAAATGTTTTTTTTTACTTTGGAAAATCATTATAAAATTGGTTTTGTTTTACCTAAGAAGTCTGGTGGGATCTTTCCATTGCTAAACCGCTATCTGATCTTTGAAATCTCTTCCGTAAGGCGGAAAATTACACTTCGCTGTGCTATATTTCAACCCGTTATTATTACCTGGATCTGTTATTGAGTCACCAAACACAATCGGGGCCGGCACCTGTGGTATCGCGGCATTTGACTGAAGCACTGATACATTGACAAGAAGTAAAAAGATGTAAAGTAATTTAGTTTTCATTTGCATATTAGTCTGTGTGTGTGTTGGGTTTCTTCTCTAGAGAGAGATTGTGCAGTGAGTCTGAGCTACACATCTAATGATGTTTTGGACTACGTAGCCATTTATAAATTCATGCTGTCCAATGTCCGTACCATGGAACTACACTTCATCATTGCATTTAATGTTTTTTGAGTTAAAAGAGGGGTCAAGCCCCCCTTGTAGTGATGTCAGAACAAGTGTTCAGGATGGAGCCAGACTGTCAAGTTATGAAATCAAACGTGAATGATTACGGAGGTCGATCATATGAAATTTTCATACTGTAAATTATAGTCAATTTAATATTACTCATAGTATTTTACTCTAAATTATATAGAAAACAAATTATAAATACAAAATTTTGAAAATAAATAAGGATCAATTGACCTCATTCTTTGTACATAACTCCGTCATTGTAAGTGTCTGTTCCAGTTGTGGCCAAACGTAATATGACTCAAGAGAATGCGACCATTAGGTTGAAATAGTTACAACAAAAAGATGAAGAGAAAAATGTAGAAAAAAAAGAAAATTATGATAGTAAAATGATAAGGATAATAGAAGTCAGAACTGCAAGTGATCTGACTCGACTCCTTTTTTGCTGGAATCGGTACATTTATGTTTTGCTAATGTAGAGGCGGATCCAGGATTTCTATCAGGGTGGGTTAGAAATCACATTTAAATATATTGACTAATCAAGTATTAGATAAAAAAATAATAAAAATAGACTCTTACATAATAAAAAAAAGAAAAAATTTCTAGCGTACCCATCAAAACTTTCAAAATAGCCAATTCCCCATCAAAACATCTTAATATCCAATATACCCATAAAAACTTAATATTCTTTCTTCTATTCCCTTTATTTATTTAACCTTTTATTTTGATTGATTACAAAATTGAATTGACAAATGTACCCTATTTATAGAAATCACATTTTAAAAAGAGATAACAGATACTTCTAATTTGTTTCTTCCTTTCTCATTACTCCCCGTCTAATATTTCCTCCCAGCTTCCGCAATCTTCCTCTTCGATTTAAAAAAAAAAACCTCCGTGTTAGCATTCCAGTTCTCTGTTGCTTCCTCCGCCACTACACACGAAATAAGTCGGCAGGCTTAGCTTGAAAATTTATCTTTTGGCGCCTTATGCATTTTTTACTACACGAATCCTATATTTAATCAATTTTTATCTGTCTATTTATACTGTAGACTACAATGCATATGGGCATGAGAAAACCGGACCGGGGATCCATTACCCAAGATTAATATATTTGCAAAAATACTCGTAGCATTGAAAATTCATATTGAAATTATAAAATAAATCAGAAAATCATCTTAAGAGAACATTAACCATTGCTTGTTTTAGTATCGACTACTTGTAATGAATTCACCGACCCAAAATCATCAATCCAAAATTAAAAAAAGAAGGGATATTCACGCCTTCGTGTGGCACGTCTATTGATGCTCTCTGAATTGCTCTCCCTCCCCCTGTCCACACTCTGTTTCGACCTAGGTCTGCCTCTTGATTTCAAATCCACCTTTCCTTCTCTGCACTCAAATTTATTGGGCATTCTACATATAGCATGGCAGCGATGTAGTCATGTCTCTTAGAAATTACCCGGCCGATCTTGTCATTTCATCTAGAGAAGGAACTTGGAGTCCCCTTCATGACTTGAAGAAATCATTTTCTTCTCTGGTCCGCTTGCATTCCCTGTGTGGTTCCCACGTGCCAATGGAAGCATGAGTAAAGTCAAAGCATGTATGGATAAGTTTCACGGGAAATGAAGGAGATTAGAAGGGCAGATTTGTCAATTTAATTTTTAAAATAATTAAATTAAAAGGTTAAATAAATAAATGGGATAGAGGAAAGAATGTCAATTTTTTATGGAAAATATTGGATATTATGTGGTTTCTATGGGTAAAATTGGCTATTTTAAAAGTTATTATGGGTACACTAAAAATTTTCTCTAAAAAAAAATACAAAAATAGTCACTAACATAATAAAAAATAACAAAATAATATTCTTTTACATATTAAAATCAACAAAAATGACACGGAGAGATAAATTAATTTGAGGGGAAGTTATGGTTGTTTTTTTAAATAAGAATAAATTAATTTTCAGATTCCTTCTAAATTAAGAAATATTTTGTGCTTAACAATTCGAGTATATAATTTTTTTTTTCTGACAACTAAATTTGTGTTGCCTTAGATTGATGAAAAATGCAAGAAATTAAGTTGTATTTAATTATACTCTACAATTAAAACATAGAAAAAATTATTTCCATCCATTTATATTGATTGAATGATTCAATGTAAATATTTTTTTTAGGGACCGCCTAACTATCCCCCAGCTCCCATCCCTCATTCATCCCCCAGTCAATAACTGCCTTTGTTGACTGCTAATTAAGAGGGGACCACAAATTTCAGCGCTAAAAGACAAAACAAAACGTGTCATTATCGCGGCGAGTGCAAGTATTCATATATAATACATCAAGTATTCAAAAAAAAAACTGGACACATCACTCACCCATCTTTTACACGTTTTTAGAGGTGAATTTTTTTCTCCGTTCACTCTAATCAATATTTCTGACAATCTGGTAGGAATTTTGCAAATATAAAACCACGAACGTTTTCTACACAATTTTCTCTTTCAAATGAGATCCATGATGACATACTTTCGAGTTGTCCGTTGCACAAGTTGTCACACCCCGCAGCCACGGGTCGCGACAGTTCCCTGCCGTAAACATACAATGCCGTGTATGTTTACAAGGCAATTAACCGTTCAATCAGAAAATGTACAATTAATGAATATCAAACACGTCCCTATGTATATATATATATAAATCCATATATAAGGTTATACAGTATGGTCAAATATCATACAACAAAAGTATCATGCACAGATACTAACCATCAGGCCTAACCCTAACTATACAATAAAAGGGTAGATTAGGCCACACAGAGGCAACTACCAAGGGCCTATAGCTCGCGTGCCTCTCCGGAACCCGACGCCCCAGATCCTGTAAAATAGCCCAAGAGTGGGGGTGAGAATAAATTCCCAGTGCGAAATTTGCCACAGTTTAGATTATTGGACTTGCAATCAAAATTTATATTCAGAAATGAAACCATACAAAAGCAATTCGTACAGATGCATATTCGTAAATAAAACAAGTGCATATGATCGACAACAATTTACCAAATGAAACACAAATTACGGAATTTCCAAGATGAATCTCAAACACACATGTTTCTGGCTTAACTCATTTTATTACAGCTGGTAGCGCCTACGGATGTCCCACCGAGCTGGACCCTTTATCCAACCCACATCTGTAGGGTTACTGACACCTACAAATGGCCCACCAGCTGGACCCTTTATCTGACACCCATCCGCAGTGCTTTGGCTTAACCATTAACTAAGGTCTGGTTCATAGTCAGATAAAAATTTGTATGCATTAAACTCAGAATCGTTCATTCGCAAAGCGTCAAACCAAACTGTCATTCCTGTCCCAGACTGGATATGACCTCATTTCATCGTTTCCTCACAGTCACCCAAAGTCTCCGTCACGATCAGTCATTGCCCAGCATTGACTGATCTTAATCAATCACCGCCCAGCAGTGATTAATTATACTCATATGCGCACATGGTTTCGAGTCATCGCCCAGCGTTGATTTCGAAACATTACCGACCATCCTAGATAGTCATAAATTGTTGGGGACTTTCGACCGTAGTTCCAAAACAAAAACACACAAACAAACGATATACCATTCAACATGCAAATATAACTGTGATATTCATTATGGACCAAAATGGGGTTATTGCGGCTCACAACTTGGTTACCAGACAATTTCCAGCTCCTTTTGGCATTTTTCAGGCTCTCATTGCGGCCCGCAATGAATGTGGTTGCGGCCCGCAACAAAGCATTCAGAGGGTTTTTGAATTCTACTCTATTCATTGCGGCCCGCAATGGATTCATTGCGGCCCGCAACAAAGTATTCAGAGACTATACTTTATTCTGCTACATTCATTGCGGCCCGCAATGAATTCATTGCGGCCCGCAACAAAGCATTCAGAGAGTTGTCAGCCTGCATTTTAAGCTACGCTGTTGATTGCGGCCCGTAATAGGAGTTGTTGCGGCCCGCAATAAGGCGATTTCAGTACATATCAGTTCTAATTTAATACGGTTATGCATATGATTCAAACAATTCGATTATGCAATCAATCAAGCAGTTCAACATGACAATTGGAAGCAGTTTAATTCATGAATCTAAATTATCAAACAAGTCCAAGAATCCCGCACCTGCTGGCAATAGGCGTACCGCGTGACTATCGATCAGGCGCCTCGGAATGCCTCGCAAACCTTTGCTCAACCGAGCCTACACCTACATCACGTATACCATCTCAATTTAGGTCTCATCCCTGTACTGGTTCGCTATTCTGGTTTACGCATCAATTCGATTGGCCGGTTGGTGTAACCCTAATTTGGTCGAAACCTCAATTTAACCATTACACGTTCTAACCTTTCCCGATCAAGCGGTAACCCTACCGAGGACAAGTCTAGTCGGTCGGATTAACCTAATCAATCAATGCCGCGTTTCAATTCGGGATTGGGTATCAAAACCCTAGAATTGGGAAATCCAAATTGGGAGACAAAATCACAGGGAAAATCGGTAAACGAGAGATGGGAAGCTCAAAGGAGTTAGGGTTCGATCAATTCTAACATTAATCTCGGGTTTAAAACGAACAACCCGCGGATTCGAGAAATCTCGGATTTTCAAACGAAGAAGGAAAAAGAACAATTACCGACGGGATGGCTAGGAGAGATCTACGGCTGCCTTCTCGGTTTCAACCTCGGTTTCCCGGACGGTGGCGCAATCCGACGGGATTTCGGAGCTCTCTCTCTCTTTTCTTCTCTCTCTCTCTCTCTCTTTCTCTTTCTTTCTCGTTGGCAGGCCACACACAAGGGAGAAGGGAGAGGGGAAAAAGGGTTTTATCAAGAGGGTGCTTCAAGATTCGTGCTAGGATGGATCAATGGTCCGAATAATTCTAAAATTCAATATAAACCCATTTAACGTGTTTTATTTTCCCATTTCGCACTCGTCGATCAAATTTCAATTCCGTTTTAACCATTCTAAATTAACAAATGATTTAAATTTTATTATAAAATTTTCTTAACGTGACACAAGTATTCATATCTTGTCATTCAAGTATTCATACATCATCGAACAAGTATTCATAACTCATCAGTATTTCATAAATAAAAAACTGGACACATAATTCACTCATTTTTACCGATTGAAATTTCGTTACCACTCAATTACTGAAAGTGTCCAGTACACTCTATCTTAGGTATGAATACTTGTTCGACGAGGTATGAATACTTGCTCGATGTGGTATGAATACTTGCATGACGAAATATAAATAATTTTACGAGGTATGAATACTTGCGTGACGGATAACTCAAAAGTATTTCATCATGGATCTCATTTGAAAGAGAAAATTGCGTAGAAGACGTTTGTGATTTTAGATTCGCAAAATTCTTCACAAATTGTAAGAAATATTAGTTAGAGTGAACGGAGAAAAAAAAATCACCTCTAAAAACGTGTAAAAGATGGGTGAGTGATGTGTCCAGTTTTTTTTTAAATACTTGATATCTTAGATATGAATACTTAGTGTATTATATATGAATACTTGATGTATTATATATGAATACTTGTGCGCGTCAGTTATAAAATTTTTCAAATACAAGCGGTCCCCCACGTAATTAATGATTGATACACGTTTTTTTTGTCTTTTTGTACTTGAAGTTGTGGTCCCCTACAAAATTAATGATTGGGGAATGAATGGAGGATAGGAGTCGGGGAAAAAAAAATCTTTATCCTTTTTTTAAGTATTAATCAAACCACGTTTTAAATAAGTAAATTGACGCACATGCATCAATCTCCATATATAAAGAATTAAAGATACATATAATTCCGAAATTTTTATTAATAGAAATTAAAATATTAAAATATCGAGATTGAAGAAGACTTTCGCCAGAATTTCAAATATAGGAATTCCGTGATTTACTGTAACGGCCAAAGGCCGTTGTTGTCAATAACGGCCCGGTTAGTCATCAGATTAGCGATCTGATTTACGAAAACTAAATCCCAGACCGTTATAGACAATCACGGTTAGGACGCAGCCGAAAAAAAAAAAAGACTGGCCGTTATAGACAAAAACGGCCAGACTGAATATATTAATTTAAATTATTGATGAATTGGAGAGGAAGTCGTATATCTACTGAATCTAACTCTGAAGGAGATAGAAGACATTTCATTGTTATGATTGATAAATCAATTGGGTCTTTCTTCATTGAGTAGCTATATATATATATATTATGAGGAGGGATCCGATTACACCTTTTTTGGTGACACACTTTGACACCTACCATTTTCAAAGTCCAAATAGTCGATTCAAACCGTTTAACATGATGGATATATTAAAATGTGCTTGGAGATCAAATTTTACATTTTTTTGAATTTTTTTGCTATTTATTAAGATGGTTACAAAAATCGTTGTTTTCAGACCATTGAAAAACAGCGATTTTGTAACCATCTTAATAAATAGTAAAAAAATTCAAAAAAATGTAAAATTTGATCTCCAAGGACATTTTAATATGGTGATCATGTTGAACGGTTCGGATTTTGAAATCGCAAAATTGACCTATATAAAAAACGATGTCATGATGTGTCACCAAAAAAGATGTAATTGGATCCCTCCTCATATATTAAATAACTAATATTTTTCTTAGTAAGATAACTTCTTGGGAAGCACAGAGATATTCTGATATGCATCAATTCCTCTCTCATGGTGGCATGCTAGTTATTAATTAATGGGGGAATTTCACGTATACCCCCCAAAAATTCAAAATTACATATTTCACCCTCTAAAGTTTGAAATTACATATTTGCCCCTCTAAACTTTTAAAACTCACAAATTTACTCATTTTATTGTCTTTTGTAATAAAACTCATTTTAAATTTATAAAATACCCATTGTACCATTTATTAAAAGCATAAAAATTTGTACTTTATTTAAGAAATATATCGATCTTACAAGATACCCATTATACCCTTTACCCATTTTTGCCCTTGAAAACAAAAGACCCATTATACCCTTTACCCTTTATAAAATACCCATGTTGCCCTCGAAAACCGATCAAATATAAGAACGATATTTTTTTCTTAAACAAGCTACCAATTTTTTATGCTTTTAATTAAGGGCAAAATAGGTATTCTATAAATTTAAAGGGAGTTTTATTATAAAAGACAATAAAATGGATAAATTTGTGAGTTTTGGAAGTTTAGAGAGGGAAATACGTAATTACGAAGTTTAGAGGGAGAAATACGTAATTTTGAAGTTTTTGAGGGGTATATATGAAATTGCCCCTTAATTAATTATATTGATGCATGGTTTCCCAAGCTAATTAAGCACGAGCTTTGAAACAATAAAAGCCAAAGAAGTGACTACATCTCTGGTCGTTAATCCCAAGAGAATGTAAAGACATGTCAGTGTAAATTGTGGTCCGAGGCCAAGCAATATATATATAACGGCCTTTTCGTTCTAATATATATATAACGGCCTTTTCGTTATTGTCTATAACGGCCAGCTCTTTTTTTTTTTTTTTTTCGCACTTTCTGGCCGTGATTGTCTATAACGGTCCGGTTTTTTTTTTTCCGCTGCGTCCTGGCCGTGATTGTCTATAACGGCCCGGGATTTGGTTTTCGTAAATCAGATCGCTAATCTGATG
This sequence comes from Carex kokanica, assembly GCA_025461125.1. Classification (NCBI taxonomy): domain Eukaryota; kingdom Viridiplantae; phylum Streptophyta; class Magnoliopsida; order Poales; family Cyperaceae; genus Carex; species Carex kokanica. Next base: position 119,228 of record JAJGRX010000848.1, on the reverse strand, counting down.
ACTAACCGGGCCGTTATCGACAACAACGGCCTCTGGCCGTTACAGTAAATCATAGAATTCCTATATTTGAAATTCCGGCGAAAGTCTTATTCAATCTCGATATTTTAATATTTTAATTTCTATTAATAAAAATTTCGGCATATAATTGTTTGGCGATTCTATAATTCTCCTTGAAATATTAGCTGATAATTTTATAGTGATTCAATTTTAAATAGGTTACTAATAAATTTAGGTATACAATTCAAATCTTACTTGTGTTTAAATAGCGCACTACAACATTTTCAGACCTTAAAAGTTTTAGCGCTATCAGTTGTATTCAACGATATAACGTTTTTTTTAATCTTTGTGCAATGCAATAATCTCTATTTAGAACCTTGAATCTTATCATCATGAAAATTATAACACGTTTAGAACTAGCTATTGTAAGTAGATTTTTATCGTGATCAACTACTTATACATAATTATTAAAATAAGTACAACTAATCATCTTTAAAGTTTTTGACAGCGGAATTAAGAATTAATTAAACAAATTAAAGACCTTAGAAATCATAGTCTCCACGTTAAATCAATCAAATTAATTTCATACCTTTGTCCATAGTAAACTGTAGAACAATACTTGAAACGTTCTTCACAAACCGTCAGAAGAACTGCAAAGTGATTTCTCTCCTCTTTCTCTTTCTAAGCAATGACAACTTTTGTTCTTTCTGAATATAGATGAAGAGAGGATCAACCTTACTATTAGAATTCGTATATTTTTGCCTGTCATTAAAGCAATTATTTATAGGGGAGATGCACCCTTTAATTAATCAACTCATATAATTTCTGAATAGAGATGCATGCACCTTTAATCAAATAGCACCTTTTAATAGCACCTTTTAATTTGATGCATGCACCTTTAATTAAATGGGCTGTTTTAATTTGGGCATCAGTCATTTAATTAAATGGGCTGTTTTAATTTGGGTCACTTAATTATATTTTTCTTACATTCTCCCACTTGGTCCATTATAAAACTTTATGACATTACAACATTCATAAGGTGCACAATAATATTGCATGTCTTTATATTTCATAAATTCTAAAATCATAATATTTATATTTAAGCAAAATTAATACGAGTCATGGCGGTTGCTAATAATATTTGTTACTAACTTCCTTCCATGTACTACAACATCAATTCTAACTTAATATAAACCTTAATGGTATACTTGAGGATCCACGTTAATTGTCTAATTTATATAGACTAATTCCTATTAATAGTAAACGATAATATATATATATATATACTTAAATAAATAGGAATTGCATTTGAAACAATCAATCAATAATAATATCATAAACAATCATTCATCTATAATATAAGTTTAATTACAACAATTATTTATCACAGACAACTATTCCCATTCTTTCGACATGTTCGTGAAATATCTTGGGTGGTAATCCTTTCGTCAAAGGATCAGCTATCATCATCTCTGTGCTTATATGCTGTATTGTTATTGTTTGTTTCTGTACTTCTTCTTTCACGGCAAAGTACTTAATCTCCATGTGCTTGGCACCTTTTGAGTACTTGTCGTTTTTGCTGAAGAAGACTGCTGCAGAATTATCACAATAAATCTTCAGCGGCTTGGCAATGCTGTCGACAATTCCAAGTCCCGAAATAAAGTTCCGCAGCCAGTCCTTGTACCATGGCTTCAAAGCACGCCACGAACTCGGCTTCCATAGTGGATGCAGCAATTACTGTCTGCTTCGCACTTTTCCATGAGATTGCTCCGCCGGCTAGAAGATACACATATCCGCAAGTGGATTTTCGTGTATCGTAACACCCGGCATAGTCTGAATCTGAATAACCGACTGTCTCTAAGAAGTTTGATCTCCTATACGTCAACATGTGATCTTTAGTACCTTGAAGATATCGTAAAACTTTCTTTGCTGCCTTCCAATGTTCTATTCCAGGATTGCTTTGATAACGTCCAAGCATTCCTACAGCAAAACTGATATCTGGTCTTGTACAAGTTTGTGCATACATTAAACTACCCACAATGGAAGCATAAGGAATATTATTCATTTCTTCCTTTTCCAATTCGTTTTTAGGACATTGATATAAACCAAATTTATCCCCTTTCTGAATCGGTACCTTACCAGCTGAACATTTCTCCATCCTAAATCTCTCGAGAATCTTGTTAATATATGTTTTCTGAGACAAACCTAACAAACCTTGTGATCGATCACGAAATATTTCTATTCCTATCACATAGTTCGCCTCGCCCATATCTTTCATTTCAAAATTCTTCGAGAGAAAATTCTTGGTGCTTTTCATCATTCCAAGATCGTTAGTCGCAAGTAAAATGTCGTCAACATATAGAACTAGAAACATTATCTTACTCCCATTGACCTTCAAGTATATACAACGATCAACAATATTTTCCTTAAAACCAAAAGAAGTAATCACATCATTGAACTTGAGATACCACTGTCGTGATGCTTGTTTCAGCCCATATATCGACCTTTTCAATTTGCAAACCATATCCTTTCCCCCAATTGAAAAGCCCTCAGGCTGATCTATGTAGACTTCCTCTTCGAGTTCTCCGTTCAGAAAAGCAGTTTTAACGTCCATTTGGTGTAACTCAAGATCATAATGAGCCACTAAAGCCATGATGATACGCAAAGAATCTTTCTTAGAGACGGGCGAAAATGTCTCTTTATAATCAATGCCGTCTTTCTGAGTGAAACCTTTGGCAACCAGTCTAGCTTTATATCGTTCAATTTTGCCTTTTGAGTCACGTTTGATCTTAAAGATCCATTTACATCCAACTCGTTTGGAATTGTGAGGCAATTTGACGAGATCCCAGACTTGATTTTGTTCCATTGATTTTAACTCGTCTTTCATGGCATCAATCCATTTATCGGATTCTTCACATTCAATAGCTTTCTTGTATGAAACTGGATCATCAATTGTAGAATCAATTTCAGATTCTTGTAGATAAACCAAATAATCGTTAGATATAGCCGATCTCCGTTCACGGTTAGACCTTCTTAATGATATATTATTCGGTTCAACTAAATCATCAACAACGATGTTATCAATCGAAATGTCCTCAGTGGCAGTTGGTTGTTCTGGAACAGTCGGAAGAATTACTTTCGAAACAAAAGTCGGAACAACTACTTTCGAAACAACAGACAAAGGAACAGTAACTTGTTCTGTAATTTCCTGAAGATCAGAATTACACTGATCAGAACTTCTTGCACTGACTTCAGCATTCTCGATGAAACGGGCATTTCCGGATTCAACAATTCTCGTGCTATGATTCGGACAATAAAATCTGAACCCTTTGGATTTCTCTGGATATCCAATAAAGAATCCACTAACAGTTCTGAAATCCAATTTCTTTTCGTGTGGGTTATACAAACGGACCTCCGCAGGGCAACCCCATACATGTATATGACGCAAACTAGGTTTTCGTCCCGTCCACAGTTCGAAAGGAGTCCTTTCTACTGCCTTACTGGGAACCCAGTTTAGTAAATACATGGCGGTCTTAAGTGCATACATCCACAAAGATTTAGGCACAGTTGAGTGACTGAGCATACTCCGAACCATGTCCATAAGTGTTCTGTTACGACGTTCAGCAACACCATTTTGTTGTGGTGTGCCGGGCATAGTGTATTGCGCACATATACCACGCTTTTCTAAGAATTTAGCAAAGGGTCCAGGATTTTGTCCTGAGTCGTCATATCTACCATAAAATTCCCCACCGCGATCAGATCGAATGATTTTCACTTGTTTTTCTAACTGTCTTTCAACCTCATTTATAAACACCTCAAGTGCATCAATAGATTGTGATTTCTCATTTAGAAGATAAACAAACCCATAACGTGAGAAATCATCGATGAAGGTGATGAAATACTTTTCTTTATTAAAGGAGGGAACATCAAATGGTCCACAAATATCCGTGTGAATTATTTCTAGAAGTTGAGAGCTACGAGTGGCACCTTTCTTAGTATGTTTTGTCTGTTTTCCTTTTATACAGTCGATACATACTCCTAAGTCAGTAAAATCCAAGTTTGGAAGAACTTCAGATTTCACTAAACGTTGCATTCTTTCTTTAGATATATGACCCAATCTTTTGTGCCACAAGTACACCGACTTTTCATCATTCATATTTCTTTTCATTCCAATAGTATTGTTTACGGTAATCAGAGATTCTATATACGAATTATCTAACTCTAATTTATATAGTCCATCAATCAAATTGCCACAACCAATCATGCAATTATTTTTATATAAACTAAAGCATTTAGATCCAAATTTAAATACATAGCCACAATCATCCAACTTAGATACAGATAATAAGTTGCGAGAAAACAAAGGTACATATAGTGTATCATACAAATCAACAATATTGCCAGAACCTAATATAAGTCGGTATGTACCGACACCTTCCACTGGCACCTTGTCTTTATTGCCCATAATTACATATCTTTCACTTTGTCGACTTTGGCTTGTGGTTTGGATCGTAAGAAATCCCTGTAAATTGTTTGAAATATGAGTTGTAGAGCCCGAGTCAATCCACCAAGTATTATTAGGAACATCAATAAAATTTGACTCAAAAGTAACAAAAGTATGATTCATACCTTTCTTTTCGAACCAAACCTTCCTTTTCAGACAATCCTTCTGAAAGTGACCCACCTTACGACAAAAGTGGCACTTTTGCTTGTTCCCTTCTTTCTTGAAGCTTGCCTTAGAAGACACCTGAAAGGCTTTCCCCTTCTTTTTGGTCTTAGCTTTCCCTGGTTTAGCATTAGAACCCGACCCAACTTCTAGTTTTGAAAAATGAACAGTGTTAGGTTTCATTTCCTTAAGCCTTGCCTCTTCCTGAACAAGTTTACTAGTCAATTCATTTATAATTAATTTGGAACGGACTATAAACATCATTCGGCAGAGAGTTCAAAATAAATTGAACTAGAAAGCCTTCGTCAACTGTCATTCCCAAACTCTTAAGTTTTGCGGAGAGAGACGTCATTTCTACGATATGTGCATGCATAGTGCGACTACCATCATACTTCATGGTGGTAAGTTTTTCCATAAGCGAACCGGCAAGCGACTTATCGGCTGTCTGTGAGCGTGCCCTGACGTTTGCTAGAAACTCTTGAGCGTTATCCGTGTCCGGAAGAGCAACCTTAATGTTTCCATCAACCGTCATTCGCAAAAACATAAGGCATAACCTGTTAGAACGTTCCCATTCTGCCATAAAGGCCTTATCTTCCTCGCTGCTTTCATCAGTTATAGCATCGGGCTTATCAAATAATAGTGCTATGTCCAAGTCCTGTGCACCTAAGTGAAATTGGACTTGTTCATTCCATTCAGCAAAGTTAAGACCATTAAAGACCGTCACAGATGACGCATGCGATTGCATCGATACAGGTGCATTAACTGTAATTTTAATAGAGAAGATGAGAAGAAAAATTAAAATAAATTAGGGAAAGAGAAGATTATAAGGAAAATTAAGAAGAAATAAATTTTCCGAAATTTTAAATGAAAAGAAAATCAGAAAACATAATCAGTAATATGGTCCTGCGCATGCTTCACGAAAAGGGGCGTAACTTTTGATCCGTCCGTCGGATTGGGCTGAAATTTTTACAAGAACTCCACAACCCAAAACCGGATCCAAAACTAATATATGATTTGTTTTGCCCATTTTGCGGGCTCAGATTCGCGATCCGAGTCTTCCTTCATGGACTTTTGGACCTTTCTTTATAATTTTAGAGTTTTTAGAGTCTTTGATGTATCTTTTATGTATTTTCTGTTTTAGGGTGTGTATTTAAACAGTCATGTCTTTTGGAAGATATAATATATATATAAATTAACTCAAAGAGAAGATCAGAACATAGGAGACATAATGCAATAATTTATAACTTCAGATTTTCGGAGCAATAACTTAATTAATGTATATCCTAATTATCCTTTGGGATTTATTAAGATATATATTAAACATAATATTTTACTAGAAAATACTTTAATATGATAATTTTATTGTTTCAATACATGTTGTTGCCTTTGGGTAACCAACAATTGAGGAATAACGTAAATTATCAACTTAAGTTGTGTAAATTATGAGAATGTAATCAACCTTTGGGCAATTCAAAAATCTCATAATCTACTAATTAATTAAACCATTAAATTTAGTATATGACAGATTTTAATATCATATAATCTTAATAAATGATCAATTAATTTTAATCTACGGTTTATAGAAAACAGAATTGCAATAAAACTATTCTAAAATTCTTAGACTCATAATAATTCAATTTCAGAATTTTAATTGGAAAGAATGTCGTCATAATTATCCATGCTTATGGTAAAAAAGAATTTTTCAGAATAGTCTATTTAATGAACTCTATATAATCCATACTTCGATTTCTTTAGGGTAAGGACACTTTGGTGTCTAGCAATACCGTCATAATTCAAAGTTACCGCAAATTTCAATCACAAATTATAAAAAAAAAAAATAATAATAATAATAAATTTATAAAACAAGTAACTCATTCGGGAGATTATGAATTCCAAAACCATGCTCTGATACCACATGTAAGTAGATTTTTATCGTGATCAACTACTTATACATAATTATTAAAATAAGTACAACTAATCATCTTTAAAGTTTTTGACAGCGGAATTAAGAATTAATTAAACAAATTAAAGACCTTAGAAATCATAGTCTCCACGTTAAATCAATCAAATTAATTTCATACCTTTGTCCATAGTAAACTGTAGAACAATACTTGAAACGTTCTTCACAAACCGTCAGAAGAACTGCAAAGTGATTTCTCTCCTCTTTCTCTTTCTAAGCAATGACAACTTTTGTTCTTTCTGAATATAGATGAAGAGAGGATCAACCTTACTATTAGAATTCGTATATTTTTGCCTGTCATTAAAGCAATTATTTATAGGGGAGATGCACCCTTTAATTAATCAACACATATAATTTCTGAACAGAGATGCATGCACCTTTAATCAAATTGCACCTTTTAATAGCACCTTTTAATTTGATGCATGCACCTTTAATTAAATGGGCTGTTTTAATTTGGGCATCAGTCATTTAATTAAATGGGCTGTTTTAATTTGGGCCACTTAATTATATTTTTCTTACAGCTATTGCATGCAAGCACATGTCCGGTTGAATTACAATGTTGAAAGAAACAATTATGCAACTGGCAACTAAATTTTGTTTGGTCAATTCCAGTGCTTGTAAACTGGAGAAAGTGAAAAAGATTTAAATGTCAAAAGTTCATGACTTGATCTCTCCAGTGCTTGTAAAACTGAAGAAAGAGATTATCACAGTCGATTGTTGTGAACATGTGGTCGATCCGTGTAACACATGTTGGTGCCACGTAACGATATTTTGGAGGAGGAGGGTTCAAATGCACTCACATTTTTGTGCTCCCAATGCACCCATATCTTTTATCTCCATTTTTAAAGTCCGAACAGTCGATCCGAGCTGCTCAACATAATCTTCATAATAAAATATGCTTAGAGACCAAATTTTATATTTTTTAGAATTTATTTACTATTTTTTTAGATAGATACAAAATCACTTTATCGGATGGTCCAGGATCTCCTTAAAACAGTGATTTTGTATCTATCCAAAAAATAGTAAATAAATTCTAAAAAATATAAAATTTGGTCTCCAAGCATATTTTATTATGAAGATTATGTTGAGCGGCTCGGATTGACTGTTCGGACTTTAAAAATAGATATATATATATATATATATATATATATATATATATATATATATATATATATTTTGAGTACATTGAGAGCATAGAAATTTGAGTGCATTTGAACCCTCCTCATTTTGGAGATCTATTGTCTGGAGTCGGACAAAAACTAAATTATTACTTTCTTAGTTCCAAACTCGCTACTGCAGCGACAATTGTAAAAAATTGTAGAGCTACAATAAATGGATGATTCTAAACTAATATCCTACGTCATTACAGTAATGATAACCGTAACACTATTGTAGCGTAACCCTACTGTAGAGGTACAGTATTCGATGATTCAAATTAAATATTGCAACGCTGTAAGTTGAATTTTCTTTAATGAAAATGAGCACTAGCCTTTTTATCAAAAAAAATAAAATTAAATATTGCAATAAGGATCTGATTCAAAAGATTCTCTCTACAGCTGCCTAGGATCCAAGTTATGTATGACACTTTCTATGTGTCCGTGTTATTGACGGGTGGTTTTGCCAGATTCAAAGGAATCAAAGCGGCATTTTGAATAATAAAGCGCATGGAAACGTGTATCAGTTACTTGTTACAGGATTTATTACTGGAAATGTGCAACAAAGAACCTACACTCTCTCTGCCACGCCCGTTCATAAACTAAACCCTCGCTTTCTAGTTTTTCCGGGATTATTTCTGAACTCGGCGCACAATGGCTTCCTTCTTTTGTCTCCAATTTTTTAGGAAATGGAAAGCTCCATTTACCGTAATTACAACACCTCTCCAGTCTCCAGGATATTTTGGAGTTATTTTTCCACAATGGAGCATCCGATTATAATCAGATGGTGTACTTCCAATTAATATATGATTACTAAAACATAGTTGTTAACTTGTTATATTGCTCAATCATCACTGTCAAATAAAAAAAAAATGATTTTTTGGACCATTATAGGTAGATCTAATTTATTTTGACAAATGAGATCGTATCTCTCAAGATCAACCATTTACATTTCAGTACCTGAATTTTAAAGTGCAAAAAAAGTGATCCTTGTATAAAAAAATAAATAAAGGTTGAAAAATCATATTAAATATTAATATATATGTCGATATAATGACACAACAAAATATGAATTACAATTAACGAAATCAATAATATAATGATTTTGGGTGATTAGGAAAAAAATGGGGAATATTAACCTCATTTGTTATATTTAGATCCGACATATAAAGATTAACCCTAGTTAGCACATGAAAAAAGCAACATATATTTTGTGAAGCAAAACAAGAAAAAAATATTTTACAAAACAATATTGTTTGCTAGATGTTCAATAGGAAGTTAATCTGTTTAACCTCTTTAACCTTATTTAGTTAATATATTGTTACTCTCTAGATTCGAGTATAACAAAAAAGAAACTAGAGCAACTAAATAAGAGGTCAAGAAATATATTAGTCTCCATTTGTATTTTTTTCATTACCTCTTGTTTATAACATATTTGGCTTTCTCCCTCCACCTCATGCTAAAAAAAAAAATTTAATACAAACTCTCATAAAAATATTTTTAATATCTTTGTAGTCTAATATACATTAATTATTAAACTTTTACTTATCTTTAGTAAAAAATGGAACAGCTATTATTATTAAAAAAATTAAGATTTACACCTTTTTTAATATAAAAAATGTTCAGTTCTAAGGGAATTTATATCCCCTGAGGCATGCAGCATAACATTCTGTTTAGATAAAGACCGTCCGATTAGAATATAGGCAAATATTAAAGGGGATTTGTTCAAATTTTAATCGCGCAGTTCATATCTAAACAGAAATATTCTGCTACCTTAGAGGATATGGACTCGCTCCAAGGAGGACGTCCTGAAGAGTAGTACTGGTGATCTCCATTTCTAGTAGAAAAAGGAGAGTTCAAATCTATCTTCTGTGCTCAACTGCTCACCCTCTCCTTCCCGCATTTTAGGGAGAGAGTCGCAAGGAATTCCCTATAGTAACTGAAAATTTAAGTTTAGATTCTGATCCTTCGATCAGAATTTCGATTAATTTCACACGAAGTGAAATGCACGGATCTCTTTAATAATCGTGCCACACCAGATCGAACGGTCCGGATCTAAACTCAAAATTGGAGTTACTTTAGGGGATCTGAATTCAGTCACATGACGGTACAAGTTGGTACTTTATAAACCACGGAAATCACACTCTGAGAGAGAGAAAGAGAGAGGGAGAGAGGGAGAAGCGATGAGGGAAGAACCATCGCCTACACGCTGGTGCTTTGAGGTGAGTAGAACAGCAGATCTTTTTGTGATTATAATAATTGCTCATTTCAGTCTGATTGTTCAATTCGATGTGCATTTGTTCGCATTTTATCAGGAGTTTTTGGCATTTTGGGATGATAGATTTGGTGGGAAGAAGAAGGATTCGAGTGAAGAAAATTCGAACCCTGGGTCAGCAGATCAGACGGCTAGTATGACTAATGGAAGTGTCAAGAGGTCGTCGGATTTAGCAATTTACGAGCAATATGAGACTCAGGTTGCTTTCTATTTTTTCTTTTATTTTAGTTCATAAATTTATGTGCAATGTGCAATACATTCAATTTGATATAGCAGGGGGTCAATTGTCTCCATTAATTTATTCAGTTCTGACAGCTATGCAAGTAGGATTTTGCTGCAAGTGATTGCAATTATTCTGGTCTATTTCGGGCATTTTTTCTGTCGCATTTCCCTTTGCATGCAAGCAGTAAAGCATGGGTCACATTGCATGCGTATGCTATCGGATCTATCTGCTGCTTATCTATCATTTCCAGTAATTCTGGTTGCATGCAAGATAATTTCAAGCATTAATGTTTTGCTTTTGTATGAAATTGTATTCTAATTGTAGGGAGCAAGAACAGAGGTTCGTTCAGGAGCTATCTCTGATAGGCCTGTTCCAACAATGTAAGTCTTCCTTATAATATGTCAGTAATTGCTATGTTTATTTGATGCAATATTTAGGTCCATCTCTAATTGAATGTTGCTGCAATTTCGGCTTTTTCTGGGGTGGACGAATTTTATAAGCCAAGTCTACTTAGGGTTAGTAGTAAGACTCAGCGCTTTAAGTGCTTTCTTATAGGCTAACTAGAGTTTTAGACATGAAGTGTACAAATTAAGCAGGATCTTTCTAATAAATGCATGCACACTTTGAGCCGTTTGAGGGTAGATTCAAATACTTTTTTAAGTGATAGAACATGTTATTGTAATGTATCTGCGAACTCACAGTACCACACATATATCAATGATTCCATTCTGTATGCTTTGATCTTAGGATATCAACCTCTTTCTAATGATTTCGAATAACTTTAGATCCCCTCTGTAACTATAGTAGTAACAAGATTCACGAATAATTCTTTTTAGCACCTTCCCATACACCAAAAAAGGTAAACCCGGGGAAACAATAGTTTTTTAATGAAAAAGTTATACAATTATATGACTCAAATGAATTCCGAATTATTCAAGTGTTGTTTGCAAATTTTATGAATTTTATGAATTGAGATTTTGTTTACGAATAGACAATCAAACGGATTCTTTAATCATTCATGCATTATCGCGAATTTCATGAATTTTACGAATTATTCACGAATTGTGATATATCTATATGCAATATATGAAAACAAACTTGTCAAAAAAAAATATATGAAAACAAATTATTCATGAATTATACCCGAATTATTTCCAAATAACAAATCTTTGACTTGCTAACTCATTCCTGAATCTATAATTTGTCACTATGGTAGTATGGTAAGTATGAATGAGAAATGAAGGCTGCTGGTTTTCACCATAGCCTTTAATTAAAATCTGAGTACTTCCTTTTTCATAACTTCTGGTGCAGGACTACTATTTTTTATTTTTTGGTCCAGTTCACATATGGTTAATTCTGTCATCTTTTCATCTGTTGGGATGTTAATTGTGCCCCTTTTTTATTTTGAATTCTTTAGCCAGAAGCCACTGTTTCCTCCTTTTGAAACAGCTGAAATGCGCCACCTAGCAGAGGCATTGAGCAGGTATGCATGTTCAGAATCAGAAATATTTTATTAGTTTGCTATTAAGATAATATTGATATAATTTTATATCTTTTTTCGAAACATCTTTTGACAGAGATATAATTCGAGGAAGTCCAGATGTGAAATGGGAAAACATAAAGGGGCTAGAGAATGCAAAACGCCTCTTAAAGGAAGCTGTTGTGATGCCCATAAAATATCCCAAGTAAGCTCTGACTTTTGTTCTTCCTCACATATTGGTATCGTTAGACTTGAGAATAGGTCCGATGCCCATTGGACCTACTTTGGTTCGATGGACTCCATCACTGTCCGATCCGCTTTAAGATGCGTGTGCTCCGCTTTAAAGTTTGTGCTAGTCTGCTTCAATTTCGTGCCACAGATCTGAAAGCATATCGGATGGTCTTGGAGCTCATTGGACCCAAAAGTAGGTCCGATGGGCATCGGACCTACTCTGTTCTTGTATTGTTAGTCGTCTATTCTCCATTGTCTCTCTAGGGTCGTTTGTCCTTTTGTATTCTTTGTACAAGTATCTATTTAAATATAAACAGGATTCTCAAGGGTTTATGGAATATGAATATAAAAAGTGGTACCTGATGTATCTTTTTGTGTACTTCTTAGGTACTTTACAGGGCTTTTATCACCATGGAAGGGAATTTTGCTTTTTGGTCCCCCAGGAACAGGAAAGGTTTGTACTTAAGTCCTCTGGTTCATGTAGTTAGTATTTTTCATTCCACTTTATTTTTATTATAGCATAGAGTATCACTAATTGTTGGTATGTGACTTGGTCAGCCGAGTATGTGACCTTGAAGTTGCCTACCTTATCTACTGCTCTTATAACAATTCTCAAACCTTACTTTTAAAACCTTCTTAGGAAAAAGATGGTGTAAAATATCTAACATGAATTCACAGTAAGGGCTTCATGCAAAAACCTAATTCTGATCTCTATACTGTTTACAGACGATGCTTGCAAAAGCTGTGGCTACTGAGTGTAAAACCACATTCTTCAATATCTCTGCATCATCCATTGTCAGCAAATGGCGTGGTATGGTCATGCAGTTTTCTAGGAAGATTTTGTGTATACCCTTACATCACAAAATATAATATATGTCATATACCTATAAAATATGGAAAATAGGACCATTGCCTTTCTCCTTGTTTGTTCGAAGATTACACTCTTTTTTTCATTTTCTATCATTGAATGACAATGAAGGGTCGTCTTGTCAGCTTTCGGCTCAAATGTGATTATTGTAGAGAATAATTTCATCTGATGAACCGAAGTCTGGTCACCTTCTTTCTCATGTCTAAGAATACATGATTTCTTGATGTTTCAAGGGGTGTAAATGAGATGCATCCTTTTATTTATCATTTAAATCTGCCCTATAGTCACTTTATGTATATTATACAAAATTGCATTGGAGCTTTTTGTTATGTGTGCACTAGATTATTTTATTTATAGGTATGTGCATTTCCTTTTCTATGTGCTGATACCTTATATCTGTAATTTATATTGCTACTACAATAACTCTACAAGTTTACCCCACTATTCAGGTGATTCTGAGAAGCTAGTCAAAGTTTTGTTTGAGCTAGCAAGACACCATGCACCATCCACAATTTTTCTTGATGAGATTGATTCTATCATTAGTCAGCGTGGTGAAGCGCGTAGTGAGCATGAAGCAAGTCGGCGCTTAAAAACCGAGCTACTTATCCAGGTTTGTACGAACATATTGTAAATAATAAGTGGTATTTTGTAATATTTTGTAATAAAAAAATGTCGGGTGAAATAATTTAGAGAATAATTGCTGGGAGCCATTACTATATTTTGCTTCTGGTTTTTTTGGTGTCTCAGCTGGTATCTGCTGCTTGATATACTGTCTCAAAAAACTGATGCCAGTATATACTACTACAAACAACTTATGTTAGTCTTGGTATTAATATAGTAATTTCAATATATGATGCAGATGGATGGTTTAGCAAAAACAGATGATCTTGTGTTTGTTCTGGCTGCAACAAATTTGCCGTGGGAGTTAGATTCTGCCATGCTTCGCCGGTTAGAGAAAAGGGTAAACTTTATAATATCACTTTAATAAAAGAACCAAATTTAATCAGCATCATTTTTTTTACTTGATTAATGTTAAGATGCTAGCAAATATCAAGTATGTATGGGCTTGAAGTTTATACAAAAAGTATATATAGAACAAGTCAAAACTTCCTCTGAATAAATAAGAAAGAATAAGCAATTCTACTTATCTGAATTTATTGGGTCAGATACTTGTACCGCTTCCTGAGCCAGAAGCGAGATGTGCAATGTTTGAGGAACTTTTGCCGATTACTGTTGAAAATCCTGAGATATCATATGAAACTCTGGTCGAGAAAACTGAGGGATATTCTGGCTCTGATATTCGGCTTGTGTGTAAGGAGGCAGCAATGCAACCTCTGAGAAGGTTAATGACAGTTCTAGATGCTAGCCAAGATCAACTTCAAGAGGAAGGTATGAATCCATCAGATAGATAATTCATTAGCTTGGGTTAGCAACTATTCTCCCTAACCTGCATTTTCATCCAAACACACCCATAATAATTTTCAAGTTGGTACCTTTTACATAAATGTTTCTGACAAAGTTTGGTCTCAATTAATTGGGGTCTGAATCATCTTATCAAATTCAGTTGTGGGTTCATTCATGACATAATTACATTTGTGTATGTCGTTTGGTCAGGCTTTGGTTTTGACTTTTGATGTTGTCAAATGGTAACATGTCACATTAGTTTGGGTCAGGACAGGTTAACGCTACTGTCACATTAGTTCCTGTCAGATTGTGTCTCTATCTCTATTATATATTTGATTCATGCTGTTAGTTTCCTGTCAGAATGTGTCACATAATAATATATTATACCATATTGGTCTGAGCTTATACAAATACAATAGTTGTTAAATGAGGTTCTAAACTTTACAAATTCTAACAAGGATTGAATCACTCTGTACTAAGACAGGACTAAACCTGTCGGGTTTGGTACTGATACAGCAAGAGAGGAACTGGTACTGGGAGTTCCTCATTTTCTATTGTGAAACATTGGCATATAAATTTTGATGAATTAATTTATGGTACAAACTGCAGAGCTGCCTGAGATCGGTCCAGTGAAACCAGAAGATGTCAATGTGGCATTGAGAAACACGAGACCTTCAGCACATCTTCACGCACACCGCTACCAAAAGTTCAATGAAGATTATGGAAGTCAACTCCTGGCCAATTAAGCTAAATATTTTGTTCTTCCTTATTTCTTTTATTTGTTGTAGTATTAATCTGATGCACCTATCCTAAACTTTGTAATAAGCTCCAAATAAGTCGTTGATCTTATATATGAATGGAATTGAAAGCAAGTATTTCACATGCTACTGTTTCTATTATCTGTCCATAAGGACGACAGTATTTATCCAAGGATTAATCGGTCAATGTCATTACCTAGTCATGCAATGTAAACTAAGCAACATAACAAGATTCTTTGATCAGAACCAAAGTTGGTTTCGAGCAAAATTTCGATTTTGGGTGGTTGTACATTTTGTTAGTTCAACCAAGGACAGAAGACCTACTTTCATGCCTTATAGTTAACTCATTATTACTTAGTCCTAAGCAAGATAGGATGTATATTCTCAAACTAAATACGAATTTAATAAAATTTAAAAGTTGGATGTGCGCCAGAAATAGTAAATCTGGTCTATAACCCAGAAAAAACGCCAGAACCAGATCGGATACAAAATAAAAGCAAAATTAGTTTTTTTGCTTCAAGAAATAATTCTTCATGCTAACCTGCAGTTGTGCACTAGTGCATTGTTGAAGAGATTCATCAAGCTACTTCACAAAAGTAAATTTTAATTGGTGGGTAAATGTCTAAACGACACAGGTGAAAATTCGCTCATCATTAAGAGACTATTGATACCAAGTAAAAATTCATCAATCACCTTGAAACCCTGTAATTTTTTTCCAATCTTGTTGTACAATTTTTTTTAATAAAATATTAATAGGCGGTTTGCCTCCTACTTCAAAAGAAACAGAAAAAAAAAGAAACCTCTACGTTGATCAGTCACCTTTACAAAAGTCTACAAAAGAATTTTATCTTTTCAATAAACTTGCACTGCACAATTACACTGAACAAAGAAAAGAAGAATATAATATTACAAAATAGCACCAATGCTTGGCATATACAAGTTTTGATTGCGGTGAAGTGATCATCCAGAATAATTCATGATAGGATGAGAAAATTTTAAAAGTTAAACAGAAAATAAATGAAAAAGAAAAGAAAAACCAGAAAATATCTCTGACAAGTTTCTACTTGAAGTACAATTAACAATTCTTCATCAGTTTATCTGCAAAGATTATAAAAAAAAACAAAGTTGCCGATTAAAAGCAGTCACATCAAATTCAGAACAATAATTGAGAAGAGCAAAGAATACTATTTTGAGTACCAGTTCAGAACCAATCAATTTTTAAAAGAAACAGATAAAAGATAAAAACACATGTTTTTACAATTACAGAATTAATAGATTCATTATTTTATGCAAAAAACAGTTTCAACAGTTGCCCATTGTTCATTGTACCAAGGTCAAGGCTTGCAATATAAAGAAAAGACACATGCTGGTATAGAACTAACAAAGAATAATAGTACCAGGACATTCAACCAGTAATTCAAGTTAGAAAGATAGTCACAAGCATGTTTGTAAATAGCAACCCTACTATTTGCATGTAACTGGTCAACATAAAAAGATAGGGTTCTTTGGACATATGATAGCTATTAAAACCAAGAATATTATTGCAGTCAAGTTCCTTGTGTAATTAAATTATACTACTTTTACAAACTTTAGGACTTGCCACAAACTCAAAGACACAAAACCGAATATACTTTTTGAGTGAGGCTATGGTACTATGCATAACACATAATGGTCCATACTATGGATCAATATCTCCATTTTCAAAGTCGAAACAATCGATCTGACTGTTCAACATGATCTCCCTATAAAAAATGTACTTATACATCAAATTTTATATTTTTTAGAATTTTTTTTACTATATTTTTAGATAGGTAGAAAATCAATTGATCTAAAAATTCTAGACCACTCAAAGGCAGTGATTTGCTACCTATCTAAAAAAATAGGAAATAAATTCTAAAAAAATGTAAAATTTAGTCTGCAAGTACACTTTCATATGAAGATCACGTTGAAGGGTTCAGATCGACTATTTGGACTTTGGAAACAAAAATATTGTATGTAGTACGGACCAATTTGTGCTATGCATAGTACCATAGCCTCTTTCACCAACTAGTCTATTTTGTACCAATTTCCAAAGTGATTTTTTTTCAACAACAGTAATTTTGTACCATAAACATTATGCCTAAATACAAATGTAACCCTGCCAAACCTTTGAATATCATGTATACCCCTGCAAACCACCAAAATATCACAAAAGCACTTCATAGATTTTCCATATAAAATTGATTGGCCTAATAATGTACCATGGGTTATCAACCAAGGCAAAGTACTTTATGAAATTTGTTGAACTAACAGAATTATATGGTCAAAGTGATAATGAGGGCATTGATGGTACTTTACTAGCTTGACATGCTATATAACCTTTGCAGTCGCAAACATGATATATTTAAGGATTTACAGGGTAGACATGAAATTCGGCCTACAGATTAAATGCCATAAATATTCCATGTTATTAGCAAATACAGCTGAAGTACTGGATGTAATTTGCAAATAAAGAACCATAAACTAAACTGCACAAATTCCACCAAAAAGCTACAACTTAAGGGTCATTCTTGAGAATGAGAACTATCCTGTAAAAAGTAGAGCAGGTTTAAATGCCTCATGTCTTTCATACCTCAATCGTACCTTACATTCTTTTCTCAGTTTACAAAGTCCAAACAGTCGATCTGAACCGCACAACATGATCTACATATTAAAATGTGCTTGGAGGCCAAATTTTTTTTTTTTTGGAAACTTTTTTCCATCTTTTTATGGTACAAAATCACTGTTGTTCAGAAGATTCTGGACCATCCAACAACAGTGATTTTGTACCTATCTAAAAGATAGTTAAAATTTCCAAAAAATATAAAATTTGGTCTCCAAGCACATTTTAATACAGAGATCATGTTGAGCAGTTCGGATCAACTGTTTGGACTTTGAAAAAGGAGATAAAAATGTGAGACACGATTGAGGCATGAAAGACACGAGACATTGGAATCCTACCGAAAAGTAATATACAATGTAACATTTTTAAGCAATTCAGGTGGTAACCACCCCATGAAAATAGAAGGAGCAATGAGAAAGTAATATACCTCTAATCCAAGTCCTGAAATGAGAAGCTTCTAGATAAATCTCAAAATCTTCAAAAAGGTCACTCGTATTCAAATTGCACATCAACATGCTCATATCTACGCATGAGCCGTACAATAAATGAAGTAAAACTAGCAAGCATCTGCCTCTCTTCCTTAGTTTTCGCCTCCGAAAGAACACCATGTATGACCAATTTCTTCAAATTGGGGCACCTCTCCATCATCCCAAAAACCCATGGACCAAAGTGCTCACTTATCACAGACCACCCCAATTCTAAAGTATTCACATTTTCCAAAAGTGAATTCCCTTGCAAGTTGTAATGCACTAAACCGTCCCTTAATTCATAACTAAGAGATAAGTGTCTCAGATTGGGAAACGACATAGCAATGGCCTCTGAATCAACAATTTCATCCTCTTCATCAAAAATCACACCCCAAATTCGCAATTTTTTCAGCTTGGACGCACGATTGATTGTGTGGTAAAATTTCGGCCAGATTATGGTAAAATTACTAACATCCACCACCTCTAAATTCATTGTGCTGTCCCCCATTTCCAACTGGGTCACACTGACATCATCAATTTTAAGGTTCTTTAAGGTTGATTTCCCCACCAACTCAAAAAGATCAAGATTTAATGCATTTAAATGCAGGGTTTCAAGATTATCAGCTTCTAGGAAAATCTTATCCACTGCTAATGATTTGGCACAGAAATTTTTTAGGGTTTGGCTGATGAGATCCATGGTCGATTGTGAATCGGCTGTCACAATTTCCAAGGCATCTAGTGTTAAAGATTCAATCTTTGGGCATGCCTTGACAAGCAAGTTGAGGTCCAATGCAGAAATGCTGACATGACGCAAGGATAGAGATTTTAGACAAGTGAACCTCTGATAACTGGGTTCAACTCCAGTTATTGCACTGTGGTCTAGATCCAACACCTCCAGTCTCTGTCTACCGCACTTCTCCAGTATATTCACATTAGGGCTTGTTTTAACATTGCATGAAAGTCTACGCAATGTTTCTCGGGTGTACATTAACCATGCAATGACAGGTGCAGCCGAGAATTCATGCAAACTATCTATGTGGATAGAGAGGCGTTGCAAACCTATGGTCTGAAAAATGGTCTGAGTTATAAGGATCTCTAGCTGACGTGTTGTCAAGTCACGGGGCCAGTCGTCAGAGTTGAAGGAGAGAGAATGGAGGTGATATCTGCATGCCTCCCTCCACTTGCGGCAAGTGGCAGAGGCAACTATCACATTTTTCGCACTACCAACTTGAGAAAGGATATTACCAATTACTTCAACCGGCAGGTGTTCCATTCAAAAGGGATTCAAATGGTTTACGATGATCCTGTTCGCATTTACATAAGTAAAAAAAAAGGTAATTGAAAAGGTTTAATTCATCCCATTTGTACTATTGCAATGTTGAGTCAATGAAATTACTTCTTAGTTTTGCAGCAAATTTTAAAGTTGTTATATATATATTAATCAGAAATAAAGGAAATGAGGATCAGTATACTGAGACTAGAGTATTGGATTTGTCAGATGTTGATGTCATATATTTTGCCCATATCTATTTAATAAAGACATAAAATGGAACCAAATAACCAAGAGAAAATCCCAAAGGATTATTACCTCATTCTGATCACAGGCGACATCTCTCACTAAACTTCTTCCTTCAAACAAAATCAAGCAGCTCGTCAGGGAGAGAGCGAAACAAAATAAGGGTCTGGAAAGAGTACGAGATTGTTTTTCACCAGGAAAGAGGGAGAGGGCAAAGGCGGCGGCAGTAAAAACCCTAACTTGAGCGAGTTCGTAAAGACTGCCGCATAAATCAGAGCTTAATCTGAAGAACACCGAATCCTATCCCAAGCCTTCGATTCAGGCCGGGTATCAACGGTTTTGTCTCTCTCGATCTCTCTTATAATTTTTTATTTTTCTGTTTTTTTGGTTGTCAATCGTGCTTGTGACGAAGGCAAAAAGGAGAAGAGAGAACTGACAAGTAGGACCCGCTGAAAGTGAGCCTCAAGTCTCAAGGTAAAATGAAGGAAGATGTGGAAGATGGGCTTTTGTAGGCTTCAAAGTTTCTCGATATTTGTTATTTTTATTTGTTTGGTGTTTCGTTTAGTTGGGCCTGGCCTAATAATGAACTTTAGAAAGATGAATACAAAAAATGTTAATCTTCTAATTTTAATCTAGATCAACGTTCCAGTTTTTTCATGATCTCGGTCATTTTTAGTAATATATTCATAAAAAATCAAATAAAATCAAATATTAAAAAAATTCAACGTCCCTGTCTTTTTAAGCAAGCAAACAAGATTAGGAAAAGAAGGATTATCAATGAAACTGGAGGCTGGCTCATGAACACAGTTTCTTGTAATTTGCCATCACCAAGTGTTTGTAGAAATGTCAGTGGTTTGAGAAGGAGCAAGCTGAGTTCAAGGGGTAAACTTGACATGACGTGAACTCTATTCTACATAGACCCGTCCAGTGGGAATATCAAGGCAACGTAGCCTTTGTGAAAGGATGAGTATCCCATGAAAACACATGAAAGGGCTTTGATTTCTTATGAATTATGATAATTATAGGGCCGTAGCAGAGAAAAACATTCACAACCAATATTTATGTAAAGAAAAATTGTAATCAACCGATTACGCAAAGAAAATTGTAGTCAGGGGCTCGATTGAAAGTTTTTCATATGGAGAAACCAAAATATTTGATGCGGAAGGTAGCCGGTTAATGACAAACATACATTCAAAAATAAGGTGCCAGTACGAAATTAAGAGGTATACCAGCTTTAAACATGGTGGCATGACTAAGCAAAACCATATGGAAGGTAGCCAGTTTATGACAAACATACATGCAAAAATAAGGTGCCAGTATGAAATTAAGAGGTATACCGGCTTTAAACATGGTGGCATGACTAAGCAAAACCATATGGCAATTTTTTCTTTTCGCCAATACATTCTGTTCAGGTGTGTATAGCTGGAGATAGCCTAATGAGTGGTTTAAACTCAGACACACCATTGCAATGCACTATTTTGATTGAATGAGACGACAACTTTTCAACTTGCTGCTTACAAATAAACAACAAACTAAAATGCACAGCAAAAAGAGCCAACTAAAGCGAGAAAACTGATCACATTCTGACATTCCTTCATTTGAAAGTACTTAGGCAGGCCATAATACATCAGCATGAATTTCCTCAATAGGTAAAGTAAAGAAGCAGTAAAAACAAAAGATATATTAGGCATATTATGTGCCTTTGCGTGACATATGAACAAAAGGAAAATTCACAAGATTGAAGAGAGAGTTTGTGTGCTCTTTGAAGAGCTTATATTTATTAAGAGCTAATTGAAGATGTCAGAAATCAGCAGAGAGGCGTTCTTCAATCAAGACAAGAGGAGGTTGGGGAAGAAAAAGATCACAAAGCCTGTTATGTGTTGTGCCGTGCAGAAGAGTCTGGAGGGTTGCTCGATCCTTGATAAGAAATAAAGAGGAAAGCATAAATAAATTAAAGCACAATTAAATGATTATCTTTGAGTACTTAATTACAAAACACTGATCAGGTTCTTAGTAATTAATGCGATAAAGAGGTTTAAGAGGAGTGTAAATAATCGAAGAGCCCAAGTAGTAAATGAACAGACCTGCACCATTTTCCACGTGAGATTGATCGGTGCCTGTGTCAGGGGAGGAGGAAAGGAGATCATCCAGAAACTCTACCTCAGAAGGGGTGAAAGATGGTATAGGAAACACCTGTTGAGAGGACGAAGGCAATTCTTGGTATGATAAATCAAATAGTTGATCAATCCGTGGCTGAGGGAGTGGTGCGTATTGAGCTGGGCCAGCAAACTGGCTGGAATTTTGGCCAATGAAGTGAATGTCATTAGAAGAGGCGGTGCCTGGATTGTGAACAATCGGTGGCTGAGCAAGGGAGAAGAGGCGCTTGAGGCACTTTTCTTCTTCGAAAAGAAGTCTGTAAAGATTGGTCATTGTGAGAGCTTGTGAGGTCATGATGGCAGCATTTACAAAAGGCTCAAACTCCTGACCAAGACCATTAAGAACGTAGGGCACCTGTTGTTGGTCATCTAAGAAACACCCGACACGAATAAGTTGACCAATAATGAAATTAAACTGTTGCAGATACTCAGCACAGGTGGCATTGCCCTTCTTGATCGTTTGAAGCTGAAGCTTCAATTTACGGACTATGGGGAAGTAATTTGTTGTGTGCATGAAGCGAAGGCGTTTCCAAATAGGAGCTGTTGCACACGGCTGATATCTCAATTCACACACAATGGTTGGAGGCAGAGAGGACTGCAACCAATTCCATATAAGCTTATCTTGTTTCCACCTCACACCATGACCAATGGTGCGATCAAGATAATCTTGAAGACCAAGGCCACCAAGAACTCGCAACACTTCTGACTCCCAGTGAGGAAAATTCTCTTGATAATTCTCTTCATTTAAAGGAATGCTGATTTGATGATTGATTTGGAGGGGATTTTCAGATGTAGAGGAAATTTGAGGATTGGTACGATTTTCAGGTGTTCTGGAGGATCTGGTACTGGGGAAGGGATCAGTGTTGTATATTCTGCGAAGAGATTTCCACAGCAGATGAGTTGTTGCATGCGCCAACTGTCCCAGATTAGACCGAATGTCTGGAGCCAGAGTGGAGAACAACCACTCCCATATAACCTGATCTTTTGTCTGCCAGCACTCAAACTCAACACTCATGGTGCCATCAGAAGGAATTGAAGGAAGATTGGTGCCAGAAAAAAAATCTAGAAGACCATGGCCACGAAGAACTTCAAAGATTTCTCTCTCCCAGAGAGGATAATTCTCTTTATAATTCTCAAGGCATAACGTAGTCTTGATGCAATCGGTGATTTGAATGGGATTTTCAGGTGTTCCAGATGTCATTTTTAGTGTTCTGGAGGATATGCTACTAATCTTTGAGATTAGATGTTGATCTTGAAGATTTTGTAATTTTTTGGTATTGAAGAA
Organism: Carex kokanica; assembly: GCA_025461125.1. NCBI lineage: Eukaryota > Viridiplantae > Streptophyta > Magnoliopsida > Poales > Cyperaceae > Carex > Carex kokanica. The sequence continues at coordinate 96,147 of JAJGRX010000848.1, read as the reverse complement.
CTGGAAAAATCAGGTTGGGTACTGATTCTTGAAGAAGCGGAGTAGCCGTAGGCACTGTTTGTTTAAAAGATGGGCTCGTGAGGGGAGAAGAGGAGTCGCCAGGCTTGAAGAAGCGATATGGGCCCACTGGGCCGAAATCTTATAAGCGCTCGGAAGGGATTCAGCCACTGGATAGTGGGACCGCTCGCGTCAGTAGTAATGAAGGAGTAGAAAGGCTGAAGGCTGGGACCCAGAATGTCAGAAGGACTCTCAATAAACGAGTGGAATCAGTTAGTTTCGTAGCTGGAGACCACGCGACCACCCATAGCATCCACACCATTGAAACAGCGGTGATGGAGGCGAAGGAAGAGAAGAAGGGAGTGGTTAATTGAGAGAAGAACTGGAGATGAAGCTGTTAGAGTAAAGAGGCCTGTCGTCAGCAGTACTGTGCGCCAATTAGATGTTTTCTTTTATTTTTTATTTTAGATTGTATTCAGGAAATTAGGCTTTAAATAGGGAGACGAGTGAGGCTATGGTGCTATGCATAGCACGGATGGCTAGTGTACTACGGCTCAATATGGTACTTTTTAAAATCCTAACGGTCGATCCGACCGTTCAATGTGATAACCATATGAATATGTACTTGCAAACTAAATTTTATATTTTTTCGAATTTTTTTACTATTTTTTCAGATAGGTAGAATTTTGATGGTCCAGAATTTTCAAAAAACACTGATTTTTCTACCTATCTAAAAAAATAGTAAAAAAATTCGAAAAAATATAAAATTTAGTTTGCTAGTACATATTCATATGGATATCACATTGAACGGTCGGATCGACCGTTAGGATTTTAAAAAGTACCATATTGAGCCGTAGTACACTAGCCATTGGTGCTATGCATAGCACCATAGCCTCACTCATAGGGAGACCTTCGCACTTTCTCTTTATCAATGCAAATCCTTATTTCTGTTATTTTACAATTTTAACCCCAAAACTTCCTTTATTCCAGAAATTACTCAAAACTTCCTTTATTGTGTGGGGAATATGGAAATCAAGGAATGAAGAGGTGTTTAAAGGTCAAAAAGGGTCACCATTGGCTGTATACTGACTTATGCAAAAGGGCTCCAGATTAATACCAGTCACCACAACCAAACCGAAACCAGAAGAATCAACTCAGATCCGCATAGCGCATAGCACCATGTAAGCATGTAATATTGGTGGGATAAGAATGGGAACTGGGAGGAGTGGGGGGGGGGGGGGGGGGGGGGGGGGTGGGGGTGTATAATTGTCTTTCACTCGGGAGGGGGGCTTGAATTGGCACAAGGGAAATTCACACTAGCAGGGAATCCACTCGAGGCGGAGGCAATGGCGATACTACTCGCTCTTGATTATGTCACAAATTCCACACAAGCAGGGGAGCAGAAACAATTTCACATCTTCTCGGATTGCAACGTGGTGAGAAAGGCTATCATAACAAAATGCTTTGATGATTTGTCACACTGGACAGCAACACTGATAGCACAATTCTCAACACTATATACCACATGCACAAGGGAATCATTGAACTGCAACACGCGGGGAGATTGGCGCTGACACAGCCACATCGATTGGTCAACTGGGTGCGAAGGAATGAAACTTGCTTCAGGGGAATACCGAGCAGAACCTTCATGGATGATCTCGGGCTACAAACAACAATCAACAGGCAGATTTTCCAAGAGCAAATGGAGAATTCAACCTGATACATACTGACACCTAGAAGAAGAATGCAGGAACACAGTCATCAGCAGTTAGGATGGGGACTTTTAACTTCTTGATGTTAGGCAGTTTTTTATTTTTCTAAGGCAATTTTAATTTCTAAGCTATGTTATAAGATAGGGAACATTTTATTTTGAGTACTGTAGGTTTTCCTTTTAATCTACTTAGACAATTAGGAAATTGTAGGGTCATCCACTCATCCCTTGATGAGACTCTTTTCCAGCTCTCAACTTTTGGTTACCGTAGATATGAGCCAAAGCAATCGCTGGTACAGCAATGCCGCACTTACTGGTAAACTAGGCAGGAACAAAGAATCACTCCTCAGGAGAAAAATTGAGTCAGTAGAATAGGGAGAAAGTTTCACTTAGATCCTCCAGCTTTCCAATTTTACAAATGCGAAGGCTCTGGTGGTACTTTTCTTTTATTTTATTTGCTAGGCTGTAGTTAAATTTTCTTTTCATTTTAGCTCTTATTTTATTGCAATGTAACACCTTAGACTATTTTAATCAATGCAATATACCTACGGGTTTTGCCAAAAAAAAAAAAAAAAAAGCTGTTCATAGTTTGTTACAAACTATATTCTATTTACATTTTACACTGCAATTTGCATACCTGAGAAACACAAACTACCAACTATATGGACCAAAGACCACGATCTGTCCAACTAGGAACAGTTAATTGGTGTCGTTATTTTGCTAATCTGTGTTGAGAATGCTTTTTTTTTTTTTTTTTTTTTTTTTTTTTGAGAAAGTTGAGAATGCTGAAAATGCTGAGAATACCAGCACTGGAGACATCTAGCAGTAAAATACTGGAGAGATTTATTGTTAGAATTGAGAATGCCCGTTTAGCAGGCTAAGACCCAACATGAGACTTATATTACCCGTACTTAGGTTAAAGTCAACTTAAAAGGGGACTAACTGGGTTTATGCCAGGTCATATTTTTACAGAGTAAGAAGTCAACGTACCAGGACAGAGGTATGTATCATTCTTATAGGGATTTTTTTTATTACCTTTCCTTTTTCAACTTAATTCTCTGCATCTTTTTGAGAATAGAAAAGAAAAATTTCTGTGAATTTAATAGCAATTAATAGCAAACAACAAATCATTATAAGAGCAACAATACAAGAGAAAAGCTAATTTATGTGCAAAAGCAAACCAGTACATTAACTTCAATATATCCCTTGTATCACCAGACCAAAAAAGAAGTTTAAATATATCCCCTGTGAAAATTCCATTTATAACCATATTGATTAATGATTACCATGTGCTCATATGCTCCTTTGAGGACTAAACAGTTCCAGTGTGCTTATATTGAAAATACTACTTTCTGGAATCAAATGAAAAATTATTAAGAAGCATTATACAAAACGTTCTTGCTTAGCAAACAAAATTGATCTAAAAAAAGGAAATTCACTTGTACTCGAAAAAAAAAATTCAAAATCAAGTTGTACAGTTTGTCTGCTGATCAGTACATCCTTGCGGACCTTGCCATGATGAAGCAACTCAGCAAGTGATGTGCGAGAAAGCAATTCCCAACCTGTTTAAGGAATTATTATTCAAGGACACTTGGATCCTCTGCAACTTCTTATCAATAAGTACAAAACATGGGATTATTATTTGGACGTTTCATCATGTCATCTCGCCAACAAGGAATTAGCAAGTGCCAATTTCAAATATATGCGTTGTATTATTGAACAATTAATAAAAAAAAATGTTGAACAAAATAATATTTCTGACAATTTTATGTAGTAATTCATTCAATTGATAAATCACATCATAATATTTTACACTGTACAATCTTTAATAAACTCGTATTGTTTTTTCATGTAAACCTGTTTCCAATATTTTGGAAACAAATGATTCTCTTGGAAGTCGAATAAACTAAATTTAATATGTGTTTTTTTATTTTCCTATTATCAATATTATGATTTATGGAGAAGTGGAAAAGTCCAATGATTTGTATCACTTTTTTTTCAAGAAATGAGAATTGGACTTCTCAGTCACCTAAAAGGCTAAAATAACACTACAAAAGATAAGTAGTTAGAGAATATATACTATAACTCGTTAGTATTATAACCAAGTGATAAGAGAAGATTTTTGATTTTTTTTGGGAGATAAAACACGAACTCGGGACATCATTAACGAAGTAACTTATCTTCAAAATATGGCTCAAGGTACATTTCATTTGAGTTTCAGATTTATTGATGTTTGAAAATATTTTGTAAATTTGCTAATATTATTTATATGCATGCCTACATGCCTGTTGATTTATATCCTGAAGTTCTTAAAAATTTAATTAGAACAGAAAGTCCTTGATCATGTACTAAAACATTCATTTGCCCCCGATTTCATCAAATCTGGTCAGTCATTTTTTTATTATTTAGTTTGCAATGACAATTCCAACCATTAAACAAGTAAAGATGAGACTGCTTAATCTTTAGAACAAACCAGTGAAAACAATATGAAACACATGCATTTCGTATTTGATAAATCTGTTTTTAAAAAAAGGTCGCCAATTCAAGTGACAACCCGAAAACTGGGTCACCATTTGAATTCGCGATTAGCTCATTTTGGATCGCCAATTCAAATGACGATCAGAGTAATTTTCAAATTTTGTGGAAAATAGAGGTTAATGGTTTTTTTTTTTTTTTTTTTGGAAGATGGTAAAAATAAAACTTTCTGTTCCATAAGGTATACATGGACCAAAAATCTTTAGAAACAAGGGATGCAGGGACAAGAATAGTTTCTTCATTGAAAATTATTATTAGAAAATCAATTTTTTTTATTAATGGATATTATTAGACAAGATTTTGTCTCTTGGTTAAATAAAGAAAGTTAATCCTGCTTGCCATCCATGTTTTCTAAGAGTAAAGCTAAATACTTCAACTACTTGCCATCTATATTTTCCTACTAGCTTCACCATTATTCATTAATTTTGAGTTTGCTTTTCTGTTGGTAATTTTTTCTTCTTCTTTTTATACGATTCAGGTAGAACATTAACATTGCCATATTAAGAAGAGAGATTGGAATCCATTCCGCACAAATAGGAATTTAAAATTATGAATTTCCAGTTACGACTGTTTTTAATAAACAATAGGTGTAAAATTTAGTTCTGCAATGGAAATAGATGATCATGTAAATTGATTTCAAACAATTATTAATAGTCATGCAAAAAAAGAAGACTCCGATTCTTCTAGGCGATGTGTATGCCGAATCCAAAATTATACAAATATATATAGCCAAATATAACAAAATTATGCCCCAAATTAGAGTGCTTGAAATAAATGCGCATCGGGTTCGGCCTTGTTAATTACGTTTTGTTCGAGTTTTGCTTTTCTTTTCTTCCTCTTCACCCTAGATCTCTTTCTCTCTCTCTTCCCTCCTCCTTTGGACCTGCTCTAGTACTATTTCAATATTCAAGGTAATATATCTCGGAACTACTATGTTACTGATGTATATCTTAACTTTTTATATCATTAATTTGTCTCATTATATGAATAAGTTGTGTGGATGCCTGATGGTAATATAAAACCAAGTAACACACAAAGTTAACAACTTCTTACTGTAATTATCAATTGAAAGATATGGTGTTTGTGCACAGACCATGAATCTGATTCATGAAGTAAAAACGACATCTCATTGTAAATATGTTTTTTTATCAATAACATTGTTAGTAGCAATTTAAAACAACTAACCTTCAATAAAAAAGAACGACATCTCATGATGTTTTGGAAATATACTTATATAAATTAACACGAACATTTATATAACTATTTTTTTTTTCTAATTGAAGGGAGAAGCAATTAGTTTGAAGCTGATGACTACGTAATTTCAGCTATAGCTGGCACTAAAAAACCTAACGGTGTGCTTCAGACGGAGGGACGCAGAGGGAGTGAACGACAAATTCACTATGTAGAGGTGAGAGCTAGCGAAATCAGAGCTAACCAGACAAGCTCACCTGCTCCAGAAGGGGAGAATCAGATAGTAGAGTGGAAAAAAAGTGCAGTGCCATGTCGTAACCACTAGTAGAAAATGTACAAATAGTATTGCCCTATCAGGATCGGACTTGTTAAAAACGTGATACTAATACTTTTAGGATCGGACAAATAGTATTAGCTGACCTTAAAAGTAGGTATCAGTATTGGTCATTATTAAAGAACCGTTCATGATAGTCCAGAACATATCAGGAACGGCTGTTTATAAACAACTGTTCCTCATAGTAACTTATTAGGAGCGGTCGTTTATAAACAGCCGTTCCTGATAGTCCTGAACTATCATGAACGGCTGTTTATAAACGACCATTCCTAATAGTGACTTATCAGGAACGGTAGTTTATAAACAGCTGTTCCTGATAGTCAACCCTCATTTCCCGCTCCTGCGTGGAGCTGAGAGCGCGGTATCATCTGAACTCAGAGCGTAGAGTCCTCATCTCGATCGGAACGTGACGGTGAATAGATCTGGTCGTCAAAGCGCGACGGCGGTCGGAATGGCGGATCCGATCGTGGAGCGAGATAAAGATTAAGGTATTAAAGTGATTATGGGTGTATATAAGTAGGATTAGAAGAGTAAATATAGTTAAAAAGTAGATCTAAGAATTTCAGAGGTGATTAAGGACGATTACAGTAATTTTGAGGATTTCATAAGAATAAAGGAATTGATTTACGAATTAGAGTTACTTGACTCATTATAAATATATATTTTATCAATCGAATTGTTAGTAGGCATTGAAGCCACTAACTTAAAAAAAAAAAAAAATTCAGCTATCAAATATTTTGGCAACATAAGCACACTTAATTCATATAACATACATGCCTACGAAGTAGAAAATATATTTTACCTTCACCAAAGTAATTAATTATCGCTGGTGGTTATGCACTGTCACTTTGTGCGTGATCATATTCAAACATTCGATATAATGACTTTATTACATGTTCGAAAAACAAGCAATATATAATTAATGACTTCATCAAAGTCCTTGGGAAACAAAATTTTCATGATTTGCTTTGCAAGTCGGGCATTAGTGGGTTTCATGCATTCAGCATTCAACATAAGGAGTGTATATATAGCAAGATTAAGAGAATATCTGATACTATATTTGTAGTTTCAGATGATATATTTGTAATTTATGTTTGTCCTTATTACATGATTCTTGTATGGATAACACATTGCACCTATATAATTACCTGATTCCAAATCTAAGGCTCTAGCCCAACTACTTTCCACTTCATTAATAGAAGCTAATCCTTCTTAATTTTATATCCACTATTTCTTCATAATTATTTGCAAGGGAATCATATATTCTCAGGATGCCCCTTTCTGATCCATGAGGTTCTCGTGGCTGACTTGTGGGACCGCATTGACCATATTGTTCAAAAGAAAAGATGACACCTCATCTTTCTTGTGGTCTGTTGAGTAAAACTAAAAGAGCCATAAACAGTAAAAGGCAGTGTCAGGCCTTGCATATTGAAAAGGGAATCAGAGTAAGTAAAAGGCAGTGTCAGGCCTTGCATATTGAAAAGGGAATCAGAGTAGGTCCGATGCCCATCGGACCTACGGACCTACCTTGGTTTGATGGGTGTGATGAACTTTCGATCTGCATCAAGATTCGTGTGCTCTGTATCAAAATCTGTGCATGTATCAATTTCCGTGCACATAGATCTTGATGCTAATCATACGGTCCTAAAGCTAATTGAACCTAAATGTAGGTCGATGATAATAACCCAATTCGATTTCGATGAAGTACGATTTGATTTTGACTTGGTCAAACAATAAGAAGGGACAAGGGAGAACCCGAAATTTTTATATATAAGAAAATAAATTAAAAAAATATTAAAAATGAGAAACTGTTCATAGAATTTCGAAAAATAAGAAAGCTGGTATATGCCATGGCGTCCCACTGGGACTCCATGGCATACTCCAGCCCGTCGAAAAAAAACGGAAAAAAAAAAATTAAAAATACGGGACGCCATGGCATATCCCGACCCGGGAAAAAAAAAAACATATAGGGACGCCATGGCATATCCCGACCAGGAAAAAAAACGTAAAAAAAAAAAAAAAATTAAAAAAACGGGACGCCATGCCATACTCCGATCCTAAAAAAAATAAAAAATAAATCAATTTTTTTTTCTGCTGTGTTCAGTTAGAAATCCAATAATTTTGATCAGATTCAAAATTCATTTTAGAGAAAATGGCTACATGGATTTTTGTGTTCTTTATATCAAAATAAAGGTATGAAAGTGTAGTTTTCAGATAATATAATTTCTCTATACAAAAATATTACATATTAGTACAGTTTTAGCGATTAATTGACAGAGGTCAGAATTCAGAAAAGCTGAAATTCCAGTGAGCAGTCCTATCATTTTGACCAGATTCAAAATTCAATTTAGAAAAAATGGCAACATGAATTTTTTTGTTATTTATATCAAAATAAAGGTATGAAAGTGTAGTTTTCAGATAATATAATTTCTCTATACAAAAATATTACAGATTGGTACAGTTTTAGCAATTAATGACAGAGGTCAGAATTCAGAAAAACTGAAATTCCAGTCAGAAATCCAATAATTTTGATCAGATTCAAAATTCATTTTAGAGAAAATGGCTACATGGATTTTTGTGTTCTTTATATAAAAATAAAGGTATGAAAGTCTAGTTTCCAGATAATATAATTTGTCTATACAAAAATATTACAGATTGGTACAATGTTAGCGATTAATTGATAGAGGTCAGAATTCAGAAAAGCTGAAATTCCAGTGAGCAGTCCAATAATTTTGATCAGATTCAAAATTCAATTTAGAGAAAATGGCTCCATGGATTTTTGTGTTCTTTATATCAAAATAAAGGTATGAAAGTATAGTTTTCAGATAATATAATTTGCCTATATAAAAATATTATAGATTGCTACAGTTTTAGCGATTAATTGACAGAGGTCAGAATTATTGGATTTCTGACTGGAATTTCAGCTTTTCTGAATTCTGACCTCTGTCAATTAATCGCTAAAACTGTACCAATATGTAATATTTTTGTATAGAGAAATTATATTATCTGAAAACTACACTTTCATACCTTTATTTTGATATAAATAACACAAAAATTCATGTAGCCATTTTTTCTAAATTGAATTTTGAATCTGGTCAGAATTATTGGATTTCTGACTGGAATTTCAGCTTTTCTGAATTCTGACCTCTGTCAATTAATCGCTAAAACTGTACCAATCTGTAATATGTTTGTATAGAGAAATTATATTATCTGAAAACTAGACTTTCATACCTTTATTTTGATGTAAAGAACACAAAAATCCATGTAGCCATTTTCTCTAAAATGAATTTTGAATCTGATCAAAATTATTGGATTTCTGACTGAACACAGCAGAAAAAAAAATTAATTTTAATTTTAATTTTTTTTAGGACCGGAGTATGGCATAGCGTCCCGTTTTTTTAATCTTTTTTTTTTTTTTAATGTTTTTTCCCTTGGTCAGGATATGCCATGGCGTCCCTATATGTTTTTTTTTTTTTCCTGGATTGGGATATGCCATGGCGTCCCATATTTTTAATATTTTTTTTTTTCCATTTTTTTCCGACGGGTTGGAGTATGTCATGGCATCCCAGTGGGACGCCATGGCATATACCAGCTTTCTTATTTTTCGAAATCCTATGAACAGTTTCTCATTTTTAATATTTTTTTAATTTATTTTCTTATATATAAAAATTTCGGAGGGAGAACGGTTCAGACGGGCAGCGAAGTTTAAATGATCACCCTCTGCCAGGCAGGCCCCATCTCAAATTACTGACTGAAGGTGTTAATTACTTCTCTTAATTGAGGAACGGACTGGAGATAATTGAAGCAGTCATTAAAGGGGATGAGGTGGCGTCTGAGGTGTTAACACGAGATTTAACTGAGCGATAGACATTAATTAGTAGGAATCTGTATTAGAGGAAAATATGTCAATAAACCAATTTCTGAGTTTTTACTCTTTCCTGAGCTAGCTTTTGCAAAATTAACCTACGTTTCTCATTTGTTCCTTGATTTACGAATTAATTCACACTCTCAAGCTGAGGAGTGTGACAATCAGGCTTAGTAGAGGAAATGAAGCCAAGCTTTTCAAGATATGTCTTTGAAACGAGAAAAGAAGAATCAGTGAAACTAGGAGGTTAGCTCATGTACACATTTTCTTTTAATTTGTAATGTAAGAAGGGGATTATTATAGATTCCGGCTAGTATGAGATCGATGTTATATGACACCAACTACAAAATAGATTAAATAGACTTCAAACGACTAATTCAAACTGTTCAAACTGATTTACTTTATGAGTGATGTGTTTACATGCAAAATTAATAATTTTTCTAGTTATTTTAGTATCAAATCAAGCGGTAAAAAATGTTGAAAAATGAATGCATTAAAATTAACTTAAAAACTCACACATTTGACCGCTTGACTTGATACTAAATAAATTCGAAAAATTATAAATTTTGCATGTAAATGCACAACTAATGAAATAGATCGGTTTGAACGGTTTGGATTCACTGTTTGAAGCATAGAAAGCAAAATCGGTCGTTCCGGAGCGGAATCGGACGGTGCCGATCCGATTCCAGGCCGATTTACACGGATAGTGCAGATTTCGGCCAGTTCCAGTCAAATTTCGGCCCGTTCCAGTCAAATTTCGGCCCGTTCCAGTCAAATTTCGGCCGAAACGCGAATATAAAGAAGCAGAAATTTTTTTGCAGCCCTGGGGAATCGATCTCTTGCCTTTTAGCTTGGAGTCTATGCTAGTTACTACCACACCATCCAAGACAGTAACAACATGCCTAGTTTGAATTTGCCGCGTGCCTTCTTGAATTTTATACCACAACTCATTTTTTGGTTCGGGGCAACAATACCCTCCTTTCTATCATAATACAGACAATAATGAAGTGATCCAGCCAGTACGGCATAGTTTCTGGGAGTGAAAGAGTGTGTTTTTAGTTGTAATGCTTGTATTATATTGTATTAGTGGATTATTTGATTGTAATAATTTTTCTAAATTTTTTTTATCAATTTTTTTCTATTTTTTTAGTATAAAACAAGTTTCTGGCAAAAAGGTCCGATTTTCCGATCCGATTCGGCCGATCCCGACCGATTTTTCCTATCTGGATCGAATAGGACGGGGCCGATCCCGATTCTGATTTCGATTTTTCCTTCTATGGTTTGAAGATAATTCGATAGGTTTTGAAGTTGGTGTTATATAGGCTGAAATGATGTCATACTAGCCAGACTCGTTATTATATATCATAAAAGGGCAATGGAGTGTTACTGTAGCAAGAAACAATACAACTTAAGATGTTCATATTTCCTTCCATATCTTTTACAAAATGCATCAGCCAGTATGTGCAAGCAAGTATTCAAATAGTACCAATTGGATCAAATTTATTTTGTTGTCTTTCTGTTATTTTTTAATGATTTTTTTTTTTTTTTTTTTACATTTGAGAGAGTCAACTGGGACAAAGGTTGGTCAAATTGAAGCTCAATTGGCATAAATCTGTACATTTGTAGGTCAATTAAGACATTTTGTAAGGCTAACATTGCATATATTGAACTAATGTATGTAATGAAATAATGATGAAGGAGCACATTGCTGATTGGTGCAGCAACATTTCTCTCTGTGTCAATTTACTGAAGAATTAAAAGGGTTGAAGGTAATGCATCCCACCATATCTCTCTTTCCTAACTTACACATTAATATTTTTGGGAACAAGCTTCCAACTGTTGATCTCAGTATCATTTCTTAGACTTTATACCAACACAGTATTTGGCAGTAGACCTGATATAAAGTACTAGCGGGTTATAGGTACTTATTTTAGAGGCCTATTAGGTTAGTTGTATTTTTTTTCATATTTTCATTAAGTGAAGCTATGGTACTATGCATAGCGTGGATTGGTCTATACTATGGATCAATATCTTTATTTTCAAATTCCAAACAATTGATTTGAACCGTTCAACATGATCTTCATATGGAAATGTACTTGCAGACATAATTTTACACAACTGTGTATTCAATCTTTTCTTTTTAAAGTTATGGCGAGTTAAAGAGTTAAGAAATGATTGATGTTCTCTTACATTTGCTTCATCAGTTTTCCTGCTGAGATGGGCCGCTTGCTGGGAAGGAAGGATATTTCCATCCTGTTGTCTGCACAGCCTTTCAGGTACTTATGTTCAATGCTTTTAATATTTAGGCATGAGTTGCAAGTTAAATTATAAAGAATCTTCAAATGCAAACATAAGGTTATGCATTTCCTTTTCACAAGCTAGTTCACATTAATTTGTGTAAGAAGGGCAATTGACAGCACTAATGTTTATTAGGGGAGCAGTAAAGGAAGTGTTTGTAGAAATGTCAGTGTTTAAGAAGGAGCAAGCTGAGTTTAAGGGGTAAATTATTCATTCAACTTCACATGACGAGAACTATAAAAACACTGATTATCTTTGAATACTTACAAAACACTGATTTTTTTTTTGAGTAAAAAGGCACTAGGCCCGCTTTATATCAAAACCGAGTTAAGTTACAAAACCACAGTTGTCAGAGGCCTATAACTCCTGAAATGAAACATTCTCCTAGTACAACCATAGACTTCTAAAACAAAAGTGAGAAGCAATCCAAACAGAACAAGCAAGCAACAAACCACACGCAGGTGGTACAAAATAGTGATTAGGTTTAGTCTATAAGGAAACTAAGATATAAGTATATAACACAGAGTCTTCTCCAGAAATGCTTTTAGTCTGCATCTTCTTCATCATCTGAGATGATCACCACTTGACCTCCGGCAGCAGGATCTCAAGTCTGGAGTGGTAGGAGAGAGGGGTCTTGAGGCAGCGACCTAGCTATGTCAGAATCCTCAGCATCCAGTCCTGACCAATATAAAATTATAGTTATTATGGATAAGATAATTGATTTTTGTGAAGCACATGTACTTCGATCAAAACACTGATCAGGTTCTTAGTAATTAATGCGATAAAGAGGTTTAAGATGAGTGTAAATAATCGAAGAGCCCTAGTAGTAAATTGTTGAGATATATTGTATGTTTACATGTTTTCGGGGTTTCTAGGGACCTATGAGTAAATAGGTCATTACATAAATGTTTAGGGGGTTATTTGTAAGAGTGAGTTGTAAGGCTTATATAAGCCCGAGTCATTAATCAATAAAGTAACTTTTTGGCTCAAATCAATTTGGTATCAGAGCCCAAAAACTAGGGTTAGGGTTTTAGCCACTATTCCGCGGCTACTGTAGCAATCCGCTACTGTAGCGATCCGTTACTGTAGCACTCCGCTACTGTAGCGCCACCTCACAGCCGCTGCCAGCACCGCCGCCGGATCGCCTGCACCGTCGCCGGGGCGCCAGCACCTCCGCCAGGGTGCTACTTCCTCCGCCTGGCCGCTGGTGGCTCCGCCAGGCCGCAGGTGGCTCCGCCAAGCCGCAGGTGACTCCGCCGGTGCTGTCTCCGTCCGTTCCGCCGTGTCTCCTCCGCCTCTGTTCCAGGCCGCCGCCACCTAGACTTGGACCTGTTGCGACCTCCGCCTGATTCAGATCTGGCCTGCTGCGACCTCCATCTCTGATCTGTTCCGCCTAGCACTGCTGCAACCTGAGCCGACTCTAGCAGTACTCTCTCTCTCTAACAGTACTCTCTCTTTCTAAACAGTACTCTCTCTCCCTTTCTAAAGCCAACAGCCCCTCTTCTAAAAAAGCAAAGGTAAAAGGGGGGGGTGTTTGTTGGCTGATTTGGCCGGCGTGGGGGGCTTATACCCCACGGTACCCGAGAAGCGGGTTTGGATCAGGTTCTTGATCGGGTTTCTTGCGACTCGAATCTTGATGACTTAAATCAAGATCGGGTCAAGAAGGAGATAGAGAGATTGGAGAAGTAGGAAGGGTTCGAACTCAGAAAGGTGTGTGAGAAGAGAGTCTGAGTCGGATCAATGGCAGGGGAGAGTCCGAACCTAATGGAGGAGGTGATGAGGAAGCTGAGCGCTCCTGAGCTTCAGATGTTGATGCGAGCGTTCAGTATGGCTGCGAGCGAGAGCACACCGAGACCAGTACCGAGGGTAGACCTTCCACCGCTTGACAAGAAGCTCGATGGGCCAGCTTCGTATTTAAGCTGGTCGCGTCGGGTAAGGTACACTCTGGAGGGGAAGGATCTCGAGGGGTACTTGACCGGGGACAAGAAGGAGCCAGCTGAGGGGTCTCCAGAGAGGGCAGAGTGGAAGTCCACTCACATGATAGTATACATGTGGCTTCTGAGTTCATTGACTCCTTCTATTGCATCCACAGTGGATGGCATAGATCGGGTCAAGGATGTCTGGGAGAAGCTGAAGAGAATTTATGATGGAGTTGGAAACAATCTGAGGGTGTTCCAGATTGAGAGGGAGATAGAGACCGTAGCGCAGGGAGATAGATCGATTCAGGAGTATGCCACAGATCTGGAGCGACTGTGGGCAGATTATGATCATTTCTCACCAGCCGCATGCTGCAAAGACCCTGAGTGCAAGAGAGGGGCGCGCGATACTCAGAGGAGGACTATGCACTTCATGAGGGGGTTGAACCCGGCATTTGAGCCGAGGTGTGCAGTGTTGCTAGCTCAGCCACAGATTCCCTCACTGGATGAGACGATCTCGGCCATGATACAGGAGGAGAGCAGGATTAGGCTCCAGTCTGGTGCAGCAGGACTTCCAGGGGTGAAGTCAGCACTTGCAGTCTCCAAGCCAGGTAACACAGGGTACAGGGGCGAGACCCGGGAGTGTTACAACTGTGGTGAGATAGGCCACTTGAAGCAGGCTTGCACTAAGCCACCGAAGGAGAGGACCTCAGGTGGTAGAGGCCAGTCTGGAGGTCGTGGTCGAGGCAGAGGTGGTCGGAGGGGTGGAAGAGGAGGCTACCAGGCACATCTGACGGTAGCAGAGGAAGAGAGTGAGGAGACTGTGGTCTTTACTGAGGAGGATCATGAGTTTCTTGAGGCATTGAAGAGGAAGCAGAAAGCAGCAGGTGAGGGGAAGAGTGTGCTCGATGATGCGTCCACCTCATCTTCATCATCAAGGGGTAACATTGCTTCCTTTGCTCACTCAGCCACAGGTACTTGTGATACACTTGCTCTCGCATCTATATTCACCACTAGATCACCAGATTGGATAGTCGATTCTGGTGCATCTCGACATGTGACTGGTGCTGCTAGAGAGTTTTCTTCCTATACTCACCTAGCAGTACCAGAAAGCATCCAGACTGCCGATGGTACGGCCCAGCCAGTGGTTGGTAAGGGTACCGTGCAATGTACCAACACTTTGACTTTGTCTAATGTTTTGCATGCTCATTCCTTTCATGTGAATCTCTTATCCATAAGTGCCATTATATCACAACTAAAATGTGTTGTTTTGTTTGATATTCCAAAGGTGATCTTCCAGGAGAAGGAGACCGGCAGGCGACTTGGGACTGGCACATGACATAGTGGCTTGTGGTACCTGGATAGGGGGAGTATGGACTCGGCTCTTTCATCTTTTGTAGAGGATACAGGAGGAGTTGGGAGGAGTGTGGAGGACTTACTGCTGCTTCATCATAGGCGCTTAGGTCATCCTTCTTTTTCTGTTTTGAGTAGGTTGTATCCGCCTTTGTTTGAAAAGGCTAATAAGGAGAAACTGGTGTGTGATGCGTGTGAGTTGGGAAAACACACTAGGAGCTCATATTCTAGTTCTGGGAGTAGGAGTTCTTTTGCTTTTGATTTAGTGCATTCTGATGTATGGGGGCCTTGTCCCACAACTGCTGTGAATGGATTTAGATATTTTGTTTCTTTCATTGATTGCTTTTCTCGTGTGACTTGGCTTTATTTGATGAAAAATAAGAGTGATGTGTTTGCTTGTTTCAAAGACTTCCATAAAGGGGTTCAGACTCAATACGGTGCAGTTGTGAAAGTATTGAGGTCTGACAATGGTACAGAGTACACCAACAGGGCGTTTGGGGAGTACTTGTCATCCCAGGGAATACAGCATCAAACCACCTGCCCATACACACCAGAGCAGAATGGGGTAGCCGAACGGAAGAACAGGCATCTCCTTGAGGTTACCCGGAGTATGATGATATCAATGAAGGTACCAAAATACTTGTGGGGGCAAGCAGTCCTGACAGCAGCCTACTTGATTAATAGGATGCCCTCGCGGGTCGTGGATTGGAAATCTCCGATTGAGATGCTGAAAGGCAAGAATGAAGATGGTTTGCCTCTCAAAACCTTTGGCTGTGTGTGCTTCGTGCAGGACAACAGACCAAATGTAGGAAAACTGGATCCAAGAGCTGTGAAGTGTGTGTTTGTTGGGTATTCAGCTACTCAGAAGGGGTATGTTTGCTGGAGTCCGGTGGAGAGGAGATTGTTTGTTAGTATGGATGTCACATTTCGCGAGCTTGAGCCATACTACTCCTCTCCGGTCACATCGCCCTTTGGGGACTCGCTCGATACAGGAGGTATGAGGCGAGAGGGGGAGGATGATAGTGGTAGTGAGAGGAGGATGGTGAGTGTGGGGGATATTCCTTGCCCGCTTGTGGTGCCGATTGTGGAGTCGGCTGTGGTGCCGGACCATGAGAGGACCGAAGCAGAGAATGGTAGGACTCAGGCTCAGGGGGAGCTAAGAGTGTACACGAGAAGAAGAAAGCAGAATGAGGGAGCAGTGCCTACAGTGCCACTTGTGCCAAGTCCCTTGTCCCTGCCTCCTCCGACTCCTGAGACACCTACACCATCCACCTCAGATTCAGAATATACAGGTGATATGATTCCTCTCTCTACTCCTCCCACTCCCCTATCGGTAAGGAGGACTTCTCGCAGCAATGCGGGAGTTCCTCCTGATCGATATGGCTTTCCACATGACATTGCCCAGTTTGTCTCTTACTCTCACATATCACCTGTACATGGAGCATTCATTGCATCTTTGGACATTGTCTCTATCCCTAAGTGTTGGCAGGTTGCTAAAGAGGATCCAAAGTGGAAAGCTGCCATGCTAGAGGAACTTGGGGCCTTGGACAAGAACAAAACCTGGGAGCTTGTGTCACTACCACCAGAAAAAAAGGCAGTTGGTTGCAAGTGGGTCTTCACTGTGAAGCAAAACCCAGAAGGACAGGTTGAGCGCTACAAGGCCCGATTGGTAGCAAAGGGGTACAGTCAGACTTATGGCATCGACTATGATGAGACCTTTGCACCCGTGGCGAAGATGAGCACAGTGCGGACACTCGTTTCCTTGGCAGCGAATGTGGGTTGGAAGTTGCACCAGCTTGATGTGAAGAATGCCTTTCTTCATGGTGATTTGTTGGAGGAGGTGTACATGGAGGTACCACCGGGTTTTGGCACAAAACAAACGGTTGGTAAGGTGTGCAGGCTCAAGAAGTCACTTTACGGGCTCAAGCAGTCTCCTCGGGCCTGGTTTGACAGGTTTAGGAGAGCTATGGTAGGCATGGGGTATCGACAGACCAATGCAGACCATACAGTGTTCTTTAGGCGACATGGAATTCACATTACAGTGCTTGCGGTGTATGTGGATGACATGATTATCACGGGAGATGATGAGGGTGAGATAGCCTTGCTGAAGAAGAGATTGGGGAAGGAGTTTGAGGTGAAGGACTTGGGACAACTGAGGTACTTCCTTGGGATTGAGATAGCTCATGGTGCAGAGGGGATTGTATTATCTCAAAGGAAGTATGTGTTAGATTTGCTTACAGAGACAGGTATGCTGGGGTGCAGGCCCGCAGTTGCTCCCATTGACCAGAAGTCCAAGCTGAGTGCTGAGGCAGGAGAGCCAGTTGATAGAGAGAGGTACCAGAGGTTGGTAGGTCGCTTGATCTATTTGAGCCACACTCGTCCCGACATATCCTTTGCTGTGAGTGTGGTGAGTCGCTATATGCATGATCCTAGAGAGGGTCACATGGATGCTGTGTACCAGATTCTGAGGTACCTGAAGAGTGCACCAGGGAAGGGGTTGATCTTCAGGAAGAATGGGCACTTGAACATTGAGGGCTATTGTGATTCAGACTGGGCTAGTTGTGCTGATGACAGGAAGTCCACATCTGGATATAGCATGTTTGTAGGGGGCAATTTGGTCTCCTGGAAGAGCAAGAAGCAAACAGTGGTTGCGAGATCCACAGCCGAGGCTGAGTACAGAGCCATGGCCTTAGGCGTGGCAGAGATGTTGTGGTTGAGAGCTCTGCTGGTGGAGCTCAAGATGGACCAAGGGGCTCAAATGAAGTTGTGGTGCGATAACAAGTCAGCCATCAGTATCGCCAACAATCCAGTGCAGCATGATAGAACCAAGCATATCGAGATCGATAGGTTCTTCATCAAGGAGAAGTTGAACAGTGGACTACTGGAGTTAGGCCATGTTGCAACTAGAGACCAAGCAGCAGATTGTCTGACGAAAGGACTCAATTCGTTGGACTTGGCTAGAGGATGTGACAAGATGGGCTTAGTGGATATCTTTCGCCCATCTTGAGGGGGAGTGTTGAGATATATTGTATGTTTACATGTTTTCGGGGTTTCTAGGGACCTATGAGTAAATAGGTCATTACATAAATGTTTAGGGGGTTATTTGTAAGAGTGAGTTGTAAGGCTTATATAAGCCCGAGTCATTAATCAATAAAGTAACTTTTTGGCTCAAATCAATTTAAATGAACAAACCTGCACCATTTTCCAGGTGAGCTTGATCAGTGTCCGTGTTCAGAACCGAGGTGAGGTTTGTAGGGGCCGTGGAATCCAAAACCTGTCTCTCAAAAGACGAGAGAGGCATAGACACTTGCCCATATCTGATACAGTAATGTGCCGTGTGACCAAATTTGAAACAGATTTGGCACTTAGGCTGGTGAACGGAGAGGAGATGTCTTTTAAGTTGGGCCATGGTGAGATGTTGTAAGTTGACAGGCCATTCAAAATGATTGAACTCCTGACCAAGGCCTAGAAGAGTGTATCTCACCAAATCTTGTTCGGACATTTCAGCTCCAAGAGATCGAAGGCAATCAGCAATCTGTTGAATCTGATCCAGATATTGAGCACAGGTGGCATTTCCTTTCTTGATTGTTTGAAGCCGAAGCTCCAATTGGAGAACACTGGGGAAGGAAGTGGATGTGTACATGCTGTCAAGGCATTTCCACAGCAGATGAGATGAATCATGCGCCAGCTGTCCCAGAGTAGTCCGAATTTCTGAAGGCACAGAGGAGCACATCCAATACCATATAAGCTGATCTTGTGTCTGCCACCTTTCAAACTCAACACTATAGGTGCCGTCAGCAAGATATGGTGATGGACGTGTGGTGCTGTCAGTAAGATATCGGAGAAGACCATGGCCGTGAAGAACATCAAAGGTTTCTCTCTTCCAGTGAGGATAATTCTCTTTATAATTCTCGGGACATAAAGTAGTCTCAATGTGATCGGTGATTTGAATGGGATTTTCAGGTGTTTCAGATGTCATTTTTAGTGTTCTTGAGGATCTGGTACTAATCTTTGAGATTAGATGTTGATCTTGAAGATTTTGTAATTTTCTGGTATTGAAGAACTGGAAAAATAAGGTTGGGTACTGATTCTTGAAATCAGAGGCAAGCAAATCAAAGTGAAGGAAAAGAATTCGGTGATTATGGTTTTTGTTACCTGTTACATTGTACAGCATGCCTTTATATAGAAATTAACAATAGTAGAAACTAGTTGCTGAGTTAGTTACAAGAACGAGCATTCTAGAATCAACTGTCTTATTTTCTCTAACTATAAATCTCTCCAGATATTTCTACTGGACGTCTCCAGTGCGTGTGTCCTGAGCATTCTCAACACAGGTAAGTAACATAACCATACCAATTAACTGTTATAATTGCAAAATTTTGAGCTAGTAAAGAGATCAGGGAGGTGAAAAGCAAGGACTCTAAGGAGTATATTTTAATGTAATTTTCATTCACAAGTTCATTTATTGCACAACTGCTGCTTCGTTTTGTTTATCTTTGAGTATCACACAAGATAAAGTTTTATTCACAATTTATTACAATATTGAACCGATATTGTATTAGTCTCATTAGAGATTTCTTATAATACCTGTTTTTGTAAGAACTATATTCTATTTACATTTTATACTGCAGTCGCTTCTGCAATTTGCATACTTGAGATACAAAACACAGACTACGAACTAGGAACAGTTAATTGGTGCCGTTATATTACTAATCTATGTTGAGAATGCTGAGAACACCAGCACTGGAGACGTCCAGCAGTAAAATACTGGAGAGATTTATTGTTTGAATTGAGTGATTGTAATACTAGAATAGTGCCCGTTTAGCACGCTAAGACCAAATGGGACTTATATTATTTGTACTTAGGTTAAAGTCAACTTCCACTTGAAAAAATTCTCTGCATCTTTTTGAGAAGAGAATAGCAAAATTCTGTGAATTTAAAAGCAATTAATAACAAGTATTATTAGCAAATAACAAATCATTATAAGAGCAACAAGTACAAGAGAAAAGCTAATTTATGTGCAAAAACAAACCAGTACATTAATTTCAATATAGCACCAGATCAGAAAAAAAGTGTTAAACTATTATTCAGAATTTTTTGTGACAACTTCCATTTATAACCCTATTGATTACCTTGTGCTTATATTGAAAATACTAAACTTTCCGGAATCAATGAAAAATTATTATGAAGCTTTATACAAAACGTTTCTGCTTTGCAAACAAAATTGACCTAAAAAAATGAAATTGACTTCCACTCCAAAAAAAAAAAAAAAATTCAAAATCAAGTTGTACAGTTTGTCTGCTGATCAGTATATGCTGGTAATAACTATTAGATGCAAAATGACATTCAACCCTCCCCAGTACTTGACACAACAGAGAACATACTGGTGCCAGTATACATGGACCAAAATCTTTACAAATAAGGGATGCAGGGACAATAATAGTTTCTTTATTGAAAATTTATTATTGAAAATCAATTCTTTTTTATTAATGGATGTTATTAGACAAGATTCCGTTTCTTGGTTAAATAAAGAAAGATAATCCTGCATGCCATCCATGTTTTCTAAGAGTAAAGCTAAATAATTCAACTACTTACCATCTATGTTTTCTTACTAGCTTCACCATTATTCTTTAATTTTGAGTTTGCTTTTCTGTTAGTAAAATTATTTTTTCTTCTTTTTATACGATTCAGGTAGAACATTGACATTGTCGTATTAAGAAGAGAGATTGGAATCCGTTCCATATGGAATTTAAAATTGTGAATTTCCAGTTACAATTACAAAAATAGAAACTTGTCAAATATGGTTGTTTTTAATAAACAATAGGTGTAAAATTTAGTACTGCAATGGAAATAGGATCATGTAAATTGATTTCGAACAATTATTAATAGTCATGCACGAAACTCAGTTTTGAAGTTCAAATTATACAAAGGTCATCCGAAAATTATACAAATATATATAGCCTAATATTATCTCAAAAAAAAATATATAGCCAAATATAACAAATTTTGGCCCAAAATTAGAGTGCTTGAAATAAATGCATGTGTGGCTCGGCTCTGTTAATTAGGTTTTGTTCGAGTTTTTCTTTTCTTTTCTTCCTCTTCGAACCCTAGATTCTCTCTCCCTCACTCTCTCCCCTCCTCCTTTGGACCTACTCTGCTTGTCCAACATCCTCTAGTACTCTTTCAATTTTCAAGGTAATCCATCTCAGAACTCCTATGTTAGTGATGTATATGTTGCGCTTTTTATATCATTAATTTGTCTCATTATTTGAATAAGTTGTCTTCAATTTTTTTTTATGTTATTTTTTCTCTCAAAATTAAAGTTTTCATCCATCATATTTTGCACCAAATTTGCTCATTTTTGTGTGGATGCCTGATGATAATATAAAACCAAGTAACACACACGAAGTTAACAACTTCTTACTGTAATTATCAATTGAAAGAGATGGTGTTTGTGCACAGACTATGACATATCATGTTTTGGAAAATTGTTACTTGTTGCTATTATATATGGGTTTATGGCATGGTGCCTCTGTTGCGAAAGCCAGTCATGTGTTTCAGATCTATTAAATTCCCAATATTCTATTATTGATGGGTATTGATTAATTTAAGTCATATTTTCTTTTTAAATTAGACAATCTTAATTGAATAATGACTTTGTATGCACAATGACAATATCAAAAGGGGATATAAATCATCCTTGGAAGTATTTTCTTAACTGATTTTCTGTTGGTATTATAACTGATATTCTTCTTCTTTTACATTGTTATGTGCATGGGTGTTAACTCTTCAAGGCATGAGCAATGAATAACACCAACAAGTGTACAAGCATGCTGAATGACAAGTATGACAGGATAAGTAGTTTTCCAGATGAAATGCTCCAACATATTTTGTCCTTCTTAGGGATACGACAGGCTGTTCGAACGAGCGTAGTGTCAAAGAGATGGATGAACCTTTGGACCTCCTTGTCTCATCTCAATTTTGATCCACATGAGTTTGTTTTAGAGGATGAATATCGTCTTAGTACAAAAGAGAGGAAAAGAGCACTTGATGCAAAGTATAAAGAATTTGTTGAGACGTTGTTATCCCGTCATGAGACATCCTTCTTGGACACTTTCCGGATTAAAATCTTAGACCAAGATGGTTGCTCTAACCTTGTCGGCACATGTGTCAGCTATGCCATGAAAGTCAATCCTCGAGTTTTTTCTGTGGAGGCTCCATTCTTCCACAAAGATATATCTGGACCCATTTTCTCTTGTGAATCAATAAAGGAACTCTTCTTGAGAAAAACTAGGAATTATGCTCAAAGAATACCAAACTTTATCAATCTTCCCCAAATCAGAAGGTTACAGCTTACAAACACTGTCCTTGAGAATAAATGCATCACTAGACTTTTCTCTGGGTGTCCAGTTCTTGAAGACGTGTCATTGGAAAATTGCGGTGATGAATTTTCATGCATTTTCAACCAGAAGCTAAAGTACTTATCTCTCCGTCATTGCATTTTTCTGCACAACTATAGGTTAATATGTGTAGACTCTTGCCTTCTTGGGGATGCAGTCAACTCAGTGATTATCAGTCATCCTTTTCATGTAGAGTTCATGTGGAAAAGTGTAGGTTCAGCTGCAGTGGGTAACACTTTTTCTTTCATGCGAAATATTTTCCGTTATTTTGATTTTGGTGACAATATAGGTGGCCTTTCAGATGTTACAGTTCTCGAGTTACATATCAAAGAAATGAAGGTAAGTATGCAATTTTAATATAAACTTTTTGTCATTTTGTAACTTGATACTGTTGATCTTGACATCACAGAAGCGTTAGTTAGTATGAAAAACACATTTTAATTATCGAAACACTAGTGTATGATACAACTAACACTTTAACATTATAAAATTACTGAAACAACATAATTCATCTTTCTATACACATGGAAAGAATCACATCACACACTCATTTCCACACTCTCGGAGATCACCCACTCATTTGGGCATTCTTACTTGAGAGGTTAGTCTCAATTTTTTGTAGGTGGTTATGGAGGTGGAGTGATTTCTCTATGTTTCAAGAACATGGGCTAATGATATGGATCTCTGACTTGTGTATTATAAATGTCGGAGATGAATCTTAACATGTACCTTGAATCTTCTGAACATATTCTCCTATGATCTGTGCAGCATATCTCAGGAGCAGCAATACAAAAGCTCGGAGAGTTCCATAACCTAAAAGAGTTGTGTCTTGGTAGTTGGTGCATGGCTTGTAATTTCAGTCCAGTTTCATTGTTCCTTCAGCAAACACCTAATCTACAGAAGATCACTTTATACATGTGTGCAAGACATTGTCGTGTGGAGGTAACTGGCATCCACCAAACATTGGATATAATGTGGGTGTACTTATTTGGATGCAAGAATCTTAAGCAGGTTGAAATCAAACTTTTGAAAGATCATATTAGAGCCCATAAAATCAACAAGGCTTTGCTCCCAGGGAGGGCACAAATTGGGGATATAGAGTTTATTATGTCAGAGCACATTTGATTTTTTTCTTCTTTTCATGTTTTAATGTGACAAATCGAGCATGGCTAGTCTTTTAGTTGTTATGATAGTAGTAGCATATGTCGTTGTCAGTTTAATTCAGCTAGTACTGAACTATTTCTAATGACACGGTTTTTTTTTTTTACTGATATGTGCTCAATTTTTGGTTTTGTATCGTGATATTTAAATGGCAATGCTTTTTGATTGGCAGTTGTAAGGATCTCTAAACATGCAGAACATGACTGATACAACGCAGGACCATTTTCAAACAAGTGATGACTCAGTCATTTTCAAACAAGTGATGACTCAGTCCAGTTGTAGACAAGATATATGTAGTGAAGGTCACCAATTTAGTAAAAATAAAATGAGCCAAAATACCGATGGAAATCACTCTATCTTCACCTAGGACACATTCAAGGAGGGCTAACATGGTTAATTTGTTGCCTGGTTCGTAGTTATTAAAGCATTTTGTAATTCTTTGTCCGAATTTGTAAAATAAAAAAGTGTGACAAAC
Organism: Carex kokanica; assembly: GCA_025461125.1. NCBI lineage: Eukaryota > Viridiplantae > Streptophyta > Magnoliopsida > Poales > Cyperaceae > Carex > Carex kokanica. Next base: position 71,911 of record JAJGRX010000848.1, on the reverse strand, counting down.
AGGAAGGAGAAAGAGCTTCATTTGGTGATTTTGTAATTTGCTGTCTGAATTACTAAAATAAAAAAGTGCGACGAACATGAAGGAGAAGAGCTTCATCCCAATCGTTTAATAGGATTTGATAGAGATTAAATACAAGCTGGTTCCCACCCTTTACATGTATGTGGCCCCATGTTTTCAGTTGATTGCCTAATCAGTTATTTTTTTTAGCATGTTTGTTGTTTTTATTCGTAACGATAGAGGCACATACCTCTTGCTGTTGAAATATTGTACATATGGCGAGTAAATCACGGTTGGTTGATTCAGACAAGCCATCTAAGAATTAAGTTGCAAATAGTGATACAACAAAACTTAAGACGATGATATTAGCACTATGAATTGCTCAAATAAAACAGTCCTATAGATGTAACAAAGATTTTGCTTAAAAATCAATAACACCAGGTTTAGAGTACACATGTTGCAATACAGGATCTGGCTTTGCAACTTTACAAATGTTAAAGAGCAAAATTCTAAAAACTTATTTGTGGCCTAACAGTTTAAATGCATGTCAATTCCTGTTAATGACTCTTTCAGATTTGCTCCGAGGCTCCCAGCACAGAGGTGAACAGAGGTAATAGTTTAAAACAATGGAAGATTCTTCGAAGTAACAATACTTCTTTTCTTCCAATTTCAGTTCTTTTGATAAGGTTTTGGTACTAGCCGTTTCAACAACAAGTCTGGAACATCGCTCTAATGTTATATTGAAAATATTGTCCCATATCTTACAACTCAGCTAAGCAAAGATTAAGCCCCCAGATAAAAACCTCAAATTGAATAAAACACCTGGGTTTCTCCTATAAAAATAAAATATGACAGAAGGCTATGTCAAGCCATGACATATACCGCATGCACCAAACTGACATAAAAAATAATATAAACAATTTAAAAAGCAAATAAATGAATACATCTAAAGGCATTTGAAACACTCTGGTTTCCATTTTGTTACTTAGTTTTCAATTCATTATGATAATAAAAAAAGCAATACAAGAACAAAAAAAAAATTTATGTGCCGTTGCTTGACAACAGTATAAACAAAAGGAAATTTCACAAGATTGAAGAGATAGTTTGTGTGCTATGTGAAGAGATTTTATTTCTAAGGAGAAGAATGAGCTGATTGAAGATGTCAGAAATTACAAAGCCCGTTATGTGTTGTGAGGGACCCATAGAAGGGCTAAAGAATTCAATTTATTTCCTGGACCAACCTTTTTTTTATTAAAAATGTAGAAGGCGATTGCGTTTTAATTTTAATTTAAACCAAATGAAAAATTTGTTGGACAAACGTCTAAATTTTTTTTTTACCACAATGAAGCTAGAGTCGATCAATAAATGTAACACTGGATCATGTTTTTTGTAGGTTGACCGTCAAATTCAAATCAGCCGAAATTTTTATATATAAGAAAATGAATAAATAAAATATTAAAAATAAGAAACTGTTCACCAGATTTTTAAAAATAAGAAGGACGCCATCCCAGGTGCCGACCGGGGAAAAAAAAAAAAAAAAAAAAATTAGGGACGCCATCCCAGTTGCCGACCGGGGAAAAAAAAAATAAAAAAAAAAAATTAGGGACGCCATCCCAGGTGCCGACCGGGGAAAAAAAAAAAAAAACTAAAAATTAGGGACGCCATCCCAGGTGCCGACCGGGGAAAAAAATATATATATATATAAATTCGGGACGCCATCCCAGGTGCCGACCGGGAAAAAAAAAAATAAAATAAAACCGGGACGCCATCCCAGGTGCCGACCCTTGTCCGAAAGAACTAAAAAACCCCAGATCGCTCTTTCCCCTCCGCGCCGCTGAAAAAAAAAAAGAAAAAACGCCTCGCCATCGCTGTCTGGTCCCGATCCATCCCGCCCCGCATACCGTGGCGTCCCGTCCCTCCCGCCATGGCGTCCCGTTTCTGATCCCGACAGCAGCTCGCTGATTCCGACATTCCGACAGCAAACCCACAAAAAGTACTTTTTTTTTAATAAATTAGTTAAAATTAGTATGTTATTAAACTAAAAACAGTTAAAATTAGTATGTTATTAAACTAAAATTAGAATCAAGTAGTTTAGTTTTATATTTAGATTTTCGTCTTAATTTTGTTGTGAAATAAATTGGTTAAATTAGAATTAAAATAGATTTTCGCTTTAGGGTTTAGAAATTATATTAATTATTTTCATTTGAAAACAAATTATGTAGTATAATTTGTTTTTATAGACAAGATTATAGTTAATTTTATGTAATACTTTAATATATTGTTTTTCTATTTTAAATTACTTGTCACAATTCAAACGGCTCATTAATTTTGGGCAAAAAATTTGATGTATTAATTATGTTCAACTGTTGAAAATGTTGAATCTATTTTCAAATATGTGATGAACATTTTGAAACAACTTGAAAAATTTATTTTTGTTTGAACATTTTTAGTCATTAATTTAGGGTTTGAATAATGAAAATGTGGTGCATGCAGGATGTCAGCTCCTCGTGGTGAGTATTACCATCAAAACATTAATGATGCATTTGACAAAGATGTAGTGCCTCAAACTCAGTCATCAAATAATTTTAGTTCGTTGTTGTGGATGCCACATCAGCAACACCGGACTTCACTGGTTTCTACTGATGTAAGTTACTAAATTTTTTGTATAACTTGTACTTGTTTTAAATTCATAGTTTCATTGTTTTTAAATTAATTCTTATAACCATGGCAGCCTAATGATGGAATGAGGGCTCGAGGCCACAAGCACAGTATTCCGTACCATTGGCAATGTGAAAACATCTTGAAGAGTCTTGGCCTATATCAAGTGTCTCAAATGGATATTGTAAACGTCGATCCTTCGCTTCTCAGTGCTCTCGTAGAGCGTTGGCGACCAGAGACTCATACATTTCATCTTCCAGTAGGTGAGATGACTATTACTTTAGAGGATGTTTCTTGTTTGTGGACTTTGCCAATTAAGGGGATACCGGTGACTGGTGTGTCAGATGGTAATTGGGAGGGTTTAGTAAATGAGTGTCTTGGAGTTGGGACATGGGATGCTTTGATGAAAACAAAGAAAAGACCCGGTGAGATAAAAAAATCTGGGTATGCCATTAATTTAAAAAGTTTGCGAAATTGGTTTAAAGTCATGCCTTCGGGTCCTGGTGAGCCCACATTGGAGCAGATACATCAATATACAAGGGCTTACATACTTGATTTGTTTGGGTCTTTACTTTTTCCTGATAAATCTGGAGATTCGGTGCCAGTGATGTATTTGCAGTTTCTCCGGGATCTCAATACGCCTGAGCAATACAATTGGGGTGGGGCTGTTTTAGCATTGCTCTACAGGCATCTATGTGTGAGTGTCACTCGTAAAAGCAAAATGGTGAAAGAGCTAGCGGGTCCGGTGATACTTTTACAGCATTGGACATGGTCGCGGTTGCAGACCGGACGTCCGATCCCATACAAAGGTTGGGAACCCGATTGGGGGAAACCAAATCCCCAGTCTTGCCCTGCATTTGGAGCTCAGTGGTGTGGTCGCCTACGATTTAGACAACCTCATGGGTCGGCTGGAATTAAATACTTCCGCAATCAGTTGCAGGAATTGCGGGAGGGTACTGTAGATTGGGAGCCATACAAATCGCTGTGGAGCCGTATGCCATCCCGAGTCCATCAGGATGCTGAGTGTTTTCGTGCCCGTGTGCCATTGGTATACTTCTGGATTATAGAGCATTGCTATCCAGACCGAGTGATGCGCCAGTTTGGGTGTCGACAGGCCATCCCAATATTAGAGCCACTCCCGGAGGATGAGGTACGTAGATTACACAAGTTTGTTCATACAACTTTTTGTGCTACTAATTGGTCGGTTGAGCATCAGACATACGTGTCTGAGTCAACGCAACACGATAGATACGTTGTCGAAGCAGGTGAACCATTTTCTTGCGATCAAATTGAGGCATATCAACGGTGGTTCCATACAAATTGCATGTATAATATATTCGAGGTACCTCAGGGCGACGATGGAGTTCAGTCCATGGATATTGACATAAATGATAATAGTGAATATGGATACATAGCTAATGTGCTAAGGAATACACGCGAGGTACGTATACGTGACTTGACTTTTCAATACAAAATGTATATATATGTTTATGCTTACATTGACTTTTTTATATTTTTATATTTTTTATATTTTTCATTTTTGGCCATGACATCGTATTCACCCCGTGGCTCACCAAAGGGTCTAGCAGTCATTGTAAGGCAACGGGTCCCGCGCCGAACCAACAAAGCTTCGACCCGTCCTGCCCACACGTGTCCCTCTTCTATGCGAGCCACGGCTTTCGCCTTTCTCTCCCTAAACCATTCGACTAGTTTGTCAAATGTGTCTTCGACCAGTGCGACGACCGGTAGTCTTCGACTTTTTTGGAATACATTGTTCAATGATTCTGATCCATTAGTTGTCATAATCCCCCAACGGACACCGCAATCAAATGTTTGAAATACCTTCCATGGTTTGGGGGCCTCAGATTCATCGTTGTCACGGTATTTACCGACTTTGTCCAAGTATGGAATTGCTGCCGGACATTTTAGGCGTAGAATTTGCATCCACTTTTCATATGCTCTTGGCTTCCTTTTACGGACAAGTATTTTAAATATCTCACAAACATCTTTGTCATGGACCTTCTTCATTAAATTCTCAGCGACATGCTGTGTACACAATGTCTGAACACACTCTCCGCCGTCCTCCCACCAACCACCATGTCTATCTTTGAAGACCTTCCTTATTCCCAAGTGTCTATCTGAAACAACGCACATGAACCTTCCAAAACCAATTACCTCTTGTCGCAGCCACCTCATAAACCATCCCCAGTTCTCGAAACTCTCTTCCTCAACTAATCCAAAAGCCAAAGGTAGCAACTGATTCTCAGCATCATAACCGCAAGCTATAAGCAATCTCCCCTTGTACCTACCGGACAGGAAGCATGCATCAATGCTAATGATAGGCCTCAGATGAGGCACTGCCGCAATACATGGACCGTACGCCCACGCTGCTGCTTTAAACAATCGCTCTGTCTCTTTCGCGGTGGGTTCTGATTTAACTGCCCATTTTGTCCCTGGATTTGCTCTAGTTATTGCTTGTAAAATTGGTGTGAGAATTGCATATGAGCCCTCCCAACTGCCAAACATTTGTTCAATTGCCAGCTCTCGGCCACGCCATAACCTGTTGTACTTGGGAACAATTCCTTCGAATTTAACACGGATTATCGATTTGATGTCACTAATGCTTTTTGTAACATCTTCTCTCATATCTTGCTTTATAGCATTGGCAATCACTGCTGCAGTTAGTTGTGCATGATCAGTACGATTAGTCGGGGCACGACATGTATGCGGTGTATTTAATGTTTTAATTGTCCACCGAGCTCCAAAATAAGAAGACGTGGCATACAGTCGCCAATTGCACCTGGTGTCCTTGCACACGACCACAATTTTGGTTTTGCTACTTTCTTTCCAATACACTTCAATATTCTTGCGTACATGGAACTCCTTTATAACTCTGTTCATAGCATCTTTTGACGGGAATACTTGATCCACCACAAGAGATTTATCATCAAAACGTGGGGTCGTACCGAAAAAACCTACATCTGCTTCCCGAAATCCAGATGTATCACTGAAACTCGGTATAGGGCAACGGTCACCCCGACCGAAATCTGCATGTGTATGAGACTCTAGCAAGACATCATCTTCCGAATCATTTTCATCAGATTCATCATCATCACAACAGTCTCCATCATCCTCGTCATCACTTTGTGACAAGTCGTCATTATCGGGACCATGATCACCAAAACCAGGCATCTCATATGTACTATTATAATTATCGTATGGTGTCCAATTCACCTCTGCCTGGACGGCCGGTGAAAACTCATTCATGTTGGGATAAGGTTCAGAGTAAATATTTTGGGGCGGTGTTTGTTCTCTCTGACAAGGTCGGGTCCGACTGGAACCCGCATGTGGATCACAGTACCGAGACTGAGGAGGTTCTGGCTGCGTCTCAGGTACCCTACCATCAAATAACAACTGGAGTTGCGTCGCGCCCACAATTGGAACAAACTCAATGAAAAAATCAATGACACGGTATTCTCTTCCGGAATTCATTAACTGCTCAAAAATTATCTTCCAACCTTCATTGCAAATAAGTTCCACAACCTCGTAATAACGGCCAGTAGGTGTACCAACATTACATCGAGCATAAATGATTAGGTTGTATTCATTCTCGGAATATCCAAAATGCTGATAAATCATACCTTTCAAATCTTCAAAATTTTGTTCACCGGTCGCACGAAATGAGTATCGATGACTAATACTATACTCCGCGCCCCTCGGACCGTATCGAATTTCACCGCCGATAAATACATTTACTAATACCATAATGGATTGTTTCCGAAAAACCCTATACAATGAATATTAATTACAAAATGTAAATATTAATTGTTATACAACAAATTGAGTTAAAAAATATTGTAAATAAATTAACTAAAAAATTATTACCGTAAAATTCGTCAGAGTCCGTCGATTTTCTAAATTGTAAGCCCCAGAATGGCATGAGAGTGACAGACCGGAAGAAATAAACGAGTTTAGTAGTGGTCGGCAACTGGGATGGCGTCCCGGTTTTATTTTTTATTTTTTTTCCCGGTCGGCACCTGGGATGGCGTCCCGGATTTATATATTTTTTTTCCCCGGTCGGCACCTGGGATGGCGTCCCGAATTTTTAGTTTTTTTTTTTTTTTTTTCTCCGGTCGGCACCTGGGATGGCGTCCTTCTTATTTTTAAAAATCTGGTGAACAGTTTCTTATTTTTAATATTTTATTTATTCATTTTCTTATATATAAAAATTTCGGTCAAATCAGCTATAGCAACATAATTGTATAACGGTGGTGAAGTCCAAAATAATATTGACAACTTCCTCTTATATAAACTCATGATAGTAGGCTACCAATTATATATGTCCAGTTCTTTATAATATATTGTTAAAACTTAAAATTAAATAACTTATATTTTTTATTTAATATATTTATTTATAATTTCCATTTAGTTGATAAGTATATATTACATATTAATTAATTATCCTCGCTTATTATAATCATTGAATATAAACTAAACTAAATACCCTGCAAAAAACAAAATACTGACAACCAAAAGCACATAAGCACTAAAGATAGGAGTGTCAACGGGTACGATACGGGTCGGGTGGTGGCATTTTCATACCCGTACCCGTTGTGATAACGAAAAATGATCTTTACCCTTACCCATTTTTTCGAATACAGTACGGGTTGGGTAAACGGATAAAAAAGTGCTATTGACATGTTGATTTATGCTTTCTATAAAAATATTTCAAAAAAAAGAAAATAATAATAATGAATACAACTAATTTGTATTATGAAAATTTAGTAAAATACAAAACTTTATTGTATGTATTATCTTCATACGAATATATATCTATATATATAATTTTATTTTTAAAAATTATCTTGTTAGATAACGGGTAAGATAACGAAAAAAAATCATTACCCTTACCCGTACCCGATAAGCTAACGAAAAAAAATTCTTACCCTTATCCGTATTTTTGGATACAATACGGGTCGGGTAAACGGGTAAAAGGGTGTCATTGCCACCCCTAACTAAAGACCCTGCAAAAGTTCACAATTACATCTAAACACAAAACTAAACACAGCTATGTTTCTCTATTCCTTGCTAGTACCATCTTTCTGTCAAACCTGTTCACCATCATCTTCAGTCACCACCATCTCAGATATTATCCTTGTACCAGGCATACTTTTTAAGATGTCTTTGAGACGAGAAAAGAAGAATCAATGAAACTTGGAGGTTAGCTCATGTACACATTTTATTTTAATTTGCCATGTAAGAAGGGCATTATTCACATTAATTTTCCATGTAAGGAGGGCAATTGAAAGCACTAATGTTTATTAGGAGGGCAGTAAAGGAGGATGGTGGTAACACTGTGAGTGTTGAGGAAGTGTTTGTAGAAATGTCAGTGTTTGAGAAGGAGGAGCAAGCTGAGTTTAAGGGGTAAAATTGTTCATTGAAGTTGACATGATGAGAATTAAAAAAAAAATTCTTTGAGTACCTAAAAAACACTGATTTTTTTTTTGAGTAAAATGGCACTAGGCCCGTTTCAATTCAAAACCAAGTTAAGTTACAAAACCACAGTTGTCAGAGGCCTATAACGCCTGAAATGAAACATTCTCCTAGTAGAACCATAGACTTCTAAAACAAAAGAGATAAGCAATCCAAATAGAACAATCAAGCAACAAACCACACGCAGGTGGTACAAAATAGTGACTAGGTTTAGTCTGTAAGGAAACTAAGATATAACACAGAGTCGTCTCCAGAAATGCTTTTAGTCTGCATCGTCTTCATCATCTGACATGATCACCACTTGACCTCCGGAAGCAGGATCCCTAGTCTGGAGTGGTATGAGAGAGGTGTCTTGAGGCAGCTACCTAGCTATGTCAGAATGCTCAGCACCCAGTCCTGACCAATATAAAATTGTAGTTATTATGGATAAGATAATTGATTTTTGAGAAACACATGTACTTTGATCAAAAGAGATTTTATTTCTGTCTCCATATTGTCCAAGCAAAGGCACTAACTTACAAAACACTGATCAGGTTCTTAGTAATTAATGTGATAAAGAGGTTTAGGGCGAGTGTAAATAATCGAAGAGCCCAAATAGTAAATGAACAGACCTGCACCATTTTCCACGTGAGCTCGATCAGTTCCTGTGTTGCGTAAGATGAAAAAGGAACTATCCAGATTGAGAGTAGGAGGTGGCTGACTTGGGCCCGCACATGCGTTAGGGACAGGTTGAGAGTAAGAAAGGGGTGCGTATTGAGCTTGGTCCTCAAACATGCTGGAATTCAGAACCGAGGTGAGGTTTGCAGAGTCACTGGAATACAAAAACTGTTCCTCAGTAGGAGAGAGAGCGGGTTGACTTGGGCCCGCACATGTGTTGGGGACAGGTTGAGAGTAAGAAAGGGGTGCAAATTGAGCTGGGCCCTCAAACATGTTGGAATTCAGAACTGAGGTGAGGTTTGCAGAGTCTCTGGAATACAAAAACTGTTCCTCATAAGGCGAGAGAGTGGGTTGACTTGGGCCCGCACATGCGTTGGGGACAGGTTGAGAGTAAGAAAGGGGTGCGTATTGAGCTTGGCCCTCAAACATGCTGGAATTCAGAACCGAGGTGAGGTTTGCAGAGTCACTGGAATACAAAAACTGTTCCTCAGTAGGCGAGAAAGCGGGTTGACTTGGGCCCGCACATGCGTTGGGGACAGGTTGAGAGTAAGAAAGGGGTGCATATTGAGCTTGGCCCTCAAACATGCTGGAATTCAGAACCGAGGTGAGGTTTGCAGAGTCACTGGAATACAAAAACTGTTCCTCATAAGGCGAGAGAGCGGGTTGACTTGGGCCAGCATATGCATTGGTGACTGGCTGAGAGGGTGGCTGAGAAGCAGTGCCTGGATTGTGAACAATCGGTATGTTGAAGTAATTAGTGGTGTGCATGATCTGAAGCCTATTCCACAGCAGATAAGCTGTTCCACACTGCTTATTCGTCAATTCACACACAATGGTTGGAGGCAGATTATATAATAACCAATCCCGGATAAGCTGATCTTGTTTCCAACTCTCACCATGACTAATGGTGCCATCAAGATAATCTTGAAGACCAAGGCCGCCAAGAACTCGCAACACTTGTGACTCCCACTTAGGAAATTTCTCTCTATAATTCTCTTTATCTAAAGGAATGCTGATTTCATCAGTGATTTGAATGAGATTTTCAGATGTCATGTGTGTTGTTCTTGAGGATCTGGTACTAATCTTTGAGATTAGATGTTGATCTTGAAGATTTTGTAATTTTCTGGTATTGAAGAACTGGAAAAATCAGGTTGGGTACTGATTCTTGAAATCAGAGGCAAGCAAATCAAAGTAAAGGAAAAGAATTGGGTGATTATGTTTTTTTTTATCATCTGTTACATTGTACTGCAAGAACGAGCATTCTAGAATCATGGTCTTCTAATTTATCTCTCCAATAGTATTTTCCTGCTGGATGTCTCCATTGCTTGTGCTCTCAGCATTCTGTTAGCAAATGACGGAGGGGGATTTGGGAGTAGCCGTAGGCACTGTTTGTTTAAAAGATGGGCTCGTGAGGGTAGAAGAGGAGTCGCCAGGCTTGAAGAAGCGATATGGGCCCATTGGGCCGAAATCTTTTAAGCGCTCAGAAGGGATTCAGCCACTGAATAGTGGGACCGCTCGTCAGTAGTAATGAAGGAGTAGAAGGCTGAATGCTGGGACCCAGAATGTCATCAGGAGCCTCAAGAAACGAGTGGAATCAGTTAGTTACGTAGCTGGAGACCACGGACCGCACATAGCATCCTCACCATTGAGGCAGTAATGGAGGCGAAGGAAGAGAAGAAGGGAGTAGTTAATTGAGAGAAGAACAGGAGATGAAGCTGTCAGAGTAAAGAGCCCTGTCGTTGGCAGTACTATGCGCCAATTAGATTTTTTTTTTAAAATTTTAGATTTTATTCAGGAAATTAGCCTTTAAAGAGGAGACCTTCGCACTTTCTCTTTAGCAATGAACATACTTATTTCTGTTATTTTACAATTTTAACCCTAAAACTTCCTTTATTCCAGAAATTAGTCAAAACTATCCAAATCTTCATTTTAAACTGTTCTTAGTGCGTTACAAACTATATTCTATTTACATTTTACACTGCAATTGCTTCTGCAATTTGCACACCTGAGAAACACAGACTACCAACTATCTGTACCAAAGATTACCAAATCTATTCTGGCAAGAGTATGAGATGCGCAAGATGAAACAGGCAAGTGTTTCCTTTTCTGGCCTGCGGTACTGTACCAGCTGTTTTGTCGAGAGGACTGGTACGTCAGAGAATACAATTTACTTGAACACTTAATTTCAAGATAGGCTGAGTAGGACCCTAAGAATTATATTATTAAAATGCCGATATCATACCAACTAGGCTCAATACCCTTTTATACTCGAGAACACTCAAACAATTACAGTACCATAGCGTTATTAATTTCCCAGTTTGTACCATTTTGTTATGCAAGCACTGCTATGTATTCTAAATGACTTTATTTTAATGTAATTTTCATTCACAAGTTCATTTGTTGCACAACTGCTGTTTCTTTGAGTATCACACAAGATAAAGTTTTAATTATTCACAGTTTGTTACAATATGGAACCCATATTGTATTACTCATGACAGATTTCGTATAATACATGTTTTTGTAGGAATTCTATTTACATTTTACACTGCAGTCGCTTCTGGAATTTGCATACCTGAGAAACACAGACTAACAACTAGGAACAGTTAATTGGTTCCCTTATATTACTAATCTGTGTTGAGAATGCTGAGAACACCAGCACTGGAGACGTCCAGCAGTAAAATACTGAAGAGATTTATCATTAGAATTGGAGACGTCCAGCAGCAAAATTTCTGTGAATTTAAGAGCAATTAATAGCAAGTATTAGCAAATAACAAATCATTAGAAGAGCAATAAGTACAAGAGAAACCTAATTTATGTGCAAAAGCAAACCAGTACATTAACTTCAATATATCCCCCGTATCACTAGATCAGAAAAGAAGTGTTAAACTATTATTCAGAATTTTTTTGTGAAAACTTCCATTTATAACCCTACTGATTACCTTGTGCTCATATGCCCCTTTGAGGAGTAAACGATTCCAGTTTGTGCTTATATTGAAAATACTAAACTTTCCGGAATCAAATGAAAAATTATTAAGAAGCTTTATACAAAATGTTCCTGCTTAGCAAACAAAATTAATCTAAAAAGAGGAAATTGACTTCCACTCGAAAACAAAATAATTCAAAATCAAGTTGTACAGTTTGTCTGCTGATCAGTATATGCTGGTAATAACTATTAGATCCAAAATATAATGTTCCCAATAAACCTCAACCCTCCCTAGTACATGACACAACAGAGAATCAGAACATACTGGTGCCAGTACTATTCCAGAAGGTATACATGGACCAAAAATCTTTAGAAATAAGGGATGCCTGGACAAGAATAGTTTCTATATTGAAATTTTATTAATAGAAAATCATTTTATTTTATTAATCGATATTATTAGACAAGATTGTGTTTCTTGGTTAAATAAAGAAAGTTAATCCTGCTTGCCATCCATGTTATCCTACTTGCCATCTAAATAATTCAACTACTTGTCAACTATGTTTTCCTACTAGCTGCACCATTATTCATTAATTTTGAGTTTTCTTTGCTGTTAGTAAAATTATTTCTTCTTCTTTTTATACGATTGAGGTAGAACATTAACATTGCTGTACGAAGAAGAGAGATTGGAATCCGTTCCACACAAAAAGAAATTTAAAATTGTGAATTTCCCGTTACGATTACAAAAATAGGAACTAGGAACTTGTCAAATATGACTGTTTTTAATAAACAATAGGTGTAAAATTTAGTTCTGCAATGGAAATAGGATGATGTAAATAGATTTTGAACAAGACTCGGATTCTTCTAGGCGGTGTGTTCGCCGAATCCAAAATTATACAAATATATATAGCCATATATAGCCAAATTTTTCTCCGAATTAGAGTGCTTGAAATAAATGTGCCTGTGGGGCTTGGCCCTGTTAATTAGGTTTTGTTGGAGTTTTTCTTTTCTTTTCCTCTTCAAACCCTATATTTTTTTTCTTCCCTCCTCCTTTTGGACCTGCTCTAGTACTCTTTCAATTTTCAAGGTAATCCATCTCGGAACTCCTATATTAGTGATGTATATCTAGCACTTCTTATATCATTAATTTGTCTCATTATTTAAATAAGTCATCTTCAACTCTTTTTACGTTACTTTTTTCTCTCAAAATTAAAGTTTTCATCCGTCATATTTTGCACCAAATTTGCTCTTTTTTGTGTGGATGCCTGATGGAAATATAAAACCAAGTAACACACGAAGTTAATGACTTCTTACTGTAATCAATTGAAAGAGATGGTGTTGTGCACAGACTATGAATCTAAGAAGTAAGAACGACATCTCATTTTTTGGAAAAGTGTTACCTATTGCTTTCATATATGGGTTATGGCATGGTGCCTCTATTGCGAAAGCCAGTCGTGTGTTTCAGATCTATTAAATTCCCAATCTTCTATTATTGATGTGCATTGATTAATTTAAGTCAATTTTTCTTTTTGAATTAGACAATCTCAATTGAATAATAACTTTGTATGCACAATAACAATATCAAAAGGGGATATAAATCATCCTTAGAAGTTGTTTTCTTATAAACTGATTTTCTGCTGGTTTTATAACTGATTTCTTCTTCTTTTACATTGTTTTGTGCATAGGTGTTAACTTCAAGGCATGAGCAATGAATAACACCAACAAGTGTACATAGGTGCAATTAGTTTTAATTGCATTTTAGTGCCAGATCGCTGATTTCTTTCAGAGGGTACTGATCCTTTCTCTATTTGCCAACTTTTTCACAGCGATAAAACAAACAAAACTTCTCGCAAACCTCCGCCACTACTCCTACACAACGCTGCCCCTCTCTCTCTCTTTTTGGAAGAAGTAATATATTAAACATAGAAACATCAATTACAGCATATGAAATGTAGAAAAAATAGCAAACTACAAGGCTTCAACCTAGATCACATACAACTAGTCTCAATGAGAACAAGAAATAAAACAGCAAACAGAAAACTGCCAAACTCGTACCAGTCATCACAGTTTCGTACCAGTCGTCACAGTCTCGTACCAGTAGGGTCATAGCACCCTTCTCCTTGCCATCAGAACCAGTCAGCCATTGCCCCCAAGTAAAACACCCTGTGCTAGCGTATCAGCGCGGTTCTTTTCAGCCACATTTAGCCAAAAATCACTCTCCTAAACCATTCGGAAATTGTGTTTTCAAGCTACCTAAAAATAGTAAAAAAAAGTTCTAAAAAATACATAATTTGGTCTCGAAGAACATTTTCATGTGAAGATCATGTTGAGCTGTTCAGATCGACTATTTGAACTTGAAAAACAAACATACAAATCCATAGTATAGACCAATCAGCTCTTTGCAAAGTAGCATAGCCTCACTCTTATTATTTTGTAACAATGCAGAAAGTGTGGTTATTGTAGTGCTATCTATGTGCACCAAGTAGCAGCATGCATGTAATGGTATAAATCAGTACAAAAGCTGCCTCTTCTATGTACCTCTAAAACAAATTAAAGGAAAAGATTATTTCATAGATAAAGATGAGAAAATAAAGAGGGCATGACTTAAATTGATTGAAGATGGGAAGGTGAAGAGGCGCACGCGTATAGCGAGGGGGTGTCCCTTCAAGAAATTATTTTTTTACAATGGTTTGGTTTGAGAAAGTGCAAATGACATGTACGCCGTTAATAACAAAAAACCATGCTTGGATATTTAACATAATTGTACAAGGATTATTCCTTAAGGACTGTGTATGTTCGGCTAAGATCATACATTCATAATAAATCGTGTACAAATATTGGTGACTTCTAGACACGGTTCACTAATAACTAACTGTGTATATATGTTAGAGCTTTTTTTTATGCGAGCGCGTCCTCCCATTATACACTGTTAATGTGAATTTTTTTTGCATTCTTGTATGATATGCCGTGTATATATAGTCGCGTTTTTTGTACTAGTGCAAGCTTTCCATCTTTAAATTAACATACAAAAATTCTCGTTCGATTCAAAATCCTGCCACCTTCTATGGAAATGACATACCTTAAATCACTGTATCAAATATGATACAATTTAATTTAGGGTAATTATATGTTACCCCTTGATTCCTTCCCCCATTTTTCCCCCAACTAACTAACTTACTTTTCTAACTATAATAATCAATTCTAACTAACTAGTGGTCCATACAAATTAATTAGTAGATTTTCTCTTTTTATTTCTTTCCTCTCTCCATCCCTCTCCCTCTTCCACCTCCACCTCCCCCTTCCACCTCCGCCTCTGCCCGCCTCTCCCTCTCCGCCTCCGCCTTCCACCTCCGCCTCTCCTTCTCCGCCTCTGCCTCCGCCTCCGCCTCACACGACGAGGATGAATACTTGTTCAATGATAGATGAATACTTGCATGACGAGAGTGAATACTTGTGCAACATATAACTCAAAAATATGTCATCATGGATCTCATTTTAAAGAGAAAATTATGTAGAAGACGTTCGTGGTTTTAGATTTGCAAAATTCCTCACATATCGTCAGAAATATTAGTTAGATTGAACGGAGAAAAAAAAACCACCTCTAAAAACATGTAAAAGATAGGTGTGATATGTCCAGTTTTTTTTTAAAATACTTGATATATCAGGGTGAATACTTGATGTATTACATGTGAATATTTCATGTATTATATATGAATACTTGATGTTATGTCCACTTGCGGTGATGGTTATGCGGTCCCCACGGTAGTTAGGGATAGCGGTTGTGCGGTCCCCCCACTTAATTACACGTTTTCTTTTGTTTTTAGCGGACGACAGTTGTGGTACCCTACTATCTCCGCGTAATTAATGCTTTAATGTCGTAATATTTCCATATATAATTCTTTCTCAAAGATGAGTACTTTTATTTATATGGATGAATACAACTCGTGTTAAGTGTGAATACTTTTTCGCAAATCGTCCCCTACTAATTCCACCACTTATCTCCGCATATTACTGTGGTCCCCTACTTATCTGAAGTCGTGGTTGTGCGGTCCCACCGTACCTTCATGTACTCTTTACACTTACACGACGAGGATGAATACTTGTTCAATGAGAGATGAATACTTGCGTACGAGATGTGAATACTTGCGTAACGGACACCTCGAAAGTATGTCATCATGGATCTCATTTGAAAGAGAAAATTGTGTAAAAGACTTTTGTGATTTTAGATTTGAAAAATTCCGCACAGATCGACAGAAATATTAGTTAGAGTGAACGTAGGAAAAAAAAACCACTTCTAAAAACGTGTAAAAGATGGGTGGTAATGTTTCCTTATATAATTATTTTTCAAAGATGAGTACTTTTATTTACATGGATGAATACTACCTGGGTCAAGTGTGAATACTTTTGCGCAATATGTCCGCCGGTAATGCTGTGAAGGCAGTTGTGATCCCCTACTAATTCCAGCAGTTATTAACTGTAATATTGTGGTCCCCTACTTATTTTCAGTTGGGGGAAAAATGGAGGATGAATGATGGGAGAAAGCTAGGCCCTCCCTTTAATTTATTGGTGTTGAACTATAATTAACCAGTGAAAACAATATGAAACACATGCATTCCGTATTTGATAAATATGTTTTAAAAAAAAGGTTGCCAATTCAAGTGACAACCCGAAAACTGGGTCACCCTTTTAATTTCGCGGTTAGTTCATTTTGGGTCGCCAATTCAAATGACGATCAGAGTAATTTTCAAATTTTGTGGAAAATAGAGTTAATGGTTTTTTTTTTTTGGAAGATGGTAAAAATAGAACTTTCGGTTCCATAAGGTATACATGGACCAAAATTTTTTACAAACAAGGGATGTAGGGACAAGAATAGTTTCTTTATTGAAAATTATTATTAGAAAATCAATTTTTTTTATTAATGGATATTATTAGACAAGATTTTGTTTCTTGGTTAAATAAAGAAGGTTAATCCTGCTTGCCATCCATGTTTTCTAAGAGTAAAGCTAAATACTTCAACAACTTGCCATCTATATTTTCCTACTAGTTTCACCATTATTCATTAATTTTGAGTTTGCTTTTCTGTTAGTATTTTTTTTCTTCTTTTTATACGATTCAGGTAGAACATTAACATTGCCGTATTAAGAAGATAGATTGGAATCCGTTCCGCACAAAGAGGAATTTAAAATTGTGAATTTCCAGTTACGACTATTTTTAATAAACAATAGGTGTAAAATTTAGTTCTGGATGATCATGTAAATTGATTTCAAACAATTATTAATAGTCATGCAAAAAAAGAAGACTCCGATTCTTCTAGGCGATGTGTATGCCGAATCCAAAATTATACAAATATATATAGCCAAATATAACAAAATTATGCCCCAAATTAGAGTGCTTGAAATAAATGCGCATCGGGTTCGGCCTTGTTAATTAGGTTTTGTTCGAGTTTTGCTTTTCTTTTCTTCCTCTTCACCCTAGATCTCTCTCTCTCTCTCTTCCCTCCTCCTTTGGACCTGCTCTAGTACTCTTTCAATATTCAAGGTAATATATCTCGGAACTACTATGTTACTGATGTATATCTTAACTTTTTATATCATTAATTTGTCTCATTATATGAATAAGTTGTGTGGATGCCTGATGGTAATATAAAACCAAGTAACACACACAAAGTTAACAACTTCTTACTGTAATTATCAATTGAAAAATATGGTGTTTGTGCAGATACCATGGATCTAAGAAGTAAAAATAACATCTCATTGTAAATATGTTTTCTTATTAATAACATTGTTAGTAGCCATTTAAAACAACTAACTTTCAATAAAAAAGAACGACATCTCATGATGTTTTGGAAAATTGTTACATGTTGCTGTCATATATGGGTTATGGCATGATGCCGTTGTTGCAAAGCCAATCATGTGTTTGAGATTTATTAAATTCTCAATCTTCTATTATTGATGGGTATTGATTAATTCAAGTCATATTCTCTTTTTGAATTAAACAATCTCAATTGAATAATGACTATGTATGAACAATGACAATATGAAAAGGGGATATAAATTTAATCATCTTTAGAGGTTGTTTTCTTAACTGATTTTCTGCGGGTATTATAATTTATTTTTTCTTCTTTTACATTGTTTTATGCATAGGTGTTATGTTAACTTCAAGGAATGAGCAATGAATAACACCAACAAGCGTACATGCATGCCGAATGACAAGTATGACAGGATAAGTAGTTTGCCAGATGAAATGCTCCAACATATTTTGTCTTTCTTAGGGATACGCCAGGCGGTTCAAACTAGCGTAATGTCAAAGAGATGGGTGAACCTTTGGACCTCCTTGTCTCATCTCAATTTTGATCCACATGAGTTAGTTTTAGAAGATGAATATCGTCTCAGTACCAAGGACAGGAAAAGTGCACTCGATGCAAAGTTTAAAGAATTTGTTGAGATGTTGTTGTCCCGTCATGAGACATCCTTCGTGGACACTTTCCTGATTAAAATCTTAGACCAAGATGGTTGCTCTGACCTTGTTCGGACATGTGTCAGCTATGCCATGAAGGTCAATCCTCGAGTTTTTTCTGTGGAGGCTCCATTCTTCCACAAAGATATATCTGGACCCATTTTCTCTTGTGAATCAATAGAGGAACTCTGCTTGAGAAAAAGTTGTAATAATTTTCAAAGAATACCAGACGTCATAAATCTTCCCCGCATCAGAAGGTTACAACTTACACAAACTAGACTTGATAATATATGCATCACTAGACTTTTCTCAGGGTGTCCAGTTCTTGAAGACGTGTCATTGGAAAGTTGCTCTGGTGAATTTTCATGCATTTTCAGCCAGAAGCTAAAGTACTTATCTCTCCGTGATTGCATTTTTTTACACAGTTATGGATTTATGTGTAGATTTATGTGTGTAGACTCTTGCCTCCTTGGGGATGCAGTCAACTCAGCGATTATCCATCATCCTTTTCATGTAGAGTTTATGTGGAAAATTCTAGATACAACTGCAGTGGGTAACACTTTTTCTTTCATGCGAAATGTTTTTCGTTATTTTGCTTTCGGTGACAATATAGGTGGCCTTTCAGATGTTATAGTTCTCAAGTTACATATCAAAGAAATGAAGGTAAGTATCAATTTTAATATAAACTTTTTGTCATTTTGTAACTTGGTACTGTTGGTCTTATCATAGAAGTTTTAGCTAGTATGACATTTACATTTGTATTATCGAAACACTAGTGTATGACACAACTAACACTCTAACATTATAAAATTACTCGAGTAATACAAATGTTGAATTGCACCAGAGATCACCCACTAATAGCATTCTTACAGAGGTTAGTCTCAATTGTTGAATTGCACCTCTTGGTGGTTATGGAGGTCGAGTGAATTATCTAAAATATTAGATAGATCACAATTTAAAAAATAAAACTTTTGATGATAATTTAAGTTAGGTAAAATATTTAGAAATTTAGAAAATATCTATGTTTCAAGAACATGGGCTAATGATATGGATCTCTGACTTGTGTATTATAAATGTCCGAGATGATTCTCAACATGTACCTTGAATCTTCTAAACATATTTTCCTCTTATCTGTGCAGCATATCTCAGGAGCAGCAATACCCAGGCTCGGAGAGTTCCATAACCTAATAGATTTGTGTCTTGGTAGTTGGTGCATGACTTGTAATTTCAATCCAGTTGCATTGTTCCTTCAGCAAACACCTAATCTACAGAAGATCACTTTATACATGTGTGCAAGACATTGTCGTGTGGAGGTAACTGGCATCAACCAAACATTGGATATAATGTGGGTGTACTTATTTAGATGCAAGAATCTTAAGCAGGTTGAAATCAAAGTTTCGAAAGATCATATTAGAGCCCATAAAATCAACAAGGCTTTGCTCCCAGGGAGGACACAAATAGGGGATATAGAGTTTATTATGTCAGAGCACATTTGATTTTTTCTTCTTTTTATGTTTTAATGTGACAAATCGAGCATGGCTAGTCTTTTAGTTGTTATGATAGTAGTAGCATATGTTGTTGTCAGTTTAATTCAGCTAGTACTGAACTATTTCTAATGACATGGTTTTTTTTTTTACTGATATGCGCTCAATTTTTGGTTTTGTATCGTGATATTTAAACGGCAATGCTTTCTGATTCACAAGTAAGGATCTCTAAACAAGCAGAACATGACTGATACAACGCAAGACCATTTTCAAACAAGTGATGACTCAGTCCAGTTGTAGACAAGATATATGTAGTGAATGTCACCAATTTAATTAGTAAAAATAAAATGAGGCAAAATACTGATGGAAATCACTTTATCTTCACCTAGGACACATTCAAGGAGTGCTAACATGGTTTGTTGCCTGGTTCGTAGTTATTAAAGCATTCTGTAATTCTTTGTCCGAATTAGTAAAATAAAAAAGTGTGACAAACAGGAAGGAGAAAGAGCTTCATTTGGTGATTTTGTAATTTGCTGTCTGAATTACTAAAATAAAAAAGTGCGACGAACATGAAGGAGAAGAGCTTCATCCCAATCGTTTAATAGGATTTGATAGAGATTAAATACAAGCTGGTTCCCACCCTTTACATGTATGTGGCCCCATGTTTTCAGTTGATTGCCTAATCATTTATTTTTTTTAGCATGTTTGTTGTTTTTATTCGGAACGATAGAGGCACATACCTCTTGCTGTTGAAATATTGTACATATGGCGAGTAAATCATGGTTGGATGATTCAGACAAGCCATCTAAGAATTAAGTTGCAAATGGTGATACAACAAAACTTAAGACGATGATATTAGCACTATGAATTGCTCAAATAAAACAGTCCTACAGATGTAACAAAGATTTTGCTTAAAAATCAATAACACCAGGTTTAGAGTACACATGTTGCAATACAGGATCTGGCTTTGCAACTTTACAAATGTTAAAGAGCAAAATTGTAAAAACTTATTTGTGGCCTAACAGTTTAAATGCATGTCAATTCCTGTCAATGACTCTTTCAGCTTTGCTCCGAGGCTCCCAGCACAGAGGTGAACAGAGGTAATAGTTTAAAACAATTGAAGATTCTTCAAAGTAACAATACTTCTTTTCTTCCAATTTCAGTTCTTTTGATAAGGTTTTGGTACTAGCCGTTTCAACAACAAGTCTGGCACATCGCTCAAATGTTATATTGAAAATATTGTCCCATATCTTACAACTCAGCTAAGCAAAGATTAAGCCCCCAGATAAAAACCTCAAATTGAATAAAACACCTGGGTTTCTCCTATAAAAATAAAATATGACAGAAGGCTATGACAAGCCATGACATATACCGTATGCACCAAACTGACATAAAAAATAATATAAACAATTTAAAAAGCAAATAAATGAATACATCTAAAGGCATTTGGAATACTCTGGTTTTCATTTTGTTACTTAGTTTTCAAGATTGAAGAGATAGTTTGTGTGCTATGTGAAAAGATTTTATTTCTAAGGAGAAGAATGAGCTGATTGAAGATGTCAGAAATTACAAAGCCCGTTATGTGTTGTGAGGGACCCATAGAAGGGCTAAAGAATTCAATTTATTTCTGGACCAACTTTTTTTTATTAAAAATGTAGCAGGCGATTGCGTTTTAATTTTAATTTGAACCAAATGAAAAATTTGTTGGACAAACTTCTAAATTTTTTTTTTTACCACAATGGAGCTAGAGTCGATCAATAAATGTAACACTGGATCATGTTTTTTGTAGGTTGACCGTCAAATTCAAATCAGCTATAGAAACATAATTGTATAACGGTGGTGAGTCCAAAATAATATTGACAACTTCCTCTTATATAAACTCATGATAGTAGGCTACCAATTATATATGTCCAGTTCTTTATAATATATTGTTAAAACTTAAAATTAAATAACTTATATTTTTTTATTTAATACATTTATTTATAATTTCCATTTAGTTGATAAGTATATATTACATATTAATTAATTATCCTCGCTTATTATAATCATTGAATATAAACTAAACTAAATACCCTGCAAAAAACAAAATACTGACAACCAAAAGCACATAAGCACTAAAGATAGGAGTGTCAACGGGTACGATACGGGTTGGGTGGTGGCATTTTCATACCCGTACCCGTCATGATAACGAAAAATGATCTTTACCCTTACCCATTTTTTCGAATACAGTACGGGTTGGGTAAACGGATAAAAAAGTGCCATTGACATCTTAATTTATGCTTTCTATAAAAAAAATTTCAAAAAAAGAAAATAATAATAATGAATACAACTAATTTGTATTATGAAAATTTAGTAAAATACAAAACTTTATTGTATGTATTATCTTCATACAAATATATATCTATATATATAATTTTATTTTTAAAAATTATCTTGTTAGATAACGGGTAAGATAACGGAAAAAAAATTATTACCCGTACCCGATAAGCTAACGAAAAATAATTCTTACACTTACCCGTATTTTTGGATACAATACGGGTCGGGTAAACGGGTAAAAGGGTGTCATTGACACCCCTAACTAAAGACCCTGCAAAAGTTCACAATTACATCTAAACACAAAACTAAACACAGCTATGTTTATCTCTATTCCTTGCTAGTACCATCTTTCTGTCAAACCTGTTCACCATCATCTTCAGTCACCACCATCTCAGATATTATCCTTGTACCAGGCATACTTTTTAAGATATGTCTTTGAGAAGAGAAAAGAAGAATCAATGAAACTCGGAGGTTAGCTCATGTACACATTTTCTTTTAATTTGTCATGTAAGAAGGGCGTTATTCACATTAATTTGCCATGTAAGAAGGGCAATTGAAAGCACTAATGTTTATTAGGAGGGCAGTAAAGGAGGATGGTGGTAACACTGTGAGTGTTGAGGAAGTGTTTGTAGAAATGTCAGTGTTTGAGAAGGAGGAGCAAGCTGAGTTTAAGGGGTAAAATTGTTCATTCAACTTGACATGACGAGAATTATAAAAACACTAATTATCTTTGAGTACTTACAAAACACTGATTTTTTTTTTTTTTTTGAGTAAAAAGGCACTAGGCCCGTTTCATTTCAAAACCAAGTTAAGTTACAAAAGCACAGTTGTCAGAGGCCTATAACGCCTGAAATGAAACATTCTCCTAGTAGAACCATAGACTTCTAAAACAAAAGAGATAAGCAATCCAAACAGAACAAGCAAGCAACAAACCACACGCAGGTGGTACAAAATAGTGATTAGGTTTAGTCTATAAGGAAATTAAGATATAACACGGAGTCTTCTCCAGAAATACTTTTAGTCTGCATCTTCTTCATCATCTGAGATGATCACCACTTGACCTCCAGCAGCAGGATCCCTAGCCTGGAGTGGTATGAGAGAGGTGTCTTGAGGCAGCGACCTGGCTATGTCAGAATCCTCAGCACCCAATCCTGACCAATATAAAATTGTAGTTATTATGGATAAGATAATTGATTCTTGAGAAGCACATGTACTTTGATCAAAACAGATTTTATTTCTCTGTCTCCATATTGACCAATCAAAGGCACTATCTTACAAAACACTGATCAGGTTCTTAGTAATTAATGCGATAAGGAGGTTTAAGAGGAGTGTTAATAATCGAAGAGCCCAAGTAGTAAATGAACAGACCTGCACCATTTTCCACATGAGCTTGATCTGTTCCTATGTTGTGTAAGAAGGAAAAGGAATTATCCAGATTGAGAGTAGGAGGTGGCTGATTTGGGGCAGCATATGCGTTGGTGACAGGTTGAGCTCGGCCAGCAAACAGGCTGGAATTTTGGCCTGGATTGTGAACAATCGGTGGCTGCAAGAGTGGTGCGTATTGAGCTCGGCCAGCAAACAGGCTGGAATTTTGGCCTGGATGGTGAAAAATCGGTGGCTGAGAGAGTGGTGCGTATTGAGCTCGACCAGAAAACAGAGTGGAATATTGGCCTGGATGGTGAACAATCCGTGGCTGAGAGAGTGGTGCGTATTGAGCTTGACCAGAAAACAGGGTGGAATATTGGCCTGGATGGTGAACAATAGGTGGCTGAGAGAGTGGTGCGTATTGAGCTCGGCCAGCAAACAGGGTGGAATTTTGGCCTGGATTGTGAACAATCCGTGGCTGAGAGTGTGGTGCGTTGCCAGCAAACAGGCTGGAATATTGGCCTGGATGGTGAACAATCGGTGGCTGAGAGGGTGGTGTGTATTGAGCTGGGCCAGAAAACAGGCTGGAATTTTGGCCAATGAAGTAAATGTCATTAGAAGAGGCGGTGCTTGGATTGTGAACAATCGGTGGCTGAGCAAGGGAGAAAAGGCGCTTGAGGCGCTTTTCTTCATCGAAAAGACGTCCTAAAAGATCGGTCATAGTGAGAGTTTGTGAGGTCATGGTGACAGAAGTTACAAAAGGCTCAAACTCCTGACCAAGACCTTGAAGAAAGTAGGACACCTGTTGTTGTTCATCTAATAAACACCCGGCATTAATAAGTTGCTTAATAATCACATTAAACTGTCGCAGATACTCAGCACAGGTGGCATTGCCCTTCTTGATCGTTTGAAGCTGAAGCTTCAATTTACGGACTTTGGGGAAGTAATATGTGGTGTACATGCTGTGAAGGCATTCCCACAGCTCCTCTGTTGTTACACACGGCTGATATCTCAATTCACACACAATGGTTGGAGGCAGAGAGGACCACAACCAATTCCGTATAAGCTTATCTTGTTTCCACCTCAAATCATGACCAATGGTGCGATCAAGATAATCTTGAAGACCAAGGCCACCAAGAACTTGCAACACTTCTTTCTCCCAGTGAGGAAAATTCTCTTGATAATTCTCTTCATTTAAAGGAATGTTGATTTGATGGTTGATTTGGATGAGATGTTCAGATGTAGAGGAAATTTGAGGATTGGTAGGATTTTCAGGTGTTGTTGAGGATCTGGTACTGGTCTTTGCGATGAAAGGCGGATCTTCGAGATTAAATTCACTGGGGAGGGGATCAGTGCTGTACATGCTGCGAAGAGATTTCCACAGCAGATGTGTTGTTGCATGCGCCATCTGTCCCAGATTAGACTGAATGTCTGGAGCCAGAGTGGAGAATAACCAATTCCATATTACCTGATCTTTTTTTTTCCAGCACTCAAACTCAACACTACGGGTGCCGTCAGCAGGAATTGAGGGAAGATTGGTGCCATAAAAAAATTCTAGAAGACTATGGCCACGAAGAACATCAAAGATTTCTCTCTCCCAGAAAGGATAATTCTCTTTGTAATTCTCAAGACATAACGTAGTCTTGATGCAATCGGTGATTTGAATGGGATTTTCAGGTGTTTCAGATGTCATTTTAGTGTTCTTGAGGATCTGGTACTAATCTTTGAGATTAGATGTTGATCTTGAAGATTTTGTAATTTTCTGGTATTGAAGAACTGGAAAAATCAGGTTGGGGTACTAATTCTTGAAATCAGAGGCAAGCAAATCAGAGGGAAGGAAAATAATTCGGTGATTATGTTTTTTGTTATCTGTTACATTGTACTGCATGCCTTTATATAGAAACACGAGTGAGTAAAGACAAGTTCAGAGTAAAGGAAAAGGATAGCCGTTGAAAGGAATAGGATGAAGCGCGGGAGGATTTGGCCGGTTGGGATGGAGTTTAATGAAAAGGATTCACAGACATGTGGGACCAATACCGTCAGGTTTAATGAAGAGGGTAACAAGAGTCTGGATTGTGGGGACCAGGAGGTCAGAAACATCCTCTCTGAGACGGGTAACGAGTTTGTTATTCCGCTGGGGACCAAATCCCAATACTGCTTCCTCTCCATTGATGCTGAAACGGAGAAGGAAATTGGGGTAGAAGAAAGACGAGACAGGAGAAGAAACAGGAAAAATAACGGAGAGAGAAAGGAAAAGAAGTGTTAAGTATCTCCAGGTTTTCAAGACGTGCGATCCGGGAAGTAAAGGGGAATAAATTGGGCTGGGGTCCGCTTGGAAGGGAATTAGGAGAGGGAGGGTTTAAATTGGAAAGTGGGGTCCGCATGTAATAGAAATAGGCAATGATCATTAATGGGAGAGTGAGACTGAGAGAGAAAAAAATTTCAGATTTGAGAGGGAGACAAAAGGAAAAGTGTGTAGCTTTTGGTGTTAAAAGGTCCTGACATGTGGGCCTTGTCAGTGAGTCTGATTTTAACTTCCACGTTTTGTGTATTTAAGCATTCGTTGATCAGAAATTTCATCAACTCATTTAAATTTTTATTCAGTCAAGATTATGAGATTATTATCATCTTTAGATGAAAAGTTTTATTTTTTTCTGAAACTTTAGTTTATTAAGTTCATTTAAAATTATTTATTCCTAATACATTACTCTCTTCTAAATTGTTGGCATTTTAATCCTTGAGATTTATTTTGAATATCATTTTTGTATTAATTTTGTTCTGTTTCATCAATTTAACATTTTGATTTGCTTAGAATTAAATTTTTGTTTAATTATTGACGGTTGTACATTCAATTTAAATGTCTTAATTAGTTTAAAAAATTTATTCATCCATAATTATATTTAAGTTAATTATTACTCATAATTATTGTTTATTATTAATTAACCCATTTTTAACATATGAGTTATCACATTTTCATTGTTGACGTTCTAAGGTAAGAGTTATCACATTGTCATTATTAATTTACCCATTTTTAACATATGAGTTATCAATTCCTTACCCAGATATACGCTTTTAAGGTAAGAGGCTTTTTAGCCTTTTAACTTCCCTTGCTCCGGCATTGGATCTTGTCGAAAATTGAACCCAATAAGTGTCAGCTTAACAAGGTGTTGTGGGAACAAGCTAGCCCTTAAGAATACGTTTGGGTGGAGTGACAATAGCGTTGTTCTCAGAATAGTAGTGTTATTATGAATGTATGTCAATCTAAACAACTTTGAGCTATTCAGAATAGTTTTGAATAGCATTGTTCTGCTAACTCAGCTAAAAGTTGGCAGAGCGAATGCCTAGAATCTAGGTTAGTGATTATTGGTTAAAAATTAGCTTTCTCATCTTTATTTTATTCATTTTCTAAATTGCTTCTCTCTCCCCAAAAAGTTACTTCTTCATGAAAAAAACACAACGGCTCCTCTTCCAAAATAATTACTTCTCTATGGATCTACGACTCTGTATAGCAAGATTACCGGAATCAACTACAAAACTATCTTCTCGGCGTAACAAGGAGTAGATAGAGATCTGACTTGTTGAGGTGCGAGGACGGTGGTCAAAGAATCGCACTTCACCACTTGAGGTGCGAAGACAGTGGCCCTCTTTGTGATTTTCTTTTGCTTTCTGTTTAGAGCAAAGCCGGCACTGGCATTGTAGCTTTATAGGGTCGAACTCGCTGAAACCTCATGAAAGGCTGATTTTTGCAATATTGCTTTTCTCTTGTGTTGTGATCGATTTAATCTCTTCTTATTGGTTTTTGCTAGAACCTTATGTACCTGTTCGGTATGATGACTTAATCCTTCTTAGGCTTCCTTAGTCAAGATTAACAATCTCTTCTTATTGGTGTTTGCTAGAACCTTATCCTACCGAACAGGTTTGCCTTAGTCAAGATTAACAACCTCCTTAGTTAAGGAGGCCTCCCCTCTCCTTAAGAATTTGTTTTCCTTTCCGTCTCCTTAGAAGCCAAAAGCTATATTTTTCAGACAAAATTACCCTAAAATGTGAACGCTCCTTAAGGACCCTTCAAATTTGTTATTATTTTCTATCGTCTTCTTCTCTCCTGAAGGAACGATTCCCTGGGTGCGGAAAAGAAAAGCAGTCATTCTCTCCGACGAAGATTGACAGTGATCCTACGACCGACACTCCAATCAAATAGCTCTATGACGTTCGCACCAAGATGCTCTCTTCAACAACACCCTAATTGCCTCGTCTATTCTCAAAGTCTTCTAAGCTCTCCAGTTAATTTGTAGAAGGTATTATTCTTCCTTCATCCTCACTGTATTGGTCTTTCTTCTCCTTTCACTGTAGACTTTCGTTCGCCATGAAGGTTTTTTTTCTTTAACTTTATTATAATGTTTTAGCAAAAGAGTGAACCCCAGTGTTTTAGACTCTTGGGGAAAAATTGACTACTTTTGTTGTTATTGATTGCTACTGTTATTGACCCTTAACCAACCCTTACTGGTACTGCTATGTATCAGTGCTTGTCCTTGATGGGGTGGTTTGAAAAGGGTTCTGATACTCTTGCGACACTAGTAGGCTAAGTAGGGTAATTTCAGAAAGGTTCTGGTACTCTTGCAATGCTGGTACGAGTCGGTACCAGTGCCCTATGCATTCTAGTTAATACAGTCGGTACAATTTGTATGCATTATTAGTGTCTCAATAATCAGTGAAACAGAAAGAAATGTAAAACATGAGTATAAAATGCATTGTGAAGCATAAAATTTAGTGAACAAGGAAATGAAACGTAGTCAAGAAAATTAGAAAGAAATGCAAGGGAAAGTTTGCAACTACATAAATCATCATACAATAAAACATGAAGTATAAAATGCATAGTTGTTGCCATGTTGTTGCCTCAAAGTAGAAGGCAGCAGCTTGACACTTCCCTATCATCTATTTTTGTACTATGTTGTTGACACTTCAACGAGTTTTCGTTGCCACGAGGGGCTTGGTGCTGATATGGACGACAACATAGACATTTGGCTCATTCCTCTCTCTTGCCTCCATAGAGCCATTGCCATATTTGATGCCTACCCCGACCCTGACGATGAGATCACGGGCATCCACGCCATCACCAGATTCGACGCCTACACCGACCCTGACACATCAGCTCCTCTGGAGGATAGGGATGAACCTGGAAGCATCTTGGTTATATTGGATTATTGGTATTATAATGTTTTTTATTGGTCCGTCTTGTTAGCAATAACAGCTTCCATATCTATCTCGTGTTATCATCGGTATTAGCCATCAAAGCTAGGTTGAGATTTTGACCATCCATCTTGGTCTCAATCCTTTTAATTGAGTATTTACTTCATATCGATTTATTAGAACCTCACACATATCGCGGGCACTACTTATATCATCAAATAATAAATTAACCGAGTCACCAACCAAATTAAGTATATAATTTATTGCATAAAAGTTATATTTCTTTTCAAGTTTGGATTTGGCGGTCAATTCATTATTGTCATCAAATTTCGGTATATACCCATTTTCTACAATCTCCCAAACCTCATTAGCTTTAAAAAAATCAATCATAAGTCTTTTCCAATGACTAAAATTATTACAGGTTTGACACAAAGATTGGGAGTTCTATCACTTGCCTATTTGGTGCCATATTGGATCGATACAACTCAAATTAAGTGAGTCTTAATTTGAGTAACACTGCTCTGGTACCACTTTATTGTACTTAAAGGCACCGCTAATAATCTAAAAACTGAAATTAATTACAATTAAAGTAACTAGATGAGTTTAGAGAAATTGACACCCATAATGTTAACGGAGTTCAGTAAAATGGCCTACGTCTCCGGAGCGTCACAACCGCTTCTCGGTGCGCTTTTCTATTACCCAACAAGAAATGTTACAACTTGTGAACCGGTGAGTCCTTACAACTAACGGGAAGTCACACGGCCAACTTGAGTAGAGAATGAAGTCTCTAAGTTTAGATTATCAAGAGAAACACTCAAAAGCTTGCTCTAACCTAATCTAACTCAAGATTAGTGAAGTAGATTTGAGGTTGTTTGAGGGATTTTGAAGTTCTAAGCTCTCTCAACAATGGAGGGACTTAAGCACACAGAAAATTCGCTTTTGAAAAGATGGGGCGACTCCTCATCATTTGGTTGAAAACCTAATAGCTCTATTTATAGTGGAAACTTCGGAATGAGCAATCTGCCACTAATCGTTACCAATGATTATATAATCGTTACAACGATTAGTAATTTCAGTGGAATTAGGGTTTCAACCCTGATCTCATTTTTAGTGAGACTTTGTTAATCATTACAACGATTGCTCTCTGGAAGAATTTGAATTTTGGACTTGAATTCAATTTTCTGTGCAGCTTTTATAATCGTTGGTAACGATTATTCCCTGTTTTAACATCAAATTTACTTTATAAGTACACAATTTTACAATTTAAATTTTTGATAAATATCTTGATGATTTCTTCGGTTCAATAAATCCATATTACAATTCCAATTGTCTTGAACCTGCAGAATATCTTAACTCTAGAAAATTATTAAATTCAATTGTTATATGTTTTGCAAATTAGTCAAATAGTGTAATAAGAGTATTGTTTGCAACAACAAATTCATCATCTCTTAATTAGATTATCCAACGTGAGTATTCTATTCAATCTCATAAGCCAACCAAGACCCTCATTCGTGGAGGCACTTTAAGTTTCCAAATTCTAGAATTCAGCGACCCGACTGTGGGACCTCTGATCAATGCGTGGTAAGCACTCCGAACTAGTAAAGTTTCCTTTACTGTCCCATCTCCATTGAAGCTCATCTTCTATCGAGTCGTTCAATGTATATCTTGACATAATCTGTAGAAACTCAGTTAACTCCTCTTGTGCTTCAACTAAAAGATTTTGTCTGAGATAACACTGCAATACCAGATCCGCCTATGCTTGGAAAAGGGTAATATCGGTATTTGTGGCATATGTATAAAGGATTGGGAACTGATGCTTCAGTGTGCCTTCGCCCCAATTTTGTTCCAAAAATCCTATACTGACACCATTTCCGACACCATTTCCAAGTATGAATATCATTAACACATTGAAGAATTGTTTTAGGTTGGTTTCTCGTAGCGATACATCTATTGCCGATGTTTCTGTAGAAGCAGTATACTGGTATATTTGCTTCCAAATTCTACCTTTTGGCCTTGCCCAATACCAGTGCCACTTTAATAAACAAAGCTTGATTGAACAATGACAAATCCATAACACCCAAACCTCCCTCTTCCTTGGGTTTACACACAAGCTCCCAAGCAACCAAGTTCATCTTTCTGTTTTCTGAGTTACTCCATGCCATAGAAATCTCTTACGTATCCTATATATGTCCCTCATCACCCATTTTGGCATTTTGAACACTGTCAAGAAGTAAGTCGGTAAGGAGGATAATACCGCATTCAATAACACAATTCTTCCTGCTATTGTTAAATGCTTGGCCGCCCAACAAGCAAGTTTTTTATTCATTTTCTCTATTAACGGTACATAGGTTGATTTAGGTAATTTCTGATTCGATAAAGGAAGGCCCAAGTAATTGAATGGAAATGTACCTATCTTATAGCCTAATATATCTGCCCAATGATTGTTTATGTTCATCCGGTACCTCTGAGAACAGTATTTCTGACTTGTGGAGATTGACTGACAAACCCAAATATGTTCAAAAGCCAAAACCATTACCTTGATTGCCTGAAGTTGTTGCATTTCAGGCTTGACAAACATGATCGCATCGTCTACATAGAAAAGGCCAAGCTTCATGCCATTGTAAGGTAATCTTATTGCCCCACTTGCAACTAGTGTGTCCATCCATCTCCCAAGGAAATCTATCGCGATTATGAACAGTAACGGCGACAACGGATCCTCTTGCCGCACTCCACGCTTGAGAATTATCCTTTTGCCAAGTAATCCGTTTATCAAAATTTGTGAGGAGCCTTGCAGCACCGCTCTCTGCACTGTTTTGACAAAGTTCATAAGAAATCTCAATTGGTGTAAGATCTGAAGTAAAAAAATCCCAACTAAGCGTATCAAAAGCTTTTTTAATGTCCGCCTTGAGCACGGCAATTGGAATTTTTGCTTTGCGAGAGTAATGTAAAATATGTTGCGCATATACAAACCCTTCCGTAATCTGTCTCCCTTTGGCAAATCCCGATTGTTTATCATCGACCAATTCATGTACCCTTTCCTTGAGTCAATTTGCCATAATTTTTGAATAGATTTTTTGTATCCCGTGCAACAGGCTTATGGGTCGGAAATCGTTCCGTGTTAGAGGTGCCTCCTTCTTAGGTATCAGAACTATATGTGATGTATTAAGTGGGGCCAGCGATTCCTGCTGCTGGAACTATATGTGATGTATTAAGCGGGGCCAGGATTAACAATATTCTTTATTTAACCAAGAAACTGAATCTTGTCGAATAATATTCATTAATAAAAAAAAAATATTTCTAATAATAAATTTTCAATAAAGAAACTATTCTTGTTCCTGCTTCCCTTATTTGTAAATATTTTTGGTCCATGTATACTGGCACCAGTATGTCCTCTGTTGTGTCAAGTACTGGGGAGGGTTGAGGTTTACTGGGAACATGTTATTTTGCATCTAATAGTTATTACCAGCATATATTGATTAGCAGACAAACTGTACAACTTGATTTTGAATTTTGTTTTTTTCGAGTGGATGTCAATTTCATATTTTTTGGTCAATTTTGTTTGCTAAGCCGGAACGTTTTGTATAAATCTTCTTAATAATTTTTCATTGATTCCGGAAAGTTTAGTATATTCAATATAAGCACTCTGGAACTGTTTACTCTCAGTCGCATCTCCTTCGTTTCTTCGCCGATCTCTCGTTGCTTTGCTTCCCTTTTTCTCCAAAAAAAAATAAAAATAACTTGCTTCTAGGATTAGTCGAGAGAAGTACTAATTATGGAATTGGTTTTTCTCTTGCGATTTTCAGATTCACTTCTCACCATCGATCTCCTCTGCACAAACGGCTCTGAACTTTTAAGAGTTGAAACCGAAGCATGAAAAGAGAATCCTCAAATTCAACTTCATTGGTTCAAAGCTCTAAGCCAAGCCGTAGCCTACAAGTAATCTCATTCAAAAAATTAATGTGATCTTCTCTTGTGTTGTTGACTTGTTGTGCATTGCGTAGCAGCCTAGCACTTAGAGCATATATATGGCTACATGCTATTGTGTGATTTGCTGTTATCTTGTGTCTTAGATTGCTTGTATGCAAATAGTTTAGCATCTTTTCATTGCTCCAAGTAGTATTTGGAATTTGGAATTTTGACAAGCTCATAATTTACTTATTCGTATTGTATAGTTTAGCGCCCTCAACATGTTTGATGAAATGCTCAATTCTAAATCCTGTGTTTCTGCTTTTCGGTGTTCATGCAACATATGTACATAAACATGAGTCCGAATCTGCTGCGATCCTGGGTGGGATCGCAGGATCCTAAAATTCCGAATCAACGGTTCAAATTTTTCTGTGTGCGGATCTCAAAAACACTTTGGAAAAATAAATTTTCATACACGTATCACGAAAAAAACCAACAGCTGAGATTCGGAATCGCAGAGTCCTGCGATTCCTGAGAATCACAGCAGATTTATTTTCACATAAACATTAAGGTCAACCAAACTGTATTAGGTCCTTTCATATCAAAAGTACTTATTAAATTAATTATAAGCTTTACTTAATAGTAAATCCAATATCGTTACATTGTGTCGGGCTAATCTTTACCGTCTTCTTACTTGGTTGTTATCAGTGTTGTAAAAAACAGTCTTAACGGCCGATTAAACGGCCGTTTAATCATTAACGGCGGCCAAACCGTTACGAATATGCTAAACGGATGCCTGTTTGCGGATGAGAACGATTAATCGGCCGTTTCTTCCGATTAATCGGCCGTTTATTCCGATTAATCAGCCGTTTATTCCGATTAATCGGTCCAGAATTTTCAGATCAAGTGATTTTCTACCTATCTAAAAAAATAGTAAAAAAATTCGAAAAAATGTAAAATTTGGTTTGCAAGTACATATTTATTTTATAATCATGTTGAACGGTTCAGATCGACCGTTAGAATTTTGAAAACTCAAATATTGAACCATAGCAATGCCCAATCCGTGCTATGCATAGTACTGTAGCCTCACTCTTCTTCTATTATTTATATACCATATATTTTTTTTACTTACTAATGTAATTTTTTCAATTAGTACGACGTGTACATTTATGAAATTAAGTTGTTATCATAAACTAAGTTTAGTGATTTTATGTTGGAATGTTTCATTTATTTCAAATAATATGTTATTAGTATTTGAAAAAACTTAATTCTCAAATTTATTTTTTCATTAAATAAATGTGTTACTTACACATGTAAAAATATTTATGTGTTAAGAAGAAATAAGCGTAGTGTCATGTTATAATAATAAAACTAAGTTAGATTAAGTTTATTTGATAAGTTTAATGAGTTCAATAAATTATTTTTAATAAATTATGATATATATACATAAATTTAATAAAAACGTTAAATTGTCCGCATAATTCTGATTAATCGGCCGCATACCGATTAATCGCTTGGCGGTACCCCATCCGTCCGACGACCGCATACCGTTATTTACAACACTGGTTGTTATATCGATCGGTTAAGGTCTTTACAGACTAGACCAATATACCGGTTCATGTATTTTGTAATTAATAAAAAAAAATCAGCGGGGTGAACCGGTCAATCTATCAGTCCGACCGTTGAACGTTGACTTAAAGGTTTACTGATGTCCGGTTCGGTTTTGATAAAATTGATTGAAACGCTAAATATTTCAGAGATTTGAAATAGTGCATTGAAAATTATGGTTGAAAAATTAACCTAATTTAAGTAATTAGGCATACCTTTTGGTTTATCAGTAAAATCTCTAGCGATCACTAAAACATAAATTTGATATACATTTTAGAATTGAAGCAAAGTTTGTATTTCCTTCGACTAAA
Organism: Carex kokanica; assembly: GCA_025461125.1. Taxonomy (NCBI): domain Eukaryota; kingdom Viridiplantae; phylum Streptophyta; class Magnoliopsida; order Poales; family Cyperaceae; genus Carex; species Carex kokanica. The sequence continues at coordinate 37,553 of JAJGRX010000848.1, read as the reverse complement.
TAAATTAACCATATGCAAGAAAATTTTATTTTAGAAGTGCCTATTTTGACTTAACTATAAGAAGTTAATTCGGAAAAACCATACAGTGATACATGTGAGTTTTTTTTATATCGACATGATAATTTAGAGAGAGTTTTAAATATATATAGCATTTTATCCTCATTTTTTTTTCCAAGAATAAGTTACTAGTGCCTATTTTTTATTTCCAATAATAAGTTACTAATGGTACGTAATAATTTTTAGGTTAAGGTTATATAATTTTTCAACTGTCACAAAACCTTAGCAGCCATCGAATTTCTTATTAACTTTCTAAATTTTAATTAATCAAACAAGAAATATGACAAGAAAAAAGTTAAATTTATTTTTCCTCACTAATCATCCAAACATGAAAAAATTAAATATGTTAATATTCCTTTCTATTCCATTTCATTTTCTTGTATTCTTCACCTCCTCTCCCTTCCTCTACTCTCCATCCACACAAGTATCAACTTGACACAATTTTATTTATAAACAAATAAAGTTAAAATTAAAATCAACTCACTCATACTCAATTCGTCTGCAACCATAGCTCATAAACCACAATTTAATTTAACAAAAATAATTTGATCCCAACTGTCTAATTTAATTATAGTAATACCATAGTTAACTAATGTAGTATCATATTTTAATTGTAGTAATACTTCATTGGAAATGACATAATTGACTGGATACTAGCAGCGGATTTTTCTTTCTTTCTTGGGTCTTTTTTTTGGGCCAGTACAAGGATGTGATGTGAACAGTGAACCATACATAATTTGTCAAGTTAAAGCGGTTCAACTGCGCCTGGACCGGACCAGCTGTAAACCCAACCGATAAAACCCAAGCAATTAAGAAAAGAAAGATTTGTCGCCTAGTATATCTTCTTGCTGCTAAAACCCCAAAGAGAATCGCACTTTCACTTCGCCACTTGATTCTCAAGCGGGGATATTCAAATTCGGGACCAAGATCTAATCGAAATAGTTTGCTTCCTACAGGTGAGCTTTTAATTTGGAGTTTTCTCCCCCTTCTAGCTTGTCTTAGGTTTACTATTTTGATGTATGCTTTAGTTTCTAATCGCGAAAATTAAAGTACCGGGACTGTTAAATTTCACTTATTTCTTTTGATTTTAGTTGTTTATATTTCCATGGTATAGTATTTGTGCATTTCCCTTTTACCAGTGAATACCTTAATCTGGTTGCTAGGTCCGATTGAAGTTTTACTTGGTAGTATGATCTTTGTTAAAATTTTGGGTTTGCTTGACCACAAATGTGAATTTCAAATTGCATATGCATGACAAATGGGAATGGTTACTTATATAATATGGGCATAGATACTTTTAAATTTCGCATGTTTGCACAGAATTGACCTATTCATGCTTAATGTGAATTTTTAAGGGGCTAATGACAGTTTGACTAGGTTGGTAAGTTTTGGTATTTTTTTTGGAGTATTGATCGAAACTCAAACTGTTCATGCAATAAATTACTGGAGCTTTTACTTTTATGAAAGTACAACTCTGAATTTCTAAGTGTTCATTTAGTATAACGGGTTTATACCAGAGTGGATGCTGGTACCATACAGTAGCAGTAACATTGTATAAATTTAAGGCCCGTTTTGCTTGATTCCTCTAAATTTGGTACTTGCCCTATTCTCTCTTGTTGCCTTGCTCTTAGGTTGTGCATCATGCTTGAATCAGTAATTGTCTTTGATAGTTTATAGAGGTTGGTTATGAGAAATTTTACTCAAGTATTGGATTTGAGTTTAATCAGGTTTTTGGGCAAATTGTGAAACCTAGAAGAAAGCTTGCTAAGAGATTCATTTCATACTACCTATGTTAATCTAAATTTAATGACTCAAGTAGGTTATTATGAATCATTCAACTTAAATTGGAAAATGGGAGATGAATTGTTACTTTGCCCAAAGGCTAAATTTGGCTCGTGACAGCCTCGTGCTGTTGTGCATGGCCTATGTTACTTGATCATTTCTCGGACTGAGATTTGCTCAAGTTGGTGTGCTCCTTTTTACTAATGATAATTTAATATGTGGTAGCACATTATACATTTTTCTTGTTCGTGAGCTGCTGCACCCCTTATTAATAAGTAAAATGTCAGCAGATTTCTAAATTACAGCAGTCCGGTATGCGCCAGGATCAGGTGGTCTTTTAGTCGACCATAATTTATCCAATAATGGTTTTAACTCAGAGTTTGATTGCATGCTCTGGTACCATGTCAGAGTTTGATTGCTCAATACCGAACCAATCTGTAATCAAACACTTTAATTTTTGCTAATGGCAAGCTAACATCACTACTACACCTCTAGGTACAACATTTACAGCTGAACTAACTAGTATCATACAAAAATTTAGCATCTCAATTATCACTAACCATGATACATTACTGAAAATGCCCTTGTAAAGGTCCTCTTTTTTTAACTTTATTTTTTTTCTTTATACAAATAAATAGTTTTCTAAACCCAAACAAAGAGAAGAAAGCCAGACAAATGCCCTTTTTGTAGAATCTCTCTTTTTTTTTCTTTTTTTTTTTCTAATTTATCTGTGCTTGTTTTGGGTGGTGTTTATATTTAATAGCAAATGAAGGCTAATAAGAGAAGTAGAAGAGGAGATTGTGATTTGATAAGCAGGTTGCCGGACCCGATACTTCATCACATCTTGGGGTTGTTGACGACCAAGGAAGCAGTGCAGACGTGTGTGTTGTCGAAGCGGTGGGAACACCTCTGGACCTTTTTACCCTCTCTCAGCTTCAATCCTAATGATTTCGTTCATTGGCGTCGACTTAGAGAAATGGAAGATGGTGTTGAGCTAAAAAAAGTGTGTTGGGAGAGGTTTGTAGAGCTTCTGTACATGGTGTGTGAGCAAAAAAAAGTGTGTTGGGAGAGGTTTGTAGAGTTTGTGAACATGGTGTTGCTCAAGCGCGAGTCCTTGGATTTGAACATGTTTAGCATTAATGGAATCCCCTTCCCCTCAGATGAAGCAAGGAACTGGATAAATTATGCTGTCAAGCATAAAACTCGAATTCTTAAACTCGAGCGTTGCTTTCCATGTTGCATCTCCCCCTACACATCATTAGAAGAACTCCACCTCTATCGGTTAAGAGAATTTGGATCTGGCATAGTAACTCTTCCTAAGCTTAGGAAACTAATCATTTCTGATGGGCAACTTGAATCTGATTATCTAAAAAACCTTCTTTCTGGATCCCCCATCCTGGAATATCTTCGGCTAGATAATTGCACTCCAAAAGAATGTGTAATTGCTCATGGATGTCTAAAGCATCTTGCTATTGTAAATGGTCACTGTAGTCATCCACGCAACCTGCTTATTAGTGTTCCTAATCTTCTTTCATTTTTCTATGATGGTGAATTATTGTTATCACATCAAACAACTCTGAACGTGCCATCTCTAACATTTGCATGTTTAGTGAGTCGTGATTCTTCAACGATCAAATGTTTGGCAGGGATGGCTACTATGCTTTCTTTCCTTGCAACTGTTGAACTTCTGGAGTTACATGTCAACTGCAATTGGCAGAAGGTATATATCTCATATTCTCATTTTGAAATTCTGCTGATTTCTATAGATCTTTGCATGTTCGAAAGAGTGTACCAAGTATGTTATTATAAATGGTATACCATCAACTGGTCTTTATTTAGTATAATGATTTAACTGCGAAATAGCAAGACTATAACTGAATGCATAAATAAATAACTAAATAAATGTTAAATCTGTATTTACAAAAATCTTTTGTTGGTCTATTCTAAATACTGAACGTGGCCGAAAGGTTTTGACCCTGTGTTTATATTGTTTAAATTTAGGAATTGCCAGCAGTTCTGCGAACAAAATTGCCAATATTTCAGAAACTCAAGAATCTGACTTTTGGTTTTAGTACGACTTCTTGTTTCCAAATGGTCACTTGGATCTTAAAGAATTCGGCAAATTTGAAGAAACTTACATTATTGGAACAAGAAGAATGGGTAATTTTCCCCCCTAACCTGAATTGTAATTTTTTTTAACCTTAGTCTTTTCAATTGCATGATAATAAAAAGTTTTGGTTTTCATCAATTGTAGTTGTTTCATGATGAAAGAGGGGCTAGCACAAGTGCGTCAACTAAGGTTGCAATACCTTCATACAAAAACCTTGAGATAATTGAGGTCATGAATGATATATCCGATCGAATGATAAAACGATCCATATATGCTTTGATTGATGGGACAAAGGATAATTGGTATACCGAATTGTCCAGGTATAAATTGTAGTACGTGGTAAAATAACATGGTAGATATTTTACCTTTTCTTTTTTCAGAAAAACTTTAAAATCAAATCAAATCGGTTTTTAATTTGAAGTTTCTTATTATTTTGCTAGTTGCTATTTTGAGTATACTCTAAATTAGTTGTAATATGACTTTGTATGTCAGTCTTTTAGCATAAACTCTTATCCAATATCTGGTGATGTGACACCATTTATATTTAAATTCTGATGCAACCAGGTTCTGTGTTAAGTGACTCGGGTCAGGTTCAATTGGCTCCGGTTTATCTCAGGTTATAAATTAATTTGGATTGGGTTACGTTCGTGTAATTCACTTAATTTGATATCTCAATAGATCATTAATATTATAATTACGATTTGCAATTGTTGTTTTTTTTATTATTATTGGACCAACGACCCTCACCCAATGGAGGTTTCTGATGGCCATGAGATCAAATTTAGTTTGATGTTTGATAATATCTATTTCAATTGTAGCTGGTACTGGATTAATACAAATCAGTCTATAAGATGACACAGCCATCTTAACCAAAAATTACATTCTTCAAACATACATACTATATATTTCATATTTCAGTGAAACAACGCACGATAGCATGCTTGTTGCTGCCACAAGGATCCAAAGTTTAATTCGTGCTGTTTGGAAGGTTATATATATTGAGTAGAACTAGGGTGTTCTTGAGTTCACCAAGTTTCTTTGTGAACTCAACTCCAAAATCTATTGGATTGATTTTAAATAACGAATTTGAACCGTTGAAATTCATTTACTTTATGAGTGATGCATTTACATGTGAAAATTTTAAACTTTCGAATTAATTTAGTATAAAGTCGAGCATTGTAGCACTGTCAAGTGTTGTAGGACAGGAAATCCTGCTGGACAGATCAACTCTTTTCCCATATATGCGCTTTTAAGGTAGAGTTTTTTTGGGCTCTTTAACGTTCCTTGCTCCAGCATTGGATCATGCCGAAGATTGGACCCAATAATTAAAGTGTCAACTTAACAAGGTGTTGTGGGAACAAGCTAGCCACTAAAGTGACATTGTTGGAACATATCACTTCGAAGTAAAGAGATTGCATATTCTTATAATTTGAGAGCACACTTGGGTAAAAAAAGTTTCTTTGGGATAGAGGTCCCTTTAATCCCCAGGGAGACCAGAGACGGCAGTGTTCCAAGTAGATTGGTAACTCCATCCATCCCAGTTGTCTAATGTATTCCTAAGTCCTAATTTTCGCGGGCTATCGAAACGGGGTAATTCATTAGAATTCGTATCCTCTGCATTAACTCAAAAAAGAATCTTTTGTGTTAATGTATTTGGACCGTCCGATTAGCTTTAAGATTCGTGCAGATTAGATCAACACTAATATTAATGGACCCCTGAATTATAGGATGTGGCCGGATTGACTCCGTTTAAAATCAGACGGCTGAGATGCGTTAACTCAAAAGAGAAAGATGCTCTTTTGAGTTAATGCAGACGATGCGGACTCAATTCATTTAGGGGGTAATGCCTAAGCTTGTGTGTCTTGAGATATCCCGTGGAAGTAATTTGCATATGCCTCCTGAGTTATTGCTCTTGACTACTATCAATTACAGTGTTTTAAAATTCAGTTCTATTCGGTGAATATACGGCCGTATATTCCTATTCAATGTTCAGCCGAATAGAAAATAATTATTCGGACCGACTATATTGAATCCATGCTTTAAAAAAATAAAAAAACATTCAAAACCCATTATAAGAGTTCCAGACCCAGATCCATAACCCATTAAATGAGTTCCAGACCAGCCAAGTAGGTGTTCTCTTTAAGCGTCCCACTCAGACTTCTTTTATAACGTCTCTACATGTTGCCTTATTGTATTTAAGTACTGTGAGATTAAATATTTAATAAAAAATTTGCATATATAAATCCGAATAAGAATCCGCATATTCGGCCGCATACCGTATATGCAGTATGCAGTGGCCTTCCGAATACCGCATGAGAATCGAATATTAAAACACTGATCAATTATATATAAAGAGGATCAGAAAGTGATTTGGTCAAATCTATCCGAGCGTACTTACTTTTTCATCCCGTCCTCGTTCTCATTTCTTTCTTTCTTTGTTTATTTATTTTTTGTTTTTGTTTTGAAGAACTTTTTATTGCTTGTAATAAAGTGTAGTGCATGTTTTATGAAATATATAAAATATTTTTAATATTTCAATACAAAAAATAGATAAATCATAATATTTTTTGTTTAATTAAAAAAAACTCACATCCGGAGAATAATTCTCCGGAACCACAAATCCAGAGAATATTTTTCCGGAAAGTGAACTTTTTGATTGGAGAATAATTCTCCAGAAAGTAAGCTTGGATCCGGAGAATTATTCTTCGGACCGGACAGAATTGGAATTTTTTCGAATTTGAATGCAGAATGTTAAATTTTATACTTTTTTTACTATTAATAAAAATTTCGGTGAAAATACTATGACTTTTGGTCATTTTTTTTTGTAGGAAATTTTCAAAATGATTTATTCCAGAGATGTGAATTAATTGGTCTTCATGTTCAATTTTGGCAACTCCACAGTCAAAGGAGACTTAGAAAGTGTCTTCGGTAGAATTCCAGGCTAATCACAAACATCATCGCCTCCACCTCTGCAATATTTGTGCTTGGAAATTGATGGTAAGAGATACCATTTCCCTCTTTTCTTCATCCTCAACTAAACCACTGTTTGAGCTCACATATCATATGAGGCGCCAACTATTATACTTCAGCTACCATCTGCTATTTATTTTTCTATTTGTACCTCTTTGGGTAGCTGGAGAATCATCTACAACAACAACGGGCATGCTGTCACAAACAGGATCACTCTCAGACGGGCAAGCATTGATTTCCTTAAACAAGACATTTGAGCTCGGCTTCTTCAGCCCCACTGGGTCAAGTTATCGCTATGTCGGGATATGGTACCACAAAGTTCCAGGCCAAACCACAGTTTGGATTGCAAATCGAAATAACCCATTGGTAGACAAATCTGGCGTTCTTTCCTTCAACAATAATGGAGAACTAGTAATAACTGATGCTAGAGGGAGCTCTTTTACAGTTGCTTATGGCTTGGGCGGAAAGGATGTTGAGGCAACAATATTGGATTCTGGGAATTTGGTGCTGAGAGAAATAAGCAACTTATCTAGTATTATTTGGCAGAGCTTCGACTATCCGACAGATACATGGCTTCCAGGCATGAAGCTTGGAGTTCTAGAGGGGCAAAACCGGTTGATCACTTCTTGGAGAAGTTCTAGTAATCCAGCAGCTGGAGATTATTCATTTGGTCTTGATCCAAACAAGACAGGCAACCTTCTTATCTGGAAGAAGGATCAGACTTACTTGACCTTTGGCAAGTGGAATGGTGAGAGTTTCACACTTATTCCTGAATTTCCATATTTAGGTATTCATCCTAATTTCGTTTCAAATTCTGAAGAGATGTATTTTACGTACTCCATCATTGCTGGTTATAGTAGACTTGTTATTGGTATCACTGGACAAATTCAAGAGCTATTTTTGGTAGATCCGCCCGGGGAATGGTTTCTTTTCTGGGGTCTGCCACGTGCAAAATGTGATACGTATAATGTTTGTGGAGCGTTCGGTTTGTGCAATGAGTCGACTCTGCATTCTTGCACATGTGTGCAGGGTTTTGCACCTGCATCACAGAGTGATTGGACCAATGGAGACACAAGTGGCGGATGCATTCGCCAAAGCAACTTGCAGTGTTCAACTAGCCCAGTAAATATAACATTTCTTGCCATTCCCCTAAAACAAAAGGCATATAATCTGCCCCTAAATTATAATCATAAAGCAGTAAATGCTGAACAATGCGAAGCTATTTGCTTGGGTGAGTGCAATTGTACCGGCTATGCGTTCTCCGAAGAGTGCTATTTATGGTATGGAGATATTATAAACTTGCGTGCATGGACTAGCGGTTCTAATATTACAGGAAGTGTTCTCTATGTTCGTGAAAATGCATCAAGCTTAGTGAGCTCCGGCAAGCACTCTCAAGGTACTTTTGAAGTTCAGATTTTTATCAATGTACTTTGTGCTATGAAGATTAATGCGAGGCGCAGATAAAATATTTTACATCATGCACTAGCATATGAATTATAAGATTATTATTTTTTTAAATGTTAAAAGTTATAGTCTATTTATGGGAGATCTTTGAAGGATTTGAGAATTTTCATTTACAGGCGACAAGATAAAGACCTATATTATTGTACCAGTCTCGAGTATGACTTTTCTCCTTTTATGCATCGGATTGTTTCTTATTATGAAATGGAGGAGACGTCAAGGTAGGCATCAATTATTATATATATTTATTTAATTTAATTATCTCTCAGATCAGTCATTGCAAGTTGGTGACTATGCAGGGAAGAAGTACCGCAATAATAACCAACTAGAACTTGAACGTGGCATCGACGGAGAAATAACACTGTGGAAGAGTGATGACAAAGATGTACGAGTGTCATTGTACGATTTCTCATACATAGCAGAGGCTACAAGTAACTTTTCAGAAGAAAACAAACTGGGGGAAGGTGGATTTGGACCTGTCTACAAGGTACTGCTTTTATAGAAACTCTTAGTAAATAAATAATTATGTTATTTCTGAACTTGAAATCAGTTTCTGAAAATCATTTGAATAACAAAGGTCTGTATTTGAGTTTTGCATTTACTGAGTTATTGATCTAATCTAAAAAAATATTCATCGTAAGTTGGACTCTGCAAAAGTCTAATTGTTATGCATAGTTTTGTTTCTATGTACAGGCTGAATTTCCTATGTATATATCCTCCCAATATCTCAATAGTACAAATTTATTCTCCAAACATATATTCACAAAATTGGTCCATCCAAAAATCAAAGCCTAGAAAGAAGATCGAACTTGCTTTCTTGTTCTCTCTCTCTCTCATTTGGCAGAGGATGCCAATTCATGTAGGCCATGTATATTAACTAATTGCGTCTTGTATCAGTATCCTTTTTTTTATTTATGATAAAACAATATTATGACAAACAGAGGAGGTTCAATAGTTATGTCAGCCATCCAATTAATGGGTTAATTAGATTAGGTTAACGTGTTTTACGTGTGGATTATTACTCGTTTACGCAGCTTGTTACAGCTGGAACACGCATTGAACCTCCTGCTTCCTGATCAATATATTGGAATAGAAAAGGAAATTTACATCAACATCCCAATTTTCATAAGATCAATTGGCCATCACTTATCTCTCTCTCTATCACCTCTCTCTATCGACAAGGGTTTAAGTGCCATATATATGTGGCACAAGTTGTTGCAACTTGCCACATGTAGTATTTCAAAATCCAAAATTAATCGTGATCGATCTTTGTCACAACTTACAAGCAATTTATGCACATTAAAGCTTTGGATTTATTTTATTTTATTTCATATAAGATCAAGAGACTGAAATTATAATGTGAAAACACTAAAAAAATATATGACTATTGGAGTTCAAGAGTTGAAGCAGCACATATTGTAGTATAGCAATGATTTTGTTGGGCAATATATCCTTCCCATACATGTATATGACTGCATCATGTATCTACTACTTACAGGGCTGTTTTCGAGAAGAACAGGAGATAGCAGTTAAAAGGCTTGCTTCAACTTCTGGGCAAGGGATGGTTGAGTTCAAAAATGAAATCCTTCTTATTGCCCGTCTTCAGCACAGAAATCTAGTTAGGCTCTTGGGATGTTGCATAAGAGAGGAAGACAAGATGCTAATTTATGAGTACATGCCAAACAAAAGCTTGGATTTCTTCATATTTGGTAAACCTGTTGAATTCAACATCTCAATTATTGTATACATGAGAGAGAATTGCATTTCCTTAGCCACTAGTCCAGAGGTTGGTTCTCAAAAGAGAATTAATGTGATTTATAGTTTCATTTTGCCTTTCCTCAGATCAGATAAGAGGGGCACTGTTAGATTGGGAAAAGCGTTTTCACATAGTAGAAGGGATAGCACAAGGTCTTCTTTATCTTCACAAACACTCTAGGCTCAGAATTATACACAGAGATCTGAAAGCTAGCAATATTCTCTTGGATGAGGAGATGAACCCTAAAATATCTGATTTCGGAATGGCACGGATGTTTTGTTCAAATGAAACACAAGGAAGTACAAGAAGGATTGTCGGAACATAGTAATATCTTCACACATGTTCTTTTTATTTTATTTTGAATAATTAATTTTTTGCCATAATTGGAATCGATCTAAAACAACAACATATTCTGTTGCAGTGGTTATATGGCTCCAGAGTATGCATATGAAGGCATTTTCTCAGTTAAATCAGATGTATTTAGCTTCGGTGTATTGCTTCTAGAAATTGTTAGTGGGCTAAGAAATTCGGGTTTTCATCAACGTGGCAATTCTCTCAGCCTCCTTGGATATGTAAGTCATGATTAACAAAAAAAATAAAATTCAAGTTTAGAAGTTAAAAAAGAAATCTTATGCTCTATTGCAGTACTGAATGGTTTCTTGCAATACATAACTGCCATTAATTAGCAGATTTGGTTTTCTCGTTGGTGACATAAATCTATATGCAATTCTACAAGAATATGTATTATCCGAGGGTAAGCCAAAAGAAATAGATATTCCCGAGGATATCACTATTACCGACGATAGTATCCATGAGGATTTACTCTCGTAGATAAAACATATTCTTGTAGTTAACTATTCTAATGCTCTCTATGTTTCTGTTATATGATCTGTTTAATATATTTTTTTCTTTTTTACATATAAATATTCATTTGGCAAACACGCCTTGTACTATATATAACTCATTCATGTAAAGTTCAGCCAAACCTTGGACCTTGTTAAGCCTCAAATCAGTTTTCAAGGTTGCGGTTAAACAAAATCTGCATTTGTAGTGCTGCCATAGTAAGTTCAATAAAAATTGAAGAGTTAAAAACAAGAAAGAAGAATGACTAATGGAGTTCACATCCTCTGCCATTTTATATTGTCTCGGGATGTTATGTTATCCATTTGAAGCTGCCCAATTTAAAAGTTGGTGCCAATGTCTTTTTCTTTCCTCTTAAAATTTTTCATTTTGAAGGTCTTATTGTCTGGTATTTAATTAATAATAGGCGGTTGAGATACATTAATGCACAATGGTTCCACATATTCAATAATAGTAGTGAAAGTAAACTGCAGAATTACTATCTAAATGTGAAACAAAAGGAATTAAAAGGAAAAAAATCACAAAACTATAATCTCAATTTGATTTTGATAGGCTTGGGATTTGTGGAAAGAAGAAAGATGGTTTCAACTGGTGGATCAATCTTTTGTCAACAATTGCCCGATGAAAGAGGTGCGAAGGTGCATTCACGTGGCACTGATGTGCGTCCAAGATAATGCCACAAATCGGCCCACCATGTCAGAGGTTGTTACCATGCTTGGCAGTGACAGTATGAACTTACCTGAACCCAAGCAACCGGCTTTCTTCACAGTTAGGGTTGCAATTGGCAATGACATTGACCGTGACTTGAATAAATCCGGCTCTGTTAATATTGTGACAAACAGCATGCCAGATGGTCGCTAGTCATGGAACTACTGGGCCAGAGTGCATTATATTTTTTTTTTTCGAATCCAATCTGGATATCTTAAATTATTGGTATTATAGAATGATTACCTAGAATAGTAATTTATCTTTTTCAGATCAAATTAATGGTCACTAACTTGTAGACAATTCATTTTTTGTCTAATGGAAATCTAGATAATTCGATCAAGTCATACCAGATTTGTTTTTTTTTATTTAACAATGCAGATTGAATAAAGCACATTGATACCATCACAATTGCAGAACTGTATGTGTTTTTTGCATTAGTAGTAGTGGCAGAAGCTGTTTGATGTAATGCCGCATGAGAAATTAGCATGTTAAGAAATTTTGGTTTACATGAGTTAACTCAGTTTGCTCCTTCTTTTCAAACACTGACATTTCTACAAACACTTCCTCAACACTCACGGTGTTACCACCATCCTCCTTTACTGTCCCCCTAATAAACATTGGTGCTTTCAACTGCCACCTCTCTTAACTGGCCACTTCATCAACTTGATGTGAATAACGCCCTTCTTACATGGCAAATTAAAATAAAATGTGTACATGAGCTAATCTTCGAGTTCCATTGGTTCTTTTCTCGTCTCAAGACGTATCTCGAAAAGCTTGGCTTCATTTCCTCTAATAAGTCTGATCCCTCTTTATTTATACATCACTCATGCCATGATCTCATTGTCACACTCCTCAGGATGACAGTATGAGTTAAATTTGTAAATCAAGGAACAATTGAGAAACGTAGGTAAATTTCCTCTTACAGAAGATTGCCTATTTCCAGGCGATACATATTCACGAATTTCTATTCTTTATCCTATTATCTATCGCTCAATTAAATCTCGTGTTGACACCTCTGACGCCACCTCATCTTTTTTTTCTTTTCTTTTTTTCTTTTTGTGCAATGGATTAACTATCCATCCCTTTAGTGACCGCTTCAATTATCCCCAGCAGTTCTCTTTTTTCTTGGTTGGTTCCCAGTACACAGCGGACAGTTACTTGAGCTGGGGCCAGCCTCCCAGCTGGCAATCAATTAAACTTCGCTGCCCGCTCGCCTTGCCCGTCTGAACCGTTCTCCCTTCTTCCTGCTTCTTTGACCAAGTTAAAATCAAATCCGATTTCTCCCTAAACGAATTGCATTTTTCTGTTAACAAGGTATTCCAGTTCATGGAAACACATAATCAAATAACAAATTACTCATTCTCTCTTCTTATCTATTGAGTGTTTTTTTTTTTTTGACATGTTTATAACCTGTTTGAACTTCTAAGCTCTTTTGCAGAACCAGTAAATTACTTGCTATAGAGCACATGTATTAACTTTTGTGTGACCGGCCAATGCCACGAATGTTACATCAGCAATTTCAGGTATTCAAGTACTAACTGTGTCTAGTTGCATTGTTGACCTGTGTTCATGTCCATGCAAAATTGTTTATCAGCTGGATCAGTATCAGTATGAATGACTAGCACAGAAATCTTTCATTCTTATAGTAGTAGTGTTATGATTGCATCTTTTGAGGAAAACCATTTTATTTTTTTCGGGCAATATCGTCAATGCGGTCCCACAAAGTGGGATCCTGAGAATATATGATTCCCCAGCAAATAATCATGAAAAAATAAATAATGGTGATATAAGAAGAAGTAGCTTCTCTTAATTAAGTCGAAAGCAGTTGGGCTTGGGCTTGGGCTACAGCGGTGCAAATTGTTTATCCATACAAGAATTGTGTAATAAAAGGATAAACAGAAATTACAAATATATTTAACCGATTTTTAACAAATATTCTCTTAATTTTGTTTCTTTATTAAGATATAATTTTTAATCGGAAAGGATAAGTGTCACGTAGAAGAGCAATGACAGAGGAATGTTAATGAACTGGACTTCTTTAATTCAATCCTCAGATATTTCTTATTAAAAAAATGTGATGAATATATAAGTTAGTTCATATTCAATTATTATAATACACGTGGACAATTAATTAGTACGTAATATATACTTATCAACTAAAATGAAATTATAAATAAATATATTAAAAAATAATAATTCTTTTAAATTTAAGTTTTATTCATATAAGAAGAAGTTGAAATATTATTTTGGACTTACTCCACCGTTACTTTTATTATGACAATGAACTAATTAAAACATTATATCGAGTTCGATTATTTTGTCAACACAATACCACGACAAATTGCTACAGTGGTGGTAGAAATGATTTAAGAGACAAATGCACGGTTGAGACTTTGAGAGGCAAAGAATCAGATTGAGAAAATATTTGAATTAGACGGTCAACCTAAAAAAAAACATGGTCCAGTGTTATATTTATTGATCGACTCTAGCTCCATTTGTGGTCCAAAATACACTTTAGAAGACGCAAAAACGAAACAGAAACAAAAACAAAGAAATTAGAAGTTGGTCCAAGAAAACTTTCATTTGGTTCAAATGAAAATTAGGAGGAAATCAAGTGCTACTTGAAAAAAATTGAGAGTTCGTACATAAACTTTCGAAAATACTGATTTTGTATCTCTCTGAAAAATAGCAAAAAAAAAATTTTGATCTCTAAGGACATTTTATTTATGGAGATCATGATAAACTTCGGATTAATTATTTGGATCTTCAGAAATAAAAATGTGAAGTATAATTGAAATATAAAAACAGCAAGATATTTTAAACTTACTAAACAAATATAAGAGAATTATCTTTTAGAAAGACATCATTCCTAGATAACTCCCCAAGTAAATATCTAATAAATACCCGAAATTTTTTTATTTACCATCTTAAAAAAAAACCCAATTAATTATTTTTTCTAAAAATTTCATATTTATCAGGACTGCAGTTTCAAACTGTGGTACCAACAATGCATTTAATATTGCACTGAGTGCATTAATTTGGTACTGCAATTTCAAAATGTGGTCCGGATAAATATGGAATTTGAAAAAAAAAAAATGAGCTAAATAATTTATTTTTCGGAATAAATACGCAACAAGTGTTCTATATGAGATAGGAGTAGGTCCGATGGGCATCGGACCTATATTTAGGTTCAATTAGCTCTAGGACCGTACGATTAGCATCAAGATATGTGCACGGAAATTGATACAGATTTGCACGGATTTTGATACAGAGCACACGAATCTTGATGCAGATCGAATGGTCATCACACCCATTGAACCAGGTAGGTCCGATGCTGATTCCGTTCTATATACGGAGTTACAATGAAAGAATCTATAAAGTATAGAATATCTCATTCAAAAAGCTTCTAAACATAAAATAAGAAGAAAATCCTGTGTTTAAAGTATCCAGAAAAGCTCTGACAATCCGAGCAGTACATAGCAGCTACCCCTACAATTTCCCTTTTCCAGACATTCCAGCTGTAGCGGCAGAAAAGTGTTCACTTTTACCAAAAAAAAAAAGCGAGAAAATCATTGATCTCTGCATTTGCTATTTTCTCGGATGAAAAGAGAGAAAAATCATTGATTTTTAAAATTTAAAATCATCCGATAATTTGTTTTCTATTCAAAAAGATTGTATATAGATTTTTTTTTTTAATATATGATTTAGTTTTTATTAGTTCAATCTACGCAGTTTATCCATACAAGAATGGGGGCCCCATTGCACCATTAATAAATTGTTCTTCTACATGGAGGCCCCATTGCACCTAAATTAGGCTGGTGAATCAAACTTGCAAAAATAAATAGAAAGATTTATCTAACTTTTCTCAGCTAATTTCTATTAACCTCCCCAAATTTAAATCAAAAAATTATATAGCCATATATTTGTTCACGCATAATAAATGCATTTAAAAGACGTCAAACTAGTTTGTCTCCACTTAACACAACTAAAACCAAGCCAACTTGTAATAGTCATACTCAGAATTTAAATGCCAAAACAAATGTAATAAATTAACCTGAACATATAACCATAATTCAACAGCAAAATCATACCTGATACCCCCCCCCCCCCCCCCCCCCTCATGAAAACAAAGCTCACAGTTCATATAAGCAAAATTAAATAGATCAATCAGAATATAATTAAAAAGTAGAGCCAGTAAACACCACAGAAGAGGATTTCTCAAGCTAAGAAAAACCTCATGAACTCCAAACTCGCTGTAACACCTTCTCTGTGGCACTCCACGCAGCGAGTCACCACAGATAAACAAACAGTTCTCCATCTACTTTTGCTGCCCCCTCTTCTTCCAAAGTTCACCAAACATCCTCATGCCGCTGCCGCTTCTCCTTTTCCCTTCCTCCTCCTCACCGACTCCAGGTGATCCCCATCCGTACCCGAACCCGCCATTTCCATTTCCACCTGATCCAATAAAACCCTTCTCCATTGAACCGCACCTCATATCGCAATCTCCACTTGCCAGAACAGCAGCTGCTGCCTCAGCCGCCTTGCGCCACTGATCGGTTTGAATCCTCAACCGCCGCATTTCACCCTCCAATGCCTCCTTTGCTGCCACCGCAACCCGCATTGTTTCTTCCATTTTGTTTGCTTGCGCCATCGCCTCCTCTGCTTTCCTTTTCATCTCTGTTTTCTCCTCAGAAATGAGTTCAATTTCTTTCTCTCTCTCTGTTAGTTTTGCCTTCAGTTCATCCAGTTCAGAGATCTCCTTCTCTTTCACCTCTTGTATTAGCATTGCCTCTTCAATAATCTTCATGGCATGCTCGTCTTCATCATTTTCTTTCTCTTTTTGTACCTCTTCGCCTTCGATCCGATCGATATTTTCTTCTTTCTCAACTGATATTTCACTCGGCATGATAACTTCAAAAACATCGGTCATAGATGTCACAACAGAATTCACACTTTCTACCACTTCAACCTTTGGTTCAATCACTTCGCTCGATTCTTTAATTTCCAATTCTGGATCCTTGCTTTCATCATCTAGGTTTTTGCTTTCTTCTATCACTGTTTCTTCTCCAGTTACGACAACTTCATTCCTTCCCACATGCTTTTTCGCTGCCTCCAGTGATTTTTGCGCATCCTTTTTAGCGGCCTCGGCTGAAGCCAATTGTTCTTTTAGCTTCTTTAGTTCCTCTTGCGCCTTACCAAGCTTGGACTCGAGATCCCCTACACGGGTCCCACGCTTTTTCTAATAAATAGTACAAAATTCAAAATCAATTGGCAAACTCTTAACCAAATTAAATCAAGAGCAAAAATAGATTATGGTGTTATTATCACCTCATGCAAGGGGCTACTGCTCCGAGGGGAGCGGTGGTCTACATGGACCTTGGGGCTTCGGTCCACCATGGACCGATGATTGGTTACACCGTTAGACTCAGTGCATGCCGTGGTCTTCAGTTTGAGCGGGACCCGTGGTGCCTGACGTTGTGGCAACTCAGTTCCTCTGATTCAAACAACAAAGAATCAGTTTACACTGCTAAACTGCTTAATAAATAAATAAGTGCATAATATAAGCACAGTTTAGTAGGTTGTTATACTCACCTTGACCTTGGCATTTGGGAAGAGCTTTAGAGAAGATGCTAAGAGCTAACCTGTGTCAGAGTTCGAAAGAGATAGAAGTAATTAATAAGTAAAGATGCAGACAAGGACAAAGATTGTTGAATTAATACATAATTCAAATTTGAATTGGTGTATCACTCTACCTAGAAGAAATGCTCACAAAAATAGTAGGGTTAGTACAAGTGTGCTTCCTACTGGTGACAAATGTTAATATTTTAAACCAACATCCACATGGCCAGGATAGAGATCTGTTTAATTTATTTGAAATGCAAGAGGGAATGGGAACCAAATGTTAGATATGTAGATAGGTATGTATATCAATATGTGTAGTAGTAGCAATAAATGTAGAGAGAAATTATTAGGAAGGTAAGATGTGAAGAGGGAAACTGGGGCCCAAAGACCAAACTATTAAATTGCCATGACCTACTTCAATTTAGTTTGAAAACTCGAAATTCGAGATCAATCTCACCCAATTATTTGAATTGTTGGTAACAATTTTGTGCAATTCAAAATTTAAATGGCATCTATCTATCTACCAACCACTTTAATTTTGCAAGGTAACATTCAAATTACAAAGCTATCCACCGACAGTAGAAAGGTTAAGTGGTCGCTATTTCTTAGCAATAAATAAGGTCAAGTGTCAAAATCCAACAACATGAAAATTTAATCACCTACATTGGATAGTGTTTGTTCAAAATCCTATAATTAATAACAAAAACCAAACGACTTAAATATATGGGACAACAAAACCCAACTAGTCATCTTATTTTATTGTTTTCCCCAAAGGTTGATCACCACCTTTCACTAGAAACAAACTATGAGAAAACATATATTGACAACAAACACAAATTTCAGATGAAGGCAAGATAATGAGAAAAAACTTGGTTTTTCTACTAAAAAAGTGTAAAAAAGTTTAGCTAGGGTTTAAAAGCACCAGTAGTTTGCTTACGAGTACCAAATAGAAAATTTTGAAAAAGATGTGAGTAGATACACCAACTCCACTTAAAAAAGAATGTAGCTTAATTGCATGCCAAACAGATATATCACATTCAACTTTGCGAGAATATAATTTGATATTAATAACCCTTAATATAAGTGTACAAACCTCACCTATAGATGAATCTCCAACCATAAAAGCACCAAACTTGGAGAATTATTGCCCAATCTATTACCTCCCTACCAGAAAATATACGAGCACACACGCACTATGAAATCCAGAGAATGAGAGAGAGAACAAACTGACAAAGAAGGGAGAAAGAGAAAGGTAGAATTGCAAAATTTGCAATAAAGTGGAAAGGGTACTTCAAAAAAGAGCAATTGTTTGTGTGTTTGCGCCTGGGACTTTGCGGTATTCATATCACCTAAGGTAGCACAAATTTTGATTTTAGATCCAGATCGTCCGATCTGATTCGACACGGATAATAAAGGTCTCTGATTCTGATCATAAATTTGAGTTACTTTAGAGAAAACGGACTCGGTTTTTTGTGCACATGTGTGGGTTGGTTTGGGTTTTGAGGCATTAATTACGCACACAACAGCAAATAGCATTGTGCAATATTTTTACTGGGAGAAGGGAAGATGAACGGCTGAGATTGAGTCCAATGGTTATTGTGTGTTTGGATTGACGCAGCCTTTTGTTCGTTGGGGTTTTTGAGAGAGAGCGTTTGAATTAAAGTGGTCTGCTTTTCTCCGGTCGTGAAATGAGAGATCACCTTGAAAATGGTGATATATTTTGGGTAGACTTGGTTGAAGTGAAAGTAGCTACATTTGGTAATTAAAATTAAAGAATGGTTCATGTAAATCATGTTATGTAAAAGAACGGGACTTTTTTAATTAATCTAAAACTGAACATAATTTAAGATTTACATTTTTCATTTGAACTCCGGGAAGTTTTGGGTCAACACATGATTCAAGCAAACAACAACATTTGGACCCTTTTCACAACGAATCATTAATTTTAATAAAGTTGAGTAGTTATGAGAATTGATTTCAAGCAATTAAATTATATCTGGAGAGTAGAAGAGTTCAAATACTTTTATACGCCTCCTTCATGATTATATTTTTAAATTCGAAAATTATGAAGTTGTTAGATATGATATATGTAATATGTTACATTCCCTGTATAAAGGCCTTAAAAAACATGCAATATTAATGTACAAGAACTACCCCCACCATAGAATAGTATAATTGCATGATTCTCATTAAAATAACATCATGATTTCTGTGAAAAAAAAAAATATAAATCATGTCTGAATCTGATATTATTTTAATCGGGTTTTACAATTTCATCACTAAACTCCAAAAAATAAAGATATTGTAGAAATAAGAAACCGAAGGTTTTGGACCTTTAAAAAAAATTGATGGATACATTTTAGATTCTTAGTAGTAAAATAATTCTCCTCGACTCCAGCATTAAAATAATACAAACAATTTAAAATTAATCATAAAATAAAATGAGTGAGGCTATGGTGCTATGCATAGCACGGATGGCTAGTGTACTACGGCTCAATATGGTACTTTTTAAAATCCTAACGGTCGATCCGACCGTTCAATGTGATAACCATATGAATATGTACTTGCAAACTAAATTTTATATTTTTTCGAATTTTTTTACTATTTTTTCAGATAGGTAGAATTTTGATGGTCCAGAATTGTCAAAAAACGCTGATTTTTCTACCTATCTAAAAAAATAGTAAAAAAATTCGAAAAAATATAAAATTTAGTTTGCAAGTACATATTCATATGGATATCACATTGAACGGTCGGATCGACCGTTAGGATTTTAAAAAGTACCATATTGAGCCGTAGTACACTAGCCATTGGTGCTATGCATAGCACCATAGCCTCACTCAAATAAAATTATCAATCTTACTATAGTAGGCTTAGTAGCATATCATTGAAGGGGAGCCATCATGAATATTACTAATAAATATTAATAAAGTTATATGAAAGGGATGTTCTTTTCATTGAGTTTGGTCATGGCCCCCTCTTACTGTGTCTGAGCATGTGCTAGATTACAAATGATAATTGGATGGTTTTGTATTTGAATGGTTACATTAAAATATATTATGAATATATGATGCATGCATGTTGATCCAAATCATATGTATCTTGATGAGATTGTTTTTATACAAAATACTTACCACTGTAATGACGCATCAAGAATTATTAAATCCGATGGCTGAAATTTCAAATCATGGATATACGATGAAACAAAAATCAAAGTTTAGTTTTTTTATGAACATAATATGCATATCATATATCATATTAATTACATCAATAATATTAGTTTTCAAATTTTAAACTTTTGTTTATGAAAATAGTCGATATTATAAAAATAAAAATTATTGTCAACTGATCTGTCTAGTTTTATAATTATCAGATTAAAATTCGTAGATATAAAGTAAATCCTAAGAAACATCATTTTGTGAGCTCAATTCAGATCTAATGATTCAAGGTGCGTGTTACAGATTTCCGACCATCCAAACTATCAGAGACGAAATTAGAAAATTTAAATTGAGAAGCTAAACATAAAATGCATAATGTGCAGCAGCTAAATTTGAGCCGAAGTCTCTATGTCTACAAAGTCAAATAATAATCATTAAGTTATTAGCACACACAGGGGCGGATGCAGGAATTTGATCAGGGGTAGGCACAATGAATTAATCGAAGCAGCGGACTTGGCTAATGAATAAATTAGAGCAACAAATCTATTATTCTGAGCCAGAGGTAGGCACAGTATTGGATCAGGGGTAGGCACAGAAATAAAAATACACTGGGTCTAAATTTTTTTTTAAATCTAGGGCTTGCCTACCCCTGAGACTTCATAGGTCCGCCCCTGAGGACACATTATCATTTTATTAGAAGCCAAATCATATAAACACTTTTTAAAAAAATAAAAGCAATCACATTTTAATATATATAATTAAAAAATTAAAATTATGAGAATAACTAATAATCCTGACTTAAAAATAGTTTAATTGGACTCTCTATAAAATCAATAACACCGAAACAAGATCATTTCTTTGAAACTTTGGCATGAAGACGAAAGGCATGATACCTCTCACCCAAGGGACCCTTGTGGTCAGGTTTCCTTTTTACCTTTCTATGATTGGTTTGTTGTTTGGTGACGGTGTAATGGAGAGCTACAGCCTACAGACACTCAGAATCTGAGATTCTCTTTTTAATTTCTCTCTCCTTTTTTATCTCTTAGCCAATGAACTCTGCTCTTTTTCGGTTCTCACTTCCTTTTTGCAAAAGGGCAGGGATCGTATGATCGTATTTTGGCGCAATCCCGCCATGTATGTTGGGATCCAATGTGGCTGCCACGCAGCATCGATTGTTGTGGCAACTGGCAACTGGCAACAAGTATATGCTCCGAGTAAGGGACCCACATAACTTGTTGTAGCACTAAATGAAAAAAATAAAAAAAATAAAAATTAATATTTAAGTAATAATTCAACGATAGTACTTGAATCTAAATTTGCATGAGTTCAGACAAAATCACTTAATATATGTGTTTCAAATATCAGGGTTCAAATGTCCCTATTTTTTGTGTCTCCTCTCATCATATTTCTATTTTTTATTTTTAAATAACATAAATTATAAAACTTATATGTCAAAATAAAACCGTTAGATGTAATCTATATTATTTTCTCTACATACATATAACAAATTTATTACTTTTTATTTTGTTTTTATATGAATTAATAAGTTGAAAATCAACGTTCAGAATTTATTCATATTAAAGTATTTTTGCAAGCTCTTGATACCAATCAAAATAAATTCGAAATATCATAATTTTTTTATGTGCATAGAGAAAATGATATAGATCAAATTTAATGGTTTTAATTTGAAATTTGAGTTTTAAATTTTAATTTATTAATATTTAAAAAATGGAGGCTCATTTATTTGAATCCTCCTCTTCAAATATATATATTGTCTTGTCAAACTTTCAAAAAATAAAATGTTTGTGTTATATAATTGAAAAATACCGGATAGAAAATTATTCTAAAAAAACTTTGTTTGGTTGGTCAATTATAATACAACACCTTCAAGTTGACATTACAAGCCAGGGGACCAAATCAAATGCTAAAATTAAGTAGTGAGTATCCCTTACGGTACGGAGATTCATGTTTAAAAAACAATTCGAAGTCTATTTATATAATATAGAAAATTCGTTTTTGAGATTCATGTCAGATAAAACAAAACGACTCAGAGAAGTATCACTCAAAATCAAGGAGATAAGAATAAAATTCAGTTTTGAGTTTCTCTGATCTTTTGAAGTTTTATAAGCCGAAATTTTTATTTATACCATAATAAAAAAAATAAACTAAAACACTCATGTTTCCGAGAAATTCAACATTTACTCAAGATGCACATTGCCCTTGCGGCCTCAAAAACTGGAGTCTGCACAATACCTCTGCGGCCCCATTGTTTTTTTTTTTTGTTTCTAGACTAGGGCCGCAGAATTAATGGGCGGCTCCAGTTTTTGGGGCCGCACAATGCTCCTGCGGCCTAGATAGTTTTTGAATTATCTCAAAACTGAAGTGTTTTGATTTTTTTTTTATTATAGTATAAATAAAGATTTCGGGTTAAGCATGAGATAAAAAATAAAAATTTAAAAATTACTCTTCAGTCGATGTACGCAGTAAGCGATACGCTGGATTTTAAATTTGCGTCTTGAAGGAGGAGCTTTTATTCGTCAGGCTTGGTTTTATCTAAATTATTTGATTTAAATCACATCATTCGAATTGGAATCTCATGGATGGCCGCTATTTTTATTAATACCCTCAATAAAAAAATAAATAGCAAATTTGTCCTCCAGTCTGAAACAATTTTAAAAACGTCATGACTACTCTATGATTGGGCGATTCACTACTTATACCAGACCGCCTCACGTTGGGGCGATCTGCTTCATGTACCAAACTGTCCTATACTGGGGCGGTCTGCTATGAAAACATTTATAAAGTCGGTTTTCTCTCCTGTCTACTCAAAATTCATTCTAACTTAGTTGAAAGAAAAAGAGGAAGTAGAGGAGGAGGAGAAAGGCGATTTTTTTGGCGATTGCAGGTATTTATTTTATTTAGTTATATTTATTTATTATTTTCATTATTATTATTTTTTTTAGAAATGGTTAGGAATTAATATAAATTGTTAGAAATTGTTAGAAAATGTTCAAAATTGGTTAGACATTGTTAGAGATTGTTTAGAATTAATATAAATTGTTTAATTCATCATGGTTTGATGAAACCCAAGATCTTACCATGGCACCCAAACCTGAACTTCGAAAAGGAGGAAGTGAAACCGCGCGCAATGTTCGCATAGCCCTTGCTAACAAAATTTTGGACCAGTGAAGCCCGCTTGAGGAGACGTTTAGCTTGTTATGGGTTTCCACCTAACGAGGTTGAAGAATATGCTACCATGGATGATCCGACTATTAGAAGCGTTCTTTACGAGAACTTCTGCGATATCGACCCTCCACCTGATTGGAAAATATGCCACGCACATCGTGTTAAGGGAGATATTGCGGATATGTTCTTTTGTCATCTCTGTGGCGTAATAGTTCACCCCAAACTTATCAACAAAAATGCTGATCTCGTAAATGATCATCGTTTCCAATCGTGGGAGTGTGTTGCGTGTTGCTGTCTTCGGGGAAGATGGGAGAAAGTTCCACTACTCCTAAACCATAGTCTAGATTGTATTATTTTATGTTAGACTTGATTGTTAGATTTTTATATTATAGACTGTATTGTATTATTTTATGTTGTAAATTGGAAATATAGTACTAGTATTTTATGTTGTAGACTGGCTTGTAGTATTTTATATTGTAGTATTTTATTATTTTATATTGTAGTATTTTATGTATGCTTTGTTGTAGTATTTTTTTAATTTGTTGTTTTAAGTTATTGTTTTAATTCTTTTTTTAAATTTTTTTTGTAATTCATTTTTTTAGACGAGAATGATGGACAGTAACAATCGAGGTAGATCTTCTAATCGATCGGTGCCCAGAGGAGGGTCAATGAGTGGTCGAGAAAAGAATAAAAAAAAAGATCTGTCAAGTATGCTTTAGGGATAAAAAGAACTATCAAGTCTATGTTATGGAGCAATTTCTTAGGCGACCAATTCGGTTTGAAATTTCAGACGATGAGTTTGTTACTTGTACTTATACTGGTAAGGCTAGCACTTCATCTGCTGTGACTGATCCAGATCCGCCGACATCGGATGATGAGTTTGTTCCATGTACTTTCAAGACTCGTTGTAAGAAGTAGTACTACTTATTAACTATGTATTTTGTAGACTTTATTTCATCAATTTAGTGTTTATTTATATTTTATGATGTCATAACCCGAGTGGTGGTACCCCGGGTTGTCATAACTTGTACTTTCCTAGAAAGTCCAACCCCGGGTTGATGCAAAACTCTCCTGAAATATAAGTCTATTACCGGGATATTCCTTGACTCAAATTGATTGTAAACACCCCTCCATAACCCCTCATATATTATTGGATACCTGACAAGTAAGGTCTATTACCCCCTCTGAATGTGTCAATCCGAGTAACTAAGTCTATGTCATACTGGTTGGGGTTTACACCAGTTTTTTCGTATACCATTTGCTTGAGTTCCAGAAATGTGGTATTTTCATTAACCTCGAAGCCATAGGCTGCATCTTTTGTGTATTGTGCTCCCTCCACACCCCGGATAAGCTTCCCGCCCACATACAGTGCTATCAACATTTTTTCTTTTGAGAACTACATTTGCCAATAAACATTTATCAGTTATATATTAATTTTAAATTTTTAAAAATAATAAAAATAAATTAAATTAATAAATTAAATTAAATTAAAAAAAATTAGAATTACCTGAAATCGTTGATTTGTGGGAGAAAAAGAGAAAGAGAAGAGAGAGAGAGTGAAAACTTAAAATGAATGGGGCAGTTTGGTAGGGAGAGTGGACCGCCCAAATGTGGAGCGGTCAATGCCTTTTTTAAAACATTTTATAGCGAGGACAGATTTGCTATTTTTTTCTTTCTTTAAGGTATTAATAAAAATCTCTGGCATGGATGGCTCGAGTAAAAAAAAATTTATAAATATATTTTCATTATATAGATAAAGCAAGCACAATTCAGATGTCGTAAACTGTCCACTGAAAAGATTTAAAAATTTCAATGACTTTAGAACCCTTGAAAATTTTAAATTATTTAATGGAGCATCAGATAATTTTAAAATTATGTAAAATTTAATACAAATTAATTTGTAGAGAACAGGTCTAAAGTTTTAATTTTGAAGGATATAAGGCTATTTTGGTCTTCAAATAAAATGATCACCAGTAAGTACTACACGTCATCAAAATTTCTTTCTTCTAGTGTTTTTTTGTTTGCTTAATTTGGTTAATATCCAAATATTATCAATGAATGTACTATAATGGAATACACATCAATATTAGTATATTTTGTTAGGTATAGAAGGTGACTTAAAATCCGGTTCTGTGATGTGATAAAAAAATCGATTGGGTCAAAGAGCGTCCAATTATTGATCTATTGGATTTGCATCTCAATCTCAGCTGTCAGAATCCAATGACATCTAATTTAGATTATACTGTTTAGTATCATATAGTCAATCAAAGGATAATTTATTTGCAAGTGCCATCAGCTAACATGGATTAATTATCAGATTTAGGAGCTTTTTACGTACGCTCCTACACTAATATTTTATCAATTATTATTTAATAATAAAATACTACATTATTTTACTTCTATATAAATAGAATAATACAATTCCATCACTATTTAATTTGGTACCATTTTAAAAGATGAGCGAACTTTTTTGAATTGAGTGGTCCAATTTACTATCTTCTGTAACGTTGCATAATTTAATATCATGTGTACACTGATTAGTTTATTTTGACATGTAATTTTTTTTAATATCAAGCCGCTCATTCATTAATATCTATAAATAATTTTCTATCTGAATTTTAAATTTACTATCTTTTAAATGAAAAATAAAAGAAAACATTTCCTTTGACAATTAAATCAAAACATGTTTCTCTATTTTGAAATGGAACCAGGATGTTAATATTTCAATGTAGCATGAGGATTTTGAAAATAAATAGAAGTCAATTAATCTCCATTCATCTTTACTGGATCCGTCTTTGTTTTCTACTATTACGAGTTCAAATCCTCCTGCACAGTGCAATGCAAGGATTATTGTTCTTCAAATTTTATAGAGGTTCTTATTTTTTTCGAAATTTTATAAATTACATGAATTTTGAAGCAAGTTTTATCGTTCGATGTGCATCGTGAGCATTATTGTTAAATATTAGCATGAATCTTAAACCAAATCAAATACAACACTGGATACTGATCTCATTATCATTGCCGATCAATTTTTTTTATATTTAAAATTTAAAACATTGATTTGATAAAAAAAAAACACAATAGTTAATATATATTGCATCTAATATCCATTAATATCTATATTTGTTAAAGAGGGAAATATCATAACAAAACCTACATAAAATATGTGAAAAACAAACTTGTGGAGAGTCAGTAGAATTTACAAAAAAAAATTTATTCAAATGACACTATCATATGGTCCATGGACCCTTTTGATTGAGCACTGACTTCAATTAGTTGATGTGATTACAATGATAATTGTGTAATCTATATAAGATCACGACTCATCAATTCATCATTGATTATTGCAAAACAGTACCACTGTTCAGTAGTTGCCTTGTACCACTCGTTACCTCTGCTTCTAGCTGTATATCCGTGCTGAGGTAGGGTTTTAGACGGTTTGCATGATATGACTCGGCCAACTATAAAAAAAAACTGAGCTAAACACAAACGTCAAGATTCGTTAAATCATTATTTAATTTCTTATCTCTAAATTATTGTTTATTTTATTAGTTACAAACAATTTTTCTAAAAAAATGATATACATATTAATATTGAAGGAAAATTATTAGTTTTGAAATAACCTGTGTCTGCTAGCATTTTATCCACCACCACTAGTCAATCACTGAAAGGTTATGTCATCACTCCCCAACAATTCAGCATCGGGTGCCACTAACCCAACAGGTCCTGTCATGAACCCTCTAAACCCACCATCGGGCGCCACCAACCCAAATGAAACTGAGACTCCTGAAGAACAAACCATTAGAAAATTCAATATGAAAATGATACCGGGAAGAGTAGTGTAAAAATGCACCATTGGTTTTGTGCTTCAATCATGCTCCACATCTTTATTTTCATTTTCAAAGTCCGAACAGTCGATCCGAACCGTTCACCATGATATTTGTATTAAAATGTGCTTGAAAACCAAATTTTATATTTTTTGGAATTTTTTTACTATTTTTTTATATAGGTACAAAATCACTGTTTTCAGAAGATTCTGGACCATCCAAAACAGTGATTTTGTACCTATCTAAAAATATAGTAAAACAATTTCAAAAAATATAAAATTTTGTCTCCAAGCACATTTTAATATGAAGATTATACTGAATTGTTCGGATCGATTGTTCGAACTTTGAAAACAGAGAAAAAGACGTGGAGCATGATTGGAGCACAAAACCAATGGTGCATTTTAACCCTACTCTACCGGGAATAGCTGCCCTGGTATTATCAGTTGAGTATGCAGTGCCCATACCAGATATTTTTTTTTACTAATATTAGGCATGGAAAAATTAAGTCAATTAATTTTAGTTTTTGGTTTTTAATGTTTCTTTTATCCATCATTTTCTGTTACTACTCTGTTGTTATGGTGCTTTCTACATGGAAGAAAAAATACGCCCGACGCTCCAAATTTCATACTTAATCTAATCATGGTGGTCATAATCGTGACTATGGTAAATAGTAGTTCTAGGATTTTCATGAAGCAGTGAAATTAGTTATTTTGTATAAGGAACACGCCCTAAACCGAAAGAAACTGAAATATATTTTTTTCCAGTTATTTCTATGGAATCAAAATCAACATACAATTTATCCATTATCCTATATTATTTTTATATTAATTCTAAAAATAAAAAAATTTGTACCAAGAGGACTACCTTTCAGTGAGACCCACCTGCCGGCTTCAGCTTCAGAGCCACAAAAGGTTATTAGCTTTTGTTTCACTCCAATTAATAACTTTGCTAATAAAGCCAAACCGTGCAGTACAAAACGCATATGTACTGAAGCTATATTTGATTTTAAGATGGAATAAGAATGACACGTGAATTAAATTTAATAATTATGGTAACGAAAATTGAATGCTTCAACTGCTCAAATTTTCAATTTAGTTTTTAGTGAAACCATGGTGATATGCATAATACATACCCGTTCGTACTATGAATTGATATTTTTTTTTTAAAGTTCAAATTATCAATTTGAACATCTCAACATTTTTTAAAAACTTTTATCTTTTTGTAATAGATAAAAATAATTACTTTCTCATGATCCAAAAATCTTTAGATCAAGTTAATTTCTATCTATCTAAAAAATAATAATATTAAAAAAAAAATGTAAAATTTTGTCTCTAAGTACATTTTTAATATGAAGATTATGTTGAGCAGTTCGGATCGACCGTTCATATTTTGAAAATAAAGATATGAACCCGTAACAAGGACTGCTTTATAATATCATATCATCATAGTCTCACTAATTTTTTTTTCTTAACAATAAGTGACAATCAACTTATATGATTTTGTTAACAGTAGTAGGAGCAATAAATAATAATGGCGTCATTTTAAATCCCTTTCTTTTGTTTTCAATAGGATTTTTTTTTGGAGATTACTAAAATTTACTTTATATCACACACTCGCCACTTAGATTTGTCTAACAAATCATTCAATTTTTGTATTTCAATTTGTTGCCAATGCTGTAATGACATGGATGTCATTTGTTAATATTGACAAAAAAAAAAAAATTTACGTTGATGTACCTTTTGTTAACCTAGACACATTTTGCAGATACAAACAATAATAGGAGCGCAATTAAATGGAAAATGCTTTCCAAAATTTGAAGGACCAATTTGTGAAATTGGATGGAATTCATTAACCTCCAAAAGCAAAAACAAAACAAAATATTTCTAATAAGAAAAACATTATTATCCATTGGCGAATTAAAAATTGTTTGCATCTTGTAATTTGGATTATCTTCTTAACAAATATGATCTTTAAAATAGCTTTCATGTACATTATTATTTGGCAAATTCTTGTATGGACATAAGAACCTATTTGTAAAATGAACATATTTTCATTTTCAAAGTTCAAACAGTCGATCCGACCGTTCAACATTATCTCCATATTAAAATGTACTTGGAGGTCAAATTTTACATTTTTTTTGAATTTTTTTACTATTTATTAAGTATTTTACAAAATTCAATGGTCTGAATTTCACTAGTTTTTGTAAAATACTTAATAAATAGTAAAAAAATTCAAAAAAATATAAAATTTGACCTCCAAGTACATTTTAATATGGAGATAATGTTGAACGGTCAGATCGACTGTTTGAACTTTGAAAATGAAAATATGTTCATTTTACAAATAGGTCCTTATGTCCATAGAAGACACACTCTTATTATTTTGTTTTTTAAAATTTATCCTCTACTGTTTTTTGTTGTTGTTTCTTGTTATATTTAATCAGAGATCGATACAGTGATATGTGTGCCAAGGAGACCAATCAAGTTTTAGTAGATGTGTAAGGCAACCATGTGCATATGCAGTGCATATATAAGTCAAAGTTCAACATTTTTCAAATCAATCATGTTTGTATGGTCCCTTTGCCCTTTGTCCTTGCATTTGTTGAGGAAAATAAAATCATAAGGTACTGTCTGAAACAAAACAATAAATCATACGGTGGTCAATGCATGCATGTGGACATTTTGAAGCAATTAGCTGTGACGCTTATTGGATTTCAGTTAGATACCGTACTGTTGGACAGAAGCATTTTCATATTTGTATTATTTGAATTAATGAAAAAAAATGTTTATTTGATTATTTATGTTCGTTTTATTGAATACGATATATAGATAAAAAAAAAATATAATTCACATCACCATTTGTGCTTACTCTGAAATACTTTTCAAGTAAGAGAAAACAAAATGAATAATGACATAGAATTACGGAATAAATAATCTTCGTATGACTCTTAAAGCAATGAAACTCAAGTAATGAATTAATAAATACAACTAATCTGTCTTGTGAAATTTTTGACAAGTACAGATCATAAAAGAATTTAAATTGTCTCATGAAAATTTGAATCAACAGTTGAAACATAAATAATAATAAATAAATTTAGAGGAGGGTTCAAATACCTCCATTTTTTGTGTCTCCACCATGCCTCTATTTTTTAAAACTTTAATAACTCAAAATTTACAACTTAAAAGCAAGGTTCTAAATAGCGTTTATAGCGTCATAGCAGGAATGCTACAAAAAAGCTATAGCGGAAGCTATTCCAAATAGCGTTTTTTTTTACATTCCGTATATTCATATTTGTACTAAATATCAATATTATCTAAACTCTCATAGAACAATAAATAACACCAAAGTAATTAAGAAATTATAATATTCATATTGAACCCGTACAAAGTCCAAATTGCGGTTCAAAATATCCATAGTAATATCATAAACTATCGATTTTTCCTATTAAAAATATCTTAAGTATCATGATTCATGACATAATCTATTTTTTTTTCTATTCAAATTTTAATTTCGGTTTGAACTTTTTTTCTATTCAAATTTCAATTTCTATTCTCAATTTAAATTGATTTATCTGTAGCAAATAGCAACAAATTCAATTTCGGTTTGAGCTTTTTTGAGTCTTTATTTAAAACCCATATAAATTGCTTAAAAAAACCCATATTATATAACGCAAATAGCGCAAATAGCGGACCGCTATAGCGCTGTAGTGGCCGCTATAGCGGCCGTAGCGCAAATAACGCATTTTGATGTCATAGCGTAGCGTTTGGGGTCCAAAACGCTATAGCGGCGCTATAGCGCGCTATTTAGAACACTGCTTAAAAGTCAAATAAAAACCGTTGGATGTGATCTATGTTATTTTCTCTATGTGCTCATAAAAAATTATCACATTTCAATTTTGTTTTTATGTGAATCAATAAGTTGAAAAATCAACGTCTAGAAATTATCCACATTAATACGTTTTTTGCAAGCTCTTGATGACAACCAAAAACAAAATTAAAATGTTATAATTTTTTACATGTGCATAGATATATCTAACTGTTTTATTTTGACTTTAAGTTTAAAATTTTGAGTTATTAAAGTTTTTAAAAATAGAGGCACAGTGGAGGCACAACAAATGGAGGCATTTGAACCCTACTCATAAATTTATATGTATATCATATATTTGGTCATAAACAAAACTATACGAATCGTGCTTCATCCATATATGGATATGAATATATATACATATAATTTTAATGAGGGTTCAAATGTCTCCATTTTTCATGCCTCCACCGTGCCTCCATTTTTAAAAACTTTAATAACTCAAAATTTGAAACTTAAAAGTCAAAATAAAACCGTTGGATATGATCTACATCATTTTATCTATGCGCTGTGCAAAAAATTATCACATTTTAATTTTATTTTGGTTTGTCATCAAGAGCTTGTAAAAAACGTATTAATGTGGATTATTTCTAGACGTTGATTTTTCAACTTATTGATTCACATAAAAACAAAATCAAAATGTGATAATTTTTTATGAGCACATAGATAAAATGATGAGATCATATCCAACGGTTATCTTTTGACTTTTAAGTTTTAAATTTTGAGTTATTAAATTTTTTAAAAATAGAGTCATGATGGAGGTACAAAAATGGAGGCATTTGAATCCTCCTCAATTTTAATAATAATAATAACCATATAGAGTAATGGATACAAAATAATTTTATCCGTCTTCATACCCGTTAAACTAAAAAAAAATTGTTCATATTCATATTCGATAAACTAACTAAAATAAAAAAAATTACCCCATTCGTCTTATCGAATATCTCTCTTCGTAGATATTTTCCCAGTGTACTGCGCTCACATTTGCAATCATTGTAAACATAATGAGAAATGTTCACTCAAGTCAAATGATTTAGATTAGCTCAAATTAAAATCGGCAAATAAATATCGCTTCTCTGCGGTGCTGATTAATTTAGGCCGACCGCAGCTGATTAGGGGCAAGACAGCAAACCAACAATTTTACAAATCAGCTGCACAAATTTAAATAAAGCCTAATAAAGGCCCATTACAAAAGAACCCATAGTATGATATCTTAGAATATTTCCTAAAATTCGCCGCTTGGTGTTAAAGTTGTCGTCTGCTCTGATTGGTTACTGCGTAATGCGGCTCAAATAAACTCTGATTGGGTTACTCTTAGAAAGCTGTCTAAATAAAAAAGTATACCTATTAACACAACAATCAGAGTGGCGCAGCGGAAGCGTGGTGGGCCCATAACCCACAGGTCCCAGGATCGAAACCTGGCTCTGATAACTGAGTTGGCTTCCTCCGCACTCTTTTTTATTTTTTTAACTCGGTCAATGAAGCGGAAGGAGGCGAAGGCGCAGGGCAGATAGGGCAGGAGGACGGTCAGAATCCTTTTTAAGTTCCTATCACTGACAAGTGGGTCCGCCAATTAGAACTCGCGACCGTTACGCTGTTGGTTGGCTGAATACCTGGACCCACGATGACAGAAACGGAGAGAAGGGACTGAGAAGAGGCGAGAGGCGAGAGGCGAGTGACGAGATCAGTTAGTGACATATCAGCGATAGCGCTTATTATCAATCAGAACAACTTACGTAACCGTTTCTTGTAATTTTTTATCCCTTGTAATCGTCTATGAATACTAAAACATTGTATGGAGACAATTTAGTGAATAAAAGTAAATTTGTGGTTTCGTTTCTGTGTTCTTGGGCTTCGGTCATTTTTATCCAGTAATCGGTTCTCCGACTCAATTGCGAATCAATTGAGCATCGTCAAGTCAGTGACCTGACACGCCTTCTAATCAGACCAATGATTTTGGAACATTACCGTGACATCTCAACACATTCTTAAAAGCATGTCTGAGGTGCTTGGGGCAACGATGGCATGATGACCTTAGAGGCTACTGTAATATATATGTAATGCCATCAGTTCTATGTAACCTTGAGTAATGGTGTTTCTGATTTTACATTAAAACAGACTTTGAATTCTTCCTGTCCAGGATTATATCGTAAAGAAATTCTATTCTGGTGGTATATATTAAAAAAAAAATTAGTTCCCATTTCTGCCAATAACAATAGTCTTCATGCTATACG
The DNA here is from genome assembly GCA_025461125.1 of Carex kokanica. Lineage (NCBI taxonomy): Eukaryota > Viridiplantae > Streptophyta > Magnoliopsida > Poales > Cyperaceae > Carex > Carex kokanica. Next base: position 3,966 of record JAJGRX010000848.1, on the reverse strand, counting down.
TATCGGTAAAGAGGGAAGTCAAAATGACCCTGCAACCTTTTGTCTAGTTTAATTGGGCTAGTGAAGTTATTAGGCACGAATGAGGAATGTATATGGCACGAATCACCTCTTAATTTGGGATACTAGTCTAATGTTGCTGGCAAATTTGTTTGATGCTAGATGCATTTTTTAATTTGGGATATAATCCAACTAATAGGCAATAGATTTCAGTTTGACCAAGAGTCAACGTTTTGTATTAAGAGTAGCTCTTTGTATTTTCAAGAAAGAAAGAAGAGAGAAAGAAAGGGAAGAAAGGTTTCTGCTCTGATATAAAGGGTATCATGAGACAGCTAGATGTTATGCTTTTATTCACTAAATAGTGTTTACATGTAATGCTCTATATATAGGCATTCAGTCCGATTACAATTGTGTTTCTAACATAACACACGCTATCTCTAATAGCTCAACTAACTAACTGAATGTTGTTAACCCAAAAAGCTACTCTTAATACAAAACGTTGACTCTTGGTCAAACTGAAATCTATTGCCTATTACCAACGTAAACTGTACCATCGTGTAATTTGTAATTTGCAACATTGACTAAAACTGCCTTTCAAAAAATAAAATAATAGACTGATTAGAATTTCAATAGACAGTGTTGCTGATTTAGGCGCAAGACAGCAAACCAAGAATTTTACAAGTAAGCTGCACAAATTAAAAATAAAGCCTAATAAAGGCCTACAGCAAAAGAAACCCCAGATAAAGGATATCTTAGAAAACCAAAGCAGCCCAAGAGCAACAAAAAAGAGGTTTCTTTGATATTGTTTTTTGTTGAATTAATGATTTCAGATTACAGTTTTACAATATATAGCAAATGGTAAAATTAGTCGCATGGTTGCCTTAAGGGTAAATAATCATAATATTTGAATCAAATTGCAAACTCTTTGTTACATAAACTGATCGCCATTCTTATACTGAGAGAAGATCAGGAGATCAAGTGCAGCACTCGCAATGCTCTCGTCTTTCTCAGTAATTTTGAGTGCATCCGATATTTTTTCCTGCATTTCATGGATTTATAACAGATTAGATCATTAGAAATATAATAAATTGCCAGTACAGTCCAGCAGCTATAATTTCTTATTATTAATACAACACTGTTAAGAAAATGTAATGATATATTTGACATGTTTCTCTGATATGGACCAATATTAATCCAACGGGTCAATTTTATTCAAGGTAGGAACAACTGATCTCAGTACAAATGATGAACGTAGGATCAGTTACAGCTTTGCCTTTTATTTTAGATGTTATTATTGAATTGATTAGTTTTTGAAAGATTAATCAGAGGAGCTATCAGAGAGGAAAATGAAAAGAAAATTAAATTAAACAAAATAAAAAGATGTCAGTATATATACCTCCTTTGGAAGCATTCGGATGTACCCGACTAACAACAGTTGGAACTGTTCTTTCTTGACAGTATAGTTTGAATCGATCAAATGCACTTCCTAAAATACAATAACTGTAAATGTTAATGCTAAAAAAAAGAATCTTATTATTTAATGTTTGAAATAACTAATTGGTACACGGTACATACCATGAGTTCTCTTTAGACTGTGCGAGGAATGATCCCAGCCAGTGCTAATCACAGCCTTGGAAAAGCCGTGCGCTTCAAATTTAGCCCAACCAATGAAAACTCAGATACTTGATCAGCAATAGAATCATACGAGCAATCATCTGCTTATTCAAATTTTAAAAATGTTAAGAAGCATAACTAATTATGATAAAAAAGTGAGACTATGGTACTATGCATAGCGAGGACTATCCATATTGTGGATTTATATCGCCGTTTTCACAGTTCAAACAACCCATTTTAAACTTTTCAATATGATCTCCATATGAAATATACTTGTACATCAATTTTTTCATCTTTTTACATTATTTTACTATTTTTTGTAGATAGGTAGAAAATCACTTGATCTAAAATTTCTAGACCATTCAAAAGTAGTGATTTTATACCTATTTAAAAAAATAGTAAAAAGTTTGTAAAAAATGTAAAAATTTAGTTTTGCAAGTACATTTTCATATGGAGATTATGTTGAACGGTTCATATCATCTACTTGAACTTTGAAAACAAAAATATTGATCCATAGTACGGACCAATCCGCGCAATGCATAGTACCTAGGGGTGAAACGGATCGATACGGATCGGATAGTGGTAAAACCATATCCGTATCCGGTTTTATTTTTTGGATACGGATACCAAAGGGGATCGGATATCCGTAGATATATACATAAATTGTGTCATAATATATATTATTATATGGTAATATATCTACATTTCGGATGGATAATTAAAATGTAAAAACCGTATCCTCGTATCCGTATCCGTAATCCGTACGGATATGCGGATATCGGAATAGTCCGTAATTATTGTTCGGATACTGGATCTGGATACTGTCGGATATTAATCCGATCCGTTTTCGACCCCAATAGTACCATAGCCTCACTCAACATAAAATTCATATACAGATCATATGACAAGAACATTGACAAATCATGCACAGACCTGTGGTGACTGAGAGAGCATTACAAGAAGATTCCTCCGCTATTACACTACCAACATATAAAGGTTCCATTGGAGAGAATTTTGAACACCTGATTAAAAAAATTAATGGCTATAACTGAAAAATACGAACGAAAATTATCTGAAGTAAATGCAATTAGGTCACAGTATAAAAGAAGTAACAGTACAATCTCCAAATGGTGGAAGGCCCCACAGCTTCGGCTCGAAATTTAGTAGAGAATGAAGAATCAAATCTGCAATTGAATAGCGCTCTTTTTGCCCCTGGAGAGATGGCACGGCCAATACCTTCGCGCCAGAATCCTTTGCAGCTCTAACCCCAACTCTATTAAATATCACAAAACCTCAGTCTAACTTTTTTTAGTCCAAATTACAATCGAACTAAAACCTGATAAGGATTGTAAATTCTTGATGAAATTCCTAACGGAGAATCCTCAATGATTAGACATAAAGATGGATCAACTCCAATCCTCTTTGCTGCCTCAAGGAATCTGAAAAAATTACCAGAACATAGTGAGGCAATATAAACTTTAAAGATGACAGGCAAAAAAGAATACATGTGAATTAATTAATGTGGGAATATGCTTTACATATCAGCGGAGGGTTTTCCATTCTTGACATCATCTATTCCGAGAATAACAGAGAATATTCCTTCCATCCTGTAGATAACCAAACAGGAACTAGGGGTGTCAATGGTACGGTACGGGTCGGGTGGAGGCATTTTCATACCCATACTCATTAAATTACTTTATCCATACACTATCCATACCCATTAAAAATTGATCTTATCCTACCCTACCCTTACCCGTTAATATTATCGGGTAACGAAACGATAGCAGATGAATAGTGGATATTACTAATATAATAATTAGTTTTTTATTATATTTTACAAATTAAATATAAAAAATCATTCATTTCACACATATGTAATTATATTTCTAATAAAAAATAAAAATGAATGTGCAATCAATTCCAACTAATTGTTTTTTTATAAAGGAAGAAAATTCAAAAACACAAATACATATTTTGGTGGGTTGGAAATTGAATTGAATATATATTTAGATTTTGTAATTACCCTATAGAGTAACGGGTACGAAATAGTCATTACCCACCCTTACCCATTTGGTTGACAAAAAAAATTCTTATCCATACCCATACCCAATAAGCTAACGAAAAAAAATCTTACCCTAACTACCTTATCGAATACGATACGGATCGGTAAACGGCTAAAAGGTACCATTGACACCCCTACAGGAACTTCTAATTTATTCAACTTGCTAGTTGTTTTCTTGTACAGTAATTGACTTGATTTAAAACAATTAAGATCAGGTTTTGAATTTCTAAACTGAGACAAACCTTTTTGATGTGAAATTTTGATCTCTATATGATTCCTAAGGGAGTACGTTT